>CM071612.1:17080308-18503308 GCA_036365135.1 Miichthys miiuy
AGATTTTAAATCATTTTGATGCTACGCTGACGTGTAATCAGGGGAATGGTGTTTCTGTTGTTCCCGCTCTGCACCCCGTATCTCTTATTCTTATTGTAACTTTGTGCTCAGGATACGATCACCCACGAGAAGTACATAACAAAATAAGTCACACACCACCAACTGTTTCACTGATTTTGGTGAAACTTCTGATGTCTTCCAACTTCTCTCTATAATTTACAGAGTTTGCTGGTGGACATTAAACTGCTGCAAACTATAGCTGCTGTTAGCTAATGTTAGCTCACTTTGTTAGCCAGGCTGTGAGTTCAGAGCACTTGGGGAGTGCTAGTGTTTGTAAGACAGAACAACTTGGAAACTGTGCAATTAACCCAAATAGTGGATGCAAAAACTTCAGTGACTTTGTCTAAAACAAGTGTTTTGGATTGTTTCCTGTGAATATTGCAACAACTTTGTATGCAATTCTCTGTCTGTGTTATGTATTTCATTTTTATTTTCATCAATCATACGTAAACCTAGGTTTCTTTTTTTTTTCTTTTTTTGACAATTTCAGTGTTTTCTTCACATTGTCCTATCAGCTCTTTGGTTGTTTAAACTACATACTTTTCTAATGGTAATGTTATCTAAGGCTGTTTAGCAGAGAGTGAATGCTCTGTGATTTTAGCTTGAGTTCAGGTCTTCACCGTACCTTGATCCTGTCATGTTTATTTAAATCTTAAATAATAATCTAAACTTACAAAATAGCTATTTCATTTTATTTTCCTCACAGAAATGAACAAAATGCTGAGGTAAACACCTGCTGTATATATATATTTTAAGTTTTTATACTCGCCAAAATATCATCGAGGCCATGTGACCCACAGTGAAGCACTGCTGACCCCTGGTGGAACGGCTGATGGATTAGTGCTCTCCACCAGCCAACACATGATGCTTATGAGGGTTTTACCTGTACTTTGCTTCAGAGCAAACTGGAAGTAGCACACATACGCCACAAACTGCCACTAAATCCTACACACTTATAAACTTTTAAATGTGGTCGGCAGAAAGTACTTAATGTCACAACACTGAGCAGTGAAGGAATATAATGATGTACATTTACTCAAATATTGCACTTAGGTACAAATTTGAAGTACTTGTACATTTCTTTTCTTTTCATGGTACTTTCCAGTTCTACTTAATTTCAGGGGAAATTTTACTTTGCTACAACTGTTTGACAACGTACATACAAGTACAGCTGATGTGATTATTTGATGAATTATATGCAAATTATAATCATATATATATATATATATATATGATGCAAATAATGTAAGTGTAGGGCCCACTTACTACAGTAGAACGTACACCAAAATAGGCATTTAGTTTAGCACTTCAAATCTCCAGGAAAAACAGAAACAAATCCACACACAGGTGAACCCGCATATATCAATATGCATTTTAATAAAATGATTACATCTAAAATCATATCAAGCAAATGTTTGCTGGCATCTTTGCTGAATTTCTCAAGATTTTACATGACACCAACACATAAGCAAGACGATGGCTCTAAGAGGAGAACGAGATGTCCTTAAGTTATAAGATAATAAATAAAGTATACTTTACACATTATTTAAATTTAACAGAAACAAAAAGAATTCTGTTGAATTTTGGACAATTTAAAACCGTAAATTAAAGGGTTCAAAAGAGGAGGGATGACAAGAAATTCTACTGCAATGAAGTTTTGAAGGGGTTGAGGTAAACCTTTTAAACCATATCGTATAAGCATTATATCAAGAAGTATAGTCACAAGAAAAGTGAGTAAGGAAGTTAAATGTGGCACACATGTTTGCATGAACTTTGCCCTGTTTTCTTTAGAGTTTACACATGTTTTAATGAGATACATGTAGGACCAAACTATGAAAACACCATGCAAGACATAAATTATTATTGTCATGTATGCAACTATGTTGTTAACAGTCGTTTCAGCTGGAAAACAAGCAAGTTTAACAATAATCCAATTCACACAAAAAAGTTTGGCAATATATGGGCTGCATAACTTTAACCTAGATGTTAGAAAAATGTTTGTGCCTATAATGCACAAAGGTGTTATCACTGAGAAACACACTAACTTAATGAGTCTTTGCTTTGACATGACAGAGTGGTACACAAGTGGTTGACAGATAGCCACGTATCTGTCATATGCCATGACTGCAAGAATGGACAGATCACTGCAGGCAAATGAGTACATAACTAGAGCCTGAACAAGGCATCCAGAATAAGAGATAACATGAACAGGAGAAAGTATATCCCAGAGAAACTTAGGTAGAAACCTGTTGTGCCATAAAGTCCATTCATGCAAAAGTGCATAATAGAATATACATAGGTTCATGAAGGTTTTTATCCAAGATAATGATCACAATGAGAGAAACATTTACCAGCAAAATCAAACAGTAAAATAGTAAAGTGAGAGAGAAGAGAGTAAATCTGTAGTTCACTGTTTCACTCAAACCGGAAAGAAAAAACATCCTTATCAGAGAAACATTATCCATCATGGTTAGAAAAACTTGTGTTTCTCTTTGTCGCAACACCCTGTTCTTAACACACTCTCTGTTCCCTCATCTCATTAATATCATGTTTGACTACAGCAGCACACAAGCTGGGAATTCAAACCAGCCAATCAACAGTCTGGAAGAGCCTTCAAGTTTTATCACATAGTTGCAATCTTTAAGCATTGTGCAAAATTAACCTCCTGAGATATGTAAAATAATAATAATAATAATAATAATAATAATAACAATAATAATAATAATAATAATAATAATAATAATAATAATAATAATAATAATAGATAAGTGCATCATCACATGAAGAAATGTACTTTATTTTGTAGTTATGAATCATTTTTTATATACAATACAAACTTCACTCAAATAGTTTGTTATACTAGTGAGTAATGTTCAGAGCTAAACTCAGCACCCATGTTGATTGTACCATATTTCAGGGATGAGTATCAGCTTAGCAGTATTTTAATTTACATTATACTGATATTGATGATCTAATCAGTATGGCAGTTGAATATTGAATATAGAATGTTGAATATTATTTATTATTTTTTTTTACATGTTGATATTTAGTTGTATTTGCTTCTATTCTTAATATATAATGTTTAATCCACGTCGACTGTGAATAATTAGAATTCTATTTTATCTATTACTTGTAATGCATTTAGAAAGCCATGCATGTGTGTTCAGGACTGACTGCTGGCACTTAACACCAGTCAAAGCAACTGCATGTGCACAGTTTTCCAACCATGTTGTGGACTGTGTCTGGAAGTTCTGGATAATTTTTAGTATAGTTTAGACATGCTCTATATAAAAAAACCCTGAGTTAACTTGTTATGAGTTGGCGCCATATAAATGAAACTGAATTGAATAATTTTGAGATAAAGAATAACCATTTAGATTTAGATTTTTTATACAAACAAAAGTGGTTTAATTATTTTTTGTTTTCATCTACAAGAGGAGGTGGTGTGAATAAAGATATAGAAACATGTGTCACCTTAAGGTTTACCCTATATACCAAGTTTTGTCTTGCCCACAGATTGAACACCCAACCAGGCCGGTTGGATATTAAATCTGTGGGCATGGTTGGGTAAACCTAAAAATTAGGTTTAACTCATGCTGAATTTAAACTGGAACTCTGAATTGGCTAAGACCAAATTGGTCCTGAACATGATAGTAGGAACCAGCTCAGTAATTCTTTAGTAAAATGCAGTGCACGTAGGATGCTGTCATTAATGGACCGCCACAATTCACCATGGCTGCGGAGTTTGCATGTTCTTCCATGCAATGACGCCAAAGTACATATGCGAACTATTTTTACTTGGGGTAGTGAGGAGTAGTCACTCACAACCTGAAAGGAGCAATACACATTTTCTGGCAGAGTACCATGGCCTCATTGTTAAAGGTGCTGACTGGTATCATTGCGGCTTGACATGCAGCTGCAAACACAGCCCACACTGTCAGATGATTCCAAGAATGAGAACGTAACTCTAATTCTGGTTTTAAGCTCCAAATGGTTAGTATCTGCACCAGTACCCCATACTCCAATCCGGGAACCCCTCGGCTATCATCTAACGACGATTTAGCCCTTAGGGGCAACAGTCAGTGTTTCTGCTTTTTGTGTAAACAGTAGATTATTTAAAATGCAGTAGGCCTCATAACTCAGCATTTCATTGATTCCTGTGAAGAGTGCTATTTGTAAAGTTTAGGTTATTATTTAAGAAGAATATCTGAATACATGTGCCAGGATAAGAGCATAGTGAAGACCTGAACACAAACTATGTCCACAGAGCCTTTACACAGTTAAAATGGACCAAAGACCAAATAGAACAATGAGAGAAAACACTGAATTTGTCAAAACAAACCTATGAGTTAGACCTATGCACTGCAGGTTATCAGTTTACTCAATGATACAAAAGGGTCCCTAAAGGAAAAAGGTTGGAAACCACGGCTATACACTCTACTTTTGCTTTTCAAGATGGTCACTGTGCACTGGACTGTGCATTACAGTCAACACTTCACTTCAGTAAAGAAGTGTCCACATTCCTTAGTGGTCTTGAGTCAATTTTAACATAAGATAACATAATAAAATAAAATAATACTTCAGACAACATCGTAAAAATTCGAATTTTAAAAGTGAAAACTGTTGCACATAATTCTTCTGATTGCTAATTGCTTGTTAAAACAACAGTTAGATGTGATCCAGCGGAAACATGGAGTTAAAAAAGAAAAATAAAATTTTTGTTATGCAGTCCAAGTATGTTACAAGTTACTCCTGATCATGTGTGTTCTGACGAGTTAAATATTAGGTCTATCCTTTCTATTTTTCTGTTTGTCAATTGTCCTTTGTGCATGTACAGTCTCAAAAGCAAGTATGCTAAAAGCATAATGAAAAATTTCAGGTTTTGTATTTACATTCATTTTCATTTCATAAACGCAATAAGTCAAACAGGCAAGTGACCATCCAGAATCCATTCAGAGCAAAGTGCAAACAATTTGGTTTACAAGGATCATCTGAGATATGCACACAAATAATTAAAAGCAGATCATTTAAACATACAAAAAAATCATATTTCCAGAAGTTAAGGAATATGCCATTTGGTTTGACACCTTAAGCATTATAAAAGATAATACAAATTCAATTAGATTTTAATGCTACACTTTTCTCAAGGCATACCCAGGAAAGGTTTAATATTTAATTGTGCTATATTTAAATCAGGTCCATTTTGGTCCAAGAAAATTGGAAATTGAGATAAATGTAGGACAAAAGTCATTTAATCTTAAAAGTTATAACACCCAGAATTCTGTTCCGAATTTTGGTCAGTTTGAAACCATAAATGAGAGGATTCATAATTGGTGCTATCACAAGAAATTCTATTTCAATAAAGTTTTGAAGGATTTGAGGTAACTTATTTGAATTATATCGCATATTCATAAGATCAAAAGTACAGTGAAAATAAAAGTGATTAAAGATATCAAATGTGGCACACATGTTTGCATGAACTTTGCCCTGTTTTCTTTAGAGTTTACACATGTTTTAATGAGATACATGTAGGACCAAACTATGAAAACACCATGCAAGACATAAATGATCATTGTCATGTATGCAACTATGTTGTTAACAGTCGTTTCAGCTGGAAAACAAGCTAGTTTAACAATAACCCAATTCACACAAAAATCTGGCAATATATGGGCTGCATAACTTTAACCTAGATGTTAGAAAAACATTTATGCCAAAATGCACAAAGGTGTTATCAATGAGAAACACACTAACTTAATGAGTTTTTCTTTGACATGACAGAGTGATACACCAGTGGTTGACAGATAGCCACATATCTGTCATATGCCATGACTGCAAGAATAGACACATCACAGCAGGCAAATGAGTACATTACCAGAGCCTGAACAAGGCATCCAGAATAAGAGATAACATGAACAGGAGAAAGTAGATCCCAGATAAACTTAGGTAGAAACCTGTTGTGCCATAAAGTCCATTGATGCACAAAGTGCACAGTAGAATATACATAGGTTCATGAAGGTTTTTATCTAAGATAATGATCACAATGAGAGAAACATTTACCAGCAAAATCAAACAGTAAAATAGTAAAGTGAGAGAGAAGAAAATAAATCTGTAGTTCTTTGTTTCATTTAAACCAGAAAGAAAAAATATTGTAATTACAGAAACATTATCCATCATGGTTAGAAAACGTTTTTTGTTTGTTTTGTTTTCTTGCGACGAGTAACTCAGTCCCTAATGGTGTCTGGTCTCTTTTCACTGTTAATAATATCTTCTCTGACTATATCAACACATGACGTAGGAATTCAAGCCAGCCAATCAACAGTCTGGAAGAGCCTTCAAGTTTTATCACATAGTTGCAATCTTTAAGCATTTTGCAAAATAAACCTCCTCAGATAATAATAATAATAATAATAATAATAATAATAATAATAATAATAATAATAATAATAATAATAATAATAGATAAATGCATCATCACATGAAGAAATTTACTTTATTTTGTAGTTATGAATCATTTTTTATATACAATACAAACTTCACTCAAATAGTTTGTTATACTAGTGAGTAATGTTCAGAGCTAAACTCAGCACCCATGTTGATTGTACCATATTTCAGGAATGAGTATCAGCTTAGCAGTATTTTAATTTACATTATACTGATATTGATGATCTAATCAGTATGGCAGTTGAATATTGAATATAGAATGTTGAATATTATTTATTATTTTTTTACATGTTGATATTTAGTTGTATTTGCTTCTATTCTTAATATATAATGTTTAATCCACGTCGACTGTGAATAATTAGAATTCTATTTTATCTATTACTTGTAATGCATTTAGAAAGCCATGCATGTGTGTTCAGGACTGACTGCTGGCACTTAACACCAGTTGAAGCAGCTGCATGTGCACAGTTTTCCAACCATGTTGTGGACTGTGTCTGGAAGTTCTGGATAATTTTTAGTATAGTTTAGACATGCTCTATATAAAAAAACCCTGAGTTAACTTGTTATGAGTTGGCGCCATATAAATGAAACTGAATTGAATAATTTTGAGATAAAGAATAACCATTTAGATTTAGATTTTTTTTTATACAAACAAAAGTGGTTTAATTATTTTTTGTTTTCATTAACAAGAGGAGATGGTGTGAATAAAGATATAGAAACATGTGTCACCTTAAGGTTTACCCTATATACCAAATTTTGTCTTGCCCACAGATTGAACACCCAACCAGGCCGGTTGGATATTAAATCTGTGGGCATGGTTGGGTAAACCTTAAAAATTAGGTTTAACTCATGCTGAATTTAAACTGGAACTCTGAATTGGCTAAGACCAAATTGGTCCTGAACATGATAGTAGGAACCAGCTCAGTAATTCTTCAGTAAAATGCAGTGCACGTAGGATGCTGTCAATAATGGACCGCCACAATTCACCATGGCTGTGGAGTTTGCATGTTCTTCCATGCAATGACACCAAAGTACGTATGTGAACTATTTTTACTTGGGGTAGTGAGGAGTAGTCACTCACAACCTGAAAGGAGCAATACACATTTTCTGGCAGAGTACCATGTCCTCAATGTTAAAGGTGCTGACTGGTATCATTGCGGCTTGACATGCAGCTGCAAACACAGCCCACACTGTCAGATGATACCAAGAATGAGAACGTAACTCTAATTCTGGTTTTAAGCTCCAAATGGTTAGTATCTGCACCAGTACCCCATACTCCAACGGGAACCCTCGGCTATCATCTAACGACGATTTAGCCCTTAGGGGCAACAGTCAGTGTTTCTGCTTTTTTGGTGTAAACAGTAGATTATTTAAAATGCAGTAGGCCTGATATCTCAGCATTTCATTGATTCCTGTGAAGAGTGCTATTTGTAAAGTTTAGGTTATTGTATAAGAAGAATATTTAAATACATGTGACAGGACAAGAGCATAGTGAAGACCTGAACACAAACTATGTCCACAGAGCCTTTACACAGTTAAAATGAACCAAAGACCAAATAGAACAATGAGAGAAAACACTGAATTTGTCAGAAACAAACCTATGAGTTAGACCTATGCACTGCAGGTTATCAGTTTACTCAATGATACAAAAAGGGTCCCTAAAGAAAAAGGTTGGAAACCACGGCTATACACTCTACTTTTGCTTTTCAAGATGGTCACTGTGCACTGGACTGTGCATTACAGTCAGCACTTCACTTCAGTAAAGAAGTGTCCACATTCCTTAGTGGTCTTGAGTCAATTTTAACATAAGATAACATAATAAAATAAAATAATACTTCAGACAACATCGTAAAAATTCGAATTTTAAAAGTGTGAAAACTGTTGCACATAATTCTGCTGATTTCTAATTGCTTGTTAAAACAACAGTTAGATGTGATCCAGCAGAAACATGGAGTTTAAAAAGAAAAATAAAATTTTTGTTATGCAGTCCAAGTATGTTACAAGTTACTCCTGATCATGTGTGTTCTGACGAGTTAAATATTAGGTCTATCCTTTCTATTTTTTCTGTTTGTCTATTGTCCTTTGTGCATGTACAGTCTCAAAAGCAAGTATGCTAAAAAGCATAATGAAAAATTTCAGGTTTTGTATTTACATTAATTTTCATTTCATAAACGCAATAAGTCAAACAAGCAAGTGACCATCCAGAATCCATTCAGAGCAAAGTGCAAACAATTTGGTTTACAAGGATCATCTGAGATATGCACACAAATAATTAAAAGCAGATCATTTAAACATACAAAAAAAAAAAAAATCATATTTCCAGAAGTTAAGGAATATGCCATTTGGTTTAACAACTTAAGCATTATGAAAATATAATAAAAATTCAATTAGATTTTAATAGCAAGACATACCCAGAAAGGTTTAATATTTAATTGTGAATTGTGATTATTTAAATCAGGTCCATTTTGGTCCAAGAAAATTGGAAATTGGAGATAAATGTAGGACAAAAGTCATTTAATCTTAAAAGTTATAACACCCAGAATTCTGTTCCGAATTTTGGTCAGTTTGAAACCATAAATGAGAGGATTCATAATGGGAGGTATCACAAGAAATTCTATTTCAATAAAGTTTTGAAAGGTTTGAGGTAACTTATTTGAATTATATCGCATATTCATAACATCAAAAAATACAGTGAAAATAAAAGTGATTAAAGATATCAAATGTGGCACACATGTTTGCATGAACTTTGCCCTGTTTTCTTTAGAGTTTACACATGTTTTAATGAGATACATGTAGGACCAAACTACGAAAACACCATGCAAGATATAAATGATCATTGTCGTGTATGCAACTATGTTGTTAACAGTCGTTTCAGCTGGAAAACAAGCTAGTTTAACAATAATCCAATTCACACAAAAAAATCTGGCAATATATGGGCTGCATAACTTTAACCTAGATGTTAGAAAAACATTTATGCCAAAAATGCAGAATGGTGTTATCCATGAGAAACACGCTAACATAGTGACTTTTTTCTTTGACATGACAGAGTGGTACACCAGTGGTTGACAGATAGCCACATATCTGTCATATGCCATGACTGCAAGAATAGACACATCACAGCAGGCAAATGAGTACATTACCAGAGCCTGAACAAGGCATCCAGAATAAGAGATAACATGAACAGGAGAAAGTAGATCCCAGAGAAACTTAGGGTAGAAACCTGTTGTGCCATAAAGTCCATTGATGCACAAAGTGCACAGTAGAATATACATAGGTTCATGAAGGTTTTTATCTAAGATAATGATCACAATGAGAGAAACATTTACCAGCAAAATCAAACAGTAAAATAGTAAAGTGAGAGAAAAAAAAATAAATCTGTAGTTCTTTGTTTCATTTAAACCAGAAAGAAAAAATATTGTAATTACAGAAACATTATCCATCATGGTTAGAAAACGTGTTTTTTGTTTGTTTTTGTTTTCTTGCGACGAGTAACTCAGTCCCTAATGGTGTCTGGTCTCTCTTTCACTGTTAATAATATCTTCTCTGACTATATCAACACATGACGTAGGAATTCAAGCCAGCCAATCAACAGTCTGGAAGAGCCTTCAAGTTTTATCACATAGTTGCAATCTTTAAGCATTTTGCAAAATAAACCTCCTCAGATAATAATAATAATAATAATAATAATAATAATAATAATAATAATAGATAAATGCATCATCACATGAAGAAATTTACTTTATTTTGTAGTTATGAATCATTTTTATATACAATACAAACTTCACTCAAATAGTTTGTTATACTAGTAAGTAATGTTCAGAGCTAAACTCAGCACCCATGTTGATTGTACCATATTTCAGGAATGAGTATCAGCTTAGCAGTATTTTAATTTACATTATACTGATATTGATGATCTAATCAGTATGGCAGTTGAATATTGAATATAGAATGTTGAATATTATTTATTATTTTTTACATGTTAATATTTAGTTGTATTTGCTTCTATTCTTAATATATAATGTTTAATCCACGTCGACTGTGAATAATTAGAATTCTATTTTATCTATTACTTGTAATGCATTTAGAAAGCCATGCATGTGTGTTCAGGACTGACTGCTGGCACTTAACACCAGTCAAAGCAACTGCATGTGCACAGTTTTCCAACCATGTTGTGGACTGTGTCTGGAAGTTCTGGATAATTTTTAGTATAGTTTAGACATGCTCTATATAAAAACCCTGAGTTAACTTGTTATGAGTTGGCGCCATATAAATGAAACTGAATTGAATAATTTTGAGATAAAGAATAACCATTTAGATTTAGATTTTTTTTATACAAACAAAAGTGGTTTAATTATTTTTTGTTTTCATCTACAAGAGGAGGTGGTGTGAATAAAGATATAGAAACATGTGTCACCTTAAGGTTTACCCTATATACCAAGTTTTGTCTTGCCCACAGATTGAACACCCAACCAGGCCGGTTGGATATTAAATCTGTGGGCATGGTTGGGTAAACCTTAAAAATTAGGTTTAACTCATGCTGAATTTAAACTGGAACTCTGAATTGGCTAAGACCAAATTGGTCCTGAACATGATAGTAGGAACCAGCTCAGTAATTCTTTAGTAAAATGCAGTGCACGTAGGATGCTGTCATTAATGGACCGCCACAATTCACCATGGCTGTGGAGTTTGCATGTTCTTCCATGCAATGACGCCAAAGTACATATGTGAACTATTTTTACTTGGGGTAGTGAGGAGTAGTCACTCACAACCTGAAAGGAGCAATACACATTTTCTGGCAGAGTACCATGGCCTCAATGTTAAAGGTGCTGACTGGTATCATTGCGGCTTGACATGCAGCTGCAAACACAGCCCACACTGTCAGATGATACCAAGAATGAGAACATAACTCTAATTCTGGTTTTAAGCTCCAAATGGTTAGTATCTGCACCAGTACCCCATACTCCAATCCGGAACCCTCGGCTATCATCTAACGACGATTTAGCCCTTAGGGGCAACAGTCAGTGTTTCTGCTTTTTTGGTGTAAACAGTAGATTATTTAAAATGCAGTAGGCCTGATATCTCAGCATTTCATTGATTCCTGTGAAGAGTGCTATTTGTAAAGTTTAGGTTATTGTATAAGAAGAATATTTAAATACATGTGACAGGACAAGAGCATAGTGAAGACCTGAACACAAACTATGTCCACAGAGCCTTTACACAGTTAAAATGAACCAAAGACCAAATAGAACAATGAGAGAAAACACTGAATTTGTCAAAAACAAACCTATGAGTTAGACCTATGCACTGCAGGTTATCAGTTTACTCAATGATACAAAAAGGGTCCCTAAAGGAAAAGGTTGGAAACCACGGCTATACACTCTACTTTTGCTTTTCAACATGGTCACTGTGCACTGGACTGTGCATTACAGTCAGCACTTCACTTCAGTAAAGAAGTGTCCACATTCCTTAGTGGTCTTGAGTCAATTTTAACATAAGATAACATAATAAAATAAAATAATACTTCAGACAACATCGTAAAAATTCGGAATTTTAAAAGTGTGAAAACTGTTGCACATAATTCTGCTGATTTCTAATTGCTTGTTAAAACAACAGTTAGATGTGATCCAGCAGAAACACGGAGTTTAAAAAGAAAAATAAAATTTTTGTTATGCAGTCCAAGTATGTTACAAGTTACTCCTGATCATGTGTGTTCTGACGAGTTAAATATTAGGTCTATCCTTTCTATTTTTCTGTTTGTCTATTGTCTTTTGTGCATGTACAGTCTCAAAAGCAAGTATGCTAAAAAGCATAATGAAAAATTTCAGGTTTTGTATTTACATTCATTTTCATTTCATAAACGCAATAAGTCAAACAAGCAAGTGACCATCCAGAATTCATTCAGAGCAAAGTGCAAACAATTTGGTTTACAAGGATCATCTGAGATATGCACACAAATAATTAAAAGCAGATCATTTAAACATACAAAAAAAAAAATCATGTTTCCAGAAGTTAAGGAATATGCCATTTGGTTTAACAACTTAAGCATTATGAAAATATAATAAAAATTCAATTAGATTTTAATAGCAAGACATACCCAGAAAGGTTTAATATTTAATTGTGAATTGTGATTATTTAAATCAGGTCCATTTTGGTCCAAGAAAATTGGAAATTGGAGATAAATGTAGGACAAAAGTCATTTAATCTTAAAAGTTATAACACCCAGAATTCTGTTCAATTTTGGTCAGTTTGAAACCATAAATGAGAGGATTCATAATGGGAGGTATCACAAGAAATTCTATTTCAATAAAGTTTTGAAAGGTTTGAGGTAACTTATTTGAATTATATCGCATATTCATAACATCAAAAAATACAGTGAAAATAAAAGTGATTAAAGATATCAAATGTGGCACACATGTTTGCATGAACTTTGCCCTGTTTTCTTTAGAGTTTACACATGTTTTAATGAGATACATGTAGGACCAAACTACGAAAACACCATGCAAGATATAAATGATCATTGTCGTGTATGCAACTATGTTGTTAACAGTCGTTTCAGCTGGAAAACAAGCTAGTTTAACAATAATCCAATTCACACAAAAAAATCTGGCAATATATGGGCTGCATAACTTTAACCTAGATGTTAGAAAAACATTTATGCAAAAATGCAGAATGGTGTTATCCATGAGAAACACGCTAACATAGTGACTTTTTTCTTTGACATGACAGAGTGGTACACCAGTGGTTGACAGATAGCCACATATCTGTCATATGCCATGACTGCAAGAATAGACACATCACAGCAGGCAAATGAGTACATTACCAGAGCCTGAACAAGGCATCCAGAATAAGAGATAACATGAACAGGAGAAAGTAGATCCCAGAGAAACTTAGGGTAGAAACCTGTTGTGCCATAAAGTCCATTGATGCACAAAGTGCACAGTAGAATATACATAGGTTCATGAAGGTTTTTATCTAAGATAATGATCACAATGAGAGAAACATTTACCAGCAAAATCAAACAGTAAAATAGTAAAGTGAGAGAAAAAAAAATAAATCTGTAGTTCTTTGTTTCATTTAAACCAGAAAGAAAAAATATTGTAATTACAGAAACATTATCCATCATGGTTAGAAAACGTGTTTTTTTTGTTTGTTTTTGTTTTCTTGCGACGAGTAACTCAGTCCCTAATGGTGTCTGGTCTCTCTTTTCACTGTTAATAATATCTTCTCTGACTATATCAACACATGACGTAGGAATTCAAGCCAGCCAATCAACAGTCTGGAAGAGCCTTCAAGTTTTATCACATAGTTGCAATCTTTAAGCATTTTGCAAAATAAACCTCCTCAGATAATAATAATAATAATAATAATAATAATAATAGATAAATGCATCATCACATGAAGAAATTTACTTTATTTTGTAGTTATGAATCATTTTTTATATACAATACAAACTTCACTCAAATAGTTTGTTATACTAGTGAGTAATGTTCAGAGCTAAACTCAGCACCCATGTTGATTGTACCATATTTCAGGAATGAGTATCAGCTTAGCAGTATTTTAATTTACATTATACTGATATTGATGATCTAATCAGTATGGCAGTTGAATATTGAATATAGAATGTTGAATATTATTTATTATTTTTTACATGTTAATATTTAGTTGTATTTGCTTCTATTCTTAATATATAATGTTTAATCCACGTCGACTGTGAATAATTAGAATTCTATTTTATCTATTACTTGTAATGCATTTAGAAAGCCATGCATGTGTGTTCAGGACTGACTGCTGGCACTTAACACCAGTTGAAGCAGCTGCATGTGCACAGTTTTCCAACCATGTTGTGGAATGTGTCTGGAAGTTCTGGATAATTTTAGTATAGTTTAGACATGCTCTATATAAAAACCCTGAGTTAACTTGTTATGAGTTGGCGCCATATAAATGAAACTGAATTGAATAATTTTGAGATAAAGAATAACCATTTAGATTTAGATTTTTTATACAAACAAAAGTGGTTTAATTATTTTTGTTTTCATCTACAAGAGGAGATGGTGTGAATAAAGATATAGAAACATGTGTCACCTTAAGGTTTACCCTATATACCAAGTTTTGTCTTGCCCACAGATTGAACACTTAACCAGGCCGGTTGGATATTAAATCTGTGGGCATGGTTGGGTAAACCTTAAAAATTAGGTTTAACTCATGCTGAATTTAAACTGGAACTCTGAATTGGCTAAGACCAAATTGGTCCTGAACATGATAGTAGGAACCAGCTCAGTAATTCTTCAGTAAAATGCAGTGCACGTAGGATGCTGTCATTAATGGACCGCCACAATTCACCATGGCTGTGGAGTTTGCATGTTCTTCCATGCAATGACACCAAAGTACGTATGTGAACTATTTTTACTTGGGGTAGTGAGGAGTAGTCACTCACAACCTGAAAGGAGCAATACACATTTTCTGGCAGAGTACCATGTCCTCAATGTTAAAGGTGCTGACTGGTATCATTGCGGCTTGACATGCAGCTGCAAACACAGCCCACACTGTCAGATGATACCAAGAATGAGAACGTAACTCTAATTCTGGTTTTAAGCTCCAAATGGTTAGTATCTGCACCAGTACCCCATACTCCAATCCGGGAACCCCTCGGCTATCATCTAACGACGATTTAGCCCTTAGGGGCAACAGTCAGTGTTTCTGCTTTTTTGGTGTAAACAGTAGATTATTTAAAATGCAGTAGGCCTCATAACTCAGCATTTCATTGATTCCTGTGAAGAGTGCTATTTGTAAAGTTTAGGTTATTGTATAAGAAGAATATTTAAATACATGTGACAGGACAAGAGCATAGTGAAGACCTAAACACAAACTATGTCCACAGAGCCTTTACACAGTTAAAATGAACCAAAGACCAAATAGAACAATGAGAGAAAACACTGAATTTGTCAAAAACAAACCTATGAGTTAGACCTATGCACTGCAGGTTATCAGTTTACTCAATGATACAAAAAGGGTCCCTAAAGGAAAAAGGTTGGAAACCACGGCTATACACTCTACTTTTGCTTTTCAACATGGTCACTGTGCACTGGACTGTGCATTACAGTCAGCACTTCACTTCAGTAAAGAAGTGTCCACATTCCTTAGTGGTCTTGAGTCAATTTTAACATAAGATAACATAATAAAATAAAATAATACTTCAGACAACATCGTAAAAATTCGGAATTTTAAAAGTGTGAAAACTGTTGCACATAATTCTGCTGATTGCTAATTGCTTGTTAAAACAACAGTTAGATGTGATCCAGCAGAAACACGGAGTTTAAAAGAAAAATAAAATTTTTGTTATGCAGTCCAAGTATGTTACAAGTTACTCCTGATCATGTGTGTTCTGACGAGTTAAATATTAGGTCTATCCTTTCTATTTTTCTGTTTGTCTATTGTCCTTTGTGCATGTACAGTCTCAAAAGCAAGTATGCTAAAAAGCATAATGAAAAATTTCAGGTTTTGTATTTACATTAATTTTCATTTCATAAACGCAATAAGTCAAACAAGCAAGTGACCATCCAGAATCCATTTCAAGCAAAGTGCAAACAATTTGGTTTACAAGGATCATCTGAGATATGCACACAAATAATTAAAAGCAGATAATTTAAACATACAAAAAAAATCATATTTCCAGAAGTTAAGGAATATGCCATTTGGTTTGACAACTTAAACATTATGAAAAGATAATAAAAATTTAATTAGATTTTAATGTTACACTTTTCTCAAGGCATACCCAGGAAAGGTTTAATATTTAATTGTGTTATATTCAAATCAGGTCCATTTTGGTCCAAGAAAATTGGAAATTGGAGATAAATGTAGGACAAAAGTCATTTAATCTTAAAAGTTATAACACCCAGAATTCTGTTCGAATTTTGGTCAGTTTGAAACCATAAATGAGAGGATTCATAATTGGTGCTATCACAAGAAATTCTATTGCAACAAAGTTTTGAAGGATTTGAGGTAACTTATTTGAATTATATCGCATATTCATAAGATCAAAAGTACAGTGAAAATAAAAGTGATTAAAGATATCAAATGTGGCACACATGTTTGCATGAACTTTGCCCTGTTTTCTTTAGAGTTTACACATGTTTTAATGAGATACATGTAGGACCAAACTATGAAAACACCATGCAAGACATAAATGATCATTGTCATGTATGCAACTATGTTGTTAACAGTCGTTTCAGCCGGGAAACAAGCTAGTTTAACAATAACCCAATTCACACAAAAAAATCTGGCAATATATGGGCTGCATAACTTTAACCTAGATGTTAGAAAAACATTTATGCCCAAAATGCACAAAGGTGTTATCAATGAGAAACACACTAACTTAATGAGTTTTTTCTTTGACATGACAGAGTGGTACACAAGTGGTTGACAGATAGCCACATATCTGTCATATGCCATGACTGCAAGAATAGACATATCACAGCAGGCAAATGAGTACATTACCAGAACCTGAACAAGGCATCCAGAATAAGAGATAACATGAACAGGAGAAAGTAGATCCCAGAGAAACTTAGGGTAGAAACCTGTTGTGCCATAAAGTCCATTCATGCAAAAAGTGCATAATAGAATATACATAGGTTCATGAAGGTTTTTATCTAAGATAATGATCACAATGAGAGAAACATTTACCAGCAAAATCAAACAGTAATACAGTAAAGTGAGAGAGAAGAAAATAAATCTGTAGTTCTTTGTTTCATTTAAACCAGAAAGAAAAAATATTGTAATTACAGAAACATTATCCATCATGGTTAGAAAACGTGTTTTTTTTGTTTGTTTTTGTTTTCTTGCGACGAGTAACTCAGTCCCTAATGGTGTCTGGTCTCTCTTTTCACTGTTAATAATAACTTCTCTGACTATATCAACACATGACGTAGGAATTCAAGCCAGCCAATCAATACATCCTCATTTTTTCATTGGGTTACAATCTACTGAACAAGCAATGCATGAATGCAATAAATGAGTCAGTGTTTTAAACTATTGACAATTTGACAGCACTACCTTTGTCATCTTCAGATAAAACGGCATCATACTCACACAAAACAGCATCATCCAATTGCATCATCCTCAGACAAAACGGCATCAGAGTCGCCTAAAAGTCACTCAGTCTCAGAAAAACCTTTGTCATCCTCACAAAACGGCATCATCCAACGGCCTCATCCTCGCACAAAACGGCCTCATCCTCACACAAAACGGCCTCATCCTCACATGAACCAAGAAACAAATGCGAAACCAAAACCCAGAAACCACACGTCTCGTCAGTCAACTTAACACACAAAATCATAGCTGGTTCCTAGTCTTCTAGAAAATTCACATGGATTGCTGAGAATAGCTGCAATATTGTTGCTGTTTAGGCTAAATAAACAGACCAAAATAAATACTAAATAATTTATTTAATAATTTAGAATGAAAAATCATTTGTCTTTTCGTATGAACCCTTTATGGGTGTTCCGATTTAAAAAAAACAAAAACAAGTTCTCATAGACCTAAAGCCAGCGTTGGCCAGAGGAGGGAGCTGTTGAATAGCTTAATGAATTAGCAAAAGTAGCCAACAGCTTTTACAGTGACACAGTGGTGTTGTTTATGTTAACTGGTACAGCAAGCCAACATATTTGTGGTGTAATAGGAAATCGTTATCCCCTCCTGGAGCTGCCACCTTACCGTGGTGGAGGGGTTTGCGTGTTTCAATGATCCAGGAGCTATGTTGTCGGGGGCTTCATGCCTGTGGTAGGGTCACCCATGGCAACCAGGTCCTAGGTGAGGGACCAGACAAAACGCAGCTCAAATCCCCCTGATGGCAGACTGGGGTGGTGGTTCCCCTCTTTAAAAAAGGGGGACCGGAGGGTGTGCTCCAACTATAGGGGGATCACACTCCTCAGCCTCCCCGGGAAGGTCTTTTCGGGGGTCCTGGAGAGAAGGGTCCGCAAGATTGTCGAACCTCAGATTCAGGAAGAGCAGTGTGGTTTTCATCCTGGTGGACCAGCTCTATACCCTTAGCGCGGTCCTGGAGGGTGCATGGGAGTTCGCCCAACCAGTCTACATGTGCTTTGTGGACTTGGAGAAGGCGTTCGACCGTGTCCCTCGAGGAGTCCTGTGGGGGGTGCTCCGGGAGTATGGGGTTCCGGACTGACTAATACGGGCTATCCGGTCCCTGTACTCCCGGTGCCAGAGCTTGGTCCGCATTGCCGGCAGTAAGTCGGACTTGTTTCCAGTGGGAGTTGGACTCCGCCAGGGCTGCCCTTTGTCACCAATTCTGTTCATAACCTTTATGGACAGAATTTCTAGGCACAGCCAGGGCATTGAGGGGCTGCGGTTTGGTGGCCTCAGGATTGGGTCGCTGCTTTTTGCGGATGATGTGGTCCTGTTGGCTTCATCGGAGCGTGACCTTCAGCTCTCTCTGGAACGGTTCGCAGCCAAGTGTGAAGCGGCTGGGATGAGAATCAGCACCTCCAAATCCGCCATGGTTCTCAGCCGGAAAAGGGTGGAGTGCAGCCTCGGTCGGGATGAGATCCTGCCTCTTCTGCAATGCGGACTCTGCACCGATCCGTCGTGGTGAAGAAGGAGCTGAGCCGAAAGACGCTCTCGATTCACCGGTCGGTCTACGTTCCTACCCTCACCTATGGTCATGAGCTTTGGGTAGTGACCGAAAGAATGAGATCACGAATACAAGCGGCCGAAATGAGCTTCCTTCGCAGGGTGGCTGGGCTCTCCCTTAGAGATAGGGTGAGAAGCTCGGCCATCCACAGGGAGCTCGGAGTAGAGTCGCTGCTCCTCCGCATTGAGAGGAACCAGTTGAGGTGGCTCAGGCATCTAGTGAGGATGCCTCCTGGACGTCTCCCTGGTGAGGTGTTCCAGGCACGTCCCTCCGGGAGGCGGCCCCAGGGAAGACCCAGGACACGCTGGAGAGACTATGTCTCTCGGCTGGCCTGGGAACTCCTTGGGGTTCCCCTGGAAGAGCTGGACGAAGTGGCCGGAGAGAGGGAAGTCTGGGCTTCCCTACTGAAGCTGCTGCCCCCGCGACCCGACTTAAATGGATAAAGCGGAAGAAGACGACGAGACGACAACGAAATCATTATTTTCTGCAATTTCACTCGTGAAAACTTTCAGAACCAGTTCATCAACTGCAGAGACGTTTTTACTATGATCAACTGTCTCTGATCAACACGACTGTCTATCCTCCAGTCATCCGGTTGCCTTGGAGATTACAAACACTCAGCTGAAGAATCAAAATACGCCATCAACACGCGACATGACGATCAGTTTGCACGAGTAAAATAGCTTGCAGAAAATAACGATTTCCTATTATACCACAAATATGTTGGCTTGCTGTACCAGTTAACATAAACAACACCACTGTGTCACTGTAAAAGCTGTTGGCTACTTTTGCTAATTTATTAAGCTATTCAACAGCTCCCTCCTCTGGCCAACGCTGGCTTTAGGTCTATGGAACTTGTTTTTTTTTGTTTTTTTAAATCGGAACGCCCATAAAGGGTTCATACGAGAAGACAAATGATTTTTCATTCTAAATTATTAAATAAATTATTTAGTATTTATTTTGGTCTGTTTATTTAGCCTAAACAGCAACAATATTGTAGCTATTCTCAGCAATCCATGTGAATTTGCTAGAAGACTAGGAACCAGCTATGATTTTGTGTGTTAAGTTGACTGACGAGACGTGTGGTTTCTGGGTTTCGGTTTCGCATTTGTTTCTTGGTTCATGTGAGGATGAGGCCGTTTTGTGTGAGGATGAGGCCGTTTTGTGTGAGGATGAGGCTGTTGGATGATGCCGTTTTGTGTGAGGATGACAAAGGTTTTTCTGAGACTGGGTGACTTTTAGGCGACTCTGATGCCGTTTTGTCTGAGGATGATGCCATTGGATGATGCCGTTTTGTATGAGGATGATGCCGTTGGATGATGCCGTTTTGTGTGAGGATGATGCCATTTTATCTGAAGATGACAAAGGTTTTTCTGAGACTGAGTGACTTTTAGGCGACTCTGATGCCTTTTCGTTTGAGTCTGACACCTGAGTCTGAGATCTGAGGATGTCCTAAAATGAACACCGTACAGCACGTTTAGAAGAGAAGAGATTTTGTCCCCAATAGTTAAACTGTGTGAGTAGGCTAACGTTATGAAAGGCTATATTCTAACATTAGCCTACGTAGCACTAGATTAGGATAATATGGGAAACCACGTCATATTTATTTTTCAGTATGTGTATTTAGGCACTTTAAATCACTAGAGCTCAAGCCTACATGATCCAGTTTAATTTTATAGGAGCTAGGCTGGTAGTTGATTTGAGGCTACAGCCCGAGAATGGGTACAAATAGTTTGAGATTTGGCCAAACACAATCTTAAGGTGTAACCAAGCTGTCTTATTTTGTAGAGAGACAGATAACAATGAAGAGAAAAGGAGATATTTCCCACTCTTTTGTAAAGAAGCACAAATCAGGCACAGATCAGGCCCCAGGCCAGATATCAGCAGCCCTCGCAGCTCCCAACCTGGAACTAGCCAGGCAAGTCAGTGTGATTAGATTGAAGGACCCAGTCTACCACCTCCAGGTCAGAGCATACAGAGGCAGTAAATTGCATGCCCAGTTCACTGGAAAGTGTAGCCTCACACTGTAACAAAAGGTGATTTTGACAGATTAAGCCTCATTTTGATTTTGCTGATTCAGCTTGTAACAGTGGATGAATTTGAAAAAAAAACAAACATATTTCTGCTGTGAAGTCGGGCATTTTAATACAGGTGGAGAATGACTCACTTCTGCAGCCTGTCTCAAGTGGAGTTTTCAGCACTTCCACACGGGTTGGCGCTTGGTTCTTACTGGCAAAACAAATTTACTACAGTGTTTGGTTTTCATGGGTGGGGGGGCCTTCAGCACCTCCTTGCATATGGCTGGCTAGTTTGGTCCATTAATTATGTTTGTGCAGTTATTACAACAAGGTATTGTAACAGTTACAGCTTCAAAAGGAACAGGCCTGTTTCTGGATGTATCTAAAATTAGACAGAAAAGCAATAGCAGTACAAATAAAATGCACTTGCTCACTTACTCACACATCCATCATTAATTTATTCATTCAAACAGCACATAGTAATGAAAACAAGCAGGGAAATCAGTATAGAACCAAGTTAATGAGGACAAAGTCATGTGAATAAGTAAAAAGAGGAATGTTTACTTCACCTTTAAATTTGTTTCATTTCTAATTTCAGTCTTCTGCCCCAATGACTCCTGACACTGACTCAGGCTGACAAAGTCAGTTGGCATCAGTGCCACAGGAGGTCAAGAATTGGCTGTGCTTTCAGTTGATGTATAACTTTTCTTATAGCGCAGTGTATGCTGATAGGTGAGAGATAGGTGTGTGATCCCATGTTCCTGATTGGCCCCAGAACACACTGTATAGCAACAGTCCAGCAGTTATCCCATATAAACAAGTAAGAGCTATGAGCAAAGAAACACACACCACACCAAAGAAGTAATTATTCAAATAAACCTCATTAAATCAAAAAGAAAAAATAATACATATTAAGTATAAATAGAACTAAAAGTAGTCATTTTGAGGAAAAAAGAGAACACAAAAACCTGACCCTGCTTGTACTATCCCGGAAAGAAACTGGGGGTTGTTCAGTGTTTCACATTGACAAATCATAGAGCTGAATCACCTTTAATCAAGCACTGGCCAAGCTGTGGAACCAAACCTGTTGGGATGTGCCATGGACAGTAAACAAAACTAATAAGTTTCACTGTCAAACATACATATAAAGACAAAGCAGCAGTTGTCATACTGTCATACTACATGCTTATTGGACCAATCAACCTACTTCAATCCATTAGCCTAACCATCACGCCAGCTATTGTGCATATGATAAATGCTTTGCTGACCTCCGGCACATTTCCCACAGCATTCATAGCAGCTCGGGTAACAGAGTGGGGCCTCTTCTCTTCCTTATTTACACCACCTCTCTGGGCTGGGAGGGAGTTCAGCATCCTGGTGGATGAAGCTGTCTCTCAGTCTGATGATTCTCGCCTGGAGGCTCCTCATTCTCCTCCCGGAAGGCAGGAGGCTGAAGAAGCGGTGGTTGGGATGGATGGAGTCACCCGCAATGCTGAGTGCTTTGTGTTGTAAATGTCCTGGAGGGAGGGGAGAGGGGCACCGATGATCTTCTCAGCTGCTCTCACTATGCACTGCAGGGTCTTCCGGCAGGATGCAGTGCAGCCACTGTACCACACAGCTCTTGGTGGTTCCATGGTAGAAGGTGCATGTGGACACTGGTGCTTTGGCTCTTCTCAGTCTGCGGAGAAAGTGGAGTTGCTGCTGAGCTTTCCTGGCCAGTGATGTGTGTTGCTGCTCAAGGAGAGGTCCTCTGTGAGGTGCACACCCAGGAACTTGGTGCTGCTCACTCTCTCCACAGCAGCACCGTTGATGGTCAGTGGAGGGTGCTGGGTGGAGGCTCTCCGGAAGTCGACAACAATCTCCTTCGTCTTCTCCACATTAAGAGAGAGACTGTTGTTGGCCAGTTGGCTCACCTCTTCCCTGTAGTTTGACTCATCGTTGTTGTTGATGAGCCCCACCACAGTCGTGTCATCCACAAACTTGATGAAGAGGTTGCTATTGTGTGTTGCTGTGCAGTCGTGGGTCAGCTCAGCACGCATCCTTGGGGGGCCCCTGTGTTCAGTGTGATGGTGCAGGATGTGTTGCTGCCGACCCGGACTGCCTGTGGTCTTTTGGTCAGGAAGTCCAGCAACCAGTTGGACAGTGAGGTGGCCAGTCCTAGACAGTAAAGTTTCTGTATCAGCTGCTGGGGGATGATTGTGTTGAAAGCTGAACTAAAGTCTTAGAACAGCATCTTCACATATGATGTGATGAAGGCGAAAATGTTTCAGAAGGGTCTCTTGACTGGAGCTTGCGAATTTGCAAAATCTGCACACCATGAAATCCACCCCTGAAACAAAGAGACACGTTAAATTACGTTAATTTCGTCATGCTCCTCTTACATTGTTTTAAGCCTATGAGCTATATTAGCCTCAGCTACATAAACCGAATGTTTGTGTTTTAAATAAAGTTTCTATCATCTTGTTTATTGCTGTATTTATCTTCTTACATTAGTAGTTAGGACAACAATGAGAGAAAATTGCTGGGCGGACAAGATTTTATAGATTGCATATTGCAAAGCCTTATTTCTGAGTCAGTTTAATTTGAAAACTCTAATGAGATCAACAATTACTAGTTACCATTTTTACAGTGTGAAAACTAGGCTATGGCTTGGCTGTGTGGAATGGTTCTAGTGTTGGTTGCTTCATGGTACTGGCTTATGGGGTGATCATCAGTGTGATTTTAAATACAATTGTAATTATTCTGGTATTTAGTGTTAATTTTAGCATTGAGACAGAAGCAGAATTATTCATATCTTGGCCAGAATTTGCTTCGACAGTCAATTATGTTGTTCAAGACTGTTACAGTAACCTCCTGTTTTTAAATGTCTTTGTTTCACATTTCCTGTGAGTCTTAGTTTGACAGTGTCAGGGATCAAGGGCAGAAGCTTTTTCATGTTTAATCATTTGTGTGTGTTACATCAGAAGCAGGTCATTTAAATAAATATGTCACAAAACAGTATTTTTCAGGTTTTACTTCATTTATTCTGTTATCTTAAACACAAGCAAACAGTGCAGTTTGTAAATTAGTGGAGCAAAGGATTTTCTTTGCATAAATTAACTAAGATGTACACATATATGTTCAACAATGTGAATATTTGTGCACTTGATTAGACCCTAGGTGAATGTGATTAATGTAGATATACACATGATTTATGATCATTTATCAGGAAAAAACCCCCAAAAACAAATAAACACAAATATATATCAATTTGGTTGGTATCGACAATAAAGATCATTCACACATGTAAAGGCAAATTTACATAAGAAAATCCAAACTTTCAACTAAAAAGACATATAAAGAGATACTAAGCTCATATTTGCTTGTTTCTGTTTCTTTATGTACATGTGGTACATATCCTCAGAAACATTGCACAACAACATGTAACTTTACCACATCAGGTGTAAAAAAAATCAACAAAATTTAAAGGGAGTGCGTTCGAAAAAAACACTTCCTCAATATACCCAACAAAACTTATTGGGTTTTAAAAGTTATAACGCCCAGAATTCTGTTCCTAATTTTGGTTAATTTGAAACCATAAATGAGAGGATTCATAATGGGAGGAATCAGAAGAAATTCAATTGCAACAAAGTTTTGAAGATGTTGAGAAAAATTTCTTGAACCGATTCGCATATTCATAACATCAAAAAGTATAGTCACAAGAAAAGTGAGTAAGGAGGTTAAATGTGGCACGCATGTTTGCATGAACTTTGCCCTGTTTTCTTTAGAGTTTACACACGTTCTAATGAGAATCATGTATGACAAAACTATAAAAACACCATGCAAGACATAAATTATTATTGTCATGTATGCAGCTATATTGTTAACAGTTGTTTCAGCTGGGAAACAAGCAAGTTTAACAATAATCCAATTCACGCAAAAAAGTCTGGCAATATATGGGCTGCATAACTTTAACCTAGATGTTAGAAAAACATTTATGCCCATAATGCAGAACGGTGTTAACCAAGAGTAACACGCCAACATAATTAGTCTTTTCTTTGATAGGATAGAATGGTACTGTAGTGGTTGACAGATAGCCACGTATCTGTCATATGCCATGACTACAAGAATAGACAGATCACAGCAGGCAAATGAGTACATAACTTGAGCCTGAACAAGGCATCCAGAATAAGAGATAACATGAACAGGAGAAAGTAGATCCCAGAGAAACTTAGGGTAGAAACCTGTTGTGCCATAAAGTCCATTGATGCACAAGACACATAAAAGAATATACATGGGTTCATGGAGGTTTTTATCCAAGATGATGGTCACAATGACAGAAACATTAAACAGCAAAATCAAACAGTAACATAGTAACGTGAGAGAGAAGAGAGTCAATCTGTAGTTCACTGTTTCATTCAAACCAGAAAGAAAAAACATTCTTATCAGAGAAACATTATCCATCATGGTTAGAAAACTTAATATATGTGTGTGTATATGTATCCTTGTGTTACATATATCCACCCCCAACATCTCTGTTCCCTCATCTCACTGATTGTTATTAACATGTTGTCTGAAAACAACAGGACACAAGCTGGGAATTCAAACCAACCAATCAATGGTCTAGAAAAGCTATCAGCTTAAACTTTGGCAGTAGAATTCTTCACCAGTGTACAGCATTTTATTAAGTTGTTGTTGTATTGAAAGTAGAGTCCTGCACATGCCTAAAAACAAGACCCGAACCCGGCCAGTACCTTCACTTTTCAGAGGCGTTGTGGTAATAGCACCAAGGTAATAGTATCATAGATGGTTTTAGTGCCACTATTTTAGAAGTTGTAACTTTCAGATTTCAGCTAAAAAGACATACCAAGGCATACCAAGCTCACATATGCTAAATGTTTCTCAGGATATTTCATGTATTACATCGTATGTCCGAATAACGTCACAAAAATCACGTGTCCGCGGAAATCATGTGTCCACACTAGTGAAAACTTCTCTGTCCATAAGGAAACTTGAAAATAACAGCAAAATGGCAGCGTTGCTCTTAACTCTCCTACTTCTTCTTTGCGTGACAAACAATAAAACTGCATTACAGTCATTACCTGGTAAGGAGTGGAACATACTCAGTCCATTTACTGGGCTGGTTAGACCTCCATTCTTTCACAACTGTATTTTGCTTGTATAACACTGAAAAAAGGAGTTGTATCTTTTAATAATAGATTTAATAAATGTCATTTAATAGTTCAGTAGGCATAGTGATATTGATGTATTCAGTTTGACTTTATTTTGAAGTAAGGGATACACTTTATCTTTAACAAGGTCTCTTTTTATACAAATGAAAAGTATTTTTGGTTTGCCTTTCAGTCATTATGAAATTCTCAAACCCTTAAATCGTTATTGATGAATAAATCTTGGACAGGGTTTTGTCAAAAGATGATCAAGATAATTAATTGCAGTGGTTCTCAAGCTTTTAGAGTCACGACCTCCAAGGATACTCAGGGAACTGTTTAGGGAATATAACATGGTACTGAACTCACTTAGGAGGACCATTGCTTTGGGTTTTTGGGGATAATTCGGATTTTTTAATTCATTTAAATAATGGCACCTTCAGAGTTAACAGTCTGCTTTAGGCATAAAAAATGCTTTTTCATTCTTAGTGTTTAATCATTTGTGTGTTACATCACAAGCAGGTTGTTGACAAATATGTCCCAAAAGAATATTTTTCAGGTGTTAGTCCATTTATTCTATCTTCTTAAACACTCGCAAATAGTGAAGTTTGTGAGTTACTAGAGTCCAAACTTCTTTTTTAAAGAGGGCCAGATTTGACAATGTGAAGATGCCCAGAGGCCAATAATAACATATTAAAAATAAAAAAATACCAATAAAAGTTACATACAAATGCACTGTTCTGTAGCAATTTTGTTTTCACTGTCACAATTTTTTTTAAATGACAAATCTAAGCCAATCAGGTGTGAACAAATCTAAAAACCAGTTCTTCCTTTCTTTCACATGTGGAGTCAGATAACAAAGAATAAATTGTATGGAATATGTTAAACTTGCATGAAGCTGATACAAGTTTTAACCTCATGTTCATTCTAAACATGACTTATTATGAGTAATGCAAAGTCTGTTAATTATTTAAGTTTAAAACGTATCACTCTTGCTCTTACAAAATCATTCAGAAAGTAATATTTTGTGTTACATCTACAGGTACACCAGCAGTTATGTCCTTAAAGGTTCAAATGCTTTATTATGTCAGCCAAAAACACCAAATCTTCCAGCCATACAGTATCTGACAATCCTAGCAGGCCATAAATAATATATTGTAAATATGAATATGAAATCTGACTTGGCCATGATTGGCCCCCGGGCCGTACTTTGGACATCACTGTACATTTTCTTTGCATGAATTACCTGAGATGTGCACATATATATTTAACAATATGAATCTTTGTACAGTTGACTAAACTATAGGTGAATGTGATTAATTTACATATGCACAAAAAGAGTAATAAAAGGCACATGTTTTATGATCATCATTTATCACCAAATAAAAAATAAAAACAAATAGATATGAATTTTGTTCATATTAACAATACATATCATCCACATGCAGGTGTAAAAAAAACAAACAAACAAACAAACAAAAATTTAAAGGAAGTGTATTAGAAAAAAAAGACTTCAAGTTTCCCTAATATACAGAACAAAAATTATTGGATTTTAAAAGTTATAACGCCCAGAATTCTGTTCCTAATTTTGGTTAATTTCAAACCATAAATGAGAGGATTCATAATAGGAGGTATCACAAGAAATTCAATTGTAATAAAGTTTTGAAGGGGTTGAGGGAAATCACTTGAACCAAATCGCATGTTCAGAACATCAAAGAATATAGTCACAAGGAAAGCGATCAAGCAGGTTAAATGTGGCACACATGTTTGCATGAACTTTGCCCTGTTTTCTACAGAGTTTACACATGTTTTAATGAGAATCATGTAGGACCAAAGTATAAAAAGACCATGAAAGGCATAAACAATTATTGTAACATATGCAACTATGTTGTTAACAGTTGTTTCAGCCGGGTAACAAGCAAGTTTAACAATAATCCAATTCACACAAATAAGCTTGGCAATATATGGGCTGCATAACTTTAACCTAGATGTTAGAAAAATATTTATGCCCATAAGGCAGAATGGTGTTATCACTGAGAAACACACTAACATAATGAGTTTTTTCTTTGACATGATAGAGTGGTACTCCAGTGGTTGACAGATAGCTACATATCTGTCATATGCCATGACTGCAAGAATAGACATATCACTGCAGGCAAATATGTACATTACTAGAGCCTGAACAAGGCATCCAGAATAAGAGATAACATGAACAGGAGAAAATAGATCCCAGAGAAACTTGGGGTAGAAACCTGTTGTGCCATAAAGTCCATTCATGCACAAAACACATAATAGAATATACATAGGTTCATGGAGGTTTTTATCCAAGATGATGGTCACAGTAATAGAAACATTAAACAGCAAAATCAAACAGTAACATAGTAACATGAGAGAGAAGAGAGTAAATCTGTAGTTCACTGTTTCACTCAAACCTGAAAGAAAAAACATTGTTATTACAGAATTATTATCCATTGTAAAACAGAATTATTATATAAAAACCTTTATATTATTGTATTGTATTTCTGTGTTGCATATCCCCACCACAACACAGTGTGTCTGTTCTATGTCTCACTGTTATATTGTCTAAATACAGCTGAGCACATGAGCCGAGAATTAAAATCATCCAATCAACGGTCTGGAAGAGCTTTTAGTTGGGTTGCCAGGATGCATATGGTTTAGCTGGCAGAGGGATCATAACTGTCAAAAGAAATGAAAAGTTTTCTGACACATTTGACATGAAGCTTGTCCTCACAGAAATTCTATTTAATGTCCTCATTCAAATTCATTTTTTTCAGAAACATCTAATAATACAAAACTTGTGTTTTAGTCAGACATCTACCTATACCTACGGGTACTGGGGCCATGCCACGAGCCATCCAGTCTTTCTATAAGCAAAGTAAGAGCTGTGTCACAGCCACAAAGTCAAACATGTTTTAAATGGTTGTTAGACAAGTTTGCCCCTTGTCTCCGAACCTGTTTGCGATATTCATGGACAGGATCTCAAGGTGCAACCAGTGTTAGGAGAGAGTGTCCCCAGCCTCAGTATCTTCTGCATCAGTGAATGCCAGTCTTTTTTGTCTGATATACCCCCATAGCCCTCAGATGAGATTAAATATGAACCTTTTACTTGTTTTATTTATTTTTTTTACATTTTGTTCTACAATGTTTTCACCATGTCTAACCTTCATTTATTGAGAGAACAGTGAGGTTGCTTGTACTAATGATTGCTGAAGGAGTTTAGCGGGTGATTGGATAAGATAAGCAAGTACACTTCTGCCTTCTAAACTTTATGACAGTACTTTTATCACTTTCATTACCTTTGAAGAAATTTGAAGTATTTAACCATTTCTCCATTGCTATAAAGGAACTACTCTGTTTAACAAAAAGGACTATTAAGTAAGTGTGGCATCATTATCATTCACCAAAGTTGGTTCATTTGTCTTTGCCTGTTTGTATAGCACTTTAGTGACTAGGGCAATATGCATCTTATCTATCTACCTCTTAAGAAAAAGACTTCCTATTAACAGACAGTTACTTGTCATGATGGCAAACTAAGAAGCCAGCCAAGCCCAAGATGAAGAAGGGGGCCTTTTAGTCTTGGTCTCCTGAAGCAGAAGACAGCTATTGGGGATGTAGAGAGGGCTGCCACTTTGGCAGTCAGCAAAGCAAAAGGAGGTGGAATTGCAGACCCAGACTAGGGATATTGTTAGGGAGTGGAAAGAACACATTTTCAGGAGCGCCTAAAGCCAGCCAACATGTCCTCTTTTAAGGAGGCAGAATCCCATTTATTGGCAGAAATGGCTGAAGTAGTCAAGAAGCTCCTTGGCGGCAAAGGCACCAGTAGTGGATAAGATTTGCCCTAAGATGCTAAGACATTGTTGGGCTGTCAGATCTCAAGTGGCAACCAGGGTGAGGACAGTGTCCCCAGCCACAGTATAACAGATGCTTGGATGAGATTAGCAAGTACACTGCCTTCTAAACTTAATGATTGTACTTTTAACATTTAAATTACCTTTGAAGAAATTATGATGTATCCAATAATTTCTTCATAATTATAAAATAATTACTCTGTTTAACATAAAGAAATGGTGTCATTAAGTCAAAAGTCAATTTATCTGTCTTTGCCTGTCTGTAAAGCACGAGACAATCAGTATTTCATGGTCGACTGTATCAAATGCTGCAGTCAAATCTAAAAGTACCAGGACAACACAGTGACCAGAGTCAGTAGCTAAAAAGATATCATTAAAAACTCTTAAAAGCGCTGATTCTGTGCTGTGCAATGTTTTAAAACCAGATTGGAAAATCTCAATAATTTTTTGTTCATTTAAAAAGTCCATAAGCTGGGAATAAACAATCTTCTCTAAGATTTTAGGGAGAAAGGCAATTTAGAGATAGGCCTGAAATTTGCCAAAACAGTAGGATCCAGCCCAGGTTTTTTTTAACAGAGGCTGCACAACTGCATGTTTAAAATTTACAGGGACCACTCCAGAGGACAGACTGCTATTAATAACTGTGAGACAAGATGGTCCAATGGTGGGAAAAACCTAAAAAAGTCGGGGTGGGACAGCATCATCCGGAGAACCTGAGGGCTTCAAATGACCCACAATCTCCTGTACGATGGGCAGGGTCACAGGGTCAAATGTATCCAACACAGCGGAGCAGGGGATAAACACTGAAGGATCAGAAACGATGTGCCCTGGTAGAAGTAACTTTATCAATGAAGTAGTGCAGAAAGTTCACACACACAGCAGGGGAGGCCTTGATTCCAGTCTGTGGTGCATTCAGAGCAGAGTTGATAACTTTAAACAACACACGAGGCTTATGACAGTTTAACAGAACAATATCAGAAAAATATTTTCTTTTTGCCTCTTTCACAGTGGATTGATAATGATGCCAACAATCCCTCAGTATTTGTCAATTAAGGTAACATGGTCAGTGGCCCTATGCTTTAAAATATGGGCTGTCAGTACCTGCAGTCCATATTTTTAAGTGTAGGTGTCCTGTCTGGATGTGCACTCTAAATCAGGTAATGTGGTATAAAATGTGACAAAGTCTGGATATAAAAGAAGTGGGGTTGATATATCAAACGAGTGAGTCAAAACACATGACTTTCACCTAGAAGACTGCTGTTTGTGGACCATGAGAAACCAAAAGTAAACATTGACTTACATAGGCTATGTAATTGAACTTAACATACTTAAGTTGTCGGGTTCATAATATAATACAATACAATATTTTCCTAAACCTAACTTTGTGGCTGATGCTAGCTATGTAGTTTTTGTGCAGTGTTAACCATACAAGCTTAATTTAAAGGTCTAACTGGTCATTGCATATATATAATTGCTTTCTTTTTTATTGCTAACTGATCCTTATCCCTTCAAATTGCACTCCATTCTATCCCTTCTACTTGCAAGTGATTTTTATCCTTTTTATGGACTGCATGTCTGTTTACTTCCTATAAATTCTACAGTAACATTAAACTTCACCCCTAACCTTACAGTGCAAGTAGACGTTACATGCATGCAAAGTGACATAGTCTACCCATGTAAAACTTAGACAGGAAAAATATAGATACCCAAAGACCTATGTTAATACTTACTGACAACGTAATTTAATTATCAAAAAATCATCAACTAAAAACATCAACTTTATTATCCAAAATGTTTAAAACTCTTGAAGCTCATTACTTTGAAATGTCATTTCATCCTGTCACAATAACAGGGTTTATTTCATCATTCTTATTTAATGACAACAGTTTTAATTTTAAATTGTAAAGTCCACAAGCCCTGTTCCAAGCAACTCTTTTATTTCAAACAATAATGCTGCTTTTCATCAAATAGCAGAAAATGTATTCAGTTATTATTTAGTTAAAACACTGAATATAGTGAAAATGATTGAGATCATCAGAAAAAAACTATTGCTAAAATAAATCTCTACAAACTCAAAGTAACAAAGTAAACAAAGTAACTGTGTGCAAAGTATTAACCCCCTTATGACAAACATTGCTTCAGCCAGGTGTGTAAAGATGTTAAAGTAATGATAAAACAATATAGGACCATTTACTTACAGAAACAGAACATGTTAATGTTACTCTTATTTATGAGACTTAGTTTGTTTGTCAGGTTTAGGGCCTGATAACATTTTTAAAATAAGTTTTCTAATTTCTGGTAACTTCAGGCCATAGACGAGAGGATTCAAAATGGGAGGAATCACAACAAACTCAAGTGATAAAATTACAGCTAGAAATGGGTTCAGATTTTCAAGATCAATTCTGCTGAGAGCAACATCACAAAACACAGTAATGGAATAATTTACAAATGTAATAATGTGTGGCAGACAGCTTTGTATGACTTTGGCCTTAAACTCTGAAGAGCGTTTCCTACAAATAAGAAAGATTCTTGCATATGTATACAGGACAAAAGCAAGGGGAAGAAAGACTGTGGTTGTGGACACAAGCATGCCAACAAGGTTATTAATCACAGTAGAAATGCATGACAATTTTACAATAGGCCAGTTGGCACAGAACACCTTTGGTATCTTATTGCCACACAATGGAAGTCTGGAGGCTAGATAAACACAGGCTCCAACAGAAAAAGCCGGATAAATCCATGCAAAGGTGACCAACTTAGAGACCAGCTTGGAAGTCATTTTGTTGTGGTAATGTAAAGGTTGACATACAGCAACATATCGATCATATGCCATAATGCCTAAAAGGGTAAGCTCATAGGATGCATAGGAGTAAATTACATAGGTCTGAGTCAAACAAGCTGATCGTGAGATCAAATGAGTGTCATATAGAAGGTCTCTCAGAAATCTGAAAAAGAAGCCAGCAGAGCCGTACAAAGAGTTAATCGACAGACACATAATAAAAAAATACATGGGCTCATGTAAAGTTTTCTCTCGTGATATTACCACTATTATGAGAAAATTAGCTAAGACAATAAGAGCATACAACAGCAAACACAAGACAAATGTTGGGTAGCGGTAGGTGCCTATGTTCACAAACATTGTCAGGTTAAAATAAGGGGGATAAGTATTGTTTCCCATTTTAACCACAGACAGCACCAGAGTTTACGAATTAAGAAAATTCTACAGTTGGATCGCATTAACAGTCAGCACATCTGCAGCTGCTGGTTTTCACATTAATTGAGGCAGTGACAGATATTTGCAGAGCGCTGAACCAAACAAGAACTAAGATTTTGAAAATGATAAATGTTGCAAGAGGATTACAATTAAGAATCATATATTCATAATAATTCATCAACAATCAACAACATCAACAAGAGTAGTAAGTAGTAAGACAGTATGTTCAATGATCAACCACTCCAATGTTCCTCGTGGTGTCTTGGTTTCAGAAGCTGAATGCTTCTTTAACTTGTCACCTAATTATGTCACCACAGCCATCACGCCATAGGGAATATAGGATAAATAAAAAAAAAATCATGTGTGAATAATACATTAACACAGTTTGGATATTCACTTTCCAACTTCATGTACATGGCTTTGATGACAAAATGTGTAAAAATGTTTGCTCATCATAATACAAATTGACCGACAAATAACTCTTGAGTGTATTTAGATTACCAAACTGTCTAGTTATGGCAGTTAAATTATTTATCAGGTTAAAGTTGATATCACATATTGATAACCTTTTTTCCCACTGAATTTTGTGATTAGAAGGAACACTGGTTGATAGCCTCAACTACATTTGTGAGTTTTGTCAAAAATGTATTGATTGCACAAGGCACTTCAAGGACTAAATCCTGGATTCAAACTACTGAGCAATATTCTAGGTTTGTAACTGGCATTACTAAAATTCTGGTATGGTATATGTCAAAAGTGAATATTTCAATTCAAAATATGAAACATTTCAATTGTCAGAAAGGATTTTCAACACATTTCTTACAGATATCCTTGGTGAAAAACGTTAATGCCGGCACACTATCATTACTTTTTTTCATTGATTCAATTATCTGATAACACGTGGGTGTCTACACTAATCACTATGCTATTACTCTGATTACTTTCGTACATTTATCAGGTGTCATTTTACTAAAAATAATTGGTTGACTAATGTTTCACATTGTTTTACATTTTACTTTCCACTTGTTTTATTTTCTTATGCATGTGTTTTACAATGTCTCCACTGGGGATGTAACAGTTAGCGGTATTAGGGTACATCACGGTGAAATTATAGCGATAAAAATGATCGTTTATGTTTAAATTAATCTCATTATCGCGGTGGATTATCGGGATATGTAATAATAGCCTCATCCAAGTCTTGCAAGCTTCAAGCAGTATCTATCCTCCTAAAATGCAACAACGTTTTCCGTTTTTGTTTTGAGACACTTAGGAGCTACTAGCTGAGCAGCTACTAGCCGTGTTAGCAGCTGTGTTGCTAAGTGTCTCTAAATGAAACGGAGTCGAAGGCACCCAGTCTGCTCTCGGTCCACTGAGCAGAGCCGACACAATGTAAGGTGACGTTAAATAATGTAAACATGTTCATTAACACTAGGAAGAACATACGGTGATATTTATAACAACGAGTTAAAAACGTGAGTCGATATTGACAGCGAGTTATGCTATCTGTAACTTTAGAACATACACTTGTTTTCTCATACAGACACTTCTCTCACTCACACAGACACACTTTTTATGTATGAACAAAATATGTAAACTCGTAATTATCCATAACTTTAAGCATTATTTAATAATAAGTCAGAAACCTTGAAAATTAGCTATAGACATCAAAACTGATTTGTACCAACATATTTCTGTGAAGCTGGCCATTTTAATGTGGGGGCTTATGGAGACTGACTTACTTCTGGAGCCAGTTTCAAGTGGCCCGCTCAAGGAACTGCAGTTTTTGACACTTCCATGTTGGCTTTACTTCACAGCCACAGAGGTTGCCATTTAGTTCTGACATAATGCCTGATACTGACAGACTTTAAATATTTCTTTTTACTTACAAATTCTCTGCAAACCAGATTTCAGTATGTTGACACAAGTCAATACTTTGAACTCCATGAATGTGTCTTTTTTTAAAATGTACCTACAGTGGTCTGGTAGGATTGTTCATCTAATAATACATAAATAAAGATTCAGTTAGAAAAAAAAAAAAAAGATATTTAGTTTCACATTTAAAATGGAAATGGTGGTTATCAAATAATTCTTTTAACAAACAGAGTTACTCAGAGGCATGTGATGTAATATTTTGCCTATGTTTGAGACCATAATACACTCAACAAAACTGGCTACACCACACGCATAGGCTGTGAGTGATGCAAGGATACTGTAATGTCTTTTAGTAACCCCTCAGCCCCCCTAAATGGCCACCACTTCCATGAGATCCCTAGAGTATCCTCAGCAGATGCTGAAACACAGAGCTTAGGGAATAGTGTCACTGTATACTTGCTTGAGATAAAGAAAAACAAGTATGACATTTGATAAATATGTGTTTAGCTCAATGGCTATGATGCAGTGTTTGATGATAAAGACTAATTAGATCCCATGCGACCGTACAGTGTCTGCTTTACTTTTCAAAGGTTATTAATGTAGAATAATTAAGTTGTAAATGGTCAACAGGTCATTAGCTTTATTATCCCTCGAGAGCAATTAAAGACGCATTGCTACCGTTGAGGGCTGTCCTTGGTAACCAAAACAAAACAAAGATGTTTTTCAGTTTAGCAAATGGTCAAGAGAATGAACTACAAACCAACAATAGGTTTAATTAGTGGTTTGAAATGAGTGACCCCACACAGTTATGACATTAGTGCAACTATTTTCTATATACTAATAACTTCAGTGTAATGTATGTTGCACTAAAGCTGCATATAGAGGCATGACTGGTCACTTTACTCATGATAGACATGAGATGAGGCATGGCATCATGGTAACTGTATGGGCCAGATGTGGCTTTGGATTGGATTATTCTCTGATATTGACCATTCCCTGCCCCATCAAACCTTTGTTCACTGACATGAACCATTGTTCAGCACCAGTTGTGCCTCTGTGGTCTCCATTTAGGTTCTATTCCACATGTTGTTGGTTACACTGCTTGATATTTGTGACAGATTATATTCTAAAAATCTAAATCTAAAGGTCTACTGTGTAGGATTTAGTTGCATCTAGTGGTGAGGTTACAGATTACAACCAACTGAATACCCCTCATCCTCCCCTTTTTGTTTGTTTGTCCTTTCTGGGCTACTGTAGAAAAAGGGTAGTGCACCATAACAAACTATGTAGAAGATATAGTGCACTGTCGAAGATATAGTGGGCTCATTCTCAGGTAACAAAACATGATAATTCATATTTTCCGGTGTTTGTACACTATTGAACATACAATAATGAACATCCTTATGAATATTACACTTAATTATTAATTAATTTCTGCCATATTCTCTAAATAGAGCCCCCTAAATCTTACACACTGAACTATAAGCTGCAGTGCACTGAGCTCTCAGGGTCAATGTAGTTTAGACTGCAATAAGAAAAGAGGCACTGTCATGAAATGCAATGAAACACTATTTCTATGTTTTCTATCTATCATGTGTTCTGTGATTTGTTATCAAGTACAAAAATGTAAAAAAAAAAATGAAATAAAATAGAAAATAAAATAGAAAACAAAAAAATGAAACTCAGATCTATTGTTTTTCACAATACAATTCATTTTATATCAGTATGGAGTAATTGAAGTACAATCTGCAGACTTTTCTGGGCATGAAAGGGTTAACCAAGATTTATTACTCAACTAACACCAGAGACCTGTTTTCTAAATAATCAGTTTTATGTCTAACTGCATAGCTCTTCCAGTTTATACTCCTATATTTGAGACTGCTGCGTGACTTGCTCTGTAACTGACTTTTAACTCAGTGTTAAATATTAGACACGGAAAACTACCCTTCAGGAAACAGCTGAAGAGTTAAAGGAGGAGTCTGCAGGGGTCAGCAGGAGTGCAGAGTCCGCTCAGAAAACAGCTTAAACAAAGCTTGCAGCAGGAAGATAAGAAGACGTATAGAAGGTAAAAGAGGCTAAAAGTAAGGAAAATAAATTGAGACAAACAAGATAGAAGACTGTTTTAGAGGTTGAAGAGAGAGAGAAAAAAAACTACGATCATGACATACCGGCTGTTTGAGGGGAAGGATCATGCCTCCATCTACCACAAGTATCGCCTTACGCCTCCAGAAGAGCTCAAGAACATTATTCTTCAATATGTAGATAAAAAGGTATGTCATGAGCATATATATTGTTAATATACAGTACATTCTGTGCATACAGGGCACTTTAATAGGGCTTTCTGCTAATTTGGTGGACAGAAAAAGTGTTTATGAAGAAACAATCTGCAACATTCAACAAACTGAAAATTGCGTCTGTTAAAATCCTCAGAAGGGACAACCACATGTGCTGGCAGTGGATCTGGGATGTGGGACAGGTCAGAATTCTCAGGTACTGGCACCACACTTCCAGGAAGTGGTGGGTATCGACATCAGTGAGTGTCAACTGGCAGAGGCTAGAGCTGTACCAGGGTATCCTAACATCACATACAGGTAGGACTTTGTGAGTTGCTTTGTACGTGTTGTCATTATTCTTTGAAAATAAAGCATGACCTTGAAATGATGATGCATTTAGAGTTACAAGTGTGACCTCTCTTTTGCACCTGCAGAAAGGGAACAGCAGAGGACCTTCCTTTTCAAGATGGCTCTGTCGACTTGCTGACAGCAGCATCAGCGGCCCACTGGTTTGATCAGTCAAGGTTCCTGACTGAAGCAAGTCGGGTTTTAAAACCCCGGGGTTGCATGGCTCTCCTGGGCTACAGTGACACTAGCACAAGATTTCACTACCAGGACTGTGGAGAAAGACTCAATCACATCTTTCAAGAGGTGAGTATAGACTTATACCTCTACTTTCATGGGAGTCGTGTTAAACTTTGTCAGCTGTGCATTTGTACGGCAATAATTGTGTACCACAGACTGTATAAAACTATATTATTTAAACTTCATAATTTCACAATTTAAACATTAATATGTATTCATTTCCAGGTAAGGCAGATACTGTTGCCTTACACTAGCAGTCCAGTAGCTGCAGCCAATGGTAAGCTGGAAGAGCTCTACTCAGCCATACCTTTTCCAGATAAAGAGAGGTAATAATCACACAAACATTTACAGTACCTAAACAGACCTTCAAACACACCAAACACACTTCTGTGATAGCTAAATACAGTATTATTGTCTACATATAGGACAGGTCCTATATTAAAGTTCCCATATTGTAATTTTTTTTATTTTAAAGCAGGTGTAAGTGCTATAGAAATAATGTGAGAATATCACAATGTATAATCCACAGAGATATGCACATAGTCTGGATTCAGGAAATGTGCCTTTAAACGAGCCGTTAGGACATCCGTAAAGTTGTGATGTCAGAACTATACAGTCATCCCATTACAGCCAATCCAGATCCACCATAGGCTCCAAGAGAAGCGTGAGAGAGGAGATGTAAACCTATACTGAGATAGTTTTTGGTACTTAAAACAACAAATATATTTTCTTATGGATATGGAAATGTGGGACCTTTAAGTTGTAAATCAGTAACATCTGACAAGTAACAGTACACAGATAATACAAAACCAGTAACTATGCACCATGTTATTCCTTTGTTTGTCAAGAAAAGCCAACTAGTGCTGAGCTGAAATCAAAATCACAGTATTTTTAATATTCTAATTCATCAATGTAATGATACAACAGGATTGAGTGTATTCAGGTGAACTCGTCAGTCTCGGTGAGGAATCTGGTGGGTTTCATCGAGTCCTGGTCCATGTTCCAAGTTTACAAAGTGAGAGATCCCCAGACTGCTGAAGATCTGCTGCTCACCACTCAGAAGAGGTCACATATCCATACATACACATGAATTGTACCTGTCTGTTATTATATTCTTCAGTCATCCATTTTGTGAATATTAATTGTCTATATGTTTTTCTGTGGTGCTCTATTGAGCTAAATAACCGATCATTTCACTGCTTCGCAGGTTTCTAGAAGAGATGGGAGTCACGTCTCCTGACACTGAAATAAAACAGGACCTGGAATATTTTTGTGTCTTGGCATCAAAACCACAATAATCTACAATGTGGCATTGGATGTGTAATTCTTGGAACTTCTTGACTAATAACTCTGTCCAGTCTGGAGCAGCTGATCCCCTGCAGCCTTAAATGCACACTGAGAGGTTACATAACTAGAAATTCTTTTGAAACATAACATGCCCACTTTTTTATCCCTTGTAAACCGATGTATAAGGTTGAAAATTGAACTTCAATTAGCAATTAGAGGTATTTTTCTGGCACTGTTGTAGTGTTAAAGTAAAACAGCAAGACTTTAAAGACTATATAATGTGTAATAGTAAAGATTAATTATCAAGAAGAGCCCCCTAAAATGGTTACTGACACTTAATTACCCCCTATAATGGCTTATATATGAACCCTTTTTGATAATGGGACTTTCTTAACACCACAGGAGGTCAGTTTCGCACATGTTAAGCAGCACTATTGAGCTTTTAAAAGAAAAAAAAAACATTATTTCTTCTACAAATCGAAAGTTTCATTTATTAACAATAACACACACTCTTGTTCAACAAAATCTGGGTTTTTTGTTTGTTTGTTTGTTTGTTTTTGCTATAGCCTTACTTGGTCTGGTATGACCAGTAGCTTAGGTGCTAGTGTTGTTAAACACTTAATGTATGTTTGAGCAACAATTTTATGGTTTTATTACAAAAATGAAACAAGATTCTGGCACAGGAGACATTGACCTGACTTCACTTTGAAAACTTTGACATACTCTTCATACAGATGAGCAATAAAGCCTTTGTTTAAATGTCTTTGTGGTTACTGCCCTTTACACCAGAAAATAAGACTAAAGTCTGCTGACCCCCATATCAGGGTGTCACATTTGTATAACTTGATAACTGACAATGAGTAACAAACAACCCTTGGTTAAAAAGTACCAAGAGATTATAAAATACAAGCAAACAGCGAATATTTTCAGACTGAGTAGCGTTGCACACGGCACACACTACACATACCATTTGTACCTTACCCACATCATCTACAGAGGTCTTGATTGGTTTGGATAGAAACACATACCATCACGTGACCCATAAGCTGACCCATACTCACTCAATTTAACATAATTATCACGGATTACCTTCAAAACACTTTTGTTCCAATTATGCACAGAAAAAAAGAAGTTAAAAACAGATGCCACATTATATAAATAGAATAGTTTTGGAGCTGTCCCTTTAAAGACCCTCATTGTCAAACATGTCACGCACCAGTGGAAGTCATGAGACCTCCCAGTTCCCAGACACCCCACTGTTTCCCTCTTTTGTGTGTGCATGTATGTGAATCTGACAGCCTGTGCAAAGTCTTTTCAATGTGGAAGTTAGCTCCTCTTAGCCAGTAAAAAATACACTAAGATAGATTGCTTAATTAAAAAAAAAAAAAAAACTAGATCAGCTGCTCAGAGAGGCATCAACCAGCTATGACTTACCGTCTGTTTGAAGGTAAGGAGCATGCTTCTTCCTACTGGAAGTATAGGATCTCTCCATCAGATCAACTAATACAGCTGGTTCTTGACTTCCTGGAAAAACAGGTAAGTTAATGTCAAAAGAAAATGAGTTAATGAGTTATTAATGAATCAATAATTGGAGGGTACCATTGTAACGTGATAATGGGAGAGCTAACTTCACACAAATGTCATATAACCTGTATTATGTATTTTGTATTTTGTCAGAAAGGCCGTCCCTTTGAGCTGGCAGTGGATGTGGGTTGCGGCTCAGGACAGGGCACTGTGCTGTTGGCCAAACACTTTACCTCTGTGGTGGGGACAGACGTTAGTCCTGCCCAGGTGGAAGTGGCTTTGCAGAATGCTAAAGAGCAAAACATTACATATAGGTAAACATCGGTCATTCGATTAATGTTCAATTAAAGTCTGTAAATGCATTCTGAAACACCTTGTGGGTCCTAGTGGATTATTTTTCTTAACTGAAAGTCCACGTGTTCCTGAGTAGATTGTGTGCTCAAACAAACTTCATTAAAAAAAAAACTAAAAAAAAACATTACAATCAACTTTGCAGCTCTGAAAATCTGGTAAGCTACTTTACTGAATCTTAGCCAAAGCAGGAACAATGTGATCCTTGTCTAGTGAAAGTTGATCATGTAATGAGGCCTATGCGGTCCTGTCAACACAGGAAAGTCTCATAAAATGGTGGAATGTCATGGCTTGGCTGTAACCAACCCAAACATTTTTGTACAAAGAAAGCTTTTATAAGATATAAAATATTGTGCAACATGAAACATGAAGAATTTATAATTCCCACCAAAATGAAGCATAATTAATTATAATTTTAATATCAATCCTTTCATGTTGTTTGGGATTTTTCTGCTGCCAGACATCCGAGAATAGAAACATAATATGAATAGAAGCAGGCAAGTGACATTTACATTTCCAACTGTGACATAAAACGTAGACAAAAATAAAGAAATAAATCACAGTGCAGTTAAAGGTAGGTATTGACATAGTGGAGAAAGATAGTTGGTAGTTGAGTTTGATTCACAAAATGTCAAATACTGACATGAATGAGCATCAGGACCACCTTTTGTGTTTTGTGTCTCACTTATAACTAACTTATGTCTAACTTAAAACAATTATAAATTATATCCAAGAAAACGTTATTATAAAAATGAATGATGAAACAACATTTTATAGTAATATTTTAAGGATTTCTTAAAATATTTCAGAAATTTTTGGTTCTAGTGTACAATTTACACAAATTATTCATATGATTATTCCTTTCGTAGTGTCTTTTTAAAATTATTTTAGATACCCATACCTGCACAGATCTATTTCACTTTATTTATTGTGCTCTGGATCACCACCATGCAAGATGTATGCTCATGAGCAGGTTATCTTTGCTCTGCTGCTCCTCTGGCAGTGGTCAGGTGTTTGATTAAGATGTTGCTTCTGTTCCATCTTTAGACAGTGTGTGGCTGAGGAGCTACCATTTTCTGACAGCTCAGTGGACTTGATGACAGCCATGTCTGCCTTCCACTGGTTCGACCGACCACGCTTTCTCCAGGAGGCTCACAGAGTCCTGAAGCCCCGTGGCTGCCTGGCACTGCTAAACTACACCATTGACATGGAGCTGAGCTACCCTGACTGCTGCTCACACTCACTCAATGAAATCTGCAAAGAGGTGCTTACAAGAATATTCACCTGAGAGAAGTTAATATGCATAATGTGCGCAGATACACCTTCAGCAACATATACAAAGATAGAATGAAGACTATTTGTCTGTGAACATAGTTCTGTTTGTTCTCAAGAGTGAACAACAAGCGTCATCTAGTGGATGTTTTTTTTGTTAAAATCTACTTCAGTACAGTTATCTCAGTTGTACTAAGCTTGCATATATTTTTCTACTAAACGTTGTATAACTGAAATGTGGAGTTAGAGGTTAAAACAGTTTTTCACCAGTTTTCAGTCCAGGATTTTTTCCTGAGCATACCCCCACACCCCTAGCAGAGAGATAGAGATGAATTAATCTCGCTCAGAGTGTTTCAAAGCATTTTTAATCATTCAAATTTGGCTGGGTGGTTGACAGTACTTTCTTCTTTGGTCTGACAAACTCAGAACTCATATTTATTCTTACTTTACACAGACTTTAAGCTTTGTTAAATGGCTGAAGCAAGTGCTATCATGCTATATGTGATGCCATATATTAAGTGATGAAAATTAACAATCTTATGACTCCATGTCTGTTGGTTTTATCAGTTTTATGTAGCCTTGCAACTTTACCGCAGTCCCCACCTCGGACGTAGCTCTATTGAGTTATACCGGGAGGCCTATGAATCCATCTCATATCCTGACAAAGAGTGGTGAGTGACACATGCTTTTGTTGATCATCTTACTTTGCAGATCTTAAGATTTTCATTCCCTGCTGCTTTCAGTCATCAGACATTTTATAATGGTCTAATTTTTACCATGTACACAGTCTCTCATTACTTTGGGACTTTTTCCCGGGATTAATGTTACAGATTTCCTCCTTCCTTTTTTAGTCTGTCTGTGTACAACAAAGCTGTGTGCAACTAATGCTACAGTATGAATTACTGTTTTGTGTTATAGGCAAGAATGTATGCTGGTGGAAAGGTCCATGCCTCTGTCCAGTTACATGGGGTTGGTGGAGTCTTTCTCAAGCTATCAGGCTCTGCTCAGAGGTGACCCACAGAAAGCCAGCAGACTCTCCCAGGACATCTGTCAAAGGTAGATGCCTAATGGTGGAATATCTACTGTACATACATATATATGCATATCACACACACTTGACAATGTTAGGGAGGTAACTTTTTTACCAGTGTCTAACAGTGACATTAATATGTTGTTCCAAACTGCACTTGTTGACTCTACGGTCTCCTGTGTTCCTCTCCCCAGGTTGATGTCCATAATGAAGGTGACCTCTGTGGAGACAGAGGTGGTGGTGGCTGTGAAGTATTTCTACCTTCTGGCCTGCAAACCACAGGAAGCCTGATCCCTGCCAGCATTCACAGTTTCAACAAAGTAGTAAATGAGGACACAGAAACTCGTGCTACCTCCCAGTGTTTTAACATTTCTGTGCGAAGCCAACATCTGAATTACAGGACAAGTTAGTGTGTTTCTTACTTACGTATAAGTCTGTTCAGCTTAAAAACAACACTATTACTAAGAATAGTTTTTAGCATTTTGAAATAACTATTATTCACTGTCTGCTGAGAGCTAGAGCTGAGCAGCTGCTTAGATTAGCACAAAGATTTTTATTTTACAGTATTGATCTTCCCATCTATCTCTTGACAAGGAAGCTTTCCAATTCCAATCAATCTATTGCTTTAAAGTTTCATATTGTATGTTTGGGGCTGTAAAGTTGTACAGGTGATATACATTTATATACTAATAAATACCTGCAGATTATATTTTTTAGTCTTCAATATCTGCGTTCAACATCTCTCTGATTTTGTGGTTCTGATATTGTGCAAATGTTTGCATCTTATTAGTGATAGTAAACCTTTCTGTGAAGCTTAAGTAAATACAGCTGCTGCACGTGAATATTGCAAATGTTCTGTTCTGTGAACTTGTTCTTTTCCAAACTAATTACTTGTAAGCCCCCAAGTGAACCAAGTGTACAAATGTATTTTGAGAGGTTGTTTTCCAAAATGTTACAAAATCCACTAGGGGGAGACATTTTATCAGTCAGCATTGTGAATAAACGTGCATATTTTTTACATTTTTTGTTCAACAATGGAATATCATATATTGGAATGCAATCTAGTGAAGTTGTCAGAATTGTGTTAAAGAGTGCCACCAGCCTTGTAGCACACAGAGAGCATGTACCTGGATGTTATTGCTACACATAGCATCCTGCGGAAGAGCATATGGGCTTTCGCTTCTGCAATAAGAAGTTGTGGTGTGTATGCTTTCTAGGAAGCTACAGTCCACAGACCGTAACTGTTGTCAGTACGGATCTTGTGGCTTGCCCTCCCCCATGTTTTGCAGAACGTCGTGGACTGATCATTTACTGCATGACAGATGAGCCACAAGGTAATGTGTCAATATACAGAGTCGATGTTGATATAAGAATTTTGCATTTGTTTTTATTCACTTTGCTAAGAAGTGTTAGAATTTGGATTTTTGTTTGTCACACTCATAGTGTAAAGTCACGTGTAAAGACAGTTTCACTAGGAGGCACACCCTGTATCTGTGTTACGTCGGTTTATTCACTCTCTACAGGGAAAGCCTTCAGGAGTCCAGCAGCAGGTCCCGAGTCTGTTAAATCTAATGGGACAATGTGAACACAGATTGTGAGCGATTCTTTCGCCTCGAAGTCACTTAAGTAAAAATTGCATTTTTACAAGCCACACCTTCCACACGACGTTCATGACCTGGAGTAACCTTTTCAGATGGAAGACACTTATGGACCAATCACAATGATTTTAGAATGCATCACTTGAGAAGCAGGTGTATTTTCCCATGAACATGAACTCACTCTGAATCTATCTCTCATGGGGAGGAGAAATCATGATTTTAATCCTTCATCATGTGGCTCTTTGTTAGAATTATAAACTAGACTGCTTTTCTGGACTGTGATTCAGCCGATGAGATAATCAGCCATTTACTTTTGTTGACTGAAATCAGATTGTAGGTGTGTGTGTGTGTGTGTGTGTGGTTGTATCTTGGTTAAAATGCATGTATGTGTGATAACTGTGATAAGTGAACTTGACACATGACTCTTCACCTCTGTCTCCTCTCACAGGGAGAAGATGATCTGCAGGATCCTGCTGCTCATTGACCTGATTTGCCGTGTCTGTGGTTAGTTTACACCTTCAGTTCAGCCATACTAACATATTTTAAGACTTCAGACAAGTCGTTGTACTGTAGTATCTTTGAACTCTTTGGTTTTCAGCCTTCCAGCTTTGTTACACATAAGAGCACACTCTTATTCAATGAATCATCTCAGCGCAGAAGCATCTCTAGAAGGAGTTTAAAGGCTCACATGTTAAAGTTGTCAGTTTGTCTGCTCCTGATTTTTTTCTCTCTGTCACCTCAACAGGAACATTTGTCATGAAGGTGACACAGACCTCCTATCAGGCAAAGGAGAACGATAACATCACACTGAATTGGACGTTCTCAACCAAATCTGACATATCCCCAAACTCTCTTTTTATCGCCTGTGAAATGTCAACTGACCATAAAGCGGCAGTCCTGTTTGATATCTATGAAGGTGTTGAGCGCCCAGAGTCTCAGGATGAGCAGTTTGCAGGACGAGTCCAGTGTGACAAAGACGTCCTCAGAGAAGGACGACTCAGACTTCATGTGTCCAGGCTCAGGACTAATGACTCTGGACTGTACCTGTGTAAAGTGGTCACAAATTACGGCAGTGGCTTCAGCAAATACTGGCTCAATGTCACTGGTAAGTTGACTTAATGGAAATTATCATAACGTCCTTATCAGATTCATTTCAGCTGGATATTTTACTGCAGTAAACAATGTGTATAGACTAGATCACTAAACTGAAGTTTAGATTTTATATATATATTTCTATTAACATTTATCATGTTAATTATTGAGCTTAAGTGTTAGCTTAAGGGTTGATTCTGCTGGTGGAAGCCTCATACTTCTGTCATACATTTATCCATAATAACCCCATCAGAGAACAAATAAGTTCCAGGAATCTTTTACTGAGTGGCTTTTAGATCACAAACTGCAATGACTCCACACTTCCTATTCTGCACACATGAATATTACACATGAACACATGAGTAACAGACTCACATTTGTTTGATCTCTTTACAGTAACTAGTGATCGTCCCAAAGATGAGAGACAAAAGAGCCAGGGAACAACCACCTGCCACTGCGGATTAGGTTTGGTTGCAGTACTGTATGGTCTTACTCTTTATTTCCTGTGAATCCTGAAGCACAGTTGTAGTCGTGCACACAAGACAACAAGACTGCTGTTATGCACAGTGGTGTTTTGAGCTAAATGCTAATGTCACCAACGTGATTACATCTTGAGAGGATTGTGAATACCTTAAATGTGACATCATGGCTGGTGCTAGAGGAGATAGTCAGGAGAAAGTCAGGATTCATCCACCAGAAATATCTATACTGAATGTCATAGTAATTTATCTAATAGTTGTTGAGCTATTTCAGTTAATCATCACCTCCCAGCCAATTAGAATCCATTATTCTCTGTGGTCAGTGAATCAAACCTTTTCAACAAAACTGAGTTAAATGAAGTGCAGTGTTTTTTATTCTTTAAGAGACCGTGGTATAAGAACAATAATGGAAAATAATATTTTGCACAAATCCTGACGCAGTTCTGCCTGATCAGGAACCATAACCTCCTATAGTACTGTACATGATATTGATACGTACAAATATTTTTAGATTGAAGATCAGCAGGTGGTCTTTTAGTGAGATTCTGCTCTCATGTAGAGATCTTACATGGTGACTTACTTGACTTCTCTTTTAAAAGCATTTTCTGTTTTAAAACGTGTAAATACATTTAAGATTAATGCTAGCTGGTTCTTGCTACCACAGGTTGGTTAGGGTTGTTTCAGAGAAGGTTGTAAAGCGTACTGGCCAGTTATGTATATTTCTGTTTAGTGACCAGAAACAAAACAGTATCTGGATTAATTTATTGTTCATCATGGTTATTGCAAAAATGTTTTCTGTGTCTTATACTGGAGTTTAAGCTGCTTTGGTATGACACTTTTACACTTTACACGCATGCAGAATATTGTGTGTGTGTGTTTGTGTAGAAGTTATTCTTCAGTGAACTGGGTGCATCTTTAGAGGATGTTTATACGCAGCCATTATTATAGCAAAACTAATATAAACAACAACTTTTCTTCATTAAGTACTTTTAACACCTGAAGTACATTTTCTTTAAGATACTTTTAACTTCAGTAATATTTTCACTGCAGGACTTTTACCTGTACTTTTAGGTTAGGCCTAAAATCCCAGAGGACACTGAGGTGTCTGAGCAGAGGAGGTCCTCCAATCAGAGCACTTCTACGACACTACATGCGCTCACATGAAATATGATAACCAAATGTCAGAGCCTGTGAACCAATAAATGCCAACTGGATTAAATGGGAAGTTGACATAAAAAAATAACACTTTTATTCAATATTTAGCACAAAAATAGGTTCAAACAACACAAAAGTGATTTCATGGATTGAAGCTGGTCTAACAAGTAATTAGAGTTTTTGACAAACTTTGAGAATCAGTATCATCACGTCTGTGCAAAAATCAACACAAATATTAGACACTACTTGTTCAGACGTGCTGGTTACACATGCAAAAAAAAAAAAATCAATGGTACAAAATGAAACTAAGAATAAAAAAAAACAACTTTCTGTGGTTTTATTTTCCACACATAATTCACACAAGAAAAATGAAGACACTGCTGCAATCTGATCTCAGCAGACTAGAGGACTAACAGAGTGAACTCAGTAAAGAAATCAAATTCAGTCTCTCGCTGCAGGCAGGTTTAATTGTCATCTGTTTTCACAAATTTATTTCCTGAGTTCAGTCGTCAACAATGCTCAGCAGACCACTCAGCTTCAGCCTGCAGGCCAGTTCCTCCTCTTGGCTCGCTAAAATCTGTCTCTCCAGTTCCTTCAGTCGCCGTGTCATAGATACAGGCGTGGCTTTAGGACAGTCTGCTTTGTCTGACAGATCATCAGGCTCTGGATCCTGGAAAGTCAGAATGATGAAAATGTGTAATTATTACAATTCATGTTTGACAAAATATTGTTGAGGAATCCTGAAATCATTATTATTATTATTATTTTACAACTACAACAGTATAATCTGTCATTTCTATAGCTTAAGATTGTATCTCCTGCAATTAATGCCTCATATTTAATGCTGAATATGCAAATTAGCTTCAAGTTTAAAGCTCACTAGGTTTGACCTTCTCCATTTCTATTAGCCAGAATGGCTGTTTGAAAAAGGACATGCATTCCAGTATCAATGAGTAAGGTGAGGGAACATGTCATACCTGTATGCGAGTGGCATTTCGAGTCTTGGATGTGGGTGAATGTGTTATTGTCGTGGGCATGGACAGCAGAGTAGAAGATGGAATGAAAAGCGGTGTGGACAAGTGGTCCACGGGGTCACCATCCAGCCAACGCTGAAGCTGCTCCATGCTCCTGTGGACAGAAGACACACATATTAAAGGCCGTGTAAAGACTTCTGAGATTTCTTTCAAAATACATTAAACATGTTGGAAAATAGTTGCTGAAAACATGTGAAAAGACTGACTGATATATTACTGAAATGTGGAGTTAGAGGTTAACACTGTTTTTCACCAGTTTTTCAGTCTGTCCTAAAAGGTGGCTCGATGACACACTGAGGCCACCCTGAGCATACCCCTGCACCACTAGCACTGTGATGGTATAAAAGCCTACAGCATGTTAGCATCTGTGGTTCTCTATATGATAGTTACTATTCTTGTTTACACTCAGCTGCTAGCTATCTCTGCTGCGGAGTCCAGAGGAAAATACACCGGTAACGGGACACGGGACATCTCTTAAATGCAACAGCAGCTTGTAGCTATGACAGGGAATATATGTAGTCGGATCTGCCGGTAACAGCTGCAGGCGCCAGTGATTTTTTTTCAAAACACAGCAGTGGAGCAACAATCACAAAACTGAGAACACTGCTCATTTTTACATGATTTTAACACCTAATTTCATAAACTTGTCAATATTTTTAATCATTCAAATTTGGCTGGGTGGTTAATAACACTTTCTTCTTTGGTCTGACAAACTCAGATCACATATTCATTCTTACTTTACAGACTTTAATTTCTTAGATAATAATAATTGCAAAGAGTCCCAAGAACTTTTTCTGTATGTTTTTGAATTCTGTGCCAAATTCATTAACGCCACATTACTGAGTAAGAAGTAAGAAAATGTGCTAAAAATCTGAATGTTCCTCAGTGAGCTATATCTGAGCTATGTCTTTGAATACATAATTAAAATAATTTGTCAATGAACAGTGCATTTTTATTTATTTTTGATAAGATTATTCATTTTTTAATTCACATACACTCTTTTTTTCTTAAAATGGCCTATTCTATAAACATCAATTCTCGAAGCGAGGACATCTTTTAAACAGCAGAGCTGTCGCTGTACCTTTTGCTTTCAGCCTTCTCCTCCTCTAAGCTCTGGAGGACTTTATGGGCCAGTAGCTCTTGTGCTGTGGGAGTGTGTGTGATGTCCAGCGGTGCTGGCGGTGCTTCGAGAGGCTCCACGAGACTGTGGAACAACCTCTGTCTGAGGGACAGGCTGGCGGGCGTGGCACAAGCAGCTGCACTCACCCTGTGGATGGCGGAGGATGGTAAATCTCATTAAAATGATAAATGTTGTGTGTTAAAAGGTTAAATTGAAAGTCTAAAAGACTCATGGCACTTTCCCTTACCCTTCCTTCTCTTGCTGCTTCTCCCTGTGGGTTTGTCTGATGGCCTGGCTCCATTCTTCAGGTGGCTGGAAGCCCTTCAACGACTCTGTGGGGAGGTAAACCAGGATCTCCCCGTCCTCTGTCACAGCATCTTAAACAACAAAACAAATAATTACGTAGTGTAACACAAGTCAGACATCAGTGTGTTCACGCAGAAAATGTCCAATAGTTCTTATCGTAAATCACAGTAAAAGAACGTACTCACCTTCACAGACAGGTGACCCAGGGATATGCCAGTCTTTCAGCTTGTGGTCTATGCAAATCAACAGCACGTCGTCCCAAGGAATTCGACTGAAGGCTGGACACACATTCTCGTCCAGATCACTCCAGCTGCTCGTGGTTACCTTGGATCCTGGGATTCGGGTCAGGTGTTTCCTTATCCTGACCTTTTCAAGAAGGTTTTCCAGCCGTGACATTAGGAGAGGCTGACTGTGGTGTGAGACTGGGATCTGAGTGGCGTAGCGAAAGATGGAGGAGCAGAGCTCAGACCAAGAGTCTAGAGAGACAGAGTGTATAAAGGAGGTGAGAAGGATGTACACTGCAAATGTGTCAGGGAACCATAAATGAGAACTTGGCATATATCCTTCTTACACACAAAAAAATACCTCTCAGTCACTGACCTGTTGCAGATAGCTGCTCCCACTGTGGCAACTGCAGGCTGAGGATGGCTTTGCGTAGCCAGGTCAGGTGCTGGACAGAATTCCAGCCCGGATGAGGGACAAAGTCACGGGTATCAGGCAGGCAGAACTCGCCTGGTGGCCACGAGAGCTGGCTGAGCTCCTCAGACGACACTTTGTCAGCAACGTAAGCCAGGACGGCGTTGTACAGCTGGATGACAGGCGCAGGGTCCTCGGAAGGAAGACGTGCAGCAGCTCGCTCCTGACGGTGGGCGTAAACTCTAGGAATGAACTCACGACTCAAACTGGCCTCCACGACCTGCACCAGGGTCCGGCAGGAGAGTGGGAAGGGTGGTGGAGCACGGGCCAGCAGCCAACGCATAGCTTGGCTTAGCTGAAGACACATAATAGAACAGTTTGGACAAAAGTTGGTGATTAATAGGCCAGAAAATGCTTCAAAATAATTTCAAATAAAACAAGTCCTGACTGTCTTAATATACTTTTGACTATGTTGGCTAAAACACAGACAGTAAAACAAATATTTTGGTGATGTGATGCCCTGATTGAAGAATTGAATTAGTTTTAAAACTATAAAAGGGAACATTTGCCAGAGTTATGGCAACTTGCAGAGTACACTTGATGTTTCATTCTTCTTGCAAACAATTTTACTGTAGGTGTTTAAACCACATAAGCAGAGTTATCACCCGACTATTGACATGTTAGCCTCTTTCAGCCCATTGTTTTGGTTTGATCTCAACAGCATTTTTAGCAGCAGCAGACATGTTTTCAGCAAAAATGCTCTAAAAATCTACCTCACCACCACAAAACGGCACACAGACACAGTTAGCGACTAGCTGGTGAACGCAGTGCATTTAGCGGCTAAAGAGACAGATAATCCTCCGGGGAGTTGGTAGAGACCAAAAACTGAGCTAAAGGGTGAATACTGGACTCATGCTGAGCAAGTAGTGTACAGTGGCTTTTTAGAGCTTTCCAAAGTTGTGGGCCAGATGGATATACAATGAGCTGTATCTGGTAAAAGTTTCTGTAAAGCCGAGGGGAGATGCAGTACAGCTTCATTACTGTGGTGTTAAGCATATGGTTAGTACCTGTTTGGATCCCTGTAAGTCACTTGTGGTCTCTGGTATGAAGAGGAATGTATACTCCGATATCAGGCCTTCCTCGACCAGTGTGTGCAGCATCAGGGCTGAGGGACAAAGCATCATGAGAGGTATGATGAATATGAATACGCCAGGTTGTATTTACATTAGTGACAATGACTTTAATCTTACAGTATACATATTCATGTTCATGCTGTTATCAATTACCTTCTTCAAGTTTCTGTGTATCATCAGTGCCACTGTCAGATCCAGGCACCAGAATGACCAGAGGCAGCGGGCAGTGCCAGGTGCTGGCTTGCTGTAGCTGTTTTAGCTGAAGCAGTGCTGACAGCAGAGGTACATCCTGTTCGTCTTGCCCGGGTTCGACAATGGGCATGGCGGGAAGCAACGTTATCAGAGCTCCTGTCCCATGGAGCTCACCGCACTCTTCCATTTTGGAAAGACCGTCTTCAGTCAGAGGGCCTCTGGATGCCTGGGAAACAGGATAACCATGCTAATATTAATATCTTTAACACCAACGTGGGTTATTAATAGGTCTAGATATATAGTGAAGCATATATAGTGTTCCATAGCCCCAGAGGTTTGGCCTCGTTTCCCCTCGTTTGTTTGGAAACTGAAACTCAGAGCAGGACAGGAATTTTGCTGAGGTTGCTTTTTCATCTCAGGGAATGAAGCTTGGCGTATTAATCCTCGGATAATGTGGTGACTTTTGGTATTTCTGATCATGCTTTGGATGTGACTGATCCTGTTTCTGATGCCTTTTCCATGAGTTCCATGTACTCCCCCCTTAGAAAGCTCTATGGGACATTCAGAGCTGCTCTAATAGGCATTGATTATTTGCATGGAGTTCAACTTGGATGAACCACACACATTGCAGCTTCAATCTGAGGTTTTCACAATGCAAGAATTTTAAACTTATTTTCAATTTTACAACACTAGAAAAAACACTTGATATCACAGCAAAAAAAGAAAAAGAAAAAAAAGACAAAATATCTTGATTTTTTTCTCTTTCTTAAAAGAACAACCTGCACACAGTGCTGGTACAGCAGTGATATGTTTATTTTCTCCTCGTTGTTTCATCTGTGCAGTCCTGGGTTGAAATTCTGATTGTAGATACATTTTCCCCCCATCATTTTAAAAATGCAGGGCGGAAAAAGAATTGATGCTTTTGACAGCCTTTCTTTAAATCAATAGCAAAGACAGACTGTGTGCGTTTGCCTCGGAGGTCTGATCTTACCTTGACGCTGATGTGGACTTTGTGATGGCGTTGTTCTTTTTCCTGGAGTTTATTGATGACACAGAGCGTCTGCAGTGTGCCATCAAGCTGCTCCTCACTTGCTTCTGACTCCTTGCCCCCGCCAAGCTTCACCTCCAGCCAGTCTGACAGGATCCTGAAGACAAGAGACAGGAGAGGACTCAGTGAACACTGTAAAATGCTCCATGAGAGCCAATTAACCCTCGGAGTTAATCAAACACCTGCCTGTCGGTAAGCTTTTGTCATAATGACGTGCAGCTGCTTACCTGTCTGCCAGGCTGGCTACGCTCTCGTGATCACTCGGTAAGAGGAGAACGGTTTTCCAGAAGATTCGGTCAGGTGGGTTGGAGATGTTTTCTGTCACCAGTTCTGGCAGGTCAAGTGGTGCCCACACTGTCTCACTGAGAGAAACACCAAACAGAGGTCAAAATGCTGCTTTTTGACACTGATCACTGAGTCCATAAATATAGTCAGGACTTACTCAAGAAGGCGCTGATAGTAGTAGTGGACTCTCATCTGGTGGATCACTTCTTGTCTCATTTTCAACAATCTTAACAAAAATACAAAGTATGTTACTGAAACAGTTAAACGTTTATTTCAAGACAAATCAAGTGAAAACAAAAGTGATTAAAGCGATATCATGTTGCAAAAATCGAACCAATGATGATAGCTGTTTTTTATTAAATCAATCCTCACGTGTATTTCAGACACACACATACCTGGTGCTGGAGAGGGCCAGGGTGCCAGAGTTTCCCAGGTTGACCAGACCACGGGCCAGATCTGCTATGGAGGGCTGTGCAGGGGCACTGGGAGCCAGAGCCTTCAGTTTGAATCGTGGGTCCACACAGCAAGGAGCTGCAGGGAAACCTCTCATCTGTCTCTTCAGCTGCCGCCGTACTGCTACCACATCACGCCACCTGGTGGTACAGATGAAAAAGGGGAAAGATAATAAATTGTCAAAGGATCTTTAAACTACGCTCTCCCAGAGTTAAGCAGAAATACAGGATAATGGTCAGGAAAATAAAGTCTTGGTATTCATTGCAGTGTTTAATATCACATGATGATCTGAATATTTCTCTGGCTTTCCACATTTTCTCTCTTTCTTACCTTTTAATGTACTTGTGGATGCGTTGTAGCTCAGCTTCAAGGATGTCTTCAACCAGCAGAGTGATGTCTGCATTCAAAGTCTCCTCAACCAGACTTGAACAGACCTGCTCTGTGCATTTAGCCACACGGTCTGCTTTCTCATTCACTGCCTGCCTAAAAAAGGAAAGTGTCATTTTAAATTCAGTGAAAATAAGTGTGCCACTCAAAGACATTAAACTTCACAATATTTCTTTTAACTCTAACATTTTAATATAACTTTAAAGACAATTAACTTGACATCAGTCCAGATTAAAACTTCCAAAGCCTTACTGGATCTCAGAGGTGGCGGTCTCCTTAATGGTCTCATCTAAAACTTCATGGATGATCTCTGTGCAGAGAGAGAAGCTGAACTGAACCAAGAAGGTCTGGTGCTCCTGCCTCCTCCTGACACCGACAGACATGGAGAGGAAAATATGAGTCAGTTGTGGAAAATGAGGCAACTTTGATGATCGCTTTGAACTGGATCCTGAAGAAAACGTACAGGAGTTGCTTGCTGTGAAATAAAATCTACTCATGCGGCGAATTCCTGCTTTCATGCTTTGGTAACGGTTTACCAGTATGCTTGAATAAATGGATGAATAAAGCTCTTGTAACCTCTGAGCTATCCTGTGTTTTGGGTCAGGGTAGATGATTTGTTTCCCCTTTCTTAACTAAGCTGAGTGTTATGATAAAATACAATGTTCTAATATCAACAGGTCATTATCAGCCCATCCTTAATTGTCAGTAGACCAACCTGGCTTCTTCAAGCTTGCGTTTCTCTTCAGTGACGCGCTCCTGTTCCAGCTTGATCTCGGTGGAGGACATCTCCTGCAGCATCTGTCCCAACACCTCACTCACCAGAGACTCTGCCTGCACGCTGCTCTCCCTGCAGAAACAAAGACAATGGCTCAGAACGTTAGTCACACTAAAGAAAAACATCTAGAGTGGTTCGGATCGCCACTGCAATCAAATAAACTGTAAGGAAGTGAACTAAAACACGATTTTAACGTATGGTGCACAAGCAAAGATGGACTTACGCAAGAGCTGTTGTGGCATAGCTGGCACCAGCATCCGCTACCTCCCTCACTGATGATTCAACCACCTCTTCAATCACACAGTCTAGTACGGCCATAACATCCTGCAAGAGGGAACAAATACACAAGAGTTACTTTCATGCACACTGAAAACAAAACGGCAGTGTGGCTTTAATGATCTTTAATTAATACAGACTATTTGGTTTATATTCATAATATAATCACATGGACACAGGGAATGTTTGACATGTTTGCACTGACTCAAACGATTAATTGATTATCAAACTGTCAGCAATACATTTTCTGTTGATCAAAAGGTTATTTCAGTCATAATTAAAGTTTGATTTTAGACTGAATTTTAAAAGCAACATTGCGTAATTTTCTACCATAAAATAACAGATTTTAAATCATCAGGTGAAGAGTGTCTCTGTCATCCTCACTCTGCCCTCTGTACGTCTGTTCTTGAACAACTACTCAGATTCTGGTAAAACTGGATCATATTTTATGGAGAAAATGTTTTATTTTTTTCCCTCTCATGTCCTCTGACTGCTCCGCATCAACTCTTTGTAATTTACAGAGTTTCCTGACGTACAGTAAAGTAAACTGCTACAAACTATAGCTGCTGTTAGCTAATGTTAGCTCCAAGTGGGACATCTAATATGTTCTAATCGTACCTCATTGCTGTACACCGGCTGAGGTTTGGGTGGAGGTGATGGCGGCTTGACAGGCTGAGGTTGAGGTATCGGCTGGAAGAGCTCGGGGTCTGCTGGAACACTGCCATATGGTCCGCTGGGCTCTCCGGTCTTATCTGTAACAGGCAACCCAAACACAGAGGGCATGTCTGAAACCTTGACCGGCATGACCTGTGGCAGCAGCTCAGCTCTGGGTGGTGCCTTGACCTCCAACTTAGCAAAAATAGCTGAGACAACAAAGAAAAATATCAGCCGTTATTAATGAGATTGATACTCTTACATTACAGCAGCTCCAAAATGCAGCAGAAAATGTGTGTGACACTGCGTCTACTGCTATCCATAAGAAAAACATGTACTGAAAATGGAAAAATATCAATATCAGTAAAATGGAGTGTATACCTTTAAACTGACTTGGTGTAGGCTCAGCCAGAGGACCTTCTCCACGGTACTTATTCTGGGAGTCAAAGCTGCAGACGGGGGTGTGCTGGATACGGTTAGGGAGGGGGCCACCATTCACCACCTCTCCAATCAACATGGTTTTCTTTGCAAGGATCACCTCCGACTTCTTCTGGGACAGAGGCAGGTCTGGCTCCTGATAGGTCCCCCGACTCAGCTCTACCCCACTGTGAACAATATTTGAGAAACTTACGTTGGATATTTGCACAAGATATCCTTAAAATATAACATTCCTGTCTCAGTGACTCAGTGATTACTACCTCTGCTGAAGAGGTTATGTTTTTGGTCCTGTTTGCCTGCCATATTTTGGTCAGCCAATATTTGGCTTCTGCAGACAAATCAGTTTTGGTGTACATCTTATTCAATATAAAAACGTTTTCCCGCTATATAATGTAGAGTAAAGTGTGTGGAAATATATTGATGTACTGCAATGTTTATCGAGCAGAGTGAACTGCGATTTACATAACTGTGCTAAGCTGCACAGTGCAATATCAACTACAGTTCGTTGACAATATGTTAAATTATTTAAATATTCTCTATTAATGTTTAAGTTGAAATGTTCAGGCTCTATTATATAGTATATCAATATCACCAACATGTGTGTTTACATTTTTGCTCATAGATACTTACCTCTGTATTGTAGAATTGTATTATGTAGTACAGTGGTGTTAAGTATTCGAAGCTTTTTATTATCAAATCAAGCCAAACATTTCGTAGACACTCACTCATCGTTGACATTGAGGCTGTACTGCTGGATGAAGTCAGTTGCCTCTGCAGTGTTGCGGAACATTAACATCCGAACTATGTCCTCTACTGGAAATGCAGTTGATCGTGGACCGATGGTGTGGGCCCAGTTCAAGGTTTTCAAGCCTTTAGCTCTGACCTGGAGGCGCAGACATTTGAAAAATAAAAACACATCCGTCTGGACCTACTCATCATGTAAGACTTCTAAACATTATCTAAATTCTACTACTTTAGTCCAGGAACAAATCCAACATAGGGAAATACTTCAGACAAGTTCCAGGTTTCCTCAGTCTTGTTCAGGAAACACTTTCTAACCTGATTGAAGTATCTGTGTAGGAGGCAGCTGGAGAGGTAGGAGGCTCCTTTCACCAGCTTGAAGAAGCGCACAAAGTTGTTGCTGTTGACTGCAGTGAATGCTTGCACTGCAAACTTCACCTCAGGGGAATTGCGCACTTCGTCACGGAATTGCTGCACCTCACTGCATGGACAGGAAGTATATCTTTACGGTACAGAACAGCTGAAGGTGTATTAAAGTGCTTAGCACATCAATAACATTGAACGTATTTAATCTATGTTTGTGTGTTTCATTGGACTGACCGCAGAATGTCACCATCATTGAGTCTCAGCAGCACGCTGTATTGACGAAACTCTGCCTCCCGGGGACAGTAGGTTTGACGCGTAGCCAGGTCCTGGTACATTTCTTTCAGACTCTGGAGGCACTTTGTCATGTTCTCGTTGTTGATCTTGGCGTCAAATGATGAGATATGTTCCTCGCAGAGGTGGTGGGCACAGTGCACGTGGAAACGCGTGCACTTTTCAATCAGCGACACCGTGTCTGGGCAGCACAGGTGCTGCTGGGTAATGTCCTGTTGGTACAATAGAGGAAAGGCTGGGATTTGAAATCGGTCTACAAAACGTGTTCCATGACTTAGCCCAGAAAGTGTGTTAAAAGAATGGACAGTATTCAGAGTTCAGATAGTTGTGTATAAAGAGTTGATGGCAAAATTTGTTACGGGACTTTTTAAGAAAAACCCTTGAATAAGGAAGACTGGATTCAAAGTGTCAAAGTTTAAGTTTAATTTATTATTCTTGTACAAGAAGGAGCGTTTAACAGTGCAACACACAAAAGGGGTTACAGAGAAAAGGCTCCCTGAGGAGCTCTAACAATTAGTTCATTTTTTTTAAAATGGGCTGTCTCGGACACCTCCCACCTGATACAGATAATATCATAACATTCCTTTTTGGTTTTCTGTTCAGTAATGAGCATTATGATTCATATCCAAATGGTACTCCCCTAGCCTGTCTCTCCTAACCTTGTACTACTGATTTATAATTATCTCTCCCTGCCAGCCTCAGTAAATCAGAGGCCAACTAAGGGAAGTGCACGAGACATGCAAAGGACAAGATACACACACTATCTATATGAGTTAAAACATCTGCACCCCAGTATAAACCTAATTTTTATAACAAAATTGAGCATACTTGTATTCAAACATGAGCACAACATGGACAGCTACAAGTTTTTCAAAACTGACTGAGCTTCCCCAAAGTGAAGCCAAAACATCTCGATCACCCCCTGGCTGGCAGCAATATAGATAAAGTATACTATAAGGCCTTTCATGTTTGTGAGGGGACTTCCTAAAGATGGTTTCTTATATTTTAGGTAGTTGTTATCACACGGATGTTTGTCCATGTGTCCATTTTTATCTTGAGTTTGGTTTTTAATGAGTTATTTGATGGTATAAAAAGTAGGTTTAACATCATGATTGACTGTTTAGCCCTGCTTGTGATTGAGTCTGCGAGTGTATGAGCATAGCTTCAACCCTGATCACTACTGTGTAGACTCTGGCTTCCAATGATGTTACCAGCACAAGATGACAGCAGCTGTATCCTGATATTATGGCTTCATTTTAGTACAGTCCTCCATCTTTATATGTCAATAGTTATCCTCTATTTTTAAGCTTTTTCCTTAAGCAGTACACTCATTCACATAATCCTACACAGTTTGCCTCTTATTAGTCAATGATGTGAGCACTCCTGGAGGTTTAAGGACAACCCAATCATATTTTGTTAATTCACACAAGATTTAAGCTTCATTACAGCTGGCATTTGAGGAGGGCAACTCACCTTGCGGATGCCACGGGTCCTGTTCCAGACAAAGTCATACCATTCCCGGTAATTGTCATGGCCCTGGTCCATGATCTGTGTTACCAGATAGTCCATAGTCATGCTGAGCACAGGCAGGGGTCGCAACTCGTAGGGCAAGGGCTCCTCCTGGTCGGCTGATGAGCGGCTGTACTCCTTGATGGCTGCTTTGTGATCCACCTAGTCAGGGAACACGTGGCGACAGTTTGGTTAAGCCTGGACAACAGACATAGCTACAATGTGATCTTATTCTACAAATGTTTAAATGTGCAACCAATAAATGAAACAAAATTATGTAAAATGGACATTTATTTCTTCATTTTGAATTTCTAAATTCAAGGGTATACCTTTCCCTGAAAGAAACCTAAGAATACTCGAGACATGATACAACATTTCACAACATTGTCTCTGCTATAAAAGAAAGCATATATTCTCAAAGACATTACCGTCTCCGTATCTGGTAAGACTTCGAATATGCTCAGCTGTTTCCTCGTTTCCCTCATGAACCTCTCCTTCTCTGGACACATGTCAGGACACTTTCCCACAAACACCTTAGACAGGTCCAGGTCCGTCCTCTTGGGCCGACCTGTGTGGACATATATAACATAAAGTTAGAGTGTCTTGCATTTTAAGCTATATAATGGCTGCAACAGATTGGTGTGACAGGAACCTTGACGCAGGATCTTGTCTCTCTGCTCCAGGAGGCGGTATTTTTCCTCAGCGGTCTCAGCCACCTGGCCAATAAGGTGGAGGAGGGAAGAGGGGACTGCTCGCTCTGAGCTCTGGGCCTCTGTGCTGCTCTCTTTCTGGGGTTCAGCGTCAAACTGCAGAGACTTGGCCAATGGCGATTTCTTCACCGGAGAGCTGACGCATGAAAAGACACATGTATGATAGTCACAGCACTGCAACAAATCCAACTATTTTTAGGGTGTATGTTTAGGTCCAGGCCTGTTAGGTAAAGCCACTGCAACCAAAATTAAATCTGAAACGCTGTAATTATGACAAAAATGCATACAGGTGCATGTGTTACCTGCGGTTGAAAGACACCATGCTGCTGAGTGCAGGAGCTCTGGGTGCAGGTCTTCTGAGTGGGGAGGAAGCAGCCTTAGACTCTGTGTCCTCCTGACTTTCTTCCACTGCCTCCTCTGTTTCTGCAGAAGGTTTTCTTCCTTTGTCACCCGGACCTAATGCACAAAGAAAAAACAAAAAAAACAACTCATCATCAAATCAATATAGTGACTCTACAAGGAATTAAAGGAAATGTGACTCTTTAGATCAAGATAAAACAATGTTCTGATTTATATTAGAGCTGCTAAATCTATTAGTCTATAACCAACAGTCAAAACCCCAAGATTTGATATCAGAAATGAGAAAGACAGGCAGCAAATCTTTCTCACATAAGAAACTGGAATCAGTAAATGTCAAAATAACTTTGGGATTCATTTTCTTTCAGTCGATTAAATGACAAACTAACTGTGACTGTTGGGTACTAGTAATTGTTTCTAAATGAATTGAAATGTGTTGTATTTACTCTGCTTCTTTCTCTGCCACAAGAGAAGGAGCTCGTGTCTGTGCAGGAGTTTGCCTTTCTTCTTTGCCTTAACAGCTGATGCCTGAAAGAGAGAACAGTAAACAGTGACAGAACACAATTTAATACTGTGATTTCACTGAAAACTACACATCATCGTCACATCATCTGTTAGCTAGCTAACTTGGGCAGTTGTTCCTGGCGTTAAACTGAGCACAGTTTTTTTTAGTTTTTTTTTTTTTTTTTTTACAAAAGATTGTTTATCATTAACAGTTAGTTTTGGTGCTTTAATGGTTTTAAGTAGCATAAAGTTAACTCACATGGTCATCAAAGTGTACTGTGGCCAGGTTCTTGGCAGGCCGGCAGATGACCTTACGGACTTTGCCGAAACGACCAAAGTGCTTCTCGAGCACGTCCTTCTTGTTGAGGGCGGGAGGCACATTCCTGCAGTGGATGGTGGTACAGTCGCTGGGAGACATGCCGCTCAGGCTCTCTGAGCTCTCCCTGCGTACGCCACGCTTCACAGGGGTGGTGGTTTCAAGATTCGGGTCTGGTACTTTTGCTGAGTCTGGAGGGAGGAGGGGGTAATAGGTAGCAGGATGAGTATATTCTAACAATGCAATCCAATATTTTAATAAATTTAAGACATTTACTTGAAATTCTGTACAATGAAGATTTCTGTCTGGGTTTCTGTACTTAATATTTCATGCATGGATTGAAGCAAAAAGTCTTTTGACTGAAATTTGTTTCGAGCTGTTGCAAAGTCATATTCCCATTTGGTAATTTGTGAAACATGTTACAGGTCACGTACTTGACACCTGCTAAAGCAATGACACAATACGTAAGATTTCAGCATGTTCTCTAATGTAGCCATCTTGACCAATAGTGTCTGAAAGGAAGATGCTTTTGAACAGCTGCTCTATTGACACATTTGTAATTTTCAATCTATAAAATCAAATTGATACTTTTTTTTTTTTTGCAAAGCTTGTCTCATATTTTTCAAATAATGGACAGGACATGGTTAGCATAGCTTAGCTTGGCATAAAGACTGTGTTGGAGTGACAGGAGCTGCTCGGGGTGTGTCTATTATCTGTGCTGAATGTAACCACTGTGAAACAATCAGGAAATAACTTCTTTTTTTTTTTTTACACTGATCAACCAGCGCTCCCTCACTCTCATTCACCGTCTATGTCTCTTGACCAATGCCTGCTTTCTCTCTCCAACCACCGGACACAAAACCACTAAACTTCTTTGTGTCACTATTTTGCAGCGTAAATTGTGAGCCAGACACAAATTTAGAAGCTGGGTTCATGAAATAAACAAAGCTGGAACACAACAGGTAGAGTACTTGTCCTATCCACCTGGATAGCCTCAGTTTCAGGCTGACTGTGGATAAGTTTGGTCTGATGGATCCAACTCACACTTCACACTGTAACTTTATTGTTTACAGCTCACATCAGTGTTGACATATTTATCAAGTGAAGACTGGAAAAAAAAGAGTAATTATGAGATTTAGATCCAACTGGAGTACACTACAATGACTCCACTGTTTGCTAACAGGTTCAGTCAAATTAAAATCAACATTAAAATTATTCAAATATTAAGCTAAGACTGGTTTTAAAGCAATGATTCACAATGTGAAGCACCAACAGGGATTTGGTAGCTGCTACAACAATTTGGCTGACAGGAGGTCAGCAGATGCAGGCAGCTGTTAACTGACCCACAGCACAACTTTGCTGCCAAGCAAACACTAATTGTGTGAATTTATCCATTAGAGTGGTTTTTGTGCCATGTGAAGAGCAAATTCAATATTCCTGAACAACAACAACAACACTTGCTGGTAGCATGCGGATACAAACCACTCTAGTCGACATTAAAATGTTCATTCTCACTGCTTTGCCATCTGGTGATAGTCATGTATACAAGAGCTGACAGTAGCATCACAACAGGCTAACAGAGTTACAAGACAGATGTTTAGACTGCTTTACAGACTTAGAATTTCACTGTATCTGAAGAAAATGAAAAACTGAGAGGGAAAAATGTCAAAACAAGGCTCAATGTCCCCAAAATGGTCAGACTGAATCCTTCAAATCCACATTCTCAGTTTGTCAGTGTTGCTGTATTCTGTACACTGTTACTGTATCCTGATATTTTACAATAAGAGTAATTGCACAGATTGCTAACAGGCTCTCCCAGAGGTAAACAAGTTCAGATGATTTCAGCGACAGTGCATCATTCATCAGACAGAACCCTATAAGAAAACAAACACATTATACGGTGTTGATTATGTGGCGAGGTCGGAGCCGGAGATCATTTCCGCCAAAGGGGAAGCAAAGAGTGTGATAGCAACTGCCTTGGTTGACTCAAGAAACCCATACAGCCCTCCCTTGTATTAAGCCTTCAGAGCCACTACAGACAGGACCACTGTTCAGTGGCCACTTGTGTAAGTGCTGAGTCAGAGGTCCTGCCGCTTCTCAACATCGAACAATTATTAAGCCGAGCAAACATGACCCCAACACATCTCGATACAAAATGCACATAGCACATCTCACCTGACTCTTCAGCTTTTTCCAGCACATCTCTGGTCAGCGCTCGCTCGGTGGGTGGTGTAGCAGGTAGGTCATCACTCTGATCTTGAACTTCTTCCCTCTCTGTCTCCGTCTCCTCCCACGTTGATGCTTGCTGTGTGGCCTCACGCCTCACCGGACCCACATCTTTACGAAGACCAAGCAGTGCCCTACCGAATAAGCCTCCTGGTGCGCCGCGGGACCTCATTAGGGGCCTCTTTGAGGGATGTCTTGGTGAATCTGAGTCTGCTGAAACATCCTCTTCTGTGGCAGGATTCTCTGGGCCAGTGCTGGGGACAGCTGGATCGTCCTTGCGCTTGGTACCTTTGCTCAGTCGTGCAAATACATTTGTGTCCCCTAGGCTCCCTTTCTCATCTGTACTGGTTTCTGATTTGGCTTCTCCAAATGCTGAGGGCTGACCAAAACCGGTTCCTCCAAAAAGGGGTGTTGCCTGGGGCAGGGGGGCTTTGGCTGCGAAACTGAAAGATGATGGGGTGGTGGGCTGCGTAGTGGATGCTTGAGTGCTAGAGCTGGAGGGGGCAGCAGGCTGGGAAAAGGTGAACTGCAAAGTGTTGGAGGGACCGCTGCTACTGCCAGTTGTTAGTGGATTGTTTTGGGCAGCGATAGAGGGCGCTGCAGCCGGCTGTGAGAAGCTGAAGCCCAGCGGGCCAGACTTAGCTCCAGTTGACACAGGGAAGCCAGCAGTGGCGGTGGTGGTGCTGCTACTCATGGTATTGGTGCTCGTCTGGGACCCACTGCTCCCAAAAGGTGAGCTGGACATTGAAGTAGTTTGAGGATTGGTGGGTTCAGGGCTGGCACTGAAAATGGGTTTGAACAATGCCTCATTGGCCGGCTTGAAACTGAACTTGGATGATCCGAAGCCTCTGCTCTGGGTCACACTCTGTGCTGTGCCAAACACACTGGTGGTGACACTGGTAGATGACGGCTGTCCAAACACAGTTTGCCCAAAACCCAGTGGCTGGGGTTGCCCTAAGGCAGTAGTGGATGTGGAAACCATCTGGGAGTTTCCAAACCCAGGGGGCTGTTGGGCAAACCCTGTTGGCTGCTTGCTAAATCCCGGGGTCTGCTGGCTGAATCCTGAAGCCTGCCCAAATGCAGAAGGCTGCCCGAACGCTGGTGTCTGCCCAAAAACTGAACTCTGGTTTGGTCCACTAGCCTGCCCAAAAGCTGGAGCGGTGGTACTACCAAAGCCTGAGGTACTCATTCCTAATGACGGCTGTCCAAACGCTGGAGCTTGGCTTACTGTGGGCTGCGAGGGGGGCTGTGTAGACGCCTGTCCAAAGGCAGGAGCCTGTCCAAAGAGGGTATTTCCCTGAGGTGTTGGGGCCTGATTTAAGACAGATGGCTGTCCAAACGCTGATGGTGTATAAAAACCCATAGTTTGGGGCTGATTGCTAGAACTTTGTTGTCCAAATGACTGGAACAAACCAGTCTTCAAAGTGTTGCTTGGAGCTTGGAAAGCTCCGCCTTGTGGACTGCCAAACGGATTGGATGGATTCATGGCGCAAATATGAGCGGTTATGTTCGGTGTCCGTCGGTTATCTGTGAGAAGAAAACGTCGCTCATCCAGATAAATCTGCACCACTGTTCACGTCTCACAGAGGTTTTCGGTGTAACATCCTGTCACGTAAAAAACAACAGAAACTGATGAAGGAGGGTACTGATCGGCCGATAGCATGAGCTAACAACACAAACACGGTTAAAGTTAACTTAGCGGAGCTTCGTTGCCTATAAAGCTATCGTTTGGACGCAACAGAACCCCTCAGGAAATAGTGCAAAATCATACAACTTCGACATAAGAAATAAATCTCACCTTTTACAGCGTCTACGTCTGCTGTGTTGATTTCTTCTGCTAACTAAGTTCAAACACATTTCTCCACATCCGGTTCCGGTGATGTCCGGTCCGACCATTGCTAAAGTCCGTTCCACGATTTGCCAACGTTGCAACGGGTTCTGTTGCCTGAATGGGGTTTTTAAACGGACAAGCGACTTTATTTATATAAACGTCAGAATATGCTGAATTTCCCGCAATCATATTTTAATATCGACACCGCCAGGAGAAAGCTTATATAGACGTTGACGGAGGAACTACATGTTTATTCCGCCGGTGGGACGCGTCACCTTGAATCCTGCCTGCCCGGAATGGCTGAACATCGCTCGCGACCAGCGTAAAGGGGACCAACCGTTCTTGTGAACGTTCCGCCACGTCATTATCGTGACTAACCGTCGTCGTCGTGCGTTGTTTTTTACTCTTACCTATGTCTCAAGATTTTTTTAATCGTCGTTTTCTCTTTTTACGCCGTGTTTTAAAATGGGAGTAGTGCTACGAAATCTCCAGAAGGTGGTGCCTCTTCGCCGCGCCAGGCTGCGCAGGGACGTGGACACGCTGAGGCACATACTGGGCGTCCACAAATTTGACCTGGGCATCATCTGCGTGGATAATAACAGGATTCAGCAAATTAACAATATATACAGGAAGAAAAATGTGCCTACGGACGTCCTCTCGTTTCCATTCTACGAGGTAAATACATGCCAACATATGACAATGCACCTGTTTGCTGCGGGGCATGGACTATCCCGGGTTGCAGGGCCGTGTCTAGCTGTTTGGGGGGCCTCTATTTAGTCAAACTCTCGGGGAGAGATTCCTAGCCTTTCAGGTGATCTGTGGCGATAAACAGGCTTGAGTACATTAATACCAAAAAAAAAAAAAAAACCTAACTTACCTAAATGAATAAAACATACAATAGTCCAGCATCCATATTAATGTGCAAACAATAAAAAAAAACAATGCTGATGTTTCAGGTAGTAAGAAACATTTACATGTAAGACTTCAGTACCCTTTTGGATCTGTTTCTATGATTGTGGTCTGTATAACTACAAGTTTTAGGCCACTGCACAAGATCAGCAGAAATTCATCCTGTCGTTCATCCTGTCATACCTGTCGGCAGACGTCACTCGCTGCGTAACAGCCCAGCCCACAAACACAAGTCACAGCTTCCCTATCATAGCAGCTTAGTTTTGCTTGTAACCTATAAAAAAGCGTGCACTTTACACAACAAATAAAGACAGGTACTTTTAATTCTCCCAAAATATATAGAGGCCCCCTGGTGGCTGCGGGGCCCTATGCGTCCGCATAGTCCGCATATAGCAAGAAATCATGGGTTGACCATGAGTCATCTATTGAGATGATGCTTCTGTGTCTTTAGGACCTGAGACCTGGTAAGCTGCCTTGCCCCCTCCATAGAGATGAGCTGAACCTTGGGGACATCTTCTTGGGGGTGGAGTTTGTGATGAAGCAGTGTCAGGAGGAGTCCTTAGATCTGCATGGTGCCCTCACTGTGAGTACCTGCAGCACCACACATCTCTTACACTAACTGAAGTCTTGAACTATGATTTCCACCACCCTGTCATTGTTTGCAGTAACATTTGCAGTGGCTGTGTGAGGCATTAACTGTTCCTCTTTCGCCTCATGTTTCAGGTTATCACTGCACATGGGATCTGTCACCTGTTGGGCTACAGACATGAGACAGAGGAAGAATGGACTGAGGTTTGTATGTGCAAAACACATTTAAAGAGTCAGTTCAACCAATTTACAAGTCAGCATTTTGTCTCCTTCTGGTGTGTGTGCAGATAGTTTTGGTTTTATGTCCACATTTATTTAAAGTCCCCTTGGGAATTTGGGGAAACACTGATCAACATTTTACACAATTTGTCTGACATTGAATGGACCAAACTAATTAATTGAGAAAATGATGAACAGATGAATCAGTAGTGAAAATCTTTGTTAGTTTAGTTTGAATAGTTTTTTCTTCAGTATTACAATAAGCGTGTAACTGGCCCAATAACTGTGGCTCGTTCAGAGTAATGGGAACGGTTTTGAGAAAGAGCAACAAACAAATAACAAAATAAGCATGACTAGATTTCGCTGGTAGTAAATTTGGAACCAAAAAAAAGGGGCAGACTACTTCCAGAAAGCTCCCATTGCCTTTGTTTTATCGAGTACGTTAAACTTTCCTGACAATTATTTTCGCCTTGTACAATATGGTGACATTTCTCTGTGGTTTGGCTTCCACTGAAAGTCAAATTTTGTATCTTGTGAACCGCAAACTAATTGAAATGTGAATGTGCTTTCTGTGTCAGAGTAATATGTTGCAAAATTTGTTTTCAGATGCTGCAGAGGGAAAGCTACATTCTCAGTGAGTACAACAGACTGACAGGGAGACATCTGGAGCCCCTGACAAAGAGATGCACTCAGGATAGGTGACAGTGATGGTCACCTGTTAACTTCACAGCTGCACTATGGTGCTTGTTATTGTTTGTGTAACCAGGTGGACTATTACTTGAATAAAATGGTTTTATTCGTTACCTCATTTATAAACAAGTGTACACCAAATGCTGTCTTCTCCACAATCACACAATTTGCAGCTACTGTTTGTAAGGACTTTTACTACCTGACACTAAAAATGCAAGACTTTGATTGTGGATATCCTTTTCAAATACTGGATGTGTGTGTTGTTAGAGTTTTAAACATCAAATTAAAAAGTCAGTGCACTTTCACTGTAATATTTTATTAAAATCTGCTTTAGGAAGAGTCAGTCGTGTATGAAGGGTAGAAAAAGCTGTTCATTTTTACTTCACAAATACATTATACCCTCTTTACACTGCATTTGGGACAGGATGTTCAGGAAAGCGCAATGTTTCAGAAATGTAAATCCAAGCAGACATAAAAACAAACAAAAACCGATTTCTGAGTAACATTTATCTGCATGTCATAATTCACGGTGCGACAATACTGTACCTACAGGAGTCAGCTAATAATGCTCACCTCCTGAAAACCCAACTATGAAGAACATCATTAAGTACATACTGATGCTCAAAGTTTTATAATGAAATATGTAATGTTTGTATCGGTTGTGTGGGAAGTTGAAATAATTTGGTGTGGTCCAGCAGAGACCATGTTTCTATGTTGAACTGAAATGTGATCTTATTTTTACAGTGGTAACGAAAAAGAGCTGTACAACCAGTTTCCAGTATTGAAACCGGTACAGGAATAACAAAATACTTCCTTTTTCTCCATTCTATAAGCAAGCACGCTTGATAGGAACTAGTCAAACCGCGTTAGCAGAGGTCTAAAGGTGTTAAGTACTGTTTACTGGCCTTAAAGATGGTGACATAAAAGACACTATAGCTAGCTTCCCTGGTGATCTAGTAATAACTTCTATTTGCCGTGGCGTATCTCGATGGGTTAAATTAACATAAAAATCAACCCTATGCTGCAATAAATAGAAAATCTTGGCTTTTTATAAAGGAAAATCTGACTTACACATCGTTGACAAACATTTAAAAACAACAAGGTTGTGCAACATTCAAAGTAAAGCTTGTATACATATTTATAAAAGTTTTCTCGGGAGGCACAAGGTCAAAACCCAAAAAGAATGAAGTAGGCTTTACCGAGAAAAGCTCAGTAACAAAACAAAAAAAAAAACAACAAAAAACAAAAACAGGCTTTATTACTGAACTTACGGATTTTTTTTCCTTTTAAATCTATAATATGGAGACAACCACACACAAATTAGTCAAGCACAAAAAGCAACTGGGCAAACATCCACACACTCTGTGATAGAAAGCTGATTTGAATTGGCCAGTTTGTGCCAGAACATAAATATTGCACCAAATGTACCCGCTAAATACAACAACCCTCTAAATCTATAATAGCTTATACTCCAACATAGAATATATCTTTATTTAGTTTATATGGGAAATAAAGGGTCTGCAAACATACAGTTCATGAAGCACCAGTAGCATCTGGTGTCCGATAGATGCTTGTAAGTGAAAGTCTGAATGAACGGCATTAAAGTTTAAAGAAAGGTATCAAGAAACAAACGAAGAAAAGAAAAAAAAAACCTTTACAAAACAGTTGTTTGATAAAATCAAAGCAAAGAAAAACTCCAGCCCCAAAAAACATGGAGGCAAAATTTGATCCACTGAACATTTAACTGCATTTCTGGTATCTTAAGAGTCTCAACAGTTTTGCTCCTGTGTTGGCGTTGACAGGTGCTAATTTAGCAGGCCATTTAGTAATTTGTAGAGGAAAAGAAGTGCCTGAAGACGACCAAAGAAGGACGGCAATCAGTAGTACTCAAGGCTGTTCAGAGGAGAGCTCCATCTAGGAGGGTTCAGCTGAGGATGTGTGGGTGGCTGTCCAAAGGTGGAGCACTCAGAGGGGCTGCAGGACGTTCCTTCCTGCCTCTGAAGTGGTGCTGGCTCCAGATCTCTCCATTTCAGACAGCTGCTCAAACACGTCCCTGAAGACACGCAAGAAAACATGTCAGTGTCTCACTATTGACCAAAGTGGCCAAAATAGCACAGCCAAGTCCCATAACAAAGTGTAAACAACTACCAAGATGCACTGTGATCAGACCACTTAGACCACTTGGTGTGGTGGTCTGGGACACATCTGACCACATATCTTTGAGTGTAAACACTAATACGCTGTGGGCCACATTGAAGGACCGACTACTCAATGAACGTCCTGTAAGTAAACCACCATCTGATTTCTATTTGGATCACTGTAATGTGGCTAAATTAACTTCTTTTAGCTGACAAGATAAGCCGCAGATATTTGGAAAAGGCTGATTAATGACGGACTTTGAGACTGCAATATTACTTCCTATACCATTGGGAAAAAAAATAGAGTTGCTGAGTGAGGAGAAATTTTGGAAAAACTCTGAACAGCGAACATTTGTGCCCTCTTGTGAATTCAGCATTAAATACATTAAGATGTTTCTTCCCTTGTAAAAAATGGTTTGTTGTGGCATCATTGGCTACTCTGTCTGAAGTGCATCTTACCTGTCAACATTTAATTTTGGTAGCCAATATGAGAGGTTTCAATAATGTTTACACTAAATTTATGAAAGGTAATATTTTTAACAGTGACCATGTCAGATTTTGGAAATCTAGTAGACAGTAACCGATAATAGCTGGCTATTTGTCAGAAGTAGAGAAAGTCCCCAGACTCCCTTGAAGTATCTCACAAGGTTGTGAGTTGTTAAACATTAAAATGACTTCTTTACTTCCTGTCCATTAGTCCCAGTGTGTTGGATACTACTGTTGAAAAACACAAAGCATTGGGTCTTTTGATTCTCGATTGCATTTTCATATTGAACATGCAGGCGAGATCCAATCACGAGTGGATACACAGTCTAATGCCAAGTCTGAAGTGATGTACTTGATCGGCTCACCAAAGACACACAACTCACTTGTGCATGTAGAAGAAGATGTATCCGCTGCGGTCACGGTCTCGCTGGACAGCTGCTTCCTGCGTGCGCGACACATCCAGGTCGTTGTAGGTCAGCCATGACTGCTTCTTCATGTCGTACACGTCACTGATGTAGTGGCCTTGGGGGGAAAATAAAAAAAGTTTGTTTGTGGACACTCAAGTGAGGGCAGGTAGTGATGTGCAGGATGTCAATCCAACCAAAGAGTAGCAGGTGCTTTCAGTAGCATGCTAAATGTTGTGCAGCAGCAAGGGATGACGAGACTTTTAGCTTATCAAACGACTTGTTGTGTTAACTGTGGTAATGCTTTTACAGTGGATAAGCTGTACCACGGTTTGAATATCATTTCAGGCAATATATGACGTAACACGTCATGTCACTGTTTTACACTATATGCAACAGCCTTTGGGACTCCTAACACACGGGCACTTACTGTGCTGCTCAGGTTTTAATGCACACCTTCAGTCTAACAGCTGGAATGATTTTGACTTGTTTTATAGATCATTTAATAAATAGTTTACACGCATGTTCTGATACAGGATTTATCTGCACTGCAGACAGACACACGAGTGCTCACCAGAGGAGGAGCTGCTCCCGATGTGACTCACCACACTTATGAGTCTAAAAGAGTTGGCCAAGTCTCCGCTCTGTGGATTACAACGTTCATACACGGGTTACTATGAATCACAGTGGTTCAGTGTCTATCATAACTTCTTTGACTTCAGCATGTTTGCAGTACACAATAGTCTCTTAAATTTATTGTGGAAATAGTTTAAAATTAGCAATTTTACTCATATATTGTTCTGCTTGTTTTAAATCAGGCGTTGTGTGGCAGCAGTGTTGAGTACCTCAGCATTCCTCTTCAGGTTCTCGGCCTCTGCCTCGGTGTACTCCATGTCCAGCACGTCCTCGTTGCCAGAATCGTCATCCGAGCACAGCAGCTCAGGCAGAGAGTTGTTAAACTCTGTTGGGTGAGAAGGAGACATCGATACAGGTCATGCATTTTTAGAAGCACGGCGAGTCTGATTAAACTGTGTCATTATGAAGTCCTGTGAAAATATTTGCATGGTACTGATGCTGGCAGCCTGGGCTGGTGTAAAAAGGAAAGTGAAAAATGAGAAATCAATCTCAGTTCATACCTTGCAAACTGAGCTCAGTGGCCCTCTTCAGATCATCATCCTCTCTCATCTCTTGGGCCTCCTACATGGGATGAAGTGGAGACATTTCTTTTAGTCTGCATATTTGACACAGGTAATTGTTTCATAGCATTACGGTGCTCAGCTGTATAGTATGTGTATAGACATGTCACATGGCCTATAATCTTACATGCTCCTGGAGGCTCTGAGCCAGAGCCTGCTGTAGCTCCTGTTCTTCCCTCTCCTGATCCAGACTGTACTGCTGGACCCAGTCCAGTTCTCCCTGCTGCTGCACACTGTCTGGAGTCTGGTTCTCCTTGTTCTCATCCATGGTCAGGTCCAGGGAATCCAGCACATCTACAAGTCGGTTAATTTGACACTTAAATAACAGTGTACTCATCCATATGCAACGTAGGCACACTGATTTCAAGCAGCTCAACAATGATCCGTTAATACAATCTCCATCTACTGACTGTCTTAGCCTCGTGTTGTTGGCCTACCTGCAGGCTGTTTGGTGTCCGTTTCCAGCAGATCTGTATGATAGGCCAGGTCATGGGCATCCGTGTCCCCAAAGCCTGTGTCAGGGCTGCTTGTTGGCTCATCCTCCAGAGGGGGTGGTGCTGAGAGCCCGGCCTCTTGTCGACTCATCTCCAGCACGGCGGCCAGCATTTCATCATCATTTATGCCACTGAAGTCTGCTGAATCTATTGTTGCTCTCCTCTGAAAACACAGAAAACCGTGTCAAAACAGCAATACACACACACAAAAAAAAAAAAAAAAGAGGTTGAATCATAATTGTCGACGTCTGTCTGTCAGCAAACGCTCACCTCTTCCGGTCGGTCGTCGTCATCTTGAAGACAGCTGCTGAGTCGTCTCTTGCGGCTCGCGTTCACCTTTCTGCTAGGCTCTTCTTCACAGTCAGAGTCCAGGAGGATTGAGGTGCAGCTCGAGTTGGCTGCTTTCCCTCCAATCCTTCTACACACAGTCATACATTCAGTGATTAAACTTTCCTTTTTGTCATGCAATATGACAGATTAAAACACACATTTTAATCTAAGGAGGCTGACTACAAAACAAGATGCACCGCTTCAGAGTTCAGAGCTCGTCCAGTGAAAATTTTACTTATCCCACTTTTTCCTGCTTAACATAATTATCTAAAAGTCTTGCAGAACTTACCGGAGAGGTGCTGTGGAGGAGTTGACCAACTGTGACGTTTTGAGTGTTCTGGACCTTTGAGAACAACAAAGAAAACATTTACAGGCCAAATCATTTGTTGCTTCATGCAATAATCTGACTGATACTAACTGCAAAAACTTTACTGAATCACTGAATAGCTCAGGATGTAGTTACCCGGTGTGAAGTTATTTTTCATACATTTTATTTGAAGGTGTTTAGAATGTCTTACATGGAGGCTTGAGAACTCCAGCCAAGACTAATCGGGGATCGTGTGGAGTCAGTGCAGTGGGAAAGCAGGGTCAGGTATCGGGGAATCACCACCTGCTGCCCCAGCTTGCTGTTCATAGACAGCTGAGCGTTAAAGCTGTACCGTTTCAGGTGTAGGATGAGCACTCTGCAGGGAAAGAAAGATCCATGAGAAATCACTTGTAGTGCTTATTCTAGCATTGGCTGAGTAGCTACTACTTAAGCTTCTGCTGTAGTCTGAAATAAGTATTTGACAATGAGTGTGACAACTACTCATGGTACATGTGCATTTCACTAGTTCGTGTAGATACCTTGGCAGTTTACTAAATTTATGCGTAACAGTCGCTGATTTCCCGTTGCACTTTTCACACGAGTATTCAATTTCCTCCATCTGCAAAAAAAAAAAAAAAGGAGTAACACATCATTTCATATTCAAACAGTATGTTTGAGGCTTGTTTGTGTCGTGAGGATGTATGCAAAACACTAACCCTGAAAAAAAGATCCAGAGAATCCTGAATAGAGCGAAGCGGGAGGGTTTTCTTTCTGCGTGGTAGGTCGATGGACAAGTCATTGAACTGCTCTCGCTTGGTCACCACCTCGCCGCAGCTGTAAACAAAATGAAGGTATTACTTATTTTCTAAAGAGCCATGAACAGTTTTGACCAATACGTCACAAAAGATATACTGTACGCATAAATTCAGATGATCAAGCAGGAGACAGGCCTCACCCTTTGCAGATGATGGTGTGCTGCACCTCAAACTCCATGTTGACCGCCACAGGGCAGGTGTAGATGCGGGAGGTGTCTGCATCTTCACCAGGCTCTGTCTTGGCCACCGCTGGCGTTGCCTCCTGGCCATTCTCACACCCCACGGGGAATGACGAGGAGGCTGCAGCTTCGTTTGTCCAGCTCTTGTTCATTTTCTCCACATCGTCCTTTAACTGGTCCAGGCACTGGCTCAGGAACTCATGAGCATCCTGGTCAACAATGTGACACACATTGGACTTAACTGAGCACAATAATTAAATATGAGAGGAGAGTTAAGTGCATGTGGATTATAAATACATTCATTTATTAGAGTTTGTTCTCTGTTTGACCTTTGTCATTACTTTTTACATGTTAGCACTACAAGCTTCACGAACAAGTAAATATATTATAGTCTGTGGTTAGTAACAACTACACAAAATCGTATCTATTAAGCTACTTTTATAAATATCGGTAGACCATAACTTCTATAGGGAGATCTTACATTCTGCATGTTTCCAGAGAAACGCTCAGCTGTGGAGGAGATGGCACTCTTCACTTTCCTTAAGAGGTCCTTTTTTGTCTCTGGACAGCCCACATCCTTCTTGACCATAAGGTGAGCAAAACGCCTGTAGACAGTGAAGATATCACAGAATAACAATAATATTATAAAAAAGTGTCAGAAAACTGCTTCAAGCACTTTTAAATGGGTTTTGAAAAAAGGGGTCCACAGGGACATCATGAATCACACTCTACACAGTCTAATATGGTACCTGAGCAATGCATTGATGGGCACTTTCTTCCACGGGATGCTCTGCCTCAGCATGTCATTAGAGAAGGAGGGGAGGCTGAAGAGAGACTGCAGGATGGCGTTCATATAGCAAGTGTTGCCCAAGTTGGAAAATCTGCGATATAGGAATGAAAGGATTTATACAATGGATAACACAAAGAGGACACCATTTAAGGCCTTGAATTTTAGTAACAGTTTCTGACAATATACCTTTTCCAGGACTTAAAGAGTCGTTTTCATGATGTTAGTTTGTTTAAAATCATAAAAGCAAAACTGATTCTTGAAACTGTTTTCTCCTTCTTGTTAACAGCCAAGTCTTTTGGCTTCTCCTGTGTCAGTTGGGTTCACAATATCCAAAATAAATGCAGTCCAGTTTCTCTTCACATACACAGACTGCTTATGCTCACATGTATTGGAACCCATCTGGCTTATTCTTACCCTTGCAGTGGGGGCTGAGGCTGGGCCAGGGTTGAAGGCCTCTGCTTGTTCCAGCCACCGTAGTCCAGAGATGGGCGTACCTTCTTGAAGGGAGTGGAGTGATTGGGCAGCATGAGGCTTCTCTTGACTGTGGTGGTCTGTGCTGTGCTGGATGGCCTGGGGGAAGAGAGTTGTGAATCACTGGCCTCAGCATGGCACAAGTGTCCTCATACAGAAAGGCAGATAACACTGCACCACTGAAGAAACTCACCTGTCCAGGAAAGAGTGACTCTGGCTGTAGTCTTTAGTCACAGATCGGCTGCCATAGAATGACGTTGGCTGAAGAGGAGATGAACCCAGTGGAGCTGAGGGTAAAGGGAGGAAATGCGGTGAGTCTGTTTTAGGTCTGAATATACAGGTTAATGTTTCATTTATTGTCTCAACATTTTCACAAAGCAATTACAAAACATGCTCTAAAAGTTATGCAGGTAAAGAGGTAAATTAAAAATGAACTCTACTAAGTAACCGAACACATAACCCGCAGTATATACGTGGTGCTGCTGAGTTTGGGATGTAGAAATTTACCCGAGCTTCTGTTCTCCTCTGCCTGCTTCAGCTTATCTTTGCAGCTCAGCAGAAACTTCCTGGATGGATCCGAAGTAGCTTTGTTGTTGCTAAGAAAACAAAGGAGGTGGCAAAGGGTTACAGCAGTCAGGTCATTCCATGTGTACTCAGCACCGCTACAGTCGAGTCCGGGCAGTGAGGCGTGTTGCTTTTACCTTGAAGAGTCATTTTCCTTGGGATAATCCTCAGTCAGGTCACTTTCGGAGTTAAGGAGTCTTTTTCTCTTCTCGCTCCTGCAAAAACAGTGACGAGGAACAATTCATGTCAAAGAGTGAGAGAAAGACAAAAACAGAACTTGTCTAGAAATGACAGGTGTCACATTCACGAAGATTGGCACAAAAAAATGCAGGCCACGGGCCTGTTGTTGTGGTCAGGATAATAATGTCAAGCATCATCACCACGAGTCACATTTTAAATGATCAAATTGTGCACATGACAACAGCAACATGAATTTCTATCATACCTATTCTCAGAGAGTCCAGTGCGAGTGGGAGTGGAAGCAGCTCTACTCGGGCTGCCCAGAGGCTTCCTTGGTGTTGTGTCCTCCCGGCCTTCTGCACTCTGCCGCCTCGGTGTTGTCTGGAAGATGTTAGGAGTCAGAGGGTATTTAAGTAAGACGTGAGCTTGTCTAAATATTTTCAACATAAAAATGTGTGTTCTTGCTCACCTGTCTCTCCCCCGACGGACTGGTCTCATTTTTCACAGCGCGGTTCCCAAGCACACTGAAGTTTGCACTTCCATGGGAGGATTTTAAAACTGCAAAATTATTAAAGAATAAATGTTAATAAAGTGAATAAAGTAAATACTAATTTCCATAGAAAACCTGTATCGACTGTTAGTTGAGGACGACAAGCTGTGTCTTTGAACTGCTGTTTTTTTTTTCAATACTGAAGACATGTAGGCATGTAACTCGTTGTAAAAGCCAAATTATTTGTCATTCTTTTGTGGCTATAGGTAGAGGCCTGCCTGAAAGTCAAATGGTTTTGACAAACTGGTGCTAGATAAGCAGAGAGAGCTTCAATGCACGGCCTCCCGTTATCTTTAGACTGTCCCATGTTGTTTAAGAAACAGTCTATCAAAATGGAAGGCGACTACACAGTATCAAAAGGAGAAGGAACAGGACAGACTGGCAACATCAGAAAACACAACACAGTACAGAAATAAACTTAGAAGGACATTTTGTCACGTGCCTCCTTAATTTGGCCATTTTTTATGTAAGGTTATGTTAAAGTCCAACTGAAGCCACTTTTTATAATTTGTAAAAACAATGTCAATGTCACATCATTAAGTTTTTCATTATAGGCGTGGACCATGTTGATGTACATTTTAAAGTGCCGCACTGGAAAATTTCAATGGAAATGGCAAAATTACAAAAAGCGTCCTCATCTATCAAATAAAAGTTTATGGTAGTTTGAGGTGATTTTTGCCGTTTACGACGAAGAGTTGGTGATCTTAATGGGAGACGGAGACACTTAAGTTAGTTCTGAAAGTAGTTAGTTTGGAAGTAGAGTTCACACACTGCTCAGTGTGTTCACTGCTACACATGAGCAGCTAAGTGCGCATTTAGCGTGCAGACTGGTGTTAGCAGTAAAGTTTTCCTCTGTGAATGTCTGTTTTGTTGCTCACTCAACAAGCTATGGTGCAGGACGTACGTACATTCATGTTTGTGAGTTAGATAAGGAGATTTTCGCAGAAAGCCTAATGTGGTTTGTTGTTCAAAGTCTGTCACTTGTGTTGTGAAGCGGACTGTTGTCGGTGTAATCATTTGCTCTGTCGATGACAGAACGCTGATGACACTGCTTTATGCAGAGTTCTGATTGGCTGTATCGAAATAAGATCTGTCTACGCAAGTATTCCATCAAATAAATGAAAAACTGGAGCTATGTTCTCCATAGAAACCAAAAGGATGAGGAGAATATAGGAGGAGGAGTGATTTCCAAAGCAGATATATATGCAAAAATTTCAGTTAGACTTTTAATTCACCAACAATTTTCACTTGACATAAGCCAAAAACAGGTAACAATGGCAGTTGTTGCTAGAGTTGTGACTGTCATCTGTTGGAATTTAAGAAATGCATGACTGGAATGTATCAGTGTTCACAGCACATAAAGAGCTCGCGTATACGAGGAATGCTGTCCTGAAATTGTGCAAATCCATAACAATTCGACAATAACTTAGAAATGCAAGGCTGAAGCTAAAAACATGAACTCATCAGTGGATAAACTATGACAGTTTCAAGACCGTCACAAATAACAACTGCATTTCTTTTGGTTGCCATTGTTTACCTCCTCGTGCTTTAAACCATCAACAAAGTTTTGCACATTCTTAAAACAGGCAGTGGTGTAGTTACCTGACTTTCCCTGCTTCAGCTTCTCCAGGTATTCTTTAGTCCTCTGAGCTAAAGTCACGGGCATCTTATCCAGGATGATGACACTGCCGTCCTTCAAAGTCAGCATGATTCGGTTCATATTCTGGCTGATGTTCTTCACATTCTGGTTCAGCTGGGAGCAAAAAAAAAAAAAAAAAAAATCAAAACAAATTAAATTACATTTCTTGATTGCAGTTTTATTAATTCCTTTTTAATGTTTTCCTATAAATAACTACAACTGCTTACGATACCAGCCCATTAGTGTTATGCCCAAATTAATTTACTTAAATACTTAGAACTGTACACAAATTACTTTCCCAATTTACTACTTTTAAATAATAAATAAGTGTAACAATATTTTAAAAGGAAAATTGAACAGAGTATCATGTGAAATGAATGCTTGTTGATTCACTCAGTTTAAAAATAAAATTAAAACATGTAATTTAATTTAACTTTACAGCTTACACTTTGCCCATAGAAACATGTCAAACCACTCCTGCAGCAGCAAAATCCACCTCCCTACTGTCCACCCGTTTGCTTGGTGTGATCCAGGTGTTTGTATTTTTGTGGCCAAATAAACTGAAATATTGTTACAATCCCATGAGCTTGTAAGCAAACAAGTGTTTGCTTGAGCCTGACCCACCCACTCTTCAGCAAGCATGGTACCTACAACTAATTCGGATGGTGTGGATTTGTCCTGTAAGCACCAAGTTACAAGACTGACTGTCAATAAATGACATATGACAGCAGTGGTACTCATGAACTGTGCAAAAGCAGGAGGTGGCCAGATGTTGTGATAATACAGATATATGATTTATCATCGTAGGAAAAGAACAGGTGTTTCTAAAAAAAAAAAAAAAAAAAGTGGTCGTTGTCAAAATATTACAATGAAATACTGAACATGCATCAAAGGGAATATGTTTTAGCAGTTTCAGCACCCATGACTGAATAAATACAAACTAAACATTACCTGGAAAGTTTTAGAAGCTCCTCCACAGTTGAATCTTAGACAGAGGTTGACTTTGTTGTCCTTTTCCAGGATCTCAAAACTTCCTTCTTTCCACCTGGTGGTGCCCAGGTCCAAGCTGGTGAAACGGATCTTAACAGCGCCACCGCTGGAGAGTTTGGGCATTATGGTTGCCATGGCTTACTATCCAGTTGGTGCACTTTGGAGGCTGGGACTTGTGATGAGACAAATCCTAAACAAGAGAGAAGTTAAATCTACTTTGACAGTACAACAGCAGTGTGTCATGTATAGCCTGTTCTCTATGCCTCGTCTACATTGAGCAGATTATAAATGCCATGCTTTGACCATATCATTACTATTGCTCCATGGAGAGATTACATTAAAGTGGGCTAATGATGAACATTAATGATTTGAAAGAAGTCATCGGGGCTACTATTGCACAGCTTGTTACAACCACAAAAGACGTGTAGTTTTGTTAGTTTTAATTACTCAGCTAAAATAATAATAATAGCGCAATCAAGCCAGCCCGCTATGTGCGCTATGAGCGCTTGTTGAAAGTCACAACAAACTCCAAGTCAACCACAAGCAACGGCTACACAGCAGAGACTCGTTTTAAACAGCCCGTTATAACAAAACAGACGAAACACTCGCAGTGAACAGGATGTATTTTTCTCAAGCTACTTGTGTTAGCTGGCTAGCGGTTTGTGAGCCAGTGAAGCCAGGTTTGCGTTAGCCATCAAACTAGCCTAAATGGCCAATCTGTACCGCGGCAGCCAAGACAGGCGAAGGTGCACGACACATCACGGCCACCGCTCGTTACTTCTAGACGTTTCCCTGACAAGACGAACAGTCGCATGAATGTGCAAAGCCGATAAAGTTACTGAGAGACAGCCAGAGTGACACTACAGCCAGGCTCAGTGTCTGGGAGGCTGATAATGTCGTCCCATCATCCACAGACGTTGAATGGATGGAGGAGGCCGACATTAGCAAGTCGGCTAGCAGGGCTAGCGGGAGCTAGCTAACTGGCTAATTTGGCTGATTGTAATTTGGTGATGAAAACAGAGTCACAGTTTGATCACACCGCCGCGAGTCTTTACCTGTCGATGATGTGTGCTCGTCTTGAAACTTTTAAATCACAGTGTCGTTTTCGTAGGTCCTCCGAGGGCAGAAAGTTTGTTTTGCCGGCATTCACCTGCTCCCCAGTGCGTATGTTGTTGACAGTGGACCCACACACGACGCCTCGCAACACTGCGCGATGATGGCGGGAATGTGAAAATTACAACGGAAACGATAACCGAGAGCAACCGACCCACTTCTCGCGAGACTTCAATTATTTGTATTTAGGTTGCCTCCATTGCCGAACAAAAACTCGCTACTGGATTAAGTGTAATATCTGATCTGTAGCGCTCTGTTTCACAGGTTTTCATGGTGTTATAGATCATTATAAATGTGAATATTAAGATTCCGTTATTCTGTTATCTCAGTGGAGTTATGTTGCTTGTAATGTTGAACGCGCATGCTGAATTTCATTTGTGAGGACGTTTAGCAGCTAGCTCGGGCTAGCTGCCCTCCGTTACTGTGTGTTAGTTAAGCCAACTTTGTTTTATTGAAGCCTCGTTAGTTTTCCACTACACCACACACTGATATTGTAGTTTTTAACAACACTTTGGGACTACAAAGAGCTTCACAGGATGCTGGCGACGGGAGCAGTGAGTATCTAACAGCGTAGTGTACGGTACCAACCGTGTTAACATGTTCCCCCTTTTGTTTCTCCTTAAACAGCTTTAATGTTAAAACCAGCTCATTCAACACATATACAGTAATATACCTCTATATTGTATCATGTTCCAACTCTTAGCTGAAAATTTAAAGTATTTAAACACCCAAATCAAATGAAAATATTCTTTTATGTCTTCTAAATCTATTTATTCATGTTCATATTTCCCCAAATTTAGCCTCACACATGTGGTATATTTTGAAACTTAAGGATCTTCACCAGATGTTAAAATACATTTCTAAGCTGTCACTTCATTAGCAGTGGCGCTCGGATAACGCTGTTTGCTCCCATGCAATCAGATGGGATATTTATGAATACCTTTATCGATCACATGACTCCATTTTCAGTACATAAAATATGTATTTTACATTGTTATGATAACCCAAATCACTTTCTCATGCCATCATATTGACATACAGTACATATCCAAGATTTCAATGCATGGTGTTGTTCCTTTTACAGGCTGTCACTAACGTCACAGCCCTGGCCCAGGTAGACCGCGAGAAGATCTACCAATGGATCAATGAGTTGTCCAGTCCAGAGACCAGAGAAAATGCCTTACTGGAGCTAAGCAAGAAACGCGAGTCTGTGCCTGACCTGGCACCAATGCTATGGCACTCCTGTGGCACCATTGCTGCCCTGTTGCAGGTATGACCCTAGCTGGAGCATGTTGCTGTATGTGTCTGTTCATTATATCTGCTGTTTAACTGATTTTTATTCTCTTTTTCTTAGGAAATAGTGAATATCTATCCATCTATAAACCCACCTACGCTTACAGCTCACCAGTCTAACAGAGTGTGCAATGCCCTGGCACTTCTGCAATGTGTTGCCTCACATCCAGAGACACGGTAATGGGGACTGTAGTGTAATGAAACATTGCGGTGGATTTTGAAACTGACTTTGGCATGTTTTAATGTTTGCAATCTTTCAACTGTGCAATGCTCCAGAGAGATGATGCTACTTAATCAAAAGCATCGTGGCCATTTTTCTTCACTACATTTGACATAATTTGCTCAGAATTTGTTGAAATCTTGCTATAATATGCTTGGAATTTATTTGAATCTCATGAAATTGTTCAGTTATCATCCAGAACACAACCAAAAAGTCACTGGCAAAAATGTTAATGAGATTTGTTTGAAGGATTTGAGTGTTTTGTGTGCCAGTTTAATTCTTCAATGAATGTTTAAGATAATGCCCCACAACTGACTTCTTTATTGGACATGACACATGACTCATTACCCTTTTTTAAATGTGTCTTTTCTGCTGACATAAGATTATGTCTAAAATTAATGAATTCCTGTTCTCCATGAACATTTATTTTGTCTCTGTTGTCAGCAAAATTCTTAAAGTGACGTCAGAGCTTACATCTGATATTCACTGTGTATATACTTTTTCCCTTCCTTTCCAGGTCAGCCTTTCTTGCTGCACACATCCCTCTTTTCCTTTACCCGTTTCTGCACACTGTGAGCAAAACACGGCCATTTGAGTACCTGCGACTTACCAGCCTCGGAGTCATAGGTAACCTTTACTCCCATTTAGACAGTTTTATTTCTTGATTGAGGTTAATTTGCACAAAACTGTCTCTAAATCTTTCTTATGAAACTGTCTGTCTGTGTTTGTTTACCGCAGGTGCCTTAGTGAAAACAGATGAGCAAGAAGTGATTAACTTCCTCCTCACCACTGAAATCATCCCGCTGTGTCTCCGCATCATGGAATCAGGGAGTGAGCTTTCCAAGACGGTACTTTTCTATTTTTCTTCAACTGCCGATTCTGTTTCAGGTCTTTTTTTTTTTTTAAGTTTAAAAAAAGACCAGATCTACTGTAAATGTACGCTATATTTAAAATATTTTCACTACTTTACCTTACCACCAGACAGCCCATTCAGAAGGAAACTGAAGCATTCACAAGCGTTTCTATACTTTACTCAAAGGACACAAGTCCACCACTACCTTTATTGATTAGTTTGTTTGTTATTGTGTGACTTCTTCTCTTTTAACACAGTTAACAGTTTTTTTTTGTTGTTTTTTTTGGTAGCTAAATTTATGTTTTGTAAATTGTATAGCTTCTTTGCTGGGACTCCTGTGTGCTATAACCCCACTTCAAACAACCCAAAACTATATAAACTCTTAAGTTATAGAAAAATAAGTAAATGACTGTAATTCTAATCCTCTGGTAACATTTGACCTTGCTTCACTTCATTTTGTCTGGCAGGTTGCTACATTCATACTGCAGAAGATCCTGTTGGATGACACAGGGCTGGCTTATATATGTCAGACGTACGAACGTTTCTCCCATGTGGCCATGATCCTTGTAAGTTTCCCCCGAGAAACATCTGAATACAATTGAATTTACAGTCTGAGTCTCTCTGAACTGTGTGACACTTGATCATAAGAGAAGATCCTCTTTCAAAATATCGTTTTCATCTTTCTCCTTGCAGGGCAAAATGGTGCTCCAGCTCTCCAAAGAACCATCAGCTCGCCTGTTGAAGCATGTTGTTCGCTGTTACCTTCGCCTCTCAGATAATCTCAGGTATAGATACAGATAGTATACTGTATGTCACCTGTTTTTAGCTTTTGATTAAGTGGTGATCTGTGTAAGACCTTTAACTGGGTAGAGAATATGACTGACAAAGTTGATGGTCAGTACTTGCCACTAGGAGGAGCCATGACATTTAAGGCTCCTCGGCCTGTGGTCAGAGCTTAATGTTGGTACAGTAATTGCAGCAATTAATCAAAACAACTTTCAGAAAATTCATTTATTGCCATTTTGCTAATGAAGTTCCAAATATTTGGTGGTTATGCCCTTACATTACAGATGTGAATTCTTTTCTCCTCTCTTTATTATTATAAATGACTTTTGCCCTTTTTTGCTGCTTGTAGAATTTGAGAAAGCGATTTAAAAAAAATAATGCTCAATATTGCCTTTTTTTTTTTTTAACAATTAAGTTTTTTTTATTATTATTAAATCTGACATTAATCTTTAGGGAAAAGGAGACTCCATACCATACAGCCACATACATAAAAATGTCTGTTTTCTGATTTCAGCTTTGCAAATGTGAATATTTTTGATTCCTTTAGTCCTCTATGACAGTAAACTGAATATCTTTGGATAATGTATACAACAAGCTATTTGGGGACATGGTTTGGGAAACGATGAGCAAGAAATGACTGACAGATTAATTGATAATAAAAATTAATAGCTACTATTGTTATTTGCAGCTCTAATGGAGTCTGCATTGACTTAAATTCAGTTTAAAGTTATATATTGACAAGTTGGATTTGTGTTTGCATCAATGAGCTACAGTGCTGCCCTCAAAACATCCTGTGGAGTAATCCATTGTCAATACAGGGCAAAGGGCCAAAGCCTTGTATGTTTTACTGAAGTTTACCAATATCGTTTATCTACTGGCTAGGTAGTATATAGCTCATTGTAGCTACTAGTATCCCTTTAAGTAATATCAAAAATGCATATCATGGAAGTATATTTCAGAAGAGAGGGCGTGCTTTAAAAAAAGTACTGGCCTTTGATAATAAGCAGGAGAACCTCCATAAACAACAGCCTTTTTCTAACAAAATAAACTCTCCATTAGGGCCATTAGTTTTCCATGTGTGTGTCATCTTTATCAGTAGAGATGCACAGACTTTTTTTAAAAAGGAGAACAAGATGTTGTTGACAGAAAAGCACATTGTGACATTTGGGCTTCCTTCCTCAGAGCCAGAGAAGCCCTGCGTCAGTGTCTGCCAGACCAGCTGAAAGACAGCACCTTTGCCCAAGTGCTGAAGGACGACACCACCACCAAACGCTGGCTGGCACAGTTGGTCAAGAACCTGCAGGAGGGTCAAGTCACCGATGCTAGAGGCATCCCGCTGGCACCGCAGTGACTGAAACATAGCGTGTGTTCACAGCTGACACAGAGAGACTCTGTCATGATGGTCTAGATTTTGTATTTTGCCAAATGTAGTGCTATGACTGCCTGCAAAGTGAAGGACATAATACAGAGACAAGATTTTGTTTGCTTTTGGATTCATTTACACCAGTATGTCACCTCCACACAACTGAAGATCTGCGTTTTAATAACCAGACTGATATTTGAGAATAATTTAAATCCAATAATGGCACATTGGTTTATCACCACCATTATAGTGATAAAGATATTACAGTTAAACAAACAACAGCACTATCTAAATAACAGTAAGTGAATTAACAACCGAAAAATACATTTAACATGAAATAAAAAAAAATGTACATTACAATGCAAGCCTGTAAGACATTTTATGTGGCAGTTAAACACACTGCAGTTCTTTTCTGGATGTCTGCCAACATATCAATACTGATATATCAATTATAAGCTGGTGTCGGTTGCCATGATCAGCTCTTCCAAATTCTCTTTCACTATACCTGTAACATTCCACTGAAAGTAGGAGCTGGTTTGTTTTGCTTCTTGCATTTCAAATAAGACTTTTTAATATTCTACACGACTGGTTGTGTCTGGTTTTTTGCCTCTGTGGACTACAGTATATAGTGTATATATATATTTCTGTAATGTCATGTTTTTACCAGCTTTGTATTTGGTAGACCAAGATTATTTCTGTCTAGTGTGAAATCTGGTGAAGCTGGTCTTGTTCAAGATATTTCATAAATAAAGTGTCTTCCACCAAACTTAGGATATTAATAGTCCTCTTGACATGTAAGAGGAACTGCCATGGAAAAATTGAGTGGCATTGATTTTTAAAGGGTGGCTTTTGGAGCCAGTAGCAGGAAGAATTATGAACTGTATCTCTACCAAGTCTATGTGTATATTTTGGAACAATTACAGTAAAAGACTGCATGGATATACTTATATACACAATATATGCTATATGTATGTCTACATTCCTTGATAACAGATGATAATCGTTTAAGTAAAAGAAAAATCTTTTTCCTGTGCAGGGTTTGGTAGAAGGTGCCACAACATGCATTAAGAGAGTTGACAGTCTGTAACGGGACTGACACGTACAGTATATACAGACAGCCATTCACATTCACACCAATTTCGAGTCTTCAGTTAAACTTGCAATAAGTGTGTAGAAATACTCCAAGTAAAAGTTGTGTTTAAAGTGTTCTCAAATGAAAGGACAAACATATCAAAATATACTTTTCTACCACACTCTTCACTACAAAAGTGAAGTAAAAGTACTACTTTTGCAGAATACCACAATTCAGAATAATACATATTTTGGTCAAATACATGTAGTGGAGTAAAAAGTATGAAATGTGCCTCTGAGATGTAGATGTGGTTTAGAGGTCTAAAGAAAACAGTAAAACCAAAAGATTTCATACTCAAGTAGAGTACAATTACCTGAAAATTGTACTTACTGCAGTATTTGAGTAAATATACTCAGTTACTCTCCTCTGCTAATGACAAACACACGAAAGCAAAACATGTTCAATAGATGTAGATACAGCAGCCATTTTGACATGAAATATAGGGTCAACGCAGGTGTTTCCAATGATACTAATTAAGATTCAGTTCCATTTATTACAGCAGATTCTGTCCAGTCAGCCAACATCAGCGTCAACGTCAGCACCACAGCAGCACCCTGACTGACACCCTGAGAGGAGTGTGTTCAGTGGCAGACTGCTGTCTCAATCCTGCTCCACAAACAGACTAAAGAACTCTTTCGCCCCCCTGGCCATCAGACTGTACAACAGCTCTCAGTGATCGCAGGAGGCACAATAGACAATAGACAATGGACAAATCTGCCCCTCTTTGCACTACTTCCTGGACTGTCTGTCATTGTCATTTCTGACTACCTCTGCTACATGCTGTGACTGTGGCTTTCATTCATCTGTTTACAGCCTAATTTAATTGTACACAGTCTTTTTATCCCCATTTGTATTCTTTCTCATATTTTTATAAAACATTTTTATTTCTACGGTTCCTTTCTATTTTTTATATAGTTTTCTATTTGTATAAAACATTTTTATTTCTACAGTCACTTTCTATTTTTTATATAGTCTTTGTATAGATGTTTATCTATCTATCTAGTATCATTGGTAACACCTGTGTTTACGCTACTATTTTATGTCAAAATGGCTGCTGTGAAAAAAGATAAAACACAGTCTAAACACAAATCTAAAGCCGGGACCAGAGAATTTTTGCCATTTTGTGTTGATAAACTGGCTGAAATTATGAATTCATTGTTTCGACTTGGCTTAACAGATGGAGCAGCTCATATGAGCAGTATTTGGATGAAATGTCACCACTAGTTATGCTGTATAAACATTCTGAATTGGTGCATACTTCAGTCAAAGTTTTGAAGTTATTTTGAAGTTGGGCTCACATCAGTCTGATAAGAAAGTGCTCCACCTAACACCCCCATAGACTACCCTGATGAGCCTTCACTTCCTTTTACCGGAACATTAGCAGATTGTTGCCCTCATAGGTTCCATTATCCTCAAAATGCTTGAGATGGACATCATCCATTGGAAACACCTACGCCCACCCCTTCCATTTGTGAGTATGTCTGATCCCCATGGGAGATGTTCCTAAGTATGCATTGTGCATTTTTGTTTGTTTACCTTTTATGAAGAATGAGCTACAGTAGCTAAAGTCATTATAGGTCCAGAGAGCCTTTTAAATAGGAGAGTACATTAGAGTGACTTGGACAAAAATGGGGAAAGTGATGTTTTTATCCACATTGCAGGACACTGATATTCACCCATGAGTTGTTTGTATGTTCAAAAAATCATAACCACTGCATTTTTCACATGCATGTTGGGCAGTGGAGACATCTAAATTAAAGTGGGCATAAAAACTGCATCTAAAGCATTTCCTGACTGTCAAGGCTCTGCTCTGCAGCATGTGGCATACTGCCAAGCTTTACAGTACAGTAATTTATCAGTCTTTACTTAGAACATTGCAATCCTCTGTTATCGGATAACCCTGAATTTAATCATGTAAAGTAAATAGAGTTCTGAGAGTCCTTTGTTGACTTGTGTTTAATTCTGCAGAGGTTTTTTTAATGCACAATATGTACCTCTTATTGTTTTAGGATTTGGCTCCTTTCCCCAACAACGAGCAGACCTTTTCCCAGAATTGTGTTACCCGTTATCAATGGTGAAACGTGAGAAACACGAGAGTCACTCTGCAGAGCATCCACAATCAACCAGAGGATGAAGGCGAAAGATAGACAGAGCCGAGCAGACTGAGGGGAGTGACCTTCACTAGATGCTGCGAGGGGTGGAGGGAGTGGCAGGAAAGGAAGGAAGGCTGGTGGGGAGGGGGTTGTAAAGAAGGAGGAGGTGGAGGATGAGGAGGGGAGGAAGCAGAGCATACCAGTGTGCGGCAGCAGTGACTAGGGAATCAGGTTTCTTTCAGGAGTGGAGAGAGGGGAGGGAAGAGGAGGCTTTCCCTTCGGACACTCCCAGTTCTTTAAAGCCCTAAACTAACGGTCCCTGGACTCTCCTTGATTCTGGATCTTACCGCGCAGTGCCAGTGTGACTTACACATCTACCTGAACCTATACTCTCGAACTGGACATCCAGGACCCTACCCCTCAGTATCTGAGGCTCTCCCTACGAGAGCTGCCTCCTGAAGAGTACCCACCTCTGGAGGTCTGACTCATATCCCTAGTTGGATCTGTACTTTTGGTAAGTGTTGCTCTTTCTCCAAGAAAAAAAGGCAAATTACTTTCTTTCTTTCTTTCTTTAGTTGCATACAGGCTTTGCTGAAGTGATGCTTTTATGTCTCATATTACTGACTCGGTTCTAATTTACTGTGCACAAATCTCCCTCCCCGCTATGGTTTGGAGTTATATGATTTTTATTGGATGGGCACTGCCTGCTTTCTTGTTTGTTGAATTCTTTCCTAATAGTGTGCAGGAAAAAAGCAATCATGGGTATAAGCACACTAATTTCACCGTACAGGGGGAATGAAATGTTCCTGTTATAGATCAAACTGAATTACACTAAACTAATCACACCAAACTAAATAAAAGTACAAAGCTGTTGGTTTTCATGACTGACTTGTTTATTCCCAATTTCTATCCTGTCTGATATCCCCATTAGTCATGTCTTTGTGTGTTTGTGTGTCTGTGTGTGTGGTCAGTAAACTCCCTAAAGAGATGGCCATGTGTGACTCATCTGGCCTAAGGAAAGCCAATCCAAAACAGTTAGGCATGGGCCCCAAAAATAAAACAACATAATATGACCTAATTGTAGCTTAAAGGTCTGAAGCAAGTATGAGGGAGGGTGTGTTAAACTTTCAACACTAGAATCTGATGGATGGAAAATGTCTTTGACGTGGCTCTGCAGTGAAAGCACAAAAACTTAAAAGTGCATATTAGTTTATGGAGCAAATAGCTGTGGAAAATAAGCCTCACTTTCATTCTCAGTCTGTTATTTTCAGTGGGAGTGTGATATTAAACTGTGAAGCAACTGTGAATGCATTCCTTACATCATGTCAGTCATGCTGTGGTGAGAGCTCTGGCTACATCTTCTCATAAACTTGCCAAGGGAGGCTGGCACAGGGGGGTGGTTGTGAAGCACATACATCACAGGATTTGATCTTGTTGTTTCAGGAGACAATTAAAGGAAAGGATAGCTGTCAGACAGGAACACAGATACACAGACCTTAGAAAACCTTCCCCTTTCGCAAGTGTTTGATTACACAGTTATCAGCGAACAGCAGAGATAGCAGGAGTTTATCAGTCTTCTCTGTTTTTAATGAGACACATTATGGGTATGAGTTATGAGTAAGAATAAAAGGGGTTTGTAAACGTAGTAAAAGGACCTACACTGATTACAAAACACTGACATGTCTCATTAAGCATTGGTCTTGCATAACTGGCATGCTAACAACTATGCTAACAGCTCTATTAGGCTGCAGTGCTTTGACCTATATGCATGCAAACATCAGCATGCTAACATGCTCACAATAACATAATAGCACTAAACACAAAGTAGAGCTGGTAAAAATTGTCATTAGTTTTGGGGGTATTAAACCAAAGCACTGAACCAGTTGAAGTTTTGACCACCAGATGAAATAAAATCATTACAATTCATCCTGAGGGGACCATGAATGTGTGTAACAAGCTTTATGAAAATTCATCCAATAGTTACTGAGACATTTCAGTCAAAAACCACAAAAGTAAACCTCATGGTGGAGCTCACAAGATAACCAAAGTCATTATGATGCATCCTCTGGGAACCACAAACATCTGCATCAGATTTCATGATAATCCACCCAGTAGACCAGACATATTTAAGTCTGGACCAAAGTAGTGGACTGACTGACTGACTGACTGACTGACTGAACAATATACATATACTAAATTATGAACTTAATGATTGCATTACAATCATAAGTATCTACTCTTAATTTCTATCTGATCAGGCTGAGACAAACACAGACTGCTGAGAGTGTAAGATGCTTCTTAGTCAGCACACAGACTGCAGGGGTTGGCGTGCACAAGCCTTTCAGTCTGCTTGCAGAGAATAAATGAGTAAAGATTGATGATGAGAGTGGATCAAGATACAAATGCTGACTTGTTCAGAAAATACTTACACAGTTAGCGTCTCTAGTTCACCACATCTTGGCAGATTATGTCAGCATCCTCTCTTTTTCAATGATCTCACGCATCTTTTGTTTACCCCAGTATCACATGGGTCAGGTTTAGCACACCTGGAGCTGGTAGAATTCAGAATTTTGCTTTTACTGAGCCCAGAGAGTTAAAAATAACAGACACTATCCTGCTGCACAACTGATTAGATTTTTGCGAGACACAACAGAATATCTGGTTATTTAAGGTGATGGCTTCACATCCCCGGATAAGCAAGGGAGTTGTGTATGGACAAAGCAAATTAGTAATGTCCTTCCGTAACAACTCCAATTTTCCCTGCAGGAAGGAACCTGCTTCATGTCCAACAAGGGAGAACTGAAGTTTTATCTTACTGTATTTGAATCTGGGTGTTGCTTTCTGTGGTGAAGATTAATATTATGCTGTTATTATTTGTATTAAGTCATTTATTTATCAGTTGAGCTCTCACAAAATACATTTAATTAACTGACATCTGCTTCTTTTTAGCAGCACCTTTCCATTGGCATGATTCAAGAATAGCAATGGATCCTGAAGGTTCACGTGAGTAAATGTTATTTGGTTAAGAAAAAGATCAATTGTGATACTTTCGCAATTTTTTTGAAGAGCACTCTTCCTGGCCTGTCTGATGGTGATGTAGCTGAGGTATAACATGATCATGAGCGCTCACCTTTTACATGACTCTGTGCAGTTACCCAAGATGATCCCCATGTCAAGGTGATGATGACGGGGTCAACTCTGAGAAAAGTCAAGTCCCGTATGTGGAAGAGGCAGCGACATTTCCGCCTCCTGGAGGACGGCCTGACAATCTGGTACAAGTCCAGGTGGGCCGGGAAAGGCCACTCCACTTGTGAGTACAGAAGTGTGTGCACATTTGCGTGCATAATTGTACAGACAGATGGTACAGATGATGGTACAGTGCATGATGTATGTTAACTTTAACACAAGCAGCATTTCCTCTCAGCCTGCATATAAAGCATGTTTTTACTGAAACTGTACCCTAATCCTAACCTGTGTCTAAAACAGATCAGTTAATTAGTTGGACTAAGTATGTTATAAAAATTAGGATTCACTGCTATTCAGATGTTTTAAATTATATGATGTGTGTGTTTGTTCCTATTTATTACATGTCCTGAGGACACTTCCCTTTATTAATGTTTTGCTGAGGCTGGCAGGGTAAAGTTCAGGTTAATGTATAGATAGAGAAATTCCAGAACAGAACAAGGGCCAGAGACAGGTCAGAGAGGTGACATTTAGATTGGGGATATACTGACTAATGATTAAGGTAAAAGGAAAAGGTTTAGATGCTATATATGCAAATTATCTGTTAACAATTTGCAGAGTTTTAAGACAGCCCACTATCGATTGTATAAGAACCAACTGGTAGTGCTCCACAGGGAGCCTTTTTCCCTGTAACCCCTTCTGTGTGTTGCACTGTGAAACGCTCCTTCTTGTACAAGAACAATAAATTCAACTTAAACTTTGATACTTTGAATCCAGTTCTCCTTATTTAAGGGTTTTTCTTTAAAATTCCCGTAGCAAAGTACTACTCAAAGAAATAGTTTGAGAAATATGCTTACCAAGAATAACATATGAAGATCAATAGCAAGTCTCTGTGGTAAATAATTTACAGCTTTCAGTAGGTTAGCTTTGCTTGCAAATACTGAACAATGATTTTAAACATACTCTGTTCTTGTCTCAGTCTCAATTACTGAGGTGGAGGCTGTGCGTGAGGGCCACCAGTCTGAGGTCCTGCTGAGCATTGCTCAGGAGTTCCCTGCTGAACTCTGCTTCACCTTGGTGTTTCATGGTCGGCAAGGCAACCTCGACCTTGTAGCAGACTCACCAGAGGAGGCCCAGGCCTGGATCCAGGGAGTCCGCAAGCTGATTCACAAGGCTCAAACGATGGATGAGAAGGAGAGGCTAGACCAGTATCCTTTTACTTTAGTTGGTCACAATGTTTATTGTATTTAATGAAAAAACACTGGCTCATCCCGTCTTCTTCAAGTAGTGTCGGGTTATGGATTCAAGGTTTCTTTATAAGCCTACAAAAATGTTCTTCAAGCGGTTCCAGAGGCAAACAAATGGAGTGAAATGAATGGAAATTATGGAACATAAATAGAGATGATTATCCCTTTCTATGAATAATTGCAATCAGTCAAATACAATGGAAGGAATTAATGTTACTTAGTGATAGGAAGGATCAAGGACCATGAGGACCAAGAAGCAAGAAGTTGATCTTCAGTTGATGGTTTTATATCAGCACTGAGGAGACCACAGACAATCAACATAGAAAGATGTAGCTGTAATATAATTTTGGCACACTTCAAAGCAGGAAACCCTTTACATTTCTCTGGCCCTTCCCCATGGTGTCTCTTATCAGCTTTTAGGTTCTTTCGAATCTTATCTTTTACTCATCCTAGGCCCTAGGATGAGTAACAGGACCTAGGGATTCAGGAACAACAGCAATATATCCATCAAGAGCTCTGCCAGATCTATGAATGTCAAACTGATGAATGAATATAAAGATGTTAAAAAAGGACATAAAACTTTCATCACATAACAAAAAAGAAGGTGAAACTATTGAAGCTTGCTCTATCCATCAGATTGCTATAACTGGATTTTTCTAACAAAATTCTCCAGCTGACTGTGTGAAAATTTTGAAGTTAGAAGCTCTTTAAATCTGAATTATTGATAATACTTTTGAGCTGGCATTTCCCTCAGCATCTTCTCAGATGGGTCCTGGACTGGTTTCAGAAAGCTGACAAAAACAAAGATGGGAAGATGAATTTCAAAGAGGTGCGAAAACTGCTGAAGATGATGAACGTAGAGATGAATGAGGACCATGCTCTGCACCTTTTCACGGTCAGTAGAAACTGATAGGTCATTTTACTTATTTTAAGAAGTGTGAACCATGTAGTAAAAACATAAACCTGTTAAATACTCTTCCTTTATTTCCACAGATGGCTGACAAGTCAGAGAGTGGCTCTTTGGAAATCGAGCAGTTCGTCCAGTTCTATAAGATGCTGACTCAAAGGGATGAAATGTGGAAGGTGTTCCAGGACTACTCCGGAGATGGAGAGAAGTTAATGTTGGAAGAGCTGGAGAACTTCCTAACGATAGCACAGCAGGAGGGAGAGCAGAGTGCTCAGCATGCTCTGGAGCTGATTGAACGCTATGAACCATCTGGAACAGGTAAAAATGGCTAACTGACATTAGTGCATGTATGTATTATCTCAGTCACACAGACTGGACCTAAAGAGGACTAGCCCACTTGGACAACTGCCCTAAAATACAGCCACACATGACTGATGTTCTAATATTAAATATTTATTCTAGATCATCTAATATGCCATCTAATATTTCAAATGGTGGTAGCATCTCAGGCACAGCAATAAATGCTAATGTCAGCATGCTAACAGGGTCACAGTGACAACGCTAACATGCTGATGTTTAGCAGGTAATATTTACCAGGCTCACAGGCGTGGTTCAGTGTGTTGGCATGCTAGCTAATAAGCAGCAAATTTGGTCATACACAAATTATTATTTTGGCCTGATGATGGCGCTTGATGAAAACTACATGAAATTGAATATCTGTAAGAACTTTAATTGCAATCCACTCAGTAGTTTTATTCTATTGTATATATTACCAAGATATTTCACGCAAAACCAATTATTTCAATGTCAAAAAGAAAAGTCAGGGCGTCACTAAAGTCTTTAGGATTCATTCTCTGGGGACCATGAATGTCTGGTCAATGATAGCAATCCATCCCAAAGTTAATTTAGTTAGATAATTTTGCCTGGACAAAAGTGGTGACCAACTGCTAGACTACTCATTGCCACTGCTAGCATGACTGGGTAGTTCTTTGATTGAACAATTATGAACAATAAATATAACACATTATTTGAGCATGCACATGCCTTTCTTTCCAGTCTACTTATATTTATCAAACTCCAGCAACTCAGCAAAGACTCAAACCATATGATCTGCGCTGCCTCTTGATCTGTGGATACCAAGATCGTTAGACTCTGCACTTTTGGAATCATGGTAGTTTTTTATAAGTCATTGTATGAACAACTATCAAAGTTTTTATAAAGCTGGTCACCATCTGCATCATACCTTCTGCGCAGCCAAGAAGCAAGGCGCCATGTCATTCGATGGCTTCCAGATGTACCTCTGCTCACAGGAGGGCTCCATATTTAAACCTGAACATCGGGAGCTTCACCAGGATATGAGCCAACCGCTTAGCCACTACTTCATCTCCTCCTCACACAACACGTACCTCCTGGAGGACCAGCTCAGAGGACACAGCAGCCTGGAGGCATACATCCAGTAAGGATTTTAGATGATCAGAATAAAGCATACAGTAGCAAATTTAGTGTATTTAGCAGATATTGACATGAACTTTTTTTAGATTTAAACAAAACAATCACATATGAATAACTTTATTATGAGGTGAGAGACAGAGAGGGCTTCCTATAATTCCTAAAAGTTTGTCTCAGTCCTCTTTTAGACAGGCATAATCAAAGATATAAATTGCGTATTAATAGATTTAAATTTGACATACACTTTTAACTGAAACAAAACTATGGTGATTAGTTACATTTGTTTCTGTGTGTAGGGCCCTGAAGAGAGGTTGCCGTTGTGTAGAGGTGGACTGCTGGGACGGCAATGATGGTGAACCCATTGTGTATCACGGTCACACTTTGACTTCCAAGATTCTTTTTAGAGACATCATTTCAACGCTGAAAGAATACGCCTTCAAGGTGAGCAGCCAGTTCACTTAGATTACACAGAGCACATATTTGATCACTTTCCACTTGGGATATCCAGCAATGCAGCACAGTCAGGTTATGATATGAAAACCAAAAGCACATTTTCTTGAATAAACAGTCTATAGTCTTTGAAAACTGTTGACAGTGTGTTCAGTGTAATAATAGAGACATGTTACTAAAAATGCTGTGAGCACCACAATTGAAACTGAATTCAAATATACAGATATATATATATATATATATATACACACATTTAAGATGAAAACAGTGAATGCTTGAGAAAAAATGTGCTTTTGGTACTAAACCAACGCCTGAGAGCAGTTATTAATTCCACTCCCAGGACTGTCTGTGTGCCCAGAAAAGTGTGAAGCCCAGATGGAGCAGTTGGTAACCTTCCCTGCCCCTGGAATCAAATGTACCCCTGCTGACTGACCTGGAAAGCAACCAGGAACTTCTCATGTGTCTTCACTTCTCTGTTTTATCCCACTCAAACTTTCCTATTCAACTTTAGATATGATATAGAAACTGTTTTGGAGGACTGTGGGAAAATTTGTCTTAATGGAAACTCAATACTGGTAAAATACTTAGTACCACTTAGTTTGCTGAAGCTGATAGAATTTCAACATTAATAAGACAAAAAAAGTGTCAAAAGCCACCTATTGATTTTGAAAGTATCATGTCTTCTCTTCCCTGTTTGTTAGGTATCAGACTTCCCAGTCATACTGTCCCTGGAGAATCACTGTGGTGTGGAGCAGCAGACAGTCATGGCCCAGCACCTTAGTCAAATCTTGGGTGACATACTACTGACCACCCAGCTGGATGAGCAGGTCCCTCAAGAGCTTCCTTCTCCACAGGTTAGAATCTTTTGGGGTTTTTTTTTCCCTTTCATCATGAAACTTTTACAAAGGAACATAAATGCTATAAATTCAGCAGCTTCTTGTGTGATTACATTTATTAATTTGTTTTTTATTTGACAATTGAAACACCTATGACATTCCCATTAGCATAGCTTAGTGTTATCATGTTACTTCACAAAACTAAGATGGTGATCATGCTAAACATTACACCTGCTAAACATAAGCCCACTTTTTGAGCATGTTAGCAGTTTAGCATTAAGCACCTCTGTGATCTGGTTAGCAGTTTTATAGTACTCGAAATTGGTCTTGCTCTCCAGACTGTAGTCAAGACCATTTTTTGAAGGTCTCAGTCTCATCTCGGAATCAACCACAATTTTCCTCAGTCTTGTCATCCCCAGTATTTCCCATTAATTAGCTAATAATGTCTAAGAGTCAAACCAATGACAGTGAACGTGGCCGAGAAACGGTTGAAAAAGTTGTTCTGCATTCTGTAGTTATAGAGCAAACACCTGCGTGGCACAGAAAACAGAGTTCAGGTCAAGGTTTAACCACAAGACCACAGGCCAACAGCTGCAAATTTCCTCCAACAAATCAAGCCCAGTATTTTATAAAGCAGGTCATTAAAAAAAATGAGCATGAACTAGTTCAGTTTTGGACTGTAAACTTTTAAAAATATATATCATTTGTGAGTAAACATTAAAATAAGGTGACAAATTAAGTAGAATCAAAATAGTAAAATAAGAAATAACACTTTAAATAAAAATACACCCTCTTCCCTTGTCACACTGTTCTTTTACAGGAAACACTATATGTTTACTTTATGTTGTTAATTTGAATTGCTCCCAATAACCAGGTTTTGGCATTCCTTAATTTTAATATTTAATGTGTTGTTAAAATTGAAACTTCAAATAGACCCTGTGATCAGTGATTGGCCCCAAAAATCCTGATCAGAGTATCTTTATTATTAACTATCAAGTTTTCAGCCAAGCTAAAGTGTATGTAGTATTTTATATTTGAAAATGTATAAATGGAAATCTGGAGGACTGCCATGTCATACCCCAAATTATACTTTTACAACCAGTGTGTCCCAAGATCTTTTAAACAGCGAAGGTTTTTACGAAACTTTTTAATACCTGTCCCAATCTGGGAGAAACTTAGGTCTCATTAACAATTCAAAAGCATATTACAGGTTAATGGTTTGTGCGTGCCTTAGGTCATCCTCCACTGATCCTAAAAGCAATAATATAACTCTTTTCCATTACAGCACTTAGGACAGTCAATGCTAACTTGAAGTAATGGCAGATAAATGCTATGAGGAATTCCATTCAGGAGTGCACCAATTAAATAGTGGTATACTGATGCATTTAGTTAGAAGACAGCAAAGTGCATGATGATGAGTAGTCTGGGTACTGAGGACAACAAGTACTTGTGTCACATAGCTTAGCATTACCATGGATCAGTCATTCTATGGTGAAGTAGTCCTGTCCAAGATTGCCTGTAAACTCATGTCAGGACTTGCAGATTGTAAAGCAAACAAAGATATAGGACAAGGTTTGAATTTCTGTTGTTTTCATTTACACAATGTTTTTTGTTGCTTATTGTTTTAGGGATGTACTGACAGTACCTGTGATTGTCTTCTATATCCATAAATTGAATTAAATCAAATCCAGTACGCAAAACAGTGTTTTTTTTTAACTTTCTCATCTTGGTCTATCCTGAAACCCAACACCCATTCAGCACTTTCAAATCACACTGATGGATTTTGTTATGTGTCTGGATCAGATAAAACTGTCAAATATACTCATTTGTACTTTCAGACGTGAAGGCTGTTATCACAACCAGTATATAAATAAACTGCTCTTGCTTGTGTGTTCATTACAGGAACTGAAGGGGAAGATTTTACTGAAAGCCAAGAAGATTGGTGGACTAGAAGAATGCCTCGATGATACCCTGACAGATGAAGTTAGCGATGAGGAGGAGATAGCCAACGATGACGAAGACCCGCCTGCTGAGAACCACATTGCAAAGGTATAGATGAAAATCTCTTCATCTTTTTTTAATCCAGTTCTTATGTTTTCCTTATAGTGAGAGTGAAGAAAGACGGTGACGTCAAAAGTGATAGTGAATCAAGAAAGGAGTTAATGGAGCTTGAGTAAAGAGAGACAGGAAACTGGGGTGGGACATAAGAGACTGTGAGGCGGGACTGGAGTGAAGGAATGGAGATAGTGAAAAGAAACAGGAAACAGGGATATTTAAAAGAAGAAAGATAGTGACGTGAGAAAGAAAACAGCAGCCAGTGTGCTTTTCTTTAGCTGTGGGAAGAACAGTCCTCTGTAAATATGAAAATATCTGAATCTGCATTTCATATTTAACTGGGAAAATGGGATTCTGACCATTTTTTTTAAAGATAGTTTTTTTTTTGTTTGGCCTTTTTGAGCTTTATTTGACAGAGACAGCTTGAAGAGTGACAGGAATGAGGGGAGAGAGAGATGGGGAATGACATGCAGAAAAAAAAGCCGCAGGTCAGATTCAAACCCTGGGCCACTGCGGCAAGGACTAAGCCTTTGTACATGGGGCGGATGCTCTACCAACTGAGCTAAACGACACCCTGATTCTACCCATTTTGATCTGATTGATTGATCGATCTAATTGAGCAATGAATTGGAAACCCTATAAATTACAGGCGCATAATTAATAATACCATCAATTTTTTTTCCCCGTAAGAATAATGAGTCATTACAAGTTACTGTATGTCAACATGCATGACTTGTCTTCATTTAGTCTAATTATTAGCTGTTTTGTTTAAGTTATTGACAAATTATTAAATTATAAGTGGTAAACATACTATCAAGTACTACTACCAAGACTTACCAAGTAACTGTTATTTAATCACTGGCCTAATATTTACAGATTTACCTTCAAACTGTGTGTTCACTCTTCCCTTTAGATGGTTTAATGCTATGGGAATAGGATTTTTGTTTGTTGTTTTTATTTGTGTGTTGATTAGTTTTGCATTTTATTCTCCCTTCTTGTAGACATCTAAGTCCAAGCTGTCAAGGGAGCTGTCAGACTTGGTGGTTTACTGCAAGAGTGTGCACTTCCATGGCTTTGAGCATGCTCGTCTACACGCCAAATGCTATGAAATGTCCTCATTCTCTGAATCCAAGGCTAAGAGGCTCGCTAAGGAAGCAGGTACCATTAACATAAGAGGTGTTTTTGTTGGAAAAGAGTGGAGGAATATTAAATAATGGATGGATGGATGTCATATCATTGTCATTTACATCACAATATTATTAAGAACTGCATCTGAATCAAACATAGATCATAAGGTGGTTTTCTTTAGAAATACATGCATTCTTCTGTCCAGGGGCAGATTTTGTGCAGTACAACACCAGGCAGCTGAGCAGGATCTACCCCAGTGGCCTCAGGACAGACTCCTCCAACTATAACCCGCAGGAGATGTGGAATGTGGGCTGCCAGATAGGTGAGGAGAAAGGTCCCCCTCTGCTGGTTAAACCTAAATTTTCCTCTAAAATCACTGACGTCTCAATGTTCTGATGACCCACAGCCACTCCTTGACAGGGCTGATCACTTTCAGGATCAGAAATTTTTAATTATTTTTTTCTGCGGGGGAAAGAATTCCCAACAAGACAACTTGATCCAAAGGATTTAGTCATTTGGCATAGTTTAATTTAAAATATGAGTAGCACATATAACTAAAACAAATGCTGTTACTGCTGGATGAAAACATTACATCTTCCCTGAACACTGTGAACATGAAAAACACTAAAAACCCACAAAGAAGCAGAAAGGCACATACTCTAACAAAATAAAGACAATCTTTTTGGCATTTTGCTTCTATTTAATAGTTAACAGCATTGCACACTGATAGGAAACAGGGAGAGAGTGATGGGAACATGCAACAAAGGCTCTCAGCCAGTACTGAACATTGCGATTATATGGTATACTGCATATATCACGGACAATTTGAACATGAAAATAATAAGAAATGTGTGAGAAGAATAGTGATGCACATAAATTTACAGCCTCTTTTTTTTTTTTTTTCTAAAGATATTTTTTGGCCTTTTCAAGCTTTATTTTTGACAGAGACAGCTGAAGAGTGACAGGAATGTGGGGAAAGAGAAATGGCAACGACATGCAGCAAAGGGCTGCATTCGAGCCCTGGGCCGCTGCTGAGCCTTCGTACATGGGGCGGATGCTCTACCAACTGAGCTAATCGACACCCTCAATTTACGGCCTCTTTTGAGGCAGTATATTAAGTATATTAATATTAATATTATGCCCTCACTGCCAACCTCACCTCCTACAGGGATGTTAGAGATCAGGGTCAGATACAGAACATCACCCCTGCAGCTGGAGGAGTTTGACATGACAGATACTTCCTGTCATGAGAGCTCAAACTGACTGTTCTGTCCATCTGTTCTGGGTGAAGGACAAGTCTGCTGGACCTCTCACATGAACTTTGATATCTAGATAAGATTGAATTGGCTGTTACAGCAAAAGAGTTTGGAGTTCAGACATTATACTTCAACCATGAGCCATGATTAGCTGTTACGGGCAAACGGAAGCGAAATTTCCACAAAAAAAATCCACATGATAACTTTTGTGTGGCTTGGTCTGAAGATTCTGTGTGTCAAGTCCCGTGGAAATTGGACAATCTGCGTGACCTGAAATGCTTTTTGAAGGTTTTTGATAAAATTCAAAATGGCGGAAAATCCAATATGGTGCAAATTGACGTCATCATTGCGTTGAACTCATCTTGATCCAAGGATTCCAACGGTACCTCATTTGTGAAACTTGGACCAACGGGTCCAAAATTATGAAGCTGAATGCACTTCAAACTTTGACATGTTGGTGGCGCAAGACAGTTCAATGTACGGGCATGATAATTCTTGAAGTTGAGCATGGGACTGTCCTGAATACGTGTGCCAAGTTTCAAAACTTTTCACCATGGCGTTCTAGGGGCTGCCATAGACTTCAATTGCAGCGGAAACGGATCAATAATAAGAAAAGCTACAAACACAATGGGTGCTTTGCAGCTTTGCTGCTATGCCCCCCCCAAAAAAGAAAAGAAATCAGACTTAATTGCATTATTTCCTTTCTTTCTGTCTCCCAAAGTGGCTTTGAACTTCCAGACAGCTGGTCTGGAAATGGATCTGAATGATGGGCTCTTCAGGCAAAATGGCTGCTGCGGCTACGTCCTCAAGCCTGACTTCATGAGAGATGGCAACACTCAGTTCAGTCCAGAGAAACCAGAGGAGCGACAAGGCTATAAACCACTCCGCTTATCCATACAGGTTAAAAACTACATGAAAGTCTAGTTTCTAGTCCAGTCTAGTTGTTGCACTTGCATATGATGCAGAATAACAATAAACAAAGAGATAAGTGTTCTTCGATGCAAGTAGTACAGTAGTTTCTGCATCTAATGTGCAAATCTGTTGGTGTCTTTCTCAGGTGATCAGTGGGCAGCAACTACCAAAGGTGAATCAGAAAGAGGGCTCTATTGTAGACCCCCTGGTCAGAGTGGAGATCTATGGAGTGCCACAGGACCAGAACAAGGAAGAGACCAGTCACATTAACAACAATGGTGAGTGTGTTCGGTTATTTAATGCAGATAATAAATACCAGGATGACCAGGATGTGAAAGAAGTGTGAAAACAATAAGATCAAATCAAAAAAGAAATTTAGAAATAAAAAAGGCACTCACTCCTGTACTGCCCTCTACCTGTAGGTTTTAATCCAGTGTGGAATGAATCTTTAAATTTTATTATCCACACCCCTGAGCTGGCCCTGGTTCGCTTTGTGGTGGAGGACTATGACAAGGCTTCCAGAAACGACTTCATGGGACATTTTACGCTTCCGTTTACGTGCATCCAAGCAGGTGAGGAGAGAGTAAAGTGGGTCAAAGCATGGCGCACCACCAAAGTTATAGATCACTGCAGTATTTATCATATATGCAGGAGAACTTAGGATTCACTCTTTTTTTTGTCGACATTTTATCTGTCTTTATTAACCAAGTAAAACAATACAACACACACACAGACAGCCACAAACAAAACAGTCTGGTAATAACCTCACATCGCCTCCTTGAACAATTACATAACCAATATCAACAATTCATGAACACAAACAAGACAATATAAAAATGACAATAAAACAAAAACAAGAACGACCAAACAATACAAACTGAAAATAACTAAAGTAAAAGTAATGTAAACTAAAAAGAGACAAAAATTAGGAAAACTGTTACTGTACAGTCAACAGTAAGACCAGAAATACCTAACCCTTATGACATAATGACACTTCACTTCATTCACTGCACGTGGTTTAAAAGCTTTTTCCTCTCACGTCTTTTCCTTTCCAGGATATCGTCACATACACTTGCTCTCTAAAGATGGAACACCTATCCCTCCTTCCTCCCTCTTTGTCAACATCAGCATCTCTGAGTTCACATGAAGAAGAAGTCAAATCTGAGGATATGAGGCTAGAAGGGGGTCAGAGTCCAGTGTCTTCATTTGCTTGACGAAAGATGAGAGCAGCATGCACCAATACTTGTATTTCATATTGGTCATTTGCCCGGCCTAAATAGGGCATCAGTAGGGTAGTGGAAAATGTATTATATTGAACATTCCCCACTTACTTAAAATAGCAATCAGCAGATAACATCACAAATAAGAGGACGTTGGATTTCTGTAACAGAGGACTCGTTCATTACTGGCAGGGACACTATAAGGTTGATGCATCTCCTTCCCAAAATTCACCAAGAAATTGGACAACTACTAAGAAAGAGCTATCCATGTAGTACCATGAAAACTTCTTAAGTTTAAAGGAAGATGTCTGCCTTTATGTTCTTAATTCTCAATTCAACTTTTGATGAAAATATTGCCGCAAGCTTTTAAAATGTTCATTGTCTATGAATGAAGGAATGGGAAGAATTGCTGCATGTCTCAAATTTCTAAATATACTGCTGTTTGCCTTTAAATGTACTGTATATCTGGAAGTAACAATACCCAGGAAGTAAAACATGTAATACACGAATAAATTGCCAAATTCCAGTATTATGAACTTGTAATTGTAATCATAGCCTTTCATTGTGTTTTACAATTAAGTGCCTGCTTTAGTTCTTTCTTTTTACTAATGTACAATGTACTAATGTCATATGTATATAAAGTATAGGCCGGTAAATATATTGAAATACGTTTTCTGAATGGTTCAACACCATGGAATAAAATTCTGCCATCAACAAACAGTTTGGACTCATTCATTGTTCAAGTTCATTTATTCACTATATATACAGTTTATCACAAGTGAATATCAAAGGACTTAAAATTGTTTCTTTTTCACAGAACAAACTTACTTCCTTTCAATCTACCCTTTCACATTTAATGTGTCCTGATTAGCCTTTTACAGCACAATAAAGCTAAGTGGTCAAATATAAACTACAGCAAAGTGTTGAGTGTGTCTTGAGTGAGTTCGAGTGTTGTTAAAAGTAGAGGTGATGAACAGGTGGTAAACATGACCCTGTCCCAACTTTTTTGGAAACAGGGTTATACAATGTGAACTGACCAATGCATCTATTCTACCCTTACTTCAGGATATTGTTTCGCCCTCTTCCCTATTTACACAACCTCTTCAGCTACTTCTTCATCTGCTGTCCTTTCCTCCTCCTCCACTTCTGCTGCTCTCTCATCCCGTGTCCCCTCTAAAGCCTCCTTGAGGGTCAGGCTTACTGCCTCAGAGTCCCTCACCACCCCCTGCTCTATTGACATCTCTGGATGGTGCCTCTGCAAATGCTTGACCACCTGGAACTTCTGTTTGGCTCTATAGGAGCAGTGGCGACAGCAGAAAGGCTGCTGCTTGGTGTGTGAGAGGTAGTGATGTCTGAGACCTGCCGGCCATCTGAAGGCCTTTTGGCACAAGCCACATGTGTATGGCCGATCATCACTGTGTTGACGCTGGTGGGTCTTCAGTATAAAACTGGTCTTGAAGGCTTTGCCGCATTTCTCGCAGACATAAGGGCGCATGTCACAGTGCTGCGTATCCCGGTGGGCACGGAGAGCATCTGCTCTGTTAGTCCGGTAGTCACACTCATCGCAGGCATATGGCTTGTCTCCTGCAAAGGACAAATTGATGTTTTTTTTCCAGCAGTATAAAACTCTAACACTTTCTAATACTGGAAAGGCTGAGCCTTAATAAAGTACATTGCATCACATAATACCACAAAATCATTGTTCAAGCTGTTCTCTAATCTTAAGTGCCAGAAAATAATTGGCAACATTTACGTCTCGTTGATACCTGTGTGCTTAGTCATGTGGTACTTCAGCTGAGTCGCCCACTTGCATTTGTAGCCACACTGTGGACACAGGTACTTCTTCTCATCCTGGTGAACCCTCATGTGAAGCTAAAAATTGAAAAATAAAAGAACATTTAATTTTTAGGGTCGTGTACATTACTTTATTATATTAACAGTTATATGGTAATAATGACTCTGTAACTCTCAACGTGACATTATTGGTTCTTCCATTTATTCATGTTAACCAAAAGTGTTCCTTGCTGGCAACTAAATAGTTGATACCACTTTATTGTCTGTCCACTACTGCAAGCAGCTGGTTAGCTTAGCTTGGCATAAAGACAAAAGGAAAAGGGAAAACAGCCTGTCAAGCTCTCTCCACGGGTAACAAAATACATCTACCAAGTGTTAAAGCAACATGTTGTGTTTTTACTGCATCTATGTGCCAGACTTGGCTGGGCACAGTAACTTCCTGGAGTCTCAGGCACATTACCCCCAATAAAACTACAACATGTTGTCATGACACTTCAGCTTTTGTACACAAACAAGAAACATTTTCAGTCTTTATGCTAAGCTAAGCTAAGCATCCCCTGGTTGTAGCTTCATATTGGATGGAGAGATAAATTTTGATCTTACCTTCAACCTAGATGGATCAGTGCAGGTGTAACTGCACTGCTCACAGCTGTAAGGCTTTTCCCCAGTGTGTATGCGAATGTGCCACGTGATCTTCTGCTTGTTTCGGGTTGAATACTTGCAGTCTGTGCATTTGTACAGCCGCTTGCCTCCATGTGAACGTAGGTGCTGCTCTAAAACCAGCTGATGCCTACAAGCAAACTGACAGGTGCTACACTTGAGAGGCTTGTCCTCTGTGGATCCCTCCTCATGTTCATTCAGAAGGTGTTGCGCTAATAGCTGCCGTGTTTTGGTAGCAAAAGAGCACAGTTGACACTGATGTGCCAGGTGAGTTCTCTGATGAATTGCAAGGCTTTCCTTTGTCTTAAAAGACTCCTGGCAGGTGGTGCACTTCACCTGAGGGTGCTTGCTCTCTTGATGGTTCTTCAGTGTTACTTCGTTGCTACATGTGTAGTCACACTGCTTACATGAGAAACAGGCCTGGAGCTGGTGCACACGTTTACAGTGGTTTCTTAGTGCAACTTCTGAACTAAACTGAGCATCACAATGAGTGCAAGCATGGTGTAACACACCTGTGTGGCATCTGAGATTGTGCCGTCTTACATCATCAAGCGTGTAGCCACTGAAGTCACAGAGTGAGCAGAAGTGTGTAGGTTGTTTGTCGTGGATGCGAATCTTGTGCTGACGCAATTTGGTCACAGCCCCAAAAGTCTTTTCGCACATATCGCAGCTGTGACGACCGATTCCTGTGTGTAGAGACTCATGCTCTTCCAAGCGATAGCGCCTTGTGGTGCTAAAAGGGCAATATTGACAATGGTGAGGTCGTGCACCTTTGTGTTTGAGTGCAAGATGTTGGTTCATGCATCGTTCTTGTTTACAGGTGAAAGTACAGTGCTGGCAATGCAACTGTTTAGGTTTAGCAACACCAGACTTTTTCTTGTTATGGACATACAGAATGTGACGAGTCAAAGACATTTTAGATTTGGCTACAAATGAACACACGGTGCACTGGACATCACCTGGCTTTAAGCAGCCTCTCTTTTTATGACTGTCTAATGCCCTTTTCTGATTGCACTTAAATGAACAACCTGGACAAGAGAAGAGCTGAGGTTTATCAGAAGCTTTCCCACTTCTTTCATTGTGCTCTTCCACCAAGTCCTCTTTTTCTTTGACCGACTCGTTACCAGACGCATCATTCACTTCTGAAATGATCTGATTGTCTCTTTTCCCGCAGGTTGAGAGATGGCGTTCAACTGTTGCAAGTTTAACTGATAAAAAATTGCAACGTTTGCATTTGAATTTTCCATCTTTTTCGTAAAGGGACTGCAGTGGAACATTTCTTTGGTTGTTATTGGAAAGCAGTTCTTTTTTTGAACGTTTACCTTTTAAAAGCTTTTTTGTCTGAATTTTGTTTAGCTGGTGTTCTGATTCACTTGTTGTAACAGCATTAGGATCAACATGTTTACAGTTTGTTAATTGAGATGTACATACTTCCGCTTCTTGCTGGTGAAATTCCTGATCATTTGAATCTGTGTAAATCCTCTTATGTGAAGAAAGAAGCTCTGTCTGATCAGAATTTGTTCCCTCATCCAGAAGTGTGGATCCTTCCTGTCCAACAGTAGAGTCCTCTGTAGCCAAACATGGACTTGAAATGCCCACAAATATCCTTGTTTTCCGTGGAAGTGCAGGGCACTTCTTTGCAAGATGACTATCAAGCCCTCGCTTCTGTTTGAACTGTCCACCACAGGCATGGCACTTGTATTCCTTTATCCTGCCATGGCACAAAGTCTGGCAGTGGTATTTTAAAGCGGTCTCCTTACTGGTTACATAACAGCACTTGTCACAACGATAAATCTCTTTAGTTGGCACTACAAGCATTTGCACTCGTCCCTCCAAAACCATGGCTTCTGCTTGGTCCTTGTCATGCTTCTTCATAGCTTTCAGACGAAGCTCAGATTCTAATGGCTGAGTTTGCCCAGATGGAAAAGTGCCATCACCAGTGCCACCATCATTCTTCCCCTCAGATGCTTGGGTTTGACACTCCTCAGCCTCAAATGGTTGACTTGTATTAGTCAGAGGCTCATAGTTGTCATCTAAGTCACTCTGTTCACAATCGGCATCCGCCATAGCTACATCGTCTTGCTCTGATGAAGATGTAGAGAAGTGTGCTTTCTCTTGTGATGGGTCAGACTCATTACAGTCTAAATTAGGTGTGCCTGGAGTTTGATTTGGACAATTTTCTTCCTCGTTTTGCACAGAGGGGGTCTGATAGTCAGTGGTTGATAGTGTTGTTAAAACAAGAGTACAGTACTCCTCAGGACTGTTCACAGATGGAGAACTATCTGAAATACCTTCATTAACAACCTCTTGTGAAGCAACATCAAAAACACCCACAGAGTCAACAGTTTGTGAATCAGCTGAAGTTTTTTTGCTGGCACTGTCATATTCTGAGCCAGGAAGATCAGACTGTTCTCTTTGAGATGGTGGAGGTCCTTCAGAAGCTGATTGTTCAAACTGCTCGTGAGCTGTTGAGGGCATATTGTAAAAGTCCTGCAAGAACTCAGTGGAGTTCCTCTCCTTCTCCTTTGCAGCGTAATTCTCTAGCCATGCTTTGTCCCCTGGTACATATCCATGAGTTTTCTTCTTGTGCAGGAAAAGGCTGATGCTACTGAAAGATGAATAAAAGCAGAGGGCGCACCGAAACTCTTTAAGCTTTGTATGTTTGCAGTTCTCATGGTTCTGAAGGGCCTGTCTGTAGCAGGTAGTATATGTGCAGTATTTGCACTTATAGACAGATGGTTGTTTGTCCTCTCCTGAATGTTTGGCCAACATGTGATTGCGAAGCTCATATTTGCGTTTGCATGCATAAGCACAGATCTCACACATGAATGATTTGGCCTGATGTCGTAATTTGTGGCTATTCAGCTGGTCCATGCGGTGACAGCGATAAGGGCACTGATCACACTGATACCTAGGAAGAGGAGACGGGAAGTTTAGTCATAACAACAATCACATATGGAATATTGCCCCCACTTCCCCAAATCATATATAGTAGAGTAATAGAGAGATAAGTTCTGCATACTGAGAAAACTAGACGTAAAGAGTAGATCAGTGCTGTGGCACCCTGGGGTGCCTTGAGAAAGGGGCAAGGGTGCTGTATCTATCTACCTGAGGTCTCCAGCATGTTTCCTCATATGGACATTCAGATAGTGTTTCCATTTAGTTACGTATCCACACTCAGCGCACATGAAGTTCTTGTCGTCTGAGTGAGTGAGCATATGCTTAGAGAGGTAGGACTCATCTCGGCACCTGAAGTCACACAGGCTACATTTGTGTGGCTTCTCACCTATAACAGAAAGACAGACCAAATCAGAAGATTCTTGCCAAAAGTTTTAGCTTTAACAAGAGATATCAGATCATAAAATGATTAAAACATTTAACATCTCTTCCTTTCTCACCACTGTGCATCAGCATGTGTCGCTTCAAGCCCCGTTTATGTGAGGTCACGTAACTGCACTGAGAGCAGCGATGGATCTTCTCATTGGCGTGCAAATGTCCAAGGTGCTGCTCAAACTCCACAGGGTTAAATGTGACAAAGGAGCAAAAGTCACAGCAAAGCTTGTCACTTCCTGGGTGACCATGCCGCTTATGCTGGAGGAAGACAGTCTTATTGGAGCAAGAAAAATCACACTGTGAGCAGTGGTAGGCAAGGTGTGTCCGATAATGAGCCTCCATGTCCGTCTCACTTTGAAAGATGGCACCGCAGGCATGATGACGACATTCTAAAGCCTTGACCCCATGCACTTCGGCAGCGTGTCGAAAAAGTTCTTTGCGCAAAGATGTCTGGAAAGAACAACCCTCTTGAAAGCATCCCAGTGGCTTGCTGTCTGACAAAATGTTGTGAGTCTTCATGTGAGCCTTAAGTGACCTGCTTTGGCGAAAATTCTGACCACAGGTTGGACAAGGATAGCTGTGACTGTTTACGTTATCTTCTGCCTCTTCGGGATGTATGCTGACAAGATGGCGGCGGATTGCATTCTGTTCCACGGCAGAGTACTCACACAAGTGGCATTGGTGAACCTTTTCACCTGCCTCACGGAGTCTATGTATGCGTAGCTTACTCTTGCTGGTGAAGTAACGCTTGCAGGTGGGACATTGGAGGCTGGGGTCAGGAAAATGCAAATGGAGGTGCTCCTGAAGGTGGGAGCGCATCTTGAAGCAGCGCCGACATTTGGGGCAGGTGTGGGTACGAAAGATGTGCTCTGATCCCTCTGCAAGGTACTCTAATGGAAAAGAACATAATGAAATTAATTTGGAACATGAAGTTTGTGATACACATATTTTCCATTGACACTGACATTAATAATGTCTTTACTCCATTTAGCTGCTTCAATTTGAGGATCCTGGTATATTGCAAGCTGGCTCATGGTGACACTGTCAAGGCCTTTCCTTTCCTACTGTGACACGACAAAATGTCTGCTGGGAAATGACCTGTTACACTGCCAAATGTTACCTTTTGTATTACTGTCTTGCATTATACTATAAAACACATACTTTATACATTCTTGCTGCAACAAGTATAATCCAATGAGACAAGTCACTTCACCCACAACCCAATTTTGTTCCTGCAAATGCAATTTTTGGATTTAAGTTTTTATTGCTACTCTGTGACTATCTTGTCTCAGTACAGTTTTTTTTTTTAACTATGCAGTGATGGAGAAACATTACTATTAATTTGAATATAAGTCCCATTTTCACTCTTTTAGCTCTGTTTTTGCTGTCTACCAGCAGAGAAATATTTAACTAATTTAACTCACCATCTAATTTCTAACTGAGTCTAGCTGTTGTTTGGTGCCTAGCAGGGAGCGTACAGTGTTTTTGATACATGGTCATTATGAAAATATTGATTATAACCATTTTATGTATGTGGAAAGTTTCTTCTTAACAGTGGCTTTGGTTGTTTCAGCCACATCCATCACTAAAAGGTGCATTAAATCAAGCATATAGTCATGCAACCTCCACTGGCAAAAATGCTGTGGAGCGATCAATCATGTTTCACTACCTGGCACCATAGCCAGGAGAACAGCACCTACCTGAACTAAGTGTTCTGAATGTTAAGTCTGTCAGAGGAGAGCCAATGGCATGTAACTGATTTTTATGGTTTAGACAAAATCTCTCAGTTCTGATCAAGAGAAATTTTAACGTGACAGCATACAATGATAATTTAGACAAAAGCGTTGTTCCAACTTTATAGCAACATTTTGAGGAGGATAAATTCCTGTTTAAACATGACAGTTTTTCTAGTTTGGTGTGGAAGACTTGACTAGCCTGCACAGAGACATCAATCCCATTTAACACCTTTGTGGTTAACTGGAACTCTGACTACAAGCCAGACCTCATTACCCTACATGAGTGCTAAACCTCACTAATGCTCTTGTGGCTAAATGGGAGTAAATTCCTGCAACCAGATTCAAGAATGTTGAGGAAAGCCTTCCCAGAAGAGGGCAAGCTGTTACAGCAACACGTTAATAAGCATTTTCTTCTTTGGAATAAAATGTTCAGCAAACAAATATGGGTGTACTGTTCACATGATGTTTACACATCTATCATCTTTGTGTCACATAAGCTTTATTATTTCATTACTCAATATAATCTACTAAGACGAATGGTGTACATACCTTTGGATGGCAGTGGTGCAGCGTTGCCGCTAAAGGTTTGTCTCTTCCCATTACCCTTCTCACTCTTTTAACATTGTGCCTCTCAGGCTGTTCCTCATTCCTGTCCTCTGGTAATGATGATGCATCATCTGGGTTGGATATCGGTTTTCTTTTTGGCCTGCCAGATGCCCGAGGCTGGTGGCTGCATGCAGCTGTGGCTGCAGTCTTGTCCCCTGTAAACAAACGCGCCAAAACTTTAATAAATTTGCTTATAATCAGCCTGAGCACAAGTTTTAATAAATAAGATTTCTGCATTTGTATAACAAAACACCAACTCCTTACTGTGTCTGTTTACCTTGGGCAGGAATTTGCAGATGTTTGTGCTCCAAGAGGTGACCTCCCAAGTCTTTTACATTTTGACAGACAAACTGACAATGAAAGCAGCCAAAGGCCATGTGGCCCCGCAAATGTCTCTCCATCTCATCCTGTGTGGGGAATGATACTTTGCAGGACTGGTGGGTGCAAGGAATAAGAGTGAGACCATGTGTGGACATCAAGTGGGCTTGATATTCCTGACGCTCTGTGCTGCTGAACTGGCAGCCTTGCTCGGTGCAGGGAAACAGGCTCACTTTAGGTTCACATCCACTGTGGATGCTTTTAAAGTGGCGTTTCAGGACACCAGGCTTGAAAAAAGCCTTGCTGCACAGAGAACACTTGTAGTTTCCCAGCTGTTTCTTATCCGGACAGGGGTGAGAGGCAAACAAGCCACTGTCTGTGAAACTCTGTCCACATTTTTCACATCGATGAGGTTCCACTGACTCCATTGTGTCTGAGGAAACAGAGCACAGCACTTAGTGACAGATTTAAATGAAGCATTACACACAGCTATTATTCACATAGGTAATACAGGTTAGTGGGCTGTATATAGTACACATTTAACTAAATTTGTTATCTATTTAACTTCATAATAAAGTAAAAAAAACAATGCATTGCATGTCTATAATAATGACTTATAATAACAGACATACACATACCTGGTTGTAGCTAAAAAATACTTCATTTACGGTACACACAGTATTTCAACCTACTGCCTCGGTTTCCGAGGTCAGTTCCATCTGAAAAACAGAAAACCAACAGTCATTAGTTTAACAGCATCCAGCTCGTAGACTCCATCTTTTGTGCTTCACTGCTACTCCGAGAGTTCTCAATTCATATTAACTCATGGCAGCTGAGATTTTAACTTACTTCTTATGATTCTTTAAACAAGTAACATCCGCTAACATCGTTGTTAACGCGAGCTGAGCTAACGTTAGCTTTTCGTTGACTCCAGTCGCAAGTCTCACTTCCGGCTAGCAATTAACGTGTCGCACTTTCGGTCCGCGTAGTCTACAGTAAAATACACAAACTACATTATTCATTAAAATATTTATATTGGTCAGTTTTTAATGTGAGCTAAAGCGAGCAAATTGATGGAACGCTAAAGGGGAGGAGGGGGAACGAACGTTTGTGGACATTGCGACAAGTCGGAATGATATATGTCAAACACAGGGCAGGGTAGTAGAGGTCGCTTCCCTCACTGCTACACCTCCATACATTGCGCACATGAGACTGTACCTGGATGAACGACGCCTCTAAGACAGCGGTATGAGATGAGGACAAAGGTGGCAAGTCAGTGGTATATTATTATTATTATCAGTGTATTTTGTAGCGAAGATTCCCAGCTTGGCAGCAGCTGTTTATACTGACGGATGTCATACATATTCAAAGAGTCTGGACTGTCACACAGACTAAACACACTGTGTGCGTAGGTCTGGTGTTAGAACAAATATATAGTCTGATTTGGGTGTGCAGAAACCAGCATCATGCCCCTGTCAGACTTTCTGGACAGCCTGAAGGACAACCCATACTTTGGGGCTGGGTTTGGACTAGTTGGAGTTGGGACAGCGTTGGCAGTGGCAAGGAAAGGTGCCCAGGTGGGAATGGTCTTCTTCCGCAGGCACTACATGATCACACTGGAGGTTCCCAGCAGGGATAAGAGCTACCACTGGCTGCTGAGCTGGATCACCAAGCACGCCAGACACACTCAGCACCTGAGTGTGGAGACGTCCTACATGGCACATGAGAGTGGACGGGTTAAAACGCAGTTTGACTTTCACCCTAGTCCTGGGAACCACATCATCTGGTCAGAAGAGTTCTCTAAATAAACCTCTTTAAATCTAGATCAGCATGGTAGCAATAAAACTGTACATCAGGTTTAAGAAGCATAAAAATAAAAAGATAACACTACAAACTGACAATCATCTATTGTGGTCTGCAGGTATGGGAGGACATGGATCAGGGTGGAGAGAACCAGAGAGAAGCAGATGGTGGACCTTCACACTGGAACGCCATGGGAGTCTGTAACCTTCACTGCTTTAGGCAGAAACAGACAAATCTTCTTTAACATCTTACAAGAAGGTAAAGGTCTACAGTATATACCTGACATGTACAGATCTTACAGAGGCTTAACATAGGAGTGCTGTAATACACGTGACTTGTGCTGTGTCTCTTTATAGTTTAGAAGTAATTCAAAACAGTTGTCAATCATGTTTTGCAGCAAGAGAATTGGCCCTGAAGCAGGAAGAGGGACGTACAGTGATGTACACAGCCATGGGTGGCGAGTGGAGGCCCTTTGGGTTTCCACGGCGACGCAGACCGCTCAGCTCTGTGGTCCTGGAGGCAGGCGTGGGCGAAAAGATCGTAGATGATGTGAAGGAGTTCATCGGAAACCCCAAGTGGTACACAGACAGAGGTAGAACATCCAGGTGTTAGCAAAGGACTCAAACTTTCTTGTTAGTGCAGTCAATATTTGAGAGAGACTGTTACCCAATAGATTTGTCTTATGCAAGTGAAGTTTCCCACATGCATGTCAGTTCTCAAATTATAACAGAAGTTTGCTCAGAACACTTGACATATAGACCAGATCGAGACCACACTCGTTATAATAGTATTTACAGAAACCAACAATTCCCACCATGAACAAGCACTTGGCGACGTTGTTAAGGAAAAACTTCCTTCCTGCACTTGAATGCATCAACCTAGCAAAAATGTTCAAAGCAGTTCTAGCTCACAACTGCAGTACCAGTAGTCAGGAACATACTTTTATATTGACATTATGTAGAAATTGATATTTTTACAATTTAGTGCCCCCAGTTTCAGAGCAACACAAACATAAAACTAAAACATATAAAATAGCAGGAATGTTAATGTAATTTTTGTAGGATTCTCAATTTATTATGTTATTGTCAATCTGCACAACCATGTTAATGCTTTTTTTTTCTTGCTTATGCAGGCATCCCCTACAGAAGAGGATATCTGCTGTATGGTCCTCCAGGGTGTGGAAAAAGCAGCTTTATGTGAGAGTGCTTTGGATTTTTACACCCTTCCTGTTTAGACTAGTCAAATACTTGGTTGCAGTTTTATCTACATCTTTGTGACCCATTATATTTCAGAACGGCGTTGGCAGGTGAGCTGGGCTACAGCATCTGTCTGATGAGTCTGAGTGATCGATCCCTCTCAGATGACCGTCTGAACCACCTCTTGAGCGTTGCACCGCAGCAAAGCATCATACTGCTGGAGGACGTAGATGCAGCGTTTGTCAGCCGAGAACTGCTCCCCACAGAGAGTAAGTAGCAGGGAAAGACCAGAATTTTACATTTTTGTCCCTCTAGTTACATTAACATTTCATTTATGCATTAGCTTATTTTTTTTGTGGATCAGAACACGTAGAATTAACCACTGTGGTAACTTGTACATCCCTTTTGTCTTTTGCCTCCCAGACCCTCTGGCCTATCAGGGAATGGGAAGACTGACTTTTAGCGGCCTGCTTAATTCTCTGGATGGAGTGGCTTCATCTGAGGCCAGAATAGTTTTTATGACCACAAACTTCATTGACAGGTACTGTTGGAAGAGAATTTGTAAACATTTTTCATTGCATAAGCATTAATGAGCCCTTTACTCCACCTTTTATAAATGATATAAAAACTGCAACCAAATAGAAAATACCACAGAGACTATAAATTCAGCAAAGTAAAACTACAAAGTTCCCAGTTCCCCACAGCTCTACAAAGCATTTTGCTACCTTGTTTTGGTTTTCCAGTCCATAATCACCACTCTCAAGACCCAGGTTTCCAGCCACAGCAGCAGTTTTCAGGACTACCTGCCCAAAATCAAATGGCTACACACAAATTAGTGACTAGCAGGTGAACACTGTGGGGAATTTATCAGTTGAAGAGAGTTGATGAAACCAAAATAGAGTTAAAATGAGACTAAATATTGAACTTATGTGAATGCTGATGTTGCTCTGTGTCTGCTAGATGTGTAGACAAGAAACACATTCGCTATAACAACTAGGTTATTGTATAGTAATGTTGTGTTTTCAGCTTGTTCTGCTGCCCCCTTGTGACCAAAAATAATTTACAACCTAGATCATGGCTACCTGTGTGGGGGGTTGACATTTCATTGATGAGTATTTTCAATGACATTAACTGGCAGTCTTGCTTGTAAACTCTGCACACAGGTTAGACGCAGCGCTGATCCGACCCGGCCGTGTCGATCTGAAGCAGTACATTGGGAATTGCACTCATTGGCAGCTTACACAGATGTTCCAGCGGTTCTACCCAGACCAGCCTGCCTCTGAAGCAGAGCGGTTTGCGGAGTGTGCCTTGGCCACCCACTCAGAGATAAGTGCTGCTCAGGTGCAAGGACACTTTCTGCTGCACAAAATGGACCCTGCAGGATCTATAGACAATGTTGCCCAAATGAAAGTATGACAGGACTGGAAGGTGTTTGGAGACGGATTACTCAATAAAGAGAAACACGTTTCCTGTTGAAATTATGGTTTTACATACTATGTGCAGTTGATAGCAAATAAAAACATCAATGTTCAATGCATGAAAAAAGCTCCCCACCCCACGCAAGGAAGTTTTCTGGTTAATCACTAGTTCATCAGTGAGCTTAAAAGAAATGGATTTAAGTATTTTCTTCATCTTATAGAACAGGCCATAGGAGAGGAGTGGCTATTGTAATATCAGGGAAAATTATTTTTGAAAAACTTTCGGACACATCAGATAAACAGGGAAGGTATATATTAAATAAGGGGAAGTTAGAGGGCGAATTAGTCACTATTCTAAATGTATATGCACCCCCAGGGTCAGACTGGATATTTTACAGGCAAATGTTTGACTTGATGATATCAGGGGGGGTAGGTATTTTGATTTGGGGAGGAGACCTGAATCTCCGACTAAACCCACAACTCGACTGTTCGGCAAGTGGGATACACAAGTCCACAACTGGCAAAAAGTTCAGAGGGCTATTGGCAGAGTTGGGAGTAATATAATTAATATTTATAAAATCAGGGATTCATTTACTAATTCGATGAAATATAGGACAGAAGAGATACATAAATGCTTTTAAATGTACTACAAAAAACTTTATTCTCAACCAGACATAAATAATAAGAATTAGATACTCTTATTGTTAGATTCTTTAAATTTGGATCAAGATCAATGGAAATCTCTCAAACTCTTTCATACTAGAACGTGGATGTCGTCAAGGCTGCTCAATTAGCCCTCTCCTCTTTGCGATTTGTTTGGAACCCCTGAGCCAATGGATTATACAAAATGAAGATATAAAGGTATAGACATAGAGGGGGATGAACAGAAAATAGCATTATTTGCAGATGATGTATTATTATACCTAACGCAACCCACTGGGTCTCTTCCAGCACTCGTGTCAACACTTGAGGACTTTGGTTTATTATCAGGCTATAAATTGAATGTGAAAAAGACACAGGTCCTCACATTCAGATATGTTCCGGACCAAGCTGTTAGAGAACGTTTCAAATTTAATTGGGATTCAAAATCCATGAAATATTTGGGAGTAAATCTACCTCAAGACTTATCTCAACTGAAATCTATAAACTATGATCCATTCATTTCAAGAATAAAATCAGATGTTACAAGATGTAACTTAATCCCATTCACAAGTTTAGTTGTAAGGATAGAAGTAATCAAAATGAATGTTCTCCCAAGGTTATTGTATTTATTCCAAAGTCTGCCAGTAAAAGTAACAGATAAAGATTTTATAGAATGGGACAGATTCATCTCTCGATATATTTGGCAAGGAAAAAGACCACGGATAAGATTTAAAACTCTACAGCTTCCCAGAGTTAAAGGGGGTAAATAAATGATAAAAAACTGAGAAAACATCTTAATGAGGAGCTAAATCCATGGTTGGGTTTATCCCTTAGTATTTTGTTTGAGATTATATCAAAGAATAGCCTTACAGAGCAGAGTAGGTTACTGCATTGGATTGCACATGATACAGATTTTACACCTAATACATTAGATGGGAGCTTCAGTAGATGGGGTGGACCAACAGTATTTTGGGAGCTTTTTAAGAAGCAGGATTTGTACAGATATTTATAGATGCGGCATTATATGGAGCAATCTATAAAAAAGTCTAGTTTAGATGAGGTAGAGTCGGGAATTATTAAATTATTTATTTTAGCATATGAATCAGATCTGGGCAAGAAATTAATCTCAAAATTGTATAAAGAAGTGGAAAATTTAAAAGGTTATAATACAGTATATATAAAAGAAAAGTGGGAGAAGGAGGGGGGACGGATGTTGTCAGAGGAGGAGTGGGAAGAGATCAATGAACAACAATGGAAGACAACATGCTCCCTCTCATGGAGAGAATATGGTTGGCAGAACATAGTGTGACGGCCTGCCCCTCTGTCTGCTTATTGGCTGTGTGACTTCCCTGGGTGGAGGTTGGGACAGGTTGTTGGGCCAATTTGCCTCACCTGTGGGGTGTATGCATACATGACTGGAACATTTCATACATACTTTTGGTTTATTTTTATTTAAGTTTACCTTATCCAGTTAAAATGATTTACTAATAAATTAATTTTGATTCGTTATTTCATGTGTGGACTCCCTTTTTGCCACTAACTGCCCGGTTTGTGACAATAGTGAGATATTTTATTACACTAGCACAACAGAAATCTCAGGATACGAGATGTTGGAGACTATGTGGAGAAAATAATGCCAATCATTTCCATATCATTTGGGAATGCCCCTCTATCATACCTTATTGACAAGAATTAAAGAAAAGCATGGAGAAAATTTTGAAAGTGGAACTTCCATTTACATTTGTTGTTTTGTACTTGGGAAAAGGGAACCAGAGATTAACAAATTCAGGGGATAAATATTTATTCAGGACAATGTTAGTGGCTGGTAAAAAAGCCATCACCAGGAAGTGGCTGAAAACGGAGGTACCTAAAATGGAGGATTGGGTTGAAGTGATGCATAATATTTTTATTATGGAAAAGTTGACTTTTTCAGTTAGACTAGAATCAGATACATTTAACAATTTATGGAATAACTGGGTTGATTTTGTAACACCATTGAGAACAGACTTTAGTAAAAGCAATGTATCTTATGGACCCCCTTGGTTCTTGCTACAATCTTTAAATGTTTAATGTCCACAAGATTGTGTTCGGCATTATCCTTCATCAGGAGAGAAAGGTCTTTACAAAAGGGGAATGAAAATGTGGATGGTAGGGAAAAATGTACTCGTCTGTAGTCTACTGAATTTTGTGTTTAATTGTGAATTTTTGTCTATTTAGGTTTTTGATCCTTGGTGTGAAGTATTTGCATGTTCTGTATACATGGAAAACATATGTGAGATGTTAAATGCTAATGAGACAATGCTGAATGGAATCAATAATAAAAAAAAATTTAAAAATCATTTCAAGTTGAACTACCATTTCAATTACAACTTCAAGTGTTTCAGTATTTCACCTATGTTGAATGTTTAAACTGCAAAATTTCAGCAGCAAGTGTACATCTGGATTATACAACAAGTAGGTCCGACCGAGCAATCTGATTGAGATAAAACAGCTAAGTGAGCGCAGAGAAAATGTTGTTTTTGAAGACTAAAGGTCGACTAATATGGACTGAAGAGGAATATTTGGTTAGATTAAAAACACAAAATGTTTGGATTGTCCTCCATCAGCTGTTCCGGTGAGTCGCTGATATGGTGCTAGCTTCAAAATAAATGTGAAGTTATGAGGCCAATCTGTCCATGGAAAAATATCTTTTTCAGCAGATATCTTAGTCATTACAAGACTGAACTAGCAAAGCAGTTTAGTGTTTATATGTGTGCTATTTATTTAGTTTGGGAAACTCCACGATCTCCATACGCTTTGACGGGACTGGTAATTATATAATCTCAATATTACACTCGAGGGTGAGCTTTAACTTATTAGTGGCACTTCAGTGACACTAACTGGCCGCATCACTGTTGCTTAAATGGTTAATGATTCTGTGAGACATGCCCCTCCTGCTCTGCTTCACTCTTGGATGCAACAGGAGCCCTGTGTATTTGCGTATCTGCCCTTGCCATGGCTGCATGGTTGTCCCAGAGTGTAATGTGGAGGAATGGCACCTGGCTGCTGCAGCATCCTATCGCTGTGGCCCGGGTCTACTCCAGGAGGGTGGGAAGTGACTCCTCTGCCCCTGGGCACCTCTATACCTTCCAGGACAAGCCTCGGACTGTAGAGGACCTCCCACGTGTCAGTTTCTTGGAGCTGATGTACAGATTGACTTTTCAGGGTTTCCTCAACCGTATACATGAGCTACAGGTATGTCACGATGTCTGGATGACACAGCAGGTCTATGCCACAGTGATGCATGCTTGTTTTGAGCTGCAGCTAAAAATTGAGCATACTTTCCAGAAACCCCTGATATAATTTTATTATGGTTGCTGAGTTGACCTGCTGACAGTTAACTGGAGGAATTTGAGTGTCTCGAGTTCTGAAAGGCGATGCATAATAGAAAATGTCAGTCTGGTTGCCTTAACAACAGCTTCTTACAACAGTCTCAGCTGACTCTTACAAAGGAGAGGATTGTTTGCACTCTCTGCAGAACCACTTCTCTGCGAGGTGGACAGCATTTAGTCACACTCTCACTTGCTTTATAAATGTCCAATGTATATATATTTTTAATGTATATCGAGTGATAGGACTGGCCACATTAAAACAAATATTTTAACATGTTACAGGCTGTTATGGAGCAACAGTTCAAGTTGTTATTTCTTCTTACCTCCTGTGTTATGTGATTCCTACACACAGGTTTTTATCTTAATCCATGTATCTTACATTCATTTTGCCCACCATTAGATCTATGAGAAACAGAGACACGGGCCCATATACAAAGACGCATTAAAGTCAGTGTGCGTTACCACTCCAAAGCTGCTGGAGGAAATCATGAGGAATGACGACAAGTTCCCTAACCGAGGAGACATGTCTCTGTGGCAAGAGCACCGCAACTTGAGAGGATTTGGCTATGGACCTTTTACAGAGTAAGACTGCCAAAGTCTTTATATAATACGCATATCCCATTTCCCTTCTACTGTGCCACTTGTAATACCTCCTTCCCTGTCAGGTGAAGGGGATTTATTGTGAGCTGCTCATGGCTGTCAAACATATTGGAGGGATTTGCATACATATTCAACCTGTTTTCAACCTGGTTTTCACATGTTGTTTCAACAACCACCAACTAAACCAACTTTTACATTTATGCATGAGTCATCATGATCTAATGATATAATCTAAAACAAGGGACATTTTTCTAAATTGAGTACTTTTACTTAAGTAAAGGATCTGAATATTTCCTTTGTAGTATTCCATTTTAACACAGCCATCTTTAATGCTAATAAGTCCAAAATGTCTGCTGTGAGAAAGCCACAACCCATTGCTAATTGAGTTCTCTGTACCTTAGTTGAGCATTGCTGTGTGTTACTCTCTTAACATCACTCTCACATTATTGGTCAATGTCAATCCCCTGATACCAACAGGAGGAAGTATAACATGTCAGAAAGTGGACCCTTAATAAATTTTATTTTAAATAGATTTCTTGTAATTTAAGACATGTCCATTAGCTGAAAATGGAAATGATGGAACGATTGGAGGAAAATATACCATAGATGTTTACAACAAGAAGCGAGCTATAACTCCAAGTAATACAGTATTTCTATTTAAGGACGTTATTCACATTGTAGAGCTTTAGTTAATCCACAGTCATTTTTGGCATTCAGATCACAAAAACACAGCTGAATACAAAACCCACATTTGGAAACCTAAAGAACGGAAAAATATTTATCAGCTTTGTTTCCGTTGTGACTCTGTGACTTCTGTTCCCAGGAACGGGGAGAACTGGTACAATGTCAGGACGGTGCTGAACAAGCGCATGCTGCATCCGAAGGACTCTGCACAGTATGGCGACACTCTCAATGGCGTTGTTACAGACTTCATCAAGAGGATGTACTACTTGCGTCAATGCAGCCCCACAGGAGATTTGGTGACCAATATGGCCAATGAGCTCTATCATTTCTCACTAGAGGGTATGTAGAAATTATTAGAATTATAACGCACTGGTTGAAATTATGTTTTTTTTTTAATGAATTGAAGGAAGGTTCTTGAACATATTTTTTTCTTATTTTAAATTTTAACCTTTGCCATTCAGCTATTGCCTCCATACTGTTTGAGACGAGGCTTGGGTGTCTGGAAAAGGAAATCCCTACCGGTACACAAGACTTCATCAACTCAATATCCAAGATGTTCTCCAACAACTTTGTTGTGATGTTGCTGCCCAAGTGGAGCCGCGGTATACTGCCCTACTGGGGGCGTTACATTGAAGGCTGGGATGGTATCTTTAGCTTTGGTGAGTGGCAGCTGAGGCGTTAACTAGGTTTTAATGATGTTATTTATCTGCTTATTACAACTACTTCAACAATCTACTACTTTCACGATTGTATTGCGCCACATTTATGATGACAGAAACAACAGTAAAGATCAACTCTCCTTTAAAGCAAGATTGATACCACTTAATCTACAGTTAAAGGTTATATATACGAAGTTTATAACTTTTAGCTTTTTTTATACTGCTGGAATGGCTGCACACTAGAGTTGAGCTGCATACTTGGCTGAAACGAGTATCCGGTACGGATAAAGCACTTTTGCCGAGTACGAGTATTATACGAGTAATACAAGTCAATATCTGTGCTCGGATTGAATGAAAATCCTCATTGGGTAGCTGACTGTGTCTGCGTTCTGTGATAGGCTAGTCACAGCGCCCCTCCCCTACACACATACAGATGTATTGTGTTGCTGTGTCCCGCTCTGCTCACTCACACACAGAACAGCTCTCTGTCTCTCCCTCAGTCACTCAGGTTCGCGGGACTTTTCCGTTAACATTTAGGGTTTCTTTAGCTTCAGGTTTGTTTTTACTTCGGTTTGTACTTACTTATTAACCAGTAGAGTTCTGGTAAACGTGGGTTCGTTCAGACGTGATGCTTGGTAGAATGTGACTCGTGTTGCGTCTCTGCCTTTTTTTCTTTTTCTTAATCAGTTAGCTTCAGAGGTGTTTCACCTTTCTGAGCAGTTTTACTCTGTTTCCAGTCTTTGTTCCAAGCTAAGCTAACCTGCTGGGTGAAGCTTCATTTGCTGCTGAGAGTGGTATCAATCTTTGGCAAGAAATTAAATAAACATTTTTCCAAAAGTATTATTTATTTACTATCTACCTTTTATTTCATCTTCATTTTGTAAGAGTTGGAGTTTATCTTTTATTTCTGCACTTATTTTAGCTACGAAGTTGATTGACAAGAAGATGGAGTTCATTCAGCAATGCTTGGACAACAATGAGGAGGTCAAAGGCGAATACCTAACATACCTCCTCTCAAACACTCAGATGAGCACTAAAGATGTGTATGGCAACATCACCGAACTTCTTTTAGCTGGAGTGGACACGGTAAATGTTTTAATCTACCAATTCCTACACAGGAAAATGTTGGGTTTTGCTTAAGCCAAATTCCATTAAAATAAGGTAAGGTTTTTTTGTGGCTCCGATAACTGTACTAGTTTGTAAAGGGAACTGCAGGTGCCCCAAATGTAACCCTTGTTGAAAAAACAAAAAACCCATACTAGTCCTGATTTATTAAAAGAATTGTGAAATGTCCAAAGCTGCATGCATATGCATGTGAGGTATATATTTCTATCCATCTCTCAGTCTGTTGACTTAATGACATTTCTTTGTTGTTAAGACCTCCAACTGCCTCACATGGACTTTACACCTGCTGTCCATGGACCCTCAAAGTCAGGACAGACTTTATGAAGAAGTGTCCACATTCGTACCAGCAGACCAAATACCTTCTGCTGCAGAGGTCACTCGGATGCCATATTTAAAGGCTGTTATCAAGGAATCATTGAGGTGAGACTGACCAAAGAGGTTACGGTGTTAGTTAACATTAATGATGGCAACTTCCACACAGGCCATCGGTAATGTAAAAACAGATACCAGGAAGGTGATGTAGATTTAAGGGTTTACTTTTTTTTCATAATCATGTTTAGATTGTTTCTTCTCCTGCATTGGTCAGCAACAAACCAGCCTAAACCAAATGAAATGATTCATTCCTGTTTTGCAGGATGTACCCTGTGGTTCCTCTGAACGGAAGAGTCATAGCAGACAAGAATGTTACGATTGGTGGATATCAGTTTTCAAAGAACGTGGGTGTGCTTTTTTTTTACCCATATAGTAGATTTTTGTGTGTGCATGTTTTGTGTCTACTTGTATCAAGTTTCTTTTAAACAAATCAGCATTTAAACAAATCCATTAGATCCGGATTTCATATTAGATTAATTTCAGTATTTCATCTTTTTTATCTTTTCACTGTTGCTTCTCCAGACCCATTTCACGCTCGGTAACTACGCCATCAGTCATGATGAGGATACATTCCCAGAATCGTTCACATTTAAGCCAGAGAGGTGGCTCCGTGACTTCCATGAGAGGCCAAATGCCTTTGGCAACCTCCCGTTTGGCTTCGGAGTGAGAAGCTGCGTTGGTCGACGGATTGCTGAACTTGAGATGTATTTGGTTCTGTTTCGAGTGAGTGACTCTTACTCCTACATCTATTGACTGCACATGATGTGTTAAACACTGCTTTGAAAACAATCATCTTGGTGGAAAGAGAATAAAGGTGATGAAGTCAGAGTTCCAGTTCACACAAATAAAAGATAGATATTTTTATTTGATCATTTATCCTTTGTACAGCAAAATAACATTACTATTAGGTTTTCTATGGTAAAAGTTTTCAATAATCTAACAGTACACTGTATATAATCTATCCCATGGGCAAACATCTCAATGAAGATTTCCAGTAACAAGTTTAAAACAGTCTAAAACCAGAAGGTGTCAGTCAGTCAGGTCTAATAAGAAAGTGACTTCAGTAACATATTTTTCTTTTTTCTCCAGCTGATCAGGCAGTTTGAGGTCAAACCAGACCCCACAATGGGAGAGTTGAAATGCATCAACCGCACTGTTCTGATACCAGACAAACCAGTAAGCCTACACTTTGTGGACAGAATAAGTGAAAACACAGCTTGATTTGCTTTGCAGATTGGTTTGAATGTAATTGTTACATGTAACAAGGACAACAAGGACTGCATGGAGCAACTGAGGAACCACCAAGCATCATATACATTGTTAAAAAGATGACATAGATGTACTGTACATCACACTTTTCTAAGAGTCATTCATTCTTATCTTCAGGCTTCATACTTGGAATAAAGAGTGAAATAATATTTTGTAACATTAGCATTTTGCTATTTCCTACTTGGCTCACTTAATTTAAAATGACAGAAAAAAGTGGAGGCAAGGATCTATGTAAAGCATCTGCATTGTGTTTCATTGTGTGTGTGCATCACCATTTTTGGTCTTTCATAGCAAATTCTGTATATCAGATGTCTAACTTTTATGTTTTATGGTACAATAATGCCTCATATAATTTGTATTCATTGCTAAGCTTACTTTGTTTGACTTCAATAAAGACATTAAACAAATGAAATCAGTAATTGTTCTTTTGAACAATATCTTTATTGAACATTTTTCTCTTTTTAACAAACAAAACAAGTGTAAAACAAAAAACAGACAGTATTAAAGGGGAAGACTGTGTTGCACAATAAAGACAGTGGGGGAAGACAACCCCAATCAGGGCAAGTATCAAAGTTTTGTACTTCACTATAAGCAGAACAGATAAACACTTAAACACAAAGCCAGTACACAGACAATAGCAATAAAAGAATTGGGGAGCTCATGGTACACATTAAAACAGCCTAAGAAATTATACAGTAAAATATAAATCCACTGGAGACAGCATCTACATCCTATATTTCTGTACAGTACAGCATCACACTCAAGCAAGTATATGTTCTAGTCACTTTAACCCCACAGCAAGTCAGTTATGTGTTCAGTTTATGTCTTTGTATACGGAGGCGTATTGCATTCACTTGAAACCCCCAAAAACTCTTTTTCTGAGTAATTATTTCTGTTTTTCTGAGTAATTTCTCCCCCTGTTTTTCTGACTCTTTTTTTCTGTTTTATGGAGTAATTATTTTTCTGTTTTTCGTGGTAATTTTTTTTTTGAATTATCGAGATACTTAGAAATCCTGCGAGAACATCCAACCTGCAAGTGACTCCCGTGGATCTATGGTGACTCCTGCCCCGCACATACATGCCCCATCTTCAACTTTCTACCGTACCGGGTCAATAAAGGTAAGGCATGTAATTAGTTATACACAAGGTATGATACTCTTTTTATGTTTTAGACTTTATCCTTCTATTGTAAGCCTATTGCTCAGTGTAGCAGGTAAGGAATAGACGAACATGTCTATGGGCATGATTTCAGTTGTCAGGTAAGCTAACAGTTTTGTTTCCATCATGCTGGACATTGTTGCTCATCAAAAATTAATCGCCTTTCAACAACAAACAACTTCTATGTTCTATGTTCTATGTATCCCAGCAATCACCGACAGACCCGGACGTGTCTGAGAGAGCCCGATTGGGTCGTGATCACGTCAAATCACAAAAGTCTGATAAGGCCCAGAATATGACCCTAACACAACCAATTACTTGCACACGGACGGACCAGTACAAGTCCAAGAGAGCCTAATGGGGCCGTGATCGAGTCGTATCATGATCAGTCACATCAGAGACTATCACCCTATCTCTATTATATATATGCATTAATTAATGTATTTATTTATTCATGTGATTTAGAGAAGGCGTACAAAAACTCTTTAGATTGCGACCGAGGTTTGAGTCTTCGCCACAGAGATGAGGAGGACTCAGGAAAACAGTGGTAGTTATCGAGCAAACAACAGAGCTGTTAAGTAAGTAACCTTACACTACACTCACAACACAGGGACGATGAGAAATAATAATTAAAGTTCCTAAATTCTACTATGTTTATGTTGAATTAAGCTAAATAGCTGCTAAGAAACCGTACGCTATAATAACGTTAATGTTACTTGCTAGCCGAATTATGAAAACTAGCTTGCCGACTAGGCCACAAACGCCTGCTGCTAGCTGCTAGCAGCATTTCAGTGCACTCAGTTGAACATAGGGAGGATGAAATAATAATGTTTATAATGGTGTAATGTAAATGAGTATTGGGTGAAGATGGCAGGTAAGCCTAAAAAATATGCAACATCAAAATTCTTAACCACATTGCCTATATTCTGAAAAGTTGAGGCAATGTTTTCATAATTGCTCTGTTTTATTTCTCTCCTTTCAACTTCCCATTCAGGTCAATCAGAGCATTTTCACAGCGTGCGCTGTGGTCCGAGCAGAGACCGTCTGACAGTGCAAGGCTGTCCCTCTCTGAAGCAGAGGATGAAGTCAGATTCACTCCCGTCAGTCTTGACAGACGGCCCACAAATGTTGAGAGTTTCTGATCATATCCTTGTCAGTTTGTTTCAGGCGGCAGAGTATTTTTTTATTTTTATTTTTTTTGTTGACCCGTTGGCCTTTATTTGTTCGTGTAAACAACGCCCCTGGCCATCATATGAGACCCGGCTATTAATTGAATACCGGCTATTACTTGAGGAAATACGGTGAGACACAAATTTTAGTTGTAATGAGATGCATTTTCTTTTCAGAATTTCAACGTAAAGTCTTCAAGAAGCTCCTGTAAATTTAGGACATCCTGAAGGAGCTTCGGGGCCAAAGGATGTCCCATATATCTCTTCATAGGATAGACTCCATCGGGGAGTTTTTGGAGTTTGAAGAGAAAGTGGAGTCCAACCCTACCTTTAAGGACCAATTGGTATTGCCATTTATCATCACACTCTTCATTCTTTGTGGACCCAGAAGAATTGTAAATAATTTGAATAATGTTGAGGTTGAACATTGATATACACAGATTTCCTATCTGGCCAGTGTAGGAGGGAAATCGTTGAATGACTGTGTCCACAAGGTTTTGGATCGGTATGTACAAATGATCTGATTTAAGCACGGAACATTTCTTAACCTGAAATGTGTTGGGAGGTTAAGATAGTGGTAACAGTTAGTCGTCAAGGAGACAGATGACTGATATTTTCAGTAAAAATTAATATCCTGGAAGACGCAGACTGGTGCAGGTCAACACTGACAATTTATTTGATCGTGTTTTGACTTGCAGTCAGTTGGGGATGGGCAGAGAAAAGTCAATTTTGATATGTTTCGTATTACTATTGATTCTGTTTTACTACACCTTTACTACTCCTAATTATACATAGGACAATAAGTTGATTCAAAAAAGTATCTCTTTAAGTATTTATTAATTTCAGCATTTCAACTATTTTTTCCTACAATTTGCTGATGCTCCTCTGGTGGCCCCCAATTTGAAAACCACTATTGTAGACAATGACATGGTTTCCAATCTAAAATGACTGCGCAGGAATTCTGAGACAGTGGCAGAAAACTTTAAACCCTTGAAAATATATGAAATTCCAATGTTCAATATGCAAACTTAATAAAAACAATGCTACATGAAAAGTCAGCTCCACCATCATTTTCCCAGTTATTGATATTGCTTGTCTTTCTTCTATCTCAGATTGTTCACCAACAGCCTAATGGCTGGCATGAACATCAGGGGGACAGGGGTGAAGATGGCCTTTGAGCCAACCGCTATACATGGAGCTGTCTTAGGTAATTACAACATTTTTATTAATCTTTTTTACTGTCCTAGAATTAAAGTTTTCAAAGTCTGACAGTGTTACTAATTTTTTGTATTACAGACGCTATCAAACACTGGGACAAGGCTGCAACTGACAATAGTGTCAATGCTATTGTCGCTGATTACCTAAAACATGCACCGGGAAGGTCTGGTGGAGGGGGCTTAAACAAAAAAAAACGTGGCAAACAATGTTGCTTATGATACCCCTTGAATTTCGCAACCCTCTCCCCTCCCCAAGTTCTCTCCCCCAATTATTACAGTTAAATAATAAAATTGTATAGTTTTATAATGTTGTAGTATAGTCATATAATTGCTTATAAAGGCGAAAGTTATAAATAGTTGAAAATATTTTTTTATTTCAATGTAATCTGTAATTGTTGTGACCTGATACTTGTTTTATATTGTTCCCCTTTAAAAAATAAGTAGTTTTAATTTAGTTTATAAAGTTTTGTTTATTTGTATCATTAGTGTTTTGAAATTGTTTAAGATTCCTTTTGTTCAGTTGTAAAGAGTAGTTTGGTTTTAATTGTGTCTTCAAATTGTTCAATATTGTTTTTATTAAATATATATATTTCAAAATATTGTACTGAAATTACTGAAACGCTGCATTTTGTAAAAGACAATGTCTATTTGTGATCACATATTGCATATGTTGCCTTAAACTGGACAATGCTAGTCTTTGCAAAATGCAAATTTTGATTTGGCACTTTTCTCTCGCTCTGGATGTTTAAACATGATGTGATGACAGCTTCTCAGCGTCGTTCAGGAATGGGTCCGATCACAGCTGATTAGGGGACAGCTCTAATAGTAAACAGAGTTTATCATGCGGGCCAAAGATAATTCATTCACGGGCCAGATGTGGACTGCGGGCCTTGAGTTTGACACGTGCCATAGATCCACGGGAGTCACTTGCAGGTTGGATGTTCTCGCGGGATTTCGAAGTATCTCGATAATTCAGAAAAAAAATTACACCAAAAAACAGGGGGAAAAAAATTACCACAAGAAACAGAAAAATAATAACTCCGTAAAACAGAAAAAAATTTGTCAGAAAAACAGGGGGGAAAAATTACTCAGAAAAACAGAAATAATTACCCCAAAAAAATAAATAAATAAATTATTCAGAAAAAACTGAGTTGTTTTTTTTTTTTTTTTCAAGTGAATGCAATACGCTTCCGTATTTGTACAATGTGTCACATCATAACTGTAGTCTGCTAAACCGTTCAAAACAATGGTTGCTGGTCTAGTAGGCCTACCAATATATTTCAAGAACTGGGACCAGGAATGTATGGCTCATACACTTGGACCTATATGTCAAATATTCCTTAAGTATCATATGAAGAAGTCTTTTGGAATGTGTATTGAAGAGCGAATATTTGTGAAACTGCACATTCTGCCATGACATGAACAGGACATGTTTGTTAAACAATAAAGGAGAGTCGTGATCAGTGCTAGAAACTGAATCCACATAGTGAGAATGGCCTCTAGCTTGTGTGTTCTACAAAATTACTTCTTCTCTTCTCTGAAAGTTTGTAAGTTGATGCAGATGATGGATGGATAACACCCTCTTATAAGCAAACATGGCAATATCATGTATACAACTACATGCATCAAGAAGGAATACACGCCACTGCCCCTAACAACATAAACACAGCCAATAATAACTAATGATGGATCTGTTCAGTTCTGGTGTGCTCTGCACCTGGAGCACCTATACACTTGTGTTTTACAGGTCAAGCACTTTTCTAGATACATGGTGAAAGCATCAAAAACACAGAAGCAGCGAAAGAAATATCCAAACAGTACACTAAAAACACATGAGACTAAGCTAAACATTAAAAGCAATTTTAAAAAGGTGTGTTTATGTTAATGATTTGAAGGTGGGTAGGTCGGTACAGTCACTGATGTGTTTGGGGAGAGAGTTCCAGAGGAAGGGGGCAGCTACAGAGAAGGCTCTGTCACCGCAGGTTTGGTGCTTGGTCCTGGGTGGTGGAGTCAGGAGGTTTGCTTCAGAGGAACGGAGGCTGCGGGACGGATTGTGGTGATGGAGCAAGTCCGTGAGGTAGGAGGGGGGCCTGGTTATGGAGGGCTTTGTGTGTGAGGAGGAGGATTTTAAAGTGAATGCGCTGTGGGACTGGACGAGTGTGAGTGTGTGGGTAAGCAGGGCTAGTGATTTCATTTATGTAATGTTCAAAGGAAATCTTGGCAGATTTAAATATTCGTGCTTTAATTTTAAATATACATGTGGCCGGGACATTGAAGCTATAAGCCTAACTCCATCTGTGACTCCTTTTGTGAAATGTTCGCATTAGTCCTGAATGAATGTTAATATGACTACAGACTTTCTGGGTAAAAGTATTTTATACAGAGATTTTAAATAATACTAATAATTATTTCTACCGAGATGACAGCCTTGGTGTAACACTCTCTGGAATGCTACTTTTCCTGGTTTTGTTTATTGGTCAACCATCCATCCATAATCTGTAACCACTTATCCTCATCAGGGTCACGGTGGCTCTGGAGCCTATCTGGGCTGACTTAGGGTGAGAGGCAGGGTACAACTGGACAAGTCAGCAGTTCATTAAAGTGCTCTTGAGCAAGCCACAAATCCCTTCTTCTTCTTCTTCTTTACAAATCACCCAGCGGAGGGCAGCAGAACTACATAAAAAACAAAGCCCTTGAACTTCATCAGTGCTACTTAAACTCCAGGGATTTCTGGACTGTGCAACAACTGATCTCAGACCAGTAGTTTAGTGAACCAGCTGGAGGTCATTTATGAGCCCAGGAGGCAACATGAGCATTTTCAGGCCACGTGGTGAAAACACACGAGATAAAACACATCTTTTTTTCTTTTACTTTTTCTAAGTAAATAAATAAAGCACAATTTGGCAGTTATTGTTCTTGTTGAGAGGTTAAAATGTTTGCACATGTGAAGACAATTAAGGCCCTTCTAGTTTTGAGTGACAGTCTGAAGCACCAATCACAAGACCACATCGAAACATAAATATAAAGGTGTGTGTGTGAGAGAGAGAGAGAGAGAAAGAGCGGGGGAGAGACGTAAAGAGGGAGGGAGAGCAACACTTTCTATGCTGCAGGCTACCTGGTTGTCCTCCACAGTGTGTGCAGTGGGAAGTCACCTCACCTCAGTGTGGCTGACAGTTAAAAGAGGCTGAAACTCTTTTAAAATCGCAGTGATGCCAGGCAGACTGCGCACATTTGTCGCTTGTTTGAGCGGAATAAAGTCACAATAAACTACACCGCAGCAGAGGCGTGACAGAAGAGCAGCGAGTGGTGAAGTTTTGAATGGGTTTGAGTTGGGAACTGTGCGCTCTGGCTTTGCTCGGATGGGATGCACAGTGAGCTTCATCTGCTGTGAAGAGGACTTTCTGCAAATGCCTGTTTACCAACATGAGGAAGAAGAGAAGACGAAGAAAGAGAGCCTAAAGAAGAAGGTAAGGAGTGCTGGAAAGAGAAATGCGCGGGTGGCAAATGCGTGCGTCAAAACGCGAGCTGACACTTGTTTGTCCAGGCTTGGGTACGTGAGTGTGTTCAGGTTGTTTTCACTGCACACTTCTTTATTATTGTTATTTGAACATATGCATGCTTTTAACCCAAGTGACTATCTTTATGTCGGGCTTGGAATAAGATAAGAATTTTCGACCTTTGGTTCCCACTTGACAAACTCCTCTGAAAGTCTGTCAACAGCAATAATAAGCATGTTTCAGTCCAGTTCAGTACAATCAGTGGTTGTTGCATAAGTAGGAAACAGCTTGTACACAACCATCAATCCAGACTGTAATACCTGCTTTGACATTAGGCATTCAAGCACTGCTTCTGGTAAACCATTCACTATAATGACTGCCAAGGGCAACTCTGAAAAGCCCAAGTTCAGTCATGCTTCCACTCCATTACAAAAGGCACAGGGATCATGAGTGGTGATCCTACCTGTACTGATGTAATGGAAATAAAATACTTTTTCTTCCTCTTAACCTCAGCTGATGTGTCTCTGGTGGTAAGTTAGTTAAATTGTGTTTGCAGCCCAAGGCTCTAATTTCTGCCCTGTGGAATGTGGTGACCTGCACTGATCCACCCCCTCCCGTCTGTCTGACCTAAAACCTGACTTCATACAGTTGACCAGTCTGGGTTGATTCATGTCTCATATTATCTTATATATCTGTACTTACATTGTGTTTATATAAACCCATACACATTAAAGTTGATTTCACACTTTTACATATATTTGAAAAAATCTTGTATGAACAAAGCCTCCATCAGCACAGCAACTCCTACTTGAAAAACCAGCATGACATGTGACAGGAGCTCAGTCTGACGAAAGTGTCAAGTCATGATGCCAAATTGGGGCTGTAATGGTGACAATTATTTGCTCACTAATCTTTCTGCTCACTAAAACCATGTGTGATGTGCCTTTCCTAACGTTTTCTTTGTGACATACCCCTGCAGCATTATTAGATGAGCTTCATCAACATCACCCATCTTGTTCCAAATGTGTTCATTTAAAGTGACGTCAGACATTGTTTAACACTGTTAATCACCTTAAAGTGGAGACATTGTGATCCTGGATGTACAGGCTTAGTTTGCAGAGATGTGCACTAACACCACTTGAGGTGGTAGCAGCGGTCACAACTTATTTATTTTATTTTAGTCATTTAGTTCTATTTCTCTGCTCTCTTGCAAACTGCTCTCCATGCACTTGCAATCAGTAAAGCTTTACAACTGACTGAGGATGTTTGGAGGCTTTGCAGTCAGAGTAGTGGGAGTGGGTAGTTTAGCTGGTAGTTTATTGGCAATTATAAAATGGAGCTGGAGGTGGTTTGATTTTCAGAATGAATCAATGAATCGATTAGTCTATAGAATATTAAAAAAAATGTGAAAAATGCTTATTACAATTTCCCAAAGCCCAAAGTTGTTTTGTCCAACCAACCAACAGTCCAAAACCCAAAGACTGTTCTTTTACTAGCATCAGGGACAAAGAAAAGCAGCACATTCTTACATTTAAGAAGCTGGAACCAGTTAATGTTTGACATTTTTGCTTGAAAAATGAATAATTGATTATCAAAATATAGTTGACTAAGTTCTAATCAGCAGCTCTAATTGTGATATTAAATATACTATAATTAAAACATCTTATTTGGCTGGTTGTCTTTGGGTATGTTATTTTATCCAATCACTGTCTAGTGTTATATTTTCCTTATGTGAGTTATTCTATAACATTTTACTCTAACTCTGGGATATAGGACAAGTAGCCCTGTTTGGGAACCACTGATCTAAATGGCACCTTGTATAGCAGTTATGTGGATGGAAAATCCTTTTATTGCTGATATAATAAACACATATTGCCCACCACAGCATAGATGTACATTGCATTTTAACCAGCATAATTCCTGTGCTGCTGGGAAGTAACACTAAAGAGACACTTCTAGACATCTCGTAAGACTTTTCGTGGATATGCTGACTTGTCTGGTCATACAGACAAACAGCTGGCACTGAGGCGTGTAGTGCTGTGGGCACATGGAGAGTGGTGGGAAATGAATGCTCTGACTCTGCCAGCAGAGCTGTGGTTGAAGTAATGAAGTGGTGCTAAAGTGTTGAAAATAGTCACTCAAGTCAAGTAGCCAAGTGTCACTCATGCTGCGTGTAAACAATCAGCATGCATTTCTAATTTTAAAAGGAACATTTCAGAGGAAGCTTTAAAAATGTGGAACTGTTCATTGCTGCTCTGCAAAGACCCGACTGAAGTCTGTCTTTGCTTCCCTGAAGCTTATTTTCCTTGCCAAATGCTTTGCTCACCCTAGCATTTCTTTTGCATACCATTTGCCCTTCTTTTCATGCTGATGTTTGTGTCGGAGGTGTGCTCAGGTGCAGAGAGTTTGCTTCCTGTGGTAATTGCTTGTGGTTTGTGTCCCAGATGAAGAAGAGAGTTTGGATGCTCCTGTCAGCAGCACTCAGGGAGGCTCACAGCACAGAACTTTGAAGAGCGATAACAATCGGCCAGAAAGTAAAACCCTCATGTAAAACCAAAGTACACAACCAAGACTTTGAACCAGATGAGGGGGTCCTGAATAAGCTTCAAGAAGAATGTGCACTGTGTGTTTTGAATCTACATGGGTCAACAGACAGTTTGTAGAAAATACAAAACATGACCTGACAGCAGAGACACATTTACAAGAATGGCTTAAGATGAGGCACACATTGGGGAATACTGTCCTATACAGACACCGGTGGATTTTAAATATTTATCATTTATAACTGTGGTTGAATTGTTCTGATTGGTGATCCATTTGGTGTTTTAAAACTAGAAATGGCACTTTATAACGTGAAAGTTCTGTTAGCTCTGCATTTCCACTGAGAACCACTTTTTATCCATGTACAATTCATTGTTTTGGCTCGCTCCTTCTGTATGATCGAATCGTAAAAGCTTGTGAAACCACTCCCGGAACATTACAGCAACAGCTGATAGTGTTCATGTCAAGTGATGAGTAGTCAATGTAAAAAAAGTAGCTTGTAAAGAGAGTGAAGCACAATCTAAAGATGTGTAGATCATTGACAGTATATAGTTGACAGAACTTCTAGGGGCAACTCCATTGGTTGCAACAACAAGGTCATATTGTATTGAGTCTTATGGAGAAATTACTCTCCCTCCCCCATTTGTTTATTAATGCAATAAACAGTTTCCTCATGAGTTTATGATCTCAATTGCTAGTTTAAAGGCTTCTTCTATACAACATGATGTTCATTTAGGTAATTATGGTCCCATTTAGAGTAAAATACACGATAAAGTGGGGTATGTTTTAGGGTGTGGCTACCTTTTTATAAATGAAGAGTCATTATCCAGCGCAATACTCTGGGCTCACAAAACTCAGAAATCAAACTGTCAAACTAAACGGTGCTGATCAATTATGAATCAAGATTCCTTTATTGCGGGGTGTCGGTTAGCTCAGTTGGTAGAGCATCCGCCCCATGTACAAAGGCTCAGTCATTGTAGCAGCAGCCCAGGGTTTGAATCCGACCTGCGACCCTTTGCTGCATGTCATTCCCCATCTCTCTTTCCCTGCATTTTTGTCACTCTTCAGCTGTCTTTATCAAAATAAAGCTTGAGTGTACTGTTTTAGCTGTAATACAAGAACATTTGTGACCATTCAGGCCACCATTTTTTCCTGCATGAAAACGGAATCAAAACCAAGTGCAGCCCAACTTCAGGCCCATAATTGTTGTCCACAAACCAATGGGTGACGTCGCGATGGGTTTACACTTGGTCTAGATAGAACACAATTGAAGTTTCACATTGTTTTATTCTATCAAATTTGACTGTTGGAATGATTTTGCCATCTCAAAAGCCAACATACCAACTACAGGTGTAAACTCTTGCTAGCTAAAAAGGTTTACAGCATTTCTTTCGTTCCTCTGTCTCTGTACATTCATAAAATTGAGTTACACTGCAGTAGGTTAATTTGCACTTTCTAATTTACTGGAAATACATTATGTATTTGTAACCCCTTGTGCCATAACATTGACTTTAAATCAGTCAGAACACACCCTAGGAATTCAGATATATTTGGCAGACAAAGACCAGAGATAAATTAAGAATGGATTGGACTTGTATTAATAATGTGGAGAGAAATGTGACACCACTGCATAGAGAGCATCTTTCAGTGTCTACTGCTGTGCAAGTAGGAAAGTGTAGGAAAGCCACGTGAACCTGATAAGCCAACAGTATATTGACTTTTTTCATTAGATGCAGGTGTGTGAGGAATTTTAAGTAAATTTTCTTGAAGAAAAGGTTGCAATAAATGAAGTCCATGGGGCCTATCATTAGTTTAGTGTCAGCAAGACTAAGGGTCTACACCCATGTTAGCAGCTCTGTGAGGCTGTAGTTAGGCACAGAGTTTGTTTGATTTTCAGTTTGATGTGCTATCATTTGCTTATCAGCACTTAACACAAAGGACAGCTGAGGCTGATGGGAATGTCTGTATGTAGTCATAAACCAAAGCATTGAACAAATTGACATTTTGACTTGATGACGATGAAATGGGAGGAATCAAAGTTATTAAGTCCTCTGGGGACCATGAATGTACAACATTTTATGGCAATCCATTCAGTAGTGGTGGACCATTTCGCAACTAATTGACCAACAGACATTGCCGTCTCTACAGCTAAGCCACTAGCAAGTCTAAAAATACATGCAAGATTGGGTACACATGCTCAGCACGTTCACATATAAATGTGCTTGAAAGCTGATACGTGTTGAACAGTGTTGCTAAATGTTTATCATAAGATAGCACTGACATGTATGTATTAGATATAAAGAAGTGTTTAGAAATGTTCTGACCATTAGATGGCAGAAAGAGAGCAGTTATATTTATATGGCTCAGTAGATGGTTCTTAGATAAGAACTGTCTATTAGATACAGAGCAACATATGCTTTTAAAGTCCTCTACCTGGTCACATATGAAAGTCCAGTATCCAGTGAAACAAATCATAGAGGAAAAATACCTTTTGGCTTGCTTATTGTTGAGTTGACTTTGGGTACTCCCTGTCGTTTAACACTGGGTAGGTGGTGAACAGTTAGCTTGGTTTAGCTTCTGTCAGGAATACCATTTCAGCAGGAATACCATTTCTACTCACTACTTTATTATTTGTTATTTGGTCCAATGTAAAAAGAAAAATACTGCTTCAATTGCTTGATGCTTGGTTTCTATAATCAACCCTCCATCCTGTGGTTCACAAAATTTTGGGACTCAAAGTTTCTTTGTGCCATTGTTATTGCAGACTTTCTTCTGGGATTTTACCAGTATGGAGTTTGACTAGAGAACTTTAATTTGATTCAAAACTCTTTATTTCTCCCTTTTGAATTTTCAGTCATTTCTGTGTTCTTTGGGTATTGCTCAAGTTCTTTTCTACATGTTTTTACTAGTAGTGGTTTTCTTTGTACACGTTGATTGTATCTACAAAATCATTTGCATTTGTTGGTCATCAGAGCTAGTCTAGCTATGAGTATCTCACTTATGTTAATCATAACATATCATCTTATTATAATCACAACATTATATGTTTTAACCACATTTGCTTGGAATTTGGACATTATGTAATCACATTTACTCCTTTTTGTGTAAATTAGCACATATGTACATGAGAATAGGTGAAGGCTCAGGTGTTAGTCTGCTGTGACGTAAACTACAACATTAAGTGGTGTAAGTAAAAAAAAAATTCTAAAATGAGATGGTGTTTTTGAATTATTTTATTTATTATGTTTTTATATAAAAGCTGTACACTGTTACAGTACAATTATCCTTAATGTTACACATGCACATGATGGTAACTTTAACAACCATTTTAAAGCAATATTATATCCAATATCTAGGACAGGTATCTGTTTGCCTGCCTTCAATGGGTTTCAAGTAGCGAGCAAACCAACATAAGGAACACCGCCGACTCCCGCTCCTTAAGAAACTAATCCTCATTTCAGTTTGATGCCTGTCAAGTCCAGCTCTCTATCTACCCCTGTTTCTGAATTCCCACCAAAGTGTCAGACGGCAGGCAGGGGCTTTCCTGGGATTTGAAGATTTTCGATAAAGGTATGCGGTGAACTGAAAGTTACCTGCCGCCCCATATTGCATTCCAGTGGATGCTTTAGCTGTGGGGAAACAGTGTGTCCTCTGTGCTGTGTCTCTGGGGAGGCCTATCATTTCACTCCTACCTGCCGGCACTGACCTGCACATGGGCCGTAGAACAAGACCCTCTCTGTGTGTTCCTCTGTGGAAATGTGCCCAGTGTGTGCTTGACCTGGGAGAGGGTTGTGATGTCTCAGCAAGGTTAACCCCTGTCATTTTACCTTTAATGCCCGTGCACACAGGAATTTAACCTCTAATTTCAGAGCAGGAAGCTTCTTTAAATAGACCTATTCTTCACATGATAGTCTTGGCAGAATATGCTGCATTGTATTTATTGTGACGATGATATGTAGAGGATTCAGATAATAAGAGAAGATATTAGAGAGGCTGTTTTGTGTTAAGTTACTGTAAGCTGAATCCATAGACTTTGATTGTCTGCTTACCTGCATCTGTTTGTCTAAGATGTGGTAGACCTCTCCTACATGCTGCTCCCAGCAGGTTAAGCCAGATTTAACCAGCAAATATTATCATTTTACACATTTAAAAGCTTTTCTGCTACTTTGCATCCTTCCCAACAAACCTAGCAGCCACTCAATCAGCAATTCGATCCTCTTGCCTAATGAGAAACTTGTGCACAGCAATCATTAAAGTTAAAAAAAAAAAGAAAGAAGAAGAAAGAAAAAAGAACTGAGTAATTGGAGCAGCACAATAATACTAATAGAAACGATAGGACGATTAAGCTTATCATAAAAATGTATAATATAATAAAATCATCCCATGACACTTTTCATATAGAGCAGGTCTAGACCATACTCTTCATAACATTAATTTACAGAGACACAACAATTCACACCATTAGCAAGCACTTGCAGATTGTGGCAAGGAAAAACTCCCTTTGAAATCCCAACCATTAAGTATGAAAATCTGAAAAAGTAGCGCTAATATTTGGTTTATAAAGTTTATTATATATATATAGTATATTATAAGTTTATTTGTGTAAATGTGCGACGTGTTCCACACGACATCTGAATATACAAAATGCTCTCCAGGAATGTGTGTGTGTGTGTGAGATAATTACAAAATTTGAGAGGAAATTCTTCAGCTTGTGCCAACAGCTAGCATGCAGTCGCCTAAATAACTTGAGCCCTTTTATCCATTTTGGAAGTCAACGCCTTTTACTCTCAATGCTTCGTGGTCAAAGGATGTGTGAATCCGATGAGCGGATATTTCTTTTCCAAACAGCCTTTCAAGACATTACTGATTCGGTGATGCGTAACGTTGCCCACAAAGCCTGTGGAAAGAGAAGATAATGGGATACAAAAGGCGTTCATTGAGCTTCTTAAAGTGTCTTTAATTCACTTGGCAATGCACAGTGGATAGAATGACAGTCAGAATGATAGATTAAGGCACAGGGCAACTGTATTTTCCCCAAGAGTCACGGTTGTGTGCCCCTTTTCTTGGAATGTAAAGCAGAGGCCTAACTTCCACCTCTGCCTCAGACCTTGTGGCATCACTGCAACATAATACACTTCCCTTAGCCCTATACCATCCAGTCTCTATGGCTTTGTGTACCCGTGAATGTGGCCTTTATGCTGCAGTTTTGTTGATATTTCTCTACATGTGGGGGGATTTTCTTGTTTTCTCCCTAATACTTGGCAAGGCTATGTGGCATTCGCTCTTGGCAACGTCCAAATCCCACAAAGTCTCACTCTGGGGGCCTTTGTAGCCTTTCACAACACTTCCGAGTGATGGACAGGGAGCTCAGCTCTCCCAGGTCGCATCCCTTTCGCCTCAAAATGTGTCTTTTGTTGATATTTGTGGCTCTTCTTTTTTCCTGGGGTGTTTTTCACCAAGGTCGGATGCCATAGGGCTCCAAGGGTAATTACTGTGACAGTGGAGCAGAAGTTAGGCTGGGCTACCCAGGTCGCCCAATCATGTTTTCATCATTGGGAGAATGTTTTTCTTTGGGGACGTAATAAATCCCCCCTTTTGACATGCTGCATTTACTCTGAATACACACAGGAAGAAAGACCCCGCGTTTTTTTCTCTCACTCTATTTTGCAGCAATGCTTGTAACAAGCTGAGGCAGATCATTGTTGCTAGTTCGCCCTCACTGGTTTTAAAAGGATAGGTTTGCACACTTAGGCATTCCAGCGTGGTGGAATTTCATAGGTATTTGCACTGGAATGTGGTTTCTCACTGGACTCGGAGGGGAAACGTAATGTGCTTTATGAAATGTAACCATAAAGTGTCAAATAAACGTATAGACTCATTGTCACCGGCAGAGCTGTGTAGAAAATAAAGACTAATCTTTGGGTGGTGACCACGGCAATGGAGATTAATATGTGTCTTTATTAATGTTTTTGGAGAAACATAACTCCTCTTTACATGCATGATACTATATCTCCAGTGCCTTAAAGATAACACAGGGGGGCACAACAGTCGATTGTTCTGTAGAGAAAGTTTGTCATGCCGTTATTATTAGTAGAACAGGAGTAGAAACTCAATAGCCCTCCATAAAAACGAAAAAAAACGGCACATGTTCCACGTTCCCGTCCTGTTAATGAGAGCGGGTGTGTCCCCTCCTATGCGCCAGGCAAAGGAATCTTTAATTAAATCACACTCTTGGACCTAATGCTACACATGTGTTGCACACGCCTGAAATCCTACACAAGTATCACCGGCGTGCCACACATTTATATCATATACACAGGCGGGGAGTTTATTTACGGGACCCTCAAGGCTGAGTTCACACTGAAGCTGAAAATATACTGATCTTCTTTTATTTTCGCTGTATATATCTGGTGATGAAATGATCCATAACATGAGATGATAAGAATTTGTCTACAGATTTAATTATATCTTTTAATACTTGGCTATTCCAGTAATATCTTTGGTTGTGCGGGAAATGCTGTTTATCGGTGGGCAGGGCTGCTTTATAAATGGCATTGGCTCTATACGCACTATCACATTTTTTTTTATGCCGATTCCGACTGCCCATCATCGTCTGGGAGCCACACTGATCTATTTGTTTTGCCATCTGCTGGTATAGCAGTATTAAAAAATGAAGCACTGGGATACCTTTGTATTCTCCTTTGTTCCCCACCTTGAAAAGCCCATTACCAGAACACTAAATATGCCAGATAAGTGTAAATTTAATCCAGCATGGCTGCAAATGGATCTTTATAGCGACTGTGTTTTGACTGCTGACTCCTCCTAACCAGCTGGTAGAGGCCACACGTGATCAACAACTGCTAGGCTTAAACTAGGCTTACCTAGTCTGTTGCGGGCTACAGTTTGACCTTTTGTTGTGGCTCAAAAATTAACATCCGTCGACACGTTTAGTCTCAACTTGAACTGGAGATTCTGCAGATTAATTCAATAGCAGATATGTTTTAGAGTTAGACACGATACATGAGTAAATCCCTGTTTTTGTTAGCTTTGCTGCCATCTTGGCTGGAAGGGAGCCTACTATATGTCGCTGTGTCTGTGTGGTCACCATATTAGATACCATGTGCGTCACTGGTTTTCACAATCTGGAGCTCAAAAGTATTAAAACCAATCTCCCAATCACATATTTCTATTGAGTATTGGCCAATAATGATCAGCAGCTGATGGATCTAGACATCTCTAGCATCCACGTGATAAAGAACCGTGACTCAGTTATTTCAATGTTATCCTAAGTAGTGCAAATCAAATCAATATAGATTAGTATTTCTTTCACTTCCAATGGTTTTTAATGACATCATCCCAGTATACACAATCTAGTTTTAACTTTCATTTAATTGATTAGATAAAAATTTGCCAGTGTTGCTATGCTGTTGAAAGGCTAGCTTCACAAAGTCTAAAAAATAACACTGACATTTCTGTATGTACATTGAAAAACCTCACCGTAATCATTCCCCCTGTCCATACAGGATGTGTCATAAAATTATTTAAATGAAAGTGACGGGGAACAAAATCCAAACTCCTCGTTATGAAGTCATGTTAGTGTTGAACAAAAGTGACAAATGAAGTGGGTACATCCCTCTGTTAAACTGGACAGAGTTTACTTGCTGAGTTGAAGTGATGAGAGAACAACACAAGATTAAGTGTACTAAAAAAGAGTGTAACCTTGTAAGACACCTGCTTAATTAGTCTAAAACAGACTGCTGAAGCCTGGTGTTAGCTTTGGATAAACATTCTGCTCAGAGAGAGGACAATAGATCTTATCCTCTTTAAAAATGATCTCTTCAGGGCCAGTTTGAACAGGAGGAAAGATTAGAGCCATCAATAACTTACTCAACATTCATATGAGTAAGTATTTTTTATATTTTATAGGGATAACCTTACAGTCAAAGGTAATTTCACGAAATGTATTCAACACCACTGACAAAAAAAAAAAAGTTATATAAACTTGGCCAATTCTGGATTTTGAGGCAGATATTTGAAAGTAAAAAAAAAAAAAAGGCATTTTTATTGTGACTTATTTTTGTGACCAAAATACAGTCTTACGTACTTTTTGGGACATTTTAATTTTCTAAAAATTAAACTTTTCACTGCCTTTTGGTGGACAAGCTATGTAGTTTCTTATGTATCAGCAATAAGATATCACTACAGCTCTTATATTTTTACTATATAGCTCTTTTTTAAATGTGCAACGTACATAGGTGACTGTATGTAACATCCTCATTTTAAATACTCACCAAAGATAAGCAGCAATTAGGATTAAATCACCGCAGCAATAGGGTATTGAGCATAAAAGCTTTTTAGTCTTAACACAAACCTAGTTTCTTACATTCTACATGGACTTTCCCAGACTGCAAGAATAGCATATTGGATTACCTAAATTGAGGGGTTTTACCCTTAAAGCCCATTTCTTTTTTACATTACATTAGTCACAGAAGTTCTGAGAACATAATCTGCTACTACTTTGCCTTCTGCATGCCTGTCTGCCTTGACAAGCCTTCATGGCATGACTCTGAAAATAGCCTGAATACCTCCACATCATTGTATTGTGTTGTCAAAGGGCTGTTTATAACTGTGTACCAACTAACGTCTGAGGTTAATATTTCCTTGGGTATGCAAGTTATATACTTCTTCAAAATAGGATAGCTAGACTGATTCAAAGTTCTATAACGAGTCACATATCACTGTGCTATCTCTGTGACACCAACTTGACCTGCACTGTTTGGCAGCCAAAGTAAAGTGTTTATCATGATATATGTGCACACTTTTGCATACCTCATCATAAACAGTTACTAGTCTAATGCAGCCTTTAAGTAATGCTTTCTTTTATAGTTATTCATACACCTTAAGATATGCTACTCTTTATTTAGACAAAATATTTGCTTTGTAAATTATATTTAATCCCAGGAGCGATGCATTACATCAGCATTAATGAAAGAAAAACATACTCAAAATGTTTCACTGCTATACTTTATCTGACCTGAAAGGTTGGGCTTCTTTCGTCAGAGATAACAGTAATGGATTTAACGGTCTATAGCTAGATAAAGTGCCTTTAAACAGTATTAGATGAAACCGAGCAAGCTGTTTTTAATGGCTGCATTATCAGTTAACGGCTCCCTCCACTGCAACACTGTTATCACATCACTGGATAACATTCCCGGGATCTCTGTCATTTTGTGCCGTTGTCTTGTGTCTGCACCACTGAGCTCCACTCCACTGTGGCCAATCCTTTAACACCTGCCATGTGCATTCTTACGTTCAGACTCAGAGATCGGTATTCACAGGATACCATATAGTTGCAAAAGTAAGGGCCAAGGCATGCATTCACACTACCCAAAAAGAATGTAAGCAGTCCATGAAAGTCTTGAATTGTTGTTAATTACAGAAAATATTTACTGCAGTACATTTAATTTTGTCCAATACCAGAACAAGTGCTAAAAACCACCTATTTCTATTTTTAAGTGCTCAACAATCGAGCTTGGTGTGACAAGTGAGTAACTGCAATTTATTAAATCTTCAACCATAAAAAAATAAAATGGCCGGCTTGTTTCACATGACATTTTATGTTCACTGTAAACTATGCAGAAGTATAGGGGCCTTAAAACAAAAGCTTATACTAAAGATGAGTCAAACAGCTTCAAACATCTTTTTAAATTGAAAATTGTAATAGTTGCTGAAGACCTCTTAGATATGAGAGTCTTTTGGGGTTAAAATCTGAAAGGAACCAGATCACAGTGATACCTGGTCCGGCTATCAAAGAATTTGTTCAAAATGAATCCATGAAACCAGATGTATCCTAAACTTCATTTTAGAATTTTAAAATTGACGTTTGTCAGTTTGCGAAATTATATGTCTCCGCTGCCTCAGTTGAGTGACAAGCTAACAAGCTAACAAGCTAACGTTAAGTCAGTTACATTTTACAAAGTCAGCTATCTGTGTTCTATCCACAATTTTTCTGTTGATGGTGTTGAATCCAAAATGCTTCCATGCATTACTTCTCATATTGTTTGTTGTCATGTTTAACCCTCAGCATGGCACTCTAAGAATCACCTGTTGATGTTTTCGTCTAGTTTTCTCCATTTTGCCAGAAATAACATGAGAAACCACTGATAGCCTAGTTTATTGAAGGGGCATCGGGCAAGCAGTGGATCAGACATGCCCACCCTGGAGTACATGGCATGCTTTGTTACACATCTACAATAAACATTTTGATTCTCAGCAGGTGATTTCAGATGAGATTCTTTTTGAATTAATAAAAAAGCCATATAGTTTGAAGATTAGACACAATCTGGAATCAAGGTAGTAATACTGTAATTTTTCCTGCACTTCAGATTTCAGTAGTGAGTCCACTTAAGTATCAGATGTATTGACACAGAGACACACAACAATACAAAGGGACCCAGCCTTACCCATTTAGACTGTAGTGTGGACTCAGCCCAGCACATGTTCTGGGTTACCAGAACAACACTAAAATGTTTCAAAGCAAACCAAGTTTTTAAAATTAAGTTAACTTTTTGAAATGCAGAAAACACTAAATCATACGTTATGGATGCTCAGCTAAGAATTATTTGAAAATGCTATTTGTTACACGTCCAGCTAAAATACCAGCCATACTTTAAGAACCTTAGATCATTTGTTATTTACTTTAAGTCTATTCAAGTCTGTAACTCTGCAAAACTCAAACACATTAACATGACGGAAACTTGTTTGCTTCACATGATCTCAGACTCTGGCCAAACATTTGAACTTCAACAACTCTTTTATCTGCTGCTGAAAACCACGTGACGGTGTTTGCTTGGCGTCTGGGTGGGTCTCTGCCATGCTGACTGGGAACAAACTGACATGAAAGAAAAAGGAAGACAACCAATAAACAGAATACATTCCTTCTTTCAAACTGCGGCTTGTAGCCAAAACAATGGCAGAGCGCTGTATTTTATCTGAAGACACTTTTCTAAAACACACCAGGCACTTCAAAGTAGAGCTCATGACTACTTACAGTAGTATTATACTGTCCTTTTTAACCAGCAGATGGGGACATTGCCATTGACTTTTTCTACCTCTTTAAAACCACTGAAATCCCTAATCCACAAAAACCTTCTAATGGCATAATTTAGGGTCTTATGTACATAATAGAAAGCATCTAAAAAGTATTATGAATGATTAAATTTGCCATTTCTAAACTTTCTTGATTTCGGTTTGAATTGGACGTGGTTATGTTCAGACATTTATTACACAATTAATTTGAACCAATCATAAGAAGGTCCATGTCAGTTTAAACGAAACCTCTCTGCTCTCACTTGGACACCAGCCGGAGCCGAAAGAAACTTTGCTATCGTCTGAAATAATTTTTGTGATTCGTACAAGTACCATAGCCAGTATTAAGCAAGCACCCAGGAAGGATTGGCTTTGAAGCCGATTTGACATAGTGGCCAAACTGTGTAATGGCGTCTGCCATGTGATGCACATTGGCCCTAAATCGGCCCTTTCCCCCATTTGCCTACATTAAGAAAGAAGCGGCCATATACGGTGGATAGATTTTTTTTTTTAATGTCACAACTTCAGCGAAATGACTCATTTCGCTATCAAAATTTGATCCATTTGTAACAATGACATTTAAAAAGTCTATAAGAACCGCATGATTAGAACCTTTTTTTCCCCCCTTTAAGTTAGCAGAGGACTATACCAGAAGTTAGCCTAAGTCTTTAAGCCTGCAGGTAATTTTTTTGTCAGGAAATCAAACTTATTTTGGCTTCATGTATCACTGAGCAACTTCCATAAGAATGAACAGGGCCCCGCCTCCAACGCTGCATCCAGTTCTCTCTATACATCCTTGGTATTAAGACGTGACTGAGACATTTTTCAAGGGGGGCTAAAACATGACCTAAAGTGACAGGAAAGTATCTTTCAGTGATAATTGTTATAACTTATTTATTCTGTTCCGAGGCTGTGACATGTGTCATGTAGCTCCTAAAAAGCAAATGTTACCAAGTTATAAAATTTCCTGAAAGAGAAACCTCTTTTCTTCTAAAGCACTGAATGATTCCAGTGTAAACACAATTAAAAGCTCCCATGCCGAGGTGATGGCTGTGTAATGTCCCATCGCTCTCCTGCAACAAGGTCCATTTCTGAGAAGTTAATTCAATTAAAGCATACAAAAGGCCACTGGCACCAATAAAGTTTGGGTGAAATGTGAAGCCATGCGATGGACACACACAGTCTTGTGGCTAGTCAAGCGTGATTTACATTTGCATAATGCCCAGATACTGGGCAGGCTCACCATCACCATGGGTTACGATTGGTGCTGTGAAGAAATTCAACTCCGTGTTTAGTGGGTGTATCTGACAGGCGGGGTGTCCTCCCTACCACTACCACGTACATTTGTATTACTATACTTGTAAAGACCCTGTTTGCTTCCTCACAACTATAAACACTTACCTCTCATCTACAAGAAACCTAATCACAGCTGCCCTTCTGCAGCATGTATTAGCTATAAATAAGTTCTTGCAAACAGATCCCAACATCAGAATCAGGTTTATTGCCAAGTAGGTTTTCACATACAAGGAAATGGTCTTGGTGTTTTGGTGCATATCAATTATATAGTAAAAATATACAAAAGATAAAAAATATTGACCAGGTTGGATATAAGACATAGTAATCCAAAAGATGTTAATTAAAAGATTATTAAAATATTATTATTATTAAAAGGTGTGCGTTAATCCAACACAAAGAGTCGACTTTATGTTAATATAAAATGTAGGGTCTACTGTAAGTGGTGGAGGGTGGAAGGCCCTGAGCCTTGCTAATGAGGCCAGTGGAAGTCTGGGAAAAATCTGTTCTTGTGATGTGAGGTTTTGGTCCTGATGGACTGCAGCTTCCTGCCAGAGGAGGGGATCAGCCACTATCTTACCTGCACGCAGGGGTACAGGTCCTGAAGAGAAGATTTTGGCCAGTCACCTTCTGAGCAGACCAAATGAAATGCAACAGAACTCCAATGAGGACAGATCATCTTCAGACTTTAAGTGCATAGTGTTAAAAATTTGAACTGTCTTGCATTCACTCAGGCAGAGCACTTAAGTCAGGCTTGCATTAGCTGATTGGAATTAACTGTGTCATTCATGCATCACAATCACTGGCTCATTCATCAGCTGCCATTTGACAAGTAACTTTCAATCATATTGAAGCAGGTGTAAAGCACAGCCATTATAAGATGACACTTCTCTACTCTTACATATTTGGTATTCCAAAGAGCAGAGCCTTTTCTGACAAATGTGTGACAAACTGTACAATCGTGATCGCTATAAATGATTCAGAAAACTGAACCTGAAGGTTGAGGTTGTTTCACCGCTGATCAGGGGCCCCCAAATTTGCAAAACGTAAACTGCAAATTTGCCTGATGATTTCCTGTCCTTTTAATGTTGACGTGTTAATTATAACTCCACAACACTGAGTGACTCACAAATCTTTCTGTAGTTTGTGACCATCAATCAGTTGTAATATTGCCATCTTTATGAACAGTAAATGGCAGACATCCTCCATCGTTCAGGAGGATTCAGAAGGACGGTGAATGTCATCTGGCCTGGGAGCTCTCAGTGCCAGAGGAGATACTATATGGGCGGCTTTGTTTAATTTGCTGCCAGTGACACTCAAACCAGTGGATGAGTGGATTGGATGGATGGAGCTTTCTACTCCTTCAAAAATGTGTGTGGAAGAGGATGAACTCGAACTTGAAACCACACATTTCATGCATTTTTTGAGCTCATTTATTTTTTACCAAACTCTTTTAGTCATCATTCCAGGATTCTCTGCACAAAGAGCATAAATCTTTAGAGATTATAATTTTGTTTTAATAATCTTCCAGCATCATCCCACATACTACATCATTTCTCACACGTGGAATGTATAGGCTCACTCCCAAAAGGATGCTCTTATCTGCTGGTAACACTGCTGTGTTTCTTGGAAATCCTAAAAGATGATTGAACTCACACTGTGTGCAGCTAAATAAATGTTTTGGGGATTTTGTGAGTACATTGCTTTGTGTGCTTGTGTCACACAGAGGTTATCTGAGGACCATTGCCATGTTTACAGCTTGGTCAGTGGCTTTAACCCTTAAAACAAGTAGTTCCTTAAATCCTGCATGGGTATCTGCATGTTAGATTTCCACCACTAAGAGGAAGCCCTGTGGTTTAGTCTTTCTTCTGATGACATTTGGTCACTGTGGTGAAAAGAGACCGACAGGGGGCAGTCAGTGTTGTGATTTGTTGGTGCATTAAGCCTGCTGCAGTTATCTGACCGTACCATAGAAACGACTCACTAAAATGTGTTGTTCATGTGAGTTAATCAGAAATGACAAGTGTGATCTCATGCAACATACGCTTCTAATTTGAACCCATGCCATTGCCTTATCCCCAGCACACATGGCAGGGAGGACTACTCACACAACACACAGATATTTCAGACACTCCTTTGGCAGCAGCAATCACGGAGGCCTCACTCATGGCTTAGCACTTTGAGGAGCGATAACAATCGGCCAGAAAGTAAAACCCCCCATGTTAAAACCTAAGCACACAATGCAGACTTTGATCCAGCTGAGGGGGGGGTTTGGAAGGGCTTTAGGAAGAATGAACCATATATGGTTTGGGTTTAGGGCTTCAATCTTTACAATACAGACATAACGAGGATCCCTCTATCTACACACACACATGCATGGACGGAAATACATTCTCAGCCTGCCTGTAACAGTTAACAATGGGATATTTACCAACATTATGTGGTTAAATTTACGTAAAACACTTGAATGTGCACATGAATTCAAATGGTTTCACTGTGACAAGACATGACTCATAGATTTCTAATAATTAATTAATAAAGAACACATGGTAGGATTGAATTATGCCTCTTCGATCAATGCGCTCTGTGTGTTCTGCTAATATGCCCTCCTCTGAGGCAAGTAGGCTGCAACTGTGTTTCATCTCCTGCAAAGTAAATATCACTTCTTTCTTCAAAACCTTGTAAAAATCGTGTCAAGAGGAGAAGAGTAACCTGGAGGAATGTTCATGCCCGACGCTTCTCCTGTTCCTTACCCTGCATGCTCTGCTTCCAAAGACCTTTCCTCGCTCCATGGGCGAGTGGCAATGAATCTGTCAGGTCTGAGCTGGTTTCCATTAAGGGTCTGTTTTTAAAAAAACAATAGAGGAGCCAGTTTAGTTGGGAGTTACTTGGTTAAGGGGACCCGTTGCAAAGGGGCGACCTCTTCACCTTAGCTGGCAGCAGTCCAAGTGTGTGGATTCATTTGCCTGGAACAGTTTTCTCTCAAAAAGTAAACACATTAGTGAGCCAGAAACAGTTCATTTTAATTTATCTTTACTTTACTTTAAATGCAGTATGCATATCAACAATCTGAATCAAATGACTACTTATAATCTGAATTGTGAAATGAACTCACAAAGAATTCATCCAACTCTGTAGTTTCTTCTTTTAGCCTCTTTTAGTTCTTTGGGTCAGTCAAATTTCCTTTTGTTCCCCAGCAGATAAAAACTTGTTTTTAGCCACAGCAGATAGCTGTTAGTCTGCAAAATACCTGACTGTACATTACCTACCTACTCAGCAGCTAAAACTGCTGGTTAAGAAGCTTTAAAGTGAACTGCAATTGAATTAATATCATCATTGGGATGACATAGTACGTTGTAAAATACTTATTGCTCTTGTTAAATTTGTCCATGCCACCTCAACACTCATTAAGTTACAATTGTATTGGATGATGGTTTAGCAATACTGGCCAGCATTTGCTGCACATGGATCGTGTAGCCTAATGCATTGCAAAATGAACATTGTGGACAGGCTAATCGAAATGAGTTGCTCAGGTTTTCTTTTGATTTTGGTCAACCTGGAGCAGAGTTTTCTCTGCAATTTTTGTGTGATTCTTAAGCACAAAATGCTAACAGTATTGTTTAACGTAATGTTATTTCTTACATACAAATGTTAAATCAGGAGAACAAATTATTATATTTTCTCTCTATGACACCTTTTGGACTGTGTAACACAGTGCCAAGACAGTGAATATCATGATTTCAAATGAATGCTCATGTTCCTGTGTGTCTGCTGGACATGCAAGTATGGATTTGCAAGTATGTCCTTAAGAGAAAATGTAAATTGAAGTTTCACCTTGAAACTTTATGTTCAATCATTGCCTGACAGTGTTGATATACAGTATGAAAGAACTATTTATAATGTAAGAGCTACAATTTCTGTAAATGACTTGATTCAAAGCATCCAAACAAATGTATTTGTTGAAATGTCCAGGCTGACCTTGGCAAAAGTACAAGAAACACAAAATCTCAGGGAGCAAACAACAGCTCCTGGTATTCTCACTTTCCATGTTATGATCTCTTGACACTAGCTTTCCATAGTGCGTGTGTGTGTTTCCTCTCCCCTTTGCTAACAATGCAGCTCAGGAAGTATGTCAGGATAAGGACCAGACTGCTAGGCTCTCTTTGGCCAGTGCACCTAACTTAGAGGGACAATAACATAGTCTTGTTAATCCTAGAAAAGCTAGCTCAGTGTTCAAGAAAGCTGTGGACTTGTGAAAGGGAATTACTGGCCCAGGTGTCTTCAAAGAAAACTCTGCGATGTCCCTCTGGCTGGTGAGTGCTGTTACAACATGTCATGCTTATCTGTGGGTGGTCAGAGATTCGCTCCCGTCTTCAGGTCAGTCCGACCACAGCACACAAAACATGGAGGCTGGGTCATAGGACATTGTTGCTGGTTTTTGCCTGTTTTAGGTTATTAACATGCAACTTTATTTAATATGACGAGCATTAATGTTACTTCCAAGGACCCCATTAGTTTTTAGATTCATTTCAGATGTTTTCCATTCGTATGAGAGCTATGAAAATAACTTTTAGATCAGGTTTGGGAAAAACATTTTCTCAAATATGACCCTAATCTTAAATCCCCTAATTGAATCGGCATATTTTTAGCTTTCAACAGTTGCAAGTAATTAAAGTTGAATAATAAAATGCAAAGATCAGTAATCACATATTTTTTGGAGCAGACAAAGATGTGACATGCTGATAAAAATGCATGTGAATCAGTGTAATAACAGGTGTTTCCTGCTTACATGATTGCATGTTATTTTTCAATACACTGGAGGCTCAATGCAGGACCATTAAGCAGAGAAGCTTAAAATATTAATGTGATATGATGATCCTCATATTGACGTGATGTGATCACACACAGTCTATTTGCACTTGCAAAGTGTTTTTTTATTTTTATTTTTTTATGGGATGTCTCTTTTCCCTCACAAGCAATCTTTGGCCGAGTACAGTCGGTCTACCAGCTTGGAGTGAGCATATTAAACAGATAACTTTTACAGTATAAACTATAATGAACTAAAGCTGATATTTTCTGTTGCCGGTGTTGTTAACCATTTCTTGGTTCTTCTAAACCTCTTTTACTTTTCTCTGTGAGGTTTGCTCATACAGGGATTTCAAGTCAGATTCACCAACTATACAAATTTGTTGTAAATGGTTTTGTGAAGACGTGCATGTTCATGAGATTTGATTTTTAGCGACAAGTCAAGGAGTGTCAGCAGAGCATTGTTGAACTGTGACAGACATAAAGAGGGAATGGTTTCCATGAAGTTAGATGTTAAAAGAAGGCTTGTAAAGGCAAAGCAGTCTGTGAATAATGTAAGATAAGATATTTACTGATGCGGAAAAACTATTGACGAGCCATAATGATGATGATATGGGGAGCAAAATATTGATATAGCATTAAGCTTGTCAATATATTTCATTCAATGTCCTATTTAAACTCACTTCGATTAAGCTGTTGTGATTCTTATGTCAAGCAAGTGTTTTTCCACTGTGAAGAAAGACAGACTGCTGACTCATACGTCAAGGAATTAAAGGAAAAGACAGTATGGGACAATTGGTGAATGTCACAAATTGTCTTAAATCACTAATTGACCATTTAAAAATAAATTCCTTTGTATGAGTGGTTCTTGCATGAAGCCCATTGTTTTCATTTTTGGGTTGATCGGAATGATCTCAGTTTGTGTTTTTGATTCATCCTTTGTATCTTCACCTGATAAAATGTGGGTTTTATGGTATAAACACTTTCCCTTGTTGTTTTTTGTCTGCATTTTGACCTCAGACAGAGACAGACTATGCTGTGTCCATTTGACCATTTGTCTCTCTTTCTCTGAATCTCCTTTGTCCTCGTCTAATGTAGTAGTGTCATTATTGGAGGTGTCCGGACAGCTAATTACTTTATGGCCGCACAGAACGCAATAACTTTCACACTGATGACTGTTTTACAACGGGCTGTCTGCTCGTCACTGGAGGTTGGCCCACGTCTGTCATTGACTCTTATGTAATGGTCAGCTTTAGTTGGTTTTCTGTTATGTGAAACCAAAAGAGAGAACACCATGCTTCTTTAATTAACCTTCATTTAACCTACCGTAATTTCACTTTTACATGAAGATGATGTTCTAAAATGTTTTCAGGCTTTAAAATACAGTCTTAATGGGTGTTCCTGCACTTTTTTGACTAAGTGAAGAAAGACAGAGCCAGCACTACACTGGACTGTCATACCTTTTCATCACCTTGGCCGACATCCTGTTCATTTCTGCCTTGTCTGGGCTTTTATGAGGCAGCTGATGATTGCTTAGAGGCCTTTGGTGAGGCCACTTGATAATTGCTGTTTGAAAGGTAAAATGGTCACTGTGGATACTTTGTGTTTGGTGGGTGCTTGTGTAGATGATAATTAAAGGTTAGATAGCTCACACGTGCCCTTTAGACTTTATAATTTAGCTCCCCATCCACAAAGGATAAAGCTGTTAGGGAGTGTTTTTTTAACTTCCTTTTCACCACTGATTTATTGTTTGTTTGTTTTTTTATTTTTTATTTTATTATTTTGTTTTATTTTCTATTATTATAATTGGGTTCAATCCTCCTATTTCAGGATCAGATTGATTGTGAATAATACTTTAATTTATATAATGTATGCTGGGATGGATGTGGCACCAATGGTAGAGTAGGTCGTCTAATTATTGTAGAACCCCAAATTCAAGATACTAAAGCACAAATTGCTACGACACTGGTGTGTGAATGTGTGTGTGCGCACTTTGGATAGGAAGCCCTAAATCGCTCTTGATGAACAGTTGGCCCCTTGCATGGCAGCTTCTGCCATCAGTGTGTGAATGGGTGAATAAGGCAAGTGTTACTGGTTCAGTAAAAACAATAGAAAAAGAATACAGATTTCCAAATTTTACTACTGCATGACATCATATTCTGAATTTTTCATCATTTCTCACCAAACAACAATATTATAGGTTAGAGTTGCAGTATCACTTGCTTGCAGTCACCGAGATTTGAACCTGTGCCCAGGGTGCTTTGTAGTTCTTTGTCCTTCCTTCTGTCTAAAGAGGCTTTGGGTTAACAGCCTGGATTAAAGCCTTACTTAAAACAGGATATCTTATTGTGCACTCCTTTGTCGCCAATCCAGAGTTAAATTTCCTATGATTGCCAATTTGCTAAAACTGTTTCCATCTGCCGACTTAAGATAGAGCAATGTCCCATTGGTATGTTCAAAGATGAAATGAGCTTTCACTTAATTCTAAGTGGCTTTCTGCCATGTGCTTACATTCGCCAAGCTCTCAATCCAAAAAATGGACGCCTTGGATCAATAGTGGGAGGGGCAGGAGACAATTGCTGCATTAATCACAGCCACTTTGTTGGGGGCAGGAACATGAAATGTAATATTTAAACAAATGGGACTCCAATGGAAATGTTATTATTGGCTATTAGTTAACTTCATTTAAAAATTTGTTCTGCCTTTGCAGCAGTGACAACTAACAGACTCTGGAAATACTCTCTGGATGTCAATTTATATTACTGAAATAATGGAGTCCTACAGTAGCCATATGCATACAGAGTGTAACCGTGCTGCATGATGTCATTGAGGCTCAGCTAAAGCGTGGCACTCTGATATTGATAGCTGAAATACATTTGAAATATGGGATAAGTGCACAGTTTCATCAGAGTCTGCAGAACTACACATAATAAATGTGATGGGGGGGGTTTCTGGCTAACTGGTTATTAAAGTTTAAAAGTTGCCTTGAGTAACGTAACTGCATAAAAACTGCAAAAAAAAAAACTTTTAGAATTACACTGCATGCTGTTGATAGGTAATATCAAATTAAAGTGATGAATGTATACCACCAGCTGTGACCAAAACAACTGTCACCCCCCCCCCCTATTAAATGCATGACCAGCCACTCCCTCTCTTATTCTCTCAGGAACAATGACCCTTAACTCCCTAACCTCTTGTCTGGTTTCCTAGAATGGACAACAGACCTGACTTTGCCAGATTGAGACTTGAAACCAGCCCATTGTTTGTGCTGCAGAGAGGCAGGAAGTGCGCATGATATTGTCCCCGCTCTGAAACTTCTCTGTCCCTTTGCCAGTATTGTGTAATCTTTCTCAACAGAAATACAGGAGAGTGGTCCGGTGGTGAGACTATGCCGAAACATGATCACATAGCCTAACCTTCACCAAAGTGTCTGCAGGCTACGCACAGATTATTGTTTAACTGCTCTACGACTGACCATGACATCTGACCATGACATCTGACCACTGTAGGGATTTATTGATTCTCAGCATGTGGTAATCAATAAAGTACACAGTATTCAATGTATTATTTTGTTGTTATCAGCCACATGTTTGGATTTTCTCATTTGGAAAATGTCATACAGATAATACACTAATGGCCCTCAGTATCTATGGGCCTGGTGACCATACCATTGTTTCAATTTTAGTTTGAAATCGTTTCCTTTCAGTGCTATTGCCTGCACAGGTAAGGTACATTTGTGACGCAAATTCAGATCATTGACCAATTACAAACTCTGTTGGACTGAACGAAGAGCCATACATTGGACAAAGCTACTGTCTAGTCTGAGAGAATAAAATTGTCCACAAAAAGGCATTATTATTATTAACTGTTGTTAGACATGAGTCAAAGGTACAAATACACATTGTTGGATTATTGACAGGTTAGCAAACGCTAATGTGACAGTTAGCTAGGTTGCTAACCTTTGGAGACAGGCAGGTTTAATGGGAGAGACAGAGGAGAAACAACAATTTTAAACTATGCATATAAATTGCTAATTTGTACTTTTGAATTAATTTGCAATTACGGATTAATTATTCATTCACATGGAACATATAGCCTAATATAACATTTCAACACATAACATGTTCAAGGCGTGTCTGCTCAAACATAACATTGTTAAACCAGCAAAATTCAAAGGAAATCCATACATCTCGACTGAATTTAAAAAAATGCATTAAAGTGGTACAATGCATTAATCTAAGGCATTACAGTGGTATAGGTGCACAGATTATTAATTGGTTTATTAATTGTCACTAGATTTCAACCATTACACCTGCTGTGCTCTGCTTGTACAACACTACATCACTGCAGTGGATGGTAAAAAGTTGGATGAACAGTCTGAACATTACAGAAATAACTGTTTCATTTTCCAACAACTTGTTACAACTTTTGATGTGTGGAAAAGGGTGACCACAAAAACCAGGAAGAATAGGGCAATAGGCGTATCTTGCAGTGTTTTCACCAAAACAGTCAGAGGCTTCCCTCTCCCATTTCCCGAAAGGAAACAAAGAAAAGAGCTTCCTGATCTGGAACAAGGTTACTCTTAATTGTTCAGTACGGACATTCGGCTGATGTGACATTTGCCAGAGCAGGGAGCCAAATGTTCTGGGTCTGCTCTGAATTTTTTAATGAGAAATTGCCTTGTGACAACAGAAAGGTTAAGTCACAGAGTTTATTAACATAATTTAAGATCATAAGCTCTTGTGCTTTGGGAGGGAGGTGTAAGTGGTCTTTATTTTTCTTGCCTTTTAAAACTATTTGTCAGTTTTTTCCATATTGTCAGAACAATTAAATCCATGTGCCCTGCACTTTATCTAATAGGAAAAACTAAACATGCACTTTAATTGATGGGTTGAGTCACTGATGAAGTCCTCAGTCTTTATCCTAATTACTCAAAATGCATACAGGCTCGGAGGCACCATGGGCCATACATGATTGGTCTGAGACTGAAAATCTTCATTAGGGGCCCACTGACATATAACACCCTCCACTGAGTACCCTTACCCCCCCAACACACATTCCCTTTTTTAATATATACCTCTTTTTCTCTTATATAGTGTACATTCATGTATTTGCTCACCTGGTCTTGAGAATTCAAAACATTCGCTCTGCTCAAAACATCTTATATTCATTGTTCTTTCACTACTCCAAGATTTCCTCTAAGCCATCCCCCCTTTCTACATTAAATTGCAGATGCCCCCCCTCCTTTTTCCATCACTGTAAGTGCCTCCTTCTTTACTAGACGGCTGTGCCCGACCCACCCAACCTCCGCCCACTTCTGTCTTCCCCTCTCCTAATCTTTTACCTCCTCATGCTTTAAATGGAAGAACCTGCAGCATCCAGAGAAACTGGGAATGGGATGGAGGATGGAGGGATGCTGTAGGGATGCAAGAGAGAGAAAGGTGCATTTAGGAATTAACCACTTTTGAAGCGGGCTTGTAGTTACTGAAACTGAAGGAAAATGTACCATTTCTTGGATCAGATCAGCAACCATCACAGGATTCTCTCTAGGACTAAATACTAAGGTTTTTGTACCTTTGGACACTGGGTTTGAAGGACAGGACAAGAGAGGGAGGGGAGACGACAAGCAAGGAGTGGCAGCTATTACACAGTAGAGGACGTGAGGTGGTTTTTCAGGAGAGAATGGGCGGACTAGGCTGGTGTCTTGCCACAGTCTTCAGTTGGGCAAAATTTTTCTTTTACTGCATCTTTCCGTTTCAGAAACAAAGGAAAAGCAAAAAGGTATGGTTCATATTTTAGATGTCGTTTGAATGAGAGGAGATTTTTGCGATGGCTTGTTTCTTTGTTTTCTTTTCAATTTACTAAGTTTAAGATACATTCACCTGCATGTTGAATTAGCTTCAGGGATGAAGAAATACTATTATTGCTCAGAGCACAGCTGCATAAACTCTGGGTTGACTGAGACAAATAACATAATTATTAACGGCTCCAGAAATAGAAATGCTGTTTTTGGGTTGGTTTATCTGTTGGTCAGCTGGTCACAATTTTTTTACAATTTTGGTTTAAAGACATTGTACCCCATTGACTTTGGTGTTACCTTTACATTTCGTATGGTGCCACCATGAGGCACCACGAGAAAGCAGGAAAGCAGTAATGATGGCTGCATTACATTTAGGTCAGCCAGTTCTAAAATTGTGCATGCTCACTCACTCACATGTAGAAACTTGGAAAGGCAACATCATCAAAGCACATTGTGTAACTTTTCTACCATTGAATAAATCATTTTGATGCCATGTGGGAGAATGCAGGCGGAGAGTGGTTACTGGTTTTATGCAAGAATTGGAGCTAGGTGATTGGGCAATGTAACCGTGCTCAGCAGCTTCTATGGACATAGCTAATGGCAAAAAAAAGAGAGAAGGAGACCAGACCAAACACGGTGCTGCATTGAAAATGTAGGTTTCTTCATTCATTTAAGTGGAGGTAGTGCATTTTGACTGCAGCAGAGCGTGCCGGAAAAAATGGAGTGGAGAAGTTGAGCCAGATTCAACTTTTGGAGAAACGCAACCTGACGTCATGCTGTGGCCACCAATCAGACGATCAGACCAGTCAAACCTAAATCAGACTACACAACCTTGTGGCAAATTGCAGCAGAGCAGGATTTGGTCTGAATACGGCCTAACTGTGCAAGAAGTCACCGGACAAGAGTAATTCTGGGACTGACTTTTAGTCGTTGGCGACAGCTTGGTGAAATAAATCCTGAAAGACAGACGTCGAGCTGGGCTTCTTGCTGTTAATAATAAGTAATATTAGCTGGCTGCTATGTCTAGCTGTGTTGTTGCACTTGCTTGACTTCCTTGTTTGACTGTTAGCAAAGTTGTTGAGTCTCTAATTTTTGACTGCTTTGACTAGTCAACATGTCTGCCATGAAAAGGGTCTATTCTAATAACCTGCGTGATATAAAAGCGTGATCACCAGAAATATTGACCTAATGAATTATAGCCTCTGTCACAGGATGTAGGAAACACTGGGATTAGGATCTTTTGTGTGACCCCCATCTCCAAAACTCCCAACATTTCCGTCTACAAATGACAATGGAAATAAAATTAATATTTGTATGACGACCAGCTAGAGATCGACTTGATATGAGCACAGAGGATGAGACAGGTTGGAGAGATAAGCACCTGAGGATGCACACACTTGCTTAGCCACACACACAGCAGGATATTGCCGGTGTGACTTAGGCAGTCCCAGTCTGTGCAGTCAAACGGAGCCAGTCTTAGTACACAAAGACACTCACAGACATACACCAAATCACCCCTAATTAAAGCAGGAGGTGTTGCATGTCTAGTAACTGACACATTGAGGGTCTTTAGCATGCGTCTTCCTCTCCTGAGGTTGTGCATCTTCCTCTCCTGGGGTTGTGCATCTTCCTCCGCTAGCGCTTTGATGGGTGGTGGCATTCAACAGGGGCAAATGAGCACTTTACCTGCAGTCTACCTCAGTTTTCACTCGTCTAAGTGGGCTGAGCATGGATACATTGCAGCTTACCTTGGTGAGTGTGGTGGTGCAGTGAAGAGTGTGACTGTGCTGTAAAGCAGCTGAATCCATGCCCGGTCTGGTGATGTAGTTTCATAGGTGGCCCTGTGCTGAGACCTCTCAAAGTGAGTTGACCCTAAAGATACTTTCCTTGAGAATAACCACACATTCACATTATTCATACAATTGTAAGACAAGTTAAATCATGTGAACTGACCTGTGTATTTTATTTTTAATCAATAACTAATTGTTAGCACTTGGGGCAAGCAGAATAAAGACATACATGTACATTTATTCTTTTGCCTATATGACATCAAGACAAACAGCTGCTTTCATGTGAAGTTGAAAAACTAAAACAATAAGCTGAAAGAAGCTAAAATCCTCTGTAGAGATATCAAGGCCACATGGTTTCATGGCTGTTGGCATTTTCCCAAAAAAAATCTTGTTGGTTTTGTACCTTGGAGCTCTTAGCTACAGCTAACAATTTAATCTAAGTTTTCAATCTCAGGTACTGATTTCAGTCACTTGACTCACTGTAGTTTAGACATTTATTTCATTAATTTGATGGTGTTGTTAGGGGTGCCGCAGACACTCCTTCTATGTAACTTTTCTTCTTGTGTTTTATTGTGTGTGCTGAGTTAGCTGTGTGGTCCCCTGTTACTGATCAGCTCCAGCTGATGAGGTGTGTCCACCATTGTCAACGCTTCCTGAAGAGCTGAAGGATCGTGCTTGGAGTGGCACGAGGTCCGGCCCTCCAATCCGCAGGGTGCATTTGGGGGACTAACTTACTTAAATTTAGACAGCCTGACGGTCGTGGAGGCAGGGTCATCTCACAGCTTGCCAACATGCCGGGTGAATGTTAATAACTAAATTAAGTTTACAATCTTAATACAATCAACACAGTATGTACAGTATGTTTATTTAATCCAAGTATTAACAATCAATGTCTCATTGCACTTTCACAAAGCTGCTGATGGCTTGTGTGAAAATATCAAAGCCAAAGTACTGCACTGTCTTTCTATTTAATTTTACTTTTGTTATTTATTCAAGTATCTGTCATATTTAGGCTGTGCTCTGACACACCTCTATTTGTGGCAGTTCTAGCCAATATAGAAAAGAGTAGGACTACAGAAAGAAACTCTAGGGAAAAGATATCATGGAGTGTCACATGTGCTCCTGAGACCCCATGCAAGATGACTCAAAACTGAAAAAAATAAGTTCCCAAAAATTCTTCAAAGAGTAAACCCAACAAACCCAGAAGGCTTCCCACCATGTACTGCAGGAGTGTTGTTGTTGAGTTCATGGGTCAGTGTGTTCTGGTGCTTGGGTGGATGCTCCTTCCTCTCTGTGTTACACAGCAGAGAGAACAGAGGAAAACGTGCGCACACATGTGAGTGTTCTGCAGAGGGAGGGCTCTGGGTCTGTATTGTTTTCAACAGATGGGAGTCACGGGGGTGGGAAAGGGTGTGTGCATGCCTGTATTGGGGGCCTGCTGGAGTGTGTTCTTCCTCTGTCTGTCAACAAGTGAACTCCCCCTTCATCCAGCAGCTTCTAGGACGTCAGCCAAGATGACAGACCACACCCCTCTGTTTACACATTCACTCTCTTTATATGTTGGTTTATCCACTGCTTCTATCTATCTTCTTATCTATCACTGCAGACTCTATTTCATCTGTTTCTGTCATTTTCTCCCTCTCTCTTTCTGTCTGACAAGCTTCCTCACTTGCTTTAATTTTTGCTTTATATTTCTGTCTGCTGGAAAAAAAAAAAAAACTGAACACATTGTAACGGTGCACAGCTTTAATCCCTCTCTGCTGTTTACCCATTTTTACTCGGTTCAAGGACAGTGACATGACACCGGTTAATCATCCTAATTGTGTAAGTGCCTTGCCGTCTACTCTCGGCTCTGGTTTACAAAAGAAGACAGAAATGGTCAAGGTTAAAGAGGTACTAAAACAAATCCCACAAGTGATCTGATTAGCCTTGGAAATATGCCCACCCTCCCTTTGCTATATTACAACCTCCCTTACTCATGTAAACACTCCCTCCCTCCATTATCTCTACAGTCGCTCCAATATTTAATAACTGTGTTCTGAACAAGTGTTTGTGTCTGATTATACATGTGGAGGGAGTTTGTTCAGTGACCACCAGTGGGTGCTGCGGCTGCACTTGTATGAACTGTGCATGGTGCTAAGGGAGGAATACAGTGAGGTAATACACTGGTCTGTCACCAGTATTGTGCCAAAATGACTGTTAGTCCTGGATCACTTTATCCTTGAATAGTCATAATATCAAATCATGATCTGATTTGCAATTTGATCTGTCTTTTAATTCTTTATTCTTGACTGCTACATTTTTAGTATTTTCATGTTATTCTCAATTTTAAAGCAATATGGCAGATAAGTGCCATAAAGATGAACAGCCAACAAATAAAAGTTGATATAATTTCTCTTACGTTCTCTTTGTCGGTTATGCAGTAAATCTCTGTGTTAATATGTAGATGATATTCAGTTCATCAAAAATAAATGATGCATCACACACTGTCACACTAGAGTGTGCTGACAGTGATTTGGAATATGACTTCATACAAAAAAAGAACATGGTGTGCCATGTTGTTGTGACCGCTATGTTTTTATTTTGGTGCATCTAAGCTCTGCTGGACTTGGCTCAAGTCATTCTGTGATATTTTGTCTCATGTTCCAAAATGGCCTCAAGCTGTTATATACGCATCACTGTGTGGAGTGTACTTGAATTCAGTAAATCTAAATTAGAAGATATTTAACACTGCTTTAATTAATCTGTTTATATTAATAGTGGATTGAAGGATTGGTAACATGACAGGGTGACTTATAATGATGAACTCACATAGAATTATCACCTAACTCTGCAGTCCCCCTCAGCTCTACGGAGCGGTTTAGCCTCTTTCAGCTCATTGTTTTGGTTTTTCGGCACACAATTTAGCTATTTTGGTTCAGTTGGTTGTGTGCTTTAACCGTTGAAAAGATTTTGAGAACATCACTGTCAGAAGACACGCAGACAATTAACTGGGAAAATAAGATTAACCAGTAATAAAAAAAAATCTATCTTTATCTGAAGCTAAACAAATTCTAAAAAGACACAGATGTTTCTGCAAAGTTCTTGGATTTCTCAGATGAAAATCCATCTGGAGTGAATGTGTGGTTTGTATGTGTGTTGATTCGGGGGGATTAAGTTATGTTTTCTCTCTAACATTGTTTCCTTTAGCACATTTGTCTCTGTAGGGGTGGCCTGCAGGAAATGCCAGGGGATTAATTCTCAGTGCCACTCAGGGTGAATGTTAGTGTTAGTGTGTTTGTATGTTTCTGTGTGTGGGTGGGTTTGTGTATTTATGTAGTGTGTAAGAAAGATGTGAAGGTGTGTGTGTGTGGATGAGAGAGTGGGGGCGAAATAGGTGGTTATTGCTGAATGTTTATGCTTATGTTGAGTTTGATAGTTTAAATGACGTTTGTTTATGCTTTCAGGATGTAGTGGGCTTTGACTTTGCAATTCTCTGTCGTGTGAGACAATCTTTGTGTGCATGTTAGGAAATTATGGGCCCATGAGTGTTTACAGGTACATGTAGGCCACCACTGGGCGGGGATAAGGATAAGACCGGTGATACGCTACATTTTTCTTATTGTAAACAAATACAAGGAAAAGACCAAAGCCAACAACGAATGAATGAATCCAACTAACATTGTCTTCCTGATATATCTTATTCCTCTGTGCCATAGAGCTCTAGTATTGTCCAAAAAACTATTAAAAACACATCAATAACACACTGTTGCACTAGCTGACATGTTTCTTCATCGCCATTAAACTCACACAGTGTAGTTTATTTTGAGTCAGATTTTGGTGTTGATGTGGGATCTGTTGAGCAGAAAAATCCTTACATTGTAAGACTGAGAGAAAATGATGCCTCATGTTCTCCCGTAAGTGTAACCTTGTTGGGACAGATACCCTTACTGCCTGAAAAACTATAGCCATGAACTTCATAATTAGCCTCTGTTAATTTTACTGACTGGGACTTAAATATAAAAAATATGAAGTGGGAACAGGTGGATGATTTAATATTGTTATTTAAAGACATTTCTGTTGAAATTTCTGACAGATTGTTGATAATTGAGCATCAAAATGTGTTTAAATAAGTTATTATAGTAATAAGTAGAACTCAACCTTATGCAGATTTCAGTCATTTTGAGTATGCACTGAGAATCTGAATAGCAGGTGTCTTTTCTGTCATCCAAAATGATTCAGTGGAGCATTTTCCAGTGTCAGGAGAAGTTCCAGTGGACATTCATCACATACAGGGTGAGACAGAGTTTATGAAATATTAAAATGGACTGGATACAGAAATACACAGGGAAAGAGTGCAAGAGAGCGATGGAGGGAGGGGGAGGTGAAGTGCGACGGATGCTGATGGGGACAAACAGGGAGGGGGTGGGATCAAGGAATGAATGAAATTAAAAGTGGTGAGACTTAGAGGGGTAAAGAGGGAGGGAGACATGGGATGCGAGAGAGAGAGGAGGGGCAAAAGAGATGTATAATAAGCAGAGCACCCCCCTTCCCCCTTTACTCCCGTGGAGCGGTGGGGGCAGCTTGAACCCCCCCCCCCCCAAAAAAAAAAAAAGCTTTGTGAAACTTTCCCCAGCAGAGGGGAAGAGAGGCAGAGTGAGCGCAGAAGAGAGGCAGTCAGGATCTAATTTAGAGGAGACACTAGGAGGAGAAAGCAAGTCAGACAGTGAGGGAGAGTATTTACGTCCAGGATAGTCATGGCTTTGCAGTGTTGGGCAACTTTTCTCCTGGCTGGATTACACTTAAGGAAGCCCACTGGTCTGTAGCAGCAGCAGCAGCAGCAGCAGCAGCAGCAGCAGCAGCATCACTCTTGCTCGTCACCATGCCATCTGTCTCTCTAAGCTTGCCAACAGCTCTGGCTGGACCTGCACGCACCTGGGTCTGCCTGTCCTGCATGTTCTGGGTGAGATAACATTTCATCTAGAAAGTCTTGATTGATTTGGAACAGTCAGCACTTTTGTCACATTTATGAACCATTTGCAAGTGATGGCAAACCCCTGTGCATAACCTCGCAGCGCAAATATAATAACGTGCAACTTTCATTCATATAATTAATATCATAGTAAGTATGTAAGGAGAGCATGAGTGAGTTGAGTGACTGTCAGAATCAGCTTGATGATGCATTAAGCTACAATTTTGTACCACATCAAGAAAGGTTGTTGGCATATTCAAGGGGTGATGCTTCAGACCAGTACCATTGGGGGAAACCCTGATCAAATCAAGCTGGTCAGGGAATCTATTGGGTGGTCTGCTTGTCGGGGGTTGGGTGGAGGGTTGGGACCCCGGCTGTGGGGGGCCTTGGCACTGTGACACATTTGAATGAGGGAGATATTATGAAGGAGAATGGGAGGGTGTGCAAACGCCAGACAAACTCTGTATTGTTTTCCCCCTCGAGAAACATTTATATTAGTCTAGTACAGCTTCATGCATTGACTGAAAACTTGTCTGCTCTGCAACTGAGTTGAATTAAGTGGACCTCCTGCTCTTTTCACCTCAGTCTCTTTTTCACCCTTTCCAAGTCCCTCACTACCTCTGTGTCCTGCTCTGTCTCACTCTTGGTGGTTGGGACCCACAGCTATTTTTGCTTTCTCTTGTATAATTCAATCTGCCGCGCATTTCCCCTCACAGTGAGGGGTTGTTTGTGCACTTGTGTGCCCTCTAAGCTGTGATGTGGTCAGTGAAGTACTGTATGTGTGTGTCTGTGTCTGCGCTAAAAGCATTGTGACCATGGACTCAACATTTGTCTTAAAACACTGTGAGTGCTTTTTCTAATTTGTGCTGATATGAAAGAACATTCCTGGCTCAAATATACAACATTGCATGGTGCTCTCCTCTTTTTCAGCTGAATAGAGGATGAAAGAGGAGAGTAACTGAATAGACCATTGAGATCCATCCTTTCCCATTCTGCAGTCGTCCTTTGGGACATGACTGCACACCACCGGCAGAGCTGGAGTCCTTGACGAAGAGACTGGATAATCTTACAGAGCTCTTCATCAGTTAATTACCATTCTTTCTTTTGAGGCGCGGGAGGCGAGGTGAAAGGGGGGTCGTAAAAGAATCTCAAAGCCCCCCAGCTAAGCTCTGGGTCACTGATTGACTGCATCAGAGCACTGTATGACAAAGCGAGCTCACTTAAGGGGGTGGGGTCCAATCTGAGCCCCTGCATTATTAGCAGATTTCTTCTGGCCCTAAAACAGCTTTAATTTGGGAGAATGTGTTTTTCATTGCAATCAAAAGATGAACCCCAGAACCCAAAAGATCTTACAAGATGACTAACCATCAATGCTCATGTTGTACTTCTTTCTGATGATCTATTGCTGTGAATCCTTGTAGACTGATCAGGTTTGCATAATATGGACATAGACATACTCATTGTGCAGCTGGGAAAGTGAGTACAGCTGTAAAAGCTGTTATGGAGCAATGGAGAAGTAGAAGACGGAGATAGGAATAGAGAGAATAAGCATGTGAGTACAGATGCAGGAAACAGACCATCTTTGTGAACTAGACAAGATCCATTCCTTAGCCTGGCTTCAAAAGAAAAGGAAAAGGTTTCCTCTTGTCAGAGCAGGATGGTTCTGCATAAAGGGAGATATTTTCAGTATAAAAACAGAAAGAAAATGCTAAGGAAAATATAGGAAAGGACAGCAGCAACTTGAAGGACAAAGGAAATGAACAGAAGATGCCCTGGGCAAGATCGGAGGGCAAAGGAAGCATGGATGGCGCAAGAGACCTTGAAAGAATACCTTCGGAAAAATGCCACTCCTCCACCAAACGTGAATAATTAATGAAGGCCAAAAAGGGGTTTTAGGGAGAGTTTTATCAGGTTTCTCTGGAAGGACCATGAAACCAGTGAAATGACCTCTACCAGTCCATTCCTAAAAAAAAGTTTAAAGGCCATGCAAATCCAGTTGACCTCCAAGGATTGCAGGTTATGAATGCATCCACTTTTGTGGCTTTTGCACCAAACAGGTGCAAAGGTGTCTGTAGTGGTGACTAGGTGCCTCGAATCTAACAAGGTACTCTTGTAAAAAAAAAAACACTGCCTCAGATCGTTACCACACAGTGTTGATGTAATTATTGACCCTTGGCTAAATCTTCAGGCTTTAAAGAACTCCTCGGGATGATCGATATCCATTACCGTACACTCCAGTCCATCTAGGTTCAGAGTTGGGTCTCAAAAGGATCGCTCTGGGAAATGGTGTCATGTCAGGAATGTTAGGATAGTGGTCTTTAGTTGTATTGACTTGAAAAAACCCAAACCTGAATCTGGTAAACTAGCATTCACTTCTGTGTATGAAAGCTGGACACATGAAAAAGTATCAGGAGGTCTGAACTGTGTATGTATTGTATTATTGTAATGTATTATTTCCCCTATTTCTGGCTAATTGTTTATTTTTAGCTCATTTCTCACATCCCCTGCACTCATCTCCTTTCCCACCCTCCTTTTTCTCTCTTGGTCTGTTACTAGTTTGATTTTCCCCCATCCGGGTTCTTGAGATTACCTCTGATCTGAGTTGAAAAATGTTCCACATGTGGGGCCCCTTTGAAATATGGCAACATTTCTGTAATTGTAACATCTGGGTTCATGTTGCCCCAATGTTTTTCACTATTTGGATGGATTTGCCATGTGGTTGTTTTTTGGCTTGATGCTCACCCTGTTGCTGCCATCCTGGGGAATTTTGCAACAAGACTTGTGCTATTTCATCTTGGTGTTGCTCTTTGGATATTGTTTGAAACATTTTGGATAACAAAAATGGAAGTTTAACCTTTGCTCAGTTGATTTATGAGAGTTGTTCAGCTTCGTGTAACCCCTCCCACCCACCCCTTTGGTTCCTGACGAGCCCCTTAGCTTTGTGCATGCTTCACTGGGCACATTGGCCTTAAACCTCCCATGCATGGCCTTCTGACTTGGAGGGAGTTTTGGGATTCAGAGATTTGACTGGGTTTTAGTTTTTCCCAATTTTCCCTCCTGATCCGGGAATATTGACTTATAAACCACAGTAAAGACAGTTTATCCCCATTTTATTGATGGTATATGTTTCCCACAAAACCTACTTTACCACAGAGGAAATAAAAAGTGGTATATAGAATTTTTTTTTGAGATGCACTGATAGCCAGTGGTTTGATGCATTGTATATGTTACACAGGTTTTTAAACATTTGTACCTGCTGTCATTTCTATTATGCTAATTCATCCGATAGATTAGTGATAAAAACATATAAATATATGAAATACTCACTCAAGCAACAGCGAACTACAGTTCCTTTATTTCTTCCCTCTGTTGTGATATCTTGTCTCATCTCTGACATCATGCCCTTCTAACTTTTGTGTCTAATTTAGTGCAGACTACCTCATGTCTCTGAAGGGTTTTAACCAGTTTGGCCCCCATCAAAGTAGTAATACTGGTCTTTTTAACTTCTGGTTATGTCCCATGTCCATCACACACATTCATTCTGCCAGAGGTGGGTCACGGCATCATGAGGGAAACATTATAGTCAGATGCAACAGTAAAAAAATAAAGTCATGGCTTAATAAGCTAGTTTGTTTGTGTGTCTGTGGTCCTAAAATACATGACTGAAACAGTTTAAAGATTTTTTGGAATTTGTCGCTGGTCAAAATGACCTTGACAAACACTTTGGTCCTTATCAACCTGTCTTCATAATTTATTAATTCATAATGATTTCCATGAAAAATGCCTGGTTCTTCACCTGGTTGTTGGGTAGATTATCATGATCACTATTGTGGATCATTTCCCTTAAATTCTCTGCTCAAGTCCAAATGTTAATTCTATAAAGCAAGAAATTATTATTTGGAAAGAGTTCACAGTTTTGGATGAACCCTTATTAAGAATTTTCTTGTTTATTGCCACCATTGAAACATTTCTAAGAAAAGAAAAACTGTTAGTTTGTTGTATTCAACACCTTTATGCAATGTAATGAAACTTTCAGTCTAGGTGACTTAACTCAAGGAAACCTGAGAACAAGGAAGGCCAGAGGTCACTGTTAGAGAAGTGAACCAACAGTGTGACCTAGCCTCAGATTTTGCTCTAGTGTCTGGTGTTTGAACCTGGTACTAGTTAAGATTGGATAGGTTATGGGAAGCTCGTTGTGCATTGGCCCCTCAATACTCAAGCTTTGACATTGCAATTTTTTCTTATAGAACTGTGATTTTAATAACATAAGAATCTTGTTTGTTTACTTGGTAGTACAGAAATGGTCATAGACTCTGTTAGACATCCAAAAAAGAGAGATTATACCTCAGGTACATTACACCTCAGGCAGGAACATGAAAACATTTCTGCAACCTAGAGCAGTTCATCATCAGCTGACCTCTCTTGCAGTGTCTACACAGGAGTCACGTCTTTCAGATGTTTGTTGCACTTGTGACAGAACAGATGCTGGTTTATTTTAATCAGTTCAGTTGTCTACACAACATGTCTTACTGCGTAACCACAAAGCATACTTTTACTCTTCAAGACATTTTCTTCTGTTTTATGTTTGTAACTACATGATTGTGTGTTGGGCTCTGATGGATGCCAAAATACATGTGATCTACAGCTCTACTGTGCCTGAACACATCCTGTGTAGACATACACTGAAGCTGCTGCTCTGTTAACGTGCTGCTCCGCGTAGACCCGGTTTCAGTATTGCTGAATTTCTATTCACAGAATGACTATAATAACCTTTAAAACTTAGCTGTGATCACTACTATTAAGTAATTATTAACTGTCCTGTACTCATCTCACTAATAGATAATATTATCTATATTATTTTACCTTCTGTAAAAATGGGGACCAGAACACATATGGAAAAATGTCCGTTTAGACGTACATTTTTTACGTGTTTAAAAATTGGTCCATTAAAACAAGGCTGTGTAATTATGGAAAGAATAAATAGCACAATTTTACTCCTACAAATGAAAGGATAGAAGTAATAGAAACATACTATTGCACAATTTAATATATTTGGTCTGGTAAAATCAGATTATTGTTAGCTAATATTAGCAAACTTTACTAACACAGTCATTCAGCTTTTATGACACACCACAGATAAATAGTTCAGTGCTTTCATCACAGAATGAATGGAGGTAAACACACTAAGCCAATTTGTTAATTGCCATTTGTGGCCATAGTGGCTGCTGTCCAACAAGGGTTGCATAATATGACTTTAAAGGTTTAATATCTTGTTTATCAACCCCATGTAAGCCACCTTATATGGCTATGCTTCACAGCTCATGTGTGCAACACAGTCATTATGGGCCAAACATTCCTTACATGTACACGTAAACTCAAACTGTGTGCTTCTTCAGTGCCAGAGCAGAACGGAGCAGCCAAGTTAAACTTAAGTAAAAGATATTTTAACAAGACATTGTTTTTACACAGCAACAAATCACAAACACTAATCAAACCCAGGAAACATGTCACTTTGTTAAATCTGATGCCAAAACTTGAGTGTACGTGCAATTGTGAGAGTGAATATAAGAATTCTGAGGTCATGATAAAGTACTCTGCAGACATTAAGAGTAAGAAATATCAGCTTTCTGTTTGACACCAGCGTTTATTTCTTGCCTTTGCCAGCTAAGAAGCCCGGTTGTTTGAGGAGATCAAAATCTTTCTTGGCACCATTTCTCCAATCTGTCACTCAAGGGCCCTCACTGAAGAGGCCCACAAAACCTGTTAATGCCATGATAACCTCAAACTCTGGATGTGATCTGAGACCTCCTGTGGATACCTATGCTTTCAAGTGTGAGTCCAAACAATACTCATTGGAAGTGGCGCTGACTGCATCCTGCTGCGCTGCCTGTGCATTTATCTGAAGGGGATAGGGATTTCCATTTGAAGGTTTCAGTGTTATCAACTCAGTAAGTTGACTTAGTTTGCAATTTGCTTAGTTTTAGTCAGTGCCACATGTAATTTGTTGTTTTCCTTTTATTTCATGTATTTTAGGCAACATTTAGAAATGATCTTTATCTGGTTTGGAAGAATAGAAAAGGCACTCTTCAGGAAATCATCAGATCTAATCATAAGAACAAAATCCCTAAAAAACATGTCACCCCCATCCTTCCCACAGAACATTTTGGTTTATGGTTCTAGTTTCATCGGTCTCGTCCAAGCGCCTGAACCTCTGCCAACCCAGTGCGATATGGAACACGTGCTGTTTTCCCTTGGCAGCTGGCTCTTGTGATGAACTTTGGCTGTCTTTGATTAAACTTGTTTTATCCCACTGAATCAATGCTATTGGCAAGGACTGTCCTTCATGCTTTTATGTGGGGCTCGTAGCCATCTTTGTTCCAAATGTATAATTTATTTTCATAGTCTGCTATATCACAATGCTGTGAGAGAAAGTTCAGAGCTTTGTTTTCTTAAAACAGAAAGCTTATCTCTGGGTTGATTTTGAGATTTTCAGTAAAAACAAATGGAACAGAACTTTTATGAGTTGCTTGATATGGATTTGTCATAAGATTTCAAAATGCATACCTGAATCCAGGCCAGAAAATCACAATGTAATTGTGTTACAACAATAATAAAGATGTTTTTTACACTTGATGGTGCTTGGCAGATTACTTGGAGACACAAAATCAAAACAATGAACTACAAAAAATAAGGCAATACAACATTAAAGAAGAGGGACATCAAATTTCATGCTGGACATCTGGACACAGCAGCTGGACATATTGGGTGATGAGCAGATTCAGAGACTATTGTTGGATGCATCATTGTGCAAAACAAATCACAAAATCGTGTTGGAATTTTTACAAGCAGAGTGTAGTTAGTTTTGGCGCTAAATCACTTGTTTTGCTAACTTTTTCAGATTTTTGTCTGGGATGCCTGAGGTGCTTTTGCTGATAAAAATCACCTCATAAAACCATATGGACAGTCTTTGTTCTTTTGGTTGGGTCCAGTTAAGTGTTTCAAGATTTAAAAAAGGAAGGAACCAGTCATTCTGAATTATATGAAAGTTAAATAAATTAAATCTACTGTATTCCACTTCTTGCATTCTGTATTGTTGCGTTTCATTCGATATTTGTAGACTTAGACTAGTCGAGGGTCAGTCGTCATTTTGTTTAATTCCATTAACACCATATTTTCAAAGAAAGCCTGCACAAGACAAGTCCTGTGGCTTGTAAATGATGGAGAACTGTGCAGCTTTTCTGAGAGTGACTTGAGAAGTGGATTATTTGCAGTGCAAACCAAATTAAACTTGAATGTGATTAGACATCTGGGTTATAATTAAAAAAGCTGACATAGTTAACTGAATGTTTGTGTAGCTAAATAAGTCATGTGGCTCATCATTTGTCATGTACTATACTTGGACTTAACAGATGTGTGCATACAGTAAGATAGCAGAATTTAATTTAGAACAATATATTTAACTCAGGGAGCTGCTCAGATTTGTTGCTTCAGTCATTTCAACCAGGTCGAAGTTAGATGAAATTTATGTTGTGTCTCAATTTGAATACTTATACTAGTACACTGTAGTACACTGTGTACACTATGTGCTTCCTGGCGTAGTGTGTTAATTTCGACAGGGTTGTGTTGTCTAAATGTGAGCACAGCCGTTGTGTACTTTTACAACATTTTACCGCTACTACTGCTTTGCTGAATTGCAACTGGGCGGAACAATAGCACCAACATTTGACCGCCAAAATATAAATATAAAACATATGCACAACTTTGTATATTGTAGTATTCACCAGAACCGCTGCAGCTCCAGCAGCTTCCTCTGCCGCCATTTTTACAATGCCCCCTTTCTCCTATGTAGCCAAAATGGCGATCACTCAGGGCAAGAAATGTCTTCACAGTACACTGCATTTTGCTGTAATTGACAGTGTGAACTGACTTATGTACTCCAAAGTAGGAAAGTACACTAATTGAGATGCAGCCTTAGAACTGTAATTTATTTGCAAGACATTTTTTGGAATGATGGGATCAATTTGTGATGAACACAGTTAAATAAAAGGCTAGAGCCATGCTAGCAGCTCTATGAGGCTGCTAGCTGACTGTAATTCTGTACACAGGCATAGCAGTGCTTTGAGCTAAATGCTAGGAACAGCAATATTAGCTTTGTTTAGCAGATGCAGTGTTTACTATAGTCACCATCTTATTTTTACTGTGTTGGCATGCTAACATTTGCTAAACCAAAGTCTAAAGTATTCAGTTATTTTGTTTTTGACCTGATGTTTAATTAAGTTGACGACTCAACGTGCCACTGAAGTTATTACAATTCACCTGTGGGGACTAAAAATATCTGAAACTTCATAGCAATAAATCCTATATCTGACTCACATTCCCATCACTAGAGCATGGCTAAAAACACTATGCAATTAGCCTCATGTTCAGGTTTGAACGTGAACTCTTTACCTTGTGTTCTGCACAGAATGATGGAGGTCTACATTTTCTCAAAAACTTTGTTGTCCAAAAAAGCAACACTTTCAAGTAACCAGTTATAGCCTCCAACCATCTATTACATTACATTATATAAGCTTATCTTTGAGCCAATCCCAGAGATACCAGTCAGTTATTCACAGAGTTGACACATACTCAACATTTAAGAAAATCAAAAAGACTTTTTCTGATGTGATTGCATATCTATATGTTTTCCATTTACCCCCTGCAAAATCTTCTATCACCCCCTGTATAACTCAGAAAGTTGAATGACTACCAAATCCGTGTTACTCTCAGTGCTGCTGATGGTCTGTGAAAAAGAAGGGATTTTTTCCCCCCGTCTTCACTTCTGGATGACTGAGTAATTTCCTCCCTGGGATCCACCTCACTGAGATGAAATACATGTAGAGAGTGGAGCTAGAGAGAGGGGAGCAGGGGGGGAGGAAGGAGAGACTGGAATGCCTAGGGTGCATTTTCCCTCAAATGAAAAGCAGGTGACTGTTCATTGTAAGACCATTTGGTTAGTGGGAAGCAGAGAGCGGAAGAAAAGGGAGGAAGGAAAGGTTTAGAAAAAGGAAAAAAAAAAACCTCTCTTCTTTCTGGTATTTAGCTGTGAATTGGTGCTGGTTGCACTTGTCCTCTAGTAGCCTGCTTACAATTAGGGGATTCCCAGACACTTCCTCCTTCAACTGTTGAATGTATTGTAACATGTCATTCAAGATAAGTTGGCTAAAAACCTTAATTGGAACCAGGCTTACTCTTTGTCGAGTCATTTTCTTTCCTGCTCTCCTATTTGCCTTTTCAGAGTTTATTAGATGATTAATCTGGGAATATTTGCAGTTTGTTGGGAGTATTTTTCTGTCTGAAGTTGAATCACAGTCATAACAAATTGAGGTTGAATGCAGCATGTCTAAAATAGAGAATAGTACGGATACATACAATGTTCAGACATGCGCGGATAAAAGCTAATTAGTGTCAGATGTGATGGAGTCAAAAGGGTAAACAGAAATATGGGGATCAGCAGAAAATAGTAGTGTGGGCGTTTTGTGTTTGTTGAAGGAAGAAAGCCTCTGCTAGATCCTTCCTTTGTTGTTTAATCTTGTGTTTCTCATGCATAACGTTATCTTGCCATTTCTTGTTGGGGTAGGATGATAATTCACTTCATTGTATAGCAAATGACTCATAGGATTTAACTCCACATATTTTTCACTCATGGGTGGTAAGGTAAAAAGTTCCTTGTCTGATTTTCTACCTGTGGTGTGGGTGCTTTTTTCAGTTGTATAGTATGCAAATTTACTCCAGAGCCAGAGTGACCTTTGCTCTTAGGTTGAATGTACAGCAGGAAACATGCATGTTTGAGTCTATATATATATATTTTTTTTTTCTTGAAAGGGATAAACAGTCCTCTTCTTAAAGGTTTGCTTCTGTGTAAACAGCCAGTACGATGTTTTATATTCTTCTAACAAAGAACTTTTTCATTCTCAGCTCTCAAGGGAGGGTAATTCCCAGGTATTGAAAAAAGGTTGAGAAAACTTCAGTGAATGTGGGGAACTATAAACACAATTTCAGTACATGATTTTTAGGACCTAAACAGTTTGTACGGGCAAAGAATAGATTTTGCAAGCTGGACTATTTCAACACCAGATGCAAATTGGTAAGCCGCCAGCCTTTCTTGCATCCCCTTTAGTGGGAGCCTTCCTGTCTCCAGCCAGCTGTGTGTATGGGTGTGTTTGTGTTGGTGGAGTGTTTTGACAAAGCCGCTCCTGTAACTGGATCATACATCATCAAACGAAGCCCTGTGATTGCACACTGATCACAACAAGGATTTCATTGATTTCCTTTTAGTTCAAAGTGACAACCTCTCTGTTTTTCCGCGCTCACCTTCAGCACGAACTAGCAAAGCTCTTTGAGTTCTTTATAGTCACGTGACAGCAGGAGGGAAGAGAGAGGGGGGTTAGGGTAGGGGGGTGAGAGGGAGTAGGGGTTTTGGGAAAAGGTGGATAAACAGGAGAGGCAGAGTATGAGCTGGATTTACAGCTGGAGGAAAGTCTTGACCAGATGAGGGCAGAAAATGTGGAGGAAAGAGGTCAAGCAGAGGAGAAGAACAGAAGTGGAGAAAGGTCAAAGGTCAGTTGGCCCTTGGTAGCTCCTGTTTAGCTGAGAAAGATGAAGAATAGCTGCCTTGTGAAAGGGGAAAAAGCCCAGTGGGAAGCAAGGAAGGACAAAACAGAAGATGTGTGTTGAGAGGACATTGGGGCAACATGAATAGTAAATGTAGTTTTTACTTGCTTACACACTCGTTGAGTCAGCAAGTGTCTCTCTCTCACACACACACACACACACAGTCACAGATGGAGACATGTGGCCATCACCCCAGTGTGTCTTGTTAAAATGTCCATCCATGCATATGGTGTCCCATATGAGACGCGGCGTGCTAACTCGCTGATTAACCCAGTTGACTGGAGAGGTCTCGTTTAGTCTTCTGGCTTCACCAGGACAAACAATAGCCTCCGATTGGTGGGGGCGATGATGTAGTGCTGCTCTGTGCCTATGTGTATATGCTTTTCTTTGACTTCATTCAGACTGTAGGAAATCGCTGTGACACAGAAAGGGAGGCCAGACTGCTCATGCTTGTCTGTCTCGTCAGTCAGCCTGCCATTCTCTGTCCATTTACCCGTCTTTCTGTGTTGTTGCCTGTCTCTTTCACACTACACTACTAAGAACATAAACATCAAGAATTCACATTGTTGTTAACTATTCAGCAGAATCAAGTTGAGGGTTTTGGGTCAGAGTATGGTAATAATTACACCCGGTGGCCGATGATCACATTCGGAGATCCATTGTTAAAGGTGCCCTGTGGAGTTTTCTTTGTTATATTTAAATCGTGTGTATCCTTGAGGTCCAACAAATGAGTGCATTTCCTTCCTCATAAAACATTTGCGAAGCTGATTATTCTGAAGTAATTGAAATCCTGCATCGTTTACATCCATGTTTACTGGCAGTCTTCTTCTTCCACTGCCTTTGCTGCCACAGCTTACAGTGAGACACTGTCTGACAGGATGTTACTGGTGTTATTTTACAGATCTGTCAAAGAATCAACACTCTTTTAATTGTTCGCTGAAATGGGAATGTAAATGTAAATATGAAATGAAGTGGGCAACCTTGTCCTGATGGACAGTTTCTTTTAAGGAACTGAACATTGTCTGCTCTGGTCAGAGACACAGGGTTGCAAAAATGCAATAGGTTCACGTTTCTAAAAATCTATTCCACTTGCAGTAAATGTACTTAATTAAAATGTACTATAAAGTACTGTTTTCTTTTTTGACACACTGATCTTTTGATGTATTCCAACTATTAATGCCTTACACTATACTTTAATTATGTTTTATGCTACCTTGCTAAAAAGACTTTTGCTAAAGATCTAAACTTCTATATTCTAATCTAATTCAAGTAATGTGGACGTGATATATTTTGGTATTTTCTCCTTGAGACTGTCTGACTCAAATATAAGCTGAACTGTTTGTACATCTGTACATACAATCAAAGCATTACATACAAGCTACAGTTTAAACTTGAGCACGAAAGTGTCAGATGTTACCTGGACTCTCTGTGCTTCCCAGTGTTGTGTTCCCAGTGTGCATGTGTGTGAGTGTGCATGTGCACTGAACACATGCAAACATGGTTCCATGTGTATATGAGGTAATGCATGAAGTGCTGAAAGTGAATGCCAGCGTAATCAGAGGTGAAATCAGTGTCTCTGCATGAGTCACCCTTTCGAAGCAGTTGAGGTAATAGTTTTGCGTTCTAAAACTTGAGGAGAAAAACAGCCTCTTGGTTACCTTATTCGGCTGGAATGTCTGTCGCAAAGCAGAGTCTGGAAGGATTTATCTCCATACTATAACATTACCTAACACATGCTGAAGCTGCTTAGTGTCAACAGTTTGATTTGAAAATATAGCCATTATGAGATAAAAACTGCTATCTGAGATTTGTGACTCAGTATTTGACAAATACCAGATCCCCAGATTTGATAATTTGTCCAATAATAATCATGTAGTCATAATATAATAATGATCCACGAATTTCATTTCTCTAGTTGCAAGAATAGATGTCAGTCAGTGTGATATTAGGTCTTTTTCTCTGTCTGTCTGTTGCTAATCTCTCTTTTCCTGTCTGCTTGTCTGGCTGTTTTCCTGCCTGTCTTTACTTTGGCAGAGTATCCTGACATCCAGGTCAAGTTCCTGCACACTCAAAGAAACTGGAATACACGTTATCCCTGATTTGTTGCTCTGCTTGTCATTTTATTCCATCTCACACCAGATTCACTTCCAGCTGACATGCACATAAATATGAACTCATTGTCATTTTTAGTATATTAGATAGTTTAACTGTTTTTCCAATCCAATATTTTCACGTTTTACAACAAAGCACTGACTAAATTATTTGCTACTTACTCACCACCACCAGACAAAGTTAGCAACAAGAGCATTCAGCAATTAAATACACATATGTTCCCATCAGGAGTCAGTGGAGACCAAAACAGAGCTGAAAGGAGACTAAATGTTAGACTTACATTGATTAGTTGGCCAAAAACACAACCTCAAATTAATGCTTATGTTGCTCCTTGCGTGCTGGATGTCTAATTAAACAATTGTTTACATTTCAACTTTATAAAGTGATGATATGTCAATGTTGTGTTTTCATCTTGTTCTGCTGCTCCTAAATGGCCAAAACAACCATGTAAAGCTGCTTTAAATTGTGAGTGGGCTGACTTTTTGTGAAAAACATCAGAGTAAAATGTCAGAGACTGGGGATAAAGCTAAGGTAGGATAATTGAGCAACTCCTGTGAGGGTTCCTAGAATTCCTGTGAAATTAAAAATGACAGCGCAAAAATGCTCCTGATAGTTAAGAGAAACTCTGCAGCCAGCAGTAGACTAACCCAACCCAAACACATACCACTGTGAGGATCAAAAAGTGTACACAACCAGCATTTACAAATGATAAAAAAAAATAAATCAATACTGGGGGGATAGAATATGATGTTTGCAGGATCTTTCTCATCTTCAACACCTTTTATCAGTGCAGAATTTTTGCACATTTTTATACACGAGAGTGCCTGTTTTGCCCGTGTGTGCTAATGAGTCTGAGGCAGGAGATTATGCGCGCGTCTCTAAGGGAACCGGAGTCTGTTCCCAGGAGCTGCAGTGCCTGATCTGAGGGGGGTATGTGTACACCCTGACCCCAGCTTTCGGGGGTCCCCATTGCCTGTCTGAAACCATTTCCTTCCTTTGTGGACCATTTGAGAGCCCAAAATGTGACGTGAATGTGAAGGGCTGAGGCTATTTGCATGGCCCTTGCAACACGTTGAAACAGGAAATAATCAGTGAGGGCCACATCTCCAAATGAACTGGCAGGGTTGTCTTTAACTCTTTAATTCTGTTTCCCCACCCCCACACCTCACCCTGTCACCCATATCTCCCCAAGCGACTCCCCGTATACTCTAGCCACCCCCCAAACAACAAACAAACTTGGGCGCCGGGCGCATTGCTAATGATGGGAAACAATTAAAGGCTCACAAAGAGAGCGTCCTGCTATATTGCTCTGTGGCATATTTACATAGTGTTTTGAGGTTAAATGACTGGAGCTTGGATTTCTGATGAGGGCAAGGAGACTAAAATAGACAGGCCCACTGAAGTGATCTGCCTTTTGTTTGGCTTTGTCAATGTGTTGGACTACTAACCACTCCAGTGATATTGGGAATTAAACCCTTAAAGTTGAAGGAATTTCAATTTGAGTATACCGATGCACGTTATACCCCCAGAAATAAGAGAATGACAAATGTGCAAAACAGAACAAGTGGCATACCAGTGGACGACTAGACCCCCCCAGTGTTCGTCCTACTGGATAAGCCCTGGTGTGTGAATGGGTAGAGGCTGGGAGAGTGTGAGAAGGCTCAAGAGTGGTCAAAGAGGCCGCTGAATAGACTCCTAGATTGAGACATTCTGCCTGTTTAACACAGAAATGTATAGGAGTGTGTGTGTGTGTGTGTGTGTGTCTGTCTGTGAGTGAAAGAGACAAAGAGTGAGAGCTTAAGGTAAGTTTTAAGTCCTTCACAGACCTGGAATACATAACTGCTGGCTTCCTCTATTCCTCTGTGATGGTTTTGTGTCATTCTGACAGAGGTGTTTTATTTAGACATGATTGAACTATTTTAGAAGGTCATAGAGTAATATTTGGTGCCTGGTGCGTGAGAGGGAAAGTTAGAAACAGTGGTGAGTTGAAAAGGGGAGATCGGGGAGAAGAGTATTTTCTGTTCTCACAGGTTTGTAGGATTTAGTGGCATTTAGCATCATAATTGCTGATTGCGTCCCCGTCGCCTCACCCTCTCTATCCTAGTGTGAAGGAAAAACTACAGTGGTAGCAAAACATGTAAAGAATGTGAGAGGCCCTATCTTGAGCTGATTTGATTTGTCCGTTCTGGGCTACTGTGGAAACATGGCAGTTCAACATGGCGAGCTCTGTGAAAGAGGACCCTCTGTAGATATGGAAAGCTCATTCTAAAGTAACAAAAACACACACAAAAAAACTATTTTTCTCAGAAACTAAATAAACCTTAAACACAGTAATGAGGACCAGACATTTAGGACCAGAAATGAAGATCTATGTAGTAGTTTACCATTTAATATTTTAAATAGATACACATGGATTGTGAGCAAAATTTGATATGTGCATTTTTAAAGATATTTAAAAAAAAAAATAAAATAGTTCTAACAACGTGCGGTTGGTTCTGAGCCCACAGAGCACATTGGCCCAATAAAAGCTGTTTTACTATTTTAGATTTTCTTTACTATTTAGATTTTAGAAATCAGCATAATCCAGGCTAATCCCCATCTGACACTGACATGCGTTCATCAGTCTGACTCAGTTCAGAGAGATCACAAAGCATACATCATGTCACAAAATATCTTTTCATTGGTCAGTAAGATTCTAAATGCTGACTGTAGACTGAAGAGAATATGCACATTTCAAATAGACAAAACGATCAAAAGTATAGATACATGGTTTTCATCGAACAGCGACAATATTGTATTCCATTTCTTTCATATTCTGTAAGTAGAGCCTCCTGAATCTTACAAACTGGACCCTTTTAAGTTGCTTGGGACAGGGAAGTGAGGGGAGAGACAAAAATGCATCTACAGTGGAAAAGCATTGCATATTGCTATAGCAACATGGGCTGATTAAAGTGTTCCACCCCACGCTGCAGAAGTAATTTCATTTGGAATCTGGAAAATGTCTGAACCTTTAAACAGAAAACACAAGTGCAAAGAAGGATGTATGCTTGTCAGTCATCTCTTTGATATTTATTTACAAAATGAACATTGTTTTATACAACAAAAGCATAATGTTAGTTAATGTCCTTTCCCAAATATCTATGTGGTAATTCCATCCAAAACCGATTACTTCACTGCAGACCAAAACTTCCATTCCTGTGAACTTAATGACTGTTTTGGATGATGTGGTTAGAGAGGAGACACTTTGACAAAAGCGATTAAAGAGGGTGTTCCTCTAACACTCGCCTGGGGCTGGTCATATTCAGTCTGCTGAGAGTATTGACTCCTTTTATGTTGACAGTTGACTCCTAAACAATATTGAAGTGAAACCAGAGGATTTGTTTGGGGTCCAAACACAGCGTGTGCACTGCCTCATTTCAGAGGTATCGATTCCCACAAAGCCTGGTGTCATTCTGACAGAACAGAGAAGAAATAGTTGAAGTCCCCCCTTAAAACACCAAAGCACAGGCTGACAGACACACTCATCCACAATTACTACACACACTCAGTGTACCATTAAACCCACTTATCACCCCTTCCCAATCCCTTGAAATCCATATAAAGATTCCCAACCCAGCAGGTGCCAGCCGGAGTTTTGGCATGGCGGCGCCTTGGATAACACCATGTATGGATGCCAGGCAGGGACCTCTGGCCCCTCCCCAGAAAAGCCTCCTTGCCAACATGGCGCGTCTTGCACAGCTATGGTCATTATTTCAGCCTAACTAGATTAAGCTAATCATGTTATGTAGTGGCAAGGCGTAGCTGGGAGATGGAATGAAGGGTTGGCTGTCCTGCTGTTGCCATGTGGCTCTGAAATACAAACACTGAACTGTCATGTAGAGCTTGAAAAACATCAGAGGTCATATCAGTTTGAGTTTCTAAACCTCTAAATAAGCTCATGGATTATGGAAAACCACCAATTTCATGAATCCCTAATGTGTAATTATACAGTATACATTATACATATATAGAGTGCCGTCTTTTTGTAGAATCCTAATGCCTTTCAGAGATTTCTGATTTCTGAAACAGTGCTGCACTTGTGGTGGAATCACAATCATTGTCGGGTGCGATAGAACGGGTGCGATCTGCACCGGTGGCCACGTTACAGCCGGGCCCAGACGAATTTATGTCTTTGTCACAGTTTAAAATGTGAGAAGATTTACAACTCTTGCAAATGTTATTTTATATTTCATCATGACAGTCACGGGGTAATCTGTAAAAGTATGACATTAATAGTTAGTAACCTACCAGAAATGTCTGCTTACAAATACTTGATTACCCAACACAGAGCCTTGCCAGAAAACATCATATTGCGTTGAGGCAAATGTTGATCCAGGTTTAACTGGATCATTTTTTTGGTGTTTTTTTGCTGAAGCCCTATGTATTGGCAACCCCACTTTTTTTGCACAGTTAGACACTAACAGCCTGGTAAACACCAGTGTCTTTGAAACTCAGTGCCCCTGGAGTCCTTAGACTTGATGAAGCTCTTCCAGTGAAGACATTAAACAAGTTTGTACTGGCTGAGTAGGACTCCCCCTGACCAGTACCCAATTGTTATAGATATACAGTAGGATGAGACGTAGAATTTAACTAAATGTGATGCGTAATGAGAGTTTTTCACATCTGTACTGCCTGGAAATAAGACATCATGGGAAACAGACAAGGGGCTTTCCTTTCTTTCTGCTTAGTCAGTTCCTTCTGCTAATAACAGGACAGTCGGTGAATTGAGGAAGGAGGACAGTCCAACAGATACTCTGGTTTATCATTCAAGTGTTAGGTTTGCACTGTGATTGCACACCCTAAGCCGCTTTTCCAACACGTTGCCTTTTAGGATTGATGAGAAGAAAAAAAAAGGGGATCATTAGTGGTTATAAGGTTACTGTGGTTGGTAGACTGGGAATTCTTTTAGAATATATTCTTTGCCATGCTTTGAGATTCTATGGTCTTCCCATATGAAAATTCCTTTGAGAATTCTCCCAATATGCCAACCACATGGCCACTTTTAGCCATGTCCAGCATGCACTCACACTTAATGGAAGCCTCATGTCTGGAACGCCATGCTAAACGGGCACTTCCTGCCTTGAAAACACATCCACATTTTCTCTTCAATCCCTGTATAGAACATATGTACATTAAGGGTTCAGGTACATCAAAGACATATATTCTAGAAATATGTACGCACTGGAAGGGTTTGTAATGTTGCCTCTGCCTCTTCTGGTGTTTGATTATGTATTATTTGATCTGTAAAGTAACCAAAAGTAAATCTTTTAAAATGACCAGTACAATTTGTATTCTGTTCTTTCACTCACCAATACCACCCCTGTTAATTGGGAAATTACAGGTTGCATTAAATGCCATTCGACTATATCTGATGCAATATTAAACTGTTGTGGTTAAATACTTTTACAACATAATAACTATAATATAAACATTGGTAAGGTTGTCTTAGCTTACAGCGAGATTCAGTGGACCACTATTCCCATAGGGCTGATCCTCAAAGCAAAAATGAGGACCAGCTGAGCAAATACACCATAGAAATGATGTCACACTTCCCCAAGGTTGGTCATTAGGGGGCAAATGGAAACACTATACAGGTTTCTCGTAAAGACACCGCAGGAAACAATCAAACTTCCAAAGCTTGACTTTTCTGTTTGTACTCCAGCATTGCTGAGTTCCAAGTTTACACAAGCCGCCAGGAAAAGGACTAGGGGAGTGAGATGGTATACTGTAGAGGAAAAACAGCAGGCTGCAGACAGACCCAGACGGATGTTTAACTGGGTGGGGAGCACTGTCAGAGAGTTTCTCCAAAGAGTTGCATAACACACCTGCAAGGAGGGAAACGAGATGACAGGACAGAAGTTGGGAGGGAAGAAGAGGGTGAAAGAAAGAAGTAAAACAACAGATATTAGGCTGTGTTCTCCTTATTCTAGTTGTTCTGCTAACCTAAGCCCCTACAACTTGTACTATCTAGGTGGACTTTGTACCATTTTGTACCATTATATGTATATATATATTACATAATGTTTTAAACATTTAAACATAGAAAATAGAAATGATCTGCCTGTAATGCTCTTGGGTCACTTCTGACATGAATGTGAGCGTGTATGTACATATTTTAGTGTGTAGCCAGGTGTTGGCGAAACACCTGCAGCTGCACAAAAAAGAAAAAGAAAGAAAAACAATGACTCATGCCACCTGGACATCCCATGTCCCATCAGGTCACACCATTTTGACACTAACATTCCACTTCTTTTGTTGTTGTTTTCTTAACTGCAGCCAGAGGAGTTGGAGGCTCTTCATTCCCATACTTTCCGGGTGAAGACTTTCAAGAAGGCCAAGCACTGCAGCGTTTGTAAACAGACCATCGTCCAAGACGGACTCATCTGCCGAGGTCAGTCACCTGTCTTAAAACTCTGATATCTTGGACTAACTATAGCATCTGTTTTCGTGGTGGTCCAAGACAACCCTTGAAGATTCCTGACGTGTAGTGGTTTAACTTTTCACCTTACAGGTTTACTTCAGGACAGAGTGACATCAATGTTAGGTGTTGTTACAGGTACAACAGGTTTGAAACTATCAACCAGAGAGGGCAGCAAAACACTGCTTTTCAGCCTGATGTTAAGTTAACAAGTCAACAAGTCAACCTGGATCCCAATTTCCCCTACCCCAGGTTTTTGGGACTAATGGAATACATTTTTTAAATTTGTCCAGTGTTGAGTGACAGCGCTGTAGCCAATAACCGTGAAATGGGCTACAATGTAACCCATCTGGGAAATTGCAAGTGCTTATTTTTGTTTTTGGTATCCAGCACCTTTTTATAATTATTAATTTTATAATTGTAATTGTGTAGCATTATGGAAAGGATCCCTACAGAGTACCTTTTTGCTTAACCAGGAATAGACTTTTGTCACTCACCAAACTCCACTCACAAAAACAGTATTTCACAGGAGTTGCTGGTCTACCACTGCTTCAGTCGATTAGTTTGCGTTATTGATCAACGTTAGTGTTTTTGAAGGGTTAGTTCGGAACTAATTAACATCTTGCCTGTGATGAAACCAAAGAGCCCTGCTCAAAGCTGAGCACTTAAACCAACTTTTGACTGTTAATAACTTTTAAAAATATTGACTGTCAAATGTTTCAATGCAAAAGTTTTACCCTCTCATGGTGCCTTTATTATACATTGTAATGCCTCTGTAAGCTGTAAGTAAAATGTGACTGTAGGAAGTCTGTTAACACTTTGACAGTAACCTTTTAGCTGAGCAACAAACAGTTTGCTATTGTTTTGTAGAAGCCTGTTAGATGTAAGATCGTATCACATCCTTCCTTTTTTGTTGTGGGACTATTTTCTGCCAACGCAGTGCCTTGCTCTTGTTCATATAAGGTCCCAGCTTGGGTCAACTTTCAAAATATAATCTGCTATGAATCGTTGCCTAACACAAACACAATTAGTATTCAGCAAACCCACAAACTCAGTTATTTGATTTCTTAAATTTCCCCAACCCAGAGCAAAGGCCTGCTCTGGGGAAACTGCAATAACTGCTTTAACCAGCTGGAACAACGAAGGCAATATCTGTTACAACATCCATCAGTGGTCTAAACGAGGGGTCATCTGAGGTTACCTGGGGTCAGTCAAGTGACAGAGGAGGGCAAAAGAAGCCTCAGAGAGGCTAAGGGTTAACAGCTTCTCAATTTCCTTAATGGTGTTTACTGAAGAGGCAATGCATTTGATAGATGATGATGATGAGTGATTTGCATTGTTTGATTGATGCAATCACCCTAAATAGGATAGAGATGGAATAATGTTTTTCTATGTGAAACATGCACTTTGCTGCTTTATTTTTGATGCTATACAAATATGTCATGGCATTTTCCGCGCAGGTGCCAGTTACGGTAAGACTGAAGTATAATGTAACACAGAAAACAACTGCAGGAAAGTAATTCCATAATAGACTTTAATGTGGTCACTATTTTCCGAACATGCAGTAAACCTTTCCCATCTGGTGCTTCACGTGGGTTAAAACAAAATCGAAGAATATATGACCCTGGTCCGCTCACCACATCATGTTATAGTGGAAATGTCTGTTTTCAGACAGATAACGTCAAATGAAACCATGCGGAAATGACTGGATGTTTGGTTTGGCACACCAGGAGGGGGATATTCAGCTTCCAACTTCCCTAACCTGATACAGGACGGGTAGATGTTTGAAGGGCACAGCTTAGAAAAACAAGAGCATTCTCTACACATTCGTATCTTTTTGGACCCTAAAGACTGTTTGACATTTTGTTTTTGTGCTGTACTGTGTGCAGGCCCGTGCGCATGCTAGAAAAGTAGTCAATTCAACACTGCCGATCAAATAACTTAACATTATGATGCTGCAAAGTATGGCTCCACTTCCTCTTGCTATGCACTGTGTATACTGTACATATATTTTGTACTGTAATTCATCCAGAATTAGTCCTTTACAGGAACACCTTGTTGCACAATCGCACTGTTGCACATTAAAGCCAACAGTGAAGCGTTGTAGTATAACCTTAGTTTGGTGTAGTGGCCACAGATCTAGTACAACTTAGTACAAAACTTGTGGTTTGAAACTGTGATTGTCTGGGAAAAGTGGGTTGTATAAGTAACTGACTACCACCTCACCTTCTGGATCTACTGCTGAAAGAAAGGCTTATAAAATTCCACACAGTTCACCACCTGCATTTACTCTGAGTTTTACTCTGTGATCTATCTGGTCCAGATGTTGTTGTTGCACATTAGGATGTGTATGTCATTAAATCTTGACATTGGCATCTTTGTTTCACATGCTCAGTGTGCTACACACAGTATTTTGCAGAAGCACATTTGTATCTGGTGGGACCTCCGAAGTGACTTCATCATCATAGCTTCATAGAAAAAAGGAAGACAGATTATTAATGTGAACCAGACAGAGTTGTTAACAGTATTTATACTCACAACCTCAATGAAAGCAATCTGTTCCGTGCATGGAAAATAAATCTTACCCTCCCATACTTACTAAATAGCAAAAGAAAATAATCACTACACTATTAAAGTAATGAACACTTAACTAAACATACCATTTCTATCCCCAAAAAGGATTTCTTAGATATTGGAATGAAAATGATGTTTATATTTCAGTAATGTTTTCATGAATTGCGCAGGTTGTTCCGATCACTGTGTTCTGGATAAATAATGTTCAGTGGTGTATGCAGTCACTTAAATGTTATGATAAAATGGCACAAGACAGCACCTGGGTCCATCATTTGTAAGAAATGATTTATAGGAGAAATAAACCAACATGACAAGGCTGCATTTCAGTCTATTCTGATTTAATTTACGTCAGCTTGATTTTCTCTGCCTGAGCAAATGGTGTGTATGTTCGTCTCTGTGTGTATGTGGTTAAGACAGATTTATGAGGACACCACAAAGTGAACAGCAGACTTCTACAACAAACATTTAAACATTCATTAAATTCTAATTTTTGTCAAAACTAGAAGAAATTTGCAAAATGGAGTGCCAGAGTCAAAGGCTAGTGACAGAGGTGGAAACTGTAGTTGTGTATTTGAGTACTTGAGTATATTTTTGATTTTACATTACTGTAGGATCAACCAACCAACCTTTGGATTCTGTGGACGTGTGAACAGATGCTGTGGCTCTAGAGGAGCTTTTTTAAGTCTTAAGATCTGGAGATATAAATTTATGACAGTTAAAGTTGTTACAGAAGCCCTTACAGTTGCAAATGGTGTCATGGGAAGTGTAGGATACAGTGTGTTTTGGAGCTTGACATCTATACGGACTGAAAGTTGGGATGTCTCAGTCTCTGCTAAAACAGTTTTGACCATTATTTTTATTTCCAAGTTCCCCATCCCTTAACTGGACTATCCCTTTAGAGGAATAGTTTGACATTTGGGAAATACTTTAATTTGCTTTCTTGCCAAGAGTGAGTTGAAGATTTTGGCGTAGCACAAAATAGAGAAACAACTGACTGTGTTAACTTAACACATTATATCTTGTTTGTCTAAAGTGCATAAATGACAATATGCTGTTGTTTATTTACTGATTAAACAAGATAAAGCATTTTAATGTTATTAATATTGGTAGGTTACATTCGTACAGAGCCATGCTAGCTGTTTACCTGCTCTGAGAGTTGTGCTAAGCTAAGTGTACTGTATTTTTAGAACAACGGGCCTTCAGAGCAAGAGGCTTTTGTATCTCTTATCACTGTTGTGTTAATGATATTCAATCGTATGTCTTTTAAGCCTGATATGTATAAAAGACTAACTGTTTTGCCTCAGCAAGTCTCTGGACTGTCTTCAAATAGTCCAGAATGCTTCTGCAAGGCTGTTGACCAGGTCCAGAAGAACAACACCTCACACCCGTCTTATCGGCTTTACATTGGCTCAAGTTCAGTATTCCTTTTAAGGTTCTTGTTTTCACATATAGAGCCCTGCAGGGTCAGGCATCAGCATACAGCTCAGATCTATTCCAGCCTTATATCACCAGTGGGTCTCTTCAGCCTTCTGATCACGGCTAACTGGTTGTCCCTCATGCTCAACTGATAACAAAAGGTTGTCGTACTTTTGAAGTGGTGGGCAGTCCCCAACCACTTCTGGTCATACCTCCATATTTAATGGATATGAGAGTTGTATTGGTTGTCTAATGTAACTCTCCAGCAGAAAGTGAATAAGCCTGTTTCCCAAAAGTATTTAGCATTTAACATTAAAACAGACATAGATGCATCAATGTTTTAAGACTCTAAAAAGGAATTGTCCTTCATAATGAAGCCTTACAGGATCCAGCCGCTCCCTCAGCCATACAGTACCGCCCTTCTGCTGCTCTTGTTTACTAACATTCTCCAGTCACATGGTCTCGTAATGACACAAGCTCCTGGACTTCCTCTCTCTGTAGTGGTTGCCAGGATACAAGGTGTTAGTTGCTTTGACAATAGCATGTTGACGCAGGTCAGGACCATAGTTTTCCAGTTAAAAAAAAAAAAAAAGGGTGGAAGGGTATTTTTGGAGAACTGGCCCTGAGGGCAGGAACTGGCTTTTATATTCATTCACTGTGGTGCAGTTCAGGTTAAATAGATGGTTTGTGTGCAGGGGCAGATCAATGGAGTGCTGTTGTATCTTCAACAGAGAAAGTACAAGTGAGAATTTGACCACAGATGATTTAGTACTTGATATAATTTATGAGGACACCTTATTCATTTCTTTGTTTATAAACAAACAAACTAAAATTTGATTACTTTACAGCTTTCAAACAAACAAATCTTTCTTTCAAAACAAAAATCAGTTGCAAGGGTGTAGCTCTTTGTTTCTCTGTCCTTGTTCTGAGGCGGACACATGGCCATCCCCAAGAGATTCATTGTAAACACTGATCTTCAAAGAGTAGCTGGAGACACACCACAGCGGCAGGTGTGTGTGTGTGTGTGTGTGTGTGAGGGAGAGTGAAGGTTATCATAGCTCTGTTCTTGACTGCTGAGCTCATACAGCTGGTATGCAGAAATCCCAATGAGGGTTAAAACACAATCACGCATGCAGAATTGGCTGCATGGAACGCTTTTGTTTCGTGCATTGTTGTTGTCAGAGAGACATAAAGTTGTGGAAATGTGTTACTATGATATAAAAGATTGCCTCAGTCTGTATAGTCAGCAGCCAAGTTCACACATATATAAAGTATATAGTGAATAGCATTTAACTTCATTACCATCATTGTTTTGTCTGCCTTGGTAACACTCCTTGCTTTGGCAGAAGTCATTAGTCTAATAGGTAGAGCAGATGGATGAAGATGACCATTGGTTTTTCTCTGGATGATGGATAGTGACTGTCTCCCAGTCTAATATCATTATCCTAATCTACTAAACTGACCAGACAATGACTTTCAATGAGCCTTCTTAGAGGACAGAGGCGCAATATGCTCTGTCAGTGTGAACGTAAGAGAGATTTGTGCATGCAGGTGAACTTTTGCACTCTCATCTGCCTGCATGTCACTCTAAACTGTGCATGCCAACATCTGTGTCACACATGTTCTCACAAAAGTACCTTTTAAATTAAACCATAATGTAACTAAACTGTGATTTATGGTGAAACGTGCGGTAAGTTTCAACAAACAACACAGTCCTCATGTTGAGATCCAGAGCAGTTACTGCAGTGAGGGAGCCATCTGATGGAGTGTTTGAAACACTGCAACTGAACTATACATGAACCTTTTTATTTTTAGACTCGAGGCTATTGAATTGAATTGGATCTATTGTTCAGCTCAACATGCTTGTGTCAGGTTTAAGCTCTCATTCCTCTTGGAAAATCTTACAGCTGTGTTTTTATGCGTGGTACCTGTTTGCTGTTTATTTATTGGTTGATAAACTCACCCAGATTTAAACTGCATTACGTCTTTCTGTGAGATAACTGTCAGGTCGGTCCTTGGAGAAGACCTGTATGGCTGCAACATTTTTGATGAATTATCACATTATCTTAAATCTGTGTTTTAATTAATGTAACTCATTAATTATCACAAGAAAACAAGCTGCTATGTCGATAACAAAAAGGTGAACTGGAGATCTTGATATAATGACATAAAAAATAATTGCAAGCACGGCTGTTCTTGGCTTCCATACAAAACAATCGATTTGATAAAACTATGCAATTTAGATTTATTGTGAATTATCACTGCCATGTGATTGTTTTCTAATTCACATTTTTATTTTAAACAACACGCATACAGACTTTTTCCATGAATGCAAGTCGTTTTTAAAATTAAAGTTTGCAAAAAAGAAGTACTGAAGGTCGAGTCACTGTTTTGGAGCTTTTGATTATATCACACAGTTTTCATCAGCAGATGAATATTACAACATTTATTATTAATCATACAGTTATTGAACCTCTACAAGTCTACAAATATGATTGAAGGCTCCAGAAGAGCAAATAAATGGATCATGCAGTGCATTACTCACAGTACTGCAGTTGATTTAGTCACACTTCTTTGTAATGCTGTTTGTTACTGAATATATAGTCATGAAACATGATCCACATTATACAATTAGGGAAAAATAGGAGGAATGGATCTCATAAAATATAATCCAATGCTACTATTTTGTCTCCCACCTGTAGCTCTTCTTACAGCCACCAGGAGGCAGCAGAGTCATTTAAAACCTTTGAACTACCTTTAGCCTACATCATCTGCTACTGACTTCCAGTATAAATTTCCAACATTTTCTGCATAAACCTCAAAGCTGAACTTGCGCAGATTGTGTTGTCCACATTTTGTCGGGCTTCTTGTCATATTTACACATTAATTTGCCGTGTTCTTGGTAGCTACATCAATGTATCAAGGGAAACAGCTGTTTCAACCAAACAAGGTCTGACTAATACTCCCAGACAGTAAAGTAAACAAACAGAAGTTGTGTTTTGTCAGGTCGAAGCAAACAAATGACACAGAGTACACAAAACGAGTCCATGGGAAATTTATTCTGCTCTTCTGCAGTGTGTTCGGGAATCTCCCATGTTAGGAAAGCCTTAGCAGCTGGATAAAGGTGGGGCTTTAGCCACAGAAACCAAACACTGGCAGGGATCTTAGCTGGAAAAGATGTGTGGGCTGAATGATAACACCCCATGCATGAGTCAAATGATGGATAGTGCTGACTGAGTGTCAGTAATTACTAATGTTAATACTACACAGAAACGGCAGTGAGCGCGTAGAGTCCATAACAAGTATTAGAGAGTGTGTAGGCACATGAAACATACACTTTCAGCTGTTTAGTCATGAGCTGTTTACACTCGCTTTTGTGTAACAGATAAGTACATCTAATGCCTGTTTCTGAGGGTGTGTTACATGACCTGAAAGCTGGTGCCGCAAAAAGACATAGTTCAGCCCATAACTTCTAATCTTAATATCTCATCCAGGAGATAACTTTGTGGAGATCAGTCGGTACACTGTATACACTACTTATTAGGCTTGTAATCCATTACACTTACAGGAAAAAGGACATACTCAGATTATAGTTATGTTTATTAAAATGGGGATTATTAGCAGGATTACAATTTAAATAAAATATATTTAAAAACAAATAGCGTTACACTACCACGCACATGGGTGGAAACACAGTACAGTAAAGTCATGCCTTCCAGCTATGATAAATGGTCTATAGGCTACCACCTGAATTATCTAAATAAAGATAGATGATTTGATCCTAATAATCTTTGTTTCTCTATTTTGACTTCATTTTATCCCGAATTTATCCCGAAAACCTGTAATGACAGTGTCATAAGCCTCTAACCCTCTGTGGGCTAAGCAATCGCCCACAATTGCAAAAGCAATTGGTGGGGCCATTAATAGGTACATAAATATTTAAATAAACAAAATTATTGTCATCATTAAGCCCATGTACCATAAGTCTGCTTAAGTAGCATCCAAAATTACTATGAAAATTACAATTCTACCTAACTTTGGCCCTTGCTGGTTTCACCTCATCATGAGCACCATCTGCAGCTCAAAATGTGTCCCTTTTCAGAGTCTTAGTCAGACGGTGACGTACTGTGGAGGTCAATACACTGTATGTACACATGCTGGCGCTCACGTGTTTGTTTGATTGTGCATGAGAGGGGGAGAAAAAGGAAAAGGAGAAGGATGGAGAGAGAGAGTGAGGGGGGGGAGAAGAGGAAATTTTCCAGCCCTGCCCTCTGATTGTGCTCAGTGTTGTAAGGGGGTCCAGCCCAGCCCTGTGGGAGTATACACTCATTCCAAGGGACCAGGGGAAGGAAGTCACTCAGCCCCAGTCACACACCCCCACCTCTATCGTTTTTCCCCCTCCGATGTTGTATAGCATACCACAGACACAGAGTCAGATAGCAACTGGTGTTCCACACTCCCCATCATCTCATCTCCTCATCATCATTTTGACCAACTCCCATCCCCACTGTCCTCTCTTTAGATGATTGATGCGAACAGTTGTTGCATCTCCTCCCACTTTATTATTCATCCTTTCCATTTAGATGTCTTCTCTCCTCATCTTGCATCCATCCTCATCACTGGTCTGCTTACACCACCACTCCCCCCCTCCCCTTTCTTCCTTCCCTCCACCAGGAACATTTCTGCTCTGTTTATTCTCCAAAGCTCCAACTTCCTAACAAGGTAAAGCCTAACCGGCGTTCTCTGGGCTCAGAGCTTTCACACCCAATATGGAAGTCCTGCTTCTTCCCATGTGGCCCAGGAGTGTTGTTTACTGGGGACTCACGTGCTGGGAATGGTACTGGACATTGTCTTGATGGACATGCACATGGATTTTATGCTTATCAACCAAACAGCCAAGTATGTTTTGAATTTCACATCTATGAGGGCATTCCATGTGACTTATGTCACATCTAGTATGTCAGAAGTACTTTGTGTAGGCCTCAGTGGACTTTCACTCTTGTGAATTGTACAAAAAAAACCCTGAAATATGGGGGAAAATGTCAGAATTTTGCATGCAGGTCAAAGAAAGCGAAAAACACCAAGTCTAAAAACTAAAACACCAAAGTGAAAGTGCCAAAACAATGTCTCTGTTGACAGTTTTCTTCATAAATAATGATTAAAGTATTTATTAAGCAGAAATGGCAAAGTTTCAGTTGTTCAAATTTAAGATGTAGCTATTTTTTTTTTCTATAAATGGGATATCTTTGGGTCTTGGACTGATGTCTGACACAACATATTGCTAAAGACGTCACCGGAGGCTCTTTTGAAGGTGATTTTCACATTTTGAGATCTTATAGACTAAATGATTAATCAACTATATGATTAACTGAAAAAAAGGACAAAATATGGAACTGAAAGTTTACATCCTCCTCTGTGGGTTCCTTTTGGATAATCAAGAGTGGAGTAGAAATGTGAACTGCTAACCTCATTCAGAGTATGTTGTTCAAAACTGAGTGTAATAATGTGTTTCATTATTTTTTTGTCAAAATCTGGACTCAGTCTGTTCCCTACGATAGACTATCTGGGTCATGTTGTATAGAACTCTTTTTGGTTTGACCCTGGGAACTCAAGTATGTTTGGAAGTCTTGGAAATGTGTGTATCCCGGTAGGATTTCATGGTGCCACCCACATTTGAAGGTCTCTAATTAAGAAGTCAAAGTGACTTTTTAAACGTTACCCCCCAAGTGCAAATATAGTACTGCGTATGCCTAAATAGAAACTAACTGCACCATGATGTAATTACATATTTGGCTCTAAAAATGAAGCTCTCACTTTCTTGTGTTTCAGTACGTATACGCTTCTTGTCTACCAGTTGATTGAAATATAAGTTTTTATCCTGTTTAGGCTGAACATTGAAAATCAGTTTGTTGTACACCTGATGTAAGTTATGGCGTCAATAAATTAAGAGTTTTATTAGTGACATGTCAATCAAGTAAAACATAACTGCGGGTTACAAAAATACAAGTCTCCTTAAGACTGTTATTCTGATTGTGTTGTCTTTTAAAAAAAAATAAATGTCTGCTGGAAAAGATTCATTGCCTTGTAGCTGTTGGTTGACCCCCTTAACTGCTCTGAACAGTCAACCTTTGACCCTGAATAAGGCTAAGCGCTATTTTAAGTTTATAAGAAACTATAGAGTTGCAGAGAAGTTTATTGAAAATTTTAGTTGCTAGAAATAAAAGAACGAGCCCATAAATACAACATTTAAAACAAAAAGAAGTCTATGATAAACTCAGATCTAGAGATAAAGGTTTCTAATGATCTAGCAATCTGAATAAATTCATCAGAGCAGTGAGTCTGATGTTTGGCTGGCCTTGGAAAGATCAGATGTCAACTCTTGCCTTCAATATGTGATAAAGTTATGATTCCAAACTCTTTAAATCGGTTGTAAAAATGTTTTGTTCATGGATTTGTCACGTTAGTTACCTCAAAGATAACCCACTTTTGAGAACTGGTCCAGTGTGCTCACTCTTTTAATGGAAAAGTGATGCACTAGGCATTCAAAGTTATTGAAATATAATTGTCAATATTTTTTAAATTTATTTATTCAGCCCAATGAAAGCACAGAGAGAACAAAACTAAAGGCGCTGTTTAATGTTTAGTTTGTCTTTACTGGGCTACTGTACAAACATGGCAGTCCAACATGGAAGATGACATGTGGCATCTGTAGATATTAAAGGCTTCTTAGGTAACAAAAACATAATTATTCTTATTTTCAGACAATTATACACTAATAAAAAGACAGTTATGCATATTTCTGCCATATTCTGTAAATTAGCTCACTAAATCTTACACACCAGACCAGTTTAAGGACTTTCTTTGAGAAATATACTGTGTCATTAAGGGACATATATCAACAAAGATTAGGGAGTATAAGTAGAAAAACCAAGACTGACGACATAACATATTTAAACATAGACATGATCTCCATTCTTATACAACGTGAGGACTGGCTACCTCCCAAATTCATATCAATGACTTAACAACTAATCACAATAGATATTACACTTGCTTTGAAAAATGTGGCTCGAGACAGGAAGAATAACTCATTACATAAGGTGTAGCACGTTCCAGTAAAAGCATACAGTCCTCTCCTTTATTTGGAAAGCTTACGCCTCTGCACACTGAGCTGTGTTTTTATTCTCTGTCCTTTGTGGGGATCTGACAATTTATGAGCCACTGGTCCAGGTGCTCTCCCCTATTGACCCTTATTTGTAGACCCAGTGGGAGTCCAGAGAGGGGCCTCAGGGGTTGAAGGGAAGCTGGCAAAAAATGTGTTGAAATTCAAAAGTAGAACAATGTCGTTTATCTTGTTTTTGATTGTGTACTAGGTTTTTATGAATTCCTTACAACTCTGACTCCCACATAACATGGCCTTCTGTGAACACACTGAGACTTCTTTAATCTCCGTTAAAGTGGCTATAAACAATATTTTCATATCAGTAATGGATCACATAACTATTTTTATGTGAAAGGGGTCAGACATAGTGACAATCCCACTGACACTTATTACCTGACTGTAGTTTCCATCAGTTCCACTGAGTTTTATAAATCTAAGTTATCTCTAGCTTCATCTTTCAGCTCATTGTTTCAGTGTCAGGGAACACAACCTTACTGGTCCACTCCCACCTATCTCATCAATGTTGATTCCAGCCAAAGTATGCAGATATTTTTAGCAAAAAAGCTCTGATAAACCCACTGACCAGCACAAAGCAGCATACAGACAAAGTTATCAATATGCTGCTCAGCGATTTAGCGGCTAAGGAGCCAGATATTTTCCAAAACAAAGCTAAAATGTGGGCACCTGTCGGACTTTCACCAGCTCGTGTGAAACACAACTCCAAATAATGTGATTTGGTGACTTTTCATGTAGGACCACCAGTATTTTTGACATCTTTGGTCTCACGTGAAATGTCAGGACAACTATTGCCGTGAAATTTGATTTGTATTTTTGGTTGAACTTGGACTATGTTTTCCATTGCGGGATTGAATTAACCTTGATCTCCTGATTGTCAGTTACTCTATCAACAGCATCAGGTCAAAATATTACTGTTTATGACCAAATACCTGCAAAAGACCTTCCCATCAACCTACATATACGGCACAGTGCAAAGGCAAACCATTGTACACAATATGTCTAAAAGAGGAAGACAAAATATCAATAAAAGATATTCACTTGATTGCAAGCTGCTTAGTGTTAACGGATGAGCTGTGCTGTAACTGAAATGGTTTCTTTAATATGTGCAGTTGAATTCTGTCTGTATAACTCGATAAGCATCTGTGCAGCTGTGTTCTGGTGTGGTGAATAAAAGGTGCTGAAGTCATTCATCAGAGCAGTTTCAATAGAATGACTCACACACTGTCATTGATTTTACCATTATGTAAAGGTGCTCTACTGATCGAATTCATCGTTAAACGTCTATAGATGTCAGCTCTTTCAAATCGTGTCAGTGTTTCAGTATAATGCATTAAGTCTTTGATGTTCAAAGAGCATTAGGCTAACATTGGGCAGTATTAGCCTGCTAACAGCAGATGATATTTGACTTAGACCACAGAACAAACACTGTGTGGAATTTGAATGAACCTCTTGCTTTTTCATACCTTCTTGACAACTACTCAATGTCATGATTCAGGCTGGACCACAGTGTTTGGATTTCTCCACAATGTTTGAGAGATTTTTATGAGCTGTGAAGTTAATTCCATTTTTTTCTTTTTCTGTTTTATCCAGTGTGCCGGGTAGCTTGCCACAAGAAATGTGAAGTCAAGGTAAGAGTTAAAATATTTTGTTTTAAATTAATCACAAGAAAAAGCAATGTTTGTATTTGCAGATTTTCTTATAATTTTGTGCATGAAATGAGTGTTGCTCTCCACGTGGAACAACCTAAACAACCTGAACTTGTGAGCTTATCGTGAGGAAATATAATTCCTTAGGGGGTGTCAGATACTTTTCTGTATGTTTGTGTATGTGAGTGTATATACATGCAGATGTTGGGGAAGGTGGCGTTTGGGGAGTTTATGTTCTGCAAAGAAATCTTAAGAATGTCTAAACAAGTGCTCTTTGTACCAGAATGTGTTTATATTGGATAAACTCTTGCGTCTTGGAGATCGCCCCATGTCTAAAAATAAAAGACCTCTGGATGGAGCCATCGTTTGATTCATCTTGTTTTGGAAAGTCAAAGAGCAAGTAGAAGGAAAATGGGAAGGAAAATAGATGAAGCTGAAGTTCCTGCAGGGTTGTTGGAGAGGGAAGGTTGTGTGTGTGTGTGTGTGTGTGTGTGTGTGTGTGTGTAAAGGTACAACTGCCATGAGAGGTTTACAGGAAGATTTGCACACACAAGCTCATGAACACACACATATACAGTAGGTATGCGCACCTATATACACACCCTTCATCTGGTATCCATTATTGAAATGGGTGCTACTTGCCAGCTTTGCCCAGTCCCTTTTTTACTTACAGGAAATGCCAGGGGTGCAGTGCAGACAGGCCATGCTATGTACGAGGTGGGGGCTTGGGCCAGCCATGCAGGAGGGGCCTCTAATGGAAAGTTATCAAAATAATTGGCCAGATAAGCCCAGCCCATGCCACCTTTCTTATTTATCTTTGCATTGCATTATTGTAACTTTCACCAACTAAGTGCCAATAGATTTTCAGAGGTTTAATGAAGCTATAGTGATATGTAATGTCCCCAGTACTCTGAAAGATGCACAATGTTTTTATTTGACACAATGTGCCTCATTCAATTCCTTAGTCATATACAGATCTGCCTGTATTCACATGGGCAACAAAACACAAATTTTACCTGAAATCATAATATATGATGTGTAATGAATTATCTAAAATAAACTGTGTAACTAAGACAAACTTGATGCAAACTTAATATTCTGTTCAAAATATCATCATAATCATGGTTGCCAATTTACTAAGAGGTTTTTATGATTTTTATTGGCATACTTCAGCACACAAACTTGTGCGTGAGTGATGGGAAAATTCTCCCACAGCTGCCTCAAACTACTAAATTAGGGACAGTGTTTGTGTTATTAATGAGAAATTAATTAATTTAATGAACCTCAAAAAAGAAGAAAAAAAGTAAGAGAGGTTTAGGTTAAGATAAGATGAGACACATCGTCTGGTTCTCATTTGACCTTGGATTTATCAAGTTAGTATTGCTAGCAATCCTAATATTGACCAAACTGTACTTAGTAGCTAGCCAGCTATCAGAATGAGTTAGCTATGCAAAGTTAGCATGGAAATATTTCACTCCTGAGACTAATAGTTTCTTGTAATGTTTAATAATTAGACAGAGTAGTGATTTGTACCCCCTGTAAATTTGCTGTGATTTATCAATGGAACTACGGATATTTTTCCACAAGTTAGCACACATCTGTGTATGTGTTTGACCACATGCAGAAGTCATTGGTAATTTATTTCTGCACGAGATCTGATCCGGGGCTCTAGTGTGATGACGCCTTATTAAGAATAAATACGTAGCCAAAACATAGGGTGCAAAATGTCTTTTTGTCCTCTTAGTGTTTTATGCAGCTGCAATGAAGAACAAAGTGTGATGTATGGCGGTGTATGCTACATTCTCGTTGATTTGAATTTTCGGGAAGTCAGAGGTCAAATTTGTGGGAGGAGGCACTAAAAGAGCCCAGAACACATTCCTGGTGTCTATATATACAAAACCTAAACTTTCCATCTCCAAAAATCACAGCAGCATTTCCTTTTCTAAACATTTCAACTAAAAATGTCATAGCTTTGGCAGGAAGCAATTTGCTAACAAGCCCGAGATGAAAAACAAGGGAGTGACCACGACAGGGTCAAGCTTGATCACTATCTGCATTTAGTCAGGCCAGCGAGACTGCCTGCTACATTTTTATGAATTTTTATTTTAAAGAAAAACAAACCAAAAAACAGATAAAGCTCCTTTCTATGTTCAGTTAGTAGTCACATCACATGATCTTACATGTTAGGAATCTAAACTCCTGATAATAGCTTCTGGTCGAACAGTTGTCCCAAGTACACACTACAGTTATAAATCTCTGTCTCGAGATAAGACTAATATGTGGCCCATATTTAACCTGGCAACTGCAAACAAATGGTCAGACCTGTGTGTGTGTGTGTGTGTGTGTGTGTGTGTGTGTGTGTGTGTGAACATGTGTGTGTGAACATGTGTGTCCCCTGCAGCCTTATGTGTGTTTGTTCACAACTGGCTGTGAAAAATGCTTTCAATCTTATCAGTAAGATTTCACTCCTGGGTGACAACAGGAAAGAGCCAGAGAGAGTGAGTTAGATCACCCTGGAAGTTTATACGATGGATTTCAAGGTCAATTTTTTCTAAATTCTTGTAAGGAACACCCGGCCTGTCCTTTCTCCCTGATTCTTTCACACGTCTTCTTCCTTTGCTCAAATTTAACCCAGTGGCCGAATGTTTGGGACTTTCCCACTCCACTGTGAGAGCATTGAGGAAAGGTAAAACCTAAGACTACTAAAGAGATCACCAGAAGAGCAGCGGCATGTTTTAGAAGCGGAGGATACACAGTTGTTTTGTTTGTGATGGACACTGCGGCCAGCCGCATCAAGCAGCACAGAGCAGACGGAGCTGACCAGAAGTCAGACACAGAAATGGTGTATGGTCGATTTTTCAAAATAAAGCACCCTGTGCGGACCTTCAATCATAACAACGGAGAAAAGGGAAACAATTTAACTACATAGTCTACCCCTTAAACCAAGAAAAAATCGGAGATAGTTAAAGTCTAGCAGGCAAAGATTTATGTTAATGAATGCTAGGATTTCCTCTGTGCTGGAAAGCAAGTGAACAGATATCCCTTTAAGACTGAGATAAACATGAATAATATACTTCAATTGTGGTTTGTCTCATTTGTTTATGGCATCAACGCTTTTTTTTTTGATAGCGACAGGAATGTGGGGAGAGAGAGATGGGGAACAACCCGCGGGAAAGAGCCACAGGTTGGACTCAAACCCTGGGCTTCTGCAGCAAGGACTGAGCCTTTGCACATGGGGCGGCTGCTCTACCAACTGAGCTAAACACCGCCCTGATATTTGTTTTTTAAATGATTAGGCTGATATTGATACTATTTAAAATATATTTTAAATTAACTTACCAAAAATATATCAGCCATTTTGTAACATAACTAAATCAAAATCATTTATTTATTTTTAATTTATTGGTACTCTTCTGACATGTGTATACTGCAATTTATTGTTACTTATCAGCCATCACATACACTAGCCTATTTTATATGTCTGATAAGTTAAAAGCAGCCCCACAGATATGCCGGTCAGACTCTAATGGGTTGGTAGCACTTAAAGTCCGGAATAAGCTGAGGTGCTGAGTACAACCTATTGGATTTCACTGATCCTTCGTTGCCTGTCAAGCGTGTTTTGAGAAGGAAACTACCATGTTCCACCATTAATGAGGAAGGGGGTCTGAGAAAGTAAAGCGGCAGAACGAGAACACACTCTCACTCCACTGGTCTTTCAGTCCCTGCTTCAAAATGATGAAGCATTTGTTTTTGTTTTTACCAGCTACTGAAATTCTCAGAAATTTAAAATTCGGAAAAAAATGTGTTTCTTTGTGCTGGCTGGCATCCACCGTGTGCTTTTTGTTATTTCAGATTTGTCATTTGTGACAACTTTAGCTTCTTTCATCGAGCACAACAGGTCTGTTGTTTGCAACTTGCTGATGGATATATCCTCATTTTGCTCTTCATATTTGCAAAGTGAAAAGCTGCACATTGCTCCTTTTGTGCCTTAATACAACTAGTTATAAGAAAACACTTTAATAAGGAACTTGTACAGTAGATTACTTAAAGGGATAATATAATAATAAATCATTTTAGTCAATAAATTGTTCTCTAGTTGTGGATAGAATTGTACATTTGTGATTGATTACCTAAACCTTACCCTTTTACCTTTAAGTAAAATACCACTGTGTTTAAACAAGCAGTCATTCTGGCACCATGTGCATGTCAGTGGCAACTGCTCCCCGACATTTTTAACATTTCTGAGCGATCATCTGGAAATTAAAAGCCCTGGTTGTTGCTTAGAATAAGGCAGGCCATCAATCTCTTATTATTTATTGCCACCAAGTCTTTGATACATCCAAACACCTGTATCCAGGTATGAGGTGCATTTTTGAGAGAGAACATCGGGTTTCCAGCTGGTTTTAACCTCACCTGTTGAGCACAGCTTTGATTTATAACTGCGGATGGTTATAGTATCTGTCTGGTCACAAGGAGCCAGGTAGAGCCATTAAAGTCTAGTCTTTAAAGAGACCATGCTTCCACTGTAAAACTTAATAAATAAAGGCACGGCATACATACGTTATCATGAAGGACTTCCCACCAGCTCCTTGAAGTTTGTTCTGTTGTTCACCCTGATCTTTGACCTCTCTGTAGGGCTGCATCTGATAGTTTCTTTTATTTTTGATTCATTTGGTGATTATGTTTGGATTATTTGGTGAATTGTTTAATCTATAACCCAAACCATGTCAGAAAGAAAGTCCTTTGTTTAGTGCAAATTGATTGGACTAATGGATTACTCAAGTAATCATTTCAGCACTAATACCACTACTTTAAACTGCTTAACTTGTAGTTTCTATGACTCCATTTAAATGATGAGATTTTTGCAGCACTGGACAGAAATGACCCACCGTTGTTTTGTCCTCACTCCATTCTGTCTCATGTAGCCTTTTTCCTCAGCAACAGCAGCTGTCAGGATCATTTGGCATGATTAACCTCATCTTCTGTTCCAGTGACTTCCTTTAGATTCCACATGTTGCTAAAGGGCTGATTTATCACACTGGCAATAATTGGAAGCTGTGTCACTGCTGCAGAGTGAGAGCAAAGCTTTTTCAAAAGACTCTATAGTACTGTAGGTTTAGCACTGGTGAGAACAGGTATAGGGGTTTTCAGTGTTTTGCTGACAATAGCATACTGTAAACTCTTTTAACTTACATTTCTGTTTAGTGGTCATGCAACTTCTCTTAGACTAAATTAAATTTCTGTTTATCTTCAGACCTGTTTGCATTCACTACTTTCCATTCTGACTTAAATATAATCATAGAACTAACTTCCTTATAGCTAATTCACACCGGAGTCTGAGATAAACTAGCCATTTAAAGAAAGACACAGCACATTGTTCTCTGACAGCAAGTACACGAGGCATTACATAACCCCAAGAGAAGTTTCAAAGATGTCAGCTTGGTATTGAATCCCAGTAACAACATTAACAACTTCCTTCCTTTTCCATGTGGCGGCTCTGCAGTTAATGAGAAATGGGAGTTAGATTAGGAAGGGGAGCAGTAGGTGGGGGTGAACTCCTTCTAAGAAAACATGCAAGAAGCCATGTTAAAGTCATATTGCTGTGATGGAATGAAGGCAAGAGTGAGTGAGGATGAACATGAAATGGATGGGGTGGGGTCATAATAAATATTGGTGTTTGCCATTGAATCTGTATTTTTGAGTAAGCAGCTCCTGGTCTGATCAAATACAGTGTCCGCTAGCTCTGAAGCTAATTGAGTTAGCAGTCACAGGACAGAGCACATGCTCACTACTTCTTATGAAAGCAAAGTGTTTGCGAGAACACGACAGCAACAACACAAACACGTGATAAATCACTGGCCTCACAAATTTTCATTAGTTTTGTCTCATGAGAATGAGAATGCCTCACTGAGTCTAAATATATGCAGTCAAATGAGTCATATTTGGAAATTCTGAAGGCAATGCAGTCCTAGGACAAGACTAAGATAACTTTAAAGTTGCATTAAAGATTCAGTGTGTGTCCTGCGTGGCTACATTTACAGAATATGGCAGAAGTGGAATGTCATTTTCATAATTATGTTTTCATTAGTATGATCACCTGAAAATAAGAGTCGTTATGTTTTTGTTACCTTAGAATGAGTGTTTTATAGCTACAGACACTGTGGGTCCTCTTCCAGGGAGTCTGCCATGTTGAACTGATTCTACAGTAGCCCAGAACAGATAATTTAAACACTGACTGACAGGACTTCACAGCATCTGTAGTTTCATCTGTCTCCTTTCACGCTAGGAAGGAGAAGGTTGCAATCAGCTACACTGCTAGATACCGCTAAATCCTGCACAGTGATTTGGGGACAGCAGAACAAGCTGCAAACAAAACTGACACATTATCACCTGTTGATTATTTAAACATCCAGCAAACATGGGGCAAATTTGACTCCTGTTTCTGGCCACCTGGGTGTCGATGAGAGCAGTGGGACTGAAACAAAGCAATAAAGTTGCAAGCTGTAAAACCAAAACATTGAGTAGAATGATGCTACTATGTTCCATAGAGTTGAAAGGAACTGTAGGCTTGTTGACACCTGTGATATTACACATACTTGTGTAATTTAATGTTAACATCCAAATATTGGTAAATGCAGCTTAAACTTTGACCTTCAAAACAAAGGATGCTATCTGTTGCAACAATTTTGGCTTGAAGAAGCAAAACAAAGGTTTACTGATCTATTGAGCTTCAGGCAAACCAAAAACAATCATATGTCAGCTCTCTTTGTTCCAGTGCGTGAGCGAATGGATTACACAAGGAGCAGTGGCTTACGGCCATGTATTTAGTAACTGCATGGTAGCGACATGTGCATAGATACAGCAGAGAAAACAAACAGGAACGCCCAGCCTTTAACATGATGGAGTAATCAAGAGCTGCTGGAAAGAATGTCAACAATGGGCCAAGTGCATGCAGGAGACAGCAATGAAAGGAATAAGTGAGGGGAATGACTTCGTAAAGCATGCAGTTACATAAATTACATGCGATTTTAATTTCATTGCCCTACAAAACTTGTTTTTAAAGCTTTATATAACGGAGGAGTTGCTGATCATGCACCCTCCTTTCCGGCATCACTAAGCTTCTCTGACCACTACAACAGCTGTGTGTGAAAAGCCTTGCTGGAGGACACATCCTTATTACATGATGAAGGAGCTCTGAGACTTTTTTCGTTCCAAGTTCCCCCACCCATATCAACAGGCTGTCTTTTGATTCAAAGTGACAACTTTTCCATCTTATGTCTGCTTTCACTGTGTCTCCTGTTGTCTAATCATGACCATCCAGGAGAAAAACTCATGTTAAATGTGGTCTGGATGCTGCATGGGCGTCGGTGAAATGTTCCACCGGTTGCTGGGGGACAGTCATCTGTGCTCTGCTGTGCCGTTACTCGGGAAAGCCTGAGTCAGACTCATGAAATTGGACATCCCCCAAACAGCTTTCTCTCCCTCTCCATGTCCCTTCCTTTCTTTCGGTCTTATTCTCTGTTTATCTTTCATTTTAACTGTTCCGCTACTTGTTTTCTCTTCCTCTGTGCTTGTCTCATGTTCTTTCCCTCTTATTCATCCAACAGCAAAATCTGCACTGATCTCTTGATCTGTTCAGGTTTTCTTATCACTCAGCATTTCTGGAAGATCCACCATGCTTTTCATATTTGAAACCTCAAAAACAGTTTGTCCAGTCACGTACAGGAAGGATTCATGCTGATGTCTGAGCTTAGTGATTTAACCTGCTTGAAATTATGTTGTTTTCAGTCTTATACTAATAATCCTTAACCTTGCTAGAATAAAATCAGCTGGAATATTAAATAAAAAGTGGCATGGCAGTTACATGGCACGTCTCTTGCAATGTTGGTGTGATTACAGACAGCAGTCTCGGGATCATGAAAAACCTGAACACAGGAAATCGACCAGACTAAGGAAAACATATTAGCCTAAAATACAAGCATATAACTTCCCCATGCTTTGCATGAGATCTGACTGCTGGTATATGTAATTGCATTGCGCCCACTTGGACAAAGTCCGAAAAAACAAAAACAAGGGGAATTCCCCCCTTCCCTCAGATCAGCCTGGTCCCTACATTAAAGGTGTGCATCTCACATAAACAAACGTGTTGTTTCGTTACCATAAACCACATGTCTCCTCTCTGGCAGCCCTCCCTTCCTTCCTGGCTCCTTGTCATTAATAGCGAATTAAATAACGCTTACTGAGCCGACATCTGGTGAACACGGCTTCAGCTAAAGGTGTTACTTTTAGAGCGACCTTCCATGTAATTACTTCCGAGCAACATCAAAGACTCTGACCATTCTTTCCATGTTGTGGCATAATACTTAATGTGCTACAAATTTGTACCAAACATTCCTTAGTAACGTCCCTTTGTCTGCCTCTGGATAATAGCTAGGGAGCTTGTGGAAATGAATTAAAATGCCAGAACGATGACTTTACTTTAAGACTACCGGACTATGATCATGATTCCAGGTGAGATCTCCTCCTAAACTGCTCTAATCAGTACAGTACAGTTTCATTATTCTCAGCAGCAGTGGCTTGACCCATCATTGAACAAACTTCTTGCTGTTTTCTTTAGAGTTGGTGATACCTGTGGGGAACCAGAGGACAAATGAAAGTACTCCGCTATCACTTTTAATGCAGGACTTTTTACCTAATTTAAGATGGAGGCTGAGTAATTAACATGTTATCAGCTGGAGAGTAAATTGATGATCCTAAACACTTCCCCTTCCTCTCAATGTACCAATCACAGTTGGGGGCTCAGAAAGTAGAGTCGTCTTGTAATTGGAAGGTACTTGGCTCCATCCACAGAGGGAGTGTCAAAGTGTCCTTGAGCAAGACACTGAACCATTTATCACCTCCCTGTCATCAGTGTATAAATGTGTGTGTGAATGTTGGCATATGTTGTAGAGTGGTCAGTAGACTGGAAAAGGACTATATAAATGCAGTCAGACATCTCAGTAGTCTTGCTGCCTCAGCTGCCTTCACACTACAAAAACACTTTGGGTAAAATATGTGCTTGGGATATTTTTAACTGCGACACTATGTATCCTGATTGTGTGGCTGTTGTCTGTATTTTATTTCCAAAGCTAAATGGCTAAATGATTTAAACGTTGCTAATTTTGTTGACTGAAAATTGACATAGCAACATAGCAATAGTAGGTACTTGGGCTTTAAAAGGTTAAATCCAAATCCATAAAATTACTTTTCAAGTCACAGAGTACCTTTTTAATCCTAACACAGGCCACATCATTTGATATTGTTATTTCAAATGAGATAAATGTCATTTGATTTGTGAAGAGGAGAACAGTTGACAGTCACAATTTTGCGTGTGAGTGATAACTTCCTTGTCATTTGAGATCTTGTAAATTTGTTGATCTCCATGGTTTCCAAACTTGACAGCTGCACTTACAGTCTTACTGTAAGTCATCTGATAACTTGAGTGTCAGGAAGTTCAAGTGGTGACTGAATCAGCTGCTTTGAGTTTAGTGCAAACTTCAAAGCAGCATCACCCGAGGAGGTGCATTTACCAACCTCTTAAAGATCAGATTACAGAGTTTTAACATTAACAAAAACCTCATTATCACTGTAGTTATTTCTATATATGTTCTATGAGTATTACGCAGATGATAGCTACAGGTGTGGAGTTGGAAAAGTTGTCAGAAAACGGAACATTTTTATCTTGATTTAAGTCAGCAGACCGAGACAGACAACACTCAGCAGTGTTTGGCAGTACTCGATGCGATGAAGGGACTTTTATATGTTGTCTGTAACAAATGCCCATACCAAAACTGAGAAGAAGGCATTTAGATACTTTGCACCCTGAGACTGGAATGTATTACAGTATGTAAAAAAAAACAAAAACTGATTTCTTTGAATGTTTGTAAATCCTTTTTAAACACCTGGAGACAGAATCGCTGAGGTGTCGCTGTGTGGTCAGGTCTCGAAAAAGACATTTTTAATCTCAATGGTTACCTGGTCCTGGTTAAATAAAGGTTAAATACAATTAATGAAATAAGACATCTATTTATTTTTGTAAAAAGTAGTTACACAAATGAAAAGTTTTTTGCAAGTAAAATCTAATGAATACATGTTTTTAAATTTTTCTTGATTAGTAGGAATAAATTCAGGGTTCAGTAATCAGTCTTCAACTTCCCTGCTGTATTGTACTGTACTAAAATGTTGTGCATGTTCTTAATCTTAAATTCACATGCATATCTCATTATATCAGCACAGTAAGCCAGAGTTGAACTCTTGGAATCTAAATGACATGATTTTATTGAGCTGCTGACTGATAAGTATGTATCTCCTTGCTGCTGTTGACACTGTTCGACTTTGGAGTTGCCGTGAAGTCAATGGATTCATTCATGGTACCTTCTCTCTTGTTGCAGCTGTAGTGTGAGTATTATTGTGTGTGTCTCTATATGTGTGTTTGTGTGAGAAGGAGAAAGTCAGGGAGAGAGGGAAAGAGACAGAAAAGGCGGGTGGAAGGAGGGGGCGACTCATATTTAACCTGTAACTTGAGAAGCTGATAACAAGGACAGAATGAAGAATGAGCTTTTGAGGAAGGAGTGTGTGTGTGTGTGTGTGTGTGTGTGTGTGTGTGTGTGTGTGTGTGTGTGTGTGTGTGTGTGTGAAAGGGAGAGAGAGAGGAAGACAGAGAAAGAAAAGAGCTGCGCTTTTGTTCCCCCCCCTCGATCTCCCTGGGAAATTCAGTTCAATATTTTTTCTCCATTCTCGTTACTCGTGTGTCTCCCCGTTTTGGGAGGAGGTGAAAATGGCTTGAACAAGAGGGAGGAGAAAGAGAGGGAAATAGCTATAGCTCGTAGCCAGACTTTGCCTGCTTATTCAGCGCTGAGTGCTGCACTGCGCCGTTTCCAGTTCTGGGATGTTAAGATTTGCCTTTGGCTGCACTTCTCCCCACTCTCGCGCACACATAAAGACTCTTTAGACATTTTTATGCTCATTTTCTTGGAGGAGGAGTGAGAGACTAGCCAGACCTATTAGCCCGGAGGCTGAATCACTCACACCAACTCTCTCTCTCTCTCTCTCTCTCTCTCTCTCTCTCTCTCTCTCTCACACACACACACACACACACACACTTGTACACTCCTCCAGCTCTGCGCTGCACCAAGGTAACAGTGAGTGGATTTAGCTTTAGCCATCTGGTCGGAGCGCAGAGAAAACCCTCTCTGCTGCACAGAGGGGAAAAGGGAAAGGACGATGCAGCACTAAAACACAGCCGGACAGAGAAAACCAAAGAGCGAAAGAGAGTACGACACACACGCACACACAGAAACACAGACACTCTCTGACAGGATGGCCACCGCAGTGTTTCAGGTAAGGAGTGTGGTTGTGAGAGGGGTAAAGAGCTGCTGCCTGTCTGGTATTTGAGTGCCTGGCTGTCCCAAGTGTTGGCTGTGCTCTGTTTCACAGCAAACCGTCCGCATTATGGATTTGCTTTATTTGGTATGGAGGAAGAGAAAGCTTGAAGTGCTCTTAGATGTATGTTTTCTCAGACATGTATGTAACCTGGCAGTATTGTTCATGTTTGTAGGTTTTACTGTACATGAGCAGTTCTGTTCTGTTTTTACATATGCTTTGTGTGTGTGTGTGTGTGTGCATGGATATGTGTGTGGGGAAAAGTCATTACAATCATTATGTGTGCCTGTACGTTTGCACAGCACTGTGCATTGCGCTCCTTCCAGTGTGTCCGCTGTAGCTGTTATGGATAACAGGAATGTGTGTAAATGAGCATGTAACAGAGATAGATTGGAATTTGTGATTGTTGTATTAGTGTAGATTTGTATGTATGTGTTTATGTATGTAAAGCTTGTTTCTTTCTTGTGTCTGTGTGTGGTCTCCTTGGCTTACCATGTTTTGTGGTTGGTGGCCCATGGTCATGGCTGGAATGACAGTGGTGGCGCATGTCTCCTCTTGTTTTCAGTTTTCTCTTCTCTTCTCTTCTCTTCTCTTCTCTTCTCTTCTCTTCTCTTCTCTTCTATTCTCTTCTATTCTCTTCTCTTCTCATGCATGAAAACAATTTGCTGCACCTTTGAGGGTACTTGAGTGTGTGTCTGTTTTCATCATACTGTACCAAATCTTACCCTTTTTGACCCAGAGGTCAAAGTGCAGTTGGAAAAAAAGAAATGGCCAACAAACATTTCATCTATCGAAAATGTGTTTTTCATGTGAGTCAGCATCATATGTGTGTGTGTGTGTGTGTGTGTGTTAGCCTTCTTCCACTGATTTTTAGTGCTGGTGTATGTGCAGCCATGAACTCAGCCGCAGTGTTTCACAATAGGACCTTGCAAAAGTTGTTCCACAGAAAAAAAATGGCTGCAGGCGTGTGAAAACCGAACAGCTATTTAGGAATTTTTGGCACATAGAGTGAGTTACAATTCCCTCCAATTTTCTACAAATTGTGGAGAAAAAGAATGAAGGGCATAGTGTGAACAAAGAGCATATATATAACACATTCTTAAACAGATTTGTAAGATAGCTCCTCTGTCTGGATTGTTAATGGATTTTTACTTTTTTTTATCAGGTACTGGTGCCAGTATTATACTATGTAAGGGTAAATTGTGTTTAGTCCTTCAAATATGACTCTAATACATGCATCAGTGTACTGCAGTCCAATGGAGTTAGAGCACAATGGCAGCTGCTGGTATCATCCCTGTGATGTTCTCCAGCTCTTTGCGCCTATGTACCTATCAAGTACAGTGTGCATAACAGACTATATTGTACATGGCAGCTTCATTAAAGTGTACTGGAGTTGCTTTTGATTTTTGGATTAAACAGTTCAAGTCTAAGGTTTTGAAGTGGGTCTCCATTACATGTCAGGCTGAAGTCAGTTTGGTGAGGGGTCCCACCATAGTTAACATTTTGGTTAAATTAAATAAGTATTTGTGAATTAACAGTCGACTTGGGAGCAACGCAAAAAACCATGAGCACAACACTGGTATACAGTATAATCCCCTAAATAAAATGTTCTAGCGAATGTGGCCAACAGTTGCTAGTTGCTTTTTAGCGCAGTTTTTGTCTCTACTAACTACTGAGGGAAATATTGGGCTCTTTAGTTGCTAAATGCTCCACTGTGTCACCAGCTAGTCACTAACCGTGTCTGTCTGTTGTTTCTAGCGATGAGCAGGGAGTGTACAGAGCAGGGTTTTTAGAGCTTCTTCACTTTTTTCAACAGCTGTCTGCTGTATCTGGGAATGGGGTTAATGAAAGCAATGAGATTGAGTCATAACCGTAAAGCTGGGCGCAGTAAGAAAAAAAATGAGCTGAAAGATGCTAAAACGGCATCGATAGAGCTGAAAGATGTATTCATTGAGCCCTTTCACACGTTGAACGGCGATTTAATCCATTGTTAATATAATGTTGAATAGAACTCTTAAATGCTGTATTGTCTAATATTTGACATCAGATTTGTCATAACTAGTATGATGTGTGACATTCCTTGTCCAACATAAATGTAACACAGCACTGTCCTGCCCGGACAGCAGCTTTACCCAAGTCTCTTGGTTGTGTGGGAATGGCGTACATCCACTGGCAGGGAGCCCATGCCGGACTGGATTTCAGAGTAGACATTTTTCATCATTACCATCTGCCAGAGAAACAGTGCTCCAGTCAACCCCCCGTCCCTCCTTTAGGCAACTCATGATAGATGCATAACCACAGTTGCACACAAACCACATATACAGCCAGGACAGGCACATAGGAAGGTTTGGGAAGGTGTGTGTTGAGTGACTGTGTGTGTGTGTGTGTGTGTGTGTGTATGTGTGTGTGTTTCTGGGATTAGGGATAAGGCAGTGGTCCATGACCATATAAAACCACCAGCATGAATTCTCATGCTTCTCTGCTGATGTAATCCTTCCTCAGTGTGTGTGTGTGTGTGTGTGTGTGTGTGTGTATCTGTGTTTCAGATGCAGTTTAACCTCTTGCATTACGATGTATTGTACAGTAAAAGCGAACATTTGTGTTGTGTTTCCTATTATTTTTCTCACTGATACAGAACACACTGACTGTCCAAAACACTTGTGTTTGACAAATGTCAGTAAAAGCTCCTTCTTAACACTGAAAACCACAATGTCTTTTCTCGTATCCCCATAAATCTAAACATTACAAAGTTTGCATATACAGAATAGGCTAAATACATGTAATGTAATACAAATTATGTTGCTTTATGTTGAAATTTCTTATATCATCACAAAATTCTCTGCAGAATTGAAATGTGTGCACAGCAATTTATTTATACCCTTTGTCCTCTGGACTAAATGCTGGCACATAATGTGAACTTGCAATACATTAGCAGCATAAATAATCTATAGCTGTGCCAAAGCATCATGGCGTACAGTAGGGCTTTTAGTATAATTAATAGCATCCAATCAGGGCACAATAAAAGCTTTGCATCTTTCAAGGGTGTCATATAATGTTTTTCTTATGGTAGTTACTTAGCAGGTCGTCTGGCACACATGAGAAACTGCTGTCATAGGCCTAGATGAAGGCGTTTAAAGGGTGTATGAAAGAACGTATCTGGAGACTAATGTTTCAGTAAAAATGAACAGTGGACCCCTTTTAGAATTTACTGCTTTGAGGCTGCAACAGCTCAGTGCCGTAAGGCCACCACAAAGCCCACCAACTTGGACCAAATTTTGCCCATTCATTCACTCAGAGATGATGTAATGTTTTCAGTTTAATTGTTTGGTTTATTTTGTGCTACAAATCATATTTCAGACTTTTTGGGTAGAAAGTTGTGATCGCTCAAGCTCAACTGAAACCACTTGCCCACAATCCCTATTTCTCCCCATTTGTCCTTCGGTGAACACTGGTGCCAGCACAGTCAGACGAAAGCTTTCTGCAGACCCTCACAGTCTAATACCCCTTAAATAGAGGAACCCCTTATAATGCACCTAAAAAGAGGAACATTATGGTGAAACATTTAATGACGGCTAATCTTTTAAATTACTCCATGCAATCAAGCTTAAAGCCTGGTATAATGGCTCTCATAGTCAAGGAATGTATTTAGAAAGAAGGAAAAGAAAAGTTCCCAGTGTTTGACGTGACTTTTTAGTTTGACAAGCAGCTTTACATTTATGATTTGATCACCAAATAATGTTGTTCTCCATTTGTAGTGACAACACCAACATGGCTGCAGTATCACTTGCCAAACTACCCAAACCAATGGCTATACCCTGTATCCTAATCACATTAAAGCTGTAGTAGAAGGCATCATATTGTTTCAGAGATGGGCGGCCTCATTTGACCCTTGCGGGCTTCATCTCAGGAACACAGATCTCTTTTGGCTTCAAAGCAACATGATACTTATTGAATGTGGCTCCTCCAATGAAACTCAGCTGAAGCTTTGTTATGTTCAGGTCATGTGGAGAGGTTTGAGTTTGCAGATCTATAGTTTTATTGACATTGCCCTCACATGCATGGGCTAAGGTTGTTATACATTGAGGTAGGATTAGGTGCAGCCTTATTCTGGTGCCCGTTTGAATCAATGGTAAAACTTTAAATCAGATGGACAGACATTTTTTCCTACAGAATGATATGGACACCTTTGTGTCAGTATATTTAACAGTATAGATGATAAACAAGGTTGATGGTTTACATCTTCCAACAATTATGTAGAAACTTTCCGTTCTGTTTTCAATTTCAATGATTAAACCCTCGAAGGGTAATTTTGCTTGTAACTGGTTTGGAGGACGGTTAGTCTGAATGTTTTAGCCTCTTAGTGGTCCTACTTAACAAAGTAATGATTTGCTGAAGCATTTTAAGCATGTCAAGATATGTTCGTTCTGCTCAACTACCAAGCAAAAGCACAGACAGTGGTTTATTTGAAATGAAGATCAGCTTGTGGGCGCATTAACTCAAATGTAGACCAATCCTTTTAGGTCTGCAAGATGTTTGAGTTCATAGTTATCATAGTTAATCCATAATACGGAAATATTTTGCCCAAATTCAGAAGGTAAGTTAGAAAGAGACAGAAAACTTAATATTGTAGTTTCACCATAAGCCCAGTTCCAGTTTTGATTTGTTTCAGTGTATTTGTTCAGAAGACATAAGAGAGACAAGGGTTCATATTTTAGGATTTCACCTCCAGTTTCTATCTCAAGTCATTTACTCTGGATTGAGTTGCTGAATTATTTGACATGACTCTAATGGACTTTGACAAGCTGCCATCACTTTGAACCTCTTTGGTCACTACATACAGCTTCTTTTAAGATTTACGGCAGATTTGGAGAAGCAGCTCCTGGCTGTGCTCTAAAGGCCTCAGCTTACATTAGAAGTTGTTGGAAAGTGTTAGAATAGCCAACGGGAAGGAATGGAGTGGGTGGAGGCTTTTTCCTCTCTTTCTTTTTTTTTTTTTTCTAAACTAACAGGTTTTTTTCATCATTAAACTTGATATCATTTTTATGACTTTGATGTAATAACCAAATAACCATTTCAAAACAAATGTATTGGTAGGAGTTGTTTCCAGTAAATGCAGGCTACAGATGAAAAGGAGCATATTGTTTTTACTGGAAATTTTATGAATCATAATGTCTGTGAAGGTTCTCAGTCATCCGGGTCATCTTTCTTCTAGAAGGGCTACTGGACTTGGTTGTAGATCTGTGAAGACACTGAATCATAATGTGCGGTTTTATTTTGACTAGAAAAGTGGCGGATATTAACCGTAGAAGCTTTGTATAATAAATCTATATAATCACTATGTTACCCAATAAAAAGATTTTCAGATTTTGCAATTTAAATTTCATGGTAAGGCAATGGACAAAGCGTGAAATTAGTTAACTTGCATTCACATTCAATCAATTTAAAAACATCAGTGAAACTACAATTTGTTTCCATATGACTGAACATCCATGTGAACACTATGTGAAATATGTACCCTGTGTATGTGTGTGTGCCAACAGTCCACCGGGAGGGTGGAGAGGTTGTTTTCTGTCTCCTTTTTTTTTTTTTCTTATCAAACCTTCATGTCTCTCTGAAGAATGTTTATAGAAAGCAGACCTGTTTCCTTAGTTTTGCCAGAAAGCCCTCATATTGTTGTTTGCTTTTCATGGCTGATTGATGGGGGGGTAAGAGGGGTTTGGTCTCGAACAGAAAGACAGGAAACACTGGTGCCAGGTTTTTCCGAATCTCTCCGAGCAGCTGAGACTTGAAGACCAGTGTGCTAAAAGTTGAGGAGATGCTTGTCTGGCCCTAAATAACAAGTGTATATCGTGTACTAGTGTTGTATGTTTTGGATGGTAGTCAGATTCTTTTTAAATGATTGTGTTATCCACGTGGAAATTTCGACTTCAGTTGACTTTTTTAACTGCTGTGTCAATGCTGGAAATCAAAATTTAATGGTCTTTATAGTTTTGCCCAGCTTGTTTATGACCTGCTAATGGTAGTGTTGATTTTGCCTTTCTGGACATATTAGTAATATTTATTGTAGTAATATTTTTGTTGGAAACATGGAGCAGCAGTGATTAATGTTTGCTGGAATCTGTTTGTGCAGATCTGAGAGTGTATCAATGTTCAGTAGATTTCAAATGCATATTGAACGTCAAAACTGTTGAGTGATAGTGTACAAAACAATACGCAGCAAAGGGAGAATCTGACAATTAATTCTTACATAATCTCTATTTGAACATTTGTCATATTTAACTCTTGATGCTTGCCTGAGGAAAAACATTTTGTCGGTGGTTGATAGAGAAGTAGATAAAGTAGGGAGAGGAGAAGGAGATGAGGAGAAAGACTTTGGCGGGATTAAATATGAAACCCAAACATGCCCATCCGTCTGTCATTAGATGGCAAAGTATGTGGGTGTGAGGGTGAGTTAGTGTGGTAGTAAGATCATTGCAAGTTAACTTACGTCTGTAATATCCTTCCATCCAAGGGGCCTTTTGACAGTTTACAGCTCATCTGGATGTGGCATGGTTGACTCTTAGCACAGACTTGCCTTAGCTCGTCTTGTTTACCTCCTGAAATCAAGAGACTGAGGCACTCCTCATGCAAGTCACCATAGCCAAAACAAAACAATGTCATCACAAAGTCCATTTAGTAGTTCAAACACATCACATGATCTTCATTTGCAAATCCAGCTGCCCAGTTGTCATGAAAATGCAGATTCAGGCTGAAACTACCAATTATTTTCATTATCGGTTAATCTGCCCATCATTTTCTGGATTAGTTGATTAGTTCTGTGGTCCATAAAATGTCAGAAAATAGTGAAAAGATGTTGATCAATGTTCCCCAAAGCCCAATGTGACATCCTTGCCTTGTTTGGTCCACAACTCAAAGATATTCAGTTTACTGTCATAGAGGATGAAATAAACCAGAAAATATTCACATCTGAGAAGCTGAAATCAGAGATTCTGAACTCAAAATGGTTATTTGATTATCAAAATAGTTAGCGGTTAATTTAACTGTTGACCACTAATCAATTAATTGTTGCAATGGTGATTTGAACATTACATATAATTCCAATAAATGTCCACTGGGCAACTCCATCTTCTAATAAAGCTCATGTGATACGATTGAAAACTCCAAACCAACCACTAAATGGACTTTGTGGTGAGACTGTTTTAGTCAATGACATCCCATTTCTTTTGTCTGTCCTCAACAGCACGGTGATATAAGATTATGGTTGAGACTGTGGCAAATCTTGCACTCTACCATGTTAAATATTAGTGCACACAGTTACCACAATAACTGTAAGAACCACAATATCATATTATGTGGTTATTTTTCTGTGTACTTAAGGGTACAGTGGAAGGCATACATCAAAATGTTTCATTTCTGGCTGGCAGGCGGTCCTGTGGTTTAAGGGTAGAATAAACTTTATTTTCTCCCTCCACTCAAAAATATGTTTTGCTTATTGTTTCTTCACTCAGATGTTTGACCTTCACTCTGCAGGATGATGTACAGTATGTGCAGAGTTTGACACTATGAGCCTGTTTTTACATTCATCTGCTGAAGGGGGAAAGCTTTTGTCTTCACCTTAAATCTCAGAGTAATAATAAGATGATTTGTGACACTGTGACAACTAGTTTGGAAGCCACTTGTGGTCCAGTATGCAATTTATACAAGTGTGACATGAAAACTTGTAACCTCAATTGAGTTCTCAGCAGGAGACATCTTGTGTCTAGCTATTAAACTGTTGAAATGTTTTTCAGTGATTCATACTGTATGTCTTATCATATCTGGACTGGATCTTTGCTATTTTCCCTGATACACCCCACTTCCTTTTGCTTCTAGTCATTCCTACATTCTTTTTCTGTCTCTCATGTCAGACTTGTTCTGTCTGTGTACATGTCGTTACACTGGTTTCTAACATCTCCTGCAGGCCAACAGATGTCCAATGACGACATGTGGAAAAATATTTTCATCTTAACAGTGTCACTAAGATACGAAATGGGGAGATGCTGTAAGACTGTTTTTCACTTTAGACAGGCTGAAGTTTTCCCCTGCTTCTTGTCTTTGAGCTAAGCTAAGCAAAGCGGCTCCAAGACATTTCTCTGTACTGTACGCACCGAGATGAAATAGATATTGATCTTCTGGTAGACTGCAAACAAGCACTTTGCCCAAAATGTCACATTTGCTTCAGTAGGGAATGACTTGAAATGGGATTGGCAGTGAAAACACCTTAAATTTGCTTAAGTTTACTTCCCATCAAAACTAAAACAGCAGAGTCGAAATACAAGCAGCTCTTAAAGTAAGGGGCTTTTACTCTGGATGCCAAAGGGTGTCCATCCCCCCTCAACCCTGATTCTTCATGGCTGCCGTCTTCTCTCACCGCCCACGCCCTCTCCCCCCTTCCCTCCTCCTCAACTTGGCCCGGTTCCAGACAGTGAGAGCCATGCCGAATGCGTAAATTAGCGTGCTGGTAAATACCGGCTCTTAGCTGAAAGGGCCTGGGAAGGGAACGTGACCCCCGCTGTAACTTTGGAACAAAAGAAACAAGCCGTAGCTTCTCCCCTCTCCACGCCGTCGCTCCTGTACAACAAAGATGGGGTGAGAATGAACAGGCGCTGCCGGTCGACAGAGGGCCACTTTGAGTCCCGGCCATGCAGAAGAAACATGGCAGGGACATACAGAGGCTGTCAGGACCCTCTGTGTTCATACGCAAGCAGAATAAGATATAAAGTATTATGTTTTTTTATCTTGATATTTATCTCTGCTTGGATATTTGCTACTGCAGTGACGTCAATTTTAATCTTTATAGTGTATACACACTTACAAACTTGTTCCATGATGCTTTCATTTACAGTACTCACACACAGGAGCTCACACGGATGAAGCATATCGCATAGGGCAATGGTTTTATTTTCAATTTGATTAATCAGTTCATTATTTATACTTTAAAATTTCAGAAATGTTGAATGTCTCCTTCAAATGTCAACAATTGGAAACCCAAAGATATTTAGTTTATTTATATTTAGTACAAAGATATAAAACAGAGAAAAGCAGCAAATCTTCACATTAGAGAAGTTGGAACCAGAAGATGTTTGATGTTTACTCAATAAATGACTGAAGTGATCATTAAAAGAGTTGCAGATTAACTTTTTTGATTGATTAATGGACTTGGTACCCTGACAGTTCTCGTAATATACATATGTACAAAGACATGAAACAAGAATAACAATCGCACATGTCCTCATGCGTTTCATATGCTCTAAACCATAAATCAGCAGCACTGAGACAAGGAACAGTGTTTGGAGACTGCTGTACTGTCGTGTACATGTCCTGCAGTCCAATCTGCTCAATAAATCTAAGATTTTCCACAACTTTCCCCGGAGGATCACAGACGCCATAACTTTCTCAAAAACAGATAGTCAGATGAAAAGATCAAAAAGAATTTACATGTTTAGACATAGAAAGAGACAAGCTAATGAACACAAAATGAGAATGGACATGGAGATTCTAGAGTAGAGTGCTACAGTAGATGCATCAAAATTGATTAGAAATAGAAAAGCAGATAAACCTTTGAGAGTGATAAGGCATGGGCACTTGGAATGGAGCTCTCCCATCATTCCTTTGTGCTTTGATAATATCCCAATAAGTCCATACGGACCCGCACTCTGGCACACTCCACCATCACGGCGGCAGAAAAACCTTCTGTTACTAGTTACGGCTCACAAATTGAATTTGCACACTGAATAGTTCTGCTGGGGTGTGCCAGATGCAAGGAGCTGGATAAACATAAAAGCACTCAGGGCAGCCGTGTGTTTATATGCCAGCTCCGAGGGCCAGGGAAAGTTTTTTTAGCTGCAACACACATCCCCACGCTCTATTCCACGGTGGAAACAAACTAACCTGTGTGGCAATCATTTCACTGCTTGGAGTAAAGCTGGAATGTGTCACGATATATCACTCTGCTGTTTGATTTTCCTACATTAAGTTTGAGATTTATAGACACAAGCATAGCAGAGATTTTAGTGCAGATTGTTTACCCGAATAATGAATCAATTCATCATTTATTTAAGGCTCTACACCGGTCACGCCATTAGCGAGGGTCATTATTATATTCAGACCTGGGAGACTGTCATCAATTACCTAACATGATTGTGTCTGGAGTGTGTCAATAGCTAGTAGGAAGCGGACTGCATGTGAACGCTGTCCTACAAACCAGAGATGCCTGACATGGACTTTTGTCTGCAGGAAATGGGCCCTTGTTTATAGCAGTTAACACAAGCATGTACGGAATGCAGCAACACAATTATTCTTTATTATATTACACTCATTTGAATACTCCCGATAGCATCAACACACACTCTCGCCAGACCTCCTCCCCACGCACAGCAGAGCACGGACAAAGGCTTTGTGTAGGTTTTCATCTAAATTCAAACATGATTCAGGAGCCATTGGCTACATTGCGTCCATTGCATTAGTTACCATTCCCACTGGATTGATCATTTTTCGTCATTTGTTTCCATGCTTGATTCAGAAATTTCACTGTAGTTCTAAGTCAGTGGTTTGTTCTGATCTTGTCTTGTGATAGCTAGAAAATACTCATGCATATTACATGTGAGTATTGTTTTAAGATTGTTGATTGATTCATAAATGATGCAAATGAACAAGACAAAGAATCTACAGCGATGCCAGCAGCTCTGTGAGTCTGAACCTGAAAACAGTGTTGCTTTGAGGTAAATGCTAATATGCTCACAGTGCCAATGCTGATGTTTAGCAGATATAATGTTCACCATGTTCATCGTCTTAGTTTCTCATGCTAATATATGCTAATTATCACTTAACCCAAAGTGTATCTGAGGCTGATGTAAATATACCATAAACCAAAATGTTCTGATAAAAAGACGAACAGTTAAGGGATCACCAAAGTTATTACAGTTCATCCTGAGGGGGACGCATGAATGTCTGTATCAAATTTCATGCCAATCCAACCAATAGTTGTTGAGACATGACTCAGAACCACAAATGTGAACCTCATGGTAACGCAAATCAGAGAATCAAGTCAAACACAAACAACAAAACTCATCAAGGCCAGAGATATCTGTACCAACTTTCATGCCAATCAGTCCAATAGTTGAGATATTTCTGCCTGGATCAAAGCATTGCACTGACCACACTACTAGCGTGACTAAAAATCACATCATGAGCAACAATCTGGAACTCCAATGCCTATATTCTTTTCAATGGAAACATGTAAGCCTTATTACCTTCTTCCATGCATACTTTTCAGATAAGATGTTTTGTGTCAGGAGTATTTTTTCACCTAGTGGTTTCTCACTCCTTGACCTGTGGCTAGCCCGCTAAGTGCTCACCTACACCCTGCCTTTAGATAAATTATTCCCTGTGGTTTCTGGGAGATCCTGGTCATGACTGCTTTACCAGACAGCAACAGTGCAAAGTTCCATTACAGCAACAAGTTAAAGAGGCAACTACTTAGCATGAAGAAGAATGTGAGCTATTCTCATGTGGGCAGACTACCTACCCGCTCAATCTGACCTTTATGTCAGAGGTTTTACTGTATCACACTGGAGACATTTGCTGACTTGGCATGGATGTTGTCTCAAACATAATTAACTCTGTTTAGTACACATAAAAAAGTATGAATTTTATTAGACATGACATTCAACTAAATGTCAGTTGCCATAGCCGGTTTGATGTTTGGAGAAGAGACTTGTTCATGAAGTGACTCTGTGTTATGTTATGCCCCTCTTGTTTGCTGGCACAGTGTACCCAGAAAGTCACATTTCATGATTAAATTTTGCATTAATTCCTAACCATGTATCAGAACACTTGGATTGAATCTTCGAATGTCAAGTTGCCCAGTCAAAGTAGTGTTCATTGTATTCAGTCATAAGATTTAGGAGCTGTATTCACAGAATTATGGTGGAAACAACTGTGTTTTCATAAATGTATGATCACCTGGAAAATAAGAGTCACTGTGTTTTTGTTACTTACTAATGAGCCTGATTGCCACGTGTCCTCTTCTGTGGGGTCCGCCATGTTTCTACAGTAGCCCAGAATGAATAAACTAAACGTTTTTTTGCTCGTTTTGTGGCCACAATGTGAATTATGAACCAATAAGTCCAGTTTGAAGATTTTTCAAACACCAAAACACATAATGACAGTTTCTGACTCTTTGAGGAAGGATTGAAAGTCTAGAAGTTATTCATACACAGTATTTTCCCCCTGCACCTCAATTCTTGCAAAGCGAAATAGCTTAGCTAAATGCTACAAGGTAATCCACCTAGTTCAGTGTGCTTGAAAATTTTTAAATTGGTCACCAAACTGTGTTTCTAGATAATGTTGCATAATAGTGTGACAAAATTAGAGCCAGGACCAATTTATTTGAACATGTACAATTTGTTCTTTTTCAGCTCCCTGCTTCACAGCTGCACTCATTCACACTGAGCAGCTTCACATTCACAGAGTTCACATTATAATGTTGGCCAGGGAGCATATCCATTACAGGGTTAAATGCCTTGATCAGGCTCATGCAGTTGTTGACGTGTGCGTTTGGATTGTGTTGAGAAATATACAATTCAAGCATATGTTTAGAATTTGAGCAGCAATTAGACAGCTAGCAATGCCTGTCTGATAATATGGTTTATTGTATTTTCTCATATTGGAATGTTAGATCTCTGATCTCGGGTCAAAACTTAATAGGGCTCTGGTGGTAATGACATGAAGTAAATCTATATACTAATAAGAATGTTTAAGTTGTCCAATGCCAACAGGGACACTAAAACTAATAATAGAGTTAAGGAGATGTCAATCAATCACCTGTGTTGATCCCACACAAGTGTTTAAGGTGTATAAGTATCTATGCAAAAATTTTTTTGCATTGTTGGGTTTCTCAAAATCATCAAAATTTTCAGGTTTCTTTGTGCAAACATGTCAGCGGGATAAAACTTTGCTGTAACTTGGCTTCTTTTGTGCGTGCAAACGTACTTGATGGTTTGTGACTGCAGGTGGACTAGCTGTCAACAGGAGTTTGTGAGAGACAGAGGCATCAGGTGGAAACACTGAACAGGCCTAAGGAGTCAGGGCCAGGGGAGGGGAGGGCACCCGAAGAAGCAGGGGGGCCTCTGAGAGAAGAACGGCCTGTCATTGTGCATAGAGTGATAAGGATGGTGAAGTAGGAAGGGGCTTTGAGGGAATGGAGGGGGTTATGGGAGGGTTAGAATAACTTGTAATGGAGGTGATTTGAGCCAGACTGAGATACAGTATCCTGTCAACTCCAGACACACTCCACCATGCCAGACAAATTCTCAAAAACAGAGACACATTCCACTGGGATGCCATCATTTATGTAGGCTGTTGATACAGGACAACATGTCAGGCAACTGTGATAGACAGCAATCACAGAGGAACATGCTGATCCCATGAAATGCGTGAAAAAGATTCTTTCTTTCCCCTCACTTTAGCTTGCATAGGAAGTGTTAACAGCCATTGTAGTGGAGCATGTGTTACGTAAATTCAGGCACTGTCTCTTTTCATATCAGAGTATCAGCTGCTTCTGCTGCTAAAAGAAACTAAAACATGTAATCTGATAAAGGTCATTTCCTGTTTGGAGACAGCATTCCTGTATTCCACATTGGGTTACAGTTATAAAAGAGATTAAAAGTCTTTAATGACCCAAGGTGACTCACACATCCTCAACTTTGTAAATCTAATCAGCCATCCTAACATTGCAATGGCAGAAGTCCAGTGGTCTGTTTTAGTTTGGTAATTAAATAATGCTTTAACCATATTACAGAAGCTGTTCTAGGCTTTGTTGGTTTCAGATTTCTTGGACGGCCATTATGTAGGCCAAAATTAGCATTTTGCATAGACTGTATATCGTTATATGTGTGTATATTATCTTTAGGCTGATAAGCAACAAGACACTGCAGTGCAGAAATGTTAAAAAGAAGTTGTGCCTATTTAAAAATGGTGCCCTGCTCGGTTCATATTTTCGTCAGAAGACTAATTTAAAAGATTCTCATCAAAAATGTTTTCATATATTATGTGTTACTGTAAAATATAGGGCCAATATGTCATTATCAGATTGGAAAAAAGCCCAATTTCAGCTCGATAACATTCAAAGATGCAAAGTTTAATTGAAACTCACAATGGTTTTGGAAGGCACAGATAAGATGTGTATTTTGTGTGTGTATTTTATTTTTGTGAACAGATTCTAAATCTGCTTCCTGCAACTGTAACACAAAGCAGACCCAAGAAGAGCAGAAGGCTTGTGTTCATGCAATGACACAATTAGTCTTGGATAAGGAGAGTGGTGGAACAGTAGTGAGGATGAAAGGTGCTTTCAGAGGTCAACAGATGTGATAACCCTGAGGACTAATCTAAAACAGCTAAAAACAGACATGTTTGGAATAGTAATAAAAAAAAAGGACGGAGGATACAAGCAAGTCAAAATCCGACTGGAATCACAAAGCTGTCCTGTGCTATCATTTGCCCTTTGTTATTTACAGAGGTACATGGCTGACTGGTGAAAATTAAGTTAGTGGGGATTTTTTCCCATGTGCAGCATCAGAAAAATGATGATGAAACAGTAGCAAAGGGACAAATTACAGACATGCATAGGAAGGAAACATCAGCGGTGACATCCTGTTTGACTTCACTCTCATCAAGCACTTAATTTGAATCTTCAGTTAGAGGCTTCAGTTAGAGGCTTCATTTAGAGGCCATTATCATTACATTCTTCCTGTTTATCGGCCTCAGTCCTCATGTTCTTGCTCTGAGCCCGCAGAATGATTATGGAAACTGTTGGATGGTAATCGGATTAGCCGGGCACTTGACAGATCATGAGTTCTGTTGGAGCAATCTCACCACTGACTAACTTCCCTTGATAGTACAGTTGTGTTGAACAACATCTTATGATATCAAATCAGAGTTCTGAGTTTTGTAGTCATTATTGCTGGGGGAATGGTTGACAAGTGCTAATTCTAAACATTTGGCTTTTCTGATGTATATAATACACTGAGAACATCATAAACAGCCCAATTTAAAGCCGCATTACTTGTTTGAACAAAACAGTAAAGGTGAAAGATGCTAAAATGCTACAGAAAGAGCATTTTAATGATCAGTTGCTATTTATTATTTTTTTATTTAATATGTAATTGCAAATAAGGAACAATCTGACTAACCAGTTCTACTTTTGTTTTTAGGTGTCTTCATCTTGTGTCCCAGCGACAAACTATGAGCTGGTAAGTAATACTTTTTACTTTACTTTTTATTTTAGCAATGTGCTCATTGGGCATTATTAGGTCCTTCATGGTGCCTAATTGGTGCAAATAGGATTGGAAAGTAACAACCTCTATCAGCTACACTAACAAGGCAGTTACTATTGGAGATAATGAACTATTATCTGGAGGCCCCCTGAGACAATCTTGTGATTTGGGGATATATAAATAAACCAGACTTTACTTGACCTAACCAGTGTTTGGCAATTGTTTTCTCTGTTCTCCTAAAAAAAAAAAAAAATCTATTGGGTACTGTGGCACAAAAAAAAAATCAACTAGATAAGAGATAAAAATGAAAAGTGGTGTCCTTGAATCTGCTATATCATGATGACGTCTTTTGGTGGTTAAAATAACACTGAACAATGTGGAGCGTAGTCTGAGTATGAACTGATTTTGCAAGGGCAATAAAAAACATGCTTGTTCTGTTGCCTTATTTGGTATTGGCATTAGAAGCCGTGTTAGACTTGGAGATCATTCGCTCACTCTCTTTCTCATATGTTGTGTGTTTAAATGGTTTTGGGTGCTTGACAAACCAAAGCAAATATCCCCTGCACTTTTCGACGCTCACAGAAAAAACATTTCTCGAAAAGTCTTGTTTTTCTTTCATAAAAGCTGCAGTAATCAAGCAAGAACATGTTATTATCCTCTGCAGATGCTTTTGCTCTAGATGCTTTCTACATGAAGACATCCTGTGTAAGATGGACAGCTGTATGGGCTAAGCTTGTTAAAGCGCTGTGCTCGACCTGAGCGCTTTCTGAAATGAACACCTTTGGACACAGAGTACAAGAATTTAGCAGAAACCTACCCTCTTACTTTACCTTTTGGCCTCCATATGACATAAACATTCACTTTACTAACTGAACCTGTAGTCTGTCTGCTGCTACTTTTCTGCTGACCACTCTTATCATCTGTTCTCATGTCAGTCAACTTCAAGTTGCTGCAAAAAGGTTCTTAGCACCATTGTGGCTGCAGTATTCACAATACACCTTAGGGCATTTGTAGGCAAATCTGAAAATGAGAAACTTTTTTTGAGCACTTTTGCAGTCAGACAGTATATGGGAAAATATATAAATTGTCTGGCTCCATTGACTTTTTGACATTTTCAGTTAGTCTATTATCTGATTTAATAGAATGAAAAAAAAAACAACAACAACTGAAGAAATAGAGGCTGCAGGGCATCTCCCTCCACTTTTATTTCCTTTTTATTTGGCTTGCCAACAGGAGTCTCCCAGGGCTTTTGCGCCTGCATTAAAGGTGCTGATTGCTCTCATAAATGCTGATGAGCTGAGGTGTAAAACATTTGTTGATGTACCTTCACCACCAAGCAGAGTGGAGACTACAGCTACAGGGCAACAATGCTTTGTTGTAGCCCAGAGATACAGTCAAATGGAAAAATATGAAAGCATGGGAAGTAGATATGGACTGAACACAGGTTGTGTTTAGTGAAGTTGTTCGGGCGTCAAGCTGCTGTGCAGTATTCAATTTGTATAAGTACATATTACGTAGATGAGTAAATTGTTCTACTTGTGCGTATGTGACAGCCTTCTGGTGCGCAGCCATGGTAGTGATTCTGACTGACAGGAAGTGAATGATGCTGTTTGTGTATGTGTGTGGACGTGCATGCCTGCGAGCATTCCCAGCAGCAATGTTCAAGCCTGAGGTGTGTGTGTGTGTATGCATATGAGAGCTCTCCTCAGCCCCTTGTTTGGTGAATTCCTTTGCACCCTGCCAGAGACCAACATGATTTACTGCCCCACTCAGGTGCAGACTGATTGCAATATCGACCATATATTAACTTGGAGAAAAAATGTTGGAAAGACAGAGAATCTAGACATTCCACTGAGATGGGACGAGCTACAAAATATACAACTTCATTACCGGATGATAATGCTCCATTCTGAATGAAATGGAAATCTGATATTTCTGATATAAGCAGCTGTTTCTCAGCAGAACATCACGGGCTGCCTGACATTTTCTGAATGACTTAGCTAAACAAAAGTTAAATTAAAAAATTCAAAAGTTAGATTTTGTCTTTCCAACCAAAATAAGTGACTTGTTTCAAATGAGAGGAATTTAAGAAGACTTTCAAAATCTCAGAAAAAACTACACTCACACACTATAAGGCATTTTTTGTCACCTTGTGGTGAGGGTTCACAAGCTATCACAACTGATTTTAGATGAAGTGTGCAAGATTATTCCAGTTGCAGCCTGAAGCGAATGATTGCAACATTCAAGTAAAACATGCATGAAGTCATTCTCTGTCCACTGCCTTACAGTTCCCCATTGACCCGTCTCCAAGGTGCTCTGACTATAAACAGCTAAACATCTTTTTGGCTTTGAGAGAATCAAACACTGTTAACTAAACAATCTTGCCACAAGGACCATTTAGTGGGAGCTGTGGGACTTTAGGTAGTAGGAGTTGTGTGGTTATTTTTTTTAGGAAATGTTTTGAAAAAGAAGAATGTGTGGAATAAAAAGGAGAAAATCTCTGGTTCTGCTATATGGATTTTATCCATTGAGAGTCCAGCAGTGTTACAGGAGTGCAATCTTAAACTGGCTGAGTACTCTTTTTAATGTTGCAATAGAAAGTTCGTTCTTGCCCCTGCAAACAATGGCAGACAAAAACAGCCTCACCACAAGCTCCATTTGGTAGCTGCTGGGAGCCGTCATATTCAAACCATCTTCGAAAGTAGAGAAATATTTCCAAGTTCATATGGATTTGTAGGTGTTCAAAATTACATTTTTCTGTGCACTTTAAGGACTTATTGTCCATGTTGGCCTAAAATAATGCACATTTGAAGCATCTGGAGCACCTAACAATCATTCATGTCTTGAAACTGCTTAAACTATATATGACCTATCATGATGAGTACAAGCTGTCTGCATGAACTTTATGGAATTGTGTCAAGAGATCTACAGATCTGAACTGAACTGAATGGATATAAGGAAAGTAAGCTAATCATTTTGATTTTTGTTGGATGTACTTATGTGGAGCCACAGCTTTGGTAATTGACAGAAACAAAACACTAGAAGTTGAACTGCACCAGCATGCTCAAGTACATTTGTGTAATTATGAAACTAGGGGCCTCTTAGACCTGATTTAAATATAGTAACCCACTAGTGAGCCTACAGAGTGTATTTGGAATGAATGAACAGGTCACTGTGGGAAGGGGACGCCAACTGGCAGCCTTTTTTTTGTAACTGATGATTTGTGTTTGGAAGATCCCATCGATGATGATGACAGAAGTGACTACCCCCAACCAGACCCCCGCACTTGGACATGCACTGCTGTAAAGCATGCTGGGCACATTCCTCAGATGTGCCCTCATGTTGAGCAAGCTTTGCCTGGAATCGGTTTTACTTTGCACAAACACAAAGCCTGGATGAAGGGATGGGAGTGAGAGGGAGAGAGATATTACGGATTCTGGTGTGGTAGACTGCACATCTGAACACATGCCCCCCAGAAATACACATAAAGAAAGCATGCACTCACAAGCACAGATATGCACACACAGTCAGAAAACCATAAACCAATAACACCTACGTCATCCATCTTCTTTTTTTTTATAGGTCTTGTGTAGTGGGGGAACAGAGCCAGGACATTGCTGAGTAATGAGTAACTGCAGGGCAAAGATGGTCTAGATGTGGTCCAATTAGTGCTGTGTTTAGAACCACACATATTTCCCTGATGTGTCCTGTATTACGCGGTGTATAGAAGCACCAACCAGGCATCCTGTAACGATATACAGTATGATCCCAGTTTCCTAAGAATGGAGAAACTAGACCATAAAATACATGTTTAATAATAAACAAAGAGTTTCATGTGTTAGTGTGCTACTGTATGTGTACTACGTGTTAATCTAGCATAATGTGTTTGTACAGTATATATGACATAAGAGGGATCCTCTTATGTCATATATAAGGCATCCACTTCAGCTTGGGCTTTTATCACACAATCACCATCAGGAAATTTGGTGATGATTGCTGATGGAAAAAAAAAATGCTGCACATTACAAAGACAAATGTGTTTCTTTTTAAACTTCAAGTTTGTGCATTTTTTATCCATGTTTTAGGTGTTACGTTTACTACTTGTAATTTATATGGTTAAAAATATCTGTCAGTTTGCATTGCTTAATTACAAGTAAACAGTGGCTTGTAAACTGCAGTTTTATGAAGTCACCCCCCCAAAGTTAGGTTTTGCATTTCACAACAGTTCCATTCCCATTCACTATGACCTATTATCATAATGGACTAGTCTGCACACTAAGCTGTAATTTACCCTCTCCAGTGTTAAAAGTACAGAATGAAGAAACATCAGTTCAGACTGTGGTTACCCTCAGCCTGGTTAGTTGTGTCAGGCTCTCCAAACTTGAGTAATCAGATGTCAACATCCTCCTTCATATACCCATCAACCCTTTCATTCTGGTGTGGTTTCCTTTTGTTGGTTCAGTTGTTTATCTTAATGAGACTTTTCACACTTTCAGACAAATTATATGTGCCCGTTAAGCTTTAGGAATACTTTTCTGATTTAAAAGACCTGACAAGGACCTGCACATTGTGACTGTACCAACCTCTGAAACAACCAGAGGTTACCAGGTGCTACTTCTGTTTGGGTGGTTTGCTGTACAAAGCACAAGACTTTGTACACTGTAGACCACTGTTCACATCCCATTTCCTACCAGCATTCAGTGTTGTGTTTTAACCATCTTTGCCCAACCTGCAAGCAACATGGTTTTAGCAATGGCAATGTTGGTTGGTAGGTCAACCACTTTGGTCCAGATTGAAATATCTTATCAGCTATTTGATGGATTGCCATGAAATTTAGGACAGACATTCACAGTGATGAGACGAGCAATCCTAATAACTTTGGTGATCCCGTGACCTTCCTGTAGTGTCATCACGAGTTAGACATTTGTGATTTTGAGTGTAACATCTCAGGAACTATTGGATGGATTGTCATTATCATGAAATTTGGTAGACATGTTTATGTTCTTTTTAGGATAATTTGTAATGATGTTGGCCTTAAGGTTTCACCTGGTGCCATCATGAGACCAAATCTTTAATTTGGTCAATAGTTTGAATGGATTTCTGACTGCAAATAAAATAACTGCAAAATTAATCACATTACTTTGACATTAGCATTTCATTCAAAAGACCTCTGTACCTAAGTGCAGCCACACACTAGACCCTTAAGGTTTGGTTAGTACATATGTAGACAGCTGCAGAATGTTTGCAGAAGAAAACCTGTTTTGTTGCATTTGGCTGAATAATTTTAAAATCGTGTGTCGTGATGGATCTCTTCACACAGTCTCGTCGTTCTGAAAAAAACAAGCAGTAAAATCTGCATGTTGCATGTCATGTGTGACTGCATTACAAAATCATCTTGTAAGTCACTGACATACAACCTATGTTATATTTTAATTACATTCCATACATACTAGTATTCGTCTATTATTATGATTAATAAATGATTGCATAATGTACAGAACATGTCATATTTCACATCCATGAACCAAAGAAATGAAAACAATATTGTAGTGATGAAGTACAGCAGACTAGATGAGGTTTGCACAATTGTTTTTCACTTTTTCTTTAGGTTATATTAGATGTTTCTTTGTTGTTACCATATTGGGACATATGCAGAGTTTATATATTAAGAGTGGAGGACAAAAGGTGATTTGTTTAATAGGTGGGTGTGTCTGAGTAGACCCTCTCCACACACACACACACACACACACACACACACACACACACACACACACACACACACACACACACACACACACACCCACCCTTAAGGAGTAAAAATACTTGGCAGATGCCTTCAGAAACTCCCTCCTCTCTCACATGTTGGAAACAGCTTTTGGTTACATAACAGAGTGAGCGGTCGGGTCCATATCAGTAGGAGCAAGGACAGGAGGGGTGAGAAACACAAGAGAAGTCAGAGGTGGTTTAGGGTCACAGACAGCTCAGGGTTTTTTCCCACAGCGAGGACTGTCCACTTTCTTCTCCTCTGGTCCGGAGGGATCACTGGCATTTTAGAAGCCCACCCCCTACCCCAAGTGGGGGGGACAAGAATAAGCATACACACCCCAACTTAAACCCTAACCCTGAATATAGACCGGTCTATACAGCCCCTCCTTTCTCAGCACCATGTTTACATTTCTGGGACATGGCTGTGTGAAAGCTGCAGATGAAGGACGACAGAGCTTGAGAGAGGAACAGCTGGGTGTGTGTGTGTGTGTGTTTGTGTGTGCTTAAGGCTGATGAAGTAGTAGGGCTGGGGCATGTGCTTTTCAAAGTACTGTATTGTTTTGAATATGCCTATATTGTTCATATTGATTTTGCTAAATTTAGTTGTCCAAATTTCAGTTTGTAATGAACAACGAAAACATGAAATCTTCAAGTATAATAGTGTTGAACGTCAGTTTGATTATTTCCATGTCATTTTGTATATACTTACCATGTTAAATGTATATATCATTATCAGATATATACATTAAATGTATATATCATTATCAGAAAAAAGAATGCTTGGATGATTTACACTGAAAACAGTTTTTGCAGGTCATAGAAAATGCTCCATTTGTCCTCTAATTTTTAAACATTAAGTTTTTGGATTGGCTCTGGGGTGGCTTCAGTTCCAGTGAAGCAGGATTGCCTTTTTAGGCAGCTGCTAGTGAGGAAAACATTTGTTAAGGCTCCTGCCAAACAGCTGTGCTTTTACTTTGACAGCAAACAAACACATTCACAGTTTTTACCCGCTTCCTGAAAGCAGGGAAATTCAAGATGCTTCATCACTAAAAGAATGAGCATTGTTTTGATTTTTTACCTTCGCAGAGTGACAAAATACATGTCGCTCTTTTCAGCACCTGAGATTTCAAATGAATCAATACATTTTAAATGACAAAAGGCATCAGGTAAACATTCATTATGTCAACTGGTGTCTGGGAGTGTGTGGTTTGTGTTTTCTCCCACTAGAAGGTGCTGTTGTTCATGTCAGCTCAGAGTCTCTACAGGTGTCCAGGGTCCCATCTGTCTGTCTTAGTCCCACGCCGTTCTTCCAGTGAATTAATAAAAGATCAGAATTCCTTTGCAAATGTAATTAAATTTGAGACTGATCCATAGTCCATCATAAGAGGAACAATCACTGTTTTTTTTTATTTCCTTCCTCACATTGTTTTGAGAATATTCACTGGGGCATGAATCAGTTGCCTACTGCACATGAGAAAACACATTTCCCTTTTTTCTGGGATGTGTTTTATTCTCTCCAAATAAGGCTAATCTAACAATAATTTAGTGTAACATGGTTCTCAATTGCACATTTACTTTTCATCTTTTCATTTTGTTACCAGCGACAAATGCTGCATCATTTTTTCACCGAAGTTAAATTAAAGTTTCTTCTTCATTCCAGCAGCTTAGTTGAAACATAAGCACATCGAGACATGTCTGAGACCGCTCAGTTCTTAGTGTGGGCGATTGTCCAACAAGCAGTGTAAACATACGAGTAGAGCTGGTGCGCAGCTCAGATGGTGTGTGTTTTTGAAGTTTCCAAAAAAAGCGGTTGCCCTAAAAATGTACGAGGCTGTCTGGGGGAAGAGAAGGAGGAAAAAGAGGGGATGTGCAGAGGACAGGAAAGTATGAGTGGCACTCAGTACACACCCTTGGTCTGACAAACACATACATATAAACACAAGGGTACACACTATAAACAACGGCAGAGCTTCCCATGTGTGGTTGGTGACTCTACTCTCACTCTGCCAGGGGGTAACACGTGAACACACATCCAGCAGCTCACACACACAGAATCATGTACATATGCAGTATAACTATGAGTGATAATTTAAGTGTTACAGGAAAAAATGTTTTCTTTCAGTTTCACACATGCATACAGAATCAGTTATTGCCTGCTCGGTTCACTGACTGAACATAAACACTGAATCAGTCCAACACTCACAATCAGTGCTGTCTGTTTCCTCTCACAGAGTGATACTCTTTATTTCTTTCTCTCCTCGTCTGACACCCAAACTCACACACCCAAAGCGCTGATTTTAACCACTCTGCTGCTGTCCACGCTGAGCTGGCTCCATGGGCTGACCTAAAAGGGGCTGAGTCTTGAGCTTTAAAGATGCACAGCTGTATATTTAGCCCTGGGTCATTTCCCCAGAGGCTCTGCTTTAGGCTACGTTTATCTCCACCACTCAAGGGGGGAAACTCCCAGCGATGCTTGCTACCTCTGCTTTCCTAAAGGAGTGGGCTATAATTTGGGAAATTGGTCAAAGGAGCCACTGTGCTCATGTGAAAGAAAGCACATGGTACGGTGTTGACAGAGATAAAGAGCTGTGAGTGAAAGTAACACTGAGGCTATACTTATAAGAGATGGATACATGGCTGTGTCCATGGTATCTCGTCATCTGTGTGTTTTCACATTGCAGTTTTTATAAGGACACTTGAACATAATTAACAAAGCAGAAGACTCCTAAACTCAGTCCTGTTGCAGGTAATTAGTGCTTGTCTGTGAATAGGTTGTGAGTTGTATTCTGTAAGAGATGTGCAGCCTAAGTGGGTAATAAAAGGAAATTCCAGTTTATTACCACTTTAATTGTGTAATAAAAGTAATTATAACATTGCACTCAACAACTTAATCGCTTAGATCTGGGAGCACTGGTTACATCACTAAGTCCAGCGGGGCAAAAAAACATGAGCGATAAGTTGGAAAGACGTAAAGGAAGCGAAAACAGGCAAAGACCGAAACTAACCTACTGCACTTGCCGTTGTACACATACAGTTTCCTTATGCATTGAGGGGTTATTAGTGCATTCATATTTATTGCCGTCAAATAAAGTTACTTAGATCAGTTGTTTCTAACTCATGGGTCGAGGCTGTAGAGCACTGGCTAACAGGCTAAAGGAAGCTAACTTAATCATTTTAAAAAAAGCCAAAATAATAATTATAGCTATGTAGCTTCCTAGGTATGTTCCTATTGCTGCTACGACTATCTAGCAAACCTGGGCAAAACAGAGTTTCTATGGTGGATGCAGGGGAGGTAAAAGGTCTAATGTGTTGTAATATCCAAAAATTTGACATTGTGGAGCCTACCTTTTATTTTGGTGACAACCTCAATAGCCTACTTCTTAGACATTAATATAATAATCAATTAAAAATAAAAACACTTGAATGTGGCTAAACTGTTTGTTTGTAACCTGTCGCCATCCCCCCAAATCTTTACAATTAGTGAGTTCAGTTTTATCAAGAATGCCCCAAATGATGACAAAAGCTACAAAAAGAAGAACCAAGTTTTGACAAGTTTTAGGATGTTCCCACAACTCTTCCACCTCCCAGATGTAGTCATTCTGAGTTACCAAACTTTTATCAAAAAATGATTACCTTTGTCTATTATTACATCTGTTGCTATTTTGCTACCACATTGGAGATCAACAGCCTGTATTTAGCTCCTCACAAGAACAAATGCAATATGATGCTCAGCTGACTTGGCTCAAGGTGATGGCATGGCTCTGAGCGAAGGAGTCAGAAAGTCTCAGTATCTGCACTGGATAATGTTTTTTCCTCCCTTTTTAAATTGATAGAATTAGTATCCACAAATACAGTAAATAAAGTATGATCGGAAGTGTATACTTGGTGCATTGGAAATGTAGGGTCCCCACCTGTTTCAAAGCTCTTGGCTAGAGAACAATGATTGTTTTGGGATCTTTTGTAATTATGTTTAAAGACCATGCCGGTGCTTTTGATTTGAAGAGTATGCAACAATCTGCTCTGTGGTTGTGTGAAGTTCAAGTTCATTCAGGTGGCGTAAGGAAATCTCAGATTGAGACTGAGATTGAGAATTTTTATTTCGAACATGTAAAAGCCAACAAAAAAAAGTTCAATGTCCAAATTATTCCACAGTTTAACCCCACATATTGATGTTGAGCTGTTAGACAGAAACTGAAATTTGCAGTGTCATTGTGACATCAGACTGCATAATTCTGCAAACATTTGAAATATGATTTTCTCTATGATGTTCTCTTATGATTCAGGATTCTGATGCAATTAATCCAAAACCCTAAGGCCCAGTCTCACCAGATTGTGGTACAATGAAATTCATTCACATCTTCAAAAATAGATGAAGCTTGGTGATATACTTGGATGGGCTAGTTGTTGACCCACTGTAGCAGGTGTCCCAATGACTAACATGGTTGTCCAGACTTCTTTCTATTTTCGCTGTACTGAGTTGTCATTTCCTCCTGGCATTGTGTTTCATTTCATAATTTAATAATGACTTATTGAAGAGGGAAGTCAAGCTCTGTGTTAGTTAGTTACCAACAGACAATAAGTTCAGACAGTTTATTTAAGAGACACGTGTACAATTGATTCTTGTCCAATAACTGTCTGCAAATCATTGCTCTTTTGTGGACGGTTAGAGTTTATATTATGACAGAGGAGTTTAAATATAGGATGTAGCAACTCAGCCAATAAAATACTATACTCAAATTTTTGGACTCTTATGCTTTCCTTGGCTTACCTTGCCACAGAAGTTTATAGTTTTATTGTATATGTTGAGAAAGTATGACGTAAATGTCTGACGCTGTCAAGTTTTGGATATCAGAGTTTCTCACACACATAGCCAACAGCCCATTCATCCCTCCGAGGATTTGACCTTAAATCCGAACTTCACCATGACACAGCAATTTCTGAGTTCAAGTGGATGGTTCTCTATTGTTTAATTTTAAACCATTTAATCATTGGAGCCTATGAAATATACAGCCTGTGAAAGCCAAGACCCAGCTTTGAGTTTGTTAGAGATTTATTGTGCATGGCTTGCAATAATTGTCATGATGAAATAAAAATTCTTTGATACCATTTCTAGCTTTAGTACCACAGTTACCCTTCAAATGTTTCCTTTGAAGAGGGCTAAGAGAAACTGCAAACACTTCCTCTGTGGACTATTTTGCTGATACACAACTTCCCAGGCTTTCTCATGCTTTCTGAATTAGTTGCGATTGTCCCAACGACAATACAGATACAGGCACACACACTCTCCAGCCATCTGGCTGCAATTGTACAAAGCGGAAACGCACATGTTAGAATATATGACTGAGAGAATTGTTTGTGTCTGTGTGTGTTTTTCTGGGTGTACACACACAATAGGGTCTATTTGGGTGAAAATGCCTGCGGCTGCAAATTTTGGCCTCCGAGCAAATCCACAGTCTGCACTTAGAGGCTCAAACATCATGGTCTGGTGTTTCCTTTTCCTTCATTCCTAGAAGTAACTCTGTCTTCCATGTGTCTGATGTACAACCACACACCTGCACACACATACTCAGTCGACAAAGCAGATTGGCTGAGTTGCCTTGGCATCATATTGGTATTTTAATCATTCTCATTAGTTTTTGGTTGTCTGTTATAAGTTTGTCACTGGTAAGGCTGGAGTTTGGGGTAAAGTTAGGATGATTTCCTGGTTGGTGGTTTGCTCTGGGCGTTTGGAGTCTGTATTCTGGGGCCTGCAAAGCCAGACTATAATTTACCCTTTGCATTTACTGTTTATATTCCACTGAAGCTTTCTACAGAAGCAGAGCATCCCAGCTCTCTGTGTGGGACTGGCTAGTGATCAGTACCATGGAAGAGGCTTCCACTATGAAATACTACAGTTCAAATATTTTCCAATATTTAACAGCATAAATCTTTGGTGTTCTGGTCTTTAAAGTATAGTGATATTCTATATTTGTGTTATTTTCAACAAATCAAATGAATTGATCCTACTAACATGTACTCCGTGTGTGTAATCAAAGCCTGATATACTATCTTATTCCTCTGTGCCATAGAGCTCCTAAATAAAACGTTTCCTGATTCAGATCACAACATTTTTGATCACCCAAATCTCTCTGACAACAAGGTAGTCAGAAGTCCAACTCTACGTACATTATGGCAGCTCAATCACACTGTATACAGGTTTTGCCATAAAAAGTGCCACTCCTCATCTGCTTTCCTCTCTGCTACATATAGATATGACTGATGTTTTCAATAGTGCTTGGACTGAATTTTGTATGCTTCATTTAGTAACATCTGTGCATGTGTGGTAGTCTGCGGCAAGCCAAGCCCACACAAGTTCATGACATCATAGACTGCTCTGATGTTTTCTTCTGCTCTCTGCCATGAATCTCTCCCTTTACCTTCATCATTCTCCCTCTGTACCCCCAAACCTGTCTATCCATCTATCTCCTGATTCTTCTGATTCATTTTTTGTGGTTTCTTTCTCTCAGCCTGTCCTTACTGTCTTTCTCTTTAACTCTCCTTTCTCTTTTTTCTTCTGTCTCTCTCCCCTTCTCTCTCTCTGTCCATAGCTGTATATGGCACTGAAAAAGAGAGTTCCACGAATGGACTCTCTGGTCTTGGCTAATGGAAGTAGACTTGTCTCTTTGTGTAAATATTTGCACAGAGGGATTATAGATGGTCCCACACATTCAAGGTGGAGCCCCACTCCGCTCCAGGCCACATTAGGGCAAAGAATGGCACTGAATGTCGCTTTGACACAGCATGAGATGGAGATGATGTGACATAGCATAAAACATGGTGCTGAGTTTTTTTTAAAGTATGAAATGTGGGTATTGATCTCACTTTTTTCCTTCTCTGTCTTTTCTTAACAGGCACCGAGCAGCGACCTCCCTCTCAAACATGTAGACACCATGGTGAGTTTCAACTTGCATTTTTTTTTTTCACTGTTTATTCTCAGGTCCACTCATGTCTTTTGTTTAAATGACTGAACTGAAGCAGTCGATTAATCTGCCTCCATGACACTGGCAGGCAGATTGTGTGTTTGAAGTCAGAAGGGTATTAATAATGAGTGGATAGAGATATTTCAGCTGGCATGAATGACAGCAAATACACCTCAAAACAACTTTGGGTGTATACTTGACACATTACAGTCCACAAATCATTATTTCATCTCTCCTCTGAAGTATGAGTGTACATAGGAAGTACTCAGTACAGTTTGGACTGGTATTGAAATGGTACAAATCCAAACAAATATCTAGTGTTCACATCAAACACAAAGTATCAGTTTTTTATATTTTCGTATAGATGATGACTGACTCAGATTCCAGTGATAAAAGAAGACCTTTATGGATTTCTGTGCTGGGAATCAAGCCAAGCTGTTGTACTAAACAGCTGATTCTGTTCCCATTAGACCCTTTTCCTTGACTGGTCATCAGAGACAGATGGCATCACTGTGTGTGATTAGCTGCTGATTTGTAAGCGGGAAGGTTTGTCAGTGCAGTGTAACGTGACACAAAGTGTTTCTATTTGAGCCTCCTGCAGCTGCACACATGCATACATGCAGGAAGGGTAAAGGTCAAGGGAAACAGGTCTTGAAACTCTTAGACCATGTCATATAAACACAAAAGATACACAGCGAACAAGAATGTCAATGATAGATGATATTGGTTGATTGTGTACACTACTTTCTATATTAGTGCATAGTAACTACAGAATAGTGCAGGTGAGGTGAATATTATGTTTACAGTATGGCAAAAAAAATCTGAGGAAAAGAAAACGAAAAGATTGTAGTTCCAGTTAATACAATACTCATTGCATGTGTGTGAAGGCACTGGAACTAAATTTGGGGACATGCATGCAAATCATGAGGTGCTAAATCGTCTGACATGGGTGTAATTCCTAACATTATTGTGCAGAATGATGCAGATACAGTGGCAGATATGAACAACTTCAACCACAGTTATTTCATCTTTGATTTTAGCGCTAAAATTTGAAGTGTGAGTAAACATACAGTACCAAGCATGAACTGGATTTCAGCCCTCACACCACAGGTACGGATGGGTAATTAGACATAATTCTATGACATCACCCTACAGCCTTCATATGGTTGTTATAGAAATATTAATAACACTTTAATAAAATAGTTAATCATTTCAGTGTAACTCTTTCGTCCATGCGTGCATGTGAGGTCAACACGTGCAAAAATTACAGTACATGTTTGCTTTGTGCTCACTTAGCGCTACTCGTCTATGACATAACTTCCTGTGAGTTGTATTTTGTCTGGGAAAGGAAGGATCAAGTAACTTATTTAGAGTTACCACCCAAAGCCAAGTACCCACTTTCTCCACAAGGACCAAAATAAAAACAAATGCACTAGTGTGTCTTCTGTGTGTGTGTGTGTGTGTGTGTGTGTGTGTGTGTGTGGCTACTTTCTTAGGCATTTCCTATGTTATTGTTGAGTTTTCTCCTACAGTGTAATAGAGAAGAGCACCAGCTTCTCACAGTGTCTTCATTACAGAGAGTCTCAGGTCATAATTTGGTCTGCACCTTAACTTAAAGGGGCAGAGCCTGAAACATGCAGTGATTATAAGTCTGACACTATGCATTGTGTTAAGAGTACATGCATGAATGTACGTCTGCGTGTGAGTGCAGCTGCTACTGTCTGGTCACGGGCATTTGCTGTGTGGTTATGCTGTGACGTCTGGGAGATGTTTGGCCGCGCCTCATCGCCTCGGAGCATCAAAAAGATTTGTCTTATGACTACATGAGCTTCTCTCGCTTCACTGGATCGGTTTCTACCTCAGTTCTCTTGGTGTTCTTCTGCTTCTTCACTTTGTTTTTCTCCTAAACGTATGTTTTCTTATCTTAGACACTAAAAATTAGACATTAAATCAGAAGGCAGTTTTGAGAAGGAGCAACATATTGTACCTTAAAAAGTGATTTTTAAAAAAATTTACTTCCATGAGAGATTGCTCAGTCTTTTACTTGTGATAGAGACGTGAGAATATTACTACAATGCTATTTAAGTGCAAAAGACACAACTGTCTTAATGTCAAAAGTTTTCACAGTTGGATACACAGAAGCATGTTTTACAAAGTGATATTTACATGACATAACATTGACAAAGTGGTAGAGTAGTGGTAGAGTAGTTAGTCAGCGGATTTGTAGGTCTGTGTGTGTGTTTGTGTGTACAATGATGCATCAGACCCCACATGTTTACCAAAAGAGCCAGAAAGGGTTAGCAGTCGCAATTTAGATCCGTACACAGATGAGAAAGAGGGAGCGAGGGAGGGAAAAGTTGATAACATGATGGGAGGCAGAGTGGGAGGGGGAGGGTGGCCAGTACACAGACAGAGAGGGAAAGAAAGAGAGAGAGAACACAGAGTGGACAGACGGACAAGACAAGGAGCGTTGTGAGGAGTCTGGTCTGAGCTGGAGCAGGCAGTGGCCCACTGCAGGCAACTGCCCAAAATAGAGCCCTTGGTTTTTTTTTTTCTTCCTTCTTCTTCTTCTCCTCCTCCGCTGTCAGAGAAAAGGGAGAGGTTTCACAGAGTAAACTTCACTGCCGGACAGAAAGCAGTGAGAGGCAGAGGGATCTTTTCCAGAGATGAATCGAGGAGAGTCTTTGAGAAGGCGGCTCTCCTCTCTGAGGGGGGCATGGCGATGGAGTACAGGCTACCTTTTCAGGAAGGTAGGATGCGATGGAGGGGCGCACGGATGGATGTTTGGATGGATTTAGTCCACATGGGTTCTGTAGCTTGTCCCCTCCTTCATCGCTTGTTTTTTTTTTTCTTTATTATGGAACAGTTTCTCTCGTCGCTTTCGTAGACTTTTACCAGCCCCCAACGTCTTTCGCCCTTCCTCCCACCCTCTCTCCTTCGCTCCCTTGCTCTTTCTCAGATGGTTAATTTGAATGGCCTGCTTGTAAAGTCAACCTCTGCAGATGGTTTTCATCTGGAAACAGGCCCGCTGGACCCCCCACTCCAGTTCCCACCTCCTCCTCCTCACCCGCTACTTTGCCCCCCCACCCTCCTCTTCTTCCCAACACAAGTTCTCAGAGGAGAGAAACTGGTTTTGGGGTTTGGACTGTGTGATGTTCAGGAGCTATTTTCTTCAGTATTGGTCTGCTTCAGAGATGCTGCACTGGGAAACTGATTTGAACATGAGGATTCATAATTTCTTTTGTTTCTTGATTGTTAAAACAATCTTGCAGCTGTTCACTGATGTTATGGCTGCATATTACACTCCATTCATAGAATCATGGTACTTGAACATGATGATGTTTCTCAATGACAAAGACATCAGTGTCACCACAAAGAAAGTTCTTGTCTTATTACTGGCCGGAGCTTCATTGCGGCACTTTGATTTTAACCAGATGGTTGCACTTTAACTTAAACATTTTGGGCTCATAAAATGCTCTGCACACAAATTCAGACTAATTTGAAGCAAAACCTATGAATTAACTGCCATCCTCACAGCAGAATATAAACACCATCTCCTCAGAACTCTCTCCCAATCTGTAATTAAGATGTTTGTTTGCATGCTGGTTGAACTGGTGGCACCAACAGTATTTCTCAGGCATATTTACCTTGCCATTCTAAAATATGAGGTTGGTTTGATCATGCTCATGATCCGTTTTAAAGTATTTTGGGCTTTTTCCTTTTCCATGCACAATAAAGCTCTTAGGTTGACTCTTAACCCTCTTCATACCCTGCGTCTGTCTCTGAACCCTCTCTCTTGGGCCATTTTCTTGCTCATTCATCTCTGTCCTCCTCTGGCGACTCTCTGCACTTTATAGCCCCTTGCAACATACTGAAACATTTAGGCCAAAGCACAGGCAGAAAATGGGGGGATTTGCTTTATCTCGCCTCAGTTGGGCCATGGACTCATGTGAATACTTGCAGGATGGAGCCAAGGAATGGTGCGTCAAATTAAGAGGATTCGCTGGCAAAGGAAAGAACACAGGAAAGCCGTTTGTATCTGTGTTTGTTCTTGTATAGGTTTGTGTCACCGTAGGGACACTGAGCCCTTTTTACCAATCACTGCAATCTAATTTCAAAACAAGATGAAGTCAAGTAAAAAGTCGAGCATCAAACTCAACAAACTGACTTTGTTTCCTCGGAAAATAGGCTGTGCTAGAGTGGAGCTATACCCCCACCAAGAGTTAAAATTGTTTTCTGTAGCCCCACCAAGAATGCGGATTTATCAACTTGTGTGTCCTGCTACCTTCAGTTGTCTTCAGGTGTTTAATGAAGTGAAGGAGATTTACTGATGTTCCTTCTTTTGTCTGAAGTTGCTGCATGTTTATTTTGTCTTGCCTTGTTGATAAAGTCACTGAAGTGGCAGCAGATGGTTCAGAGAAATCTGTTCTCAGCACAGTCTAAACCCCATTTTCCATCTTATTTAAATGAACCAGCCAGATTTTTGTGCCTCTCCTCCCACCTGAATATGCTTGGCACCTGAATACTACACAGACGGGCAAAGCAAATTTCAAGGTCAGGAAAATACTATTGGAGTACTGCTTGTGCTAGTTGTTGCACTGCCATAATTGGAGCCACCGACTCAATTTAAGGGGAAAAAGATTACAGAAGCACTCTTAACGTCCTTGCTACAGTAGGTAGCTGGCTCTTGCTAGTCCTAAAGGAATCCCCACATACATGGTGTCTGAGGAAAGTCCCAGACAAATTTAATTTGATTCTTTGGTGTCGTAATTTTACACTTTACTCACATTATAAATATTGCATGATAAAAAAATAAATGGTTTGAATGGTTCTTTTTGGAAAAACCTTAGTCATTTTGGGCTGCGATAACACAGCAAAGAAATCTTGTTTAAAACGTGACAACCTGAAACTAATTCAGTTGTGCTCTTGACACTGGTGGTTAGCCAGCCAATCTGATCTAATAGATGATGATGGATAACAACCCCCTCCTGTGTACATGTGACCCAAACACCACAGGGGAGTGAACAAGTCCACATGGCCTTTGACCCCCCCTCCTTGAGCTGGTTTGAGGGGGAGGTGAGGCAGGCGAGGTGTAGTGGAGCCAAACAAAGTCAATCATTTTCAGCCACACTTCCTCTGCTTTGCTTTATGAGGGTGCCACGTGACACCCCCTCACATGGTGCTACACTATATCATATAAGAGACCCCATTACAAGTCTGAATTTGTCTTTCCAGGGGTATATTCATTTTTTCTATCACAGCATTGGAGCATCATAAATGAGCTTTACCTTGATCAGGCTCATTTCAGCCTCACCGAGTTCAGCTTTGTTAAAGATATCTTAGTCGCTGAAGTGGATAACTTTTGTTTAGTTAGCTACTCGTTATATTTTCACATTAACAGGACTGAACTGGTGGTACTAGCAGAGGATGACTTGGCATTTAAACTACTATTGGAAGCACTGGTGATATTCTGATACTATACAGAAGTCTTGATGTAACATAAAACCAACAAAGAACTCTTAGAAATGGTGGAGAACAAAATTAGTGATGCTGAGGTGGTTCCAAACAAGCTATGTTGTTCGACAAATAGTATATTATGTTATATACATTGGTCAATGATGAAGCTAAAGTGTTTCTCTTTGTGTTTTGCAGGGCTCAACAAAATCTTCAAAGAGCGTGGAGTCACGGCGCAGACCATCGAGGTAGGAGCTCTTCTTTGTCTGTTTTCTTCTAGCTGCAAGTTTCCCATAAAAGGCTTCATTTGCCTTATTGTGATAGTCTGTGATAGTCGAATTCTTCTAGGAACTAATCTGCAGTATTTTTCCGAAAGGACAAAACGATAAAAGAAGGAAGTAAAATAAGCACAATCTATCACTATCTGATACTATTTGAAATTAAAAATTCTGATGTCATTTGATATTTTAGGCAGGCAAATTAGTGAAGCAACATACCCTGGTATTGAACTGGACTTCACACTGTTTTATTTTTTATTTTTTTGGACAAAAAGATATTTGGTGTCACCCCCTCTCACCTCAGTCCTCAGGGGGTCACAGATGTTGTCAGTTGTGTAATTAATGTGTAAAACTTGACACCAGAATACTTCATGCTGAACTTCTGTGTTAGGCGTGAGTGACAGTTTGATTTCCTCACAGCAAATCAAAGAGTTGATACGGGGTGACAAAAACAGTTCAACATCAGTACATGCAGACTGTGTGTGTATGTGTGTGTGCGTGTGTGTGAGTTTACAGTCATTTTACAACCATATAAAGGAAAAAAAATCAAAAGCTTTTCAAAACTGCACAACAGCACAGTCTGTTTTCGCTCATGTAAAACTCTGGCTGAAGGTATCCAATCAAACTAGTGGGTCCACACTGGATTATTTACATTCTTATGAAGATGTACTTTTTTATCTGTTGTGGTGTACAATGCCAAGAATGCGATTGAAGTTGAGGTTTAATTAAGAAGTAAACATACTGTAGACATCATATTCAGTTCTTTTGTTCAGTTTGGACATGGACAATATGTCTTCAACATGAATGAATCATTGGGATATCATTCTGTTAGAGGTTTCAACTGTTTACATGGATGCTAAATAAAGTGATCCGACAAGATGTGTTTGCATACCCTAAAGCATTTAACCAAATTGGGGGTTCTGCTTGCTGTGAAGAGTCTAAACTGCTGGAAATATCACAGAAGAAGAAGAAGATGTTCTGCCTGTTTATATAATTTTCAAGATGGAGCCCGTATTTCAGCCACAGACCAGTTTTGCTTTGCTACCACCACAATCAGATTAAACATGGTTATTAGGTGGTTACATGAGGCATTTTTATTCTGATTGGGATATCATTGTGATTATTAGTAGAATATTAGGATCCATGCAGCTATTTATTTCCAAACAAAAAACTATAAACGACTAGAGATATCCATTTGACAGGTAAGCTGATAATTGTGGTTTGCAAAGGTGCACACTGCAAATACTGCATACATTTGTCCATTTTAAAATGTAGTAAACGACCACTGCAAAAGCAGTCAGACTTAAAGTGAAGTAGAATGGAAGAGCCAAGATGAAATTTCTGATTTCTAAATCTCTAAATCTAAATTTTTTTTAATGGCTTTAAGTTGGCACTTTGTTCCTGATAAGTAGTAATATTTAGACCAAGTTTTTAAAAAAGATATTTAGTCTGTTACAGGACATATCATGTTGGTAGACTAATAACTATGCTACTACTAAGATAGCATGCCTAAAAATGTCTAGTTTTTGGTTAGACACATTTTTTTAAAGCTGCATTTTTGGAGTTTCTTTGGCCATTTAGGGGCAGCAGAGCAAGATGTAAACACAATACTTTAATGCATTTTATCACCTTAAAACAACACAGTTAAAACCATACCAACAATATTCAATCTGCTATTAGACCATTTCAGTCTCCATCACTTCATTGACTTTCATGGAAGGGTTATCCAGTCGCTAACCTTGTTCTGTGTTATGCTGGTGCTTTGTGGACCCAAACACAGAAAAGGAATAGCTAAAATGGCAACAAAAACAAAAAAACAAAACAAAGAAATTTCTCAGATTTGGGTGATAATTCTGTACATTACATTTCACTGTATGAAAAGTCATTGGGTCCATTTTTAATACAAAAACAATGAATTGGGGATTGAGGTGTTAAGTACCTTGAAGTACCAAGTATTGAGTTTAACCAAGACTGATCATTGACCCGAGAGATCGTGAGAAACTGTAGGTGAAAAATGACGCAGGCTGGAATCAATCCGTTCTCTCAGTATTTTAAATAGAAGAGACAGAAATTGTTCACTTTTATTATCTTTCTTATTACTAAGAAATATCTGGCGAGATGTTTTATGGCCTAATGTCTCAGGTTTCCCAATAAAATATTCCCAGTTCACAGTTGGTGTTTGTCCAAATGCACAAATGAGATCACTGCAGAGCTGAAATTGAGCGTGCGCAGATAATGCGTCATTCATCAAATGTGATATGCAGAAAAGGAGCAATCGCTTCATCTCTTCAGCTGATGAAAAGCAGGCTGGTACTCAGACGGTCAACGCATGCTGGTGGATTTGGAACAGGACCAAACCACAAGTCTATATTGGCCCTGACTGCACCCAGAGGCGAAAGCCGTACATATGCAGAGACGGAGAGGGAAATGAAAAGAGAAATAGATGAGAGATGGAAATGCTAAGAAAGATGGGAAAGAAAGAGAGAGATGCCGTTAAAAGAAATGATAACAACAAAATAGTTTTGGCAAATCAGGAACGTAAAAAGACACAATCTTCAGGACATTTCAAAGTAAGATGTTTGCACAGGAGAGAGAGAACATGTGTGACATATCAGTTTCTCCTCTATCGCTAGTGATGAATAATTTCCAGTAAGCAAGTTTTGAGTGGCTCCAGATGTACAGTACAGAGAAGGTTACAGTATTTGTATAGTGAACCTGGAGAGATCTTTTCTCCCAGACATATGAGCAATTTCCTCTGGGGCTACTCACAGCTGACAAATGTGGGAAATATGCTGCAGTCTGGGCGCTAAGGGGCACCTCTCCCTTAACCTCTTCATTTCACAGTCCATGTTCTCTGCAGACATTTAAAAAAAGCAGAGATCAGCTTGGACACTTAGAGCTCATCCCGAAAAATAAAGAAAAAATGTCTTTACCTTTTTATTGAAATTAAAGGAATAGTTCAATGTCATGGGAAATATACATTCTCACATTCTTGCCACAAGTAAGAAAAAAAGATTGATACTATTCTCATACCTGTCCAGAAAATGTATGGCAACAGCCAGCAGCTGGTTAGCCTAGCTTAGCATAAACAGCTAGCCTGGCTCTGTCCAAATGTAACAAAATCTGCCTACCAGCACCTTTATAGCTCACTAATTGATTGACTATATTTAATTTGTTTCACCTGTACAAAAACTGAAATGCAAAAACATTTATGTGCAGGACTATATCTTGATGGTGGTAGGCACTAAATCAAAGCCAGCTTCTGGTTTCCCCTGCTTTTATGTTAAGCTAACAGGCGGCTTGCTGTCACTGTATATTTACAAGACCAATGTGAAAGCAGTACTGATCTTCTTATCTAACTTAGAGCTCCAAAACATTTCTCAAAAGCAATATTGTTGAGGTAGATAATGAGATAAATATTTTAAAGATGTTATATGTATTAGAAGCCTGGTAAATTTCAGATCTATAATGGAATTTTGACAGAGAGATGAATGAACGCTAAACTGCAATATTTTCACGATCTGCCGTGTTTATCTACTTAATGAGTTCCCTCTTGCTCTGTTTTCGCCTCTCTGATATGTTTAATACAGAGGGGAGAGCCTCCATTTTGAAGGCAACCCCTCTGGGACTAAATGATGTCACTGTGGATATGGCATTTAAGTGGTGTGTTGCTTTTCCCATATTAGGATTTTTGTTTCTCGTAGTCCTGAAGAAGAATGTTGTGTTCAACTGGATCTGAAATGTAATTTGCTGCATTTAGGACGCTAATGACTTTAAGTCTAACAGATGAAGCAAGCAGCCACATTTTTTACACTTTGGCTCCAAATTAGTGACTCTTTGTATATGGAATGATTTGGGTTAAAGTACAGATTATTCCAGAAAATATACTGTAACAGTAACACTGCAGGAGAAGAAGTGTCTTGTGACATCTCTGTGAAAGGAACAAGTGTTTCCTTATTAAATCACAGGAATGAATTATCCAACAGTAACGTCATCTGTATTAAATATTTCCACCAGAAGATTTTTGGAAAATAAGATTTACTTGGGATGATTCAAAATTCACATTCTGTACACTCTGTCATATGGTCATCAATAGAAAAACCCTGTAGAGGAAAATAATAGATTAATAAGAACGATAAGAAACTTAAAGATTAAATAAAATAAAATAGAGAAAGCATAAACATAGTTTTTTTCTTGAGTATGCTTTGACTAAAGTGCTCACACACAAGCATGTGTATGAATCACATGTGCTGCATTACTTCTGGGTATTAAATAGCTATCTTTTGTAGTCCAGCAGCCCACCTCAGTACTGCACAGGGGAGCGACTGATACGCAAAAGTTAGAATCTTCAGTCACCCACGCTGAAGGGTAAAAGTTTTTCTGTTTTTCTGATAGGAGCCTCAGTCTGCTGCAGGCCCTGGAGGAGAGCTATGAGTTGGACCTGATCTACATCACAGAGAGAATCATCTCCGTCTCCTTCCCCAGCAGTGTGGAGGAGCAGAGCTACGCTGCCAACCTGCAGGAGGTCGCCTCCATGCTGCGCTCCAAGCACGGCCACAACTACCTGGTAGAGTTTCCTGTGTACATCTGGGTGATTCTGGCAGGAATATAGCAATTAACTTTCAAAATAAATGAAGCAAAGATAAGGTAGGAACATTACAGCTGCCCAGATCAGCAGATCATCAGCTGATCTCGCTCAGTCCCAACTACACATTGACACATGCATTCACACAACAGAGTGATTATGTACTATCTGTGTACATCTCTTTACATGTGATTCTATTGTTGATTTTATTATTGCTATCTGGTCTCCACTGGCCAACGGCTGCTTCTACAACCTGAAAACTTATCACCCAAAACCATTCATTTGTATGTTATTTGATTTAAGCTGCTGATGTTTGATATTATTGAATTTTAAAGGTGGGAAAACTTCCTACAGTTTTATGGGGGTCAATTAACATGATGTCAACAACCTTTTGGGGGTTTCTAATTTAGCTGGAAACATGTAAACATTCAGTTTTTAACCAATTCACAGAATTAAAGTCAGTTTGTTTGTTAGCTGTTACCTCTGCTTGAGGTATTGTGTCAAAAGAAAAGTGGTGGGTGGGCAAAGCCGTCAGAAGAGAATGATCGGCAGTCTTAAATCTTAATCACATAATGCCAAACAAACATTTTTAATAATGGTGTTTATTTCTACTACTTCCTCAGCTCTTCAACCTCAGTGAGAAGCGTTATGACATCAGCCAACTTAATCCAAAGGTAAACCTGACAGCTTGATTCCTCTTCTCCTCTCCTCTCATGTATTATATGATCAATCTGTCAATCTGTATGATCAGTCTGACTGATAGCCTCTCTCCTCTGTCAGGTGTTGGACTTTGGCTGGCCTGACCACCATGCTCCAGCCCTGGACAAAATCTGTAGCATCTGCAAGGCCATGGACACTTGGCTGAGTGCGGACAGCCACAACGTGGTGGTCATACACAACAAGGTGAGATGATGCAGTGCAAATGGATCTGTAGACAGTAGAGGGTGCTCTCAGGCTCTTCACAAGGACCCCCACTTCCCCTGAGGCTGCAGCTGTTTTTGTGTGTGTCTTTAATGACGACCTCCTTCACTGAAACACTGAATTCAGGGTGGAGTGTGCTTGTTTGGGTTCGGTTGTGCTGGATGAAGGTTAGGAAAACACAAATTAGGGGGGTAAGGCACGCCACTCATCATGGCTACTTAAGTTTATTTACCCTTTTACTCGTAACAATACCATAAAAAAACTGAACTGACCAATATTTTCCTGTTGTTGCCTAAACTTACTTGCAACACATTATACTCTTGTGGCAAACCACACTCATCTGGCTCCTAAGTATGCCGACACAAACCATAAAAAGTATATCCAAATACAACTACTAGGCCAACTTCGCAAATGTAGTACCTAATCATTTTCACGTTAACCCCATAGTGTTTCTGATTGTGTTTTGCAACATAAGAATTAACCATTGGATCCTGAAGCTCTACGCCTCAATCCAAGATGTTCCCACAGGGAGGTTACAAACAAGTCGGCTGCCATAACAACTGCTGTTATTTTTCTGAGTTGAGTAACGCTGGTGATGAGAGTGTGGGCCTGTGGTGGTCACTAAGGAAGCAGGCCGTGTTGGGTTTCAACATATCAACAAATCATTTCCACTGGGCTTCACGCTGTTTAAGCGGCCGCGATATTTATAATGTGGAACACACTTATGCTCCACAGTGATCCTTGTTATGAAGATGGATAGATGTGTAAAACGAATGCAATCTGAGACTGGTTTGTTACCATAGTAACATGTGCTTGGACTCAGTGATTTAGTCATTAAAGGCTCAGACAGTAATTTAACCATAGAAATAACAGGTATAGTCACATATGTAATTGACATATTTTATGATAGAAATTGATGTCACGACTGTAAATGAGGTACACTCACCAGTTTTACAGTCAGTTGTGGTCAAGTCTTGAGCTGCACTATTTAGCCTGTTAAAATGTCTTCTGTGGTTAAGGAGGCAAAAATAACTCTGATGACATCATGTTGGAGAGTTGTTGGAGAAAAAGCGTGGGCATTTACTAGGCAGCAGGGGCTTAGCATAAAGATGCTATCAAATTGCATTGTGGGAAATGTAGGATTTTTTTTTTCTTCTGTTTTTGGACCTCTACAAGGGGCTAAAAGTCCACACATCCTGACCTCGCCTGCAATGATTTTGACCTTTTATTTAAACTCAAGCCTTTAACTCAAGGCTTTATTTTTTCATTACGTTTCCTTATTTATCTGTACTTATTTCTGTTTTTATGTTGCTGTAACACCTGTTTCCCCTCTGATGTATTAAAATGCTCAAATACCTTGAGCTTTAGTAACAATGATTTGATTAATTTATGATATTGAGTCATGTTTTTAAATCTACTGATGTATTTTGGAGTGATTGCAGATTCTAATTTTGTGTTTTTCTTTTGTTTTGTGTGTTTACCATTTGGTTGACATTTGGATCTTGAAATTTGCATTTTAAAACAGCACCAATGACTACTTCAATGAGAAGGGCACTGTATCTCACAATGTTAATGAAAGTGAAAAATAATTGGTTTATACTGCTCAGTGATTTGGCACAGAAAACATAACCTCCTTGACAGAGATAATAACTCTGTTAAATTAAATTGTTCTTTGGACACCGTCATGGAATCTGTTGTTGACTTTTTCTTGAATGATGTCTTTTCAGGGCAACCGAGGCAGAACTGGAGTGGTGGTGGCAGCCTACATGCATTACAGCAACATATCTGCCAGGTAAGTCTGTAACCCCAACTATACCTGCAGAGGGTTAAGTGGCAGCACACTTTGGGAGAGAGGAGAGAAAAGTCAGATGGAAAAAGGAGAGAGACAATGAATCTGTAATTCTGTGGAAACAGAAAAATAGAAGTGGAGAAAAACAAGGGGGGAGAACATGGAGGAAAAACTAGATAAATGAGCATTATTCGTCACAAGACTGAAGTCCACATTTAAAGGACGGAGAGATGTGGTGAACAGATGAAGGAAGAACATGAGATTAAAGAACAACGCTTTTATTTGAAGACATCCAGGGAAAAGTATTTGATAAAATAATTATAAGCAGAAAGCAATGAATTAGCTTAAATAGTCACCGGATCCTGAGACTCAAATGATAAGTGCCAGCTTTTTATTTATTTTTATTGGATTTGTTTATAGATATCTTAAAATAGAAGGACATTCTGTTACAAAAACCTGTTAAAGAATCAGAAAAGCGCATGACTCCCTGTTGTCTCTGAAAGAAACACTGATTGGCCAGGGAAAAAAAAAAAAAAAACTCTCTCTTCCCTGCAAAGCAGGATTCCTCTATAATCCCATTATCCCACAAGTCAATTTAAAACTGGTGTGAAGTTGCTTGAAAACAAAAGCAGCAGCCAAATACCAAAACATTGTGTGCCGTCTAATGGAGGTTACCCAGAATCTGTCAGACATGAACACTGAGAACATTTTTGTCTCCAGTATCTTTAGATAGACACACTTGGCTAACACAGTGATCATGCATTTTAAATCTACAGTGAGATTTAAAATGCATGACTTTACTTTTCTTTCTTTTTTTCCCCAGGTGTACCTTATTAATTCTATTCCTGTTTTTGTGTTGACACCTGTATGTCTGACAGAATGAAAGGAAATATGTGTGTGCATTAAATATTAAAACAATTTGCATGGTGTGCAAACATTTCAGATGTCTTACATTGCATGACCAAGCTCACTGTGATGTGTGCCCTCTGATGATTGAATGAACAAGCTCCAGAGCTTGCGCACACACACGCACACACACACACACACACACTATATTTACTGTATACTACTAGAAATACTGAACATTGCATATACTGAGGTGGAGGTATAAAATAACTTTAACCAAACTTCTGTGTTGGAATGCAGTGCTGACCAGGCTCTGGACAGGTTTGCCATGAAGCGTTTCTATGAAGACAAAGTGCTTCCTGTGGGCCAACCATCTCAGAAAAGGTCAGTCTTCCTTTACTTGTTTATAGAATGAGTTTGACCCATAGGTGAACTGTCTCACAAAAAAAATGTTGTCTTTCTGTGAACTGAAAAGCTTTAAAGCCAACTTAATTAATTTAAAATCCAATATTCACTCTCACCTCCTCTGCTCTCTACAACCTCCTAAAGCAAAATCTCCAGCTTTTTAGCTGCTAAATGCTTCACTGTGTTCACCAGCTAATTGCTAGTTGTTGTCTTTTTCTACTGAAAACAACTCTCTGCTGTAGCTGGAATCAGTGTTGAGGGAGTGGAGTTGGTGGGCCAAAAAAACATGAAATAATAATTCAAATGAGGCTAAAAAGTTCTAAAGGGCTGATGGGAAAAGTGGGGTAGTTTTTTGTGGGTTTTGCAACCTCTTTCACATTACACACAGCCATTTGATTCATTGCTTATATAAACAAATATTGATTTCTGCAGCTATAAAATATTTAGTTGATTGATTGCGTTTATAATAAAAACAAGGTGCATGGATAGTTCATTCAGCTCAGCTGACAAGTCGAAAACATTCATTGTTGTTGTTAGAGGTCAAAGCCAAATATCATGTCTCTTTGTTGTGAACACAGGATTATAACTGTATCCTTTTGTTGTAAAACATTAACAGTCGTGATCCAGTTTGACAGAAGGGAACATAGCAGCATGCTCATGTCTTTCTTTTCTCGAACCTCTGCTTTGCTCAGATATGTGGAATACTTCAGCGGCTTGCTCTCCGGACACATCAAGATCAACAACAAACCCCTGTTCCTTCACCATGTCATTATGCACGGCATCCCCAACTTCGAGTCTAAAGGAGGTGAGTGTCATGCACACATGCACTGACAGACAAGTGTTTTCACACACAGAATTTAGCTTTAACTTTTTGAAAACTGCTTTCCAGGTTGTCGTCCTTTTCTCAAAATCTACCAGGCCATGCAGCCCGTGTACACATCTGGGATCTAGTAAGTCTTAAAACATACTCACACTCAAATGCTTTTACAAGATTCCAGGGATAGCAAGCTTGTAATGGCTCAATAATAAAAACCCTGATTTTCCTTTATAGCCTCTCCCTTAACTCCCCTGCCCCCCAATATACACATACACCATACCTCTTGCCAGTTTACACTCTGTGCTTACCTCACATTATTGTATTTAGCTAGCCTCCCCAGCTGCAGGCTCTTGTTTCCCTACTTTAGATCCCGCAATCATTTCTAGTATTATTTGTGACTGGAGAGCCAATGAAACATGCAGACAGGCATCTGTGTGGACGCCTGCAGGGTTTTCCTGCCAGAGGACCCTGCTGGTTCCCAGGGCCAGACAGGAAATAATGGATTCTATGCTTTTCTGTTGTTGTTTTGTTGAGAGAGGAGGTTAGAGGAGAGGATGGGAGGGGAGAGCTGCACTGCCCTCAGATGGATGAGGCAGGCATACAGGCTAAATTTACACCACATTTCAAAGTTTAAATATAACACAGAGCAGACAGATTATCATATCTGGGTGAACAGTTAAAACCTGCCTGTTCCTAACTGACAAACAATCATCCAAATGTCAGAGGATACAGCTTCTATACGTAAAGTGCACCTTGTACATTTAACACACATTTTAAACATTAATAACTCTTTAATAACTAAACTCTGCTATGCATTACAACTTGGGTGAGGCAGCGTTAATGGAAAAGACTTAACAATATGGCCTACCTGTGTGGTAGTTATGGAATTAAGTAAAAGCTTAAACGCCCAAAGTAACTAATATTAACTTATAACTTATCGCTAACTTTGTCTGTTTGCCATTTAGTGCTGGCCAGGTAACATACAGGAGGGTTATCAGAACATTTTTGCTGAAAACAGCTGCCTCCTACAGCTAATTAGTTTGATGAAAGTAGAGTTTGCAGTCCAGAGAACCAAAACAAAGAGCTGAAAGATATTAAACTGCTCCATAGAGCTGAGGGGAACTCCAGAATTGGGTTAAATTTCTCTGTTGGTTTGTTTACTACAAGCAACCTTGTAAATCAGATAGTCATTTGATCCACTGTATTAACGAACCGTGATCCTCATGTCCTGCCTGTGTTTTCTCATACTTTGCTTTGTGCCCTCATTTTAACTGTAGCGCTGAAGTTTTATGAAATTACTACTGTAAATAGTAAAGCCTGCTGGTGTTTAACTGTTTCTACTATGTCCATTATTACATGAGTGTCAACACTATAAACACATTTACAGCAGACATAATAACTAAGTGTGAAGCAATCGGTGCACATACACTTCCAGACTCCCAACCCCTTAAAGCCCCAAATCATATTCCTCCCCACTTCCTCTCACATGATCCCTATTAGCACCCTTTGATCCTACTCTCCCAGTTAGACAATCATGTAGACACTAATACCCAAAATTAGCCCAGCTCTGCATCGCGGTTACGCTCTGTGATGGCCACTGTTAAAGAAAATAAGGTATTGTTAGTAGACGTTGTAGATCATGTGGTTATACTACAAGCAACATGAAAAAGAAAACTGATGAAATGGATGAAAGATGCTGATTTACACTGTGATCATTTTCACAGCAGCAATGACGAGGGCAACCTTATTATCTAACTTGTTTTTTCTTTTGCAGTAATGTTCAGGGTGACAGCCAGACCAGCATCTGCATCACCATTGAACCTGGTCTCCTTCTGAAAGGGGACATCCTGGTAAGAATGGCACACTATGTCTGATTAAGAAAGACAGCAAAAGAGTATAATCTTAGTATAATATCTCAGCTGTTTGTATCACATCCTGTGAATTTTAAGGAAAATGGAAACATGGCTGGAGAGCTTTTGTTTTTTCTTATGTCACTGGGTTAACCCCTACGTGTGAAGGCATCAGCAGACAAAGCTTATTGTGTTACTTTTTCCAGCGTGTTACATCTGCCAGAAATAAAGAAAAATAAATGGATGTGAACTGATGTTGATCATAGAATGCCAAAGAAAACAGGTGCAGAAATGTATGGAGGATGCACTGATTTTTATTGTTTTTTTAGTAATGAGGGAATCCTGTTGGTTTTTCCAGTCTGACGTCAAGTGTATACTGAATGCATGTGCTCTAGCGGTTTATAGTGTCCATTCACAGAAGAAATAGGGCCATAAAAACCTGGGGGAAGACAGCTGACTGGGTCCTATATCTCCATTTATAGACCCTCATTAGCACACAATATGTTTGCTGGGAACTACGACGTCAAATTGGCAATGTAACAGTGCTTGGGATACACAGGGTACTATGTTAACATGACATAATCATTTAAAAAGTTCTTTGCAAAATCATTCTCATTCAAGTTAAACATAGATCCTCAATAAAATAGAACCTGTGGCTTATTTTGCATCCACTCAGGCAGAAGAACTACACATATTGGAAAACTTTCTGCTTCTGCTCATTCATGGCATAATGTTATCTATGAGACGTCCTCAGGGCTCATAATCTCAGCATGGAGAATTTTCAGTGGAGCATTTACTGTTCACCTGAGGCTGTTCTGTTTTGGCCCCTCAGAACAGAGCTCCTATCTCATCCTTTATTTAAGACGGTCTAATGGATTCTGCTGAATGCATCATCTGCCTGAGCCGTGGCTGCTGATGCTCGCTATTATTCAAATAATACAGAGGATGTGAGCTGTTACCTTATGGCCAAATGGGAGAGACATTAGTCAGCATGGAGTGTGCTCCTGTATTTAAAACTGTACTGGTATGTGTGTGTGTGTGTGCAGTGGACTGCCAGAAAAAAATTAATTACTGAACAGATAGATGGAAAAAAAGATAGCGACAGAGTAAAATCTTTAGAAAATGATTTTAATTCTTTAGGGTTTGGCTTTGGTTTTCATCTTTTATTGGTCAGGGTTAGTCATTAGCAAGAAGATAACTAACACTGGAGACAAACCTCTGACCAAAGTTAAAAAATATGCCTAGCAGCACACCAGTCTTTCTAGTCTTTGTACTATGCTAAGCCAACTTCACATTTAGCGTAAGGACATGACAGTGGCACCAACTCTTTGCAAGAAAGTGATTAAGCCTATTTCTAAGGAAAACCTTAATGGGTGGGGTTTAAACCATATATGGGCAGGACTAACCAGAAGTTGTTAATTTAAACCTGAAATAGATATGGGCAGAAGTTGCTATATTTAACAGAAAACTTTAATAATTATATAATTTACTTACACACAAGGTAAAAGGGAAAGGGCTTTGGTTAGTTTTAAGCCTTTGCGTGAAAATGAAAATGTGTTCGGGCTTTAAAGGCTACATGTAAGCTTAAAATGAATGTTTTCCTCCTCCTATTTTTTGTTCTCAAACTTGGCTCACCAGCCTTGTTTTGCTCATGAAACGGACCCTCTCTGTGGGAGGTTTGCCATATCCCAGAAAGCTGCACTAAGCCACAGGATATTCTACTTTGCCTTCCTCTTGTCCTCAGTCCTTCATGTGCTTGCATAGATTGGGGAATCTTATATGTTTTGGTCTTATTTGGCCACACAAGTAGAATGTAGGTTTATGGAAAGCCAGTCAGTTGCATCTCACTTAAAATCATATTTGAATTGAGTTTTTAGCTGCTGATTTCATGCATTTTTATTTGTTAAATTCAATTTTGTGATTTTGTCAAAATAAACCCTTAAAAACTTGGAAATGCTCACAGTCAACAGTAGGATGTTTTTGAGTTTTTGAGCTGCAGGTTGGGGTAAATATTCCTCCAGTACCTGTAAATATGAGGTCCTTGTAAAAAACTAACAGGTCCAGGCTGCCCATCAGGAAACAGCAGGAGGGAGAGAGATAATTTTCCTGTGTGGAGTTTTAGTGTTGCTCTTAAAGCTGTTTGTGTTGGGAGGAGCAGTTTGGATAATAATGCTTGTGGAGAGGCCATACATTACAAGGATATATATATATATATATATATATATATATATATATATATATATATATATATATATATAAAAGAGACTCTTAAATTCTTTTTCTAGCTCTGAGCCAATGCCTAAAAAGAACTAGCACTGAATCAAGCTGGCATGTCTCTGGCTCGTGTTTCACAAAGATCTTTTCATATTGCTTTCTCTTGATATTCTGAGTGTATCAGCATTGACGCATGAATATACAGCTCAGCTACAGAGGTGATTTGATTTAGCAGTTTGTTTTTGCTGAAAGCTTTTTTTTTCCCGGATTAGAATTGACAGATTGTATAAAAAAAGCCACATCCTGAAATGTTTATTTATTTGATATTCAGAGTACCTGTGGAGCCAACAAGGAATCTGTCCAACTGCAATCCAACCACATTACACAGACCCGTTGAGTTCTGTTGGCACTGCTTGGTGAAATGCTGCTACCACACAGTTCTGTTTGAATTTCTTCTCGCTGTTTTCACCCTACAGCTTAAGTGCTACCACAAGCGCTACCGTAGCCCGTGCCGAGATGTGATATTCCGGGTGCAGTTTCACACCTGCGCTGTTCATGACCTGGGGGTCGTTTTTGGAAAAGACGAGCTGGATGAGACATTCAAAGGTAAGAAAATATCTATGATGGCTTTCTTTATAATCTGTGTGCAATAAATCAAACATTTTGTAAAACTGAGTAGCTAATGATGCCTTTTAACCTGTTGTCCTGCTATCTGTTTGTTGCTGTAATGATTGATGATGTACAGTTAATCATTTCCACATTTTGCCAAAGGCTCAGGGTCCTTTTTTTTTATTCCCTGTGTACAGATGACAGGTTTCCAGAATATGGAAAAGTGGAATTTATTTTCTCCTTTGGACCAGAGAAAATACATGGTAAGAATCAATGTGTCTGGTGTCATTGAAGCATTTTCCACGCGTTGTATTTTACCTTCATACTTATTTTTAGGGCATATTATTGACATATAATTGACAGTATACTGTATAGAAGAGGTGCGGTAAGGAAATGTTGGGAAGAGGGAGATGACCAGTGAACAAAAGCTCGAATGAAATACAATTAAAAGTAGATAACTGTTAATTAGGCCTTCAGTAAAGGATAACAGTATAAACATTATATATTTTTTTCTTTCTTACGATTTAAAGACATTCACGTTTTCTGCTCTGTCTCTTCGTACTTCTGGTCAAGGTGTGGACCACCTGGAAAACGGGCCGAGCGTCTCGGTTGACTACAACACACAAGATTCTCTGATCCGCTGGGACTCCTATGAAAACTTCAATCAGAGTTGCGAGGACACCACAGACGGTAAGTACAGTTAAATATATTGCAACTCCACACTCCACGGTATTTACTAATAGCAGTTTTACAGGCCTTGCTCAGGTTACCAGCTAAAATGCAATTTTTGCAAATCGGATTATCGGCAGCACTCCCGCTGCTTATATACCCGATTTCAAAGTGACTTTTGAGTTACTTGAACTGTGCCATACAACGAGAACGTCAAACCCAGAGTGACAGAAGTCAGGAGGGAGGACAAAACAGAGAGCAACAGTTTAAGGACAGACGCTGAAAAAGCTGCTTCCGCATTAGAAAGCCACGTTGCCAGTGCATGTAGTTACTGGCCCCTACCATAGCAACCCATGTAGCTGGAGGCTGGGGATTCAATGTAGGGACACACAAATTTGACCTGATCACTTGGAAATAACAGTGCAGACAGTCTGTATTAAAGATCTGATTCGAGAAGAAAATCAGTTTTGCCTGCACTTTGAACAAAACATTGTGATAATTAGTGATTTATGAAGCAAATTAAGTGGGTAGTGACTTTTTGACCATAAAGCACAAAATAAATACATACTGTCTGTGTGTCTATCACACAAAGAAGGCCCTTGTGTGTTGTAAAGTTAACAAGCTTGTTAATTACACTGACTCTTTACAGCCACAGCACTTTAGGATATGCAGTCATTTCCCCACAACTTTCTAACTTATTTTAAGTAAGTAAATTATCAGATTCATGTAACTGTGTGTCACTCATTACCACTGGATTACATGAACTTGTCAGTGATTCAATTTCCAACAATAGACTGCAGAAGTGTTCTTCATTAGCTGTCTGTATCAGCGAGAAGTGTGTTTTAAAATGTTTTTAGTGAACTTCTAGGTCAAAGGTGGCTTTGCATGAATCTTTGTAAACTCTACGTGTGACTGTGGGAATGCATTTCAGTGTGGTTGAGAGGAAGTTGGAATTCTATTTTAGCTTCTGTCTTCTCTTTCTCGCTCTCGCGCGCACACACACACACACACACACACACACACACACACACACACACACACACACACACACACACACACACACACACACACACACAAACAGCTGATAAACCGACCTCTCCAACAAAGCTGGTTTTGTCTTTCTGTGTGCCACAGAGGAAAAGGCTCAGCCTGCTTCCTAATGGAGTTTAAAGAGTTTTTCACACTTTCATCTTGTTAAAAGTCCCACGCGACCAGGTCATACTGAAGTCACATTTATGTTCAAACCAGTGTTGGAATGTCTTATGGGACAAGACATGGGGTAGCAGTTGTGTATAAAAGGTATGAACGCTTAAGTTATTTGATCATAAAGGTAAATCAAAGTCAATTATAAATGAAAAAATCTGATAATTTACAGTGTTTTGGCCAGGTATCAAAAATCAACCCAAATCAGCCTCATGAGGTTTTAATACTATCCTAGATGTAAATGGTTAATCATGTTTTGAAAGGGAGGAAAAGATTTGATACCGCTGAATTCATTTGTGGTAAAATTATGACCGCAGAGAAGCCCAAGGCCCTGTGGGACCTAAGCGTAGTGCGAGACATTCCTGGGTTCAGCCACAGGCATGGACAGAGTCTTCCTGTTGAGGGAGCAGTGGTCACTCTGTGACCAAAGTGCTACTTTCTCTGCCACCCAAAAAAGGAAGCAATGCTACGCCCTTAGCGATAGCAGCAAGCCTGTTGTTTTGCCCTCCAGAATGCTGCGAGTGATGGGGTGGTCAGCCTGTTTTTTAAATCACTGGGATAACTTTCCTTCTGTTCGCTGCGGATAAAAAAAAACCTCTTTTGTTAATATTAAAGAACAATTGTCTTGATGGTATTACATAACCAATAAAGGTAAATGCATTGACAGTCGGTATCCCACGCTCAAGTGTAAATTATTATTTACATTATTTACAGATACACTAATAACAGTCTTTTACTCCTTGGTCCAACATTGATATTGTAATCTGCAGCTATCCAGTCCTCGTTCAGGTCTGCAGAGACCTGTTCAGCGGCAGTTTTGCTTCTGTTTGTCTGAAAAATTTAACAAACACAACTGTAAGTCTATAGGATGTCTGCATTGGAATGCAGTGGTGGAAGAATGAGAAGGATTTAGATCCTTTACTTAAGTAAAAATATAAATACCACACTATAAAATACTCTGTTCCAAGTGAATATCCTGCATTCATAATAATACTAAAAGTCCAAGATTTAGTGACACCTAGCGGCGAAATTGCACATTGCAACCAACTGAATATTACGCATCCTTCCAAGCACTGTATGAGAAACTGCAGTGACCGCAAAACTAGTGAAAAACATGAAAGGCTCGACCTAGAGCCAGTGGTATTATATTATATATCTACTGCCAATAAATTCCCCTAAATCTTAGACAATGGACCTTTAAGCAAGTATTCATTATGAAGAATGTCCCTGGTAGTATTAAAATTATTATAAATTATTTGTTACAAACTCCATTTGTGACAATCATCTCAAAAAATGTAGTCTAGTAAATGTAGTGAAGTACAATATTTCCTGTTTAAATGTAGTGAGGTGGAAATAAAGGAGCAGAAAATGGCAACAAATACAAAAACTAAGCACAAAAACGAAGTGGCAAAAGAGTAAAAGTTTGCATAAAATCATTTACAGAGTGTGATTGTGTTATGTTTATGTATACAGTACAGACTGTACACAGACTGTAGAAACTAACTTATCATTTTGCTGCAAAGTTCTCAGCAATTTAGAGCATTTCATGTTGTGACCAATCTCTGCAAATTAAATTCATAAATGACAAAGTGACTTTAGAAGAGGGATCCTTCAGTATCCTTGATCCCCACCAAGTGTTTTTTATTGGTCTACCAGATAGCCAAAGGTCAGAGGTTACTTGGCTAACTTCTATCACTACCCATAAAGTGTCTACCACACACTCGGCGGCAGCTTGAAATAGGCCTTGCTAAAATAGAATAGGTGTAAGTATCCTCTCATTCTGTTTCGGTGGAGGTGAGCTTAGTGTGTGTGTGTGTGTGTGTGTGTGTGCGTGCACATACACGTATACACTCTACAAGCCGGTCTGAGTCACCTGCCTCATCTTGTCTCATGTCGTCTGATGGTGATACTGTGGTCATGGCTGAATTTTACTTTAATGACGACATCACACACACACACACGCACATGCACAGACAAACATAAACACAATTACAGCTTCAGACATGAACAGAAACACATGATAAGCGTAAGCAAGTACAAACAAACACGCACAATCACAAGCTCTTATTTAACTACTTTAGACTTTGAGTTCTTGATAAGACTTCAAACGTGTCCAGTAAGTGGCCTTTTGTGCTGTTTCTTTATTAAGTGATACACACTGCATTTTAAATAAGCTTAGCTTGTCAATAGAACCTGTTAAAAATGGTTCCTTCTCAGACACAAGAGGGAGAGGGTTTCCAGGAAACTGGAGTGTTTCCACTGTCATTTGGCTTCACACTTGTTACTACTGAAAAGGCAATTAGTTCCTCTGACGGAGTGGCTTTTAGAGCTGAGAGGCAAAGTGGGAGAGGATGTATATCTTTGCAAGTGTTAGTTATAAACAAAAAAAGTATTGTTGTTGCTGGGTTTGTAGTTTGTCAGGATTGCAGTTGCTTTTCTGAGGAAAGCACTAGACTACTTACAAGAAGTTTTATGCCCTCTTTGCTTATCAAGGAATTGCATACAGCTTTAAATTATAGGGCCAATGTTTTGTTGGGATCAACATTGGGTAAGCACTGTCTTTGTGGTTGTTGGTTTCCAAAGATTGATGTCGACTTTCATTGTGTTTATTCTGTAAAAACAGCTACAGCTGCTGCGGGTGAGTTTCAGCACAGGGATTATTGTCGTGCCTGCACCTTGCATAAGCACAAGAAAATATCCTAAATATCACACTTGCACAATTTGAGTCCCAGAAATCAACATAACATCTGCACAAATAACACAATTGTAGTCATCAAAAAATTCCTAATGATCAAATCCTTAGTTGTCAAACAAGTCAAGGATGCACTTGGCCTTTATGACCTGTTGCTACTTAGCATGCAAGACCTCAGCACCATATGTTACCCTTCGACTTGTATCACCAATCCAGAGCCTTCTGCCACAGTCCATGAATCTGTCTGAGGCTGTAACAGAAAGCACAAGGGGCTGGGCTGCTTGGTTGGTTGCTTCTGATATCTTTTGACTGTGACTCCAAACTATACGTCATTCGTATTACAAAGTACAGCAATGTGGACTTGCTTGTGTTTTATTGGCCAATGCAGTACCTTGCTAAATGATTGAGCTTTTTGCATGTTTTTGGTGGAACCCTCTGAATGTGGTAGTGTTTGTGTGTGTGTGTGTGTGTGTGTGTGTGTGTGTGAGTGAGAGAGAGAGAGAATCATGCACCAGTCTAATTAAACAACCCTGCTGCATGTTGAGCTATGATGATGCTAATGAAAGCAACCATTAAACAAACTGCAGGCCATTTGTGGATTGACAGACCCCTGTGTTTTTGTTTACCATTCAGTCCAAGTGATTGACTCAGTTAGCCAACCCGCTGCATTTCTGGCATATTGGGATGAGAGAGAAAGAAAACCTCATGTAATTATAGAGAGCAAAAGACAGATTTCGCAAGACAGACGGATAAATATGAGATAGATATTTTGTCATTCATTTTTCATCATTTCAACATGATTTTCCTCCTTGTTCTGAAATGAGTTTCATTATTAGGTCAAAACTTTGGCTGTGTTAAATCTAAAAGGGACATTATGTAATTGTTGTGTGTGTGTGTGTGTGTTTTAGCACCCCCAGTTTCAAATTGCAGTTCACTTTTATGGTTACACTGCCCACTGGCCCGGCTCTGGTTCTGGCATGACACTAGCACCACTCTCTGCCAGCCCCCCCTCCATCCCAGACCTGAAAAACTCCCTTCTCCCAGTGATCCAAATCTCCTGCACTACCTGAACTAACTGCAGCTACATTTAGCAGAAGTTTTTTTACTGTCCATCAGGAAACTCTGTAAATTACAAAGAGTTGAAGCAAAGCAGGCAGCTGTCATCGGAGGGAAGGCAGAAAAAAAATTCTCCATAAATATGATCCAGTTTCACCAAAATCAGTGAAATAGTTTGTGGTGTGACTCAAGTCCTGTAAAGTGTTACGCACTTCTCCCGACCAGACCTCAAACAAAGTGCAAGAATAGGCATTTGCAGTGCAGAGTGAGAATGACAGAGGCACTTCTCTGCTGATAGCTGTAGCATTGCTATTTTAATGTAGAAAACTCCTTAATGTTGCTTTAAACAGTCTTAAACTGGAACTAGATACCACTCTCTCTCCTCTGAGGAGTCGGAGGAGTTAAAGGCAGACTCCTCTGCTCTAATGTGAAGGTCTTTTGTGCACACATTCACAGGAGGAGGAGTGACAGAGAATGTCAGTGTGGGTTTGTGCATGCTGCTTGCTGCTCAGCACAGAAAGACAGTCCCTAAGTGTTACATGGTGGGTCTGTGTCCCAGCATTTCTTCGATTTTTAATTTTTTTTTTTTTACTTTGATAGTCGTTGAAGAGCTCTGTCGTCAACCTGTGTCCGCTCTTTGTAACACTGGAGAGAAAATTTGTCACAAATTCAGCAGCTGACGTCTTTGACAACATGTGAGTAGCATGCTTGGTAATAGCAGACCAGAAACTGAATTTTCACTTTGTCTGGAAATGCACTTAATAACTTATTGACATCAGGTTGTCTATTATCCAAACACTTGGCCACATTTTGTTTCATGTTAATCTTTTTTTTACTGTTTCAACCACATTGACACGGGAAGTTTAATCTTTTACAAATGCTTTTATCCAATACTGATGAAACATGGTGGCACATATGGCAGTATGTTTTTACTGGCTCTATTTTTGTAACCTTGGCCATCATTCCTATCAGGAATAATAGCACAATACTTACTAAGTTAATCGCTTAGATGGGAATATAGCAACAAGTCTTAAGTGGGTACAGGTGTTAAAATAGACCTCAAGGTCAGCCAAATTTAGAAGAAAAAATGGTTGCAAAATATAAATTTATTACCCAAACGTCCATCCTGACATTCTGGTCAACTTCGGTGTAACAATGTAGAAGTGTTCCCAGATTTCAGCATTTTTTTTATGATAGAAATAATGGACATGTCTGTGAAATGATGTTTTTTAACAACTGTAGAAAATATTAGAAACAAAATGAGTCAAGTGTCCTTGATTTCTCTATGTAAGATTATTTTCTGATACCATTAAGTTACTGTTCAAGGTCTAATAAGCATTTCCTTGTGTCGAGAAGTGGCAGCCCAGGTGCGTGTGTTGTTTTGCACATTCTCTCCAGGAGGTTAATGCTTCTTTGATCCCATACACATTAATCATGGGCAGATGTCTGTGTTCCCATCCCCACAGCCTTAACTTATCCAAAAGAATGGATGAGCTGACCATGCCTGCCCTGTTGGGCACAGACTATTTGTTGCTACATTCTTGAAGCAGAAGAGTGAGGTTCATATGAGTCAAGTCAAATTTAAGTCTGTATTTGTGTTGCCTGCTGAGCTACAGACAGGATTGGGGTTGGGGGGGTTACATAATCTTGGTGGAGATAGAAGTTGATGCAATAGAATGATATCACTGCTGAGACTGTTTTGTCCCAGCAGATGTCTCAGATTCAAATGGTCCATTGGTCCAAGAAAGAACCAGGTGATGATTAAATTATCACAGACAACGGACATATAGCCATTACTAATCCTAAATGAATTCACTGTTTCATAGATTTTCCTAAATGTGACATATTACAGTTGCCAATACTGAACGTTTCATGTTCATTACGCATTTGATGTTGGCTAGATCTGCATCACGTGGCTCTTCAGTTACTCATTGCTCAAAATAATTGTCTGAATATTAATTTCAAGTTAACTCAAATGAAGCCATGGCCCTCATGTCTTTTCTCCTGGAATAATAATCTGATACCTGCATTCATCTAATTGGGAAACCTTTTGATTGACCTATACAACAAGGAGATCAGAGTAACACACTTGATCTGGAGTCAGTGTCTTGCTCATGGGCCCTTCAGCAGGATAAGATGGAATAGCATGTACTTCCCTCCCTTAGTTGAAGGTTGGGTTAACTGTTAATGTGTTCTGCAGATGTTATGGTTGCCATACTGTTCCAGATGAGTTCATGATGAAATGAAAATGAGATTAACTTGTACATGTCTGTGTGAATTGATTTGAGTGTGAACATCAGGCTCTGGACAACAACTGTCCACCTCACATGATATCGCCTGACCTGCTCCATAAAAACGTGACTTCAGCAAAACATAGACAGGACATTGCCAGGCTATGGCATTGCTCCAAGAAGATGCAGAGATGAAATGTCTGGTCCTTTGTGTTGGCAACAGGGTTCCATATCAGTCACTCAGTCTGGTCTGAGGCTTTGGAGAGGATTAGGCTGCTTTGACTCCAAACTTTGCTCAGCTCCCATTGCATAACATTCAAGACAGAAAAATAAAGGCCCTTTAGGAAGGACTGCATTAGACACAAAGAGAGAACAAGTGCCTTGTGTTGTGCAGTGTCCCCATTTGGACTCTGGCTGTGGGGGCACAGGGACAGGGGTTTCTATTAGGCAACAGCCACTGACTGTGGGGTGTTTGTATGCTACAGCAAATATAGTAGTACTTCTCAGGCATGTTACTAACTTTTGGTATATTATTTGGTAAATCCTTGAAAGTTCTTTTATAATGAACGATAGATGGTGTGCTTGTGTTTTTGTACTATGGCGTGAGTATAAAGATGGTGGGGGTAGGGGGGTGGATGTGCTAGTTATCTGCTGTCCATAATAAGTGGGAATGAATGAGCGGTCTGTTACCTCTTCGCAGATACAGCTTTACTCCAGCTGTTGGCCAGACATCCTCTCTTCCTCTCTCTCTTTCTCTAGCCATCTATACACAGCTGATCTGGCTAAAAATGCCACATATAGAGCCAGGATATAATTAATCTTGATCACTTTCCACAAGCTCTTCTTACAAGAGCCACTCTTCATCTGTCTCTTATCCATTGATGCCTTTGCACTATAGGAGGACCCTCAGAAATTGCTTTATCTTGATAAACAGTAGACCTTTTTTGTGGATGATATGATAGGACATTAATGAGTCTGTTAAATTCAAAAAGTTTAACTTTGCTAGCTTAACTGTTTGCAGTCAACACAAATAGATAGCAGGTGACTGCCACCATTTCCAGCTGACAGTCAAACTTTAATAAACACCTTTCTCGCATCTGAAATGTGAGTTATGATTACTAGACGCAAGATGCTTTTGCATAGGTACTTGTCAAGCAACTGGTCCCCTAACCTTTTCCTGTTAGGTGTTTGAGCTTAGCTGACACTATGATTCGAGTAAAAGTAGAGAGACAAAGACCAAGAGTTGTGCTTCCTTTATTAGGCACCACTGTCTTGTTACGGGTGTGTTATTGTCCCGGGGCATCCTTCTGCAAGGGTCACTTGGCTTACTAAATAGACCCCTCCTGAGCCAAGGGGTGGATCGACACGGGAGATGAACTTTACAAGGAAAAAGGAACTAAGTTTTCAGCATGAACTCAGACGCTTTCATTTTGGCTCCATTGGGAGCACTGGACTCTCCTCCCTTTTTGTTATATTTCTTTTTAAAGAGAGTTCTATTCATGCACTGGCCTTTCCTGGTCTTTGTCATAACACTGTGTTTGAAAAAGTAGCATTATACTAGCCATTATACTCTCAGTAACATCAAGGAACACACACTGACCAAGTTCATTTTTCTCAATTGTGTACCTTCATCAGTTTGTTTAGGATTGATTACTCCTTGCTGGTAGGCACAGTAGAAGTGGCTGATGACACAATGAAGAATTGAAGTCATTAAAAACACCTTTGTTACAAAATGATCAAGGCTGTCAAGAAATACTTGAACTACAGAACTTTTCTTGTATAGTAAAATACAACAAAAACACCACCTAAACAAGACCAGAAAAACACCCCTTAGATTAGGATAATGAAGCTTTGCCTTGCTTTTTTTATCCTCTTCCTCCATCTCTTTCTGTCCATGCGTAAAAGCAGCCATTTTGGACACTGGAAAATTCTACATCCCAATAATAACAAAGTTTTTGTTGCCTGAAGGCACAAAGTTTCTTGACAGTATAACCCTCTGTTAAGAATCACATTAATACAGCTCTAATACCAGGAGTATCTGATTAGGAGCAAGGCCAGCTTGCCTGTCTAAAGCATTTACCAGGATGTTGATTAGAACAAGACCTGAGGGGAGTTCCTTTGAGGAGGATCTGTATAAACTATCAAGGCTTCAGGCAAAATGAAGTGGCTCAGTCTTTGTAGTGTCTTCAGACCATAGCTAGCAAATGTTAGCCCATCAAAGCTTCTCCTCACCTCTAGAATGAGATAGCTACAGCCAGCTCATCAAACGCTCTCCTCATTTGGCCCTCAAGTTTTTCCTTGTGCAACCCTGCTGCTAACGACCGATAATGACTTTTCCTGAGACACAACCTCATTCAAAATGAAACATAATGCTCTGCATGGATGAACTGTCTGGCTGATATATAGCACATGGTGTCTGTGTTGGTTATGCCCATGCTTGCGTCATTTTCATTTAGTATTTGTGATAAAAATTGCCTCCACTTCTAAACAACACTGGTCAGGTTTCAGGTCATGTTGCATAGCAGTTTTAAATACTCAGACCTCTATATACTTAGATACAAGAAATAACATTCTAGAAATGTACTTTGTGTTCAACTATAAATAATATTTGTGCAATACAAAAGATACTTCCTATGCAAGCCATAAGAGCCTGTTTGAAGGTGAACAGAACATCATCATCAATCAATATCCTCCCCTTGCTCCAAATCACCCTCCATTACTTCCCTCGTTTCTCCAATCCTAGCCAGTTTGCACTCACACACATTGATTCAGTAATCGTTCATGTATATTTAATGAGCTGTAGGGTAAGTGTTCATTAAGCCAGAACGAGTTCCCGTACTTACATTTGACTAAGCATTTTAGGGCTATGGATGTTGGCAATAGTAGTATTTATATGTACTGTATATTCTGGTGTGCTTATGCCCTTGTACGGTAGTACTGTAAGAATCTATCGCTAGCATTAAGTATCATTTGATTCTTATTTTGTATTGCAGATATTGTGATTTAACTGAAAACAATACTGCAAAATAATAATACTAATGTTGTACTGTCACCATCAGTAAGCTACATACAAAAACATTTCAGGTCAGCTTCATGAGCTCTCTGTTGACTGTTAATTCATCAGTCTCCTCTGATCCACAAGTCAATTAATCCACCACAAGATTTAATGGCCTCTTGTGTAGATCATTTACCAGGCCACAGTATTACTTTAATAGCTGTCCTTGAGCCCTCTCATACAGTAAAGGCATGCTTTGTTGAGAAATCAATAGCTCAGCCATTAACTTTTACCAAATATGGCACCAGGCTATACTTACATACTGTTAGACTATCAAATACAGCTAATGAAGCTCTTAATTCTCTCAGGCTTCTTGAATGTAAATACACTTTATTCTTGTCAGGCTAGTTGTAGCAGTTGAGGCCTAAGGGGGCATTCTCAGAAAATGTTTCATCATTGCTTTTTAGTAATGTCACACTTGTGGCTGGTAGACATGGACCCCCAACTGTTTCGAAATGCCCACACACTCACACACACACATACACAAACACAGAGTACCACATGGTGTGTTTATCCATGTAAGCTAGAGGGGAAACACACTATTTCCGCTGTAAATGGAGATCTATTGCCACAGGGGTCAGAGCTCAAAGTTTAAAGATCAAGAGGTTACACAGTTGCAGCATCTGGCCGACAGAACCTCAAAATATCTGACAGCACCTTCCATCTTTGTATTTTGTAGGACGGATTCAGTTTTGATCTACAGCATTGTAACTAATATATTATTTATCTGTGGCAGTCTTGATGAACACCTCATACTGCATCTTACAATCATGATGTACTTTTTTTTTTTTTTTTACTTTCTGAGTGTCTGTCTGCTGCTTTCTGAAGCATTTTCTAAACCCCCTTTGCCCGTCTCTAATAAAGAGGATGTAAAGACGCAACCATTCGGTCATTCTAGACTAGTTCTACATAGTTCACTCTCCCCTGCTGTGGTCTAATTAGTTAGGGCTATGGGGTTGGATCGCAGACATTCTCCTCTGACTAATGTGCTTGGGATCACAGAGCAAGTATTTACCTCCTGGGGAGAATGTACAAACACACCGCCATGCACACACACAGTGTAAGATATCACCCATACATATGCCCTTTCTTATCACATGAAGGAACACCGTCAAAGGTTATTTGTAGAGGCTTACACATGTTCATTTCAACCAAATGAAAACAGCAGCAGACATATCATCACACACAAAAGCAGTCTCAACATAAATAGTCTGCTTGCCGTAAAAAGCCTCGCCAGTGCAAAGTGACAGATTAGATTTCCTGTTGTACAAATGGGGAATTTGTGGATCACTCATCAGACACGTTGTGTCTAAAGTGAAGACATGAGCTAGTTAAAGTGGGATGACTAAATTGGGCTTTCCTTTGATGTGAGTGGGACCATAGCATAGCTGGCCTCATTGCAGTCATTAATATCTTCATCATTACTGAGAGAATAAAGTGAGAGGCCAAGGAAATATGTGAGTGTTAATCTGTGAGTCAAATGAGGGAAAACAGTATCATAGTACAATCTTGAATCTGCAGCTGAATCTGCTTGAAATGAGAATGTAAATAGAAAAAAAAAAGCCAAAGTCACATGTCTATTGTTATCAGAATGACGTATGTGGTTGTTGTCAATTGTTCTGGATCATAATGTGCAATACTGAAGTTACTGTGCTGCATGCTAATGTGTACAGATGGTTAGGTGATACGAACTGGACCACAGACTGAAGAGCTTTCAAACTGCGGGGAATGGAAAAGGTTATGTTTGGTGTGTGACTATGTTGCATTTGTAAAGTGTCCTTCCATCCCAGTAAATCAGTACTGTAAATCATCTGCGTCTGACTTTATGATTCTTAGTCTTGTACCAGTAAAACAAGGGGCAACTTTTATATTCTATACAAATCAGATCAGCGGCCGCTCAATGTATTCATCTTTCTATTTTTACTCACTAAGCTTTTCTGTTTTCTCCATCTGCCTGCAGCAGGGTGGAGTTTTCTGCCTGCTTCCTAGCTTGGTGAGAGCTTGTTAAATGACTGTTGTTGGACGAAGTAACTCTTTCCATTACATGAGTGTTTTCGACACCAGTGGGATAAAGGAGGGGGATCTTTGTATGTGTGCATGGAAAGGGCTTATTTCTATGAATGTTTATGTATGCCATATCATGTTTTTAGCCCCCACACCCACCCCCATCCCACGTACACCATCAAACAGGCTGTTGTGATAGACCTCCCACATTACGCACACACAGCAAGGGCAGCCTTTAGACTAGTGCGAGCCACTGAGCAGCTAACAACAGCGGTAGCTGTCCTGATCCAGCTAGACAGCTATTCGGGAGAGGGAGGAGAAGGAACAGTAGCCAAAATCAACTCCCCTAACTCCTGCTGTAATCCTTCATGTCCCACCCTGGGTGCTTCTCTGCAGGGCTTTTCCCATCTTAGATTGGGACTGTAACGTTGTCCACTGCTCATACAGGTAGGGGAGCCTCCTCCACTGGAGGTGTTTCTGCTATTTCCTTTGACAAGGCTTTGACTTACTTTGGGGTGACTGGTTGAGGTGTGAGGCTTTCAGGATGTGAAATCAGCTTAGCTGTGTGACTGATCATCCTAATTGTGTGAGTCACAGTTGGTAGGTTATTATAAAGGTACTGAAATGGAGAAAGCCAGGGCTGCTCTTCTTTCACGACTTATGTCTATGTTTATCTGCATGACTGAGGCATTAAAAGTGTGTGTATGTGTACTCAAGTGGACGGGAATGCATGCACAGCCCCTAACTTGATACTTCATGAGCTACTTTCATGAGCTATATAAATGTGTAATGATGACTTGATTTTGAGACTCCTGCCCTAGCAGCTAACTTTTCAAGGGAGACAACATTGAAGTGGAGATTTCACATTATAGCTACCAAGCTATCAAATATCTGAACATTTGGATCATAACTGATCTTGTGTTTATTCATTGTGGTAATCGTGACAACTACCTTGAGTATTGATGTGCTGACAATAAGCCGTTATCAGACTAGACATGCTAGAACCTACCATAGCCTCTTTTTCCCACATGTGGTCTACCAATGTACCAATCAAAGTAAACTCACTAACAGATTCGTAGTAGGAAACATATGCTGTGATTTTCTGTGACCAAGAGCCACCAGATTTGTTTCCACCAGCAGTACAGCCTCTACATTGCGCCATTCCCTTGGCAAGTTGCCCCAGGCCAGCCAAGGAGACCTTGCAGTATCCAGCTTGTTTACACCCACTAAGCTCTATTACAGAGCCCCGTATTCACTCAAGCTGAGGAAGCTGGAGATATCTATAAGTTATAGAGACACAGGCAGCTTCTTTGTGCAGCTTCATTCCCAGCTGTAGAATTTGATTTGGTTATCAGGGCATGCCTCATCATGGGTTATGAGGTTCCTTGGGAACTAAAATGGACAGTAGAAGAAGAATTTACTGATTATGGTATTGTTTTTCACTTCCCCCCCCCCTGAAGCATGCATGACAACACAAACTAAATGGTGTGAAGGATAAGAGGTGATTTTTTTCAGACATTACACTTCTGAAGACTCATTTTGATTGCAATTGGTGACATGTAAATGTCGAATCTGTCTGCATTGATGCATTGTTTTGGCTGTACAAGTAAAAAAATAGCTTACTTGATGTAAGCTTGTGTGTGGACGTATGTGTATTTCAACCTTTTCAGTGTGAGTCTGAGTATGTTGAGCTTTTATTTTGCTTCAAGTTTTGGAAGCCAAGAAAAGCCTCCAGGCCTTCCTTACTCAGTGAGGCTGATTTTCCAGTGATGACTAAATTTTTCTTTCTGATTGGGGCACCCTTCTTCCTCTTCCCTGGACTTGGGTGTGGCCATATATGCACAGTATGTGTGCATGTGCGTTTGTTTTCACAATCTATATTGCAGCTTTCCATCTTCGAGTTTATGAGTTAGCAAATCTGTAGATCAAAAGTCTGCAATATCCATTTGTCCATTTTTCTGCATCGGATTATAGTGTTGACAGTTGTGGGGATCATAAGCAAATAAAATCAACAACTGATCAAATTACTATTATGCCAGTATCCCTCAGGTGGCACAGATTATTCCAACTGGCTTGAGAAAGTGCAAGGCAGGCTCCTGTTATTTCATCGTTTTTTCCACAGTGCATGCCACAGACTGCTCATTTCCTGAAGCTGGTAGAATAAGTGGACATGAGCCAGTATTTAATTTAACTGCAGCTGTTTTGACCATGCCCACACAATCTCCTGATACCCCTGCTTCATTTAATGATAGTACCTCATTCTTTTCTTCTTAATGTCTTGATAAATTCTGTGTGCTTATATTTAAAGGATTACACATTATTTCTGTAATGGCCATAGTATACTCCAAAAGTACTTGAGTGATTGAAAATGAAAGGGTTGTGCAAAGCTGAATGGTTCTTGATTGTTGTATTTGGCTTAATCTGATTCTAATGAGCTTCTGTCATACTTGTTTGTTTTAGAAGTCAACCATACCCAAGGACCCCTGGACGGCAGCCTCTACGCCAAAGTTCGCAAAAAGGAGTCTGTTGAAGGAACAGTCACAGCAAACGGCCTCCCACCCACTGCTGTAGAACATGCCCTACCTGCGGTTGACCATGCCTTGTCAGTGAGCAGCGACTCAGGAAACTCTACTGCATCCATCAAAACTGACCGAACTGATGAAGCAGCAGCAGCCCCTCAGGCTTCCACAGTGAGCCAGACACATGTTCCTGTAGGAGAGGAGCTACTTTCAGTCCACCAGCACGCCCCACCTGCACAACAGCCAATCAGTCCCCAAGAGAAACAGGAGCTGGAGCAGTTGCTGAGTGGCTTGGAGGGGCCCATGCATAGACAGGGCTACCTGTCCACGCCGACCTCTGCTGCTGGAGGCATGCTTCACTTGGTGCCTGCCCAAGTCCACGTCAATGGGCACGGTAGCATTGACCGTGAGACAGACATTTTAGATGATGAGCTACCTACCAGTCAAGAGGGCAACAGTGTGGACAGTTTAGGGACGTTCTCCTCCACGGATGGTCGGGCTACACCAGCTGATCTTTACTACCAATCTGAGTCACTTATCAATGGCCAGGACCATGTGCCATATCTGGAGCGCAGTGTCCCAGAAAAGCCTCTGGAAACTGTCCAGCTACAGGGTGGCATATCCAACAAACCTGTCACTTTGACCCAAAGTGATTCAGCCCCATCCTCTGGTAATTACATGGCTACCCAGAATGGCAATTTGTACCGCTCTCAGTCATTTGGTGCAGAGCCAAACTCTATGCCACCAGCTCCCACCCGCACAACCAGTAGCAGAGATGCCGTCCAGCGTGGTCTTAACGTTTGGCAGCAGTTTGGTGTACCGGAGGAGCCAGTAACTGAAGGCCTGACGTTTAGTCCACCTCCTACTGTAGTGGCGATTCCCAGCCACCACAGCCTCCCACAGTTTCCTCATCGTCACAGCGCCTCCCAGCAAGAAATTGAGCAATCTATTGAAACCCTTAATCTTCTCATGTTGGACCTGGAACCAAGCCGTTCACTGGTGCCAAAGTCCCAAAGTGCTCCACTGCGGGAAAACAGTGTTGTAGTGACCACCCAGCCGTCCTTCTCCCAGAGCCAAACCAGGCCCTCCTACCAGGCCGATGCTGCCATTCATACCCACTTTTCTGGCCCCATATCCACCTTGGCTAGCCATTCATCACCGGCTCAGATATCACCTGGGAAACCTAGTACACCAGAGCCTGCACTTGTCCAGGGATCTCTGAGTTACACATCTGAAATGGGCAGTGCTACTACTTCCTCACAAGTCTCCCCTGCTGTAGCTGGTCACATCCAGCTCAAGCCTATCAACACTTACCCACCAAGTACATTCTCCCAGTCTGTAGAGGTCTCTGAGCCCCAGAGAAGCCCTAGTGCTGCATCAGCATCACCCCAGCCAAGAGATAGTGAGCCAGATGAAGTCTTCAACGTTGAAGGTCTGGTGGCTCAAAGAGTGGCTGGTAAGTTCTAACATTAAGTTATTTCATCCTGATACTTAAGTCTATTTCTGTCCTGTACCTGTTAGTCAGTAGGTTGCACCTTCAAATGTATTTATGTGACCTTACAGATTTCTATAGCCTGCCTAGAATGATAAAATGTTTGATTGGGGCAAAACCAACCTCAAAATCCAATATTAGACACTGCACTGTTCACTGCCCAGCCTGTCATAGATAATTGGCTTTGACCTACAACACATCAACAAATGTAAACAAATAAAATTAAGTAGTAGACTGGCCCAGTCTGTGGGAATATTGGATGTAAACCTAGACTTTCACAATTGTCAGAAAACTGACATCTTTTATATGGTTTGGAACAATAAGTGATAGACTAAGGTCACAAATTTGACTAATTGACACTTTATCTTTACTTGCAGAAGCAACCAATTTAGTTTTACAAGGGGTAATGAGACAGATAAAAAAAAATTCTGTAGTAAGTTGTGTAATTCTCATTTTACCTACATATAGTTTATGTCTATTCTAGGGTATGTGTGGCCCCTGCTGGCCTAAAGAGATGTACTCTCCACTTACTGTCTTTCAAGCTTTCATTCCAAATTCTTCACTCCAACCAAATTCTCCCATGAACTAAGCCTTTGTGATAACTTCTCGCAAGAACCAAACATTTGGTTAATTATTTCCACAACCAATCCTTTATCTATTACAGACACCTGTATTAATCTATGTTTAATGATGATGCTAAATTCTAAATTAAATATTTTTCATTTTACCGCATATTATTCTTTGTTCCAGTTGTGTGTAATCTTTGTTTTTGTGGCAGCAAATGCAGGACAGAACACTTATTGAACAGTAACACTGATGCCATCAGCCATGCGCTGTAAACTCTTGGAAAACACTGTTCTGTCCTTATCTCATTTCCTGAATGTCACCTCATCACTCCCCACCAGTCAGGCTCAAACAGGAAGTGGTCTGTTCAGTCCAGCAGGTTGACTGTCCCTAGATAAGCACATCAGACATCCTGCAGAGCAGCAAGACATGGAACAAAGTCAACATAGTAGTGTAGTGTGATAGTGTGATAGCTGAGCCCTCTGATAAGAAATGCCAGAAAGAGGTTCTCTAGAATCAACAATAAGGTTCACTTCACTTTACTGCCATTTAAATTTAGAGGCAGTTGTTCAGTTTGCGCAAAACTAAATGCAAGTTTCACACCAATAGGAGTTGTAAATGTAGTGTATTGTTTGTGTGAGGTAAATGAGGCTCATGTCAGATTGCTTTCTACTTCCCGTGTCAGAAATCCTTTTTTTTTTCATGACTTGTCTAAGCTTTGGTAACAGGAATGAGCATCTTTTATATAAAATATCTGATATAATCTAATATCACTCTTGTTTCATAGGCAGAACCTCATCTTTCATGTTTTCCTTTTCCTAGTTTTGTCATCATCTTTCCTCTTTCTCTCATCATTCATCTGTTTACCCAGAATACTCGGCTCGTGTCCAAAGTGTCATCCCCAGCATGACATCTTCTCAGTCTGAGCACCGCCGTTCTCACTCCCTCTCGGGTTGGTTCTCCCCTCCTGTCTGGAGGAACACTTTAAAAAAAAAAAAAAAAAAAAAGGAGAGGTCCTTTTTTCAAGTGTTTCTTCAAGTCTGTATCTGCTTTGCCTTTGAGTGTGGTGGACTTTGGTTTGCATTTAACAATTTCTTATTTTTTCTCTGTCTCACTTCCTCTTTCATACATAACACATTTTCTCTGTTATTATTGGGTTTGCAGAGCAACTGCATCATCCTTACACTAACCATTGATTCCTCTCTGCATACACACTCACCCTTTATTCCTGTTTGTTCATTGCAGTTTTCTACCTCAAGGTTAGGGAATTACCTCAGCTGTGGCATAGAAAAAAACCCCAATTGGATAATGTTAAAGTTTCACAAGAATGAGACAGGGGAAGCACAAAGGAGGCTCTGTCCCTTGCCAGGAGAGTGCATGTCACAAGATCCATTTTGCCAAACTTGGGGAACAATACTGAGGCCAGGATACACTGGCCTCATTCAAGGCTGCCTTTTTCACTTGCACTATTTTGAAGATTTACTAAGCCAGACAAAGGACACCAAATCCAGGAGAGACCACAGTCCTAGTTGGAAACATCACTAAAGCTGTATGTGTCCACTGGGAGACAGCAACCACAATGCAGACAGGATTGTTCTGTTTAGAGCCCTAGGATGTCAGGGGGCAGTCTGGCCTCTTTACCGCAGACAGCAATATCCTCTTTAGTGATGCAACACAACGTCAAAATTAAGTGTTGCAGAGTAGATCTTGGATTGTAAACTTGGAATGAGGTCATAACTACAGTCATCATGACGTTTAAAGTATTTTTACAAATGTCTGTTGTCAAATGTATGTTTTTAAAACATCAGATTATGAAAAAATGTTGAAATACAATTCTCTCATTGATCTGAACTGACTTTACCAGGAATGCAGTGTCTTCACTCTTACCTTAGATAACCTCTCTTAGTTGCATGTGTGCACATATGGAGACATTAGTTTTCCTCCCTTTAAAAAAAAAAGAAAAAAGGATCACCTATCAAGTTTATGTTTTTGGATCAACCCCATGCTTATCCACATGATGACTGGATTTTAAATAGCAGAGAAATGTCAGTCCTCGAGAATCTCCAGCCATCCCAGCTGGAAACCATTAGCCATTGCCAGGGCAACAGCGCACTGTTTGACAGTACTTTGCTGTAGAGCAGTGCATCGTGGGTACATCTGGTTCTCAGTTTCCAGGCTCGGTGCAATAGTGGGTGTGTTTCTGTTTGGGGGTGTTGACTACATGCTTTTCAGAGCTGTCAGATCCAAGATTTTTTAACCAACACACTGCCAACAGCAAGCTATGGAGATAAATCAACTAACATAACAGCATGATTGGTACTTGTTTATCATTGATTCTTTCTTTCTAAAAATGATACATGAAGTTCATTGATGTATTAACCATAACCTAATGATGGTAATACAAAACACAGACGTTTGGAAGGTAACTTTGGGACAAGTAAACCTAGAGAAAATCATATTTTTTTTTAACTTATGTGGCAATGGCAGCTAATTTCATTCCAAACTAATTAACTGTTCAAATTTTCACAGCTGCTATCGCTAACGTTTCCCCACAGATATTTGGCAAGGATTTTGCTTCCCCACTTCAAAGTTAAGCTGAGTGAAGGGGATATTAATATTTTCATAATTTCCCTAACAGTCAGGCTTGTTGGGTGTGCCTACGTGCTTTTCCATGTACTGTATGGAAAGGTCTGTCAGCGTCAACTGAAACCCTTCAGTCACTTTTTTAAGGCCTCTATCAGCTTGTGTTTGTTTTCAGTTTCTATATGAGATCATTTCATTCCATTCCTTGGCTGAGACATTTTCTCAATTAGGTGTGAAAGAGACGCTATAAAAGATAAATAAGACAGCTCCAGGTCCATCAAACATGTTATTCATTGGACAGAATTTGAAGCAGAAATAAGCTGCCACAGCACAAACAGCGCCACAGAAATTATTATCCCCACTTTCTCAGCTTGTTTCTTAAAACTATTGTGCTTCCCTTCTTTCTCACATTAACAATTATCTTGTTCCAGAGTGCAGGGCAGCTGGTGATAGCCTTTCACTTTGGCTTTGCTTCTTTGGGCAGCATTTCATGCTTTGCTACCTCGACCCGCCAGTCAGTGGCATCACATATGAGCTTAAAGCTCTTAACTCAAATCCTGTTTGTTTTATGTTGGTAGTTTTCACTCTCTCTCTGGCTCTCCCAGTTCAAACCAGATTAACTGAAATGCTTACTGGCTGCTCTGAACGTCAGCCAGATCTGGCCACATTGACACTTTAGATAATGAATAATTTGCACCAGTGTATTAGAAAGTCTCAATCTTCTATGTGAGAGAACATTGTCCCTCTGGCATTCCGAAAAATAGTTATTATGGTTTCAGCTAATGCTAAAGGGGGTGAACATCTCTTCATATATCATTTTAAAGGTCACGTTTTTATTTTTCAAAAACTTTGAAACACTTACAATAGTTTGTGTGTATTTTTTTTTTCTGCTTTTTTGGGTCAATTCTTGTGACTTAGTGGCCTTTAGTTTGATCAGCAGCTAACCCTTTATTAACCGTGTATCTCGGCATGTTTGATTCAAAAGTTTAAAAAAACCACAGCCTCGTTCAATTGTTTGCAAAATGTACACGATGGCCTGCGCAGTGAGCATTCACAGTGGCTGACCTAACCTCTGATGACGGTGATGGAATTGCTGGAGGAAAGCAGTGTAATGGAGCATCAGTCACCAGCCCTAGTTTAATTTTAACACTCACTTGTGTGTCGTCTCAGGTGTCCAGGCCCGTACACTGTCCTTAGATGAGCCTGCAACTCTGCCCCGTCGTCGCATGACCAGCGAGGGCCAGTACCAGAATGGTCCTGATGACAGTACCTCTCCTGACGTTGCAGTTCGCTCCCCCATTCGCTGTGTTTCTCCAGAGTTTGTCAATGCCATAGCGATGAACCCTGGAGGACGACCTAAGGAGGTAGAAAGTTGGCAAACATTTTAGAACATGCTTTTCCACTTTTTTTCATTGCACGCTGACATGTCTGTTTCTTCATGTAATTGTTCTGCCCCCAGAGACACATGCACAGCTACCGTGAGGCCTTCGAGGAGATGGATGGTGGCGCCATCAGTCCTACACCCACAGTTGGTGGTGAGGTGTTTCCCAAAACTCCTGCCTTCCCCATCTCACCGCAAACCCCTTACTTCAATTTGTGTAAGTTGCCCCTCCGGCTGACAGAGGGCACTGTGGAGCTCAGGCATCGTTATTATAAATAGTCAAAATAATAATGCAATTTATATCAAATCAGAACAGAAGGTTGTATATAATGGTATTATTCTTATCTTTTGGTTAAATACCACCCATGTGTTTCTGTTGATGAAAGAGATTCTTTTAAATTTCTCTTTTGTAGTTTGAAAATGTATACATAAATATAATATATATGAGTGATTTAAACTTGCATTCACTCTTTAATAGCAGTACTTAATTTAGTAATGTGATTACTTTGAATTCATGAACTTGATTTACAATAATTTCCCTCTTTTTGTAGTTGGCATCCCATATTCTAGTGATAAAATATCTCCACTATTACCTCATCTCACTTTCATTCAGATCGTAAGCGGGCTGCATTTCCCATGTCCACTGTAAGAGTGGGAAGCTGCAGCGTTGTGGCCTTGTGGCCTTGTGTTGGCTCATCAAAATGCCTGAATGGCCATGACTCGTGAAGGCTGAATCCATCTTTTCTTACAAGAATGTCTGCAGTCATCATTCAGTTAGCACAGAATAAGAAAAAAAGTGAAAGCGAGACAGAAAAAGGCCAAGTTAGTTTGGTGTAACTGATGTCCAAAATTCAAGTCTGTCCAGCTACTTGACCACGTCATTTTCATCTCTGCTTTCTAGCCAGCCGGTCTGTTTCACAAAAAATATATAAGTTGATCTTACAACAAAATCATGTTTAAAATATTTACGTAAAACAGAAAATATATCTAACTAGCAGACATACACACACCCATCTCCCATCTTTTCTGCCCTCTTCAAACCCCCTCTCAGTCTCATATAGGCCTACATTCCATACTAAAACAAGAATCGCGTATTAGGTAACACATCGTTTGCCAACTCCACCAATTACCTCATCCAGTCCTCTTGCCTATCTCCCCAGGGCACACCCATAAAAGTTAGTCATAAAAACACACCATATTTTTAACATCCACTCTGTGGCCTAACATCCCTCCCTCTGTTCTAAGAGGGTACATTGCGTACACTGACACTAAGCAGTAACCTCTTCTCAGATAAACAATGTTGAATCTTTGATTAATTAATTTGGATGACATGAAAATGTGTGAGTTCTTTCATTGTTTCTGTTTTAAATGGGGACTCAAAATCTAATTATTTACTAAATCTGATTTAGTCATGTAAATTTCAGAAAAATTCAGAAATTTCAAAATTTGTCAAATGTGCATGGTTAGCTGACTGATTAGTGCACATGACACTAGATTTACTTCCCATTACACAGTCCTCTTTGGTAGTGTCCTCAAATCACATTCCCAAGTGTTCACTTTGCCTGCCCCCCACACACACCACCCATGATTAAATGTGGGGCATCTAGGTTGCAAGTACAAAGAATTTATTTGGATTCTTTGGTAAGTCGAGGATGCACGTCTCTCTACCGGAGTTCCACTGTCCCATAACGTCAGCCAGTTCATTCCCCGTCCTGTCCCTCTCTCTGCCCGAGTGACTTTTGACCCATCACTTATAACAGTTCTGCACTGCTTTGGCATGAGAGCAACATGAGAGCAGCACTGGCAACAAAACAGACATGTAGAGCAACAAATCATTTGCTAGAAAAATAGCTGCAACAGCCGTAAGAAGAGTACAGAGTCTACAGCCATGCTAGCGGCTATGTGAGGCTGTATGTTGTGCTACTGTCAGCATACTAACATTCTCACAATGACAATGCTGACATACTGATGTTTATCAGCCAAAATGTTTACCATGTTTGACATGTTAGTATGCTAGCATTTGATACTCAGCTGTAAACACAAAGTTGCAGCTGAGGCTGATGGGAATGTCATCATTATTATAGGTATCTGGTCAACAAAACAAAGTTGAAATATTGTCTCGACGACACTAAATGAAAACTCAGGATCACTAAAGTTATCGTAATCCATCCTGTGGGAGGACATGGACGTCCAGATCAAATTTTATGGCAATCCATCCAATAGTTGTCATAGAGGAAAATGACCACCAATGACCAAGTCAACAGGATTTGTCCTCTGGAGATCATGATTGCCTGTACCAAATTTCATGGCAATTGATCCAATGGTTGTTGAGATATTTCAGTCTGGCATTCTTAGAGCCATGCTGCTAGCATAGCTAAAAACATGGAACAACATGCAGCTTTACAGGTTGACACAGTCAGAAATAAACCAGTCTTAACATACGCAGACACAAGCACAAATCCATGGACCCATAAATGTAAAGCGCAAAGACATACATTTATTATGAATTTCCAGATTCTTAGCAGCTGCTGCTCTTGTGTTGCTATTGTCATCTGTGTTTGGGTTCCTGTTGCTGCCTCACCGCAACCAGCACCCTGCTTGCCCTCCCCTGGCAGTCTTACCCGGTCATTTATGTGTTGTACTTTGATAATCGTGCTAGCAACATGTTTGTTATCACAAGAGGTTTTTTTTTAGTTCCTTCACATGATTATTTGTTTTTACGCTGGAGGGGAATAAAGGAGTAGTTGGCACTGTTGAGGAAGACTAGAGAAGCAAGACAGATACGTGGAGTGGAAAGAGTCACCCTGAGTAAAACATACTCACAGTTAGGATAATTATGGTAATAAAGGTCTAAATATGACTAAGGCTCTAGTGGCAACACATATTACTCCTCATCTCTCCCTCTGGTGTTAATGTAGCAGAGACTGTGTCAAATCTCCTATTCTTTCATAGACTCTATTAAGTATATGGCAACATTTGATGCAATACAGGGATGTTAGCATTGCTAAGAAGATAAAGACAGTAAAACTAGAACAAATTACTAGATAAAATGAGGAATTTCATTTGTACCTTTCTTCTGTGAAATGACGAGTTCCTGGGGAACCCTTTATAAGTTCAGTTTGACCCAGTTCTGCTTCGATGTCAACTTGTGCTTGACACACCTTATTCTGCTGATGGTGGACTGAGGTGGTGTAACTGCCAGTTTGTCACATTGTGATTGGTCACATGCATGTTTTGCCCCTCCATCAGAGCATGAGTGCACCCCTCTGAACACAACTCTTGTGTGTTAACCAGTGTTGATGCATATTGTCTTGACAGCTGTTTACCTGTGTGTGATTATCAAGACTGAATGTCAACTTAAAATTAACTATATTGCCATTAAATTGTAGATGGTAATTTTCTAATGGAGTCATTTTCCTCAAAAAATTGATAAATCATTGTTAGACTATGTCAACAGGTAACAGCTGTTAAGATGTCCATGCTGTGCAATACTGTATAGTAATAACTGTCCTATTCTCTTCAGGTCGGTCCCCTCCTGGTCTTGCCAAGACTCCACTGTCGGCCCTGGGTTTGAAGCCCCACAACCCAGCAGAAATACTCCTCAATCAAACAGGCTCAGGTTCGTTGTAACACTTATTTAATAAGAACCACAGAAGTTTGGTGGTCACTTAAGTAATGGAGACATACAAAGCATAACTAGTCAAGAGCTAAATCCAAGTGGTCATTGTTTTATAATGCTGTCTAAATGTTTGCTTATACCTATACCTAATTAAAAAAAAACCAAAAAAAAACAGATGCATGAAATGTATATGGTCAAAAATGACAGGTTAGACATTTGAGTTGGATTAATCTTTAAACCCTTTAAAAGTAGTGTACCAACACAACAAGCTCATTGACCTTTAACCTTTCTGAAAATACACTCTCACACTCTGTGTATAAAACTAAAGGCTACAGTTAGCCTAAGTGGTAATAATATTGCATTGAGTTCCTTTGACATCTCTCGTTATAAACACACTCCCTATTAACACCAAATTACACAAGTCTAGTACAGAAAAATATAATTATTTCCAACTCGATTGCTGTACCTCTCTTCCTTTACATTATTCTGTTTCTCTGGATTATCTCCAATGATCCTCCACAGATGATGAGAGCAGTCAATGTGAGGAAGGTAAGAGTGCTGCTATGATGCCTAAGATCATCACTGACATTCAAGGTTTTAATAACCTCCACCCCATTTTCTCTATCCACTTCTACCTTGTTCAGATGTAGTCCACATACTTATCATGTGTAGCAAAATTCCATTTTCCATTTGTTGTACGGAAAAGTCACAACTATTCTCATGGCTCAAGGTTTTTCCATTTTTTGTTTTGCATTATATCACCCCCTCACTTTAATAGAAACTGTTGGTTTGGTGTCTTGTGGGACATCAATTACAGTCAAAGAATGAATGATCAAAAACACAACTGCAAAGCAAAAGGGAATAACAAATACATACAGAACATCAGAAGTCAATTAAAGGCGTGGCTCATAAAGAAACTTTTTTTCTCTCACATGCAGCACCAAGAAGCTACGTAGAATCTGTAGCTAGGTCGGCAGTAGCAGGCGGAGAGCAGCCAGTGGCACCTCAGAGCCTTAGCCCACCAGCAGAGACTACAGGCCAGCAGAGAAGTCCAAGTCCCTCCTCCCACACACTGAACCCACCATTGTCCAGCAGCAGCCCCATCCAGAGCTTGCAGGGGTGAGTCAAATACATAGTGCTCTTTTACTTTTTGGTCCAGGCTTATGTTTTTTTTGCAAGGACTTGTCAATTGTTCAATGGAAACCATAAAGAAGTGCACAAAACCTTAAAGTTTTCCAATTCTTTTTCAGTGATCACCCCTTAGCAGAGAGCAATGTAAGCACTCCGTCCCAGCCCACTACTGATTCAGGGTACCGCTCCCAGACTACAGAGAGTGCCTACCCCACTCCCACGCCAACGTATCAAGCCCTCAATACCCCCACTTCTTCCTACCTGGATTCCAGCTCTCCAACCTCTTCCTACCATGGCACTGCTACCCCTACACTGTCCTACCTTGGCCCCAACACCATACAGGGGAACTATGTGACCTCAGATCCCAGCCCACCCACCTCAGAACCCTCCCAGACAATGGTCAGCCATGGAAGTCCCCATGCACAGAATCGGACCAACATCCTTGGCCACCCTACCCATGGCCTTCCCACCCACAACTCCATTCCTCAGCAGCGCTCAAATGCTAATCCAGATGGTTCCATTACAGGCCAGCAAACATCACCAGCTAATGGCTTCGAGGTGGGTATTGTACGTCTCAGTGGCAGTCCCATTCTTGGTCGTCGTCTGTCTCAGGGAGCTCAAAGCAGCCCAGTCCTCAGCAGACAGGCCTCAATGGGACAGGGGTCTCAGCGAAGCCCAATCCTCAGCAGACAGCCATCCTTGGGCCAGCCTATGCAGAGCAGCCCTGTGCTCAGCCGACAGCCATCTATCACCCACCCCCAGGGAAGTCCAGTTTTGGGCCGTCACCCATCTGTATCGCAGGTATCCCAGAGAAGCCCCAGTTTGGACCGTCACCCAATGCACAGCGGTTACACCACCCCAGATGAGAGACACGGTAACCTGTCGCGACAGAGCAGCTCCTCGGGCTACCAGGGGCCACCCACTCCCTCCTTCCCCATCTCGCCTGCAGGCTTCCAGGATGGGGGGATGATGGGGATGGGTACAGGGTTCCGGCAGGGTAGCCCAGCCCCTGGTTTCCAGCCCCAGCTTCCAGAGAAGAGGCGCATGTCAAGCGGTGATAGACCAAATGGAGCTCTGTCCTATGGCACGCTGAATGGGAAGATAATGTCCCCAGCGAGTGGAGGAAGCACTCCCAGCTACTTCCACACCCTCTCTGACTTCTCAAGGTTCAATATGCCTGGTAAGGACACACATTATCTTTAGTGACACGAAAACAGATTTTGGTGTTCTTTCTTGTTTCTTGCTTCTTTCTCTCCCTTTCTCAACTTGCTCAATCCAGGCAATAGCAATACAGGGTTGTGCCTATTTGTTGGCAACCACCTCTCTCCTTGTGTTGTGCTTTTAGTCCATTCTAACAGTGGCAGATATAGGCATAGACAGACATCTAGAGCTTGGCATACTAGGAATGCTAACTAGATGTAAGCTCCAACGTAAAATAGAGCCATGACTATTCAACAGCAAAATATCTTGAGTACATATTAGAGCTTAGGGTGTAATGTTTATTTTCTGTATTGTAGAACTTTGGCTGATTCAGTTTCAGCAAAAGCATATTTCCTGACTATATACAATGATGTTGGCCACTTCTGTGATGTTCTGTGACATTTGTTTTTTTGTTTGTTTGTTTGTTTTCATTGTAGATGGAAGCCCTGAGAGTAGGTTGAATGTCAAGTTTGTCCAAGACACGTCCAAGTACTGGTACAAGCCAGACATTTCCAGGGAACAAGGTAAGATGATGGAAGATTTCTCTCTGATCTGACCTTTACTTGACAATTACTGTAACCATGCTTGCCGTTTACTTTCTACTTTGTGTTTGATCAAATATAATGTACTGGGTGTGTGTATTTTTGAAGCTTTTCTTGCTGGAGATCGGCTGGTTGTTTTTGGTGCAGTATTCCTGTGAATCATTTAAAATGTGGTTGGGGTTATTGAGCTCTTGTTATTTTGTTTTTCTGATGTATAAAGCACAAAGTCGGCTAGTTAATATTGGCCATACTTATTATTCTTACTCAACTATAATGCTTTTGTGAAATTTAAAATCATGGCATTAAATTTCAGCCAAACAAGCACCAGTCACTTTTGATAAATGCCTGTACACAAAAATACACATGCACATTCCGGTATACACATCTCTGTACTTATATGTTTGACTGTGTGTTTTGGTTGTGAGGTCAGTGGCTATTGGTTGCCCCATCTGCATTTGCTCATGGCCCCTATTGGATTATATCATGTTAAATGCAAGCACATGCTCAACTGCAATGACATCACACACGCACGCACACACACACACACACACACACACACACACACACACACACACACACACACACACACACACACACACACACACACACACAGTTTATACTTAGTGCCATGCACTCCCAGAAGAAAAGCCACACCATATGTAGAGAATTAGGAAACATCTGCATGTGTTGCTCATCTCATCCATCTTCCTTCCTTAAACCATCACATGTGGACAGGCTGAGGCATTGAACTAAATAGTCAAGTAATGGATCTGAAGCTCTTCACCATGAACAATGGAGTGTCTAAAATAAAATGTCATGTTGTAAGTTGTAGTTTTAACGAAACACAGACTGATCGCAATTTTTCAAACAAAGGGTCAGGACTTGACTCTTGGTCTATCTTGAAACTTTTTGCTTCCTTTTTCTTTAGTTCACATTGAATGAATACTTTAATGAGCTGACATTCTCTGACCTTCAAAGTCTGTTACCCAAATTTAGCCAGTGCATGAGGCTTTTCCATTGCCAATGTCCCTGACATAGACTGCTTGTGCTTTCAAGTACTGTACTGATATGCATGTTCTGTTTTTAGTGCTGTATATTATTTTAAGTTTTAACTGTGACCTGAAACTGAGACTGCAGATGTTATTTAGCTCCAAGCTAACTGATACAATGCACCACGTAGCAACAGCCTCACTAGTGGCCAGTTGAGCTGTACTTGGGCACAGCGCCATTATGTGATAAATGCAGCATGCTAAGATCATATCATTCTGCTACGTGCTACGTATAGCAGGTATAATTCTTACAATGTTCACCATCTTTGTGCGTATGAGCATACCGACATTTTAATAGATATAAAGTAGATTTGAGGCTGATAGAAATGTGTTAGTCTTGCAGGTGTTCAGATGATGAGATCAATTAAAACTTCCACATAATTGTGCTAGTTGAAAAATTAAGGGATCATCAAGTCATTACAATTCATATTGTTCATGGCAATGAATCTCGTAGATGAGATGTTTCACTAGAAACCAAATACCTTCATGATAAATGTTCTGACGGTGTGAAATAAATGAATGTCATCTGCATTACAGCAATTGGCCTGCTGAGAGAGAGGGAGCCTGGAGCCTTTGTTATCCGGGACAGTCACTCATTTAGGGGAGCGTATGGCTTGGCTATGAAGGTGGCCTCTCCTCCACCCACAGTGCATCAGAGCAAAAAAGGTAGGGGGGCAGGATGGTGTTTTACATGAATGGCTATTTCAAAACAGTTACTAAATGCAACAGGTATTTACTTGGGTTACTTCATTGTTTTGCGTAGCTCTTCTTTCTCCCTATTTTGGTCTTCAGTCAGGGTGGAGACAGAATTAAAGTTAATATGTTAATACCAAAGATATGAGGTGATGTCTCCCTGTTAATGAGCTGCGTATTACCTAGAATCACTCACCCGTCTCCTGCTCTTTTGTTGCAGGTGATATCACCAATGAGCTGGTGAGGCACTTCCTGATTGAGAGCAGCCCTAAAGGAGTAAAGCTGAAGGGTTGTCCCAACGAGCCTTATTTTGGTTAGTGGAAGCCTGCTGCCCTCACATGTACACTGACAGAGTTCGGTGGAAAAGTTAAACACCAGTGCTCCCGTCTGTGTGCCTGGCTATGTTTCTGTCAAAGATCTGCACTCATTTCCAAGTTCTATAACATGTAATCCTACTGTAATTATAGTATTGACTGAAGTGATCTAACTCATGTTGTCCCTACTAATTACGCTGCAAGACTGTATGACGTGTGTGTTTGTGTGCGTGCATGTACTGCACAAAACTCTTCTGCTAAATCCAAAATGGGGCAAGCTGTAAACTTTTTGTTGCCTCTTGTTCTTTCTTCGTCCTCTCCTGTCTTCAACCCATAACTCAGTTCATCATTGGTTTCCTTGTGTGCAGTTGCTGTTTGTATTTATTTGATTTTACAACTATAATACCCAAAGAATGAATTTTCCTACATTCATAACAGTTATCTATTTTTTTTTTTTTTACCATTGTAAATCTAACAAGCCCCATTTAAATAAACCCAGGATTTATGGGTTTCCTTACAGATACAGTATCAGAAGTTTTTGTGAGTCACAACTTTTTATTAAAGGGGAAGTGCGTCAATTTCCCTATGAAAGTCTGTTAATGGGTGTTGGGGATTTAACAATTTCTGTTATTGTTGGATACAAAAACATATGTAGAATATTTCTGGTGTTTCTGTGACAAAGTGATCATGAGCAATACCCAATAAAACACACCACTGGATTTCCTAAAATACACAGTTATCTCAAGAAAATAGCTAATATCTAATGGAAGGCTGAAAGTGTAGTGGAATTTGGTGCTAAGCACTACTACGAGCACAGTAGGTACACAGACACTAGGAGCTCGCTCTCAGTGTGAGATGTAGACGAAAAATAAAAAATAAGAATGTTTAAGAAGAACAAATATGTGTAATACGTGTCTAACTGTGTCCTATGTCTGTTTGACAGGCTGTCTGTCTGCCTTGGTCTATCAACATGCAATCACACCACTGGCCCTACCCTGCAAACTACTTATCCCTACAACAGGTCTGTATTTAGTTTATGCATTTCGATGTGATTCTGTGTTGTTTCTGAGTACATTTTTGAGCACATTGTTAAATTTCCTAGCTCTATTCAACAAGTTTGCTTTATGTAATCAATGCTGAGACATAGGACTATAAGATCTACAATGTGAGTGTGCAGGCAGTGAAGTATTTAGGTCTTCAAAGAAAAAAATCATAAAGGATATGGAGATATAAGAGAATAGTTTTAATCTGCCCCACATTTTAAACTTAGTTTTGTTCCAGGCATTTCCATCAGTGAATATTTCTGGTATGATTTAACTGATTTATATAAGGTTTAATTATGTATTTATTTATTTTTACTGCAGGTAGATGTACAGTGTAAAATGTTAGTGGTGACTGTAGTTAACTTAAAAATGTCATGTGGTGACTTTTAGTGAAGGAAATGACCCCCTGCAGTTGTGACAGGAAATAAAAACTGAACTTCATGCCAAAACTGCTAACTTCCTCTCTATTGTTTTATATAGATCTCATTGAGGAAGTGCCAGAAGTTGCAACAACAAATCCACTGGCTGAAAGGCTGAAACAAGGAGCAGGTAACACATCAACTCATTCTCATTCTCATTCGCATTAAACCAGCCCTGTGACAGTGTTACACCCAACACAGATTTGAGGTTCTAGGACATTAATGACGACAATATCAATGTGTCCTGAATCATCCTATTCACTGACAACATGACATCCTTGTTATCCCAGTGCAGAGGGCCCCTGCTGATTCCCATGGTAAACCCTGTGCACTTTTATTTGGAAACCTACATCTGGAATGTGCATCCTATCTGTTTGCTGTTTGCCTTTGTCTATGTCATAACCTGCATAAAAGAAGACACATTATTAATGGTCCTGAGTAACCAAATTCCTTGAAATGTTTTTATATTTTGTCTGTTAACATTAGTGTCCAGCTTCCTGTCAATAACAGGCATAATGTTTTATGTGGAATGACTTGGATGGATTTGTTTTTGAAACTATCTGACCCCCAGCTTTGCCCCAGACAGCATGGAAATCAACATTTTTGCATGAGCAGGTCAAAACAGGCATTAATAAACATTCTGAACAGCATTAATTGTCGAATAAATGACTGTGATGATGATTCCAGTTACATTCTCCATTTGATATTATCCCATTTGCTATCTGACTGGGACATTTGCCCTCTTCCCAGCTTGCAACGTGCTCTATATCAACTCAGTGGAGATGGAGTCCCTGACAGGCCCTCAGGCTATTTCCAAGGCCATATCTGAGACACTGGCTGCCACTTCTCCACCTACTGCCACTGTTGTGCACTTCAAGGTGTCTTCACAAGGCATCACGCTGACGGACAACCAGAGGAAGTAAGTCTGGATACCAAACGTCTGGTGTTTTACGATGTCTTGAAATGTTTGAAAGATGTCTCACAAGACAAACATTGCATGACATCTGGAGATTTTGCTGCAGACAGCATTAAATGTCTGAACACGTTTTGTTTTTTGAAGGGCAAGTGTGAACATGAGCAACTGCACACAATCAGAAACGATAAATAGTTGCTAAGACAGAATTAAAGGATAAAGGTCTTGTTTACTACAGTATTTCAATCAAGAACCCAGTTTTGTTTTGTGTACAGTGCCAGGATGAATAACATTTTCAAATAAACTAGGACTCACTGGAAGAGGAGAGCTTGTATCTCAAAGGGACCTTCCTAGCTTAAATAAAAGATAAATAAAAGAAATAATAACATGAGCTTATCACAAATACACTGGTATTTGGATTATGAAGTTTGTTTATGAAGTTGGTAAGTAATTTAGGAACAGTGTAACCATTCAAAAGTGTGTCCACCAGATAGCTTGTTTATTTTTGACTGTAGATTGGCCTGAGCAGAACATATTGATCTTTAAAAAACCAACTTAAAAATCTCTAGTAAAAATGTAAAACAAAATATCATCCAATATTTTCATTATATATTTTTAAAACCATTTTATTTAGTATTGGCTTCAAAAATCCAGCATTGCAGGGTTAATACAGGTGTCCTTGCTGAAATACAGAGCTGCCAACTTCAGAAGAAATTATAGATTTTTTTCTGATATAAGACCTACTCAACTTCAGAAAAAATGATCACTACATCACAGAACAAAACACATTTCATAAGTGAGGCAAGTGTTTTAGATTAAGTAGATAAAGACAACAAAATGAAAACAGTTCATATTGACAGGAAGGCCTCAGTGGTATAATCAGTGGCTGTGATCAGCTAACCAATTTCCTGGAAACCAGGTATTGCTAATGCTTTAATTATAAGCATAAAAAAATCTTGATCAAACTAATTTTGATGCACGGTAAAATCATATCATCTGCCACTCTACGCAATGCAGGTTTTTTGAACTGATGTAATTTGGTGTTTCTGTAATCTGTGTTTCTGTAAATAGGCTTTTCTTCCGACGCCACTATCCTAACAACACTGTCACGTTCTGCGATACTGACCCTCAGGACAGAAAGTGAGTACAGACATGATTTCTTCAAATATCATTTGTGGTTTGTTTTAATAACTGATAAATTCCAAGATTCTTTACACATTGGAAGCATGTCTTAAATTTTGTTATCCTCTTTGTGCACTGTTTGATATTTTTACTACTATTACAGATTGTGAGTCCCGTGTTTCATCAGTATCCAGCCGTCTTAAAATGTTAACACACTATTTTCTAATCTCTCCAGGTGGAACAAGCCTGAGGGAGGAACAGCCAAGTAAGTAAACTTCTGTGGATTATTATTCTGCTGTTGACATACAGCCTTTTTGAAGTTTTTCCTTGCCATTCTCGCCTGGTGGAAATTGTTGGGTATCTGTAAATAAAACGAGTACAGTCTTGACCTACTCTATATGGAAAATGTCATGAGATAACAAAAGTTATCGCATGACATTATCTCATGACATTGTTGGGTTAATACATTTATATAAGAGAATTTTTACTTCTCATATGTATCTCATATGTAATTCCAGTTATCCTTTAATATGGATTTCATCATAGACACACTTTAAAGCTTAAACAATCTGAGCTTTTACAAACACATATCTGATTTTGTCTTTCCAGGCTGTTTGGGTTTGTGGCCCGTAAACAGGGAAGCACAACCGACAACGTCAGCCACCTCTTCGCCGAGATGGACCCTGACCAGCCTGCCAATGCCATCGTCAGCTTCGTCTTGAAGATGATCGGCTCGCAGAAACGATGAGAGCTGACAGCAAACCCTGGCGCTTTCTATAATGCCTTTGGTTATTTTCTTTTCTTTTAACCACAGACACTTTCTTTCTGTTTTGGACAATTCAGCATTTGTTTTGTTTTTTTACGCGTCACCTTATTTCTCCTGCTCTTTTACTTTCACTTGTGTGTCTGTGTGTTTGCGAATGTAAGCAAGTGAAAGAGACTGAGAGAGAGAGAGAGTGTGTGTGTGTCTGTGTGTGCGCGTGCGGCTTGCATGCATGTGCTTTTCTTCTTGGACGGACTCCAGAATGGACCAGAGGAAGTGCAGAATGGGGCGTGGCTGTGTGTGACAATGGGGCGGGAGGCGATTCTGATCTCCCTGGCAGGGTAACACATGAACAGGAAGAGGGAATGACATTGTGTGTGCAAATGTTATTTTTTAGCGATTGTTTCATTTTTATTTTTTTAAAGAAGAAGTCAAGTTGTGTGATGTAAAAGTGGATTGTAAATCTATCAGGCTTTTGACTGGTCAACCAAAGATTTTAAAAAAGTAGTCAGGGCGTGTATAGTGTGCCACTGTCAGAGGGTCGGAAGTATTCTTTTGTAAAACAAATATGGCTGCTTAATCAAAAATACTGAACTGTTTCTCTCTGTATGTACTGATACTGTAGGTCAATTCTGCACCGTTGCCATCTTGCAAACAGTGTTTTTGGACATTTTTGCAGCTGGTGAGGTCTGTGTAAATATTCTAGATTGCTTTATGAGTAGGACTGTTATAGATGACATTTGGCGCCTGACTTTCTTTTGTAATGCAGAGCTTTTTAAGAAAAAAGAAGAACATTAAACTCTTCCAGGCTGTCTTAAATATGCAAATAGCCAAACTTGGGAAAAAAAAAAAAAAAAAGGTTGTTCTCCAAAATTCCACAGGTCCTTCGTTCCCCGTTCGATGCAGTAGTGTCGCTAAAGATGCAACAGATGTTATTCTTCTGAAGTGCAGCTAGAGTCTGACAATATCAGTTAAAGCTATTTTTGTGTGCATCTACAGTATCCATGTGAACACAGCAGAGCATCAGAAAGAAGGCCACTGAATCATTGCATTCACACAGCATCTCTCGATCGTTCTGGTCAGACAAACAAAAAGGAGGATTAGCTTCCTATCTGCCTACGTTCTCTGTTCAGTCTGCGCAGCACATAGCCACACTATTTCGCTCATTACTGAAGGGCCTAAAGTTGTTTTGTGAGGACTGTCTTTGTAGAAAAGTGTTGTCCTGCTACACTGCTCTTCAGATTTCTGTGTTGAAAGTTTCCGTCAATGGAAAGCTCTTTGCGTCAGCCGGCCAAAACTGTTAACACTCACACCCTACCCAAAAGTAAGCTATACATATAAATATACATATATATAGATATATATATATAAAAAAAAAAAAACTTCCAAACAGTGACTTAAGATATTTATTTTTTTGCTTCGTTGCTCTATGTTATCTTGTATACATGTATTATAAAGTATACATCAAGATTACTGAAAGCGAAAAGAAAAGATTGCTTTTTATTTTGGCTAAAGTCAAAGTGCATTGACATATATAAGGTGTAAAGTGTGTGCATTTAAAAGTGTATCACTGTTGTTTTTGAATGTTTTTTTTTCACAGCATTATTTCATTTTTTTTTAACATTCTTCTTTTCTTGGGGAGGCTTTTTGTTTGTTTTTTTGTTTTTTTAAGAGGGGAACTATTTTGTATGAAAGACTGTTAGTCCAAATTTGATTTATCCTAAAGTGATGCCAACACAATTGTTTTATTAACTTAAACCTGCCTAGAAAATACATTGTCCAAGTTTAGCACTTAAATGTTGAAGTATTATCAGTGTGTTTCTACTTGTCAAAAGAGAAGATATGGACACTGACCCATTTTATTTCATCACAGCATGTGTGGAGGCAGGCTTATTAGTTCCTCTATCGTGTTTCAGCAGGGAGCTGGGTCTGGAACTTGTTCTTGAAATCCAGTTAGTTCAGTCAGTAGCTGCTGCCCTCATGTGGTGTCAAAAGATTGTTACAAAAAGGAACCACTTTTATTCTAATACAGTGTTTTAGCTGTGATTATGGCACGTCAAATGGTAAATATTTGAGTTAAATAATTTGATCACTGAGGAAATTAATTTTAATTCATGATTCATGGTAATTTTATTAGCAAATGAGTTTTGTCCCATTCAAGGATTGAGTAGTAAATGTTATGATTCTCCTTTATGCCTGATGCTCTAGGATCAGTTGGCAGCATGATGTAAACTAATTAAATAAGGGTTAGTTTGGGGGCCTACGACGACTCCAATGTACTTCTTCAAAAATAGAAAATACAGCACTTACATCTGACTAGAATGTTCCATTATTTATTAGCAAGAGCCTGCATGCTCATGTTGTTACCTTCACGCTGCTGACTGTAGTCTGTACACAGTATCCTCGAGTCTTACTCAATCCAGCCCTTTCAGAAAGATACCCATAGATAGCAATCATCAGGTTCTGATTTTCCCGTGACGACTGTGTCTTGACTCGACTTATGAGACAGCAGAATCTGTATTTTTCGCCTACATGCTTGTTGAGAAAAGAGGATGTCCTCTATTCAAACTGAATGTTAGCCATTTGTTTGCCAAGATGGAAACTCCAGTGGCGCCTGCCCACTTTGACAGATCAGTCTGGACTGTAGAATGTGTGTGAATGAGCTACTATGCTTGTATAGAGCTTTTGTCATTTTTGGTTTGCTACATTGTATGGCTTTTACTATTTCTGATGGAAAAAAAAAACACATTAAAAAGCAGTACAAATCAAAATGGATGCAAATTTGTTTTTCTTTTTGTCAAATATGCAATTTGGTTTTGTTGTTACATTAACTATGTAAGATTTGAGGTCAGTTTGCCATAAAAGTGATTCTCCTGATGTAAAGTATTTAGATTTTACTAAAATAAGTATTTGGAAGGCATATTTTGAATATAAATGTCCAAACGTCTAAATAATCCACTAAAGCTCTAAAGTGTTACAGTGCAGTGATTTTCAAAATATTTACCACCATTATGTCAGATGTTAAATATGGAAGCATAGAGCAGCTACGGACAGTTTACACAGAAGGGAAGTTTATTCCTAATAAGATAAATTATTGTTTTGTTTTTTTTTAAAGATATTTTTTGGCCTTTTTGAGCTTTATTTGACAGAGACAGGTTGAAGAGTGACAGGAATGTGGGGAGAGAGAGATGGGGAATGACATGCGGGAAAAAGCCACAGGTCGGATTCAAACCCTGGGCCACCGCAGCAAGGACTGAGCCTTTGTACATGGGGCAGATGCTCTACCAACTGAGCTAAACAACACCCCAAGATTAATTATTGTTGACTGTTTTTGAATCATGAATGAAACCAGTTCAAGAACCAGAGCTAATTTGGTGGAAAACAGATAGTCCAGAACCGCACTTATCTTCCTAATATTTCCTGTTTGGAGCCACGATTACAGTGTTTTTTAAACCATTTAATTTGATCTCCACTTACTAGGCTGGTATCACATTCTAGCTTCTAAATAATCATGGATGTATGTGCGTGCTATGTGAACATGACTACGTTGCAGGAAAATTTGAGAACCAGTGTTATAGTAAAATAATAACCTAAATATATAATTTATCACTTTTGATAGGACAATGTACAAGAACTCCACCACTGGGCCACTGTGCAACCCACTGTTGGTGTAACTTAGATCAAGTTAAACTTTCAAGCTATTAAGATGTATGTATTAAAATTTAAGTTACTTTTACTTTTTCATAAATATTTATCTGTGCAAAATATACAGGAAAGCTAAGGACAAAATATGTTTACTGATAAGAACCTCTTGAGGGGAATTATGAGATCTCTCAGTAGAAGGCAGAAGTAGTGTGAGCCTTGACCATATACATATTGTTTTTAACCCAAACCACTATGCCTCTAACCTTGCAGTTTTAAAACCTTAATTTACGTCAAACCTTGACCATAGCGACAGCAGATCAGAAAACAGCCATATGAGTCATTTTTGTAAAGGTTATACTGTTACGTGTTTTAGAAGGTAATGACAAACAACTTATTTTTTATTTAATTTGGAGGGCTTGACCTCACTCCAATGTTGATTAAACAAACCCTGTGGTGTGTGAGTCATTATTTCTTTCTACGGTACAAATGTGCTATTTTGGTACTGAAATGCATAAACACATTTTAAGGCCAGGAGAACTTTGTGACTGCATTAAACAAACTTTTTAACTTTTTTATAGATTCTGTTACCATTTAAAAAAGTACAGAAATGGCCACAAATAGATGTTACATGTATTGTGACTTCCTTTTGGAGCACACTCCAGTTTGCAGGTTTGCAGTCACATATTTGGTTGGAGAAGTAACTATGGCATCAGACTTCAGGCGGATGAGACACATCTTTGTAAGTGCCATACTTACAGTAGAACAGCAACATAGCCCAGTCCACCTTCAACTACAGGGAGCGTTGGTAGTGCAATATCATGACATCACTGCATTAGTCTATAAAAGTTTGAAATTGTTATAATAAAATTTTATGGACAGCAATTTTCTGTACTCTTACCAGCTTAATAAAATGCTGAAAAAATGCAGACATTTAAAATGAGCAGGCTGCAGGAATGTGACACTATTTAATTCTTTCTGAACATTGTCATTCATTTTGTTTCAGTGATGTAATGAGGTTGCTTTTTCTCTTGGCTTGAGAACTCCAAATGAAAAGGACAAGTGAAATGTGAAACTGTAGAATGAGTTGACAGGACATAATTACATTATCAGTAACTGAACCCTCATTTGTGAACTGAATGTATCTGATGGTTTCACAACTGAAAAAAAAAAAAAAAAAAACGAACTAAAATGACTAAAATAAACACAAACTCTTCTGAAAACTTACTTAAACACCAGTGTGAAAGAAAAGGAAAATTGCAAACACAACATAATTGCACATGAACTGTAGTTTAATGGTGTTAGCATAGCTCAAAGCCTTACTGTACTGATGGAGCCACTTTAGTTCTGATGCCATTTCAATATCTAATGTCTGCATGAGGACATGCTAACATGCTGATTTATAGCAGGTAATGTTTACTATGCCCACCATGTTTTTAGTGTGTTAGCATGCTATTGTTTGCTAAGTAGTATTGGATGAAAGGTTACTGGATGACCAAAATTGTTTTAATTAATTATGAGGGGAATTGGCTATCTGTAGCAACTTTCATAGCAATCCATCCAATAGTTGACATTTCAAGCCACTTCACTTTATTTGGACAGTCTGCCTACAGATTGTCTATATATTTCAACTGCTTCACTTTGTAGAATAACAGATTATCTAAATAGTAGACAATAATTAATTCAGACAATTCATGAATACAGTCTACCTGGTGTGCACCTGAGAATGAAGGAGGATATGAAAAAGTGTTTGCCTTTTGTCTATTACAGATTTTTATGTCTGTTAATATAGGCATCTTACCATCATCAGCACAGGGTTCTTTGTATCAATTAATTATTATTCACTCACTGATGAGCAGCAGTGGCCTGTTACCTGTTGCTGTAATGAACTATGTAATCAAAACTTGGAGCCAAAGGAGCTGCAAATTAGGATGTGTTTGCTATTGTGAATTATCATAATCAACTTGTGTTTGCAATGGCTTCAGGGAAAAAAGTAATAATACAAATGACCAAATATCAAAACTCTCAGGAATTTATGGTGGCTTTATTTTGGATGTGGTTTTTCTATTAATGTACTAAACTAACTGATGGTTACAGTTACTTTACACTACACTGTGGTTTGTGTGTACAGTATCTGCAATAATATGTTTGGCCACATGATGTCAGTGTTTCCTTTTGAGACAAAACAAGGCCAAAGAGGCAGTCTGCCATAAGTCCATTGATATCTGTCCAGCTTACAGTAGTTTACACTCTGCTTCAGATGGTCAGTGTTTTGGTTGATGATATTACTTAAATGTATATTGTATATTATGTTTCGTTGACATTCATTTAACTTTTATATGCTGCATCTGTTTCTCATTCTGGTGTTAAGCTGATTTCAGGTTTTTATTTTTTAAGTCCACAGATTGATATTATTCTATTAATCAAATGTGAAGAAGCTATTTTGTATATTGTGTACAAGAGATTGATAGGCAAACTATAGCAAATGGTCCCAGATATTTCTGCTGTCATTCCAAGTTGATGTTTGATCTTTCACAAAAATGTCTACATCAAATCGGTCAAAACAGTGAAACTTCTTTCTTCAAAGTTCACAATGTGCTTTTACCGCCCTAAAAAAAGTAGGAGCTTGACTTCATGGGAAAATGTAACAACACCACTGGAAGTCCTGCGTAATGCTTCCTGAGAGGAGGATTACAATCTTTTCATCTCCCTTACACCATAGAATAGAGTTGAGTTCTGGAAAATGGTGATTTGTACTCCACAGGGGGTCCAGATGACAATATGGGCATGGTAGGGGGGTGTAGATGGTCTATTTGGGGGCAGAAAGGGTCGATAACAAGGGGGGAATCAGATGGATTATCTGGGGACAGAATGGGTGGATGATCCCCTCAACTTAACCTCAACTTGTGGACTCATTAGCTCCAAACCCATCTTGCCAAGCAAATCTTGTCAAATGTTTTATATTCTGATTTTTCCCATTACTGAATGGCTTTTGCCATTAGCTTTTAGGGTATTTTCAGCCAGAAGGTTAACCTTATTTGTGTGCAGACATGTTGGATTTACTGATATTTATCTGGCAGTCCACCATTTCTATCCTATGTGATAGACTGACATCAGTTTATTGGCATATGTTTTTCATAACCCTTACCAAGTAGCATTAGCTGCCTAAACAACTGACAAAATGTGAAGATAGCACTGACAGATCATCAAACTCTCCTATGTGAGTACTTTGAGAAGGCGCTGATAAATGACCAGGTTTGTCGTAAAGTACTAGGACTTGTGAGAGAGTCATAGCTCCATAACTACAGGAACTCAGTGGTAGGTGAGAGTTATCAACTGAATATGGGTCAATATTGTCAACTGCCCTTTTCAGACAAGATGGCTCAACTAAAACAAGATATTCTTAATGTGCTACATAATTGTATTAATTTGGATCTTTTTCAACCTGAGCCACTGATGGATCAATTAAGCTGGACTAGAATGAGTCCTTGACTACTAATTCCTGTGGGTAGGTGAAGGACATGAATTGCAGCCTCCAACTACGCACCCCACAAGACTTTTGTGGTGGTATCGCAAGATCATACTACCTCCACTTTTGCTCCTATGAGAAGTCAGTCAAAAGGATACACCTCCACGACCGTAATGCCTTAGTCAATCTTCACACACTTGCATCAACTGGTCCAGATTTCTTCTAGTTGTGGTTCTACATATCCTCTTGTCCACCTCCTTTGTCTTCTTTTCACCTTTTCTTGTGTCTTCTTCTGCAAAGCATTTTAAACTATTGGTTTGTAAATGTATGTAAAGTTTACTTACTAACTAGGAGGGAAAATCTGAAAATCAATTTGTCTGGCTGGCAAAGCATGGTAATCAGACCAGAGCAACAGGTGTCTCATTTTCCTGCTAAAACCTGTTGCCCTTTGTCACACATGGAAACATGTCACCATTTGGAGCGAGAAAGAGTGTCAGGCCTCCTGCCTCCAATTGGATACACAGAGAAGTCAGTTTACACTTTGCCAGATGGAGTGTAAAAGCAGAAAGAAAATGTATATGCTGTACTGTATTCATCCTCCTCACATACATTAAAAAACAAATACTAGCACAAGCAGATCAATAAATGACAACTAGGATGACTGTATGACCGTAAGTGGCAAGGATTCAATTGCTTGTTCAATGATATCCAAGTCACTTGTTTGTTTTCCTTTCAGCATGAAAATTATGACTGAACCTAAAACATAGAAGAAATGTTTGTATGTACAGTGTGTATTTTTAAGGTTGCACTTTTTAAGTACATCTTTGTGTACTGGATGTTTGTGGCCACTCTGCCAACTCACTGGTGTGTGTAAGGGACTAACAAATGTGCAATCCAAATACAGTTTATATCCTCTGTATGCTTGAGCATTTGTGTGCTCATGTGGACACACAAATTGTATATGTGTGTGAGTCCTGAGTGACTGTTCATCCTGTGACCGGTACGTGTGACTCATTCTTATTCCAAATGTTTCCATCTTGGCGCCTCAAAGGCAAAACCATTGGAGTGCTGTCACCATCTGGACAGTAAGGGCCCTCCTGGGCTGCCCGCCTCATGTCCCTGACTCAAAGACTTTAACTAAAAATACAACCTCCAGGATGTTATTGCAAAAGCACCAATACATGACTGGCCTGGATTTCTCTGCTTCTGGCTCTTGATGTTTCTGTCTCCCTTCCATAAATAACGAAGGTGAAATTGCTCACACACACATCATACAGTAGTAATAATGTTGTCACGCTGTCTAATAAGCATGCAATGGCTTTGATGAAAGACAGTTCCTGTGAATGAAGTCGATTTGGGGATTTTGTGGGGCAGATGTTTAAAGCTGCACTAGTTTATATTGAATATTAACCAAATGACTGAGTTTGTCACTACAAGTCCCAGTGTTTACATTACACACACAGATATAACATCAATTCTGCACTCCCACTCAGATCCACTGAGCATTTTCTGTTATTTTAGCTAGCTTTAAAGTCTACAACTTTGCTCTTAACCTTCTTTGATTCTGATTTTGTGTAAAAATGGCAAGAGGAGAAGATCTATGTGAGCCAGAAAGAGGGTTCAGTGCTGGAGCACAGATGGCAGGAGCTTCAGTCACAAAGACTGCCCAACTGGCTGGTGTTTCAGTAGGACCAGGAACATCGGCATTTAGATCTATGGGAATGAATCAGTATAATTATATAATAATAGTGTCAGGAATTCAGTGGTGCAAAAACCATCAGCACTGGTCTGCAGAGACGTGGAAAAAATTGATATGGTCAGATGATCCATCCTTCACCATATTCTCCACAAGTAGGCAAGAGTAATCTGAGTACTGTCACGTGTTATTTGGTAAAGCATTACCTCTGACACTGCAGAGAATGGAGTGTAGTTGGGGTAATTGATGCCCCTTCCCTCTCCGGTCACTGGGTACATGTCAGACACATGCCAGTAAAAATAGCACAAGAGAGACAGGGCAAAGGTCAGTTCTAGTAGTACTACACAGTACTGGGTTGGGAGAAACAGGCTGACCTTCATCCACCCAAATGAGGACAGAAATGGGCAGAGGGATGAAAGCCATCTGATGTCACCAATAAAAGGAGGGTCAGTTGCATAATAGAGCAGACACACCTGTTCCATGGTTGCTTCATTTTCACATGGGATTTCTCTGAACCTCAATAGGTGGACTCAAAAATGTTGACTTGTTAGCAGCCTTTTGTAGATCAGGTTTTGCAGTAGTATTTTGGTGCCCATTTTTCATTTGCGTATTGTTTGTGGATTCTCCTACCATCTCCTATTGTAAAATTGAGCACAAAATACATTAACATGGTGAAGAACACCTGCCTCTGCTAATTTTAGTGAAGCCAGGTCTCCCAGAGAGAGCCTGACAAGCTTGAGACTGGATGGATCATAAGCACAACACTTTATACACCTTGATTTCACCTGGTATGGCACCATGACATTGTGTAAATGGTAAATGGTGTACAGCACTGTCTAACAACAGCATACGAGTCACATCATTTTCATACTCATCAAACTATTCAGTGACCTCACTGCAGGGGTCAAGCATTCAGGCCATTCTCTTGATGTGCACCACATATGAACTTGCCTACTTGTGGAGAATATGGTGAAGGATGGATCATCTGACCATATTTTTTCCACATCTCTGCAGACCAGTGCTGATGGTTTTTGCACCACTATAATATAATTATACGGATTCATTTACTACTTATATAGCGCCTTTCTAGTCTTCTGACCACTCAAAGCGCTTTTACACTACATATCTCAGTCACCCATTCACACACATTCATACACATACAAGGTGCCAACTGCTCATCAGTTTTAGGAGCAGTATCTAGCCCAAGGACACTTCGAGATGCAGACTGGAGGAGCCGGAGACTGAACCGCCGATCATCTGATTAGTGGACGATCCGCTCTACCTGCTGAGCCACAGCCACTCAGTGTGTCTATGATGTTGTTTTGGTCCGCCCACATGGCGTACATGGTGTTGGTTTTAAAATCTACTTGCGGCTTCAAAAATAGCCACTTTTGGGACACTTCTGAAATGTGCTGTGGCACTTCTTGTGGAACTACAAGCATTGGCTGTGATCAACTCCATGGGCCACATCGCAGCCGGAAAGCGCTGCAGCCAAGCAGAGTGGCGAAAAGTGCAGCAAAATTTGCATACAGCCAAATATGTCTAAACTCAATGTCTAAACTCTACCCATCTGGGAGCCTTTGAAAACAAAATGGTACCTCTTAAGTTATTATTGCAAAACTTGGTATATGCAAATGCTTGTAGGAAAATATCATTTCATGCAACTCTGGAAAGTGATTGTTTGTTTGTATTTAAAGGGGAGTGGGCCTCCTCCTCCTGATGGGTCTTATGGCAGCACTGATGGCTCCAGTGAAGAAAGACAGCAGGCAGAGACAGATGTAACACTGTAACATGAGCCAGCACTCATCCCGAGATGTTGTAAATGTATGCTGTGCTCTTTAAACAGAATGATCCAGTGCAGTGCTTCCAGATAGATGGGCAACGTACTCGTCAAACACGTCATGTTTTGTGTACGAATTTCATTAAAGCACCTCAGTGACCTATCACCAATTCCTACACTTGCCCCACCTCTCACCCCACTCCCCTGGCCAATCAACACATCCCAGAGCCCTGTAACAGATGGCTGCAGAGGTCAGCAGGGGTTAACTGGGGCAGAGAGGGGGTTGGCTAAGGTTAGGCTGGGGCACAGGGGTGTTTAAGATTGTTGTGACATGGTCTGTCTGCCTGTCAGTATGCAGGTGGATGAGTAGCATGTGGCCATGTGGCCTACAATCCCCTCCTCCCACCCTGTACTCTCCCAAAGTCAGGGCTTTGATTGCAGGTCAAGAAGCCGGGATGGAGGGATTCAGTGGTCATCCCAGACTGACCCCCAAAAATCCACGTGTTCGGCTTACTCAGCACCCCCCCCGCACCTGCTATGGAAAACTGCAGTGTTAAGCTGTGGAGGGGGGAATGGCCAAAGAAAACAGGGCACAAGGAAGGACTGATGAGCCGGGCAAGTATGGAACCATGATTGATATGTGCTTATTAACCCCCAAGACCTTTTGATCTTTTTGGTTGATTAAAGGCTTGTTTTAACTTGTTTATTTGATTTTTTTTACTGAATGTATTTATTGTTTAAAATCAGGGTCCTGTGCACTGACAGACAAATATTTAGACACAATTTATTTACTGATGTTGACAGCTGGCTCTAAGAAGGAAGGACAAGGATGTCTGTTGGTCAGTCCACCTCTTTGGCCCAGAGTGAAATATCTAACTATGGTACAAACATTGATTTTCCCCTGTATAAGAATCCTACGGACTTTGTGAGCCCTTCTCCCAAGTTGAGATTTTTGGCTTTTAGTGAAATCACAAATATTCCAGATATTCATGATTCATGATGAAGTGTTAGTAGACTGACTTTTTCTCTTCACCATGATATTAACATTTGGGTTAATTTAAGTGTCTTGCACCTGTGGCACCCAGCCAATGTGGGCTTATAACATACCCAACATCAACAACTGCCAGGATAGAATGAGAAATCATAATTCACAGTTTAAGAAGTTCAAAGAGAGTACATTTAATTTGCATTCAATTTCATTTATATTCACAGCAGAAACATCCTTTTACAGATACAGTTTGTTTTGTCTTTTGTCCATGCATGTTCTATAAATCTTGCAATCTTGCTAAGACAAAAATCATCTCATTGAAGAGCCAACTCAACATATTACTTTCAGATAACCAAAACAAATCAGGATTCTTCAGCTGGAACAGCCAGTTCTTCAAGTCACTGCACATGGGGATCACAAAAAACACAAACACTGCTCTTCGGGAATGCTTTCATATCTGCCAGCCTCACTTGCTAGTGGTAAGATACCAGTTCTCAACAGGGCACGTAGCAACCTCTGCCCAAACTTTAAATTAAATGTTACATGAGGTTCTGTGTGGTAATCTTTGATTTGCTCTAGATAGCATTACTGTCAGGATCACCCTTACCCCACACTCCTGCAGCATAAAATAAAACCAAGCCAATCAATGAATCATAAAGTATTAAAACATCCAAGGCCATAACGCTCTCCCTGCTGACTCTGCCAAAGACTTTTATCGAAATAAATGCATTTGAGGATCCCTTGACTTTTCTTCTGGTACTTCAAGCTTCAAGTTTTATCTTATGAAACATCTTATCTAACATCTATTACATGGAAAGGTACAGAATCTGGTTGATAAACAACTAGCAGCAAAACTGATATTCCCATCAGACTCAGATGTATTTTCTATTTCTCAACACAACACTGACAGAGCAAAAGCTGGCGTTAAATGTGAGGCATGTAGTCTTGTGTGGGTCTTTTTTAAAGATGAGAAAGCAAATTGTTGCTGAATGCAGGGAAAAAGTAAAAACAAAAAACGTTCCATGCCAAGGATTTTCAGTGTGAGAAACAGCAGCATAGAAAACAGTCACAAATATCTCATGTCCCTATTGGACAAAGCAACAGCTTTGTTGGATGGCCTATTTCTTTCTTAGCCTGGCAAATCAGCCGTGGTGGCTGGCCATATCAGGTATCTGTGTAGCAGGAGTTTGAGATGGGGAGGCAAATCACAGAAAAGGAGAACAAAGCTAGCAGGGAGGGATAGGACAACGCACATAAAACAGATATCATCCCACAATGGTTAATATACGTCTGGATAAAGCATTTGTGTTCATAGTATTCCAGTCAAGCTGTTCAGTAGTCTACACTAGAAGGTGTCAGGTATACTGTCCATGTCTGAATGTGTAATATATTCAGTGAACCCAGAAAAAGAATGCTTACAATGACAGTAAAATTTTCTGAACATGTTATTTTTTCTCTCAAATCTTTTATCCCTAAATTTTGTCGCTCCTTCCTTGAACTGTTCATATACTGGGGACTACTGTTTGTACAAAGAAAGAGGTCTGCACTGTCAAAGAAATTATCTATAGGTGGAGGAAACATTTGTTGTCACCTATATGTTGTATATAAGACACATGAATTAGTATGTGTTTAATAGTCCCCATAAAACAAGATTAATGAGTTTGTTGTGTCAATGCCAAAACACTGTACCCTTTCTAGTCAGATTTAAGCAAGCTACGATCTAAATTCCTTGATTACAGTCAAAGGGGAAGAAAAGAAAATAATGAGAGGTGAAAAAGTGAAGGAACAAGAGATGGGTAGATTGGTTTCATAGGTGGAAAGCAAACACTGAACCTCTCATCTTGCCTACAAAGCGTCTAGACTCTGTTCACCGCCGGGTCCAGAACCTGAGTATGAACTTGTGTCCAACCCTACCTGCCCTGGCATCCTCTCTAGCCCTCCTTCCCGCCTGTCCGTCATGCCTTAAAACAAACCAACGCCCCTTTTCCTATACTCCAAATCCCAAAATGCCTATTACAGTTCTCATACTGATCAAAGGTTTTTTCATTGCCACATTCTTTCCAGTGTCTGGCCATGCCATGAACAGAGCAGGCTGCTGATACTGTACAAGTCCAACCTTGGAGAACTTCCTGTCTCGACGCAAAAGAAGGTGATGTCTGGGTCGTTCGCTGTCCAATTCACATCACACGAAAAGACTGAATACAACACATATGCAAACAGTATACTAGACGCACACACAGATAATGATGTTATGTGCAGTTATTTATGTCCGGGACATCCTGAAAACGAAATATTATAGAGGAAGAGCATCACGACCTCTGGGGTTCCATGGCTGACTGGACCACCGTTGGCTCCCTGAGGATAGACTGCTAAAATAAACAGGCAATCCAGCAAGAAATGAAAACAATGAAAACCAACGGTGACTGACACAACATTAGTTTGTGTGTGTGTGTCTGTGCGTGCTTGTGAGTGTGTTTGCTCACATATGTACGTCACTGATATCTCTGGGAAAGTGTTCTCTCTCTCAGGCCGGATCTTCGCTGGCAGATGCATTTGCCTGGTGGGACTGTGGGGATGTGTGTGTCTGTGTGGAAGGGGTGGGCTGTAATTGTGGCAACTGTAAACAGTCACTGGTATTGAGTTCTTCCTTCTTCCCTCTTTCGCAGTCTATTTCCCGCGTTTGTTGCGTGCCAATGCATGTGTGTGTCTATGTCTGTCACCACCTGTGAGTAATGTCCAGATCTCTCCCCACCAACAACATTGCATGCGCAGGAGCGCCTGTGACGTGAGATGTGACTGTGACAGTCCGCTTATATCCGTTTGGATCACATCTGGGTGAGGGTCAGTTAAAAAGACCATCAGTCTCCAAACTTTACACCAAACTGAAGCCAACATATAATAAGTTATCTAATAACTTATCAGATGCAGTCAAGTCATGTCTAAGAAATTCACATAAACACTCAAGAGGCGGTGTAAAGCAAAAGTGGTCAAACATCTGGTCTCAAAGTGTGAGGGGTAATAGATACTGAGTATGTAAAAAAAATCATGCAATGACCTCACAAAAAAAGGAAAATGGATATTGAGGAGAAATTTCATTCAAAAAGATTCAGTCTGTTACATAACTAACATTTCCAATATATGTTGTAATATCAAGTCCAATAGCTGCTTGTGACACCTGTTCTCATGACAATTCCTATCATAATCCAGATGAGGAAGGAGTCTGCCACTCACAGTGGAAGTTGGCGTCATTGTCACGTTTGCACTTATGCTGTGAAAGAGGAGACCCGGACATGAACCCAAACCACTTGCTGGCTCGGCTTCTGGCTCCCACCACAGTAAAACAACAACTGATCCTCTGAGTGTTTCATTAAGTTAACAAGCTCTATGTCGTTCTTTTCTCTCCCTTTTCTACACACTTCAAAATTCACAGTTTTTCCCTTAAAAATCCTCAGACAAAACCTCAGCGTGGAGTACTGAATGACCCAAGAAGTTCTGGAGCAGCTACATACCATCATCGCACCATCCAAATATGACATGAAATGTCAAGTTTTGAGTTGACATAGTGGCCAACAGTAGGCTGATCTCTTTCCAAATGACATTCCTCAAAACTAAGAATCAGCCCCAAAACAAAAACACATAAAGTGCATTAAGGCCGAAGTCTGTACAGTTTGTGTCTTCTAAACTGGTTTAAGAAAACATATGTGAAAAGAAGGATCTACATAATCTTTAGGGCAGAGGGAACTATGTTACGCAGATGAGAAGATGAAATTATTGAGAGACTATAACAAAGGACAGCCCAACAACTTGCACATGTACAGCAAATATAAACAAACCATTCCATTTACATATAAATGTGTACTTTGGACATTTATGCAGCTCTTCAACTCATGCCAGTGCCAAATGCCAAGCCATTAATCCCTCCTTAAGGTGACCTCTACAAAAGTTTAGTAAATAAACACAGCAAGGATCATCACTATGACTATGGAACAAATGACAGGAAGTTAGCATTATTTTTGACTCTGGTGACCCTTGATGTAGTTTCAGACAATGTGGCAGACAGCAAAGCATCCTGCGTCCCCCACACCTATCTACAGATCCAACCCAGGACACTGAGACCAACCAAAAGTTTGTTGCAGATAATTTCCAATATCACAAAATGTTTTTACGCTTGGATGAGATGGTAAAGCTGGCATATGGGAACAGACTCAAGGTTCCACTTGAGTGGAAAAACAAAAACATAGTGGCAGACAAAAACATCAGATCTGTGTGGCGTGATGAAGAGACTGTAACCTTCATTACATTAACACGTGAAACAAACAAAAACGTCATATTTCCATCATGTTTTCATTTGTTTTAAGTTTAACTGATGCCATTTTGATTTCGTCATGTTGTATGAGAGTATGGCACTCGACTAGAGATTTAGTGCCACAGCAGTTCATCTCAATGCACCAAACTGCCTCACATTTTCTTTTACAGTTTCTGTTCTTAATTTGTTAACAACTGTTTACAAAAAAAGACACAGGGTATCTTTAAAGTCATTGCAAACAGGCCATTTGTTTATATGGAAAACCTTTTCTCTGCATGGAAAAGTCTGTGGGCTTGGAAAATAATCTACCATCCTACTGAATAACTGGAGAGCCAAAGAGTTAACTGATCAGAGGTAGCAACAGTGGAGCCAGCAGAGGGCTAATGAAGCCCCTGTTGTCCACACAAAGGTTACAACGTAAAGCACCATCTGCTCCCTGACCTTGACCCCTACGTTAAATCATCCTCAGCTGTGTGTATGTGAGTGTGTTGATGTGTACATGTGTGACAACGGTGCTGCTACACTCCCCCAAGGGTTTAAAGGAAGGTTTGGGTGAGGAGGGAGGGATGCTGCTCTGGAGATTGAGAGGAGGAGAGGCGGTAACCTTTGACCTCTCTCTATTTCTGTGGACTCAGTGTCACAGCCACAGCTGCAACATCCAGCAGGTGTGGCGACTCATTTTCATCTCAGAGCTGCAATTCTGAAAGAGTGTCGGGGCATGAGGAATTTAAGGCTTTATCTGCTCCAAGACACTCGGGGGTGATAATAAGGCTACTACAAATTTAAATAAACTGGTTTGGATGCCTGTTTTACATTCAGAGGCAACAATTTTATGCAGTTAATCACTAACCAGACAATTATAGATTGATATATCAACAATCAAAGGTAACTTTTTAAGCAAAACTGTATTATACAGAGCATAAATGTCCCTATTTGAAGGGCAAATATTGATATCCACACAATAGAGTTTAATCTGACATTTATACTCCATGGCATCTGAGCACAACATGTAGCTCCAATAGCGGATAGGCCTAATTTGTACAAGTATGCCTACCGACCGCTAAATGATATTGGAAAACAAACCAAAGTGACACACATGCACATACTATGCACCACATACAAAGAAAAAATAGATAGAAAATAGAATTTAGGCAGGCAGGAATTTAAATCGTGAACAGATTTGGTTTCAGTCTGTGAGAATGACCCAATAACTGGAACCGTGTCCAGGAAACACAGCGTCACCAGTCGCACAACACCCATAATTAAAAGAATTGCTCATATTGATGCATGCACTGAAGCATCCATTCTGAGTGCTCCACTGGCAGCTGGTGGGGGCAGTCCGCCCTCATGGAGGTCTTGTGGGGGCTAGAAGGAAACCTCTCCAAACAGTGAATAGTGTGTGTGTGTGTGTGTGTGTGTGTGTGCGCATTCTTTCAAGTCTTCAAGATCTACAGTATGCGCCAGTATACATACTTTTTACATGGACAAGTGGCCCACACATACAGGAGTGTAAATCTGCCTTTGCCAGGCGGTGTGTGTTCATGTGTGGCAGATGGGCGCGCTGTATGCCAGGCCGCACCAGTGGGCTGTGCCGTACCAGGGTTTCAGTCGGGCCCTGGGCGACAGCCTTACAGCACAGCAGCCTGGCAGGCAGCACTGGCTCTTGGCTGACCTCTGCCTCCACCAGGCCGCCCTCACTCACTCACCTCATTAGCTTGACAGGAGCGACCAAACAAATTGAGGGCACCATAGAGCTCACAGCGCTTCCATGGGAACACTTTTTTTTTTTTTTTAAAACCACCACCCCCCACTCTCTCTTTCTCTTTCCGTCATTTTGGTGTATGCGCTGTACACAAACACACACCCACGTCTCATCACTAACTTCTACTTAAGTCGGTGTCAGAGTCTGCACTTGAACAAACAGACGGACAGGAAGACGCATGTATATGCAGTTTTGTTTCTCCTGTGCATGCAGGGAAACAGATGCATACATTTAACTGCATCCAGGTTTGTAAATTGAGGCCAGGTACAGTATGAGATCATGCTACAAATAAGACCCCACCTTGAAAGTCTCTCCTAAACAAAATCAGCCTTTTCACGCAAAGCCCCTTTTGTTTATGTTAAACGCAAACTATTGGAACTGCACGCGTGGCTGCCCAACGTGACAGATTTATAAACGAGTGAAACCACCCTTAAAGGAATGATGGAGCAGTGCGAAGATGAGGTATCACTTTGACTTGTTTAATTTAGCCTTTTTGCCATGTCAGCAATGTCACATGAAAAAAATAACTCCCGAGTTGAAGAAGAAATATACCCTGGGGGGGAAGTTGAAGGCATACTTCGCTGCATACATGAAATATTGTCAGAAAGGGCACTGACCAGTTGAAAGAGCTCTACTGTGTTGGGTCTCATGTAACTGGGGGATACCAAACAATGGTGTGATTTATTACACGTAACACCCTTTTGAACCTGCTTTTGTGAATTGTGATCCCATTCTGCAATTATGTGGACTGCACACATTCGGCTTTGAGATCATGGTGTAATTCAACATGCCCTCATACGCGCGGTATGTTGTGTGAGTGGCTTGTCAAACACACATTCGGGTTCTTATTCATGTAGTTTTATGGTGACTGAGGACAAATATTGGCTGATTTGATTTGATGAGAGATACACGTTCTGTTAAGTAGAGGTCTCTCTGTGGTGTGGGCTCAAGACACACACAGTCAACTTATATTAAAACACTTTATATATGAGTCTGTGAAAAAAAGTGGAATATTTTAGTTTACTACAGTTTTGCATCTGCTGAACATCAACCTTCTATAATGCAATGACTTTACAAGCTACACCATGACTGAACCTTTGACATTAAAACATCATGTCAGTGTATGACTATGCTGCAGAAGTGGTTAGTGGTTTGATGCCCCCCCCCCCATGTAAACTGGTCCCTATTGGAAGTGCCGTAAATCCAAACTCATGGCAGCTGATGTGAAGCCTACAGGGGGTGATACACAAAAGATGGGTCGGGTAACACACAAATCAATGCAGGGTTCATCCCACCCTCTCCAAGGTGTACAATGTTACACTTCCTTACTGTTCTGTACTTGACCCAAACTAGCAGGCCATCAAGCAACAGGCCAGCCAGTGGGTGGCGTTCAGAAACTGAGCCAGAGCAGGAGGTGAAATAAGTCACAGGTGGTGTTAAAGAGGTGTTAAAGAGATGGCAGCCAGAAGGGAGACAGAAAGATGGATGTGCTCTATTACTTCACAGCCAAGAGGGAGCAGAGCTAGACCTAAGGCTTTTAAAAAACTGATTATACTTAAAACATAAAATGCCACCTTCTGTTGTACAAATTGCCATAGATATTTTCTGAGAGTCTAGGTGTAAACCTGGGGCTGTACTGTACTGTAAGTAGCTTTAAGCCATAGACTGTATAAATAAAAATGGATATAGTCTCTGTGATGTCATTCATAAGTTTCAGAATAGGCGTTATGTAAAGAGTGTGGTGGCTCTGTCAGTCATCATCTCGGAAGTCCTGAGTCCGCCGGCTCCCGGCTAATCAGGCTGTCATTGTAAATAAGAAATAATTCAATTACGTGGATGCTCACTGCTCTCATCAACCACCCCAAATACGACCAGGGGCGGAGGAGTTAAAAGGCCAGTGAATGTTGGACATTCCTCAAGTGGTCAGACGCGTGACTTCAAAGCATGATAATGGATCTTTGTGCCTGATAGATGCGAAAGCTAGCATTTTTTTCATCAGTCAGGATCAGTCATAGTGATCTGATAAGCCAATGTTAAATCACAGCTGAATTTTTAGGGGGTTGTTTTGTTCTGCTCACTTTTAGTCTAGACACAAGCTTTTTTGTTTTTTATAAAAGCTGAAGCAATTCACAAAAAAAAAAATCAATTAGTCAGCTTTCAGTTGTTTAATCAAGCAAAACTGATAAATATTCTCCGGTTCCAGTTAAGTAGTTACAAAAAAACAGATCATATTCAAATTAAGAATGTTTTTTTTGGGGGGGGGGCAAAACAGACAGAATACCTGCACTCACAGACCATCATCAGCGTCACAGTGAAGAGAAACCATGAAAAAGGAAATGGATAGGTTAAAAGGGAAATGGGATGTGTTCTTTTTCAGGATGGTGTCAAATCTTTCTGACATGTGTAAAGCTTGTCTCGGTTTTTAAATGCTTGTCTTCTAAAATGAAGCCCAAACATGAAAAAAACAAAACAAAAAACAAGAGAGGACACCAAGAGAGATAAATGAGTGGATCTGGGTAATACAACTGATTAGCATGTAGACATCACCTCATATGTTCGGTATTCATGAAGACGACACTTGAGAGGGAGACAAGCCCACCTACAAGTGCATAGATTACAGCAGCTTGCACATGAGTCAGATACATGCAATATTGAGGGGTAAAGAAAGCTAATTTTACACAAAAGACCAAAAATAAAACAGAGACCCACAGCAAACTGTGACCACCGTGAACAAATGGCCCACGATCCACCAATACTTCACATGAAAGACTTGTATAGACATAACAGCTTGCAAGTCTGTCTTTGTGCAGCCTCTTTGTCTGTCTTGAAGCTACTGTCCCATTCGTCCTTATTCCAGATCTGCCTCTCGTGGTCAGTGTTGACAGGGACCCATCAGGCTTATATAACACATGACCATGTAAATACACACTGTGTGTTTTCAGGCCTGCTGATGCTGCTGACGTTGATCCACACTAAATCATTTCAATGCATGCGATGGGCGTACTGCTGCAGCCTCAATCGTGGCACATAAATGTATTTTTAACTTGTGGTCTCGCTAGCTCCGCACAGCCCATACTCCTGACCATCTTCTTGATAAAAAGACATGAAATATGATGTGTCCCTAATGCAAACCATACTCACTGGGCGTGCAGAGATTATGGTCCTCCCCCATCCCCCGAGCCTCCTGCACTCTTTATTCTTGAAGAGTAAAAACATCTTCCATTTCAGAATGAGTGGGCTCATCTGTTGGTGCCTTAAAACATGGATCTCCAGTGAACTTCCCCTAGTGAAGCTACGGTTCAATCGTCAGGCCACAGAGTATTTATTAAGCCACATCTGGGATTGTCATTATGGAGCTGAAGCACTGGCAAAAGGCAATGGGATGGAATGTGATTGAGAACGTGAGGGAATAGAGAGGAGCAAGGAGACAAAATGGAGGGAAAGATAAATTCAGGACCCTGTTTTAGTGTGAGGGTGTCATGTTTGTAGGGAGCAAGTAGGCTATAACTTATAACAGCTGATTTCCTTTTCTTTTTTGCCTTTCACTGGTTCAAACTGTGTCTGGTTTAGCACATTATTCCTCAATAGTTTCAACAATACCTCTGTGAAACCTAAAGATCACTTTAGCTATGGCATGAACACATCACAAAGACAGAAACATTCTACTTTCTAGACATCTGGTCACAACATACAACTTTGAGGACAGTGTTTAAGTCATAGCTGTGACCAACACACTTCAAAACAGTCAAGACGCAACAGTGTTTACAGCTGCAGAGGTCAGAAATTTAAGTCACCAAACACAGACAATGAAATCTATCCTTGGAATCTGTTTTCACTGTATGACTGTCTCTTTTTTAGTTTCTGTCTCTCTTTCTGTTTGTAGAAGTGTGTGTGTAGGTGTCTGTATGTGTGTGTGTGTGTTCTGTTCTTTCCCTGTTGCCTGGAACCACATGAAAGGTGGACACAAAAAGTTCAGCATCCTGTGCTGGGTGAGGTCCAAGGACCCACAGAGCATATGAAAGGAACTGCAGAGGAAAAGACAAAGTGAACTACAGAGGTTGAGACATTAATTCCTAGACAAAGCCAGAGGTTTGGGATGACGCTTCAAACCGGAAGACCATTACAGAAGAGTCTTTGGAAAGTACCTTGAAAAGCATGGCCATCAGATAATGCAGTTAAACTAACGTGGCAACAACGTGGGAAATTGCTACTATGAAGCCAAGATTCAGATCAACTAAGTAGTGGGTTTGTGTTTCTGGATTTTTAAAACATGCAAGACTGATGATTGAAAAAATATTCACACATGAGTACTTTTTCCACTTTGTTTTCACTGGTGTTTGCACTGTAGGGATCTAGCAGACTCTTTCATCTTTGCATGTGTCCAGCAACAATGTTTTTGGTTGCCCCCTGATTGCATTGATGTGGTTGGGTGCAGTGGAGTGTTGATGCCAACCTCTTATGTGAGGTCAACCAGGCTATGTTAGAACAGTGTTGGAAGTCTGTAATGGTGATACTCACGCATGTGACCAGGACACATTCTTTATGTTGTGTTAGTTTCACAGCAGGGGGTAACTGCCTGTCTTTGGCTCATAAACCTTAAGAAACCATTAGAAAGTGAGGGCTGAACGCAACAGAATAAAGAATGAACTCTGTAACCCTGGTTCTATGAACACAGGCAGAGCCTTCTTACATCCTGCTCCTGAAATTGCTGAGTTTGACTTGGGTCATGGTGCCCATACAAAAGGTCTAGGTTCATACTGATTGATCAAGCAACTCCACAAAGTGGCTCTGTGTAGTGGAGACTGAAAAGTTTTACACAGGCCTAACCAAAGTTTCCTTTTCCTTAAGAGCTGAAAGTAATCCAGTTTTCCAACTTTCTCCATTTTGAATTACACAAGAATCCATCTTGCCAGGCTTCAAGCTACGTATTTGTGTCTAATCTTCAGTGATTTGGCCCAATTAGCAAACTACTAAAACTACTGGCATTTACAGTATGAGGTATGGGTGTGGTACAACAGTATGCATGTGTGATGACATGTGAGAAGTGACGGTTTGCTCGAATACAATAAAATACAATAATCTTCAGAGGTTAGCGTAGATACTACTAACATCAGTCATTTCAGAGAGTGCTTCTTTGCTAAAAGGCAAGCAAAAATAGGCACTAAAGGCTTTTATTAATTGAAAAGTTGTTTTCACTCTGGTAAGAGTTTGACTACATTATATCATTTTTATCATCATTCATATCATTATAACATTTTCCAACAAGTACTTAATTGAAAACATTTTGAATCACATGATAGTGTTTTTGCTTGCAAACTTGGCCCGTCACAGTAACTTCCTATATACTTCACTATGAAGTTGCCAGGCAACCACTAACGATTCCAGAAAGCTGATGCTTCCAGCTGAGAAATAGTCCCATAATCCCCCATTAAAACCACAACATGATGTTATTAACACTGTTAGTTTATACCAACAAGATATATTATGCTAGAGGTTCTGGTAGGCAGATTTTGTTATGTTTTGGCAAAGCCGAGCTAACCATTTCTTTGTGCTAAGCTAATAGGCTCTTGACTGAAGCATCATATTCACTGTACAGACATGAGAATGGCATAAATCTTCTCATCCAACACTCAACAAGAAACCTAATACATATATTGCCCAAAATATCAAACTATTGAAAGAAAAACTCTGTCTTGTTTACACCTTGTGCCTTCCTTCCATAATTTAGGCCACCATTTTGTCTGTTCAGCAACGTTTAGTGAGGCCCAGGAAACACAAGCATCATTTGGCTTTTTAACATTTCAAGCTTTACCAAATTAATTATTGAACAATTGAACAATTCAAATGCTGGTAAAACATGAAAGTGTTTGGCAGATTTCAGATACTCTGATCACTGGCAAACGTTCATGTTTTAAAAAGTTAATTTCCCACCGTCGCTACAGGTAAACATTGAGTTATCGCTGTTAAACTGTCATTTGTATAGCAGTATGCAGTCTGTGTTGACCCTGCACTACTTACAATGGGATCTAGCTTTTACAAACTGAAAAGTCATCTAGCCGGTTTAAATGAACCACACAAAGATTTGTTGTTCTCAAAAGAACCAGTTAAAAACAATGGTGAATGCATCGCCAGTTGGTATATTACCCAAAAAAACAACAGTAAGGCGCAGGTTGTGAAATACTGGATTTTTTCTTTTTGTGTCTGGAAAACCTTGACAGGGAACATGTATAGTCTGCTGTTTGTACATGGATCACACTCTTTGTGAATTTCTGTAGCTGTCTAAATGATTTAAACAGACAGTAGTACCAGTGGTACTGTAGCAGCAACCTACGTATGAATGGCATATGAGAACAAAGGTTTTAGACATCATTTCCAAAACCTCACTGCCTCATCAAAAGTAACAGTAAAAGATCCTATTAAGAGTCATTTACTTTTTCCGGCAATCATTAAGTTTCTGGATTTTTTTTCAAAATGTGGAAATTGTATTGTAAAATAAAACTCTTTAATCACAGCAAATATGGACTGAAGTAATTGTAACATTCCAATTTCATGTTGCCACAGGATGTTGTCCTGTTTCAGACTTGTGTTATGTAAACATAAGACAAATTTGGAAATGTAGTTTCATATTAGTAATGCAACAATTTACAACAGTCCAACCACAACAGTTTTCTGATATTATCAATGTGTACCTTTCCTTTTGTAGTCACAAAGTCAATGCCAAAAAACATCAAAAACCACTGAAATATGAGTGAAGTCCTGAGATAGAATCTGATCGAGATGCAAATGACCATAATTATATTTGTGTATATAACAGTTCTGGTCAGAGGGGATTTTGTTCCAGTGTGGTCATGCAATGGTCAGACAAACACAACAATGAAGCCAGTGCAAACAAACACTATAGACTTGCAGAGAGACTAATGTACTGGCTGTTCTAAAGGGAAATGCTACTTAATCTTAAAAATATTTTTAATACTAAGGGACATAAAATTCGTTAATTCATATTTCTGACTGTGACCAACTGTACTTCAAAGCTGCAATACAGAAAACCAGGGATGTTATCAGCTCGCAGAATCTGGAGTGACCTTATGTGAAACAAATTGGAAAAGACGGAAAACAGAAGGAGAGATTTTCTAGGAATTTCGGGACAATTTTCCATTCTGGGAGCTGCAATAATGGAAAATAAAGGTTATTTGGATTAAAAAAAAAAAAAAAGTTTTAGAAAACATGCAGGCAGTCTACAGATTCAAAGAATAAGTCTCCTAATAATCATTTGTTTGTCTTCATGCAGTTCTAGGTTTTGACATCATCGTAGATATGAGTAATAATGTTTCTATCACTGAAATATGTTCTTACATTTATTGGACTTCGCCTGGATCTAATTCCTCTGTAGATGCAGCTAGCTAGAAAACATAACTTGACGTCACCTCTGAAATTCAATTGTTTTGACATTTACTTGGGAAAAACTGAAGCTTCTACTGTAAACTGGCCATGCAGGGCTGAACATCGGTACTGCCCTAACACACACCCACCTAATGTCATGTTATCCTCATTCAAACACTGAGCCAGAGCCAGATTACTGATAGTGGTTGCTCTTTTGCACAGTTGGAAACGGAAACATTATAATCCTACCGTATGACGTGATCAGGAAAGGTATTTAGGTTTATTTAATTAAACAAATGGCAATAAAAGGTTGTAATTGTCTTGTGAGGTAAGTTTAACATTATGTCATTAAGTTCTTCGTGACCTTCTCCCAAGGTTGTAATGCTCACAAGAATTCTACACTGTAAACTGTCAAAATTTAAATAGGCATAAACATGCCATAACATGTCATAAACACTGTGTTTATGACAGCTTTGACAAGAAAAACATGACAGTACTGAGAATTCATCTTCAGGTTCCAAGCTGGTTTAGGTCCATGGTAGAGTGGAAGATGTTAAATTAAAGTCATAATTTTGTTTTAATGAAAACTCCACTCTTGGCATTTGCTCCTGGTGTTCTTCACCACTGTTTTGGAATAAAGAAATACCGGGAGCAAACTAGCTTTAAAAGTGACATATTTTCTTTTTAAATAAGTTCTGTGGGGTGGATTTAATTTATGTGAATTTATGCCAATGTGAAGAGTGGTTAATGTGGATTTTGAGAAATAACTGATAAATATTCTTCAATAAGTGTACCTTTGGCCAAATGCAAATTTTTAACAGGACAATATGCAGGAATCTGCTTTTGATCAACAAATTGTGTTAGAAGTTAACTGGTACTGTTTTTTAAAACATTTGGATTTGCACCTTTTCACTTTTATTCAGACAGAACTGTAAAATTAAGCTTCAGTGACAGTATAATACAAAGTCTGATCCAAAGGATTTCACTTCTACTGTCACATGTAGAGTGTATGATCTGCTCAAGAAATAACTGATGCACAACTTTTGCTTCTTCTTTACACAGACCTGTACACCAGGTTGTGATACTTTCATAAAGGTCCTTCAAAACTCGGCCAGGAGTTTTACTTCATGTACATGCAAGAGCATGTCTAACATTTCTAGGAAAGAAAAACGTTTCATGTGTTCATTTCAACAAGTGTAATACATGTTTTGGCAAGCAGAGAGACTTTGAACAATTGTGTCACTGACACAAAACAAAGTCTTTAAACCATAAAGGCTCTGTATAGGGCTTTCATGCTTGCCTTCCATCAGCCTTACACTAACACAGAAGCTTGCTAGTATGCTGGTACCTTCATTCAACAACATAATCTAAATATACTCAGACAATATTTACATAAGCCTTATCTACTAGACTGTCCTCTAACACTGATTTCAGTGCAGTTCAGGGTATGGCTTTGAGTCATCTGCACTCACATTTCTTTTAAGTCTACAAAAATGTCTCTATAGAAATGTGGCAGACACTGAACATTGTTCAGGTGTAGCTTTAGTCTTGTCTAGTTGGATACACCTGACATATGGACCTGACATGTACACTCTAGGTACCTTCCTATAAAAACCTAAAAAGAAAAACACATGGGAACATGCAAAGTATTGTTCCCAGAATCCCTTGGCAGGGAGGTCTATATAAACCCTGTCCTCTCCAACAGGTTTTAAGGTGAAGCCGAGGAATGGCCAAAGACAGGCAGCGTAACTTCAGAGCTGCTGACAGAAAGTTGGCCAGACAGGATGGTCCTCTGCAGGATTCATACAAACCAGATCTAAGGGCAGCCCAGAGCTCAGTTCAACAAGCTGTGGCCTGCCAGTAGAACATGTCTGTATGTTTGAGGAAGAGATGGTCTCTGAGAGCCCATCTCAAGGTCGAGATTAATGGGATAAACTCACAGCTTGTATCCACAATGACTCCAGTAATGTCACTGCTGATCTCCAATAAACACATCATTCTTGCACATAGGTGAAGTAAACACTTCATCAAAGCCATGAGGCCAAGATTTTATTTTGTCTTCTTCAGATTGAAAAATGTGGAAGGACTATCAGTAGAACAACAGCTTTTTTTTTTTATTTGGCCTTTTTCAAGCTTTATTGCATAGAGACAGCTGAAGAGTGACAGGAATGTGGGGAAAGAGAGCTGGGGAATGACATGCAGCAAAGGGCCGCAGGTCGGATTCAAACCCTGGGTCACTGCAGAAAGGACTGAGGCTTTGTACATGGGGCGGATGCTCTACCAACTGAGCTAACCAACCAAAAGCTATTACGAGCCACTTTACTTTGGTACACTGCATTTAAATCTAAAACTAATATTTCGGAATAATCTCAAATCTCTGAATTATGAGAGCTCTTAAAAAGGAGAGGTATGGCATGACCTCCATATTTTAAAATGAAAGTAGACAGTCCTCAGTTTTTATTAACTTTGGGGCAACATTAATGGAAAGCAATTGAAATGGGGCCTGCTTAAGCCCCCTTTGATGGTATTTGGCAGAAAACAACAAATTAATTTAGTTCTTGGCAGAAGCTTTGACGGGGGTGTCTTTTGGCACAGAAGTCAAAAATAGACCAACATCATAATGAGAAACTGATTAGATTATAAAATTGTTGTTCTGTGTAAAATTCTGACACAAGTTTTATTACCTGGAGTTTTGCAATTGTCACACATATGTTTTGCATGGTTTGAATGCTTATGCTTGAACTAATCACCCATTCCCACGTGAAAAATCAAAGCATGTTTGAAGATTTATTGATCTTACTCTGTATACTCAGCGTTGTCACCTGAATAACGTAGAAACATCTTGCTGCCAGTGACAGAAATGTAATAAATACCCAGTACACATTGATGGTTGTGTCGACGTGGTCTGGCTCACACTGTGATCTCAGCCAGGTATCAATGCAATCCATACAGCATGACCGCATTCTTACAAAGACTTTTATTAATACCAGGTGGAAAAGCAAACACCCATTGATCGGATGTCATTATTCATAATGTATCTAAATACAGATCGCATGTTGATGACAGGTATTCATTTGGTCCAAAACTCTCTGAAGTTAAGTGGTTTAAATGATGAATGAAGATTCACACCAATTCAGTAATTCAAGCCAAGAATAACTTTAATAACTTGGATCAGTAAAGTTTTACTTATATATCATTTACTTATGCATAGAAGACTGGGAGCTTTCATGGAAGGCATCAGATATTAGCGAACACTACCAAGTGATTCAGTCATTTAGCTCACAGTCAGTAAGTGAATTACAGGGTTCTACGGTGGAATAAAGTTCTTCCAGCTTTATGATGCATGTGTCCCCCCTGTATTAAATTATGCTTCAGGGATATTGGGTTTCAAAGAATGTAAAATAAGAGATCCTTTACAGAACAGAGCTGCCTGCGTCCATATGTTTGCTCCTACTTTGGCTGTTCAAAGGAATATGGGTTAGATTCCTGGATCAATAGGGCAAAAATGTCAAGTGATAACAATGTGGAATAACACTGTGGGTGAATAAGACTGGAATAAATAAGTTGTACTAACCGGCAGATGGATTCCCACAAACTGAATTTAGATTTGTTCTGCTACATTCAATTTAAAAATCGATTTTGTTTATTGTCTTTTTCTTTCCCTTCAGTGTTTAACCAATCACATACCTTCTAGACACTTTGACCTCAGTTTAGTTCACAGGGATGCAGTAGCGATTCTGAATTTTCACAAAACTGAACTCGCCATATCATTGTGCTTTGTGGTAGACCCCACTGATGTCATCCAGTTGTCTTTGGCCTCTTGCATCAGCGCCATATGATGCTCACATGTTCCTCTGTTGCTGCATGTTGGTCTGGTTGTGGCCTGTGTACAGTATATGCACCAGTGATTTGTGGTCATGAGGATACTTTTGTAAACATTCCAACTTTAGTGCAACTGCTGCTTTCCATTTAAAGAAATCTGTCTGTTTGGCCTTAGAAGACGCTGCAGAGTCAGACACTTAAGAGACCTCTATTTTCAGTGGACATATCCAAATGTCAGAGTTTTGGGGACTGGGGGGAATGGTAATCCTTTTTCACATAAAGTGTTTGTGGCTTAAAGAAAGACCAAACTTGGAGAATCTCAAAGACGCCACCAACACTTGCCCTTTGAATGAATACCCACCCCCAAAGGCTTTGGTGATGCTTAAAATGCAACTGTATCACAGTATAGGCACGATGACACCCTACTGTTTAACTTGTAATGGCAATTGCAATGGCAATATCAACCACTGAGCAGGTGATAGAGCTATGAAATGCGTGCAGTATAGATACATATTGTTCCTTGTAGGAGAAAGAGTCAGTATTGTACAGTTTCTTAGGCTTGCACGTGTGCCTTATTAGTCACACAAAGCAGATATTTTAATTTCTGTGCAGACAAACATGTTGATGCACACACACACACACACACACACACACACTAACTGTGAAATTAAAACAAATGGCTCATTTACAAAGTAGTAAAAGGTATGCTTTCACCATCTCTCATGCAAAGTAGCCATGTGAATTAAAATGGAGTTGGCGTGGCTGCTGCCCTCTTACGAGAAAGTCAACAAACTCGAGAGCTCTGGTTTAAATCTCGGTGCTGGCAGGGCACTCAGTCGCCTCCTCCTCCTCCTCCTCCTCCTCCTCATCCCAGACTGCATGTTCACTGCTCGCCTCATGAAGTTTGGTCATGGCGCTTGTTTTCTTAGTGCTCCAAACCTCCAATGGTACTGGCACATTAAAAGACTTGTGCTGCTGTTATCCCCTCTCCTCCCTGCCCTCGTCTTACTTGATCTGTTTTGCCAGAGGTGTCTGTCTTCATTAAGCGCAAATGCCCTCAGAAACAGTAACACTCACACAGCTGGCTTCTCCCACCTCCTAAGAACCCCTCGCTGCATGTTAGGATATGGGGCTTGTGTCTGTTGACTGTCCCTCTGCCAATCTACAATGTGGCTGGGTGCAGTGGTGAGCAGTGCGGCGGACCACGCCTGTGTAGCCTGATTTACACTCCTTTCTTCCTGGGCAGCCACTAGACAGCAGCCAGCTCCTGGAGGGACCAACGGCGGCTTCAGCTATGGGGCCAAGCCCGGGGCCCATTTGGTTTTGGTTTCCTTTCGCCTGCCACTGTGCCACACCTAGCATGAGTTGGGCTAAATGAGACCAGTGTGTAGATTTAAAGATTGGGCTTAAACTGAAACCAATAAAAGGCGAGGCTGTACAAACGGCTCTACAGCCACTCGCAGGTCATATGTCTGTCTGTCTGTCAATTTATTCATGTTCTGCCCGACCCACCCTGTCTCTAACTCGTTTATGCATAAATTCTTTGTGCACGCTATCGCACTGAAGCATTGAGAGTCAGGGGCCATGGTTCATGGGCGGACGCTAGCATTCATTCCTTTCATTTTACCTCTCCACTATAGGCAGAAACATGTGCACAGGGAACATTCTTTCCAGTGTACCTCCACTCTTCCATACCCGAGTTCCCCCATGAGTGGAGAAATGTGTCTATAAACTCTGCCCAAGTGCTTTCTGAGTTCTGTTCTGAGTACAAATGACCCTGCTAGTCTGCATTTATAAAAACAATGTCACGGCAATATACCCGCTACATATGAAGGGAACCTTACATAAGAGATAGTAAGTACAAGTAAGACAAGCAATGTTTGACAAGAGCTCAGGACAAAAGTCTAGTTCAACCAGGCTGATGTGTGTGGTATTTGTACATGTTTCCACTATGTAATGCACAAACAGAGGACCCTCAGTCAAAGATAAGATTATAAGTGCATGTCACATGCAAAATACATGTATGATAATCACATACTGAATATACTGTACATTCAGCAGCACAATTTCACAAAGCCCATGGGTACCCTACAGTCCAAAACTCAAAGATATTCAATGTACAAAGTTCTAAAAAGGGCAAAGCCACACATTAGAGAAACTGAAACCAGCAAAATTCCCCTATTCAATGAATCAAACATTTACTGATGCTGTCTGGACATATGAAGATTTGTGTGGTATTATTGTAGCTACTGGTCTTACATGGTTCATTGGATGTGGATTTAAATTGAAAGTGAAGATTCTAACCTTATGGCATTAGAGCACTTTTCAAGAAAATGTTAGCTGCAATCTCTTCTCTTCAAATTATCATGTGTCATGCAAAGGTTTTAAAGATAAATCCTACCATTCTAATTGCAACATCTTGAGATTATACAAGTCCTGTTTGGTCTGCCTTCTGGCACTGTAGAAAGTAGAGTTTCAAGAGGGGTGAGTTTCATCATGTATTCTAAGAACTCCATTCATCCATCCATCATCTATAACTGCTTATCCTTTACAGGGCCGCGGGGGCTAGAGTTGAGCCCAGCAGATATTGGGTGAGAGGCGGGGTACACCCTGGACAGGTCGCCGGTTCATCACAGGGCTGACTCAGAGACAAACGACCATTCACACTCACATTCACAGATATGGGCAACTAAGTCAGTAGCCAATTAACCTTTTAAGCTACATTCTTTGAACTGTGGAAGGAAGCTGGAGTACCCGGAAAGAAATTCCAAGAACTGATTGATGTTTTTTAGGCTGAAAATCTCACATACAATCATAATCCCTTCACAAGGTGAGAATCTTCACAGGCATCACGATTCAGTTAGTTATTAGCACCAGCCGCATACTGGTAAAATATGAAAGTGGGTGGTACATTTCAGGCACAAAATAATTAGTTAGCCTATTATTGAGTGGCTGGGAAATATAAACATTTATTTCAGTGGCTGGTAGAGATTCACATTTTAAAGTTAAATTCCTACCCTGAAAATTTATCAGAATCTTTCATGTCTGTATTGCGATGTGCCTTAGAATACCTTAATATTAGAGCATTTTTCAAAAAAATGTTCGCTCTAATCTCGTCATATGTTCATGTTATTCATACAAATGGAAGTTGTGTCATGCAAAGGTAAATCCTACCATTCTAAATATAGCTGAGAGTTTCATTATTATTTAAGCCCTACAGCTGAAAATACCACACCCAATAATAATCCCTTCCATCTCTCTCGTTTAACATGTTGATTCTTTTCTCTGATTGATGCTATCAATCAGTTCACTACAGTTACTACAGCTGAAGTAGGGATAGTTTTCTGACAGTTTCACTGCCACCTGTGATTAAAGTAAAATATATAAGTCTGATATCATGTCAAATGGGTGGTTGTCCAATTTAAATTGAAAACACATCACTTTCAAACCAAGTTAAAAAATAAAAACACAGTAAACAACGGTTTAGACCAGACTGTAACTAGGACAATGTACCATGAGTATAACAAACCAACCAGTCACACACAGATGCTTGAATACACTTGTATGGTGTATGAAGCACACACCCACAGATATGTGTCAGAGCATGCTTCAGTGGAACTATGACAGATTGTTGAAGCTGCTCCAAACCTTTCCAGGAACTACACATTGGCTGAAGAGGATGCCGCACTAATCATTGTATGACTGGTTGGCTAAAGTGATAATACTCAGACAAGGCTGCTCAAAAGTGCATTAGGAATGCATTGCTTTGTGCTAAAGGTCCAGTATGTAAGACTTAGGGGGCTCTATTTCCAGAATATTTCAAATATGGAATATAACATGCATAATTAGCTTTTCATTAGTGTATAATCATCTAAAAATAACAATCGTTATGTTTATGTTACCTTAGAATAAGGTAAGGTTAATATCTACAGATGCCAAGCCAAACCAAACACTGGATCTAGATGGGGTATTTTCATGCCTTTCATGGCCCAGCACAGCGTCTGTCTATCAGCCCTGTATTTACTCAAGCTCTTGACAACAACTAAATGTCAGTCCCAAATTTACTCTTGTCTGGTGGCCTCTTGCTCTGTGACTCTTTCCTTTTCTCTTCTTAGCTTCCTTAGCTGCTATTATGTCCCTAGAGGCTGTTGTGGAGTGCCCAGTTCCAGTTTTGGCACTACACTGGCTCTGCTCCCCATCGGCATTCCTCCTCATCCCAGTGGGCTAAAACACCTGTGGTACAAACACTAACACTCCCCCCGTGCCCTTAGCTCACAGTCTTGGCAGCCTGGCTAACCAACTGAGATAACACCAGTTAACAGCAGCTACAGCTTGCAGCAGTTTCCTTTACTGTCCATCAGGAGACTCCGTGAATCACTGAAAGTTGATGCAGAGCAGCAGGCCCATAAAGAACTTTGCTAACATGTCTTCTATTGATGACTGGATTTTTCTCTACTTTCTTTATGATTATTCAAAGTATGGCTTTAGGTCAGTTAACCCTCTGAGGTGCGAGCAAACACACATGATTGCTGGAGCAACTGTTAGGGCCATTGATAGGACTCCAGAGGGTCAAATGAAAACTCAACACAGCCACAACTTTACTCAACAAGATGGTTGTCAAACTGTGCAATGCAGTGCAGTGCTAATGATTCATAAGCAACACACACATTAAAACTGCCTTGTTTGATGTGTGATTTAATGTGGCTAGGATTGTGAGAGAGGGTGTGTTTTATATATGTTGTTCTGAGGGTGAGTGGGTGTACAGTAGGTGGATGTCAAGCCATTCCTGTCTGCTGTCTGTTTTTTCCATACTGACCTTTATTTCACCAGGCGTTTGATCTAGAGCATCCGTGTGTTAAAGTTGGAGCACAATAATGGATCATCTCAACCATATGTACAAGAGGATAACGTGTAACTGTCTGCTGCTGCTGTATGTGTGTTAACTCCTCTGTGCACCTTAAGTAGTGCAGTGACATGACTGCTTTCAGTGGGATTGAGAGTTAATCTGTAGTCTGACAGCTCCTGTCATCTCCTGGTTGTCATGACAGTGACACATCTAACACCGACAGTTCTGCTGCTCTGCATCAGACAGATATATGAATTGTGTACATGTTTGTTTATGTAAATGTTTTGGGGGGAATTAACCTTAAAGTTTGGTGGTAGCCTTGGAAAAAGTAAGCCAAAAACACAGGGAATTCTTATTTGGAAGTAATGTTCGAAAGTAATGTTTACCCCTATAAACTTGTGAGTCATATCAGTGTAGACTGGTGGTTAATATGGCATGTTTATGCTCCAAAAGATTGTCTTTAAATACCACAACATTAACAAACTAACAAAAACAAACTCAAATCCACTAAATACGCTAATCCAGAGCACACTAAATACATTTCAATCCAATCTGAGTTGCTGATTTACGTGTATAGTCACACTGTTAATTTATAAACTGATCCTGGTCTATAATTTATTCCAAGTTACTTTCCTTTTCCTATGGGGAAATACGGTAAGTCTGTAATCCCTAACAATATGCACAAGAATGAAAAGAAAACACAAAAATAAATAAAACAATGGCACGACACCCCTGAATTATTTGGTAACATCACATAGTTAAATCATTAGTGTGGATGTATGGAGTTGTAATTTGCAAACACAGATTGAGAGAACGCAACAGAATATTAATAGGTGAAATTCTGCTACTGCTCGTATATTAGTAGCTTATAGTGTTGGTTAGTGTTGTGGCATCTGTGCCATTTATTGACATTTGTCACTGTGAAGTTCAGAACTAAACAACTGTCACTGTTGGTTTGTCTGTTCTGGACTACTGTAGAAACATGGCGGACTTGGTAGAAGAGGACTCACTCCCTCAATGATTCTCATTTTCAGGTGATTATGCAGTCATGAAAACATAGTTATGAATATTATATTTCTGCTATCTTCTGCCAATAATTTTCCTAATTTTTAAGTATCTGAAAGCATAAAAACAAAGACTGCAATTTGGGATATAGTATACACTGCTAGGGAGAAAATGTTAATAGGCTTAACAGATGCTACTAAAATTTCTTCAAAACTTTGTATATGGGTCAATGACATGACATGCATATTTCTGTGTCTGAGTCCATTATTTAAAAAAAAAAAAAAAAATGAATCTATTCATGACATCTATCACTTAATTCTATAAAACCTATTTATTTTCATACATTTTCAGTAAATTCAAATAATTATATTATTTATTATTAATTATATCCAGCTGCAAGGGAAAAGCATATCTTGCAAAAAGAAAATAGAGGTAATACATCTAGACACAACAGTTTACATTATTATTATTATTATTATTATTATTATATTACAACTTTCAAATTCTTAAATGGGAATTTGTAAATTTATTAGTCGTTGTGTTTTATAGTTATGAGAGGAGGAGGAAGAGAGAGGGAAAAACTGTGAAGCCCCCCATCAGCCAACTGTCTAAGCAAGAAAAGAAAAAAAATGTGGAGGCAAGATCAGAGAAAGCACAGGGACAGGAAAAGGGCTATGGGGGACATTTTGAATTTCACACCAGAGTCAATAGAACCCTCAGCAGAGCTTGAACCTAACCCTCACAACAAGGACGATATTGTCAGTGTAGATGCACCTAAGGCATCCTTAACACCACAAAGAGAAGCATGCAGTAGATGGAAAAGAGAGAAAGCAAAGTTGCACAGGAAAATGCAAAAAATGAAACAAGAAGTGGAAGCTGCCAAAAGAGAGTCTGTGCCCAGGCCAGTGCTCAGGCCAGTGCTCAGGCCAATGCCCATGAGAGCACCCATGAGAGCAGTGATCTAAATGGAAAGTTTATCATGGTGAATTACGAAGGTCAGCCATTTGTGGGGCAGGTCCTTCAAGTAGTTGGGGAAGAGATTGAGGTGAGCTGCATGCAGCAACTGGGAGGAAAAAATGCATTCACCTGGCACCATCATGCTCAAAGTGATTGCAGAGCCAGAGCCTCTCATTTCACGGCACACACGGCTAATGCATTCAGACTGGGAATATTTTAATACACAAAACTGAGACGAGATATTGTCTACCAATGTTGACCCAACATTTGAAAATGTTCTGATTTTGTTAAATAATACTTCACCCTTGCCATTTAGAATAGTGTTATAGTGTTGTAGTGTGTTTTTTGATGGGTTAGGGTTAGGTTTAAGTCTCTATTTAAGAAAACTTAGATAGAGACTGATGACTAAAACACATGTTACTATTTAAAATGAAAATTCATTTTTTTCAGCATATTTCATGTCATAACTAATGTCATCAGGTGGTACAACCAAAATTCGTCAGGTGGTGCAACCAATTTAAACCAATTAATGATAGGTTAAATTAATCAAATGGTTTCTAAATGTAATGTGTGTAGTTATTATACTGAATATATGAATTTGTGTATTTGTGTAATTATTTTCTTGTCTTTAAATGTAAAATTGGACATTAACGATACTTAAAACCTGACCTACAGAACGCAAAAATTTTAAATTATTGTAAAAAAACCCCACAATGATAAAATAATAATGTGTTACCTAGTGTACACCCTAAGGGATAGTTGCCAAAGAAATAATCTTAAAATAAAGATTAGGAATGTACATATATTTTTATTTTTTATTTTATTTTTTAAGTTAAAAATACTGTTAAAAAATGAGTTAAAACAGTTAGGAAAGTTGTTCAATAAATGAGACTTGTTCAAACACATTGTTCTGGACTCAAAATATGGATTACATCTATATTGAAAATCCTTTATTTGTCATATACACACCAGACAGGACCCAAGGTGCATGCTGTGCAAAGATGCTCCTGAGACAGTTCAGCACATAATAGCAGGGTGTAAGATGCTGGCAGGTAAAGCATACATGGAACGCCATAACCAAGTGGCTGGGTTAGGATTAGGGTTAGGGTTGCATCTGCACTGAGTATGGGCTGGAAATCCCAAGGTCATCCCAAGGTGCCAAGATACTGTGGGACTTCCAAATCCAGGCCGACAAGCTGGTGATAGCTAACCAACCAACATCGTGGTGGTGGACAAACAATTCCGAGTGACAGCAACATCAGGAAGAAGGAAAAAGAGAAGATCAACAAATACCAAGGGCTGAAAGAGGAGTTAGAGAAGATGTGGGGAGTAAAGGCAACAGTGGTGCCAGTGGTAATTGGAGTACTGGGAGCTGTGACCCACAAACTGGATGAGTGGCTACAGCAGATTACAGGTACAACACCTGAGGTCTCTGTCCAGAAGTGTGCAGTCCTAGGAACAGATAAGATACTGCGCAGAACCCTCAAGCTCCCAGGCCTCTGGTAGAGGACCCGAGCTCGAGGAAGACACACCACCCACCATAGGGTGAGAAGGGGATTTTTTTTTTTATATTAGACTCGTCCCACAATCAAGCTTTTCTTCTTAGGTGAGAATTTCTTTTAAAAAGGAAACATTTTCAGCATGTTGAAGTAAAAAAAACAACCCAATATTTAAACAGTGAGTTGTTCTCATGTTTGTTAAATAAATCCCATTTGATTTAAAACTGTGAAGTAAGTGCCAACTTGTAGACGGTGGATTTCATGCTCTGTTTTTTTGAGTCAGCAAAAGGCAGTTCTATTAAAAGCTCTTGCTCAGTGACCCTTTGTGAAGCCAAAGCCTTGGAAGCCTGCCCAACACACAAAACATAGAAGGGAAAGTACTTGTCTTAAGGAGGAAAGCACAACACAGAAGGTATGTTGTGCTTGAGTGCCATGCCACTGGAACAGAGGAGTTTGATTCTAAAAATACCTGCCTCCCACCACCACACTCGCACTCCTAACACGCAACAGCTTTTGCACTGGAAGACCTTACAGCTTGATGGCAATTACTGCAAAATTGCTCTTATTTTCTCTAAGTCTTCATAATTTCCAGTCAACTTGTAATTCATCAGTTCGTGTGTGTTTGCATCAAGTGAGCCGACACAGGAAATGGGTAACGCCCTGCTGCTATTTAAAGCCTGAACTATTCCAGGTAGGTCCTAAAACTTTGCTTACTCGACCATGCCAAACATTTACCAAAAGTCTCTGCCTGACACCTGTGACCAAGTCATGTGAAAGCAATTAGTGAAAACCAAACACAGACATTTCATGTGTAATTGAGGCCACCCAAACCCATCAGTTATACAGGACTAAGCAGTAAAACCATTACAAGACCATTAAAAATCACTCAGAGTAAATGCAGTTATTTTTTTTACTTAACTTACATTAGTGAGTGGTGTGGAAGTAGACATCAAAACGCCTGCATGTGTGTGTTCACAGACCACATGGCTGTAACACTCATCAAGTGTGGCTGAGGCTCTTGTGGACGTCAACTATGTAACACACTATATTCCATAATTGTCACATCTCACATTGTCCTTCCTAGCAAGCACTGAAATGGATGCGTGTGACAGTGGTTTGACCCCATCCAGGTGGTTTGTATTTGGAAGAGAAGCTATTTATAGGCCAGTTAAATATGAGCCAGGTGTTGTCAAAAAGCCCAGGCAAAGCTGGCCTGCTCTCTGGTGTCATGAGCAGCGTACTTAGAATACACAAGCAAGACATGGACAGCCATGCCAGCTTGGGGGAAAAAAACTTGCATGAAGAGTTCAGGAAGCCATTCTGAACTCGCTTAGCTGCCAACCAAATAATGAAAATGAAAAATAGAAAATTTGACTAAAGGGTAAAAATGAATGTCAACATTTTACTGCAAAAGGACAATGCATTTTGGGAAATATGCTTTTTCACTCTGGCAGAGAATTAAATGACAATACTACTTTCATATCCGTCTGTCAAATACAGTATTTGGGATTTATATGTCTTAGAGGAATGGTTTGATATCTTGAGAAATATGCAAATTTGCTTCCTGGCGGTGTGTAATTCGATACTGCTCATGTCTGCATGACTACAGCCAACAAACAGTTAGCTCACCTGAGCATGAAGACCGGAAACAGGGGTAAAACAGGTAGCTCGACTAAGTCCGAAGATAACAAAATCCGCCTACTAGCACTTCTAAAAGGCCAGGTTAAAACTGATGAAATATCTTTCTTTGTTTAATCTGTCAAATTGTAAAATCAAAGCATAAAATTGGCAAACATTGGCAGTATGGTATTGGCATACATTTACATATTCAGACATTAAAAAGTAATAGACATTGTCAACATATTACTTCCATTACTTTAACTCTAACTAATATCTACTGTACCTCTTCAGTGAAGCATAACTGTATATTGTAGGATATTTTGCAAATCAGATTAAAATGTTACAGGCTAAAGAGAAAAACTAGCTTCTCATTAAGGTGGACCTTATGGTGCACACTGATGATAGATTACATATTTAAGAATAAATAAATCGACAAAGTTGTTTGTAGTACTGGAGGCTAATACAGATATTTTTCCTCACATGTCACTAAGGTATTATAGACACAAGCTATTTGTATATTCTGTCTTGTTTACATGGCATACTTGTGACCTACAAGGGTACACATAACACAAAATATGGTTTTACTGTGGCTCAAAAATATCCACATACTGAGAAAAATCCATCAAAGCTGCATTTTTGCATGAAAGGTGGATTACAAATCAAATGTATTATTATTTCAGGTATATTGTGCCAAGTTCATGCTTCAGCAGACATACTCTAAACAGACTTAGAGAACTGGCTACCTTTGATCCGAGGAAATAAAGGCAATGGCTTGCTGACCACAGATGCCATCCAGTTGGCTGTCCTCTGGTTACAATCTTTCACAACTCTTTATGGCTGCCAACCCACAGGGCTCTGCCTACTTCCATTCTCCACTCCATCACTTTAAATCTGATCCTTTGAGTCTTGATTCAAAACACGAATTGGTCAGTAGTCTGGGTTTTGGTCCACCACAATCAAACACAATCCCTCTCCTGCTGGTGTTTTGCCCCAGTGGTAGACAGGAACAGGAAAAGACAGACAAAATGTCAAAAATGAAATGTGAAAAAGACCCATGTGTTCACTCTAAGCCACTTTTGAAGATTTTTCTGTTCAGTTCCTCAAGAACAAATCTTGAAGCTACTGCACATGCAACATTCTCTTTGTTGTTTTTCCTTTACAAACCACATGTCTGATCCCCATCCATGATGGCAGAAAGTCCATCCCATGTTTTCACAGTGCTGCTATTCTTGTTTTTTTAGGTTACATATCTATTTAAAATTTTTGGGAATGTCCCGTACTGACAAACCATGTTAAGATGAGGGACTGAGATTTGGAAAGCAGCAGAACTTTGTGAACTATCAAGAAACACTGACAAGACTCCAGTGTCACAGATGTCTTTTAAAACTTAACTTCAAATACTATGAACAGTAGTCATGAGTTACAGACTTAGACAACTCATAATCAACCTACTGCATTTCTACAGCCAGACTACGCTCATTTATATATATATATGAGCGTAAGTCTAAACTGTTTCGAAGCACATAACAACTCAAATTTACCTTTAACATTTGGGAATAAAGATTATAAAGAGTTTTTGTTTGAAAATACTAAAGAATAAGTTCAAGTACCATACATGCTGTATTTTGTGAAAGCGAGTTTCAACAGTGGTTCAAATGTGACATGCAGTATATCTTATTATTAATTCATACTGTAAAACTAACCTGGGCCTTATGCAGAATAGGAAACTTTAATGTGAGTGCATTCCATACTGCCATGTGAAGTTTAATTTTAGTTTTTGCTGTTGAAATGCATGCTATTGCATCTATCAACACAGATATTCATCACCACTGTTTATACATTTTGGGTGGTGCGAGCAGCAGATGAGGAAACGGGAAGAATTCTGTTCATTTAAGAGTATTTTTCACCTCAGAGCAAAGCATTCTCTGTCGGTGCCCCAGTCGGCTCTGATTTCCATGGTTTGGCCGCACCAGGTTCAGCTCCACTGCGTTTAAGGCGTGCTAGTCTTACGTCTGTGGCATCTGTTGAGGAATGTGATGAATGCTGTCTGTACCACTCTGACAGCGCTATACTTGCATGATTTGCACCCAGACAATCTGCTCCACCCTGATGCTTGGGATGGAGGCTGATGTTTATACTTAGATTTTAGGCGAACATTACTATACAAAGTGCATATATAAGAGGCAGAAATGGATTTAGCTAGCGCTAGAGCTCCGACCACATGGGATATCTGCAGATGACTGATGTGCACCTCTTTTCACATGACAAGCCAACCATGCAGTTGCTATTACAGGTGCACCACATACACAAGTTTCCAAGCCAAGCTATGTATACGGTTGACAAGAGCAACAGACATACATCATGATATGGATTCATGTTATCTGATGGAAAGATCTAGCTGTAATTCAAGCCTGAATGAAGCTGCAACAGGACTGAAGGTAGTAGATCAGCATCTCTTGTGCCATGAACTCTTTTTGCTTTACATTTAGCTTTTTCTGTGCTGGCATTAGAGAGCCCAACACATGACCACTTGAAAAACAAGGAAAAGCAAATGGAGTGTTAGAAAAGTTATTCTCCAATTTCACAAACATTAACACATTAACACACACTGTATGTCCACATGGTGTGGACATTATTGTTTGTTAGATGAAATCTGGTTCGGATTCTTGGTCTTCATCCAGGTTTGAGACACTAATCTACATCTAGAATCAGACAACACTGGAAACTTGTGAAATCCCCTTCAGGAGAATGTGTAGCATGAATCACAATAAACAAAAAGGTAAAAAAGGGGCCAGTTTCTCGAGTATCCTTAAATAAAAATCCCTAAACGAACAAGTGTCTACAGTCACGGTATTAGCTCTGTGAGGCTGTTCTTTAGCAGAGTGGTGCTTTACGCTAAATGACTCAGAATGACAAAGTACAGCAGAAGCTGATGCGAACATTATTAGTGTTTCCAGGTGTTTGGTCATAAAGCAGCAGCCTAAAATTATATTTTGACCTGATGGCGGTGCTAGATGGAAGATAAACAGATTACTAAAGTTACTACAATTCATCCTGGGGATGTGAATTTATCAAATTTCATGGTAATTCATCTGATACATATTTTTTAGATACTTCACACAAAAGCACAAATGTCATCCTCACTGCTGCATCAAAGAAAACGTCAGGGGATTCATTCACCTTTCCAGGCCAATCCAGGTGTGAAATCCATGATAGAAGCACCATATAGAGCCCCCAAATGTCCTACAGTGGGACAAAGAAGCATGTACAGCAATCTTGCTAACAACCCCACGATTTTGGGGAGTGAGTATTATGTAAATGAGGTAGATTAACCAGAAAGTACTGTGCAGGAGCTTTAGCTGCATACTATTTTAAGTAAGTATACAGGCTCGATATTACAGTCCATGCTGGTGTAGCAGTGATGTTGTAGGATGAGGTAACCAAATTTAATTACCCACAATCCTCATCCTGCACCCACATCAAGGCAGTTTTGTTTAACAATATCAAGACTGTTAATTAGGTTTGATGCTGCTTTAATTGCCATGGCTTCACACAGAAATAAGCTATCAAACATTTCAACACTTGTATCCTGTCTCTCCTTCCATTGAACACAACACTGTAACTTTCCATTGTCGTGTCAGTGGTTTGAAGCATACTGTATAAACCTATGTTAAAAGGTCACAACTTAATCCCTATGAATAAACCGTGGCCTCAGAGTATTTCTGGTTTAGAATTAAATTAACCCATAAAAAAAAAAAAATCTATTGTAAGGAAATGAGTGGTGGAGGAAAACTGACATCCAACCAATAATGAGAAATGTACTTTTGTTTGTGGACTCTGGTGTCAGTTATGCATGACTTGGATTTATAATTAAAACAGGCAGGAAACAAATACTGACAAAAGCAATATAAAGCTGTTGGGAGCAGTTATGAGTTTTTGACATGCAAGCATAACGCTAAAGCTACTTTAATACCATACCATAACAGACTGTAGTTAATTAAGAAACCATGTCACCACTGGTTGTCACAGGATTGTACTTATTGAGTTTGTTTGATGCCATTTAGAGTTCAACAACATGACTGGGTTCCTATGTACCTTGGTACAGGGCTTTTTCTTTTTACAAAAAATAAAGAAAATAAAATTAAAACCCTGCTTTGGTAAAAGTATATAACTATTCTAAGCAAAGTGTACTTAAAGTAGACTTGTTAATAGTAATGCATCAATTTGTAAGCTGCATTTGATGTTGCAGCTGCTTGAGGTGGAGGTATAACTACTTTAATCTACAATGGACTCCTGTACTATTCTCTAATCTTTGCTCTTTTTGTGAAATATTGCAGGGTCTTACCTCTTTGAGGCTCAAACAAACTGCAACATACAATTCTCTTGAGCCTCAAACATTTGGAAATACTAGTTTAATCTTAAACAATGTGTTGAATTACATAACCTTTTGTTTATTTTAATGTAAAATGTTCATCTGAAAAGTAACTAAAGCCGCAGTGAAGTAAAAAGTACTATATTACCATCCGAACTGTACTGGGGCAGAAGTACAAAGCAGCATTAAAACGTACTGCAAAAATCTACTTAAGTACAGTGTACTCGGTTACTCTTTCACCACTGAAATCAGACACCACTGCAAGTGTGAAACTACTCTTCAAGAATATGGAGCAGAAATCACAACAGAAAAAAAGTAAAGTTACTCTCCAAAGCATCTCAAAAGCTGCAACTTCCACAACATGGTAGGCAGCCAGAGAACCAGAGGCACAATGCATCTAAGATAACCCAAGTCACTTAGTTAACTAGGTCTGTTATATGTGACAAATGCATAGCACACATTACATTTAGGTAATACAACCTCCGTAACTTCAACAATTGCGCAACAAGTTCATTAGCAACGTTACAAGCTAGCAGAGCAAAGCCACAGACAGACAGAAACAGTTTATCAGACTCACAGTATGGAAGAAGATGGTTGTTGTTTTCCTTCATGGAGGTGAACGGGTTACTATCCATGTCGTTAAATATCACTCCGGACTTGCTGCTGTGACGGTAAAAACGGAGCATTTCCACCGTCCAACGCTGCCAGCTAAGAAGTCTCTCAGTAGCTGTTTTACAATTAGCAACAGTGGAAAAATAGATAGCTAACTTTTGTTATTTAAATTACATTTGCTAATTTTACTGTGTGTACAGAGCTACAGAGTCCTGACAGCTCATAATCTTGTGGTTGTATGACAGTGAACACACCTGTTTGTTAACTTTAATTAAGGATGCCAGCTTGCTTCTCTTCTGGTGAACTTGACGTGGTGGCACACATTGAACACAGGGGGCGCTGTTTCACCTGTAGGTGTAGGTGATGGGAAGACACCACTCACGCTCAAACTGATATATCACATCACTGGATTATTATTACCCATGGTTTAATGTAAAAGTAGGATGTTGCTGTTGTAGTTGGTCAGGATGGAGCTAATTTTTAACTATTGTGTTCAGGACTGCAACTAATGATTATTTTCATTATGGATTAATTTGCCGCCTCTCACCCAAAGTCAACTGGGACAGGCTCCAGCCCCCTGCAGCCCTAATGAGGACAAGCAGTTACAGAAGGTGGATAGATGGATTAATCTGCTGAATATTTTCATTTTTTTGTCTGTAAAAATTCTGAAAATAGTGAGAAATGCTGTCACAATTACCCAGAGTTCAAAGTGACACCTCTCACAGGGCTTGTTTTGTCCAACCAATAGCAAATACAAGCTCATTGAAACACAAAAATCGAAATTGTTGAAAATAAATCAAAGTTCTCAAAATAACTTTATAGTTCGATATTGTCAATGTACTAATGGATAATATATCTATATTGTCAATTGACTAATTGATTAATTGACCAACTGTGTACTGTTGGATAGTTGAATTTATAACAAAACATCATATTCTAAGTTCTTTGTATGTTTTGTATGCAAAAATCTTTTTTTTTAAAGTAACTAGTAACTAAAGCTGTCAGATAAATACAGTGGAGTAAAAAGTACAATATTTCCCCCTTAATTGTAGTGGAGTAGCAGCAGAAAGTACCTTAAATGTGCACTTAAGTACAGTACTCGAGTAAATGTGCTTAGTTATACATTCCACCAATGCTGTTAAGTAACAGAAAATAATTTGTTTTATATAATGACAGTCTTTAGAGTAATAGTGGCATTCCTTGGTCACCTGGAGAAAAAGGCATTTTAAAGAGGTGCACAAGGTGGTTGAGGATTGTTGTCCCAGGGGCCTCTGCCCGTGGACCCACCCCAAAACTGTCAGTTTCCAGATGCTCAGTTTTAAGGGCAAGACAAGAGAGGAAAAGGAACGAGCAGCAAAGGCAAAGAGAATGTATAGTCGTATGTCAAGTACAAGGCCAACTCTGCTCCATAAATTGTCATAATTCAGAAAATATGGGGATCCACTTGACACTGGCATGTAAACATGCAAATATTTTTGCACAAAAGGTTACATTTTGAAGTTGTTTGGCTATTAGCTTGCATTTTCTAGTGTAACGTCCTGTTCCAAAGAAACATACTGTATATCTCACATAAAGTCATAAATAAATAGGCCTGCTTTGTCACAAGTATGTTATACAGGCCACACACACTACATTATTCACATGTTCACACAGCACACCAACAAAGAAACTAAAATGTTGAAGGTTTGGTAGGAACTGGGAGCACCTGGCACAAACCTACAAGAGCACAGTGAGAACATTCACACTCGCACTGGGAAATAGGAAAAGATACCTGCAATTACAGTGTTTTTTTTTGTTTTGTTGCTCCATTATGATGTGTTGCTGCTTCCTTCACCCACACACAGATTCTGACGGGAGCAGTGACCAATATATTTACGATTCTGCTGTGTAATATCTAGCTCCCAGTGGAGTGTTTACAAAAGGCAGGAAATTACATGAGTTTGGAGCCTGTGTGGGTTCCCACGCCGAGTGGGTGGCAGTGACAACAAAAAAGATGGCCAATGGGAGCCACGGAGCTTGCAGGTTCATAGGCCTTTATAATCAATGTGTCCATCTTTAAACTTACTGCAGGTAAATTCCCACTAAACTTTTGTTTCATGTTCAGGGGGAAATTGCTGGCTCTGTTTTCAGCTATTGTAAAATACAAAGTCTGGTAATGATTGGGCTAAAAGGGTTTGTCAGACTTGTATGATTCACTTCTGTATTAACTGAGAATCGCCAGCATATTTCATCATTATTATTATTCTTAAGAGAATGTGAGCTGCACTGCCCTTAGTAATTTTTCTTTATTGGGAAAATCCATCACAATCTCATTTTGGGATCTCTAAGCAAACTCATGGTTTAGAATAAAAAGAAGGTTTCCTCTGGACAAAATGACAAATTAATGACGTGTCTGCAGTTACTTTCATCTCCGTTGGCAGTGCTGTGAATATTTCATCCACTTGGGCAAGCCCTTGGAATACACTGGCAAGACTAACTTATAGGACACTCTGCCTCTTTTTCAGTCAGTTCTGGTTGGCATTCACTACAGACAGCTTGGCCAGGGGCTTGAAAAGCAAGTCCAAAAGGCCCCTGCCATGTTTACTGTACTGCACAAGCCTCTGCACGGCACAACATGGGTGGCCCCGCTACGCAGTCGCCTTCAGTCTCAGTGAAAATGTGGCAGTATTATGGAAACACCGCACCCGTCTGGCTCAGGTTTTACCCAGCACATAACAAGTCAGTCCTTCTATCCTGCACATGAACTATATGGCTGCCCTTCAGTGGAGGTTTTTTCATGTTCCTATGCATGGCTGTTGATGAAACATAATGGAAAAAAGACCTTTCTCAAAAGTGATATATATATATATATATATATATATATATATATATATATATATATATATATATATATATATATATATATATATACTTGAATGATTTATTTTCCAAGTATGATTATCCTCACATGCAGTGTAATTTAAATTAAAGCAAAAAACTGTAATTAAAAGCAACCTTCAGAAATATTGCTGGATGAAAAAAACCTGTGGGCTCTCTGCAGTTCAAGACCTGTTTGAGAGCAGATGACATCATGAACAGCAATTGTCTGTTGGTGACTTCAGAATAGAGTATTGTTATTTTAGACCGCAACTCATCAACCTCTTACGCAAAGGTCAGACACCCAAGAAGTGACAATTATTGTGAAACTGTTCCTCAGTTAAAGATGCTTGCCCTTTTGTGGCCTTAACAGCACCTCAACAAAACAATGTGTCCTATAGTCTTTGCTTGGTGTTCCTATCACCATGCATTTTGCATGTGTGCCCAAGGAAGTGTTTGCATTATAAATGTGACATGCTAGCCTACAATGACGCACAGCATAGTATATGGTCCGCCTCCAGTCTGAAAAGCGCTGCCACATTCCATGTAGACCTCAGTTGAAGCATTTCTGCAAAGGACTGGTGGTCCTTGTTGAACCCAGTGCACCACAGACATTTATTTTTTTGTTTTTCAGTTCAGGTAATTGACCTTGTGCCATTGAAAAGCTTTCTCGCATACTATCAATCTAGTTTAGTTAGTTCTCCACATTTTGCGCCACATGAGCGCTTTCCAAGCTAAGGTCCAGAGCTCAAGTTTGATACCTCAGCATGGTCTCTAAATAAATCACTTAATTTCACCGGTATTTAATTTCAGTGTTACAACACTTGGCTCTAAATCACAGACAAACACACTCAAATATACACACACACACACATAGGCTCACTCACAAGAACAGTTTCGGATGGCCAGTGTTCCTTGCACCATTAACTATCCACGGGCCAGGATGACTCACAGGCGTTTCATTTGTTTTAAGTGTCCACTACAGCAGCAGATCCAAAGTCTTGCAAAATCTGACCAACTGCTGAGCTGCTCCCTCATCCGCTCTGCCCTGTTTTTACAAGGGCTCAAAACTTTCACTGACTTTGCACCCATCCTGTGATGGGTCACGGGTCGGTGTAATTCAGCATGTGCGTTCAGATGGTAGTCGTTCAATTTTCCTCTCCCTTTCATGTGCTTTTCACTGTGGCACTTGCCGTTACTGCCGTTTTCCAAGATAACAACTGTCAAGCAAGACTAATTATATTGGGTGGGGAATAGGGGGGCAGGGGTGTCCACATGCCAGTGGGGAGAAAGCACTACTGATGTGATTAATGGTACAGTAATGGAAAAGTAAGTTCCTACAGTGCCAAAAATGTTTAATGAATTGGAACTGAACAAGAAAGGGAAAGTGAGGTGGGAACGCTGAGAGAAAAACTTGGAAAACAAATGGAGGATGAAAGATGGGTTTTCAGAAGATGAAACAAAGGGAGAGGAGAGCGGGGCAGTAAAAATAGATGAGAAAGTTGTTGCTATGAAAGGGCAGAAGGGGGGCTATGATAACTGTGGCACTTATGGTTTTTCACATATTTAAGTGAGTCTGGGTGTAGTAACTGATACTCACCACTGATAAAGGTAATTACATTACTGTAACATGTTACTAAGTAAAGCATAACTGCTCAAACAGGTCAATATAAATATCCTCACAAATGATTGATATGATATTGTTCATACATAAAGAAGAGAGGCAAGTTTACAGCTACAGCCAGTGCATCCTATACTCCTCAGACTTTTTCCAAACGTCACCCTGCCCTTGTTGCCCTACTCCTCCATGTTCCACCACCCAGAACATTTCCTGCTGCCCTCCCCTCCTCCTAACTCCCTAAATTCTCCCAATCCATACACTCTGTGCTCCTACACATTTCTGCATATTATGATTAGCATCATATCTTAAACTTTTGAACCAGCCCCCTCTTACACATTCCATTAATCTTTCATATTTGCATCAGAAGAAACATCTTCCACCCTGACACTCCACACACCCAGTTGTGATAAGTTCAATGTTGCCTCCTCATTTAATGTGCTGACTGGTTGCATCTGTCAAGGTGTCTTTTCATCACTTTTCATCCATGGGTGTGTACAACCATTTTGACCAATTATTTAATGAATAACCAATAGCTAAAACTCTTGGAAAGGATGTTTTTACCTAAAACACATTTCAAAAAAAGTTTAGCTTAACAAATCAACTTATTGTTAATCATTTGGGAATGTGGTGTGCCAAGGTTATTGATTCCCACATGATTTAAAGCTTCAAGGATGAGGAAAAATCCCATGCAAGACTCAAGACTGTTGCACACTGCATATTGTCATTGCACTGAAATTACAGTCATTACAAAGAATATTGAATAATATTAACTCTCTGTCATGTGGTCACATTGAAGGCTAAACAGATGCGAGCGGGGAGCCTGGAAAATTTTGGAAAATAACTCTGCTTACATCAGCAGCACTGGGGAGTGATGTTGGCTAACAAGCTACTCCCATGCACAGTTTGTTTACACAGACGACACCCAGATCAGAGTCTCCTTCTCTTCTCTCCTTCTCATTACATGAAATATGCAGTGGGGAAAAATGTCATGAGTTGTATTCAATCTGCTGAGTGTGACAAGGCAACAAAGATCAGCGTGACAGACTAATGATAATGAAGTTCAGCGTGTGTTAATAACCGCATGACATTAAAGACTGTGTGAACTGTTGATGCAATATGAATGTTCACATTCTTTTTTTTTTTTTTAACTTTTCAACACATTTAGCCTGTGTTAAATACCTCTTGTTGAAAATGAGTATAAGAAAACCAGAGTCACAAAAATGGAGATTTCCTAAAGTGATTAACTGTGTATTAACAGTTACAATTTAACAGAATGTAATGGAAATTTCAGAAAAAACTGAATATATTAAACAAACACAGGCTGTAGCCTACATTTTGGGATCTCTCAATTGATGGATAAAAAGAACTGGATACAGAGTTTGAGGCAAGGCTCCATTCATTTATATGGAAGCTCCTCAGTGCCACATGAAGCCAAAAAAGGTTTACTTCCGGGCATAAATGATCTGGATTATCCACATATGCATCCATGTTGTAGGGCCAATAGAGCAAGCACACTCAAGACTTCTGCAGACCGAGCCACTAACTTCTGGTTTAGTCTCTCTGCTAACTTGAATGGAAATAAAATGATTTAATTGCACGGTTCTTCTAGACTTTCCAAATGTTATGGGACCAAATGGATCAAATTCTGATAAAAAAGTATTTTTAAGCCAGTCTGCATCACATGACTGACACCATTGCTGTCATTACACAATTTGCACATAGTGGGCAGAATCAAGATAACACTTATTAATTCCAGGTGTAAATACAGAGGCCTGTGATTAGATACCATTATTCAGATACAGAACATATGTTGATAATTGATTTTCACTTAACACAATACACACACAGCAAAATAGTAGGTTTTAAATGGTTCTTCAAAAAGCTCTCTGGTTCTACAAAGAACCATCACCAATTGGAGAACCTCTTTATTTCGTGGATACTTCTTCACATACTCTAAGTGCATTTAGATTACACAAACTCTAAGTCATTTTTACTGGAATTATTTGGTGGTGGTATTTGGTTTGTTCTTTCAAGTTAAGGTTTGCATATATGAATTTGTATGCATTTGTTCAGGTGTCAGGCCTTGAAAGGCAAGGAAACTAGTTACTTCCAAAAGGCCTTAGAGGTTATTAAAATATATATTTTTTGGAAACCTGCAGAATCTTTTGAGCAAGAACCTCATGCTAAAAAGTCTGTTGTGGTACTAAAAATGGTTCTTCTATGGATCACTCTGAAGAACCATTATTGGTTCCAGTTAGCACCTTCAGTTTTCAGAGTACAAGACATACACATACATATTTTAGTACATGCAAATCCTGGCTTAAAGGCTCTAAAATGTGTGATAACATTTATTTATATACACAAGATACAATTCTCAATACTGTGCTCACTTCACCCAGTTCTTTACTCCTAGAGACTGCAAACATGACAGCAGCCATATGTCAAGCAATAAAGAATAAGACATAATCCGGCTCAACAGTACAGACTTCATCCACCTGCAATTAAAACCCTAAAACCAGATAAACCTTTGAGAAGATGTTGGTTCAAAGCCAGCAGTACTATATATCCATCCCTTACATCACTCATATCTTAAAGCTGGTTAATGATATAAATATTACAGAAAATACAGAGGGAATAAAAGGGTAAAATCCAACTCTAGCAGGATGGGGGTTGACTGAGTAGGAATGTGACATTTTTATAAGGGGACCATCTATTATTTTTATAGTATCATTAATAAAGTGTCTGGAAAGGGTTTTTAAGAGAGAGCACCTAGACAAGGATTTCACCCAGAGCACCCAGAGGGAGCTGAATATAGAGGCTGTGGTTTGACTACAGTTTATTCTGTCAGAGAAGGGTAGTCCCTGGAGGTGCTTAATTGTCATCTCATCCAATATAAACTATACATACAAACTAAAATAAACTATCAAGCTGGTCAGAGAACATTAAATAATTGTTTACGTTATATCTGACACTTGATTTCAAAATGCCAGTCAAAAGTTATTAAAGTCAAAGAATACTCTTCTCCTCCTCTGCACGCTTAGTTCTGTGATCTCATGTTGGCCAACGAATGCATTATTTTTCCATAGCTGCAACTTTTTAGTCAGTTAGTGAAGCCATGTACAAGGAATAGTTTACCATTTTAGGAAATATGATTATTTGCTGTCTTTCTAAGAGTGAGATGAGACCATCGATGATGTCACTCTTATGTCTGCGTGGTAGGTACGGAGCTGGAGTCAGTGATTGGCTGGCTTAGCTTGAATCCTGGAAGCAGGAGGAAACAGCTAGCTTGGCTTTCTTTAAAAAGTACCAACACCCCTAGCTGACTAAATACCATTTATTGTATTAAGTTTGTTTAATGCATAAACAAAGATAAAGTTAAAAACAAGAATTTAGGGGACTTTTTTACTACAGCTATTTCTTGTTTAACAGTAATTTCCTAGATGGGGTAGACAGTAGCTCAGTCCATGGGGACTTGGCTTGGATGGCCATTTCTAGTCAAGCATAAACTGCAGTATGGAGTGTGAACCTATAGCTGGAAAGATGCCAGTTTACCTCCTGGGCACTGCAGAGGTCCCTTGAGCAAGGTACCAAACCCCTAACTGCACCGCTACATGGCCGCCCATAAATCGACCATCTCTCCACATTTGCATATCTATAAGCCCTTTGCGTGCATGTAGCTGTATTTTGGGCCTATATGTAGTAAGTAAAAAACATGTCCCCATCGATGGATGAATAAGGTCTTCAATAACGTCATCTTCTTTTTCTTCTAGATCAATGTATTACAATATGTTATTTAGTTTTTGTTTTTGTTTTCAGTCTTTATGCTAAGCTAGGCTAATTGCCTCTTGGTTCCAGTTCCTTATGTAACGTACAGGTGTCAAAGTATCGATCTTCTCATCTCACTAACATAAAAAAAGCAAATAAGCATATTACTTTAACTAATACTGCTGTTTGTTTAACCATTATGTGCACCGCAAATAATGATGAGCAGCTTTCATGATGGTAAATGCATACTTAACACGTATCGATCGAACACCTAGAATGGGTGTGGTACTCGGATGATCTTTAACTTTAATTTTTTTCTTACTGTACTTTGTTTGTCAAGACTTACTTTTTTTTTTTTTTTAAAGGGAGTGTGTGCTTTCAGGAACTTGGTTCCACTACAGTGTATCTGAAGAAAGAGTTTAAAGCTGCAATGGAAAAGTTAACTCAGCCTCCTTCAAGGTCCTAATAGAATTGTACTGGATATCAAGCATAAGTTTGAAAGAGGTGTGTTACAAAAACACTGAAATTCTTTTTTTTTTTTTTTTGCTGGATGTTTAGGAAGGGACAAATCCTGATGCTCACCATACTGAACTGTTGACCAAAGGCTGACCTGTCCATTGACGTCCAGTTTGGGATTCAAACCAGACTAAATGAAAATTTACCACACACCTAAAACAACTAAAATCTCACCTCAACCTTAGCGTTTTGGCTTCCCAATGTTTCATCAGTTTCCTATCACAAACTAGATTATGGTCCATATTTTGAAAAATACCTTTTTTCCAAGTTTTGCAGTTGGCTGAGCTAATTGGCACAAAACCACTATATTAAAATTAAAAACATGCTAGGGTTTAACATAAGAGTTGGCAAAATGAAAATCCTGCATTACTGTTTTCTGCATCTGACCATTGTAGTCTCATGTGAAGTATTGTCTCACAGTTATTTGGCAACTTGTAAAGAAAAGTGATGGATACTTCATTTTTCAAAGCTTGTTAGTCTGGCTTCAAACCAGACAAGTGTTTCCAAGTTTGAAAGCAATGGAAAAAGTTCACTGGGAGAAACACTCCCCAGGAAAGCATGCTTTTGACATTATGTACCGTCCTACAGCTGACCAATATTTCAAGGAATAGCCTTTACATAAAAAGTTTGGGTTTATTTAATGTGAAACACCATTTTACAGGTAATAAATTCACATTTGGACACATGATAAACAAGAAGCTTTTGGAGATATACATTTTTCAAGTATGCAAAATGTTTGCTTAGTATTGTTTTCTTTCAGTCTTTGCTTTTTCATCTTTATGCACAAAATTCCTCATTCTACACTAACATTAATTAACTTTTTTTGTTTATTTTTTGTAGTACCTTCTGGCATGAATGGCTTCCATAGCTTTAACTTTAAAAGAAAGCACAGACCTCAGATGGGTTTCAAGTCTTAAATGGAATCACTTTTGTGTTTAAGTGTGGCTTTCTGTCTAGGGTACGCCATCTATAGCTTATATACTACACAATATATATCCTCCATCATTTTCTCCCCTCTCTGTCCCTTCTCTCTGTAATCACAGAGGGATGTTTTGACTGGCCAAATCCCTAGAATTTCTCCCAAGGTTAGTGCACAGTCAATCATAAGGGCTTTGGCCGATCTTTTAAAAGAACCTCCAGATTATGTTACCTCCACCCAACAGGCAGCTCCACTGATCCTGTCATGCTCTTTGTGGATGTTCATGTAGACTTTACTTCCCTTGTCCTCCCTCTCTGTTATGCCATGCGCTCTTTTCAGTGACATATTTAGTTTGGTAATTAAGCAAAGATCAAAGCACTTTTTAGTGGTGTGAGAAGGTAAGGAGTCAACTGCTAAGGCAAAGGAGTCTTAAAAGAGGACCTGGCAGCCAAGGTATAACACAGAAAAAATTCAAAAGGCGGGTTACGTTCCTCAAGGCAAGATAGTCGGCTTAGGAAAAGAGGTAGGCACATAGCGCTTTATTCTATGCTGGAAACATGTAATCATTTGAAAGGGGATAAGGTTGAAGCAAGGACATTACTGGAGCCACACCTTATCAAAACATAGTACCTAATTGAGACACTGGTGCCTAAACAAACTTTCCCCAGATGAAAAGAAAATGGCCTGTAAAAACAATTCTTCAATGTAGTTGACCTTTGCACTGTATGTCTTTAAAGTAGAATGTTGGATTTGCCTGTCAGGCTGGTGAACACCCATGGATGTACAGTACAAAAACATTACTCTATATTTCCAACAATGTTAGCTATGCAGCATACATTTTCCTCTAAACTTCTGCACTGGGAAAATTATGTACTTTAACCACAACTGATGTAACTGATTGTAATTTGTAACACATCATACCATCAGCATTGTTATTCTATGGTTACACACATTTTTCCTTTTTGGTGAACCTGGCTATGCTGACTAAAGATGACTTTCTATTGGACACATATTGTATGTGTTCTACACAATCGCCCACCTCTCTAATAATGGTATCATATGGGGGAAATGCATATAAAGGAACTGGAAATTTCCCCCTCCTGTTGTGTGGGAGACGTACTCCTGAAAAGGCGCTAGTTCGTCCTTGAGTTCATCATCAGTGTCGCACCTAACCCAAACACAGTGTTTACAAGAAGGATTGAGGAAAAAGAGGCATAAGCCAGAGCATGACTGATGTAAATATTATTGGGAAAATGTTTGCTATGGGCAAGGAATAGATAAGCAATAAAACCACAATGTATCGGAATGGAAATTAGTATGGAGCTCCTTCAACATTGCTTGGATGGTGATTTATTATTTTCTACTTGGTGAGATTTGAACTTGGCATCAGTCACTGCTCTCATAGTCTGCCTCTGAGAGATTCAGAGTATCCAGCACGCAAGCCTACAAACAAGCACTCCCTAATACTTAAATTAAACAAGGACTGGGTTTCTACTGTGCCAGGAGATTCTTGTAGATAAGAGAGCAGCAAAAAGGGGGTGATCATAAAAACTGGGTTTCTTCTCAGTTATTGTTGTTACAAAAGCCTTCATCTCCAACTGAAGACTAAGTTGTGTAGATCCTGCAGGTATCAAGCAACAACTTCATAATGTCTGTTTTAACTCCTCTAAAATTAGTCAGTCAACTTTAGTAAATGGGGTCAAATATTTTAACGATTGGAAATGTTATTTTATTATTATTACAATTAAATTGACGAGAAGTGCATGGCATGGCATGGCATGGATATCAATATTCTACCACTTTGGTCCAGACTACACCAGCAACTATTGGCTTGATGGCTATTAAATTTGGCACAGATATCAATGTTCCCCAGACGATGTATCCTAATGACTTTGGTGATTTCCAGACTTTTCATGTAATACCACCAATAGTTCAAAATGTTTATTTCAGTGAAATAACATCTATCACAACATAACATAACATAACATAACATAACATAACATAACATAACATAACATAACATAACAACATATATCACAAGATAGCTACAAAATGAACTGACACTAATTTTGGTACAGTCATCTTCCTCAGAGGGGAATGTTGGACTCACCCACTCTGTGAGTGAAATACAGAGTGAAATGCCAATGGATTATCATGTCTGAACGGAATTGTCCAGACATTCAAGGTCTCTCAATTTGACCAATATACTATACTATACTATACTATACTATACTATACTATACTATACTATACTATATATCTCTCAGTTTGTTTGTTTTTTTACAGTGAGCATTACTGCCTGACAGAGCCACTAGCATGGCTGTAGACTCTTGAGGTGCTTTCAAACACTACTGTACTGCTACTGCCTGACAACATAGATGTTCTGTATTTTAAATGTGAAGCTCACAGCTACCTTCAGGCCTACCTGCCAGGCCACACCACACCACAGGCTGCTGTTATCTGCTAAAATGTGCTACCAAGTATAAATTCTCAACCCACAGCTTAATAGAGCAGGTTGTCGCTTAAGATACAGCTGATCAATTGATAGACACACATTATTTGTTGTCCCAGACTGGATAATCAGTCTTTGAAGCTGATGTTGCTCCAGTACAGTTTCTCTTCATTGATCTGTATGCTCCCTACTGGTGAAGAGTTGTATCATTCAAGGGTCTCAGATACTAATAAAATCAGCTCATCCTTGGCTGCTGCATGCTGAAAAAAGTAAAACTCTGAATGCCGTGGCAAATAGCATTAGTGTGGGCATTCACAAGAGCAACAGATGATGCCCCCCTAACCTTGGCCCTACGCTGCCGCCATCCTCAGCGGCACAGTTGCCGTCATTTTTACACTGAATAGGAAGGCAGTGGTGGAAAGTGCTGTCTGTATGAAAGCACTGTAGTCTTGTTCCAGGTAGGGCTGTGGTATACTTGAATGACGGCAAATCAAATTAGGTCCTTTCATGACCTTTAAGAGCAGTTCACTCTCCGGGGGTCATAAAAAGTCATATAGCTAAATCCTACAGTCCAAATATGCTGTCAAGGGTGATGATGTCCCTTTTTTGTCCCACATTTCTTCTGCAAACTAGAAAACTATGGTTTCACTGCAGGGCCTTTCACTTGTGCAGCTTTGTCAGTGGCCCCCCGAATGTGTGGTTTGTGTGTGTGTTTTGTAAATGCCACCTCACTGAGCAAAATGGCACTTTAATCCAGACAGAAGAACTTTAGCCTCTTACTGTGCTGACCATGGAAAAACGCCATTTTGAGTTGAATCACATCTTATAAATGTCCCTTTCAGTTTAATCACTTCGCAGCTGGTTGAAGTCACTGGTTGTGCCAGTTTTCCTTCCTGTAGTTATGAAGACAGCCTGTCCTCTCTCATTATGAGATGTGTTAAGTCTAGAATGTCCCAGAGCGACCAACAAACCACATTTTTTCAAAGTAGCAAGTGTTGAAAAATAAACAAAGAAAACATTTTTGTCCTGAGCTCAGTAGAGTCACAGACAGAATGCAAATGAGAAAAGGACACAAAGCAAAGGAATGCAAGCACACATTAAATATGACTGGACTGCGTCAAAGTTTACATACATTGTCATATTAGCACTGAACCATCAAATCTGTAGCAAAATATCGATTTCTCACTGTGTGTGTCTTTTATCAAAAGCACATTATTTTATTTTGTAGTGAGGCCAGTATAGCATTCTCTTCTGTGGCTTTGATCATCCATATTTTATCTGCTTTGATCATTTTGCCAATGGTGGATGATAATATGCAATAAAACTAGAATCTTTGACATGAAACAGACATCAAAAGAAAGTTTTGCTGTTGAGGCTTGATGAGGTTTTGTTGAGAGTTTAATATAAGTATTTTCATGTTTTAGCTCCTTAAAAAGAAGATGAATGTTAAAGCTCCACTTTCACATATTCCAATATTCCCCCAAATTATGCATAATGCACTGAACATATTTATATTAATCTAAAGTCTGATAAAGTGAAAGGCCTCAGTATGCCTGTCTCTGCTCTGTTATTAATCTTTACAGTCTCACTGCCAGTTGTGGGATATTCCAAGAGTCCCTCTAAGCTTTGACATGGATCTGAAGATCAAAAAAAAAAAAAAATTCCTGATATTTAATTTGTCCGCAGCTTTGAAGTCTTACGGCTTCAGCCTGTATGAATAATCCATATAAGACTGAAGACTGCCAAGGTCATAAAGCTATCATAACAAAGAACAGAGTTATCTCTGATGGGCCCTGTGAAGCATGACCAGGAGAGGCCAACTTCCCCACATCCGAAAGAGGAGAAGAGACTAAGAAGAATGACGCATATGATGGGTTATTTTTCAATGGCCAGCACAGCTCAGACATTGGTGATGCCACACTGGCTGTCATATCATGGCAACACCCGCTACGTCTGCTCAGAGGGTCACAGACTGCCAAATGAAACTGCCAAGCCTCAGAAGAGAAAAGACCAAGCGAGATTGCTTGGTTGAGTGGTGCTTGTTGATCTGGTTTGGCCATCTATTTGCGCATGTGATCATCAGAATGCCACTTTTTTTTGCATTAAAGGCCAGGCAGAGAGTCTCATACAAAGTTTCACAAAAGAAAGACAGTTTGAAGGCATTAAAAAGGTCACAACCCTTACTCACTTAACTAATTAGGTTACAATAATGCATTTATTTATTCATTAGTCATTCAATTTTAACTGTGATCTTGACTACGGTACAGTTGGGAAAACTGATAGCCAACATATGTCCTAAGCTTACTAGGTAATAAGACTTTTGTTTTACCTCCAAAATTATGTCCTGTATACATATCCTAGCAAAGGTTTGCTAACAGAGGAGGCAGATGGTGCAGCTGCTTTCAATTTTTGAATGAAGTCTGGGAAAGCGCAACTGATCAATAGGCTGTAATAGGAAAGACACACCCATACTGTAGACAGTCCATATACCCTGTCAACATCTGCCAAGGGTGTGGTGGCCAGTCTTTACATCCCCCTCTCCCTCTATTCACTTGCTCTCTCTCAATTGCATTCATAAGATGTTTAATGATATTTTATTAAAGACATGAAAGATGTCAAATAGTATTACACAAGTCCACGATAATCATCGCCTCTTTCCTTAAAGTTTCTAGTGTACCTTAAGGGTTTAAAGACTTGGAATTTTGTACAGTGGTGCCCATAAAAGTTCTGCCAACCAGATCCACCCACACTGCAAGAAATCTTTTTGAATCTTAATAGGCTTATTAAATAAACATTGAGATTAATAACAGTCACAAGTCATAAGGATATTGTTGTTACATTTAGACGTTACCATTCTTTTTTTTTTTTTTGCAAATGTCTAACTGGGTTAGAGACTGCTGCAGCCCAAAGAGACTCAACTACTGTATAGCACTCAGGTCATGAGGCAGCTACAGTGAAAGTTCCTGCAGCTAAAAAGCTGTCAAAAGGTTGTTAAAATAAGTACTTCATAGCCAAAATACAAACTCCCTACAAGACTTATCTAATTCCCGCTTGATTCATGACTTATGTTTTTTGAAAGTTAACATCTGCAAACAGACTGGATTTATGACTGGGGGAAATAGTTTTGAACAATTTGCAATCAGATTTTGGCTTGTAGTGATGGCCATGGTTATACTTTATTGAGAGTGTGAATACAAAATAGCATAATGACAGAGTTTTTGATTTTGTGCAGTTGATGATGTACAACTGACTTTGGTGTTGTTGTACAACACTGGCTGTTTAGTTTGAGAAATGCTGTCATGGTGTACAAGGTAACTAATGAGATTTATAGAAGCAATATGTATATTGTATTGTAAAAGGGTTGCTATGCTGCCAATCCAACTGAGAATCAACAATTTAGGATACCCGCAAGGTGAGGGTCACAAGACGGGCTGGCACAGTCAGTAAGCTAGTTTATGGTAGTATGGCTAACTTGTCAACCACTTTGGACGAAGGCAAATAGTGAAGATCATATCACAGGGTCATGGAATGACAAGAAAATCCTGCCATGTTTGAACAATAGAAACTTAAAAAAATATAAAATTGAAAAGCTATGATCATGAGAGAAACCGAGAGCTTGCTAACTTGCATCACAACTATGACACTATATCCACTATAAATATCCAATTAATTCTAATTATCTAGTTTCTTGTTATCAGATTTTGAAAACCACTTTTAAGATCACTTCAGAGTTTGACAATTCTGTTCAAATTCTTGGATCTGCTTAGACTTTAAGCTAAACTGGTCTAAATATCTGCTGAAGTATCAGATGAGCACAGTTCAATGCCATTGCAATCGTTAGACAACAAATGTAATTTTCAGTCAACAATTCCCACTAGCATTCTTTTTTTCAAATGAAAACTCATAAAACGGTATTGTCAAACCCACAGTCATTTAAGATAACATTGTAACAGCTTGCACAGCCAACAGTGGTCAGGCTTTCTGTGAGTCTTTTCTCCCCTTATATGGTAAAAACGCAGTTAGATGTAATGCAGTTTTAAGATTTGAGACACATAACCATTTTGGTTGGTATTAGGACAGAATGAAAGCTGCATTTGAGTTTAATACTGGATTCATCCAGCATGTCATCCAAAAGTCAAACCATTCATGTCCTAACATTAGCCCTTTAACATTCCATTTACAGTACCGCAAATAAATATTTAAAAAAAAATCCTGACAAAGTAGTTTAAAACTTTACACATTAGCACAATTTTTCCATGGAGACAAGCGTGGGGTGTGTTCTGTTCTGTCTAAATCCGACAGCTGTATTGGGAGACTAAGGGGAGCATTAGGTATGGCACGGAAACTATTAATTGGACACGAATAGGAGAGAGAACGCTAGAACAGGAATGGCTGTTAGTGTGACCTTTGCACAATCTACCTTTATACTGTAGGTCTTGGTTTTCTAAATTACGCTGCCTCATAATGTATGGGTGGAGAGTGACAACAGCCTTGTGACATGAATGCAAAGCTTGACCTTGAGTCATTGTGAGAAGAACAAGGAGCAGAGGAGTTTTTAATGTACTTCCTTCTTTACTTCCCACACATTTGTAACTATTTCCAAGCTCCACATTTCTCATTTCAAGTCTGCTCAGTGACTTACTGACAGTGAGTGGACCATTACCCTTGTCTTGTCGAAGTGCCAACAATTTGGCACTAAAATGTCATTGTGGAAAATAAGTTAAAAGACAATGCTACAGTCAGTTCAACTCGACTTCAGAAGGGTTATACTGTAAGTGCAGTCTTCCTTTACAGGATTTAACCAATAATCAAAACTTAAAGCTGTCTGAATCAAGATTTTCTTTGGCTCTAATGAGTGTGTGGAATGTCAAGTTGCTCATAATGATGAAATCAGACAATTGTCACTCAATTCTGCAGTTGCCCTCAGTTCTACAGTGTATTTTAGCATCTTTTACATTATTTTCTTTTATGGCCTTCAACTTTTCAATGTTTCAATTGAGTCTATCTGTTAGCTGCTCATCACCAAGCAGCAGATGTCATTAACAACTAGCAAGTTAACAAAGTAGAGCATTTAGTAATTAGAAAGACAGATATTTTGATATTTTGTTATATTTAGGAGTTGATGAAGACCAAAAATTGGTTAGCTGTGCAGAAACAAACTCCAAATGTGTTAATGTTGCTTTTAGCCATCAACGTTCTATTCACTTCCATTTGAGCTCTGTTTTGTTCCCCACCAATCCTAAAAAAATGGTCTTGGCTTGTAGCTGCTGGATGTTGATTCGGCTAGAAGCTAACTGTGTGCTGTTAGCTTGGCTGTTAGATTAGTAGATTTATCACAGCTTGTCTGCCTGAAAACACCGTTTTGCTGCTGAAAATTAGGTTTTTCGAAACTTTAAGAATGCTAAAAAGTTGAGCACGTTTCTGGATTAGGTTTTTTTTTTTTGGGGGGGGAATTTTGTTTATATAACAAAATTGATTTGTTGCAATTTGAATGAAAAGGAAATACTTGTGTCCAATTCATCCTGTTGCTACATAGTCCATTAGTTCATCATGGCGCGGGAATAGACTTTATATTTTCCTGTCCACAACATGCAATCTGCAATTTTTATGAGACAGAGTTGAAGCCATATTAAGGAACAACGTGTGTGATGGAATGTACTGGGTAAGAAAGCCACAGGGGGCCCTCCCACTTGCTTCACTATTTGTTCTGGGGCTGTAGAGTGATATGAAGCGGTGATGTTGGAAAAATTGTGGAGCCCACCTATTGGCTGTCAGTGGGAGACCAGCCAGGCTTTTTAATGTCTGCCCAGGATCCTTTGGCTCTGTTTAGATCTTGTACACATGGTCAGGCACACATGCCCATGTGCAAGGGATGCAGACAAACACATGGACATACACGCAATCACTACACACACTGCACAGCTGTGCGATGCTGTGCCTACAACACGAGGTTGCATGTTTAATGGTAGCTGAGAAGAGCCCCATACTCCTCCCTTTCCCAGTCTTTGACAAGTCTGCATTGTCCTGCAAGAATTTTACCATAATACTATCAACAATGACACTGGTGATGATTAACGGGAGGAACTGTTGGGCGGAGGGTGGCAGGGGTGGAAGTTGGTCATTTTAATCCCTTCCTTCCAAATGGAGTCTTGGCTGTGTGTGTGTTAGGAGTGTGTGGGAGGGGGGTGTGATTGTCACCTTTTCCTTTTGACTGGAGTCCATCTTCCTTCCCACAGCTGGACGCGCATAGGCCTTCGCATCAGCCAGCATCTGGGTTTGTCAGCCAATCAGGCACCTGCATGATTACCAACAGCTGGAAAAGTAAAAAGCACTGGGCGGAGGGGGTCGGGGAGGAGGGGCTGCAAAGGCTTGGAGTGGTGGTGAGGGAATGGGGCCAAAGGCGTTTGAAGAAGGAAGGAAGAGAAGGAGGGAGGCAGCGTGGACAGAAGGTTCACAATAAAATAACAGTGAGAGAAAAAAAAAGACAAATGAGGAAAACAGTGACATCAAGGCAAAGTAAAGCAGGGAATTGCATTTTTTGAAAAGGGTTTTCTTGCTTCAATCAGTCATTTTCCATTTTCTCTCTGACAACACTTTTTGAACTTCAGATAGGCCCGTTAGTGGACACAGTATCTCTTTACATTGCACTTTACAAAAATCACATTGTATCATTGCAGATGTCCTTTATTGCCTTGTTGTGGGATAATTATGTGAGGTCACACATTTGAAGGGTGAGGACCCCTCAATATGAAACACATGTATCTGCCTTTTGGGTGTAATAAGTATTTGCTGGAGTTAATAAATTGGTGACAACGATTTGGACTCTGTTTCATGGACATTCAGACATTCTGTCCCACTTTGAAACCATCAAATTTTTTCTAATTGTATATGAGTCATGCACGCCTTTTATGAGTGTCAATGGCACAAGGGGTGAACTTTATTTGAAAGGGAGTAACGGTGTTCCTCATTCATTGCCTGGGTGAATTGGAAATATAAAACGCCTGAACTCCGAGTAGCCTGAAGAAGCTAATTGCTTCTGCCATCCTCAAATGTTTCTCTGCCCTGGTTCCCTCTTGTTTGAGAACGATCTGAGGCTCAGCATTTTCCCTGTGACCTCGCACAAATTGTGTTTCCTTGTAGTGCACAATAAACATAACATGCTTGCTATGCTTTTGGATTCTTAACCATAACATAGTGAGTGTTTTTAATGACACTTCTTTCAGTTGTCAGACTGAGGGCAGTGCTCTCACCTCTCAGTGGTTTTCTGAGCCGCCTCAGTTTGATTGCGCTTCCTCTGCTCAGCTCTGAAATCCACTGTGGTTATGAGGACATTCATCACTCTTGCCTCAGTGGCTTTAAACTTTTCCAAGGCAAAGGGGAACATCTATACTAAAGTCAAAGAACATTACAGGGATTTTTTAAAATCATTTTGACAATTCCCACCTCTTTTTTTCTGTAGCCTACGGCAAGGATTCAAATCTGAGCCGTTTGGATGGTGCATCCAGATTTAATTTTTTGAGAGAAACAGTTCAAAAATATACACAATAATACAATATTTTAACCATAAATAACCCAAAATAATCCAATAAACCAGGGTAGAGGTAGAGGCAGAGTACACCCTGGACAAGTCACTAGTTCATTACAGGGCTGACTCATAGAGACCAACAACCATTCACGCTCACATTCACACCTACGGCCAATTTAGAGTAACCAAATACCCTGCATGTCTTTGGACTGTGAGAGAAAACTGGAGTACCCAGAGAAAACCCACGCAGACACATGGAGAACATGCTTCACACAAGACTGGTCAAAACCAGGAACCTTCTTGTTGTGAGGCGATAGTGCTAACCAACGCACCACCGTGCCACCCATTTTTATTATAACTAAAAAAAAAAATTTAAAAAAAATTTGTCTTAAAACATAAAAGCTGTGCAACTATCAATTCTCCAAAACAAATAAGCAGTGGTTAATTTAAAAAAACAACAACAAAATGTGTCTAAATGTGAAAGCTATTGACAAGAAAATGAGAAGCTTGATTTTTCACTTTTCATTCACTTTTGAAAATGCTTTTGGCCTAGCACATTTGTTAACATTATAGACCTGAATCATGTAAAGTTGTACTGCTTTAGCTACTATCAATTCCTGTTTACACATAAAACCATTACTTGATACTGATGAAATCTGATGGTTATGACTCAAGTTTAGAAACTAGATTTAGAGGACATAAGAGATCCTCAGTTGTCTGTGTGTTTTAAGTATGACTCCAAGAACCAGTGATCTGACATTTCAGGCAAACTTTTTCAAGTGACTGATAAGGAAAGAAATATTACTGCAAAAAAAAAAAAAAATCCAGTGCTATCAGATCTATCTCTATCTGCACAATTAACTAAAGGTAACATTTGTGTGTGCACACATACTGCAGGTGTTTCAAACAATGAGCCACAGAACATAGACAATAAAATAGTGACACTTCCTGTCATCATTTCAGCAAAGTCAAGGTGCTTGAAGGGGGATAAACCTTTCAAGCCGAGGTGCTGTTCTCGAACACGCAGCATAGGGGTGAGATGAAAGCCCAAGAGGGGAAGAAGACACAGTGGCAGGACAGCAGCCTGTTTTCCTGTATCAATCTAATCTGGATGTAAACACAGCTGCCGCAAGGAACTCATGCATGGCCCATATACCAGCTGGCTGGTGTGAAATGAAGTGAATGACTTCCTATAGTTGGGTATAGCATGTCATTCCGAGGGGACAGGCTTTGTCTGTGAGGCAATCACTTATGTCTGCTGTATCTCTTTTCTCAACCCACACATAGACTCACATACATTCTGGCACACAAACATGCTGGTATATGCTCTGTCTCTTTCCTCTTTCACACATACAAGCCACAGAGTGAAATATTCATATTTTTTCAGTCCCTTCAGCATGCCACCTAAATCAGACCATCTGGCCTCGGAGTATATAGCATGCTGCTGAGTGAACAAAGCAAGGCCATTACCGTAGGAAAGAAAAGGAGAGAGACGGCAGAAAAGATGGGAATCAGGGGGGAAAGTAGGGCTATGCAATTTTAAAGACAGTCCTTACACTGCTCAGCATTTTTATCATGGAGTCTGCCATGGGTGAAAGCCTCGAATCAGGTAACTTTGTAACAGCATTTGGGCATGACATCATCCCTTAGTAAAAAGAATGACTCACAGGCTAAGAACTCAATACCATGCCCCGGTTAGAACATGGCATAACATGCACATTTTTCTACTTATGGCAGGCGGTGTATAATGGAGACATGCATGCAATAGAGATAAAGCAGAGAGTGACTCATAGAAGATGGAGCAGGAAACAACAATAAAGATAAGGCAGATAAGGATGAGGTGGTTAGGGGAAGGAAGGGTGGGAAATGTTTCGAAAAGGTGTAATAATAAAAAGTATGAGAAAGAAAATGCTAAGGGAGGAGATGAAAGGATGGTCAGTAGCTTTTTCCCACGACGCTTCAACTTATAAAACCTGAGAAAGACAACTGTGTGAACTTCAAGAAACATGAGGGCAGCTCACAGTGAGATCCCATATATCAAAACACAGTGAGGACAGCGTAACATCCAAAACAAATCCAACACACAATCCTACCGCAACATTTGGAGAGAAAGCGAGAGAAAGAGAGCAGGAGGGAGAGAGTCGATGTAAACACCAATAAAACCCTCACAAGTTTTATAAATGTTTTCTTTTTTGGATTATTGTGACTTTTTGGCTTCTGCTGTATCTGTTCTGTTGTTTCTTATTGTTTGTAAAGAACGATGCTAAGCAAACACCAAGTCGAATCTAAAAACACAGATGTTTGACAGGAAATTAAATAATGTGGCCACTCTATGCCTACCTTCCCAGAAATCCGGATTTATCTTTCGTTGAAATTCACAAGACCATAATGGTACTGGTATTCGGCACGTGATCGATGTGAATAAATAAATAGCTAATTAGGTAACTCAGCCAGGAATGGAAAATCCCTGAACCCCAAAAGGCCGGAGCGAACAGTCTTACTGGAGTCTGACTTTGCCTTTGATTGATTATGGAAAATAATAATATGCACAATTTCTATGGTTACTGAAGGAAAAGCAAAGTGTTTTGCAAGTAATGGAAGAGAGTAATGCCTGCACTCCCACTTAAGTGCATCTCAGATGTGTGCAGGGTGAGAGGCCTGGATGGAAGCTAAGTCTTCATTTGCTGATACTTTCAGAAGATGGTGGGTTTTGGGAGGAACAGGAAACTGTCCAGGAATCCAGTCTCTTGACTGATACTTTTATTTGCTATCACCCACAAGCCTCAAAGTTTTTATTCCAAGGCAAGTGCAGCATTTACTCATCCAAGGGGGACTTTTTAGGCATGTGCAAGTGTATAGGTAATGGGCTGGTGTTAAAGGGAAACAGAACAACTTGGACAAAATGTGCTGCACTGTGATGGAACATGTGAATGTTTCACTTCATTCTTGCCACATCAAGAAAAATGAAACTGGTTTGGTTTCAGAGATCTTAAATCCCCCGATTGATCGCCAACCAACATTAGTTCTAAAATAAAATATGTATTTTTACAAATGGTATGATTCCCCTTGTTAGTCATGCTAGTAAATCTCACATGAGATCCAGACTATTTCTGTCAATATAGAAGCTGAAAACTGGAGAGAAACCTAAGAGGAAAACACAATCTTGGATAAACTGAAATCCACTAAATCTCCACAAGGTCATCAATTTCAAAGTTGGCCCCAAATCCTTTGTGCTCTGGCAAACACTCATCGTGGTATCACCACATTTCATGGATAAAAACAATCTGAGCTGGCCATGTTTTTATTTACCCACCACTCACTTGTCTCAGATTTACAGGCCTGCAGAAAGAAAGAAATCAAGTCCAAACTTGATGGAGGCAGAACCACTGAAGCTGACTGATTTATACAGTTTGAGTTGCACTGTGCTCAAGAGACATATCACGAGAAGATAGGATCACTTTACCAGGAAAGGCCAGAATGGCTGACAAGAAGGGCAAAGCCCACAGTAAAATTAACGAGGGAGAAATTCATACGAGGGCACATAGTTTGACCTATGGGTGACCTCTCAATTCCTTAGGCCTCCCACCAGATGAACAACACTAATTCAGAGCTAGAATTACTTGTGGTTAAGACGAGATACCAGTCCCAACACACACTAGACTGTGGTGAAACACAATATGAATAGATCATTTCATTTTAGCAGCTGAGAGAAAATAAGGGCAATGAGGGCTTGAAGCTTCTCCGGGGCTGAGATTAGGCCTCCATCTCTTCATGCTTGTCATGGCTGTAAATTATGCTCCCACATTAAGGGGTTTTGTGTAATTGCTCATTAGGAGAGGTGGGAATAAATGTTTAGTTGGTTAAAAAATAAAGGAAGGGAGACTGTGGTCTTGAGAGCAGGCTGTATGTGGTTTGTGGTAACTCTTCAGAGAGAGATTATCTGTTTGTGCCAGCTCCACATTTCTCAACGTAAAGTTTGGGTTTCGAGTTACCAGACAAGGTGAGAAGAGGTTTTGTAATTCAATTCCTGTGGATACGCTGCACTTATTTGAAGTAACCTACACCACTCACTTTTAATCCTTCTCAGTTAAGATTGTAATAAATGGGCTTGGCTTGCACCACTTTAGTCAATCAGGTTTATTGCTGTGAAGGTTCATGATGAGGCTGATGAAAGACGAATACTGTGGTTTTGCAGTAAATGGCTTAGAAACCAAATTGGTAAATTTCTGCAAAGTTCAAAAACTGTTACAAAAAATGTTAGTCAACGCATTACACAATATATAAAAATCAGAAAAAAGAACATTATATTACACAGCTCAAAATGAATTGTAAAAAAGAAAACCAATGGTGCCAACCATCAGGACTTATGCATGTCCAGAGTCAGGAAATGGGCAGGAAACATCTCTGCAGGTCCATCACACCCTGTACCCTCTGGTAGGGGCTACAGTTTAAAGTTTAATACACCAACCACCATACCACCACCAACAGAATGTATATGAAGTAATCTATTACCAGTGTTGTAGTCCAAACCCCCTAAATTGAGACCAACTTATGACCAAAATCAGAGTGTATCAAGACCAAGACAAGACCAAGACTTTGAGGGGTTGAGACCAAGTCAAGACCAAGACCAAGGCAGGGTGAGACTGAGTCAAGACCAGGACCAGACAGTATATAGCCTACTTAGGTAGCTAATATGTAGTTAATATTTGCTAAATCTCTTTGGGTAAGGCGTGGTCCTAACCGTCTCATGCTGTTTTGCAAATTAGCTCTTTGTGGTTTAGGGAGCCACATTTTATTACAGAAGATTTGGCTGATATCTCTTCCCAGACAGCCATTTAGAGAAACATGATCATAGAGATGTGATGCAAGTTATTGGCTGGATTTGAAGCAGGAAGTTTTACATCCAATCACAGTAATGATGTAAACAAATAAATCTGACAATGCACAGACAATTTAGTGATACCCCTGCTGTTGTAGTCTTGACCCGTCTTGAAATAAAATCCTGAGACTGAGTCTGAGACTGAGACAAGCCAGAGTAAAAATTGGATTGATTCCAAAACAGTAGTAGGCCTAGCCAAATAGCAACCATGCAAATGTGTAAAAAAAATATGAGCAATCAAAACAAGGCTTACAAAATGCACACCTGGATCCCTACAATACATCCAAAGCACACACAGCACAGTTTTGAACATTGGCATCAGCAGTAACCTTCCACAAGGTTCAAGATTTCAGAAATACCATTTTTAAAATGTTCTAGTTCAAATGGGTCTGAGTGAAATATATAACAGTGCTAATGCCCAAAACCACAATCCATTTCCCAAGTGAAAGCTTGCACTGGACTATGGGCTATGCAGTGAAAGTACTTAATTTCTGATTTATTCATCTTGGGAACATTTTGTACACAGTCTTGCAGGAAGAATAAAGCATAGTAATGAAGATTTTGCTGGATAGAAAATATGCTTACTCTGTCTTGCACCTGAAAAAACAGTTTAATTTAGTCTAGTTGAATGATATTGGTGCCAAGCTATGGATGAATGGTAAAACATGGCACCGTTCTTGCGCTTTGGGGCCTTTTTTTTATTATTATTATGATGAGTGGCACCAAAAAACATCCCTGACAGCCAGTGGTTGGTATAGGAGTAAAATTTTGAATCTTTAAATGCATCCTGTAAAGAACTGCGGGTTAGCTCTTGCATTAAAATGGGTCAGGAACAGTGCTGATTGCGTTTTCCAGGGGAAAAAAAGACAGTAGAACTTCCTGAATGACGGCAGTATCCAAAACAGAGAATGACCCATGTGTGACACAGGATGTTTAATAAGCAGATAAAAAATAATGATGAAATTAGTTATTACTCACTGACTGGACAGTTTTGGTGACAGACAGATAGTTACTGGTTGGAACCATTGGACTTAACTGCCAAAATACACAACACATGACTGCTGGAAAAATCCCTGTAGTCAATATTATCATTGGTTGATGATTGGTCACCAAATTATGAATTGTATTATATCCTATTAATATTATATTAATTATATTGCATATTTGTTCACTTCTTTGACAGTTTCCCATGATCATCAAATGGTTTTAACCTTCAAATTGAGCTGATTGGCTTGGCCACCTTGGTGTTTCAGGGTCCTGACACAACAACATATTCTGATAATGATGCATTCTTTAAGTCTATTAAGAGAGAGGCCAGCCATGATGAGTTCTGGTATACTCATGTTCATGTTTAATGTATTTTCTACGGTCATTTACGAGTCATCCAAAAATGTGCTTTTTGTTGGTCCTGACTCAATCAGTGAGCTATAGTCTTTCAACCAGTCTGTGGTTCTGTTTCCTGTTTGCCACCACATTTTTACCCTGACTGTCAGGCTCACTCCCAATGATGTATGATGTATAGTATGTAAAACTGCCTCTCTGTCTCTGAGTCTGTGGTATGTTCAATATTGATACCAAGAAGTGGCAATCATGAAGGCATTATGAAAAGGCATAACTACACTATCCTTCCAAGAGAATATATTACTACATGGGCTCAGGAACACTTTGAAAAAACATTGTCAGTAAACACTATCTACACACACATCAACACATCTACAAATGCAAGTTAAGACCAAGCAGCAACCTCTGTAGCTGTGAAGTGAGGCCAATGCGAAAGTTCTAAAAACTGTAGTTCCCCGAACAACCACTTGAGGTTGCCTACAGAATGAATTAAACAAAGTCAATTCCCATAAGCCCCTATGTTAAAATGTCCAACTTCACAGCAGAAATAAACATGTTTAAATCCTGTTACAAAAAATGGTTTTGGTGTCTAGCTGATTCCCCTGTTCATGACAACTGTACTTTATTGATTTTCTATATAACACACCTGTTCAGATTATATTAAGGCCTAAAGTTATGCATAATTAACAGCGTGGCAGCTTTGACTGACAGGTAGATGTCGTTACAGGTGCCTTGTTTGAGCACCCAGGTGTCATTCAGCCTGCCTTAGGTCCGCCGAAGATCCACCTCTTCACCAATTGGCGGCAACATGGCAGTGGCAAGATCCACACATTTTGAGCTTCAAAACAACTCTTCAGAAACCTACAACATCCATTCTTTCATCCCTCAATGGTCAAGACTCTAGCATGCAAAGTGAAAACCGTGTTTCAATAACATCCATAAGAGACACCCACATCTCTGGACCTGAGCTTATCTGAGATGGACTGAAACCAAGTGGAAAAGTGTGCTGTGGTCTGATGATTTGTTTTTGGAAACCATGCATGTCGTTGAACATGTTTTGTTGGAAGCATTAAAAGACACAACTAATAGTAACAAGTAAAGAAAATCTTATTCCATGTTTTTAGGTAGCCCATTATATCACGCCTCACTTGTGCTGCATGTTTGCAGTTATATTGTCAGCTGACCTCCAACAAATGACACAGTCGTGGCTTGCTGACATGCTTCTGACCTCATGGTGTGAGAGGATGTAGATGAGCAAAGGAAGAGGAGGAAACAGAGCCACCGCCCACTCTCAGGCTTTTCTCCTAGGGAAGTTGTCAAATGTCCAGCTTTGCCATTTACAAAACTCTGTCTCATTGTTTAGTTTTCTGGGTTAAAGGTCAAGCTGAATTATAAGTAATTTCAGTGGCTTTGTTGAAGCCATGAAATGCTGCATGTCTCAGAATGATTAAAACAAAACAAAAAAAGACCACAAAACATATTAAACTGAAGGTCATGTGATGGCAATCCTTCCCAGCATTTGCAATATTTTATTCACCAGACAATGCAGCAACACCACCACATACTCAATATTTTAAACTGCTGAGTAAATTGCAATTGTAAATTACAAAAAGGGTGGCCAAGAACTATGAAAATAAGGCTGTAAAATGAATTTATTGAGCAATCACTCCTCTTAAAAAAAAAATCTGTTTTTAGATCATTTTTGGTTGTACATGTTTTGCAAAAGAACATTCAGTCTTGGGCGAAAAAGACAGCTGTGCAATGCCAGGATAGTAGTCAAAGTGTTGTAATGTTACAACTTTAAAAGTTTTAATTATATACTTTGGATGCAGAAACTTTCACTGTATTGCACTGAAAAGATCTTGAGAACCTTTTTTGTAAACTTGACACAGAGGCTGTGTGATGTCTACTGTTGTGGATAAAACATTTGCTGCTCAGTGGTTTTCTCTCCAAAATACACTTGACTCATCTCCAGGAGATGGTGGGATACTATTCCCTCTGGACCTTTGATGAAAATTGATCTTGGCACATGTTTGAAAGACTTGCTACGGAGGTACGTCATTTACACACATGCTCACTTTCTGTCTGTGAGAACATACTCTCCACTGTCCATGTGAACGCTGTAATAGGCCTGGGAACAAATGAAGCGTCTGCCTGAACTGTTGCTCCTAAGCAACCGTATCAAAGTAAACTGAAACACACTGGCACTTAGTTACCAACTAGGCATATGAACTATTTATTTTAACCTTCTAACCTGCCCTCTCCTTCCTCTGGTATTAACTCTCACACAAATGCCACCAAGTGCGGTGACCTAAAAGGGTTATGCAATAGCATTCATTTTTGAGTGAGGGGATGATTATACTCAAGTCAATGTAAATTCTTGAGGACAAGATCACTCTTAAAACTAAAGAAATTGTTTGCCAATATGTTCATTTGCTATTAGTCAGAGAAGATCGATACCACTATCATGTTTGTATAATAAATATGAAGCTACAACCAGAAGGTGATTAGCAAAATCCACCTACCAGCACCTCTAAAGATCATTTAACACATTACAGCTTGTTTTTGGAATCCATATAAAAAGGGGCAGTGTGGTGATGCATTGGAGTCAGTATTTTCTAGGCGCAGGGACTTCCTTGACTCTTGTTGTCACCTTGAAGATGCCAGTAAACTAGCATCGCTAGTTCCAGGAAGTCACTACTTCCGGCCAAGGAATATTTCCAGCATGTAACTGGACCTTTTATGTATTTGTATAGATTAAACAAACAAGATATATCATGTTTCCCCCTGTTTTCAGTCTTTATGCTGAGCTATGCTAACCACCTGACCAGTGGTATCAGTATTCTCAACTCAGTTTCAACAAGAAAGCACAAATTGATTTCCCAAAATGCCAAACTATCCCTTTAAATGGTCAAACTCAGACCAAAATCAGAGTGGAGTGATGACATCTGCAGCTCATGGTTGTAGCATTTAATAAAGAGCAACTAATGTTTTAACATTAAGTGTGTCTTCATCCAAGTTCATGTCCAAGTCCAAAGTAGACTGTCAACACTGTACATGTATCTGCAAAAGCAATTTCTTAAGTTTTTCTACAGGGATGTAAATCTATCTACAGGAGTTCTGTACTTCCCTTGAACATGAAATATTACAGGTAGAACCAGCACAACAGGTGTAAGCTATTGAATTGTTTTTGTTTTTTTTAAAAGGTGTGAAAGGTGGAGAAACTTAAACTCTGGAAAATTCTTCCTTTATGTTCTCTCTAAGGGGGAAGAACATTACTCATTCTCAGTTTTCTAAACTGATTTCTACCAATACTGTTTTTTGGGAAAGAATTTGATCTCATTGGGAGTTCCTCTGTTTTGCCAAGGGCTTAATAGTTTCAGTCTTAGATTAGGCCTATTTGTGGTGTCAGCTTTGACAAATTACACTTTTTCCAATGTCACATATCACTACACTGCTAACCGGCATGTCCAGATTGAGCACACTCCTCACTTTGTTCATTTTGTCACCGTATCACACTAAACAATTTGGAACCTACTCAAAGAAATGCATGGATTAAATGTATGGGGGGATGTAACGTATACTGTTGGTTCTTAGTATCACCTCCTCATCTCGGAGAGGAATTATTGTAGCAGCTTCACAGAATCCAGCCAGAAAGTTCAAAGTTGGAGCACACACAGTTCTCCTCTTCCCTGCAGGAACTGTGGTCTCCTCCAGCTGTGCTGCTGTGTTTGAGGGCTGGGTGCGCTGCAAGTGCATCCAACAGACAAAAGAGACAAAAGAGCACTCCCTTCAAACTTCTCTGGGGGGAACGGCGGATGACTTGGCTAGGTGTGTAACCCATCACACACCCTGCTGACAGGCCAGTCGGTTCCAGCTCCACGGCTGCACATCAGACAGATGCTCTGTGTGTGTGTGTCTGTGACGGGACGTTGTTGCTTCTGCTTATCAACACAGCAAAACTTCATGATTCATATCCAGGATGAAGTTTCAAGTACGGAGCAGGGAGGGTGTTCAGCTTACACTGCACTGTGGTTGGTTTCTGATGTGAACAGACATGCTTTTGTTTGACTTTGAGCAATATAAAGCTTGTTAATGTTGACTTAATGAAATATCATATTATTATCAATATTTGGCCTAATTAGTTCTTTTAAGTGTCATACACAAAGGAAAGTAGGCCCACATGAACATAATTTTTATAACATTTGAAAGGAAAAAAAAACATTAAAGTAAAGAATTATAAGTAACACTTTGGCCCCTTCTGAATGTCTGTATACTGTATATAAAATGCTTCACTTCGTGTTAAGTTGTTACTGTAATTTGAGATGTATGAGGTTGCTGCCCTGAATGAGTGATATGTTTAGAATAAGCAGGTGGAGGGTCAGTCGAGAAAAAAATGTGTACACATATTGACAAGTATCAGTATGTGTGATGGACAGTGTGTCTATTAATACTCTCACTAGGCTTTAAAGGTCAAGAAACACGTCTAACCTTGATCTTAAACCTGCAATAATTGCCCCCTGTCAACAACAGAAACAAACAGTAAACACAATAATGACAAATTACCAAGTTGTTACGTGAATAAACAGTCTTTTTACACATCCAGAACCACATTATCATTCATAGTCACTCGTGTTTCTGGCCGTCTAGCCAACATCACTCCTTTTAGCTCTGTTTTTGGTCTCCACCAGCTCCCCAGTTTTTTCACTGGAAACAGCTTCTTGTTGCAAACAAAAATATCACTGATAAGAGCAACGAAAGCGAGCAAAAACAGTAAGGTTGCAGGGCAGAAAGTTAAAAAAATAGCTGAAAGATGGTATAAAGCTTTGTAGTTCAGGAATTGAGAGGGGAACTGCAGTGTTTTGTGATAATTTTGTGTTCTCATCCAAAAGAGCAACTACTTTAAGATACTGTAAAAGTAGTCATGTAATCCTTTAACATAAAAATAAAATAAATAAAGACAAAAATTATAGGGGCTATACTAAACTTCAGCCTTTATTGGCTAAGACTGTTGGCTCTCATGCAAATCAAGTTCAAATATATTTATGTAAAGTGACTTGTTGTGCTGAAATAAAATATCAATTGCTGTGGTTACTTTTGTTAAAAGTGCACAGCTGAGTTTGACCTATAATGGGGATAGCTATTGTCTCAACTTTCCTATTGCATTCAGTATAACCATTGTTTGGTTTTTGTGTATTGAAATACATGTAATATTGTTTTTGCTCATTTGATAGGAAAACAAATGATTCCCCAACAAAAACACTCTGACACAAACTGTGGCGTTCCTTTCCTTTGTTCAAGAGCAGATGTAAGTGAATAAACATTCCCCCAACAATCACTTGTTGGAGTTGTTTCGTGTAAAGCAAAAAGAAGTTTATTTCACAAAAGATTACGTGTGTGTGCGTCATGGTGACTGGGTGGATGTACCTCTTTATTCATTTCATTTCCATTGAACAAGTGAGGCCTACTGGGTCACTGGTTTCACTGGTCTGCGGATGATGAAGGAGATGACTCAGCAAAGCAGCAGCGAGGGAAAACTCCCACAGATGAAAGAAGAGATAACTAATTCACTGTGTTGAATGTGTTCCATTTTGTTGGTTTGATGAATTCCCCTACACCAAGTATGCCTTCTCTAGAAAGTGCCAAACCACTATAACCACAGAAGATATTCCAATCAAAACTACACCACAGCTTCCCTCACTAACTGCACTCTGACACAGTAACAAGGCCAAAGTAAGACATGTATACTTTATAGTACAGAGTTTAATTTACAAAAATCATGTTTCACTTTTATGGTGAATCTTACTGTAAGAATAATGACTTTTCCAGAGTAGAAGAAGACGCCAGTAATCTTTTCTGTGTATTATCTAGATACATGGATAGGATTAGAGTGAGGCACAGCTAAGAGTAACCATTATCCTCCTGTACATATTTTACAAAAACATTAAAAAATGTTTTTCATGCTTTATTACAATATAGCAAGTGATAAAAATGGTCTATTGTACTTGTATATATGCCATATATACAAATGACTTATTGTTTTAGTGATGGCAGGCACCTTTGAGGATGACAAACATTAACATTTTTAAATTCTCCATCTTTATTTGGATGGTTAAGTTTGTGGTAATTATTTTTTATTTTTAGCATGGTTAGGCTAAAAGATTTACAGTTAAGAAAATATTTTTTGTGGCATTTTAAGCCCACATTAGATAGGTGACAGTATAGACTTGATATTAAATGATGAGAGAGACACTTGGATTTAGTATTATTGGAATAGTTAATAAAAAAGGCAAACATTACAGGTGATATTATGTTCACTGTTACTTGCCAAAATGCATAGTGTGTATCCTTGAGGTATCACAAATTTGTTGAAAGTATTTCCTTCATAAAACATTTGCAAAGCTGATTTTTGAATATTTTTGCTCATCTTCATTGCTAGAATCTGTGAAAGGACACAAACTCTGCCCCCCTGCATTGAAATCAGACATGCTACATGGTCATGCACCACCCTTACTTTTCACCCACACTGTAAATAATTTTTCTCTAAAATAACAGTAAAGAGCTGGCAGCAGGGACGCCAGCAATATACCGTAATTTTTACATTATTCATCCGTAAAATGATTTTATAGTAGTAGACTGTAAACCAGAAATACGGTATATTTCTGTATTTCTATAATTTACGGTAAAGGGCTGGCAGCAAGGACGCCAGCACTATACTGTAATTTTACGGTATTCATACTGTAAATTGACTTTACAGTAGTAGTCTGTATTCAAACTGTTAAATGATTTCACAGTCTAATACAGTAAAAAAAAATAATACATGCAGCATATTTCTATGACTATTTGGAAATGACAATAATATTCTGTTTAAGTTGTTACTTAAACAGTAAATAACTTTTCACAGTTTACTGTAGACAGGCACAGTAGATAATACAATAACTCAATTTAGCAGTTTTAATTTAAAATATCAGTCTTAAATGCAATCAGTATTAGAACTTAATTATTCTCAGGGCTTTATACAATTGCTTAAGCATTATTGTGAATATTGTGCAAAATAAGCAATAAAAACTTAAAGAAAATCAAAATCATTTATTTCAAAAGGCAATAGCATGAATACTGAATACTGCTACTTTCAACAAATGGAAAAAAAGAAAATAAACCCTGTTGGACAACGCTGAGAATAGATTAAAAAATAAAAAAATAAAAAAAACTTCATTAAAAGTCGACACAAACAAAATAAAACTCACCAAAACTATCTCTAGGCGATGTTCCAAACATCCTATGGTTTGGTTGAAATAATCATTAACCACCGGGCAAGATATAATTATTCCAGTAGCCTAATGCTATTTTCCTGCTAGTTCCATCTGCCGATGTTGGCCTCTCGTTAACAGGTGCTGCTCCTTGGATGCAGACGTTCGGCTATATTAACATTAACCAAGATTAACCAAGATTAAACAACAACAAAAAAAACAAAAAAAAAACAAAGTAGCTTAATATTGTTTCGGCTAGCCTCTTCAAATCTAAGCATCACAGATACATATAGCGAGACAAACTCCTGAGCGTTATATCAAACATTCTTGGCAATATAAATAAGATAGCCCATCCACAGGCAAAGAAAATAAGATTTTAATTAACGTACTATTTAATTTTGTAGATGCAAGACCGGAACGATGGTGATGAAGACCGATGATATGTAGCACATGTCCGCTAAATTGTGCGTCCTGCCGTCCTCTTAAAATACTGTAGTGTCCTGTAATTTAAAACATCAGCATACTGTTTACGGCCTCTGTCCTGTTGCTCCAAGTTACGAAGTCCACAATGCATTGCTAACTACAGTACTGTAGTTACTAACTAGTACTAACTGTTAAACATCAAAACAGTATTTAAGTGTTGAAAATTGGCTGTACAGCAATTACAGTGCACATAAAAGAAACCAGTGTGCAGAAAGCTGGGTTGCATTTCTGATGAAACAGTTCCAAACCATGGCTAAGATTAAAATTGTGTTACTATGTTACTCAGATTGAAAGTATACCTCTGTAATAAAAAACACATAGGGAACTATTAAGTAAAGACACGCATAGAGACCAACTCATTTACAAACAGTGCATCAAATTTTCTCCATTGGAACTGCAAAAAGTAGAATACATTGTGAATCTGCACATGCAATGTTGTTTTCAGTGATTTTATCAGTATGCAGTTCAGATGTATTTACATAGATTTTAATGGACATTGGCTAATGACAATGCTCCAGTTAAAGGTTCAAATATGGGATAATTCTTGTACTTGTATCACTTACTAACAAAACCATGCCAGTAAGGAAATGCATTTACAATGGTCTATGACATAGGGATAAGGATTAGGTGCAGCAATGGAATGAGTTTGAATCTTTGTTCCCAAACGTAGTTTTAAAACTTAATTTTGAATCATTTCAAAAACTCTCTCTATTTCTATCTATATATAATTATATTACTAATCACATGACATGACATTTAAAAAAAAAAAACTATTAAACTATTATCAATTACACAATGACATGTATTCAAAAGAAAAACCACAAAAAAAAAGAAGTCTCAACAACCCATGAATCTTTTCGAGCCGTTCCCTCAATGTTTCCACAGTTATGAAACTGAAAACAAGACAAGACTTTGTAATACTCAGCACCACCCCACTGTACACGCTCTGTTATCATGGCATGTTCAAATACTCCAAATGGAAACCTGCGCTTGCCTTATTAATTACCAGGAATGCACTCTCCGAGTACCCCTCCAAAACCTGAGTGCTGAAAAGTATGCCATCAAGAAGCCACAAGGCATGCGAGCTGTTTGTTCTCCTTGTCCAACCCGTGTGCCTACGCTCCAGTTTCAGTGGAAGAGCCAAACTAGCTGTGCTCAAAAGGAAGGGGATGTGTAAAAATGAGGGGAGAAAGGGTGGAGGAAAAACTGTATTTTCGGGGAAACGGTCTTTGAACTTCAGAGCAATGGTACAGTATTATAATCACACTGACATAGTTCATGGCATAAGTGGAATTTGGACATGCATATGAATGAAAACAAGTGCACACATGCGTACACAAACATATGCACACATTACTGTATGAGGCCAATGAGGGCACACTGTGTTTCAGTTTGAGGCCACTGAGGGCACACTGTGTTTCAGTTTGTTATTCGATTCTAAGAGAGGAAAGTTCCTAATGGCATAGAAATACTTTTGGTTGTGTTCCCACCATCCATATACTGCAGAAATAAAAACAAAAACAGGAGTGTTGTAGGAAATCCATCTGCACTGTTGTCAGTAATCTGTACAGTAACTCTGAGTAGCTGATTAATCTGTGTAACTGAGCTGATCATAAGTAAAAAGACATACCAAAGTTAGAGGGTTTCGAATGAAGGCCATTTGAGTGTTAATATTTGTTCACGTTGATGACATATTTATGATGTGGGTAGACAGTTATAAGCAGACGACTTAAGATTAAGCTTGTGCAAAAAAAAAGGAACCTGGCGGTTCAGTTCCATTACTTAGCCATTTCCTTCTCTAGCTGCCTCTCGCTCAGACCTTTGCTCTTACTCTATTCAAATCTCAGTTTACTGGCAGTTCATGGAAGTTTAAAGGCCTGTTCATTTTCTGACAGTTTTTTTGCTTAATGTTTGAGACTTCTTTTTTTATTGTGTTCAAATACACTATGTTATTTACAGTGGACACAAACTCGCTTTATAGATAATTTATGATTTTAAACTATTTTTCCCCTTGCAGAATGCAGATAGGCTTAAAGATATGGCTCATGTGCAAGACAGTTTAACAAGAAAAATAAAAGTTTTGAGTCATTGGCAAGTCTGTCATTGCTTTGCATATACAAAAAAGTGCAGCTTATTCCATATAGCTTTGCACTCAAGTACCAGATACTTCAAGTAGAACACAAACCAATTTAATAATCAGTTTAACCACAGAGCAGAAAAGTTTGCATGCTAATAGATAGAGTCTGAGCTACGTAAACATAAAAACACTCCTCACACAAATGTATGTTGCAGGCTACTTTACAACTAAAATACACAAAGTACAGTTCAATGCCATTATTGTGACAGCCCATTATCCCAAAACTCTATTGATCTGAAATATGTCCCGTTGCACTTGTCAGCCTGTCAGTTTGACAGCCCATTATCCTAAAAGAAATTGCCAATGGGATAAACAGTTTCCAAGTAGTTTTGGTGTTTAAACCTAAAAAAAATATCTGACTGTAACCTGAAATGTTACAGCAAACTGTATTTTGAACATCTCACTCAACATTATTGCTAACTTGACCAAACTAGAGGATACATTTTTTGGATAAAAAGTACACAGTGTACAGGCATATGTGTTAATTAATTTGGCGTGATTCTGACTTGGTTTTTGGAGTAATGGGCCTTTGGAACAATGTTTTTTTGGGGGAAATGAGCTTCAGACAAATGGGATTCTGGTCCAGACAGACAGGCTTTTGGTTTTGCGACAGTTGGTGACTTGGAATAGTGGGCCATTGGAGCAATGACCAGTCCCCATCTGTAGAGTCGATACAGTAGCAGTACAGTCCATTTAAAAACTATGCAGATAATGTGACGTGACCATTTAGTATTTTCTCTGAATACACCTTAATGGCTGACAGCTGTCAGAGCAAAACATATCATCAGACAGAGAGAGAGATGTTAGCTGAGATGAAAGTTGTTGGAATCCAGGGAGCAGCACTTTTGAGTTTCATATTTCTTATCGTCTGCCATACTCTACAACTGTGTACTGTACTATACATCTTGAATGCATATGTTTTGTGAGTTTTTGTCACTAACTAAAAGAAAACTAACATTTCTTTACAATCAAAGTTTCATCTTTCAGTGTATTGTCAGTACATGAGCAGAAGAGGCAAACACTGTCTCAAGTACAATGCTAAAACCTAACAATGTTAATTGGTGTAGAAAACTTAGGTTAATTGTGTGTTGGCAGACTTTGGTCAGACCACAGCAGAGATGGGACAGGTCTCAGTGGATGTTTAGCTGAGTCAGGGTTTGGGGCCATGCGGGAGTCTTGTTTGGGGTCTGGGCCAAGGCCCAGGTGTGGGCTATTATTCCCCATCTGGACAACATAACACAGGTCCCCTGGGCCCTGCAGGGGGTGAGGCAGACCAGACCAGAACATGCAGTGCCCAAATTAGCTTTACGATGTAACATTTTGCCCCCCTTGTGTTGCCATGAAACCACTCATGCATCAAAGAATTCCTCCCATCTCTATTTAAATTTCTTTCCTCTTATTCCCATGAGCTGTTGTGATGTCAAGCTGTGGAGTCATTCCAGCTATTTGCAAGGGGAATTTTACATACGTCATTTCTGAAGTAATCTTATTTACATCTACTTTGGCAAATGTTTCTAAAATCTATATAATAGAAGAAACTAAGCAACCTCTCAAGATTTATGACGATTGTATGTCCTGTTTCTGTCCAATGGAAGAATGAATGCAGTTTAAACTGTTGAGTTTCAAAGCACTTAGACACAGCTAATCTTTATTCCCTGGTCACTCCAGAAATGATTCGGCATCTTATTCGACAAAACATGCAGCTGAGTTATACCTCCAGGCAAAGGTGTAGACTTGAGTCATTGTGACTTGAACTTGAGTCCACTCAAGTAACTATTTAGATGACATGAAACTTGACTTGATAGAGATCACTTGAGAATCAACTTGGACTTGGAAGTTGAAAGACCTGTGTCTTGTCTTGACTTGACATGATGTGACCTAACCTAACCTATGACTTGACTTGCCTAAGAAAAAATGACTTGGGACTTGCTTGAGACTTCAACCATATGACTTGAGTCACATGTCAGCCTCCAGATTTTAAAGATAACATGTCATGGAAACTTGTCCTAAATATAGAACCAGACAAACTCAAGAAACAGACAGAACTACATAAACATACTCTGATGACAATCCTCCCCTTTGTTCCCGGGGTTTTTGCAAGGTATGTACGCACTTTAACACTCCTGCTATTTAAGTAGGTTTTGTTAACACACAGTGACACGTATACACACACACCTTTTCTTGGTGATTACCTTTGGGTTATTACAGAAGTCTAGACAGAGAGAAGACGGGGACTCTTGGGAATGCTCATTGTAGAATAGACTCAGGTGTCAACAACAGCTTAGCCAGAAGCTTGGAGGGTAATCAGGAGCTATGCTTTTGAATTGCCTAATTACCCAGTATCATTTTAACTTACACATATCCACAAACATGACAGTGATAACACAATGTTATTCTAAGATAAAAGTATGAAAGGACATCAGTCCTATAAGCATACCTCCAGAAACGTGTAGGATTTGAGCAGAGTGAAATATGTGTAGCGGTGTGGTAATAAAAAGTGCTGCATACTGTACATATATAACTTAAATGAATACCACAGGCTATTTCATGAACTATTACATAAAGGTATGTCTCTTGGATTGCAGCCATGAATTAATGGAGTTGTTTGTTTATGAAACTATAGAAGCACTTAAAGTACTGATGTACAGCACTGAAATGTAATTACATCTGTTGTACAGGTGGTGATAATAGTGTTTACATCTCAGGGCTGCATCTTTAAAAAGTGTCACATTTGCCTTATTAATTTGGAATAACATACTTTTATTTCTATTAATCACACATAAAGACATCAAAGGTTCAGGTATTTTAGGATGCCGAATATATAGTCATGTAGTTGTCAGGTTGTAAAAAACCTTTACTATAAACACAAACTTGAAAATTAATTAATCTTTTTCTTTCCAAACAGAAGCAAGCAGACCTCTGGCTGCTGTAAGCTGATCCACACATTTTTCTTTTCAAGACATGTATTTTTCTAATTAAATCTGTCACTGTGCTGACTTTTAATTAAGCTTCAGACTTGAGAAGTATGTGTTATGCAACATAATGACACTGTCATAGCTTATAAAAAGTCTTTGAGTGATGGTTATGAAAAGAAAAAAAGTTGCTTGTTTAAAAGGCATTTCTCATTAAAAACATGCCCCTACCACACAGTGCTGTCTGGAAGCACTGTTGTTTTTCTTTAGCTCTTCTGAAAATTATCCACCCCCCAAAAAGGCTTTTATATATGCAACACCTTGTTAAATTTCTCCAGAATCAGAGTTCTTTGAAAACAGGTGTTGTATTACTCTGCATCTCATTTATCAGAGCAGAACAGTTTCAGCTACAAGCTCAATTAGGATGTGGCCATGTGTTTAATTGACAAGCTCTCAGCCAGAAAACTGACTAATTGAAGCAGTGGAGCCTAAATTTGTATATTCTGACCAAGTAAACCCTCAGGGAAGATACACACACACAGCCATGGCCAACCCATAACAAAGTAATACTGTCACATATATTTCATTTCGGCTTGTGGCCTTGACATGACTGGAGAGCAGTATGTAGATTTAGTTCTTGCTGAACACAAAAACTACTCATATACACTTTGACAAAGTTATGGCTGTTTGTGAAACAGTGAAGACTTAAGTGAGTTGTGTAACATTTAAGGTTAAGTAGTGGAAGGAAACACACACTGCCAAAACAGTCAGACATTTCTCATGTGTGATGTTTGCCTGTGTTATTCCTACGGCATTTTTAAGAGAATTAAGGAAAAAGAAACCTTAAACCTTGTTTGACTGGACATGAACTAAGAGAACATTTGTAATTACTGCTCCAACAGGAAGGAGTCATTGCAGAGGAAGAGAGGATTACATACACTGACACATACAAATCTGGGAACTATGCAGTGTGACCACAGCGCTGTACTGGGTTCCAGTGCCTTGCTCAATGGCCTTGCAAAGACAGCTCTGGAAGGAATGAAAGCTGTTACTCTCAGACAGACTAAAAAACTGAAAGAAAGTATTTTTCCTAAACAGGCTACATTGTGAATTTTAAATAATTTCACTTTGCAAATGTTTTTTTGTGTTTCTACTTGAATGTCCATTGGATATGTTGTACTCTGGGAAACAAATGAATCTACCGAACTCAAGTTTTGTTTGCTCTGGCAGATTCAAACTGTATTCCACTCATCCTGGATCTGGTTGGATCAATCACAACCACTTATCTAACGTGGAGCTGTTTTTTCATACAATGTCAGTCACTCATGCAGGCTCATCAAACTGTCAACCTGTAAGCAGTGCTGTTCAAATATGGATCTAAATCTGTCACTGTATCAGCTACATCTCACCTTGCATGTTTTCCAAAACTTATTTTAGTTGTAACTGTTATGAACTGTAGAAATGTTGCTGTGACTGGCCCAGCACTACATTTGCATGTGTCACTCACCACTACATCACTTTTCATTGCTGTAGTTGTTGTATGTCACATACTGTTTCTCTGATTAATTGAAGGTCTATCCAATTGTGTCCAGCGACATTTGGGTCTGCGCCCATTGATAATGTCCCATGGAAATGCAAAATGAACTGAAACATTGCAGAGTTTTGCATTTGCAAATTATGTCAAATTCAGATTAAATCAGGTAAATGTAGAGGGTTATGCAGTGATGTGGCTGCTGAGGGTCTGGGTGTATTTATTTGTGATGAACATAACTGCTATCAAACAATCACAAAATCATTTTTTATTTCTCTGATTCAAAAGGTTTTCTCGCTATCGGTGTTCCCTATCTCTCATCCACTGTCTAACTCTGACCACTGCTATCTCTCTCAAACAAACAAATGGACAGGGAAGGAAATGGACATGGAAAGAAAACTTATTGCTGCCACTGTACAGTCACAGGCATGACAGTCTATTATTTTATTCTATTATTGTTAGTCTACTATTTCTTTATTCCTTCCCACAAATGGATTTCAACACAATTACTATAAAAAAGTCCATGATGTATTCTTCTGGCTTCCCGGCTTCTTAGACACGTTTTTGAAAAAAAAAAAAAAAAAATTAAAAAGATCTTCAACTCATTCAAACAGATCAAACAAATAAAATTTCTATTTCATGGCCTTTGTTGCAATGCCTTAGTGAAAAAAGTCCCAGTTCGCCACCATACTGAAGCCTAACCACCACCATTTATAACAGCACGATCACAGACCAAAATAAATTCAATATAATGGAATCACAGTTGATTCAAGTTTGTGTTTAATTTTGGGAAACTTTGACACCTTGTGTCATTTTCCTATTGCAAATGGTCTCAACAATCTCAACCTTTGAGATCAGAGAGCTGAAGAATTCAAAATAGAGGAAGCTATCATATGATCTATGTCAAACCATCCAATTTTATGTCACTTTGCACTGCAATTTGAGAATACACTGCTTGAGTGAGACCAGGTTTTCAGACAGTCAGCAGGAGCAGATGAACAAATATGTGAGCTACCATTCTCAATTGATTTTTCCAGAAACATTCCTGAAAGAAAAAGGAAACTTGTGTCAGTTTTTTGGATCATTTGCAGTTCTCCATCAGAAAAGCAAGAAAAGGTTCACATTTTCATATTTCTTTTTGCTTTTTGTAGTGTTAAATATCACAAAATTGTGTTTCAACCTGCCTTAAAAAAGTGGTGTCTGAGTACTATATTTTTTATGCAATGATATATATCCTGGCTTTTCTTAAAAACTATCACACCACTCCAGGAAACCACACACTATGGCATACAAGTTTTCTCTGGCAGGTTTTAGCACAGAAAGTTATCTTTAGCTCTTGTTGTTGAAATGAAACACAACATGTACTTGAGCAAGTTCCCCTCAAATCATCTAAACTCCATATTCTGGTTTCTCTTGTTGATTTTATCGGAACATTTTTGAGCGCTTGGTGTGAAGTACGGTTCAATATTCCAGTACGGAAGAAAGCAAAGTGTAAACACAAATGTGGGTGCCATGGAATGATTCAGAGGCTATTTTCAGTCTATGAATGGAGGAGATAGGAAGTGAGTTAATACTAAGAGGAATGTGATTGGTTTCACTGGCACTTCAAAGGAAACATGGAACAGTGGAGCAAGATGGAATATGTTCTGTTGGTAGAAACATGTTAGCATTGCAATTTACTATAAATACAGCACTCCGGGTGTTTTTGGCAGTCTCTAAGGAAACAAACCATTAGGAAATACAACCCCAGCAGACCTCTCTTAGTCTTAAGAGTGTTTGTATTAATATTTCCTTAAACGGAAAGGCCGAAGGAAGATCTGTATTTGATTTTTCATTTGTCTTAAACAGTGAATTATGAGTACATTCAAAAGGAATTTTGCAGCTGATTGGGGATCTCTGTGTGGAGTTTGCATGTTCTCCCATGTCTATTCGTCCCCAAGGGTCCTCCCAAAGATGTGCAGGTGGAATGGAGACTCTAAATTGCCTGTAGATATAAATGGTAAGTGGACTGTACTTATATAGGGCCTTTCTAGTTTTATGACAAGGTGCTTTCACATTCACCCATTCATACACACATTCATACAATGATGACATTGGCTACCATGCAAGTTGGTGTTACGTAATTTTCTATCCTTAGGTTACACAGGTTCACGTGTGGGCCTTGAGGTCCTCAGCAGTAGTAGTTGTTTGGTTTTGCTTGAGGACAGCAGGTGCCAGCCTATCTCAACAGTGTGGTTAGCCAGGGTCGAAGGAACTGAATGTTACCTTCCTAGACATAATAGATAGCTTGCTGTTGACGCTTCATTAACATAAACAGACAACAGTGACTCCAGATTAGAATGTGCTGACACAAAAATGGGTAAATACATTCTCTTTGACTGATTCTGGGCGTATAGTATTTGTGGTGTTATCTGTATGGGTTTACAATCTGACCACCAGCATGAGTTTGGCAGAATGTGAGACTGACTCAGGTACTTTGGATGACATCAGAGGCTCCTGAACACTTCCCTCCTGACCTCACCATTGACCATTGATTTCAGCAATTTCTCCACAACAGTTGGCAGCTACTGATCAGAAGGGAACTAATCACATGCACACACACACCGATGGCACAGCCTTCAGGAGCAATTTGGGGTTCAGTATCTTGCCCAAGGACACTTCGAAATAAAGACTGGAAGAGCTGGGGATCAAAAAGGTGATCTTCTGATTAGTGGAAAACCTGCTCTACCTCCGTGTCCTGTTTGTTTCTGCAGATGAAGATGCGGCAGGGAGTGTCACTACGATACATCAAAAAGAGGTTTGGCTAGAATGGAGTGTACCAAAGACAAGGGACTAGCCCTTACTCCAGCGAAGTTGGCCTGAAGGTCTGCGCACATCAGAAGGTGCCACAGCAAAAGATAATGTCTTGCAAAACTGCTGGTGCTGGAAGCTTGGTGAAATAATGGCTATTCGCAGGATCATATCTAGATGGCAACCCTAGATCTGTGAAACTCTTGCAAGGTTTACACAGTGATTTATGAATGGTGGAGAAGTTTGCTTTCTGCCAGAAAATCACTGTTCATATGGTGTTTGAAATCAATAGTTAACATTGACTTGTTAATTTATCCTAAACCATGAACCGAATCAATCCAGCAAAATTGTGACTGAAGTCAACTGAGTCTAGAAAAAAGCCTTTGGCTTTGACAGAGACTGCTTTGAGAGACAAGTGCCTTAAGTGTGAATGTGCGAATCGCATTTGCAGATCTACAGTTATCATCAGGACACGACAACTCGCAGGGTCACTAACAGGGCAATAAATTCAGTTGCCTTCTGCCAACTCCAAACTTCGAAGTAAGTGGTCGCCTCATGTCATTGCATGTATTTGACTGCTGAAAACTTTATTAGCCCCAGACAAACAGCCATGTTACTAACTGTACAGATGTTAGCTGTAAGCTGACAGATGTGTCTATGGTGAGCTCAGCCTCTGACTGAACTCAGCAGAATCTCGAGTTAATTCTCTTATTTCCCTCTCATGCTGTCCTGTCTCTCCCTCCTTTTTCCTCTATTCTTTTTGTTAAGCAGAATCATAAAGTCCTAGGACACTTGTGCTTTGATTTTATAGACATAATATAACCAAGCATATTTACTCACAATTGGAAATGAGATGTTTTACCAGCAGGTCCCTCTGCTCCTGTGAACCCAGCGTATCTCCTTCATCTCTCTCATATGGCATAGTTGTACTCTCTTGTCCCTCTCTCTTTCTCCACTGAGTTAACCAATCTGTATGCCTTTAAGGGAGGAGAAACTCAGTGGAGATATGCCTTCAGTGTTGTCCACGCATCATTACACACATCAGTTTAGCTGGAAACAATCACTGAACCACTGCCACATGTGGGTTAGAATGCATAAAAAACTATGGTGTAATATATTTTCCAGCCTGCAGGATTCATAAAGAGACAAGCATATCATATAGGCTATAAAAAAAGATTTTAATGGTTTTACAGAGGTCTCTTCTCTGCAGGTGCCTCCACCACCCAAAGTGATGAACATAACATAAAAGAAACAGTCTTTTTACCTTGGGATCCAAAATTGAAATTTAGTGTGTCCCAGGGAGCCATGTTTATAGATGTGTAAATTAACTACCATATGTTCTATATTAGCTTCCTATCAATAGAGAAACAGAAAAAATACTCCACTTTACACAAATTCAGCACATCATTTCATCATTTAGAATTTTTAACAAATTATTAGTTATTGACTGATGAGTACGCTCACTAATAAGGTTGAAGAGAAAAATACATGCTGCTTCCTGTGCATTAAAATCTCTCTGGAGATAACAGTACCTCACTTACTCCTCCACAAGTTTTGTATTATCTGGAACAGCTTCCTTGCCTTTGAACCTTTCATTACTACAATTCTCACTGATAACAAAGAATTGACCATTTATAGCAAAAAAGTCATACAGTTAGATTTAGTGCTTTGCCTCTGCTATTTGAAAGAGCTCTCAAGGATTCTGAGTAGCATTAAGGACTCTGCCAGGAGAACTGATCCCTGGGGTGGAATAATAGTGAGTTTTAGGTTAAAATGGCCATGCTATACACCTGCACGAATATGATTAGATGTTTCTAGTCAGCTGGCAGCCGAACAGCTGAATAACAAGCCAGTGATTGTAAAGCATCATTGTAAAACATCTGATGTCAATCAACTAATGCAAGTACAACTTCAGCGCTTTCTCACAAACTGCAGGCGCTCTTCATCATTTTTAAGTTCTCTGACAAATCCACATAAAAAACGTATATATATTAATGTTTTGACATAACTTAGTTTTGGCCTGAAGATAATGCTTGGGCCACTCAGCCATAACAACCGTCATTCACTTCACCAGGTCATTGGGGATTGTGATGAAGATTAATAGGCACCCAACTCGGACAAAGAGAAAAACATATGGAAAGAGTCCCCCAAGACAAAAGTACCATGTCAAGGAGGAGCCACTATGGCATTTTGAACTTTTTGAGCATTTTGACCTCTGCAAAATAATTTAAAACAAATCAGGATGTCATGTTGAGACCCACCCATAAAGGGTCACTGACTGCTTTGGGTTGGGACTAGTACTGTCAGAAACAATAGCTTACAATTTGGGAGTACCTGTGCACTGTTGACCTGCTCTGTTCTATCAATGGACCTCAGGGGGAAATAACTTAATTAAGTTAAATAAATAACTTAATAACGTAGTCAGTTGAGTACCACTCAATAGTAAAAAGTTGAAAAGAGTAATCAGATTTCATCAAGACAGAATAAAGTCTTAAAAGGTATTTGTTGTAAAATTGTGGACAGACTTAACTCAGAGAGTTCCCTACAGTACACAGATGCTTGACAGAGTTTTGGATGGAAAAACAACCCACATAAAACTGACAGCAATCAAACTGTGTTATTGAACTTGAGTGATTCAATGGATTATATTACTTACTTCAATTTTCCAAGCGAATTGATTAACATGTAACAGTTTGTTCTGAGACCTCAAGGTCCTTCCAAATGCTTTAATGGTTTCACTTGCTGCCATTTCAATTTGTTTTGACCTCGTAGCGATGAAATGCCAAATGGTTCACATCACTACCACATCAGTCTTATTTCAAAAAAACAAGTTGCGATGGAGTGATTCATTTGTTCTGAAATCTATGAGGAATAAACTCAGGAGCACACACACACAGAGCAAACTTGCATGTGCACCATGCACTCTAATAGGTCAATGCAGCTATCATCATTTGATAATAGAAGTTCCAGCTCCAAGTAAAGGCTTCCATCTGTGGTGACCAGAGACAATATTATGATTAATTAATAACAAGATTGATTGAGCCAAATGTTCCTCATGAGGTCATTTCTTACATCCAGAGAGATCCCATGTTACCTTTTCCAAGAAAGCACTGTAAAAGATTGGATGACAGATGCAAGTTGAAGAAAATGGCTGTGGCTCAGGCAGCTGTCATGAGGCATTGGGGAATATTATTTTAAATGTTTTCTAAACAACTGTCACAGTCATGCTAAGCAAGTGTATGAGTCCACATGGTGAAGCTCAGCAGAGGTTTGGCTGCAGACTGGAGCAGAGGTAAAAAGCTGTCACTTCCTGTATGTGGAAGGTCCTGCAAATAGTGTTGCAGTGATGCAGTGTTATGATTTTTAATGCAGTATTTATTTATTTATTTGAATCAGGATTATACATGAAAGCTCTTTCTGTTGTGGGAACGTTTTTGGAGGATATGTCAGTGACACTAGGCCCATGTTGCAGAGAGCAGAAACGAACCCAAGCTGGCGCCTTTCCCTGCCTTGGCATGATGATGTGTGTGTCAGTGTGTGTATATGTGCACTTTTTTTTTTCTTTTTACAATTTTTTCTATATAATGAAATATCTAGTGAAAATAATAATAAGTAGCACCATAAATCTTTGGGGCTTGTGAGTAAACGTTTATAAACCTGAGAGTTGGAAGGTTTTGCAGAAACTGACAACCCAGAACGTCAGCTAATCTGTACACAGTGCCATGATTGCAGCCACATCACCATATAAACAAACAAACAAACATATATAAAGTAATAAAGTAATTAATTTATTAAGTAAGTAAATTAGCTAAAGCAAGTTGTATAAGAAATGGTGTAATGGTTAATCACAATCACAGTTGCGTATATAATTGAAAATATACCATAGAGGACCTCTAATAAAGTAAAATATGCTACATCAGCGGTGGCAAAAATGTTCCTTGGAGCATTTATTAGACCTACTTCTAACAACCCAAGAGGCAACTGTCTAATAGTTAATTAAAAATAATGCAGTTTAAAAAAAATCAAATCTACATTTATATATTTTTTGTGTGGCCCTCTATTTAATGCAAACTCAAAGTGAGCCTCATTCAGAACCCCTTCTGACCTGATGTCCACGTGGGATAATTAAGCTGCTCACCATGGTTTTGTAAAATAACCTGGTCGATGTCCATGCACCGAAACATTGAGAATAAAACTGCAAATCAAATTACTAGTACAGATCACAGCATTTGAGGCTTTGTTGTAATTTTCTGGTTGTTTGTTAAGTTGAAAATATATCATTTCAGATATCATTAAGTACAACTACAATAAATACAGGGTCAGTTTTCATAGAGCGCCACATCTTTAAAGTAGGTTTTACTTGGATGCAGTAAAGTGACTCTTGGGATCTGAAGGTCTTTGTGCGTGTATATTCTTTCATGGACTTTCTTAAGCCAACAGCTAAAGTAATCATTTGATTTTGCATGATCATGGTTTGTGGCTATCTGGCCAGTGGATTGCTTGAATAAGCGGTATTATATTTATGTATCAGAGACTTTTAAAGCAAACACTTGATACTCAAATTCCTTTCAGAGCTTCTTTCAAATATACACGGCTTATGAAGGAGTTGGCCCACGATACTGAAAACAAGCTTATTTGAGTAAAGAGAGGTAGAGTCATTAGTGACAGCACTGAATAGTCCTGGAGTGCAGGAATGACTCATAATATAGTCTGATGTTGAAATGACCAGTCATACAAGACCCTGTTTCACACGCCGTAAATCAGTTTTATCCAGGCCGGCTACAAATATTTCATGAGATGTTTTTCCCCCCTGCAACATAAGACTGATTGTACTAAACACATAAATTACTGATCTAAGGTGGCTTTAAAAGCCATAAGCTCTCTTCAGCGCCAATGGCATCACAGGCCAGACATTTAATGTACTTCAGACACTGCCCAACACACTCAAATGCCATATAAACACAAACTCTTATAATATGAATTTCTCAGAGCTTACACTTGTGTAGTTTTCTGCTTGACATACTCAGACAGTGACAACTGGCAGTCTAACACAACACACGAGTGTGTCCTTATTTCAATACATATCCTATATGTCCACCAACCAATGTGCCAGTTCTCAGCCGGTTATCTTCTGTGGAGGTACAACTCACTGCTAATGTGTCTTGATGATGAAGTATTTCATCCTTGCTGTATTCATATAATATAAAGCACATGTGGCTTGAGTCTGTGGGGAAGACATCTATCCATTCCCTCCTTGCATCAGTCTGTCCTTTCCACGGCTTTCCATCCTAGATTTATTAAGCTGTAAACACAGGTCAAGTCAACTTTCGGCACATCAAAGTCTTTTCCTTCTGCTGCCAAGTTGGACTTCCAAGGCTGCAAAGGCATAAGCGTCTATCCTGAGAGAGGAAGTGGAGCTGAATTTGACTCTCTATTATAAATGTAATCACGTCCATTGGCTCTCTCTGTGGGATATTTTGGCATTGCAGGTGGGTTGTGTTGCTGTGGGATGAGATTTCCATTCGTCAATTTCACCAGAACAGATCTTTTGGGACCTTCCAGACTCCTGTTTCTTATTCAAGAGTGTATTTGGCTGATAGGTTTTAAAAACATTGTTTGTATTCATCCTATTTTTCTGGGGGAGACCTGTTTGCCAGTGCAAGTACTGTATATTGTTTGGCTCAGAGTAGCACAAGCACCAAGCAACTTGACCATTGACCATTGGCTATAGTTGGCTGCCTAATTAATCCTAACACAATAGAACTCCATACCACCCAGTGTGACTTGCCTATCTTTTCTTAGCAATATGCTGAAATTCATATTGATATGTGCTTATGTCAGAGAGATATACTCTACACCTTTTGTCAAACTCTGTTTGACCCCACCTTGACAGTTTTATGACTTTGACACCACCCCCCCACCCCACTTAGCCAGTTTCAAGTGGCAAGTACATGATTTAAGTGAAGTTAAAGTGTCTTCTCTAATACCCCTGTCAACAGGTTTACACACACACAGACACATTACAGACACATTACTTTACCCATTAGAACGCATTAGCATTTCTGGTCTTCTCCCCTCCAAGTCATGGAGTCTTGGAGACTTTGCTATTGGTTGTGCTGAATGTAGGTAAAGTTAAAAGAATGTTCTGGAAATGGGGGTGTCTTCTCTATTACCCCCGTGAGCAGTTTTACACACACACACACACACACACACACACACACACATTACAAACACATTACTTTAATCAGCATTTATGGTCTTCCCCCCTCCAAGTCTTGTAGTCTTGGAGACTTTCAGTCATGGAGTCTTGGAGACTTTGCTATTGGTTGTGCTGAATGTAGGTAAAGTTAAAAGAATGTTCTGGAAATGGGGGTGTCCTTATGAAACAGAATGCAAGAATGAATTCTGAATGATTCTTTGCAAAGACAAGGTCAATCAACACACGATCAGTCAAAAATGAAGAAAGACCCCGAGCATGGGGAGACCTAAGCATTTATCCCTTCGTCTGCTGCGGGAACCCAGTTGTAAAACAACCTCAGCTGATATCTGGTGTTAGAGAGGTGCAAGGCTAACCCCCTCAAATGGCTGAAATAAACTAATAAAGGTAAATGGTGTCTGGCATTCTTTTTCTGGGTATAAAACCGTACCTTAGAGCTGGTTGAATCAGACACCATAGTCAGTGAAAGCACGATGTTGACAAGATCCATACATAGATACATAGATTTTCTAGAAGGGGCGATCCATCTGCAAGGTGTTAGAATTCTGTCTGCATCCGGCTAGCTATTAGACGGTGATGCAGGAGCCACTCCGAGCACTTCGAGGACTCCCCCATCAACGATTCGTCGTCGTGCGAATCGCCTGCGGTTAGGACGACTCAATCGGCATACTTACACGGAAACCCCCATCACCGAACTTTTGTCAAAAGAATCTTTTACTACAAGTGGAGCGGTTCTAAAAAAAGACTCAACTATTTCCGACGATGGAAAGGGTGACGTTTGGATTTTTATGGTGTTTTATACAGAGCCCGGGCCTTCAGTTTCTCCTGTGACAGAGCTACCTAGGCCATAAAAACCCTGCATCTGTCATCAAGGTAGGCAATGTTTTCTAAATATAAAATGATCTTTTTGTCTTGTCTCTTAATTGTCTTGTGAATTAAAATATATTTTTTGTCACAGCTGTGGAACAAAAGAGCTGTGGTACACTAACTGCTGAACCAGAAGTGCAGCTTGATCAAGAACAACTTGGTGGCAGAGACACAACGGAGGAAGGAGACGACTCACACCCACTGACTGTAGACAACCTTGAGAGGCTGGAAAGGTTTGGGCTGTTTCAGCAAGTTTTGATCTCTGTGTTGGCTTTCTTTAAAAAGCTCTAAAAGTGTGGTGTGACATTTAAAATAGAGTGAAAAATGGATGAAGCTAACTTTTTGTTGAGTTGAGTCTTTTGTTCTGTCTGATTTAGAGCTAGTGGTTGAGCAATTGAATCAAATCTCCCCACCTCCTCCTGTACATGTAGCCGTTGCTAATGTAGGTGAAAATTCCTCAGCAGCCGAGCCGTCATCATTGACTGCTGATAACTATTTTCAACCTTTAGAAGACGCTCTGTTGCGTCTAAATCAGAACCCATCTTCTTCTGATGTTGATTAAAATTATTTTCAACCTTTAGAACTGGCTCTCCAACAGGTTAACCAGACCCCATCCTCCTCCTCCTCCTCTTCTACCCCCCTCTCCTGCTCACAGTTGATTGAAAACCAAGTTCCCCCTCCTCCTCCTACCCACCCCCTCTTTCACCCCACGCGCTCCTACCCCCTCTTTCTCACATCATTCGGCTTCATTCCAAACTCCAAATTTAGAGGAAGTCGGTAGAAATTCCCAGCATGGTGGAGGAAATGTGAGAGGTCAGGTTGATTCACCCCCCAGGCCGTCCACCTCATCCACCTCCTCCACCTTCTCCAACATGGCGACCGTGTCCCGCGACCGGTTCAACAATCTGGAGCTGAGACGAGTGTTCACCATTCCCCGTGCCAGAAACATACCGGATCTTGCTCAGTTTTATGATGATGTGATGTTGATCCTTAGAAATATGGCTGACGCCGTCAGAGCACAGGTTAGGTGTAATTATTTAAGCTAGAGCTGATTGGTGAGAATGTTCAGAATCATGTCTCTGTGGCTGTTGAGGATGATCATGGTGATGCTATCCTACCTGCTTTTGAGGGCTTGCTGGAGCAGTTGGTGCAATCTAATCAGATGCTAGGTTAGAATTAGTGGTTCAGGTTGTGCATGATCCTAGAGGCGGTGTGAAATGCAAGCTGGAAAAAACTTTAGACTGCGAAATAATACGTATTAAAAGACAGCATCTGTACATTGTAGACAACAGGAATGATCACCTCTGCTTTGCCATCAACTTGGCCCATGTGATCGATCCTCTAGTCACAGATAATCAGGCCTAAGAACGAGGGAGAGAGTTTCAGAGACTTGCTGGTCTAAGCAATCAGACCCCCATCACCTTTACTGACGTGTGCAAATTTTAAAAAATTCTGAACCGTAAAATAGTTATTTTTTACAGAAGCCCAGATCAGCAACCGCTCGCTCAATTTGAGACGACTTTCGTGATAGATCTAATCCTCTATTTTTCTTTTTGTTCCAGAACCATTATTATGGTATAAAAAATCTCAAAGCCTTTCTCAGGGTTCCGTATGTCTGTCATTACTGCTACAAAAGCTACACAAAACCCTGCACACACCAATGCAATGGTCACTGCTCTGTTTGTCGACCCTGATTGCACTAAGCAGGAGCTCAAACCCGTAGCATGCACCGACTGCAACAGGACGTGTTGTACGGCTTTGTGTTTTGACAGGCACAAGGAGCCTAGAGAAAGACCTTTGGGTGAAACAAATAGTAGTATATGCGATACAAAATCTACAAAATGCGATCAAAAGATGTCAGAGATGCAAAAAAAATTACTATATGTCTAACAGTAAAGAGCCCCGAGATCACAAATACCTGCGGCCTAAATGCAACATCTGTGGAGAGAAATTAGTCTCAGACACCGATGATCACCGCTGCTTCATTCAGCCTTTGCCTCCGACTACAGATCATGCAGAGAAATTGATTTGATTGACTTTGAAACGTTTATTGTTCAGCAGGACGTGCACAAACCTTTTCTTGTCTGCACCAAAACGTTGAATGGCTGATTATCTGATTATCCTCCGATGGAAAGTGAGGCGAAGTTCATATTCACGATAAGGTGAGTGAATGAATGAAAGTTACTTGTAGACGGGTGGTAGCACGCTTTCCTGAGTGTGCTCGAGGTGGTGTGGCGTGTTTCCGAGTCGCATGCAGAATACGGGCGCGAAGGGAACCAGAGGGTTAGCAGGGTATTTATAGGATTGTCGGAAGTGGTGCGGTTGAGGTGTGGTCCGGCTCCCGAAATTACGCTTTAAGCTCCAATCAAAAACAGATAATCTATGTTTGCAGAATTGGACATGGTCTATAAAGAAAAACAACACAAAAAGTTGGAGTTATTCCATCGAGTGTCCCTGAAATAAGCTGTTTTAAGCCATAGCGCTACAGTTATAGGGTTGGCAATGTTGATCAGTCGATCAGTCCAAACTGAAATATTCAGTACAAATTTTGGACGGACTTGAAATTTTGAACAAATAGTTCACCAAAGTTGTGATTGTTTTTCAGAGGATGAATCCAAAAGGCTTTGGTGTTCTCCCAGCAGGTCAAAGTTCGATTATCCATTGAAATATTCCCTCATCCTCCTGGATTGGCATCAAATTTAGAACGAACGTCCATGGTTCTTCGATGATGCACACTACTGACTTTGGTGATCCCCTGACTTTCTAGTAATACCATTAAGTTGAATTTACTTTACTTTGTGTTTAGTGCAAATTAACAAATGTTTACCTGGTACCCACTAAACTAAAATTGTTATACCTGCTAAGCATCAGTATGTTAGTATTATCACTGGGAGCATGAAGGCATGCTGGTGAAACATGCTGATGTTAGCATTTGTTCAAAGCACTGTGCCTAAGGATAGTCACGCTGAGACACTAGCATGGCTATAGACTCTTAGTCTTGTTGAGATATCCTGCTGTTTAATAGACAAACAAACAGACAGAGCCAATATAACCATTTTGGAAGAGGTTACAATGCAGAGCCTGGTCTCATGTTCTGGATTTGTCCTTTGATGAAACCCAACACCACTGCCTGTGAATTTCCTCTTCAGCCATTGCCATATTGACCAGGAAACTGCTGAGATGCTACAAAGCCTCACTGAAGTCATGAAGGCTCAGCTCAGCTTGAATCTCAGCAACAGCCAACTCAGAAAGTGTCAAACAAAGAAGTACAGAACCACATTAAGGCTTTTTTGTGTTTCCACCATGTATCGCCATCATTTTGACTTGGTGGAACACCAAACCTCAGTTAAACAGCTAGTCTGCATGACCTTCACAGCTACACTGCTGCACATTTCTGTGGCCTATAAAGTAAGTCTCTGTGAAGTGAGATCTGGCAAAACAAAACAGAGGATGAAGATTATTTTGAATCAAAAGACTGACAAAAGTCATTCCAAGTACATATATGTTTGTAACACAAAACATTTTATTATAACAACTTTTATCATACCTCCAAAATATAATGACACTTCCTTCACTGTGACATAATATCATTCAAAACTTTCATGTCACAGGATTCATATTTATGCATTTTTTGTGTGGAACTGATACTAAAAGTGTTTGCATACATGCACACATATACCATATGAAGAATTGCAAAGGTAGAGGCAGAATGAACCTGAATGAAAGCTAGTCCTAAAGTGAATAATGAGTGCTTTTCTTTCAAATTAAGACATTCTATCAGCAAGTAAAATACTAAAAGAGAAAAAAGAGATGATAATCTTGAAATAAAGCACTTCAGAAATCCTCTTTTCATCTTTATGATGTAACATCGGACCAGGAGCGTGGCCTGCAGTTCTCATCCTTAATGGATTGAGATAATGGCTGGACAAATTGTTCCCAGGCACTGTCTTCACTCTGCCCCACTGAGTTCAGGGATCCGGGGAGTAAAATAATCCGATTTTTCCTTCCTTTATCTCACAGACTCCAGAGAAGAAGAGAGGGGGCTTTGACAAGCCATGTCTACTTATCACGACCCCTTTTGTGTACCCTCCGCCCATCTGTGGACCCGGCTTTAAATGCCATCCTATTTCCAAGGGCTCACTGTCACGGCCTCAAATAAACCTGCTGGAAGTGCCAGCCCTGTTTTCCATTTTCCTGTCGTCCCTTTTTCCTCTTTCTTTCTTCGCCTGTGTTTATCAGACTCTGGCCTCTCCCAAAATGAGGAGTCTCTCATGGTTAAGTGGTAGAGTTCATGCTGAGGTTCGTGGAAATTCACCAGGTCTCTTACAAACTGTTGTGGTGAGAAAAAGCTTCAGTCTGATCACCGGGATGTGAGCCACGCCAGGCTCCCCTGTGTCAGGAATGAGTATACAATGCGCAATAAGCACTTCTGCTGCGTGCTAAGTTGGTCCGGTCATGACATCCTTAAGCCGAGGGCCGTGCCAGCTCTCCTGTTACAAAGACAAATTGTGCATGCGGAATTTCCTGGAGAGGCTCCGAAAATGCTCCCCAGTCTTACAGCCAGTCTCTCTGCGGGGATTTGCACTTGAGAGATTTAGTTCCATAATTTAGTCTCTGCCCTCATCTTATCCCCAGGGAAATCCTATCAAACGCTGCCTAAGCCACCTGATTAGGTCAGCAACAGGTTTTCATGACGAATATTCAGGACTGATGTTGGGGTAGTTTCAGGGAATGACGGTCATTGCAGGAATCTTTAACGATAAGATGATGGAGCCCCACCCTGGCAACCAGGAGTCAAAACAGAGTGAGACAAGTTAAAAAGAATTCTGGTCTCGGCTGCATTCTCCGTTTTTAACTAGCAACAGGTGAATCCTGGATAATCAGTTCAAGGTGTTGAGTACTGCAACTCTGTTTGTCGGGGGGATGTTCCATCATAGCAGCAAGATGGAAATGCCTTTACCTCACATTTTGTTGGGACATAAGCCACTGCTAATTTATTGTCTTGTTATACACTTATCCTAATTTTTGCTCTATGACCTGCATGTGAAAACTCACAGATGTAAAAGACCAGGACGTGGGAAGAAAATCACTGAATATGAAGCAAAAAAATTGGACTACTTCCATTTTCCTCTGCAAGGCAGTGTTGGAATAACTCTTCCACCATTATTCATTCTTATTTGTTTATTCTTTTGACTTGTTTGGTAAGATTTTTGGAGTCCTTAACCTTACCCTAAATAGGCTGATCCCATGATATGATTCTAACAAAACATTGAACCCCAGAAGGGTGAAGGGAAGTTATGTGAAATATGCTGAAAAGTTGTTTTTACCCTGACTTATGTGTTATTGGAAAACCTTGCTGGTGCCCATTAGTTCAAAAACATATTTATTTAATGTTTTGGGAAATTGTACAGAAATGTATAATTCAGAGGCAGTAGCCTGTGGCTCCATCTCAGGCACTTTATGATAATTCACTTTCCCTGTACAGGTTTCTCTCATTAAAATTAAATCAATCTCAAAAACCCTGAAATGGTTACCTAATACACTACTTTTGTTTTCAATTATTTGGCTTTCAAACATGATGTACAGGATTTCTCAGGTGGAGATGAGAACAATACCCTGAAATCTGACAATACTGCAAAAAAATCCTGGCAAAGTGTCTGGGAAGGGTTTTCCAAAAGAAATCTGATGACATGCAACATGACGCATCGTGCATAATGCCTCACTGCTTGAACTGTGATGTATCCCTCTGGTCCCCAAAATGAGCTTACTCATACTGTAGACTCGGTGAGTCAGGGGAGAATCAAAGTAAATGACCCGTGGATAAAGAACATCACGTCATCCCTGCAGCCTCAGCCCACCAATCTTACATTCCAGTGACAGAAACCATTTTTCAGACCAGATATAGTTCAAATGGTAGAGAGATCCTTTTTATTTAATATTATTTGGGTTCACTTTGGATGAGCACATGTGAAGTCTAATGTGTAATCCGATAAACATCTTTATAAAAACCTTTTGGTATATAATGTCTTTGGCAAATGAATGTAATTGTGGGTCCCTAACACAAAAGGCGTGTACTGTTCACAGAGATTAATGCACATGTTCACTTTCCATCTAGTTCTGCATCATTCATTCCGATTGGCTATGGTCCCCTGATCAAACAGTGTAGCTCATATATTTCAGGGTGTGATGGGCTGGCGGCCTCTTCCATGGGGTGGTATGAGCTATTCTTCCCCCATCTGATACTGTGGGTGGTCCTTATCTCACTGATATGTGACCAAAAAAATAGATGCCTTATGTGTAGCCACTCCATTGTCTCTAGCTTAAAAAAAAAAAAAAAATGCCCTGAAACTTCCCTTGCTTTTTGCCTTTGGCCTGGAAGTCAAAGGAAGCATAATGACACTGCTGAAGCTTTAGTTGTCACTGTGCCTCTCTGAGCTACATGTGAATGGTTCCCGTCATGCTCTCATACTTTTATGCTGACTTACACACATGGAAGTACTCACCAATGACATTGATTTTGACTCCCCAGGATGTTTTATATCAGTGCGCCCCAAATGACATCTACTAAATTCATAAAGGGAACATCACACTTAAAACCCTGCCGCCATAAGCCATAAGAGTGTGCTCTGAGGGAGATCCTGAGCCACCGTGTATAGTGGAAAGGGACAAATATATTGTGAGTTCAAGTGTTGTGCTCACATCATATCACATAATCATCATCAGTAAACGGCAGGACTTACCCGGCTCTTGCTGCTGAGACAGATGCTGTTCGCTAAAGATGAGTAGTTCGCCAGAGTCAGGAGGGAGACCAATGCTTTTCTCATATAAGTTGACGTTTTACCACCTTACTATTTGTTGTTATAACAATGTGGGTTGCTCGTAATGTCATCACATAATCACTGTATATAATAAGCTAGACTTACCTGTCTCTCACTGCTGACACGGAGGCAGTTTTCAGGGGGACAGTTTGCTGAAGACTTGGCAGGGAGGACTGACAGTGCAGTGATTTTTTACATATATAAATTGGACAAGTTTTTGTCCCGTGTAGCAACAGTTTTAGTGCCATTTGAGTTCTCACTAAAAAGCAACATTCAAGAATTTAACTGGGGATCTAGAGAGTTAAACCAGAAGAACAAAATTTCAGTATTTCAGTTTCCAGAAGCTTCTTGCTGTTCTCACTGTTTCTTACTGTAATGTGACACCCATTCTTGGATGAATCCTCAGTTGTACAGACTTCATCACTGACAGTACACACTGTACTCCATAACACATCATTCTCATTCCTCATCTGGCAGGGACAACTTGCACTCTTGCCATTGCTGTCTCCACCTGCACATCACAAGCAGAGTGAAATTAGCTTGATTTGGGGGATTTAGTAGTGGGTGGATATTTGCGTATTCCAGTAAAACGTAAGTAAAACCACACTGATGAATGAGCTGTTGATTACTTGAAAAGAAACACAAACATACTGCTTTCAGTTTTTGAGAACAAAATGTTCTCCCAATTTGAATAATTAAGTTCTCTTCATGTACAAACCAATAGGTCAATGGTTCATGATGTTTTTGTTTTTTTTCAGTAAATCTGAAGTACGTAGCTGAGGCTAAGCTAATGAGAACTTAACATGCTCATTTAAAAAAGAGTTAGCTTGCACTTGATCTGATCCATAGACTCCATGTCAATCTTCTCCATAGTGAGAATCTGATGTTTTTCTCTCTTTTTGCATCTTGTCTCCAAGACATTCTGTTTTTATATTGCAAATATTAATTAAAGATTCAGGGGGCTCTATTTACAGTGTGTAGCAGAAATGGAATACAATATTCATAACTATATTTAACATTAGTGTATAATCACCTGAAAATATGGATTGTTATGGCTGTGTTACCTGAGGTAACAAACAAACAAAGCTGTTTATATCTACAGATGCTATGGCATCCTGAACCACCATGTTTCTACAAAAGCCCAGATTGTACCAAGCAAACACTGGCTCCAGCCTTGTTAGCTTTGTTAGTACTGGGTATACCCAGACTAGGTGTGAAAATCACCATCAGCGCAGGGAAACCAAGAGACTAGGGAATATCAGAAGAATCTGCCCTTAAATGTACGTCCAACTGTAATATATGCCTAGTATAGATAAAGAGTACAGTATAAAAAGATTTGTGCAGAGGTTTTCAACCTAAGAGGCACACCTCTTCAGGGGGGCTAGGGATAGTTGTTGGGGAAGCACGAAGGAAGATGTGAGGCGAAGGTACTGCATGAAGTGACATTGGTACATTGCCAACAGGAAATGCTATTTGTCATACTTTTAATGGTGCCACTTTTCCAAGATGTAAAACAAATATATAGACTAAAAAACAAGGCTAAAGTTGTAGCCCACAGCTAAGTAACTAATTCCATGGCAACATTATACTTCCTAATTACACTCCCAAATATATAAAAAGATCCAAACTGTAGTTCCAAACTTTAGGTCCTCATTTCTCAAAGGACACTTGTGGGGCTTCATGTATTTGGTCTCCTGTTGTGTCATTCTGAATCCTGAAGACTTTTATGTTTAAATCTTGAAGGTTAAAGTAAATGGTCAGGTATTTTACTTAAGATCTACATGGAAACAGGTTAGAATAGCAGCAGACTTGGAAACTCGTGCTCTTAGGGTAGTACTGTCGACATAGTAAAGCCACATCCGTGTGCCTCTATCTTGGCCAGCTAAACACATCCATAATGCTTTCCATCACCACAACTTGGTAGGTGAAGTCTGGGTCCTGGGATACATTGAATATACACTTGGTCACTTCTATGTATATGAATTTATGCACTTACAGCCCATACTTATATACACGTGTATGAACTCAAACAGATGAGACTAAGGGGTGTTATGGTGGCTATATACAGTATGTGTAACAACTTGGATTTGAATCTGACTTGGCATGTTTATTTTCTCTTTTATCACCCATTCTACTTAAACCGGCCACCATCTAGTTCCCCAAGGCAAGTCATATGTACTGAGCTAATATACAAAATTCCAAACTTGTAGAGGTGAAGACATTATCATTATCAAACATTATCAGAGAAAAAGACCATCTTTAGAGCCACTGTCAGATTTTATCTGGTAACACATTGTTGTTCTCCCCTGTATACCTAGTACAATATTTTGACCCTGTAAGCTTCCTGCCTCTCAGGTCCGAAATCTACCTTATGGTCCACTTCTTCTTTTGTATCTGTTCCTGGGCCTCTAGCAGTCCTCACTTCTAATCCATCCTAATTTTCTTTCCAGTTTCTACTTACTGACACTTATCAGCCTCATCTCTCCTATTGTCCTAAAAAAAAACTCCCCTCTTTGGTTGCTTTATGGTTTCACATATTGTGCAAGGCAGTGTCAGTGTATTTGCTCGCTGTATTCCTTTTCTTTCTGTCTTTCCTTGTTTGCCCTGTTTCTTCTATTCCCTCCCTCCTCCAATCTTTTTTTCCTTTTTGGCAGTATCACACAGCAAACCCATCATCTCGGGCTGCTCTCGCCAATCATGACCTGCGATTGGAAATGGATATCCAAACACAGCACAACCTATCATCTTTACATCGTGGCTAATAGGAGTATTGGAGGGGTGTTTCCAATAACACAGGCACAGCTCTGAGTAGCCACACGAGTTCACTGGGAGGTCGGAGAGACCGCATAGGGAAGGGAGGGGACGAGCAGAAGAGAGAAGCAGAGAAAGAAAAGGAGAAAGACTGAGAAATTTAGAAGAGGGGTAGAAAAGTGCTGAAGGATAAACTTTGATTAGAGCTGCATCTTCAAAACTCAGAGATGCTGGTAAGGGTCTCATAACCTCAACTTAGCACTGAGGAAGCAGAGTTTGTGGACCCCTGTGTCAATGACCACATTGCTGTAACTGAGAACCTCCACAACAGCAGCAATACTTAATGAGAAAAAGACAGCCAAGGAACCCAGCAGAAACATTCACTGTTTATCATTAATGACCTAGAATTGTTTAGTAGGAAGTGGGTGTAATCAGCTCAGAGTACAGGCAAAGGTTTTCTCTGGTATTAATAAGTTTAGGCTACAAGGTTGTGTACAACTGAGTTATAACCCTCAAGACTGAGCCAAAGGGGCTTAAAGGATAGGTTCAAGGATAGGTTCTTCATTCCAGTATGAATTTAAAAGTATTATTGGTTTCTGTAATAATTCCTCCTCTAAACACTGGCCATGAAGTAACAAACTGTAGACACAATCCAGTTTTAATTGAGTGTAAAATTGCATTGGAAAGTTCAGTCAAATCAAGTGTGTAAATGTGTCCTGGGTGTGACATGGAGGTTTTATTGCCATGTGTGCCTTCTGCCTCAGGTCAGCAAGGCAACAACGTCCATGGAAACACAAAAAGGAAATTTTGTACTGAAATGACCATAACTTGAAGAACTGGAAGATATCCACTTGATTTGACTCACTCTTAAAGGCTTATATTCGCTTCAGCCACATTTTTGCACAGGATTGTGGATTTTATCTTCCAAGTTTTTGATGCGCAGTCACACCAGAGCGTAGGACTGTTAATCTGCCTTCATCTGTGTGTCCTCACAAAATAGCTAATCCTACAGGTTTTGTGGTGTTGGGACTACTTACAATGGATGGTCTAACACTGACGATAGCTTCCATTGTGGACACAGGTCGACATACTTCATTTATTTCATTTCTGTGTCACAGTTCACCAAAGTTGAACTTGCTGGGAAAGCCCCTGTGTGCAATTGTACTGACCACGGTGATTAAAGTGATTGATTTTGCCATGGAAATGTGTTGTTTTAAATGCTGATGTGACAGGGCCTTTACAGAATGGTCATGCCAGAAAGGGATCACTGCATGACCAGGAGAAGAGGAATGATTACGGGTAGGCTGGACCCAAATGAAGACATTCATAGTCGGTCTTTGCCATTGTATTGGTAAACATTCAACATTATTATGATGGCTTTTCATTAATAAACCTTGCCTACGATTATGAGAAATATTATTCAAACCAGTTCACTTGCAGAGCAGCTGCACTCAACTCCAACAGCTGCATGAATCTCACATTTTACCTGAAAAACTCCTCTTTTGATGCCTCTGTTCTTCATCTGTGATCTGAAAACATTAGATTTCCCCACATTTAACAAAATAAAATAGTTACAGTTTTAAAATCTTAAAAGCACCACAGACCCTCTCTCTTGCTGGACTCCTTACAGTGCCACAGCCGGCAAGTTAATCACATGGGGGAGCTGTAGACGAGGTTGTACCAGCATCTGGTTCGAACATAGTTTGGTAAACTTTGCTAGTATTCAGCAATGGAGACGAAAGCGTTTGCAGTTTACAGCCTGTTATGCTGTTATCCTGTGTCACTCTGTGACAATTGAAATCAGAGTCTGATGTTTACAGAGCAACCCCAGACTACAGTGACCAATAACTCCTTATACACTGTACGCTTTATATATTATCACTGTCCAATGAAAACCACAAGGATAGAAAGGAGGATAGCTTTGGATAAATAATGTTTTGAGTTTCGATTCAAGAACAGACATACAGACATACATAGTGGACATAACGTGTTGGTGGTTTCAAGCCTCAACTCTCCTGCTTGTTAGAACCAAAAATAAAAAAAGAAGTTTTTGGGACATATGTGATTTTTATCAGACAGGGATGATATCCTGTATAGCATGTGAGCATTATATTAAGGCAGACTGAACTAAAGTATCAGACCCTGTCCTTTAGCAGCACTCAAAGGTTGTGATTCAAAGGTCTAAATGTTACACAGTGCACTTAAGTTTGTGTGAGAACGAGAGAAATGGTGACTTTGTGACATGTTTAAACCAGCTTCTGATGGTTCCTAAGTCACAGGAGGGACGTGGCATATTACATCAGAGACTATTGAGTTACCTGTGTCTTTTCATTGAAAGACAGATTCTGTCTGTCTGTTGCTGTGATGGAGGGTGCCTGTTTGTTTTTGAGAGTGCGTCGCCCCTATGGCTGTCTTCCTACTCATGCAGGTAGCCCCGAGGGGGAGAGAATGGAGCTCTTTGACAGGGGAGAGGAGGGGGAGGCGGCGGGGGGGTTACATTGCAACCACCATCTACTCCCTGTGCCTGGGCTCATTCTGTAATGAAATGGCCTGTGTCATGGAGGCCTTATCCAAACAATGGGCCTATTCAACCTGGAGAGGAGTCTCTGTCAGGACTAGGCTGAATACGATACCTCTGATTCAGGGCTGCAGTCCCTCTTTCTTTCGATCTTCTTTTTTTACTCTGTCTACTGTAGCTATTACCATCTTCCACTTCTTTCTCTTTGTTTCACTTTGTCCTACTGATTCTTTGCTTTCTAGTTTTCTCTTTCGCTGCTTCCTAAGTTGTCAGCTTACAGAAAGAAATGTGTAAAAAAAAGTTACACAAAGATTTTTAAACACAGTGTTTTTAAAAGATATCACATGTCATTGTTTACATGTCTAGGTGAACATCATCCGTGTTTCCACTGAAGCCATTTTGGTTTTATCTATTATTGTATTATATTTCGCGTTATTAAGGGTTTTTGGTGTCTCGTTTGTTTTCAGTTCTTTGTGTGCTGAATTGTTTTCAGTTGGCTTAAACCACCAACTGTTTTTTATATTATTCAATTTCACTCTTGTTTTTTAGTTTTTGGACATTTGTACATAGTAAAGACTTTACCACCAAAAATAACTACATGGTGAAGAATCAAGGACCAAAAATCTGGAAGGTGATGTGCCTGAATGGGGAATTAGCGAATATGTATATATACCAATGACAGTATAAAGAATGGACAGAGCCTGAGTGACGTCACCCGTAGGTTTCCGAAGCGCTGTTTTGCAGCCGAAAATAGGTCAAATGATGTCTGGGTGCTCAAATAAGCCATCAGTGATGACACTTACTTATCAGTCAAGTGGTCACGCTGTTAATTATGGGCACCTTTAAGCCTTAACATCATTTAAATGGGTGAGTATAAAAGAAATCCACCTCCCTCACAGTTGTCGTGAACGAGTAAATTAGTTATAGAGACCAAAACTATTGCCTGAACCAGGCTGTAAACATGTTTATTTCTGCTGTGAAGGTGGGCATTTTAATATGGCCGCTTATGGAGATTGACTCACTTCTGCAGCCTGTCTCAAGTGGCCACTCGAGGAATCACAGTTTTTAGCACTTCTGCACTGGCTTCATTTCCTAGCACTAGAGGTTGCCGCTTGATATATACAGTATATTTAACATTTTTACCTGTGTCCAATGGATTAGCGCTCTCCCCTGCCCTCTATTTGTTTCTCATTTTTCTCTTTTGACCAAAGAAACAGATCAGCGTCATGGCCACTATGTGACAAAGACGTGCCCAGTGGGGCTTTGGCATAACTACTTGTGGTCAAACACCACAGGTTACCATTGTTTTCTCCTAATAATAACACTTGTCTCATAAAATACTGAGTATAAATTTAGAGGAGGTCATAGATGGTCTTTAATATAATAATTATTAGATAATAAGAAGAAACTTGCAGGTATTTTGTATTTCATTCTGACTAATTAGATTGTCAGACAAAACTATGTAAACCAATGAGCAAAGGTGGACCCTGCTCCATCCTAATAAGTGCAAAAAAGCTAATAATATAATCAGACAAATGTAAATCAAGCATAGTCTGTGCACACACTGTCCTCAGATAGGGGTTAATTAGTCTGAAACTTGTGTGGTTGAGCATTTTTTGGCTAAAACAGGCTATCCACACATTTCTTTTTCATGATTTTGTTTTTAAAATGACTATTTTCCATTTCTAAATGTAGGCTAAATGTGCAGGTTTTTAGAAAATGTCATTAGCATCTGTGAAGGATCACTGCCACTTCAGCTGCTGCTGTGACTGTCATCAGCTGCCATTCACCAGCGCTCACTGGGGAATCTAGCCAGCTGTAGTCTGCTGGCGAGGTTCGGCTGTCTCAGTCCTGTTAAAATTCTATATGCATGTGATAGTATGTTGCGTAAAACCATAGCCTTTTGCTAATGCTCGAAAAAACCCCTCAAATATTCACGTTTATTATTATTATTTTTTAATGTATGTATGTATGTAAGTATGGCTAGCTCACTGGGTATAAAACAGGGTTTCATGCTGTTCCCTGTGAGTAGTACCATACAAGACAGCTACCCTATGAAATCACTGACACAAGTCAATACTTTACCAGTTTACTAAAACTGGGCACCTGGTCTTAAAACTGCATTACAAAGCAAATCAATGGCAGATCAAGGTGAAGGCAGGAGGAAGACCTTGAGACTTGAGCTCACAATGGTTAAATTCATGACTTTAACTTTTAAAAGAAAACCTTGGCTAACACAATCCCCACGTCAGAGAACATTTGAAGATTGAGTTTCTTACACAAACATGGTGCAGGAACCTTTGATGAGAAAAACAGAAGCTTGAACAAATGTTCTCTGGATTGAATCAGCTGGAGGCTCTGTTTCCTCCATTTGATCCTGTAGACTCTAGCAAAATATATGAATATTTGTGTTAACTCAAATAAAATATAGGGTAATCTCTCTGATCTCTCCCTCTGTGTGTGTGTGTGTGTGTGTGTGAGAGAGAGAGAGAGAGAGAGACAGAGAGAGAGAGAGAGATTATGGGTGCCTCTGCCAAGTGGGGCTGAAAAAAACCTTCAATTACAGTCAGGCTGCTGGAGACACTCTGGCTATTTGCTTGGAGAGTTTTATCAGCATGTCAGACAGCCATGAAATGGACTCCTAATTAAATGGCTGTGCTTGACTGCTGCCGCACACCACTTTTGTGAACAGTTAAGAATAAACAGCCATAAAGTCCTGGAGAGATGGGCATTGGAAGCTGTAAAATAACTTCAGCTCATACTGACATGTTGTAGTTTGTGATTTCAACTTCTAATTTTGGAAAATACTGTGTTTAAAAGTAGATATACTTAAAAAGGGAAACATCCTGTTAAAATAGAAATACAGGATGCTGACTGTAAGTTTACAATTTGTCTACAGTATGAAGATCAAATCACCTACTCATGGTGAACCACAGTCTTTTTTGCTACATTGCACAGAAAAGACTGCCTTGTGTTGTATGAATAAAATCAGCTTGAGGTAAATTGCTAAAACCACTTCCTAATCTCTGAGTCAAGGATACCATTGTATATCTGCTGCAGTTGGTGTAATGCAAAACCTGGATTGCCATGAACATGATAGAGCTGTTTAACAGGGTTAAACACATAGTGCAAAGATACGGCAAGCTGGAACAGCGCAATCTGATCCCAAATTGTACGGAGAAAGGTCAACTGTGCACCTGTCATTATGGAGAAAGGTGGTGGTGGTAGGGTGACCAATGCAATTCCATCCCCCCGCCCCTCAAAACCAATCTCTCAACAGATATTATCTCAGATGACAAACTGAGGTAAATGGGCTTGACAAAAAAAAATAACGGATTATCTGACAAGTACACAGCAACCTGTGTGTTCCCAAGAGGGCAGTGATAGCTTTAAAACACATTTACAGAGAGGCCTTTTGGGACAGCACACAGGGAAATTACACTCCCTGCATTGTCATATACAGTCAGTCTCTGGTATCTTTTCCTGGAAATATTGCAATACTGTAAGTGGTTACATTCACTTTTTCTCAGAACACCTACTTCTGCTTCAGTCATTAAATAACATTTCCAAGAACGATTTTTCAAGAACCCAAAACAGATGTATATGGCCAGGTTACACATGTGAATGTTTTATCACAATAACAAAAGTTAGTTGCAGTAGTTGTTTGAGAAGCTTGTATCATTGGCTGTGTGAAGTATTACATGAGAAAAGGTTGTTGGAAATGTCAAAATTTAGAAAAACTTCGTGTTTGCTTGAGGTGGTTTTTGTCTAAATGTTAATAGCTTAATGGGAGATTGAAACACTTTTTTTTTTCTTTTAATAACTTCTAACATAGCGAACATTTGACATTGACAGATCAGCTGTTTCTGTTCAGTTTCCTCATTGGTCCCATGGCTGTATAAAACATCCATGGTCACTCCACACAGACCTGATGTAACCCCCCGTACAACTGCCGTGACAAAAACTACCATCATTACCATCATTACTGCAATTTTTTTCTTTAGTGGGTCAATCTCATGCAGTTCCACTGGGCATTGCATCGTGACACCTAATTTTTTCCCCACTAACATTCCATAAAGACCCACCCTACTGTCCCTCTGATTGCTCAACAAGTCAGAAACAAAGCCTCGGATTGGTTAACAACCCAAAGCATGATGGCACCGATGTTGGATGGCTGACATACTAACAGCGCTAATAAATGTTTTCAGGACAGACAGACATTCTATGTTGAATTTATTTTACATTGTTACACAGTGCAATGGTAATGCTAGCACCCTTTTAATTCGTGTGGATGCTGAGTCAGTGTTATTTTGTGTATTTACATCATCTTGTTGTGCCCTCTTCTTCTGGTTTTCCGACTGGAGAATTGCTGCTACTTACTGCTTATCTCATGAACAAATTTACTGTGATGCACCTTTTAAAGCTACAACATGAGAGCAACTGGTTACTTTTCTGGCATGCATTTATACATACAGTATATTCATGGCTCATGCTTCATAATGATTGAGAATCACAAAGCAGAACCATGTAAACACACAGCAGGATAAAAAAACAACAACAACAACAAAAAAAACAACATAAATCTGTTTTTGTACATACACAGAGTTTAAAGGTGCTGATGTGAAAGCTGTCAGTCGAACCCTGGTCCACACCAAAAACCTGGACCGCTTGAAAAGGCCTGTCTGTTTCCAAGTTTGTAGTGTGAAAGCAAACAAAGCATCCACAGAATTTTATGATAGTAGATATGCGATTTTAGCATGATTTCATGAGCTAAATTAATGACAAATCCATCTGCTGATTGTGAAATCTGTTCAGGAAGCAATCTTATAATTCATCTGTGTAAACCATGAAATGATTTAAGGCAAATCATTTGGTAACACAATCATATCCCTGTTTGTATGGGTGTGTCAACTTTGTCGGTTCATTAAGTCCATTAAAAAGTGTATGGCAGCAATCCCACAGTAATATCCTTGAATCATTACTGTACGAGACACATCATTTTCATCCTGTCTCTACATGTTAGTCAGCACTCACAACATAAGGTCCATTTGCTGCCTAACAATACTAACGATGCTTATAATCCGTTATTTCTTTGAGCCTTTTATGACACCAAAAAATAAGAACAAACAAAAACTGTCGAATCAACGACATGTTTCTGGTTTGTTTAAGTCAGAGTGAACAGGAACTATAAACCTAAAACTAAACTAAAACTTTAAAACTAAGAACTAAAATATGATATTATCTACTTTTTACCCCTTGGACAGCTTCTGCAAGTTTAGCATTTGTGCCGGCAACTGGCAGCGAGTGTAAATTTTACTTCTAAAGTTGGATTTCTTTAAGAGCATTAATAATTAGTATAGCAGTTCAAATTACAAGTGAAAAGAAATAAATCTCTGAGTATATGTTCCATTTTTTCAGATATAAGCCTCATTACTACTTTCCTTCCACTAAACTGTTTCCATCTTTGATTTATGGCGTTGATGCTGCTTCTGGTTTCAGTGGGTGGGAAACCGATCACTCATTCTGCCTGATGAGAGCATACAAATTAATTATGATGTGTCAGCTCAGACTGCATGATCATTTTGTACCCAGTGACAGTGCATCGTGGGAGGTTAAAGGTAAAAGCTGCCAGAAGTCTGCATTACAGTCAACCCTGTGTGACATAAGTCCTGTGCGAACATGAAAATATCATCTCTGTTATTTCCCAGCATTCTTTTAGATTTTTGCTTTGATTTTCTGTGTCTACCAACCCTTTATAACAAAAATACTTTTGGTTTTGTCTGTAGACAGTTTTTGTTTTCGGTTACAACACACAACCACATTGAGCAAGAACATGTTATGCCAGCAGTCATGGCTCGAGGGAGGAAGACAAATTGACACCAGCGCAACAGCTCATTTAGCTTGTCATTTCAATTACAGACATAGGATAACAGAGGGTGAGAGATTATGTTCATATGAGCCACATATGATCATTATTTTATATAACAGTTTTATTTTAAAAATCAAATTTAGCATTAAAATGTTTTTTTTTTTTTTCTCTCTCTTTGTTGGTGAATGTGATCAGTGCTATGTATGGCTGACATTGGGCAAGAGGCGGGGTACAGTCTGGCCAGGTCCAGAGTTCATTATACAGGGCTAACACATAGACATATTAACACTTACATTCACACCAATCAACAATTTAGAGTCACCAAAATTTGCTCCAACATTTTGATGACATGTAGGCTCACAAACAGTACAAGCTAGCTAGCAAGTGTCAGAACCTTCAGAGAGAAAGTATGCATTACAGTAAAGATAAAGGTTGTAAAGTTATTTGTCTAATCTGGTGATGGGGCTTACACAGGATCAAGTATATGTCCTGAGGTCACTGTAGAGATAATGTTGGGCGTTATGTTGTGAGAGACACTGATTTCTTCTCCTTGAGCTATAGAGCAGCTGTATGTCTGTGTTTAGGAAAGCAGGTGCCATTCTGATGATTACTATGGTATCAAGGTCAGAGGATAGGACTGTCTCACTCCTTAGACACAACAGATAGGTAAATAACGTAGACCTCTACTAGTAAATAGATGTATGACAACTACACGGGGTGAACCTATGTCCTTGTTTGTAGTGAATGACCAATTAGCAAATACCTCATACTAGTATGACCACTCATGGACACAGAGTAGTTGTAGTAGTAGTAGTATCTGTACTGATGGTGGTGGTCGTTGGAGAATGAATGGCAGTCTATTAACAAAAGACTCACTTCACTAGAGCTTCATTTGTTATGAAATTTAAGCTATCAAGTGACTTCACTTGTGCTTACCCCACTGCTAGCTACCACTGCTAATGACTATTGCATCATCTAATAACAGTATCGTCGTTTTCTATTCACACATCTGGATTGATTTTTTTTGCTCTCCAAAATACAGTATGAGATGACATCCTGACTGGTCATGGAAGTAATACTAAAATAATACTTAACTACTGTGTGACGAAAGTGTTTCTGAATGGATCTGTTTCCCAGATGTTGCGTTTATAGCCGATAATACTTAACAGAAAAAGAGAGATGTGTATCCACATGCAACATTCAAAGCAACTCTATAAACTCTTTCCCTGGGCACTGTTAATGATCTAATGTAGAAATATTTCAGACCCAGGTGCAATTCAGGTAAAACATCTAATTACAGATTCATTTGAATGCAGTATTAAATCTAAGCCCAATGCAGCGGTGAGCCTGACATCGCTATGTCTGTGTATCCCTTGGTGAAGGACTCCAGGTGCACTAAGGTTAAGTTACACTGCAGCTGTCCAGCTGAAAAAACACAGGCTAATACAAATGACCAGAGAGGGGCTCTTAGTTGTGTCCTAACTAACCATCTGTCAAGCCAATGTAGTGTATATAGTGTACTGATGCATATAACGTGCACACTAAAGCCTAAAGCCGACTAATGTCATTAAATTAATCTGCATATTTGGCATGGTTGTGAAGTTTCAGTTACTACTTTTAAAGCATTTTAATTTTTCCCCTTTTGGTTATTTTTTAATGTGTTTCATGCATTAAATAATAACCTATCCAAGAAAAGAAGACATCACCTTTGGCACTGGAAACGTGCTGCATCCTTTGCAAACTTTGCAATGAAAATATATCTTTAGAATAATTGTAAAGTTGAGTGACACAGATTTGTTATGAAGTCTTAACCCTGAAAAGAACCCTCTGACCTCTGGAGTAGAAACTGCTGATTTGCTGTTCAAACGTAATACAGGTTTCATTTAAAGTCAGTGAACAGTTCTCACTGAGTCATGCAAGCATGTGAGCACACACACGTACGCCCATGGATGCACATTGACTTAAACAGACACACGCACAAATTCAAACAAGAGAGCTTAGGGGAGATTTGTGATCTTGTAAAAACACATTCAGAGACGAATGGCTCAGACTAGTTGCGCTTGTCAAACAGCACCTGCAGCATGTGCCTTTCATGTTTTGCAGGCATGAGACATGGAGTGAGAGAGAGAGAGAGAGAGTATGTGAGAGAGAGTGAGAGAGAGAGAGAGGGGTTGTCAATATTAGACAGGCACTAACGAGCAAAGTGGGGTGAATATTACATGAAGCTCTCGGGCAGAGCTTATGCATGTCAAAACATTTGTAAGTGAGGTTTCTGAAAATTAAGACGTTTTTGTAAGAGCCATTTCAAAACGCATTTTGTCATGAATATATTTTTTAAATCCATGCATGCATGATTTTTAGTGTGATAATACAGTAAGTACTCAGTACATTTATAATCAATGCATTACACTCATTTGATGCTTCTGTGAAGAATATATTTAAAGCAATGTTATACAGGATTCAGAGTGCAATTCACTTATACACCGCTGTCATGAATATGTACACATGCATTTGTTATGACTCCATTACTTATGATCAAAAAACTAGGGAGTTGACTACAGCAAGAAGCCCAGCTGCCCAGTCTGTCTTTCAGCCTTTTCTCTGCGAACCTCTCACCGCTGACTAAAAGCCTATCAGATTTACTCGCAGGGGTTTTCTTAGTGGGTCCCTCTCTCTTCCTCTTTGCTTAGCTTCCTTTGCTGAGCCCGGTTACATTGTCGGCTCACCCGCCTCCAGTTCTGGTGCCCATTCTGGCATTGTTCCCTCGTCTGCTCCAGGCCTGAAAACCTCCTCTTTTCGGGCAGTCCAAAGCTGTGCTAGAAGTGCAGACACGAACAGTCTCCCCATGCTCTAAGCTCACAGTTCGCAGCACGGCTAACTGTATTTTCCAAACACATCATGTAAAGCCAGTTTGGCACTGACATAATCCTGTCTGTCCCCAGGTGAGAGAGAACACACTAGCTTAAAGCCGCTTTTGGGACAGACGCCAAGAAAACATCCATCTTTATATAGGACGCCTGGCTTCTGCCTCTTGGCATGCACGCTCACTTCATGACTGGCAGCTCTAACAATATGGATTCAGCCAAGTAACTGCCTGAGGCACACTGTAACTATAGCCGTGTTGTGATTTGCGCCATACCCAACATTATATTAACTCTTCCCTTCTCTCCTCCTACTCTCTGTCTTACAGAGTCACACCCACACATCTACCACAAATGCATGTATTGCATTCCCTGTTTTCCCCTCTCTTTCTTTCTGCAAAGACTGTTGATTAAAGTCCAGATTTATGAAATATACCATTACCAGCTGTTACGTCTGGAATTGTAACATCACACCTCATAACTGGGACACATTGTTTTCATCTTTATTTACCATGGTGTTTTGGGTAAAATGTTAAAAAGTGTAACTTTGCTCAATTGCTGGCAGCACCTGTAGCCTACTAGGTGGTGCTGTTCTGCCATTTTCGCAATGATGCTTCAACAAGTATAAAAAAACACTCCTAAAAAGTGTTTTCTTTAGCTTTTTTGGAGGTTATCAACAGTTTTTAAGTCATAGTTTTCCTTCTACTTTGAGTTCCATTTAAAAGTGTTGTGTATCCCTGATTTTAAAGATATAACATACAGTAATTAAACATGCTTTGAATCCTTGGTCTGAGTTTGCGAGGCCTACAGAGGGGTTAGATTATAATTTCAAAGTCAGTTATAACATTTCAGTCATTTCAAGACAATCCCATTTTAGATGGTTTTAGATGGATGTTAAACTAGGTCAGAGGATAAGGCTGTCTCGGTTCCTAGACACAACAGATAGTTAAACACAGTCAAATGTCGGACCACTAACCCCGAAACCCCACTGGGTACATCTCTCCATCAAAATCAGAACACATCTGAAACAATCCGCGGTGGGGCCAGTGGGGTTCAAAACATTGACTAGAATGGTTGCATATAGCTCCGGCGGGTGCTGCACACAAGGAGCGCTTCACATCTGTGCCAGGTGGAATTTAGATGCAGTGAGTATGACCATTTAGGGACATAGAGTCATTGTGGCACTATTCTGAGAGCATATAAATGAGCTAGAGAGACTAGTGTATTGATAAATCCTCCATTATTCTTGGTCAAGCTTCAATAAACCTTTCAACATAAGACATCTTTGACTGTGTACTTTCTCTACACTGACTAAAATGATCAATGATTTTGATTTGAAATAAATGATTTTCCAATGATTTTCCCCAACATTCCTTGTCATTCTGTTCGTTAAACTCAGTAAGTACAGAGCTTTAACTTACAAGAACAATTAACTTGGTATGTCAGAATTATTGTTAGATGTTTTAATGACTGTATTTAATAAAACTTTTATTAGGTGAGTAACTGTTGTATAAATTGTCATCATTTATATGAATTCAGAAGTAAGTCGTAACTTTTGAATTCTCATCACAGGTGATGGTTGATTCCAGTTTATGGGGTTATATTAATTTTATTTCCTCCATTTGTTTTTGAGAAGTATATAGCAGGCTAAGGTACTAAAAAGCATCCAAAAAGTTGGTATGGGTTCATGGCTCTGTTTGTAATGACAGATGGCAGAGCTTTGGGCACCTTGGCATTTTTTTTTGTCACTGTTCTTTTGTGCACAGTCATGGACAGGTTACTGATGGGATAGAAGAACCTGGTTATTGATTCATAATGATGGCCAATGTTTCATTGTTGTTGTCAACATTTTTTTTCATTCAAATAAAGTATGTTGAAATAAAACATGAGTGGAAATGATATTTCATGTTAGCCATTTGGTGGAGTGTTACTGATAATGAAATGAGATGTAAAATCAATATGTAAACACCAACTTCCTCTTAAGTAGCTGTGTTCCATTCTGCTGACATCTTTGACATTACTGATCTGTTATATTGTCAATATACTGAGAGAATTACACTGTATGTGGAATATTGTTTTGATTTTATTGTTTAAAGTTGCATTTAGTTATGGGACAAAAGTCTTTTACCGTGACTTCATGGTTATAAAAGCAATTGTCATAAATATGGAAGAGTCATACCATCAAAGAAAAACAGTGAATTCATTGTCCAATGGGAGTGAGAAGCAATATGGATATTCCTTGGCTTGAACAGGCACCACCATGTGTCCCAGGCACCTCCGATCCTACCAGCCTGTACACTGCATCCACCTCAAGCCACAGTTAAATAGAGCAGGTTTTACCAGCTAGTGTAGTGAACATTTATTGTCAACAGTTTATTTTCCCAGACTGGATAATCAGACTATAAAGCTGCTATTTTCTTCACCAATATGTGGTGAAAAGGTGAATCACCCAGGAAGCTCAGATGCCAGTGGAATGCAGTGGAATATAATTTCCCTTTCTGTGGTTTCCATGGTCATGGTAATGTTTGTATAATGTGTCATGTGTATGTTTGGGGTGGACCCCAAGAAAGATTAGCTGATTTCAATGGCATCAGCTAATGGGAGCCCTTTGAAACACAGCAAGCCATAGCAGCAAGATAAAAAAGTTGAGTGCATCCAGGAGAGCGGCTGCTGGCCTCCTTGCCTTTGCTTCCAATTTCTGTTGTAAAGGGAGATTTAGTTTCCCCTAGCCAGTCACTATAGAACAACACATCTGGTTGAATCTAGGGTTAAATCACGACACTGATGCGTAGTCATGTCAACATAGTGGTTTTGCCGGGGTTTTAGTGTTTGAGTGACGTAAAAACAAACTACAATATAGGACAATATTAAGAAGACATGTCGTGTAGCAGCGTTGATCTTGTGTATAATGGTCACCACTGTTCTTATTACTCCCCCTTGGTTCCAACAATGCTTGACAACTGCTTTACTGTGGTGCTGATTGGCTAATCGTTATCCCCCCACAGCACTCATTGGATCAATTCTTTTTAAACCAAGAAACCACTGTTTCATGTCCTGATGCCAGACCAGAACCAGTATACGCTGCACAGTGGGTGAATTCAAAGGTCTGGAAACAGGCAACTGACCTCCATATTAACAATATTGCTTATAATAACAATCTAATTTGTTTGATGTCATACTTTATTTTGACTTAACCAGGCTTGCAGAAAATAAACAAGCTTACTGATTTCTGCACAGACTGGTAATAGACAATATGAGAGACAAATCAAGGAAAGCTTCAAGGAATGGCAGCCTCAAAGCTGGTGTAGCCTGCTGATGGACAGCTGAGATGGAGGAACAACCAGTGGAAATGTGACCAGAACTGCTGAGGCTTAGCTGTCTTGTGGGGTTATCATAACCCTACAGAGAGAGAGGAGGAGAACATGCAAAGTTAAACATACACTCACTTGTAGTGTTTCCATGCCTCCCACACAAAGACATCAGTTTCTACTTGGAAGAAGCTTTTATGTTGAATCAAACTGTGGTAAAGAGCCTGCAGCTTCCACGGGGAAATAAAAGGAATGATTTACTTGGAAAGGACTTAATACGATAGAAAAAGCTATCATATTATTTTGCTAATTACTCAACAGAATTACTAATTGGTTACATTACTTGTAACACTTTCCTTAGCCCATCTTCAACAAAGTTGCCTTCCATCGACTCCGAAGCCAACATGGGTTTAGATTTCATCCATCCACCCATCCATCCATCCATCCATCCATCCATCCATCCATCCATCCATCCATCTCACAATTTCCCATCTTTCCTGGCCAAGCTGTTTCCCACTGCGTGTTAACACTGATATATTCTGACAATGATACTATAAAGGAGAGTCACAACTGCATATGTGTCTTGTTTGATGAAGAAGAATTTGCTGGGCATGTGGACACACCTAACATTCCACAAAATTATGGTCCAAGTCCACTACAGTATGAGTGTAGCAGTTCCCAGAGGCTGATACATGGTGACAAATACAAGTTTTCCAGAGTAGGTATTATAGCATAAAACATCTTTTTCACCTAGATTTATAATATACTGATGTGATGAATTATTATTCTCCTTATCCCTTTGTGGTGACTTTCAAAGCCCAAACTTCTACCTACAGTACAGGAGAGGACAAATGCAGCAATGCTGAAAACAGTGTTACAGCCAAAGAATGCAAATTAGCAAAGGTTGTTGATGCTTAGTTCAAGAAACATCCATCATCCATTCAACAACCATCCAGCCATTTCAGGGATCGTGCCCATGAAACATACAGGCCCTGGGGCAGTAGATGACATACCAGTGTATAGTCTGTCATTACAGAACATCAATTTGAGATGGTGATGTGTCTACAGATGGAATTTTGACCATAATAGATTTTTTGACAAACACATGGGGGTTCGCAGCTTTTTTAGTGGCTGGTAAATGGGAAATTTATGGTAAATTCAAACTTCAAAAGATACACAAAAGAGAAAATTGGTTTATCACATGCTTATTTACTTGTACTCATTTTGACTAGGGTTGAATAGCAGCCATAATAGCTATGTATTCACATTCTCAAGGCTATTTTATTACATTTAACTGCAGCATATTTCTTCAAAATACTACAATCAAAATGGCTCACAAACAGTTCTGCAAAATATATTTTTTTTAATTAATTCTCTCTTCTGTGAACAAAGTTCACACAAAGTTCTCATTTTCCAACACAATTTACAGAACCAACTTCATGAGTCATAAACAGTGACAACAACAACAACACTTTAGCGTTCCCTGAAAAGTGTTTCTATTGTTCTCTGTGCTACTAGCAGTGTTTCTGTATTTGGTTGTATTTTCTCTATGTGCCATATATTTTCTACGTGTTACACATATTGTCACGTGTCATGGTGAAGATGTTTTCTTATCTTGTTTGTATTTTGTCTAGTTAGTTTGTTTTCTTAAGTTGCAGTGCATCAAGCTCTTAGAGCCACTCTAATGTGCTGATGCTGGATGCAGTAAAAGCTTCATGTCAAGATGGTTATATGCTTTCATGTATCCACTGTATGGATACATGAAAGCATATAGATATATGGATTTTTTTTAAACCTTTTTTTCTAAAAGTAACACAAGTCAAATCAAATAATATGATTGTCCAATTTAAGGAGTGATATATTACTAGTATAAATATATTATATAAATAATAATAAATCACGGTGAAATATTAATAGATATTTTGTCCTGACTTAAACTTTTATAGTCAACTGTGTCCATCCGTGTTTCTATTAGCCTGATAACAAATATAACTTTCTGGGTGTACCAAACATTAAACTGTGGGTCAATAATGGTTTCCTTTTGTACTATAAATCTCATCAAGCTCTTTTGTTTAATATTAAGAACATATTTGCATAATTGCACATAATTAGAGAAAACTCCAAAGGGTCAAGAAAGCACTCTAAATCCTCATTATGACAGCCTCACAGGGTCATGTTTGGTCCACATTGGTTTGCTTGAAGTTACGTGAAGACTTTGTTGAGAGCTGTGCTCAAAGCCAGAACACACACACAGTTCAGCTTGGATAATTTTGCTTGGGCTAAAGAGTGTCAGACAAATCCATGTCTTGCCTCCAGGTGCACCTAGTGCTCTGCATTCCCTGAAACCCACTAAAAGACAGACCAAACAATGACTGACATGTCTCCACTGTTCAACTGCTCTCGGCTGAGAGCAACACCATTGGTGGATATTAATAGAAATACCTGTGGTTGATGAGTGATGTCCAATCCATCCCCACTTATTCTTCTCTGTCATGCACTACCTCCTCTGTCTGCCAGGGGCACATAGCTGCTGAGGAGATACCTAAGACACAATTATAAACACAGCGGTTGCTCTCTGCTCCTCTCACTCTCTTAACTGTCGATACTGTTGAAAAAAAGAAAAAGACTAAGGAATGGTTTTTTCAGGTGTGTCACTAAAGCAGCCTTATAACAACACACACTAAAGCAACTCAACCACTGGCTGTTGTGAAAGATGTAACCATGAAACAGCTCCATGTCATAAAGGGTTAGTTCGAAGTGGGATTGTATTAAATACTCATAATCAGTGTATTACCTAGAGTAGACGGCGGCAAGCACACCCCCAGTTTGGAGAAGCAGACAGGGGACCAGTGTAGAAACCAAGCAATATACTGCTGTAAGGCAGCAACAACACATATTTTGGCCTCCTAAAAAATTATTAGTATTAGTCAAAATATATGCTATACTTAGAACATTTTGGCTCTACCTTGCCACCAGACAGCCCTTTCCAACGGGAAACCGAAATGTTTATATTGATCTCTCCAAAGTGACAAAAACAGTAATTTTCTCTTGCAACACATGGAGGGTTGGTTTACCACTACCTTGATTGCAGCAACTAATGTTAGTGACATTGGTGTTTTAACACATTAGTTTGGATTTAACCCAATGTGCCACCAAAATCACACAATAGCACAAATTAAGTAACCAGTTGAGACAGTGGTGGACCAGCAATGTCTTCAAGGTAATATTACTATTATTGTCAAAGGAATCTGGTCACTTTAAAGAGAGAATGGATCCATATAATAATAATAATAATAATAATGTTCATCCTTAATTTATATTATTAATTCCATCATAGATTCAATTTAAAGTCTTAATTGTCTGAATTCCATATCTGCAATTCTCTAATATGTTTTTATCTGTATGGTTCCTGCCTTTTGATTTAGCCATGTTAACTACATGTGCTGTACACCATCGCTGTCTCAGTTGAATAGCTGTAGTGATTGGAATCTGATAGTTCTGCTTTCTAGAAAGGTGAGTATGGAGATAGTGTGTTTCTGAAATGGTAAAATAATACAAGCGTAGATTTAGAAACCAGACAGAGCGATGCAGACAATCAGAGAGATCCTGCTGTACCTTGAGAACCAGAGAACTTGATATTGACAGTGTTTCCCCAGTGTATTCTTACTGTGTAAAGGTGCATGTGGGTGTCTGTGTGCATGTGTGTGTGTGTGTGTGTACACGTGACAGAGCAACTTGTGGCAGCCTGTATTTGTCATGTTGCTTCACCTCCCTTTATCAAATTGCATAAACAATATTTCTGTTTAATATTTGAATATAAGTATAGACTTTGTGAATGTTTTGATTTAAATTATTTCTTTTGAAATAGTATTACAATCATTTTCTATAATCACAGAGCTGTAGGAGACCAAGACGTTAGCCATGTACTGGATTTCTACTTAAACAATTTCAGGTACCCAAGCGTAAACTGTCCATGGGGTCACCCATTGGTTTGTGTTGTTATGAAGGCTCAAGTTTGGCATTATGGAGGTGTTGTCTTGTTATTCAGAGCCAGAAATGACCATATTTGGACAGGAGCGTGGAGCTTGGCATGACATACTGTGAATTAGGCTGCGCTTTGTTTGGACTGCTGCGCCATGTTCTAAGCGTTCTCAAATCACAGATAAACAGAACACAAAACTTTGAAGTTTCTGAAGATATCTGAGGTCAAAAATAGGAAACAGAATCTTGATTCATATTTGATCAGCCCTGCCTAGTCATGATAGTTGTCAATCACATGGTAGCCACATGCAAAGCATACCTTCCTTTATCACCTGACCATGATTTATGAAATTAACATTATGCTTTATGGAAGAAGACTTGAAACTAATGACTGAGATCTACTGATTGAGGAAAAAGTTTACTGAGTTTATCAAGTGAGAAGTGGACTTGTTTTTGCGTAAAACTCAATACAATCAGATGTTACTGTTCCAGCCAATGAACCTGCCCCCTACTGGCCATTTTGTGTAGGCTTCACTTGGCAGACTTGCAAGCTCTGTCCCCTAATTATACTGTAAATGGTCAAACTCCATGCTCTCAATATGTGCTGACTGTCAGCTAATTGGATGTGTGGTGACAAACCAATAGCTTATCAATCTTCCTTTTCATAGCAACATGCTAAAAAGGACAAATGGAATAAATTATGTTCAAATTAATGCTACATGAGCCGAGATGTACCAAGTGGCTATTGCAAACCCTTTTGACGACTTTGAAATCCTTCAAATATAGGTTATATATACTCAAATGACTTACTCGGTATGCCTAACAATGTAACTGGCATTACATCTTGCAGAGAATAACAGTGTGCGTTGTGATCTCAAACCAACTTGCTGTTGGCTGGTCACTTCAGAACTTAGTGAGAATACTGTAAGACTATTTTAAGTCAGTCTGGGAGTCAATATGCTTACTTACAGGAACTTGAGCTGACCTCATGAAGTAAATCATTTGGTAGTGTTTGCAAACTAAATCAAATGCCAAGTATCATTTGCAGCAGCCGCTTGATCCAGGTCTGAAAAGAACTTGCTGGTGTAGAAAGGACATGTCATCACCTACAGTTACTGAATTCATTTAAGAATGACGTCAGGAATGATCTTAGGGATGGTGATTTGTAGTTGTGTTCAGCATTAAACTATTACAGCATCAGCCAATGTTAAGTGCAGAGACCCACCTGCTCTGTCTACATAAAAACACAACTTGAAGGACTGTACTTGCCGCTTTGTGATGAATTACCTTGGAGAGACATTTGTTTGCACGTCGTTCTGTGTCTTTTTCCACAAGCATCTCCATGTTTCCCTTGGTTAGCATGCACTGGCTGTAGCTACACTCTCCATACTAGAGTGGGCTGATTACTCATCCAAAGATGACAGCAGTTTCAAGCTCTAATGCCAAGGTGAGACTATTCCTCTTTTAAAATCTGATAACGTCTGAAAGCAAAACGTAAATATGATGACTTAATTGAAGATTAGGACATAGATAAGAACACAATAAATTGAGCTTATTGAACACAGAGAAACTTGGTCCAAATACAACATGATGAAGATGAAAATATAGCAAGATATTACAGAGGAAACGCAGTCCACAGCAGAGCTGTAAGAAACCCAGCTCTAGTCAAGGCTTTCAAAATGTTTCTAGTCCCACTTAACAGCATTCCAGAAAGAACATTCCACATCATCCACATACCTAATGATAACAAATAGCCTATTATTACAGACATATAAAGACACTAATGATCTGTCACGAAGTAGACAGACATGCAATTAAATATGCTGCCTGGCAGTTTACTGCAGGCACAGCAGACAGTGTGGTCGTAGTTCGGGGCTATACAGTCTCCTCAGGGGTGCTGCTGTGTTTCCTCTCACTGAACCATGTCAGTGGTTGGCCTTTAAATGCCACCATGGCAACAAGAGTGGCTCTGAACCTGATGCTGATATTATAGTTGGTTAAGAAGACTGCAATAAATGATGGTTTGAGGATTGATAGCAGGGAGTCAACGAGTCATTAATAATGATAGGAAAAAGAGTGATGCGGGAGTGTTGGAAGTGGCACGTATAGAGCGAGGTTGTGTAAAGAAATATGAGATTTTGAAAAAGAAGAGCACCAAAAGTACCTTGTTCAATCACGGACTTCTATTTCTACCCTAAGGAGATTCAGTTTGTCTTCTTTTTCTCTCTACCATGTGTACATTTCCTTCTCTCTCTCTCTTATGTTTGTCTCTTTTCTCCTACCTTTGAAAATGATGCTTGAGCCTGTGTGTCTAAGGTTAGAGGATGTTGTATGTTTTAAAGTCTGTAAAGCCCCTTGAGGCAAATTTATGATTTGTGATATAGAATTGACACAGAATGAATGCTAATATTGTTTCTTGTCTGCTGGATGTATATGGCAATGTTTTTTTGCAGGGGGTTAGAGATGCTGTTCTAACATTTATACAATAACTATGGAGCTACAGCCAGTCAGCTTATCTTAGCACAAAGAGTAAAAAAATATTAGCTTGGCTCTAAATGAAAGTAACAAAATCTACTTACCAGCACCTCTAAAGCTCATAGTCAACAACCAGCAGAGGCATAAGTCACTGCACCTAGCCAAAAAACAAAACAAAAACACAAACAAACAAACAAACAAACAAACAAACAAACAAACCCCTCTCCACAGCCTTGTGTTATTACACTACAGTTATTGTACTGTATTGAGATTTAGATGTGCTCGTAGGCAGATTTTGTTACCTTTGGACAGCTAGACTAGTTGTTTGTGTTTGTTAGCAGTCTGCATGCTAAGCTAAATTAACTGGTTGCTGGCTTCATATTTGCTGGACAAACTTAAGAGTAGTGGACTGATCAGACTATCTTAACAGTTAACAAGGACACCACTGACAGTCTTTTGAAACTTCAATTTGTAATTGGGTCTCAAACCTCACTGAAGGACAGCACACCAAATATGTCCCAACAAAAGTTTCTATTTTGATGATGAACACAACTGTCCATCATTTTTGATGTGTTACATTGGTTGTGTTGCTAAAACAACAACAACAACAACAAAACAAATAAAAAAAACAACCAAGGTGTATCTTGCCAAGGTTCCATGCTTCAGCTTATTAATGGCAGTGAGGATTCAAGATGTGTGTTTTACTGTAAAAGCTTGACAGTTGTTACTTAATACTATACTTGAAAACCTACATTAAAATAACTACAATGAGTGTGAATTTGTCAGTGTCAGTGACTCGCTCAGATCTTCTAGCTTTAGGCCTGACCTACACTTTACCCCGTGCTGTATAACCAGACAAGCTGTCATGTGGCCATTGTTTAGTGGCTTCTTCATAACAGTACCCTACAAAAGCTTGGGTGACACAGAAACTGAATAGCCACAGTACTTTCTGACAGCACCAGCCTTTGTTAGGATGAGAAAAGTTCAAGATCCCTAAGGATGGAGCCTCTTGGCCACATAGTCTTTCTCTATGTATGTGACAGACACACTGGGCCAAAAGGCCAGTGGAGGCAGAGACTGCTGAGAAAGAAAGGCGAGAGCTGAAATGAGGTGGAGCGATGACAGATTGGGAAATGAGGACATAGAAGAGACGGATTGAAACGGGATTCTTTAACTCAGAGCATGTACTTCTCAAAAACTCTCACAAGAACCAATGCAGGATGCACACCCACCCTTGGCACTACTTTCTTTTGGCTTTTTTTTTTTTTATCCTAGAGTCCCATGCCAAGAGACCCTGTCATGCCCCCAACCTATGAGCACCCACATCTATAATTAGCTTAACGACACACCTACTTACCACCCACGTAACAAGAACAAATGATCCAGCATAATTGCACATTGGACATGTTCAAACAATGAGCTCCAGGTTGAAAGTTCTTTCTCATAGAGCATTTCCTCAGGGAGGCAAGAGTTACAAAAGGCAATGGAGCAGGCCAACTGGACATACCCTGCCTTGCAGATACAGGTAATAGGAGAGGAGTGAGTGAAACAAAAGGCACTTGTGGCACCAGACATAAATATAATGAGGTGAGAAAGAAGGAGGGTGAAATTCAGAAAGAATGGCACATCCAGAGGCAGAAACAAGTAAAAGCTTGGCAAAGAACTGAAAGAGAAGAAGGAAGAAATGAAACTGAAAATATAGAGAGTGTGGCAATATGAGGTGATACCATAGATTTGGTAATAATGATATAAAAACAAACAAACCTCCAGTCCTCCTATTAAAGAGAATTGCCTATTTAAAAACAGTGCAGGATTCAGTGGCATTTAGTGGTGTTTGTTTCGCTCTGTTCAGTGGCTGCGAAAGTTGCGAAAAGCAAAAATTATTTTTTCCCACTTTTTTTTTTACTTCACTTCTGGTCTGTGTCATGTCATCAGCAAAGGTTAATTACATGAACGTTGTTGCCATGTGTTATCCAGATTTTAACCATGTTCAGTATATGATATGGAACATAAGAAACCTGGTTGTTCACATGCCTGTATGATCTTAACACTATCCAGAATTTTGATGGTCTGTGCAGAACTGTTATCGATTCCTCTACATCCCAGATTGTGAAGGTACCAGGTACCAGGTCTACTTAATTGTTCTTTTTAGATGCAATATTTGTTACATCCACCAAGGAGGTTAAATCGTTGGTTTGGTTGTCAGCAGGATTATGGAAAAACTACTGGGCCGATTTTCAAGAAACTTGGTGGAAGGGGAAGAAAGCATGCACAAACCCAACATAGTTAAAGTGAATGATGTGACGTGACTTGACGTACAACAAACTAAGCAGCCACCTCAAACATTGCTGGAGAAACAAAACACACACATGCACACACACATTTCTACAGTACATCCATAGTGCAAAGTTTTCAGTGTAGATCTATTGTTGGATTGTCTAGTTTCAGGATAAAAAGAAGTGTGGTTTGCCTGCAAAACAGCAGTATATTTAGGGCAAAACAACTCTGATTATGTTGTTCACTGCTGATCACTGTCACATAATCGACTGGTGCATTTGACCACTTAATGTCCCACTTATTTACATGCGTTATTCAAACCCAAAGAGACACTTCAAGTCTATTGTCTACATTCTCAAAACCGCAGTAATTGTGATTTAAACTGTGAGTGCTGCCAAATGAATCTGAGCCCATAACATCTCTGAAAGGATGTTGTTCTACAGTAATAACAGTGAGTGTGTACAGTTAACTCAAACTAGCAAATAACTTATAGGATAAGGATTCTTACTGTCAACCAAAACCAACAATGAATGTATCTCACAGTTGTTGTCTATTTAACCAAATCCTATTTATTTATTTTTTGTGCCACAGAGCTCCATTGTTTAAAAAAAAAAAAAAAAAAAAACTATTAAAACACATCAATGAGCTACACTGTTACACTGGGTGAAATGCTCCTTTGTTACCATGAAAACACACTGTAGTTCATTTTTGACAGTCTCGCAAACACTGTTCTGCTGCTGTGAACGCTCCCTAGCACACTGAATGCGTATTAATCCAGGGCTGAAAGTAGCTCTTAACAAATACACAATTTACTCTTATTTGAGTAAGGTTTACTAAAAACTACAGTGACCAGTTGTTATTACAGAAATTACTGATCCTTTTAGAAAAATAAAGCTATATATTTGTGACCTGTTCTTAAAGGGTTATTAAGGTCTTTGGGTGGAAACAAATGGGCTTGTGGCTGAGTGCCACAAACAGGGTTTGAAAGTCTGAAAGACATCGACTAACACATTGTTGGTTTTGGGGTCTTTTCATGGAATTTGTTTAAAAAAAAGAAGAACACCAAGTTCATCTTTTAATTGACAGGCGTGTAACTGCTTTTTTGCTCTGACTAATTACTCTATCTTGCCTCTTTGCTGGGAAACATGGCTTCCATGATAGCAGTGACACAACAAAGTATGACAAGTAAAAGCCTCAGATTCATATGATGGTGGTAAAATCGTTTCACCAGTTGAAGGCCAATATAAGGTAAAACTGCTTTGCACTTACACTGTAAACCGATTGAGAGTGAAATGCCACAGAGAGTTAAGATAATGACATTTAAGCCGCAGTCATTATATTCAGGAAGTTGTAACATACTACATCTGCCCCTGGTCACATCAGCCTCTCTGTGACATCTGTTACTAATGCTGAGCAAGTATATGGGAAACTTTGATGGAACTGAAAGATTTGGATTCATTCAAAATAAAAGCAGCCATCATCTCTAATTGGCTTTTAAGATGGTTAAATCTCCTGACAGAAATCACGCTGACGTATCGGAAAAATCTCCACAGTGCCACATTTGACTGTTAGCAGAGTCCAAGTTTGCATGCTTAACTTGGATGCAGTTTCTATCCATCCTGCTACAATCTGATTGTGCAACAATATTTGTCATTGGGGGCTCTTGTGCCCAGAGCCAATGATAACAAAGCTAACATATCACATGTAAATCTATAGGAAGGAAATTCTGCAAGTGTAAATGGCAAATGTAAAAAAAAAAATAAATAAAAAAAAAACACTTCTGGCAATCAAGCTCCACTAAAGCTGGTCATGTTTACTGCGGTTGCTCAGTGACAATCTCTCATCTTGATCAGCATTTATCAAAAGAGGCAAATAGAAGATGTCTACATGTGTGCCTGTGACCTGAGTTCAAGGGCTGACTGAAGTACAATACTCAAGAGCTAAACAACACAGAAACAGGCTCCAGAAAATGAGAAAGGTCAAGTCATGGCCCCGCAGTGCCCGGCCTGTTGAAATAACAGCCTCAAATGCAGTAAATATTGACTTTGCTAAGCCAGTGTTTACCTTTGAGGCTTCTCAGAGAAGCTACAAGGCAATTCATTTTTGATTTGAGCCAATTTCACTGGTTTTTAGTGTAGCATTGTAAAACTCACAGTGTATTTTAGGGTGTTTGTATGAAGTAGTCCTCCCAACAATGCTTTAATTGCACTGTACAGGAGTCATTGTGGACATGCAAAGACTGCAATCTGCACGCTAAGGATGTTGAATGCAGGGAGAGACAGTTTCCATTGTGCCTCTCTGAGTGTAAACCCAGACTTACACAGTGGCTGACGCCTGACCCCCCTTTTATATAAACTCAATCCAGAACAGATAGCGAGTGGCTTGCCAAAACGCCAGCTCAGCATTATTACCCTAATGTCTGCTTGCTGTTATGTTGCACATACACTACAATGACAGATTAGATCAGAGTTTTTAAATTATTCAAGGTGGAGCAACCGTTTGAATCTGAAGAGACTCAAATACCCTTTGGTTTCACAAACTAATGCCTTTGCACTCTGTGGCATTGTCTTGCCTTAGACACAGAAAATGTTTTCCATTGGTGTGCATTTAACTCCAAGGACTATAACAAATGTTTTGCTAAGCATTATATAAAGGGAGTGATTGTCATGGTGATTAAAAAAAAGAGAGATTGAGATGCAGTGAACCTTCTGCTGTTATTCACCTGTCACCTTAAACAAACACATACCAGGGAACGTGACGTGAACACAAAAATAACAGCTCAGAGTACTGACATGAGCACAGAGGCTGTTCTCTTACCTTTGTGCTTACTTGCAAAACTTATTTTTTATTGCCTTCATTTGTTTCAAAAGTGTACACTGTGTTGGATTGGTAAAGTATTCACATTACATTCTTTTTGCTTGTGCCTCATCTCCTCCTTGAGCATGTTTACACAGCATGCAGTATATGACTTTGTGTTGTACATGACACTTGAATTGCAAGACAAAAATGGGGTAATATACAAACCACCCTTTAGAAATGTACCACTATACTTAGATTTGATTTGGTATAAATGTTGGACTCATATGAGTTCTTCAGTGTCTTTAAGCTCTTTAAGTGGCATTATCTGCACATCTACTATGCACATCTAAACATTATTTTCTTTAACTACCACAATGTACAATCATTGGTTTGGTAATGTTTCCAAATGTTGATACAATAAACAAGTACTTGCCATACCAGGCAGGGTAAGCTAATTCAATTTTACATTTTAGGATTGACAGAGATTATTATTATTAGTAGAGCACTTCCCTATTTGTGACTGTCAATAGCCAGATGTTTTGAGCTATTAAGCATGTTTGGAACTCACATGAGAAAATTGATTTGTGAAAGATATGACTGGTGGTGTCGCTACATCCGTAAACATCGGTACTGCACATGTGTAACTCTCAAAAGAGATGAGAAGGAAGTGATAACTCACTTGTTATCTACTGCCATACACTGTATATGTACTTTACTTTTGTCATATATCACATTTATGTATGCTGGGCCACTCGGAGGTTACATCTGGGCCGGATATGACACATGCATTGCAGCACAACTCATAAAGCTCTTGCCATACTTGATTAGAGCTATGTATGTAATGGAGACCTGTGTTAAGCTACTAGTGTAACAGATAGATGAAGCTAGCAATGTTATGTGTTCCACGTCTGAAAGGAGCTCATGAGAGGTGCTTAGATATAAATTCCTTCCTGCTCCCAGTGGAGGTCATATAGTGTGTTTAAAGATAGAAATGGATAGCTGCGGTATGTCATATTGAACTTCCATTAATATAAAGGAGTGATTTGCTTTGTCAAGGAGGCTGTGTCATGGTGTGATAAATGAGTACAAAGACTTCATAAATACCCTGGGAGAAAGGCAGTGGGCCTGGGACAAATGCCCAGGATCCACTTAGAGAAACAGAACGATTTATGCTCCAGAAAGAGAGAGCAAAAGAGAAGTGTGAGAAAGAAAACAAAGAGGGAAAAAAAGTGACAATTTCTTCTTTAAAGCAACATTTCATCATTTTTCTACGCTTAATATAACTGATTTTTATTCATGTTGATGCTACACTGACAGGTCGGGTGAATGGTTTTATAAGCAGCATGGAAAGCTGCTGTTAGCTAACATTAGCTTAGTTTGTTAGCCAGGCTAGTGTTAGTGTTTGTACCACAGGCATTTTCGGCCACTGGGAAGTGGAGGTTCAGGCCTGTGGTGTGGGCAAATGCAGATGGGGAGCAGAACCGGTGTCGCCTGAGAACCGGAGCTGGGCATGCGGGCAGTGTAACCAGGCTCTCTATGGACAAAAGACCAAAGAGGATGTTGACATAGGAAGCTAAGAAGAAAAAATGAAAGAGTGACTGAACAAGAAGCCTCTAGACAAGAGTAAATCTAGGACTGACTCTTAGTCGTTGGCTAGAGCTTTGTGAAATAAAAGGCTGAAAGACAGACGCCAAACTGGACTTCTTGCAGTTAGACTATAATATTAGCTGGCTGCTATGTCTTATGTTGTTGCACTTGATTGATGTTTGTCTGTTACCAAAGCTGTCAACTTGCTAATTTTTATCATAAGTAATATGATCATAAAAAAAATACACGCGTACAGCTGTACATATTTACAACAGTGGTATTGCACTCTGAAAATTGCCAAAACACAAGTTTCTACAAAGTGTTACTCTGAAGCAGAATGAAATCTAGAGTTCTGTGATATGAAACAATGTGCTACATGATGTTATCTCCTCTCTTAAACACACTCAAAATCATTTTCTCTCACTGGCTGTCACATCACAGGTAAAAAGCCAGGGCTATAGACCTTTTTCACAGCAGCCATTTTGATATAAAATAGTAGGGTAAACACAGGTGTTACCAATGATACTGATTAAGGTTCCAAAATGGCAACTGTGAAAAAGGTCTACTGGGAGACTTCTGTATCTAAGCTTGGCTTTATGTTGTGGGAGCAGATGTGGGAAATCTCTACTGAAGCTAAAGTTAGCAAACTGCATTGCGCCATCTATATTCGATTGAGCATCAAAGTTTACTCCTGACCTTCGAAACAGAAGTTTGAGAAAACCTTTCAAAAAGCACCAATATAAACGATAAAGGTGTCATTTGTAACTTAACAGGCTCAACAAACTAATACGTGAGTGGGGGAGATGTTATTCAAGCGGAGTCTGTACACACCCACGTTACTGAGTAGAGGTCTAATCAGGCAACATAATTAAAATCACCTGTGTGGGTGCAGGGACTTTAACGAGTCAGGCCACAGTCACCAATGAAATCCTGTCTCACAGTACACTGGAATAAGTGCACTCAACACAAGCAGTTACAAGTCACAAGCAGCATTACTTCTCTTCACTTACTAGGTCTGGGACAATATGCTTATCACCTCATTCAATCCGATATGTGCTGCAATTCAATACTCTGATTAATTCCTTTTTAGACCAAGAGGAAAAGTTGAATCATACACTTCTAACACTCTATCATGAGTCATATTTCCAAAAACAATGCACATCACATGTCATTCAGTCTTTGAGTTTTATAAATACTTAAACTGTTACATTTAGCTGTTCCTGCTCATCAAGCTAGTGCTTGATTTAAAATGGAAAATATAAATACCGTATACGGTATATGTGTTGCCCTCCTCCTCTACTACATTTTCAAACACAATGGGAATTTTGAGTTTTGACACTTTGAAGTTGCTGTAGTTAATGCGAAGGCAGCTGCTATCAGTTTGTATGTAATGTATAAGCACACATGTTTTATATGAATGTTAAGTAAAACAGATCATTTGTTAAGGTAATATTACTGCGGTGCTAATTTCCATTAGCACATCAGTGCTAATTCCTATTATGTGTTAGCATCGAGCTAAGTCTATATATATATGCGTACACACATGTGTGTACACATAAATCAATCCAGGATTCAAAAAATAAATTAGAATAGTGTAAAAAAACTTACACTCTTCTCTCTCTCTCTATATATATATATATATATATATATATATATATATATATATATTTTTTTTTTTTTTTTTTCTTCTTCCCCCATCACTAATGGCTCATAATGGCTCAGTACACAGTGTCAGCAGCACAACATGTAGACAGACAAAATACACAAAGTGTGATCACAATATTCCTACATATTTATTTGAAGTGTTTTTGACATCCATTACTCATCCACCTCATAGAACAGATCGTACTGCAAATAGTCAGTGATTTGTTCATTTTAACTGCCCACACACCACCAACCAATACACACACACCCATGTACACCACCCAGAGGCGTTACTTAATACTACAGGGAACATCGTGTCTCTATGATAACCTCGTTCTTCCCCAACTACACGCTGCTACTTGTCAAATTGATCATGAAGGTGACACTACTTTAGTATATAGTGTGTGTTTAGTATAAAGACTACAATATAGTATAGAATTATTTACAGTATATAGTTTAGAGAATATTAAAGATCCAAAGGGCACAATCACAAATCTGTCTGCTCCTTCAGCACCATGGACAGCACCATGAATTTCTCAATACGGTTAATCGGGATTCAATAAATCCAATATCAATATATTGGCCAATGTTATTTATACATATATACTGCATATATACATACACAAACATTTTTGCAGTGATGCCTCACGTGGTTATCAAACACTTATGACAGATATTTTACAGAGTTGTCTAAAGCATCTTTTCTAGCATTATGTTCTATATTGGATAACATATTCACTGATACCTATATGTCAATATGTTGGCTGATAAAACTTTCCTACCTATATATATCAGTTGGACTATAATTCCAACTTGCACAAACGTCAGTACGATGAAGGATCAGTGAATCAGGCAGAGCAAACTGAGCAAGGCTGTAATGCTGCGCCACAGCCGCCAGAGCGAGTTCAAGACAATAGTTCTGATTCTACCAGAAGTGCTGCGGTGAATTCCAAAAGCATCCCAGAAGTGGCTCTGCACTCCAGGGAAAATATCCTCAATCAATCTGGCCAGAGTCAGACATAGAAACGGCATATAGAAAATACGATCAATTTTCTCTGGCCCTGTTTTCTGAGAATTCTCAGTTATTGTATTACTTTTTAATTCATGCCTTTAAAAGCGCTGCTTGTGTGTGATTGGACACATGCCACTAAGTTGCTGGTTATGTTTTCCGTATGGCTTTGAATATCAGGTGCTTGCACTCAGTAGAGTTAAGTAGAAGAGGATTCATGGATCCTCCCTCAAAAAACAAACAAACAAAACATATGCAATACTTTCCATGCTGTTTATGTGCATGCACACTTTCAATGCCTTCTATATTTCCAGTCCGGAATCGAATAAAACCCCACTACTCGTGTACACAATAATAGCCATCCGCACCTAGCAGTAAATTAGCCACTTGGCTATGCTCAGGCTCTCTTAATGAATGATTGCATTTTCTCATGACTTTGTCCTCATCTTTTTTCTCTTGTACAAATCAGCACAGCATGATGGGCGGGGCAAAGCGAGACTAAGGGAAAGAGTGACAGCAATAAAAGACTTTTAGGGTGCAAATGGGTTTCACATTTACATTTTCAAACTCATAGTCATAGCTCATTAGACAAATGATATCAAGTGTTCTTTTTTTCTTGGAGGTGAAATGGGGAGTGTTAAAGTAACACTGAGGTGTCTCATAGCCAAATGGATGTGTGGGTTGGAAGACTTTTCCAGGAATCAGATTCTGTGATTCAGTGTGGGAATGTTGAATACCTTTTTATTGCTCTTCTAGAAAAATAATTTAGCTGCTTAATAGCTTTTGATACTTTTGGTGTTCTGTTCCCTGTTTTCTCTCTCACTTTTGCCCTCGTTTTGTAACTCTGACTTCACCTTTCCTGGAATGTCACAGCCCACACCCCTCCTTCTGTCACTGCTCTCTTTTTCTCTCTCTGCTTCATACTGGGAGGGATTCCCACACCTGACCTCACATGGCTTCATTTTTATTCACTTCAGTGCGCTCTTTCCCTAGCCGATCCTTGGCCTTAGTTCCCCTTAGCTCTTGGCATAAGCCTGTCCAAAAATGGCAAAGAGAAATGGAAAAGCTTCACAAGCAGGTTAGAACACATTATTCAGTATTAAGAAATAACCAGCCCGATAAGGAGCTCAGATATGGGTAATTTTAGAAGAAAAACACTCACCTAAACCTGAATTATCAAACCAGCACAGTCTAATTATTTCTTGTTGAAACATAATTACACGATCTCTGAAAGATCAGATGAGACAGAGGTCTATGAGAAAAGAAAACAAAAGTACACTTGTAATAAGAGATGAGTAAAAAAAAAAAAAAAAATCAAGGGTAACAGAGCAAGGGCTATGTTTTAAAACTTTTGAAAGGGTTCAATGAGTTTGCAATTTCTATGTTTTTCTTCTGCAGAACAAAACAATTTTCAGGGAAACTGCTAATGCCTTCCAACTCTGTTTTTTGTGTGTGTGCTGGAACTATTCCACAAACACATTGCCACCACAGATATCATGAAAAAATATTTTGATTGGGCCATCAAAACATCCCACATGTGGCCGTATGTAATCAAACAAACGTGGCATCTTTTGCGTTCGCTCTGAGTTTAATTTATGAGCATGGGATCAAATCCACTAATTTCCCTCAGGCCTGTTGGACATGTTCCATCTACTCCTATAATTTGTATGGCTCTGTGCTTGATGTCTGTTTAAGCAACTCCAGCTCTGCTTGAGTGATAATCCACACACATGCAATGTGTCGTAAGTTGTTACAAGCCACAAATTTTGATTGTATTTCATTGTTTTGTCAGTTGAAACTGAACCCGACCTGCTTTGTGGCCAGTAAAGCTAACAAACATGACTGCAGGACCAGCTGAGTAAGTGAAAAGGCCAGTTCGGCGTCTGTGGTGAACATAGACTATGAAAGATGCAAACATTGTCCCCATGAATTGTAATTTGTAATTTGTAATTGAAGTAATTTTGGTAACATAAGGTTTGTGACGGGATATTTGATATGTATCTATGTCTATGTCTATGTCTATCTATCCAGGTAGAAGAGCATGCAACGATGAGATACTATTCCACTTACTGACAGCTGGCAGCAGGAAACATTACAATTACAAATTACAATTCACCAGTAAAGGGAGGCGAGGACCTAGCGGATATAAATATGGATGTAAACAATTTACAGTGTTGCACATTTGGCTTTGCAAATATTTTATGAGGAAGGATAACTTCTGCATTCTCCAAGCTGGACCAGGTAAAATGGCTTTTTGTCAATGGAGTCTGGCTTTGAACAGAGCAAGGTAACCATTTCTGGTTAAACAAAATGATCGTAATCTTTAAAATAGGTCTATCTCTGTTGAGTCCTTTCCATAATAACTTGTAAAAATTATCTGAGCCAGTCAAAAAATAAGGACTTTAATGGACATACTTTTACAGTGTGCAATTGCCCCAAAGGATTACATTGCAGACTCACATCTCTCACTCAATACTGCACCGAAATCAAAAAATAATGGAGTCATTTAGACACAAAAACATGGGAAAATAGTGTCCATGTTGAAATAAAACTAAAGTTATTCTTTAACATGTTTGGTAGGCCTCAAGAACAATGCATTTTGGTGAGAAACACTAAATCCAAACAAGACTGTTGTTGTTGTTGTTTGCATGATAATTTCATAACTTAACTTTTTGTTATTAGTAGTGTCAGTGGTCAAAGATGTTAGGGATTATTGAGTTGCTGACACTCACTGCAGAAAATGGACACAGTTGTACGTAGGACTGACTAGACTAGCTGAAGTGCTTCTCAAAAATATATTCATTGCCAAGAGGTGATGCATCAAATCCAACATCCAGACTCAGAAGTAAGCGTCACACCTCTCTGTGAGCAGACCTCATTTGTTTGTATGGGGAAAGCCCCATCGAGATAGAGCGGCAAGGCCTGCAGCCATCTGCCTATGATTACAACTTGGGAACAACACTACAACAATGGCCACTTGGGCATGGCAAAAAGCAGGGGAGAGCCCAGCAATGATCGCACACAACAATTACTAGGGAACCAAATCCCCCAAGTCGGCTGTTTGTAGAAGTAAAACCCAAGGATTTGGCAGGCCAGTGGTTGTGAGGCATCCAACATGCAAGTGAAGCCAAGCAGCACACTCCCGATCAGATCAGAGTGGTGTCACGATGGGCCCTAATCAAAGCCATGTATATCCATACAATATATACTGTGTATATGTACATATAGTACATATTTTCTGTGACAAAAAGGATGACAAACTTTACGTGACTCAGTGTAATTTTTCTATTACTTGAAGAACTTTCCAAAATAGAAAAACCACACTTACAGTACTGTGGTTCACTATGGCTCTGATGGTAGTTCCAGTTGATCGGGTGGTCTATCTTGACTAAATATTGGATGGACTGTGTGAAATAATTTTATAAAAAAAACTTTCATGACGTCCAGATACTTTGGTGATTTTTATTTTTAGGGACAAAATTTTAAGACATCCAACACTCCAGCTCAACTTCTATTAGAGAAAAGAAAAGTCCTATTGGCTCGTGTGTTAGCAAGTTAGCATAGCATTCAGCACTAATTCGGTACAAACACTAAACTTCTTAAACTTCTTGTAGTTTTAGTACAGTAACTACACATCTTAGAGACAGGGCAGTGGTTTCAAAATGCTGGGCAATGTATTGTTTTCTCGAATAAACAAGATGACCCTCCACTCCCTGAATTATTGTTTTTATTTAGAGGAACTTAACAGCAGTGAAGATTCTTGTTTTTGTTCATCTTCAGTGGTTTAAGTTCTCACATCACTGCAGCAATGTAAAGGTGTACTAACAGGATGTGTCAGTACTCACTGTTGTGTGCGGTAAGAGTTGCAAGAAACTAGGAAGGTTAACAACAAGAGATTAGGGAATCATTGCTTTTTAGCCTGGTATTACTGTTTACAGAATTATAAGGTTGTTGCTGATTAGATCTAAGGTAAAGGGTATAATATTTAAATATTTGAGTAAAGTAAAGAGAGAAATCCTGTTGGATTCTTTTCATGTCATAAATTAAAACTCCACATCACACAGCTGATGATAGGCTCTTTGAGATGTGGCAGATATTGAGTGCGGAGACTGTGGAAGCCACCCTGGTAGAGGATACCTTAAGGCAAAAAGACATAAAATGCTGTTCACTCTTAGATTTCAGAACAAAAAGCCAATTAATCATTATTTTTATTAGGATTATACATTCACCTCTGCCAAATTCTGTTAAGTTGTGAGGCTGGAGGGCATTACAAGGACAGTATGGCATGGTGCATGCATGTTTTCTTGTGTGGGAATGTTTACGTTTGCGTGCATGTGTGCAATAAGCTGGTGTCTCTTTCAGCATCAATGAACAGAAGCTACTCACTCAGTAACAGATAGCCTAAGATCATCACTGGATACATTCCACTGAGCCCATTAAAACTGACTTGTGTAAGAGTGGCTTGGCATGCAATAATACTTATTTGAACTGGTAGACAGGATTAAATGCCCCGATGCTTTGGTATGTCTGTAAGCAGACACACACCCCAATATAGCCAAAGAGGGACTTCCCCATGAATCCTGGAAGCACAGTGTTCTCATACTTTAAATAAAATGTGTGCACATCAGAAAGAAAGACCGTCCTACATGTATATCAAGGCAAAATATGGCTAATGGTGAACCATGTTTATGTATGTAAAATAAATGAATCAGAAATACAGCATATACAAATCCTTAAATATGAATACAGTAATGTCTTTCCACATTTTAACTGCCAGGATGTTAACAGCGTCTCCAGTGTAATACCTTACATTACAAGGTTGTGCCAAGTCGGTCTACTCTGAAATTTATCTTAATGAGCGCTGCAGGAGATATGACTTAGATAATATTTTGACATCTGTTTCAATATGTGATTTCACCCTCAGTGGGAAAATTAAGTTATATGACTGATCATCTTCAGATTATAACAGCAATATTTATGGGACTCTAACCACCCAAAACATCTGTTGCTAATTGCAAGTGACCATATGGACACTTTTTAACATTCAAAATTGTGGGTCACATGGGACTTTGTTGGTCAAAATAGGGAATATTATGCACTATCAGTGTGTTTTCCAGGCATGAAAGTATATGCAATAGAAGACATGATGTGAATTAGCTTGTCAGCTTGCTAACACATGTAACATTGTGAGAGTTAATAAGTAAAAGGTTGTTTAACACTCAAGACCAGTAGCTCCCAACTGGTTTAGCTTCAGGGTCATGGTCCATCCACTTACATCCTCCTTCCTGTGAGGAGAACTACTACGCTACCCTTCAATGAATTCACAAAGTAAAATACTTATGTGATGACCCCTGCTCTATTCAGCAGTTTCTTTGTGTTTTGATGCATTTCATTGTTGGGCAGGATGTTGATTAGTGCCTCCTGGTAACACCTGGACCTGGTGTTCCCAACCTAGAAAGGCGAGGTCCTGTTACTCATGCTCTTTCTTGCTCTGCTTTTCACTCCTTCTCCTCCTTCTCTTCTCTCCTGCAGGCACACTGCAGATCGTGTGAGGAGGGCAGGTTCTCTTTTGTCCTTTTGTGCACCTTACACCCACACACGATCGCATCTCATCATGCACACCTTATACGACTGATTCCACCGATACTCACACCCCACGCCATGTTAATGTGCACTCATAATTCATTTGCTCTTGTTGACTCTGCGTTGCTCTAAAGTATTTAGTTGGTCTATTTTTGGTTTTGGCTAGGTAATTTGGTTGTGCCTCATATAGGTGTCTGTTTTCTACACAGTGTTGATTACACATTGATTGGGTTGAGTGGGTCCAGCTGTGTGCTTGCTTTGGTTTGGTCTTTTGTTGCAGATCTTCTGGTTTGGGGAAATGCACCATGTGTTCTGGATCCTTTCTTTCTGTCAGTTTTTGTCAGATTGTTGTCTTTTTGTCAAGAACTGTCCTTAAAGCTTAATTACAATTAAATAGAAAAGAGACTGCAATTACGGCTTAGAAGAAAAAGTGCTAAAATAATGCTTTCAACCAATGTCTGTACTTTAATGCATAACAGTTATCTTTTCTACTTTTTTGGATTCTTGTATGTTGAATACTATTGTGTCATGTGTGTGAGTTAGCCTCTCCTCTGTCTCTGCTATAAGCAACAAAGACAGGATTAATAGGGTGCTAAAATATAATTGGATTTCAAAATAAAAGATCTGTTACCAAAATCCAAAGTTGCTTTTTTTTGTTTTAAGTACAGGAGTGTTAACAGCAAAATTTAAAGTATTAAAAGACTAATGTACAGACATTTCTGTGCATTTAGTGATGTATTGTCTTCATCATAATTGTATTCACTAATGTAAAAATGTGAGACATTTGACTGTTCTTCAGTAAATGTACTTAGTAACATTTCACTACTGCCAAGAAGTATTGGTAATATGTACAATATGTCTGAGAAAATTCACTCTTGGTCCCAGCTTTGCAGTGTCAATGTATGAAGAGTATCAAATGATTAATATAGTATACAATATATATCTCTGTATCATGTTTGGTTGAGCACTACAGAATATCTTGTAAATCTATAATGACATTTTTTCTCTTTGGTTTTTTTCCTCACTCTGATGGTTGTCTATAGGGATAGTTTTACATTGTTTGACATTTTCCTAATCCTTGTGAAATACTCCATGTCAGGGAAGCTGTGGGTACGTACCTGAGCTGGACTCTCACTGACACACACCTTGGCAGTGCAGAACAAGAGTCCATTCTCTTTCACTGCAGACCATGAAGTAAATACATGAGCGGTGTAACAGAAACGCTTCAGATGATGAATTGCTGTTAGTTCATTGGTTAGACTCTGACTTTATGTCTGAGTGAGTGACATTTCCTAAGAGCTAAGCTTTTCAACTTGTCCCAGAGTTTGCTGTAGCCACCCACAAATGCCACTTGAAACCCAAGCCAACAGTTTCTATCAAACAATGAGTCAGACGTACAAAAAACACACAATCTCAACCCTACTCATGTATCCATGAATTGAAACATTTTGCTATTGATGTTTCCAAATCTTGCCATTTTGGTCATCAATCATAGTCAGATACTTTGTCCTTTAAGGTAAAGCCTAAAAGCTTTCTTAAAGCTTCAGAAATACCTTCCTTTTAACCCATTAAGTGTGTGGACACAATGTCGGAATGTCTAAATGCCAGTCAAAATGTGAACGAATTTTTTAGTCTGTCTTTTTAGGTTCAGTTTTTTTATTGTTTGCTAAAAGTGAAAAGCTTTTCATTTATACATGTTTTAAGCCTGGGTTTGCAATCTTATGGAAGCGGTAAGATTGTGTTGTGAGGGAGAGCCTATCCTACCGTGCATAGTAGCAAGCATCATCAACATTGAGTTCAAGTGTTTTGCTCACATGATATCACATGATCACCATCAGCACATAGCAAAACTTAAGTGGCTCTCACTACGGAGACTGAGGCTGGTTTCCGGGGGACATTTCACCGAAGCGACTTTTCCACAAAAATTCAAAGATCTTTTCTGAATAAGTTGCCAAAGACACTACCTACTACCACATTGCTGTTGTTTGTTGTGACAACGTGTGTTGCTCAAAATTTCATCACATGATCATAGATAAACTGCAGGACACGGTGACTTTTATACATATAAACTATATATATATATATATATATATATATATATATATATATATATGTAAGTATAAGTAAATGTATATAAGGTACCTTCTCTTTTGAGCTTAGTGATACGATAGAAATCCCACCTCTGCATCTCCTTTACTGGCAGTGTGTTTCTGGAGGTTCAGTTGGCTACCAGGCATAGCCCAGAAGCTGACTGCATAATGATCTGCTGCCTTTGTAAATTAGCCGAATACACAGAGATTGCGGCCACAAACTCAATGAAAACTACAGCACACATTTGGACAGTGCCAAAGTAAATCTGGCCCTGATCAGCACTAATGTTAGCAAGCTAGGCTTACTAGCTTCTGCTTTCCAAGTGGAATACAGACTTAACGGCATGATGAGTTCTTCAAAATGTTGAATGTTGGAGGTGCAGATGGCTAAAATCACTAACAGTTGATAGCCATGCTAGACTTGCTGAAAAAGGGGGAAAAAACAGCTTGTATCAATGTTCTCCAGTCAGAAGCACACCACAGAAGATGACAGTGTGTCTCCTAGCAAGTCCTGTCCTCAGATATTAGTCAACCACTACCATGGAAAATGCCCACCCAGAGGTTTGAAGCTTGGATGCTGTTTCCAGAAATGTGTCCAATATGGTTTTATCCTAGTTTGAAAAATTTTAGAATATGCACAATAGCTTTAGTATCATCATAAGACCGTTTTATACAGAGAGAGATGGAGAATAGCACCATAAAGACCACCTGCCATTTCTTACATTTCTTACATCATTTTTTACACAGAATCACACAAGGGTGGTATTCCAGATGCAATAGAAGTACTTCTGATATCTCTACTTTGTTTCCCATTGCAGATAGCACTCCCTATGTGGATCCTGTTCCAACAGTTGGAAAACAACTGAGGGAGCTTTACTTTGGTCTTGAGAAGCTGCAGCCTTTATTTCACTGACAAACTGTAACCTACACTGCACATTTACTACCAGATGGGCAACACTACTCACCTTTTCCTCTGCACCAATCACATTCACCGTCTCACTCTCTCTCTAGCTCCACCACACACGTACTATGCACACATGCATCCCGTCCTGCCAGTTAACCTTTTTACATATCCTGGTTCAGCTTCCTAATCACAGCTTCACCAACCTCGTATATACGATGACATGACAATGGGGTCTAATCGCCAAAGACTTTTCTCGTCTTTGAGAATGTCTCTCCTGATTAAAATGTGTAAATGCTAGTGAAGTAACAACATCTCACCATCTCATTTCACGTTCACAGCTCATCAAACCGTCAACTCCATTTAATTGTTTAATTGTTTAAGTAATTTTTCAGCCAACAACCTCTAATTCTACTTATTTTTGAGTATTTTTTAATTTTCCTTGACTTATGTGATAGTAGATTGTTGTTGAGGGTTATGGACTGTTAATTGGACAAAACAAGCTATTTGGAGATATTGACTCAGGCTTTATAAATTCTCATATACATAGTTTCATTTACCAAACGACTAATGAATTAATAATCGTTAGTTATAACTGTTGTGGATCAGGTGGATCAAACTGTGTCATGCCAATAAGTCAGCACTGAACAAATATTGCAAAACCTTGTTGAATCCATGCATATTTCAGCCTGTTCTAAAGGTAGATAAGTTGCCAGTGGCCTGTACAGTCAATGTTTTTGATGGGTGTGTAACACTTTTCCTCCTTCTTTCTGCATGAATTGCCTTTCTGCATAACAGTTTTGGAAGAAGAAGCATGAGGACACGGGTGGACGCATGTGAGTATACTATTAGGATGTTTGGCTCCAGTAGCTGAATGTTAAAAATGAACAAAATAAGAAGGCAATTAAACTGTGGAGTTGCACTCGTGGCTTTGGCTACAAATCTCTGCAGGCTCTCACATAGAACAGTAGTGAAACTCAATCCCAACTGTAAGGCAGCCCAGTGTTTGTGTGTACACGTACTGCATTTGTGTGCATGCGTACATGTTCAGACAGCTCGAATCCAAAGTACCATAGTTCATGTTAGCAAAGTGGCTGGGTGTTTATGGCTGTAATGGAACACAGTTGCTGATGTTTTCAGTGTGGAGAAAGGCTAGATTATTTCTCAGACAAAACCATCTATTAACCTACCCAAGCTGTGAACTTTTGATCGTAACACATCCTAATTTACTCTTTGTGTCCACATGACAATCAGTACATTCATTATTCTGAGAAATTTAATGAGCTGAAATTATAACTAAATGGCTTCAGATGTTTTTGTAGTGATACAAATAACCTGCTTCCAGTCTACTTATCACCCAGTGGACATAAAATTATCTTGCAGGTCCTCTGAGTGCAGTCTAACTCAGACTGACGGATGTTCCACCTCTTAGAGGCTATGACTTCATTGCAGAATGAATAATAAATAGGTAAGATGGAGACCAGTGCAGAAGTATGGTAGTGATATGGTGAAGAATGGCTTAATGTTTGTTTGAGCATTCATTTCTGCTGCAACTAAAATAATAGGATGAAAACATCTAATTTAAATGATTGTCACTTGATGTAGTGTCTGTAAATCAGTATACGAATTATTTTACTTTGATCTGATTTGGAAAATGATTAACAAGGACCATTTCAAAGTTTATCAAAGATGATGTTTTAACTAGATACAATGGAGTCTAACAGTTCAAAAACAGTATCATTGTTCATTCATTCTACAACTTATATTCAAAGCTGTATTCGGTATTTATATAGTAACAATGCATCAAATGATTATGTGTAATGTAAAGGCTCATAGTTGATGAACTCAGTTATCACCTACTGTAACACAATTACTCTCAGTTCTACGGGGTGTTTTAGGATCTTTTCACTTATTGTTTTCCAGCCAGCAAACTTTCAAAAATCTTTTCCCGTTGGATTCCTGTTGTGGTAGGCAGTTTTTTTAATTTTGCATTTCATTTGCAAAGAGGTTTGTCTAACTTCATAAGGTGATAATAGCGTTGTATTCTCAGGTTGTTCAATTGTGGGTAAGTTGTGTTTAGTGTTTGTGTTTATTTGTTTCTATGCAGTATTTGAGGATTTATACATATAGTAATAGGAAAAAAGGAATAGAAAAAAAAAAACAATGCTGCATTATAAAAAATGTCATGTTCACAATAATCAGATAAGGATTTTCCCCTATTTCAGTGAAAAGTGTATTACATGCAAAATGCCACAATCGTCTTTCCTCAGCACGTACCCGGGTTCAAATCACACAAACCTGGTTTTGTGCGTCACAACAAGGAGGTTCTGGAAAGGAGAACTAAAGTAGGTATGTGCAAAGAGAAGAATGATACTATTGTATGCAGCTGGTTGCAGAGTGCAGAATCTTGTTAACCTTTGGAATCTGGCATCGTATCAAGCTGGCAGGAACACAAGGGTTGGCACCTGCCTTTGATAAGCCTGGACAAGGAGGAACGTGGACAACCTTGTGTCTCATGCACTTGTCTACGAAACACACACACACACACATAAGTTAAAGGAAAAAAAAAAGGTTTTGTAATATATACTTAAAACTTGCAAACATATGTTTATCATTCCAAGGCAGTGTAACTTTTTCTTCTGTAGGGACTGAAAGAAAGAAAAAAAATGCTTGTAAGATGTATGCCAGCAGGATTTTGAAAATTTCAGATTTCAGAGATTTAAAACAAATTAACCTAACCTACCAGTTCATTAAAAACCACAACATCAACAACTCTAAGCTATTATGTCAATGCTGACGTCAACCACCAGCCAGTGTGTGCATCACTACGTTATTTTAAATATTGAGTAAGTGCAGAGCCATTTTCAGTGGCACTCCAGTGTGACCAAAATTCACCTCTCTGTATCCTGTGATATATATTTTTCTTGTCTTAAGTAGCATTTCATGGTCTACTGAGTTAAAAGCAGTACTAGAGCCCCAGGGTATCTGTTTTGTCTGTCAGCCGCGAGCGTTGAGGCTCGCTCATTTTATCATTTACTGACCTAAGACAACCCTTCGCTGTTATAATTGGTTACCAGCCTAAAAATGGGACTCATTCTCTACACCATGGTTGCTCCCTTGTACTCTTACTTTTGTTGCTTTCTCCTTGATATTGTGCCAGTTCCCCTAATAAAACTTCCTTTGGCTCCATGCCAAACTCAAAGTGCCCTCAAATGGCTCCTGGCAGTGTGCAGTACTGGCTCATCCGAGAACTGCAGGTGTTCCCACTGGTTGCGGCCATGACCTCACCCCCTTCTGCCCCTAAATGGGCACTTGCCAGCGGATTCACACACCCAGGGGGTCTGCATCTGAATGGTTGTGCTTGGGCCAGGAATTGGACTCTGGGGGAGGGGCTTTATTTTGAGGCCAAAGGCACAGCACTGTAGTATTGTGGCCATCATCTGCTAACAATGACACAGCAGAACTAATCGACTTCAGTAGGAAGTTCAGTAGACACAGCTGCAGCTACAAGCCCACAATGAAACAGCGTGATGTACGTGCTCAGAGGCTTTTCCTGAAGAACTTGGATATGTACTACAAGTACAAGTGTAGTTGTACTTGAACATTTTGTTGTCATTTGTTGTCAAGTTTTTAAGACATTTCATTTTTTATGGCTTAAGGATAATTTCCTACAGATCATGACTCATTTTTATTGGTTAAAAAAGGAAAATAAAACAGTTTTATAGTGAAAATGTGGATCTGTGACAACCCAGAGTTGAGACCAGGAAGCAGAGCTTGAGTCTTACACGCTTCTCTGCGCCTCCATTAGAGCAGCTGCCCACCCAGTCCTTTAGTATAGAGACTGTCTGTCTCCCGTCCACCTACATTATTTAAAGATAAAACAAACAGAAGAGGAGTTCATCATAAAAACTTAATAAAAATCAAATCAACATCTCCAACAGTCCAAAATAAGAGAATTAAATGTGGACTCCTGGTCCTTGTCCTCTAAAGCTGTTTTAGTCAATGAATTAATATCTGATTATGATATTGATTTATTTTGTCTCACTGAAACCTGGCTGCAGGAGGATGAATATGTTAGCTTAAATGAATCCACTCCTCCCAGTCATTGTAATACTCATATTCCTCGAAGTACCGGTCGAGGTGGTGGAGTTGGAGCCATATTTGACTCAAGTCTATTAATAAGTCCTAAACCTAAACTAAATTATAATTCATTTGAAAGTCTTGTTCTTAGCCTCACTCACCCAACCTGGAAAACATTACAGCTAATTTTATTTGTTACAGTATATTGTGCTCCAGGTCCTTACTCTGAATTTTTATCTGAATTTGCGTCAGGCTTGATCCTTAAAACAGATAAAGTAATTATTGTAGGTGATTTTAATATTCATGTGGACAACCACAATGATCGGCTTCTGTCAGAGTGTAAATAAACCGACTCATTGTCTGAACCACACTCTTGATCTTGTTCTCTCATATGGCATTGGGATTGATCATCTAATAGTCTTTCCACAGAATCCTCTTCTATCTGACCATTTTTTAATAACCTTTGAGTTCATATTACTGGACTATAAGCCTTTTTGCAGAAACTCCTACAGCAGATGTTTATCTGATAGTGCTGTAGCCAAATTTAAGGAAGTGATTCCTTCAGTATTGAATTCAATGCCATGTCTCAATGCAGCAGAGGACTTGTCTGCTTCCTTTAGCCCCTCACAAATAGATCATCTTGATGATAGTACTACAGGCTCATTACGGACAACTCTAGACTCTATTGCACCTCTGAAGAAGAAGATAATTAAACAAAGGAGGTTAGCACCATGGTATAGCCAGCAGACTCATAACTTAAAGCAAGAGGCACATAAATCTGAACAAATGGCGCGCCACTAAACTGGAAGAATCTCGTTTAGTCTGGCAAGATAATCTTAAAACATACAGGAAGGCTCTCTGTAATGCCAGAACAGCCTATTACTCTTCATTAATAGAGGAAAATAAGAACAATCCCAGGTTTCTCTTCAGCACTGTAGCCAGGCTAACAGAGAACCACAGCTCTATTGAGCCATCTATTCCTTTAGGTCTAACTAGTAATGACTTCATGAGATTCTTTAATGATAAAATTATAACTATTGGAAACAAAATCCATCACCTCTTGCCATCAACAGGCATTGATCTGCATTCTGATACAGCAAGTTTGGAAACAGCTGTAAAACCTGATATATATTTAGACTGTTTTTCTCCCATCGACCTTCATCAAATAACTTTAATAATTTCTTCATCTAAGCCGTCAACCTGTCTCTTAGACCCCATTCCAACCAGGCTTCTTAAGGATGTTTTACCTCTAGTTAGCCCTTCTTTATTGGATATGATTAATTTGTCTTTATTATCGGGATATGTACCACAGTCCTTTAAAGTAGCTGTAATTAAACCTCTTCTTAAAAAGCCCACTCTAGTTCCAGAGGCTTTAGCCAATTACAGACCGATATCAAACCTTCCCTCTCTCTAAGATACTTGAGAAAGCTGTAGCTAATGAGCTGTGTGACTTTCTCCATAAGAACAGTTTTATTTGAGGATTTTCAGTCGGTATTTAGAGTGCATCATAGCACAGAGATTGCAGTAGTCAAAGTTACAAATGACCTCCTAATGGCATCAGACAAAGGACTCATCTCTGTACTTGTCCTGTTAGATCATAGTGCCGCATTTGACACCATTGACCATCAAATTCTTTTACAGAGACTGGAACATCAAATTGGCATCAAAGGAACCGCCCTAAGCTGTTTTAAGTCATATTTCTTAGATCGATCTCAGTTTATTCACGTCAATAATGAATCCTCCATGCATACCAAAGCTTGTCACGGAGTCCCACAAGGTTCTGTACTAGGACCACTTCTATTCAGTTTATATATGCTTCCTCTAGGGAACATTATTAGGAATCACTCCATTAATTTTCATTGTTATGCTGACGACACCCAATTATATTTATTGATCAAGCCTGATGAAACCAATCAGTTAACTAAACTCCAAGCATGCCTTAAGGATATAAAAAGTTGGATGACCTACAATTTTCTGATGTTAAATTCAGACAAAACTGAAGTTCTTGTAATTGGACCCAAACACCTCAGAAACTCTCTTTCTAGAGACTTTATTACTTTAGACGGGATCACCCTGGCCTCCAGCTCCACTGTAAAGAATCTTGGAGTTGTTTTTGATCAGGATTTGTCCTTTAATGTCCACATAAACCAAATTTTGAGGACTGCATTCTTCCACCTATGTAACATCGCCAAAATCAGACGCAGCGTGTCTCAAGCGGATGCAGAAAAACTAGTCCACGCATTTGTTACTTCTAGGCTGGACTATTGTAACTCTTTGTTATCAGGCTGCTCCAATAAGTCTCTTAGGACTTTGCAGCTAATTCAGAATGCTGCTGCACGTGTTCTGACAGGAACCAAGATCAGGGATCACATCTCTCCCATTTTGGCTTCTTTGTATTGGCTACCTGTTAAATCTAGAATAGAATTTAAAATTCTTCTCCTTACATACAAAGCTCTTCATGGTCAGGCACCATCATATCTAAAAGAGCTCATAGTACCTTACTACCCCTCTAGAACACTGCACTCTCAGGATGCTGGGTTCCTTGTGGTTCCTATAGTTTCCAAAAGTATATTGGGAGCCAGAGCTTTCAGCTATCAAGGTCCTCTTCTGTGGAACAAACTACCATTGTGGGTTCGGGAGGCAGACTCGGTCAACACCTTTAAGAGTAGACTTAAGACTTTTCTTTTTGACAGAGCTTATAGTTAGGGCTGGCTCAGGTCATCCCTTAGTTATGCTGCCATAGGACTAGACTGCTGGGGGACTCCCCTTCCCTACCCTCCTCTCTCTCTCTCTCTCTCTCTCTCTCTCTGTCTGTCTGTCTGTCTCTTTCATGGTTATGCCTAGTCAGGCACGGTATTGGTTGAAGATGCAGTCACATCTCCCGTTACTGAAAACTCTCTCTCTCTCTGTCTCTCTCTCTCCTCCATCACCATTACCACCACCATCTGTAAACATACATGTCTCTTTAATGCATGTTACTAACTAAACTTCTTCCCCGGAGTTTCTGTGCTCTCTTGTCCAGCAGGTTCTCATGGATTGTGGCTGCTGCTGTGGTCCTGCACAACGTCCACTACATATATTATTACTGTCATTATTGCTACCATATCTCCATTACAGTTTATAGTTAGTTTATGATTTGCTGCTGCTGTGCATCTGTGTCTCTCTATCTCTATCACAGGTTCCACTGCTACTGTAATCATTTTATCATTCATTGTAATTCATTGTCATTTTATCATTCATTGTAATTGTACAATATGTTTGTGTTGATTTGTTCTGTACACATGACATCTATTGCACATCTGTCCATCCTGGGAGAGGGATCCCTCCTCTGTGGCTCTTCCTGAGGTTTCTTCCAGCTTTTTTCCCTGTTAAAAGGGTTTTTTGTGGGCAAGTTTTTCCTCAATCGAACCGAGGGTCTAAGGACAGAGGGTGTCACTCTCTGTACAGACTGTAAAGCCCTCCGAGGCAAATGTATTTTGTGACTTTGGGCTATACAAATAAAATTTGATTGGATTTGATTTGATTTGATTTGATCTATACGTAAAGTCTGGCGTTACCATGACTGACTAGAACTGTTCAGTTGATTTACAGGACTTAAAACCCCCATGAACTCAAATCAATGTTTAAGTGTTATCACATATGTCGTGTGCTTACACCACCTTTACACCAGCATCCAACCCAACAATGACAAAATGATGTACGTATTTTAGGTATTCTTAATGTTAATTTAGAATTTGTAATCCACAGGAAAATGGAAAAAAAAATGGTGATGACTCATCCTGTACTCCAGGGCGTATACTAATTTTGCATCCAATGAAACTTCTTTTTTATGACACCGCCAGACATTTCTGTTCTCGATTATTATACAAAAACACAACTTTAGAACATTATTCACTAATTTTTGGAGAAACTCGATCATATGAAAAAAATATTTTTCTGGTTTCCTCCCTGATATCATCAAGCTGCTCCACCACAACTCTCTGTGATTCACATTGTTTCCTGATGGACAGATAACTCACTTTAACTGTTAAAGCTGTATTTGCCTTTAGTGGGCAATGAAACCGTCCTGACTGAGACTGACAGGGAATTCTGTACCAAGTTCATTTACATAGTTTTCATGGAAAGGTACCTTATCTAGCTGAGCACATCTGGCACCTAATGTTACATTGTTAGCTTGGTTAGCCATTCAACTAGTTAGTTAGCTGACTTGGCAAGTAAACCACAGCTGTACTGTATTCCCTGTCGTCAAACTGGCCTCTGTCAGTCTTGAATGCTGTGTTCAGTCCGAGTCTGGGTTGACTGAAGCTCCCAGTCTGAAAAGAGGCTGCAAAGTTGCATTTCCACTACATAATGTGGTTTGCAACTGTAGGACTGTTCTACAGTAAAAACTGTGTTGCATGTTATTCACACTCAGTGCAAAATTGTGATTAGTCCGTCCATCGCTGTTTTTACAGCAAAAATATACATTTAATAGATGAGATAGAGATATTATTTATTTAAGAAACAAATCATTTTTTGGTCCCACCAATCTCCATATCCAATCTGTATGTGTGTGTTTTTTTTGTGTTTTTTTCCTGTAGCACATATTCCCCCCCAGACTTCAGCTGTATATTAGTGTGACAGTCTCAAAAACACGCCTGTTCTCATCAGACAGGGAGGTTCTCCAACAAACTAAAACTGTCAAACATTTTATGGCACAGGAGTTTATCAAGCCAACAAAAACAGTGGAGCATGTCATTGTTAACGCTGACATGGTGAGACGCTTGACATGCTGTTAAACCCTATTGGTATCTGCCAGCCATGCTGAACGATGACTCTCGAAACTGACACTAATTTGAAAACATTAAGTAGACAATGAAAGAGACTGTCTTGTGGTTGTTCTGTCACATTTCCCAGTCCATCAAATCCATCCCAACAGCCCTCCTGAAAGGAGCAAGTAAAATACTGATTGTCATTGGTCAGTGCAGTGCCAGTACCATAGTGAGTTTCATCATTTTATCACCTTGACAGCAAACATATGTTATTGTTTAGATAATATATATCCAATTACATTTTTTCAATTTATTTAAATAGCACAACATCATAACAGAAGTTATCTCATGATACTTTCCATAGAGAACAGGTCTAGACTGTACTCTTTATATTATTTAGAGACTCAACAATTCCCACCAGTGGGAGTGAGTGGCAAGGAAAAAACTTCATTTTAAGAGGCATAAACTTTGAGCAGAACCCAGCTCATAGTGTGTGGCCATCTGTTGCAGCCAGATTTCCAAAAGTGAGATAGGCCATTTTTAAATGTCCAATAGCAAGTCAAAACATCTGCTGTAAAAATAAATAAATAAATAAATAAAAAAGGTGAAGAAGCAGGGTCAGATCATTTCTTATTAATTATTGTTATTATTTATCAACATGCATTGACACTTATCTAAACTGCCATCCAAACCATCAAAAATCTGAATTTTACTGCATCATTAAAGATAGTTAGTGTGATGGGGACTAACTCATGTTCTGAAATTAGATCAGTGAATTTCCTTATATTTTAGAAAATAGTGCAGTATGCCGTAGTAGTATGTATGTAGCCATGTAGTATGCCACACTACAAAGGGTTTCCCTTATGTTGATTAAAATGATCCTGCGATTCGGGGGGGGCAATGCATGGATTGAGAGGACCCACTCTCAGTGAATACATGAGTCTGAAGTGAGTTTTAAAGTGGTCTCCTGATGAGTCAATGTTTTAAACTATTGACAATTTGACAGCATATTTAGAAGAGAAGAGATTTTGTCCCCAATAGTTCAATTGTGAGTAGGCTAACATTATGAAAGGCTATATTCTAACGTTAGCCTACGTAGGCTAGCTACGTGGGTGCGTTTCCTATCAAGGAAATTCCATGAATACAGATGGGATTCTCATGTCCTGGATAGAAATTCACTTAGATCTAACACTCTAACACAGCACTGTCGAATCTCATAATTAAGAACATCAAGCAAATATCCTGTAAATGTAGAATATGGCAGTCACAGAAAATTGTGATTGTGATTGGAGAGCTCTCTCATGTATGAAAACATGTGTAAAGTACAAACATGTGCATAATACTGACTGTAAGCTTCCAAGATATGTTCAGCATGCCAAGCGGCAGTTGGCAAAGACCTTGTTCTACAAATGTTGATGGACAATCTTGACTTAAAATGGAGCCCTCCCCCACCACCCTTCAACCACAAATAACCTCATCCATGTTCTGACTGGTAGGCACATGCTGGACCCTAGTGGGCCATTGATCATCATTATTTTTTCTGTTTTGTATCCAGTTTTTGTCTCCCACATAGAGCAATACACACTAAATAGGACACAGTGATGCATCAGTGTTGTTTCAGTTTGACAGAATTATAGCCATGCATGACACAAAGTTCAAAGAGGAAAATTCAGCTGTTGTGGAATGGTTGTAATAGACAAATGATTGATGGTATATTCAGCATATTCAGCATATTATACAAGACAATCATGGAGATGAGTCAGGAAAGAGTTCCCATGACTCAGTACTTCCAGACAAAACTGGCTGTCCGCTATAGTACTCATGCCATTGCACATGGGACCTCTTCTGTGTTCTGTTCTCTTCAAGCTAAACAATTAAAACTTGAGTGTATTCTTGTCACCTTATGCTGGGTTCAAACTCAGACCCATAATGCAACTCATTTAATCAAGTTACTCTGTTTGTAGAACATAGTGGTATTTAGCAGTGTTGTTCCTGATTGTAACCACTCTCTCCATAGTGTGAAGCTGAAATTACAGTGGCTGCAAAATGTGCAAAAAATGCAAAGGCCACAATGTTTAGTTTGTCTGTCCTGGGCTACTGTAGAAACAGTGGTTTGGTCATGGCACCTGTCAGAGTGTGGAGTATATACACAGCAAGTGAACATTATGCCCACAAAGTTGATGTGTTAGAAGCAGGAAAAATGGGCAAGCGCAGATTTAAGCAACTTTGCCAAGGGGCCAAATTATGATAGCTAGATGAGCATCGCTGAGTTATGGGCGGCCAAAGCTCAGTGATGATTACTTTGACATACTACCTAAACATTGTCGCAGACCATGTACACCCTTTCATGGAAATGGTATTCCATCTTTCCCTATTTTGCAGTCGCTTCTCTCAGCAGAATACTGTGCCATGCCAAAAAGCAAAAAACATGCAGGGATGGCCTGAGGAACACAACAACAAAGTGTTGACTTCCTCCAAATTTCCCAGATGTCAACTGGGCATCTGTGGGATGTCCTAGAAAAACAAGTCCGATCCATGGAGGCCCCACATCACAACTTACAATTCTTATTTTCAGGCAATTACACATTAATGAAAACATAGTTACACATATTATATACAATTTTTGCCATATTCTGTTAATGATTCCCCTAAATATGACACAACAGAGCTAAGTGTCCGTGTCTTTCAAATGTGTAACCCAGACTTTCAGTAAATTGATATTTATGTGTGATGTGGTGCAGTTTTAAATTATAAAATTTCTTGTTTCTCTTTTAATTTAGATTTTAAAAAGGCTGTATACAAGTTGTAAGATTCTTGAAGGAAACTTTGCAATGTGAGCCATTGTCAGCACTGTCAGAGAAAAAAAGATGTGAGGACCATATGTGGAAATGCCCCTTTTTATGGTATGACATGTACTCACACTATAAGTTAAGGTGATCTGGACAGCATTGATACACAGAATGACCCCAGTCACTCCCAAGACTGTGATGTGAAACAGAGCTTACTGTCACATCACTTAGAGTTAAAGCATAAGACTGACCTCCCAATAACACCAGGAGGTAAATATGTGGCTGTTCCATTTGTTCGTTTAGGGTCACAAAGACACACAAACACAGCAGATATGAAAAACCTTAAATGACATATAAGTAAAATATTCCACCTTTTCATGTGATGAAATGGTACCTCATGTTACTGCAAAGCATCATAATTAGCTGCCTCAGAGCTGAGAATAAGGAACAGCAAATTATCCTGTTTGTGGCAGAGGGCTCCTGACTCACACCACTTAATACAAATTTCCGCAACCACACATTGGCAGTATATCCTCTACAAACAGGTGCATATGAATAGTCTCCTAGTAGATCTGCAGTCATAGAGTAAAACTGAACAGCTGCTGGAAAAAAAATACTAATGAATGGAAAATTTTATCACTTGCCTAACTGCTTAGTGGGACAGATGAAAGCTGCAACAAACTTATTTAAAATGAAGATCAAGATGCATAAAATCATAATAGATGGTGTTGTGGAGAACTGTATTCATTAGTCAGTTCAGTTCAGTGGACAGAAAGTGTGCAGGAGTCCAATATGTCTTATGCTGAAAAGTTGATTGAAGCTTGTCAAAGGTGAACGGTTTATCAATACACTTGTGCCCAAACTCCTCTATGCCCTTAAATGGTCATACTCAATGAATCTACAGTATAAAGCATTTGCTCATTTGGTCATTAGACTATAAACAAGGAAATATGTTTACCCATTGGTATCTGACTGTTACAATAGAAAAATCCCTCACAGAAGGTATGCACATGACGATGCTGTGGTCAAAGCTACAATGACTGCCCCCCTTACGTGACGAATATGCAATATTCTGTGATTTCACATGGAAAATCACAGAAAACACAAGGAGAAGAATAAAGCAATATTTGTTAACTAATAAAGCACAGGATTTTACAAAATAAATAAGTACGAAAAATCTGACTACTGACATCCAGATTGTATCAATTAATGTTTTTTCCCTTTTTTTCTTTTTTTTTTTTTCATTGACTGTATAAATAAAAATAGATGTATTGTCTCCATAATGTCACCCACAGGTCTCTGAACAAGCAGCAACCTCTTTGGCTGTAAAATGAAGCCAGTAAAGAAGTGATAAAAACTGCAGTTCCTTGATAGGCCACTTGAAGCTGACTACAGACCAAGTCAGTCTCCATAAGCCCCCATATAATGCCCAACTTCACAGCAGAAATTCCAAAGTCCTGTTCATGGCAACTGTAATGGAGGATGGATTCTGCAACTTTTGATTATATGGGGGGCTTATGGAAATTCGCTCACTTCTTGCACCATCTTCGAGTGGCCATTCCAGAAACTGCAGTTTTTGGCACCCGGAGAGAACCCACGCAGACATGGGAACAACATGCAAACTGTGCCGCCCAGTGTGAAAGTATAAATTCAAAAAATTCAAAGGATATCACTTGTAGATGACACTGGGCATTGTAAATCAAAGACGTATTAAAAATGTTTCAGCTTATCTAAAAGCTTTATGCAAACTTGAAACTGGAGTAAAATAACAGAAAGTTAGAGTCTGAACTCAATACAAACAAACATAGACATGAATCAGTGCCTGTACAGTCCAGAGAGCAGTAACTTTGAGTTTCTTCTTGGTGCCCATCCAAAGATTAAGGGTCTCTACTGTTATCCTGCTTAAAAAAGTTGACTCGGATACCCCATGAAACTCTGACTATAAACAATATTTGTTTCATGTCTCAAAACATTACCACTGTATTGCTAAATTATTGTACTACTTCTGAAATAAATAAAAAATATCCAAAACTTTATTATTTATCACTTTTTTATCACTCTGAAGGCCAGAAGCGCATACCAGTATTATTGTTTCTGGTGAAACACACACACACACAGGCCTTTGGTATGAACAAGTATTTGGTCATGTTTAGTTACTGATGCTTCGCTGACACAAAATTGGCTTCCCTGCCATTTCCTTGATGTGTCGTCAGCTCTTCTTACTTGTCATTTTTCATTTTTATTCTAAAAATAACTCCTCTGGGTCACGAGTGAGGAGACTAAAATAACAATTGGGTTCTGCTTTGTAGGTGATGACACTTGTGGCTTACAGTATGCCTTAAATTAGATTTCACAAGGGGAAAACTTAAAAAAGACAGTTTATTTGAAATACTAAGCTTGACCACCACTGTTCTGTCCGGTCAATGGATGAAAGAGTATCTGAATGGTAGTTTCAGGGTATTTGAAGAGAAACTCAAACAAAGTCTGCCTCAGTTGTAGCATCATTGGAAGGCAGAGATGTAGGAACAAATGTAGAACATTAGATGAAACAGTTTCTGCGGTTTATCTGTTCATCACATACTGCTAAATGTGCCACACGCTTTCATGCTGATCTGGAAAAATGGTTGACTCACTCTGCCATATTGTTAATGTACCCTGCTGTGCAGTTGCCTAATATAGAATGATGAGTGTGAGGAATTCTGCATTTCAGCTATGTTTTCCATTTCATGAGCACATCCGCACTTTTCCTCTTGGACAAAGACAAAGTTTTTCTTCTCTCTTTTTCTCACTAATTCATACAGATATTTCTAAAACATTACAAGGACCAATCAATAATAATAATGGATTATGGCATTGACATTTTTGTGAGAAAACAGTATTTAGAGGCAGATCTCTACTTAAATGTATATTTGTACAGCTAACAACATAAAAGACAAAGGAATTTACTCATAATACCAACTCAACCAAACAAAATCAACATTTCTTCAATTGCAAAACAAAATGTTTGGTCTACAATAGCACACATGGGGTGTGCTGAAAACTTGACATAGCAAGCCAGAGACACAGCATGTAAACAGTATGACAAGGTCCTGCACTCCCAAAGAAAGACTGTTGTTCCAGCGTGGACAGGTTCTTGGCTCACTCACTTTGAATGACTAATTGGATTCTAGTCAAAACTCTTTTCTGGCAGGGCTTGCAGGAAAATAGAACAATATTGGGCGCTGTCAATTTGTCGGGGTATTCCATTACGTTACAATGGTGCAGATCAGATGTAAATATGAGCTGAGTCATTTGAGCTTGCCAAACAAATATTGTAGTTTCTTGCGCAAAGTCAAATGTGATGCGTACATAGGGGGAAGGTCATATATTATGTAAAACACTGAGAGGATTTGCTTGTCAGCTGCCTCCAATATGTGGAAATATTAACCAAACTAGATTGCCCCAAGGCTGGATTATTAACTGATAAAACCAACTGCCCTGGGGCCCAAGACATCCAGGGACCTCCAAAGCCTACATTATTACCTAATGTTGTGGCAGGATTCTGTGTTGAAAATCTAATTATACCATCATTGTTATTTTAGTTTGTTGAGCACATTCCTAAAAAATGTCACGCTTAATCAAACCTGGCCATGTTTGAGATTACTGTATATAATTGAAGAAAGTTTTTGAATGCACCCATTATGAGGGCTCTTTAGTCAACATTACTGATACTAAATTATAGCTGACCAAGAGACCAACCTGGGGATTTTCAATCTGTCAAAACTACAAATACTTGAAAACTGTTGATCCAAACCCTGCTAACACTCGACAACAATGGTGTTGCTAACCTGTCTGACAAAACACTTGGGGAAAACACCTATCAGAAACCATCACAACATCTATTGAAAGCTTTATTTCTATTGAGTCAGTTAAACTCGCCCACTCCAAAACTCACTCATCATCCTGTCACTCCCCACGTGCACACCCTCTCCAGTCCATACAGAGCGGTTAAAACTGGTTCTTTGGTTTTCCACCTCTGAAACTGAACTCTGACATCAATGGCATACCAAGTTTCAGGCATTGATGTCCAGTGTTAGGCAATGGTGGAAATTTTAAAGCTGAATGGAAAAAAAAGTCATGACATTTTCAGGTCAAAACCTTTTGACCTGAAAGAGGAGAGAACGAGGGAGAGGTGAATGTCAGATAATATTATTATTATTGGATTTTTTTTTCGTGCATTAAGCCTTGATATTGTGGCCAGTCATTATTTTATTTTACTGTATGTGTTGTTTATGTTTATGTAAATATTTTTGCCTTTACTTGTGTGGAACCAGTTTGACGTACAAGAAAAAGATTTTCTGGTTTTAGTTTTTTATTGCATCCCATTGCTGCACAAACCTACATCTTTCTTCTTCAGAATGAGACACGTTCTTGTTACATCAAGTTCACCATTCAACTGTCACATTAGATCTCTTGTTTATTTCGCATTAGATCTCTTGTCAATATTTTTGTTGCTGTGAGACCTGTTTTTACATCATGAAAAAATTATGATGAATAATGATGGAATAAACTGTCTAACTGAACTCTTCTGTCAGGTATTACAGTAACAGAGCCAGGTTCAGGTACATTACCTGGGAAACAAGCTCTAGGAAAAAGTAATAAATTAATCAAGATGACACTGTTGGTCTGTTGTCATGTTTCCAACACTGATACATAATACTTTTAGTGTAGGCTAGTGAGTCCTGATTTTTAACCTTTAACAATAACACAGAAATTAGCACTTTCCCTAACCATGTGTGTGTTTATTCCAATAGACAGTTTTTATCCTCACACTTTCTCTCCATATATTATATTTTCATAGCCCATCATTTCATAAAGAATGCTGCATGATCGTCTCTCCAAGAACATCAGGGGACAGTTTGGAGCCATAAAATAAAAGGGATCTAATATAATCCACCCATTGTGAGCTTTGGCTGTTTATGACTTCCTTTCCATTCTACCATAACATTTCACAATCTATTCATCTGATCACACGTCTTAAATTTTTCTTTAAACTTTTATATTCATGGGCCATTTTGCAAAAAGTCAACTTGTGATCTCTTTGAAATAATTTGATTGGACAAAAAGACAACTTTTGTTCTGTTACTGTTAGACTTGTCTATCTCGATATCTGGGGTATGATATTAGGGATGTCTATCTGTCAACATTAGATATGTCATAGTGTCATAAGAGAGGCTAAACATAGGAAACTACCCCCTGTCCCTCTTCTAACATTTCACCAATAGAAAAGGATCATATCCCTCCATGAGCCTCACCTGTCACCTATTCTCCTCAACCTGACATTTACAGGTCCATCATGACTTTTATGGCCCATTCCCATTCGCCATGAAAGCACCCATCTGGCCTTAATTTCTCAGCTGTCTGGATCCCTTTGTCTATGTAATGTCTACTTGCACATATCATACATATCAAACACATAAGGTGGATGGAGGCAAACCATTTAAAGGCTTCTAGAAAATGATGTTCTTAGCAGAAGTCCAGAAGCAGAAGCAAAATGTCTAGACTGAGTTATGACAGACATACAGCAAAAAAATATTCGACATAAATGTCCAGTCACATCCATGGCATAAACATAAAGACTAAGTGAGAGATGGAGAGAAGGAAAATACAGTAAAGTAACACCCCACTCTGGGTAAACAGAGCAGCCAAGCTATTTTTATTAGTCAGCTCAATCTCTATGGAGACTTGGGGTGGGGATGGAACTTCCTTTATCGAAACCTGGCAAGTCCTGATGAGAAACCTGTGGGGATTTCTCTGTCTAAAAGAGAGAGCTCCCATAATGACGCCAGACATCTCTAAGTTATGAGGTCATCAGTAGAGAGAAAAATGTCCCATTGATTTCATTTCTTGCAGAAATGTTATTTGGGAGGAATTAAAGGTCAAAATGGCTTTCTGATGTTGTTAAGACATTAAAAATTTACCCCATCTGTAGTAGCCAAATGCTAAATGTTGTACATGCTCCAGAAACATTTTTGCCACCGCTGATGTAGCAGATGTGTGTGCTGTAAGGTACCTGAAACTCAAGGCAGGGCCCTCCCATTTATACCTTAAGCCTTAGAAGAACAATAGTACAGCTGAGTAAAGCCAGGACCGCCTTCCATCACTGGTGGGTCTCAAACTTCATAACAGGGCATGACAAAAAAGAGCAAAACAAACATGTTTCAGCACAAAGAGATAGCAACAGCAGGCCAGGAAGATTATGAGTCAAAAGTTTACTTAAAGAATATGCAGGAATGATTGATGAGAAAGCTGTCACAAGAGGGGCCCCGGGATCATGGTCCCTCTGCATCAAGCTCAAAAGCTATCTGACATTCAGCATGAACTGTCTCTCAAACTTCACCACACAGGAATTTTGGAGTGCATCGCCTCTGTTAAAACTTATTCCACTGTGTTCCAAATATGAGAGGAAAGTGTGCTGCATTTATAGTGCATATAAGGTTAAGCACACAGTAATGCAGGCCTGGACATTGAACTGGGAGGACCCAGTAGAACTCTGCAGTACTGTACATTCAGCATGTTCTTGTATGTCCATTTAGACATGCATGTTTTGTTTTTTTTTTCTTTCTGTGCAGACCACGTTTTTTCAATGACACAACCTAAGTACACAAATATGGATTTGCTAAAATACACATGTTAATCTAGCGCTCTGTGCTTATTGTCATACAGTCTGAGAGACTCAAGACACTGCTTTAAATAGACACTAAGAGAAAAAAAAAAAACCCAGAAGGCGTAATGGACTCCATTATCTCCAAACAAACATAGCTGTGAAGAACTTTTATTATTCAATAAATGACAACATAATCAGACATTTAAAAATGAAATGCATGTGAGTGCAGCTTAATAGCAATGTGTTTTTGCTTGTGTTATATATATATATATATATATATATATATATATATATATATATATATATATATACATGCAAGAAGTAAATAGACACCTTTAATTTGAATTTGAATGAAGGCGTCTATTTACTTCTTGCATGTCTGTGTATATAGTCACTGTTTTACCAGGGGTTATGCATGAGACATGCCAGGCAACCAGAGAGACTTGAAAGTGACTGCTGAGAAATACTGCTGTTTTGTCACCTTTGGACAAAAACCAGGCTAACAGTTTCCTGCTTTTTTCAGTCTTTATGCTAAGCTAAGTTGTTGCTGGTTGAGGCCTTGTATTTACTATACAGACATGAGGGTGGTAGCGTTAAACTGTTCTGTTAGCATGTTATATCTTGTTTAATTAAGGCATACACAAACTTATGGATAAAACATTAAACAAAAAAAACAAGTTGCAATTTCACGGGGATTATGTACCAGACAATTTCTTGGCTGGGTGTAGTGACTTGAGGTGACCATGTGGTGCCAAGCAGCCAGAAGAGGCTCCAAAGGCACCATATTTATCAGCGGATATGAAAGTGGTATCAATCTCTTTATCTAAGTTCTGGCAAGAAAGTAAATGAGCACATTTCAATATTGGTTTCACAAAATTCAAATATAAAAGACCTCTATTGTGTACTCTTTGGGTGAACTTAAAAAAATATCACAATCTGTCAGTTATCTTTACCACAACTGCCTCAGTGACGCTCCAAAGAAATATATGTAGGCCCATGTCTGGCAGCAGCATGCCTGGAAATAAATGTTTACCAGCTCTGGTTGCACCTCCACAGGCATTCCCTCGTGTCGTGTTACCTTTCCATGTCAGTAGAATGCTAATATGCTCGTACAGCTTCATCGGACATGCAGGGAATGCCGGGGACACCAGCCTGAGCATGAGCAGGGTCCCCTCATGGAATGTTTTCCTAGGTGTCATTTTCTCATTCCTTCCAATGTCTTTGAGTGCAAGAGTTTAGGGGAGCTCAAGTACACTGAAATAGTATTACACAGTATACAGTATGGTACCCATGGCCTGAACCCAGTTGAGCTGCAGTAGTAAAATCTTCACTGAGCTTCAGTTATAAATAAACAAGATGTAAACTAAGGGTTGTTTGCTTTTGGCCATGTTTATGTATTTTTAGAGATCAAATTAGAGATTAAATTAGACTAATCTATTAGACGTATACTTGAAAAGTCATTAACATCTATTGGATTACAATATTCCAACATTCTCTGTACATCACTGTTGTTAAATCTTGACAAATACACAGTGAATTTCTTTACGATGACTGAATCACAACTTGCCATACGCTTTTGGAAATGCGGTTGAAAGAATCCAGAGGCCCGTCATCCTTAATTTGTAGCGTTGGAAGGAAGGTTGGGACCATCAGCAATTTCATTGTGCGTTTACAAGGTTCTGGCACAGGCATATGAACCAATGACCATTACAGATGATGTTACTTTCCATGTCATGTCAAAATATGTATTCCAAATGTGTGATGGTGCTGTGAAAACAGGCACAGCATGATCCTAGATTCATACTCCTGCCTCGAGGATAAACACTGTACATGAAGTTGAGATGTAAAGCTCATTTTTGGATTTGGAAATGGTAGCTGACAAGACAGTCTCACCACATCTATTTACTGACTTGAGCTTTCTATCAGCAGATGGAGTTTGTCTAGTTGCTGTGGGATTCTAGAGTTGTTCAAATGTCTATTATTCTAAGCACTTGAAGGACGTTTTGACTATGTTGGCTTAAAACCCTCTGGGGGACGGATTGGGAGGATCCGCCTAAAAGTATATCATAAACCGTTTCTGAGATATTCACAGAAATGTAAAACTTTAGAGAGATGCGTTTTTTGCACTGTTTTCCTGAGATTCCGCTGAAGTCGGCAAAGTGTGGTTTGTGTCTGTCCGACACTTCCTTGTTGTTCTATTCTAGCGTGTAAAAGACCAATCGGAAAATAGATGAAAAACGTTACTAGGCAGAATATTTTCTTTTTCAACCAATCAGTGGATGGTACCTATGACGTATTCTAGCCAAACAAAGGACTCTGTGGTCTTGGGAGGGAGGGACAATAGAGAGACACAGCAGTCAGCATAGAACAGAGCGCAGGGGCCAGGGAGCACACAGAGCAGAGTGACAGAGGGCCCAAAGTGACTGCAAAATGATAATAACTTCATAAAATAACTTCATAAATAACATTTCTATTGCATGACAGGTGCCCACCAACTTCCTGGAGGGTCCTTGCTTTGCAAGTGCAAGTGGCATGCCTGAGGAAAATGAGGCAAAACGCATTGGGACTTTTGTATTGAAAGGGAATTATTTTATTGTTCTTCACATATTTGGTTGAAAAAACTGCACATATATTACAGGCAAAGAGATTGAAAAATATAATTTTTATTAAAAAACACTTCACTAGTACTGTTTGAACGTCTCAGCAGTGTCCCAGCAGCGACTCTCCGTGCTGGGACACTGCTGAGACGTTCACAACTTCACATCAACATTACGTCATGACCGGTGGCACCAGGTCAGCAGTCAATCGATCAAAGGGTCTCAACATGAACGATGAGAGACTAATTGTTGAAGTGGAACAACACACAATAATTTATGACACAACAGATCCTTTTTATAATCTCTTCCACGTCAGAAAAGCAAAGTAAGCTGTTTGTTGTTGTTGTTTCCTTCATACACAGTTTATTGCGGGGTCTTGCGTACGTCCAGGATTCTCGCGTGATCTCGTGTGAATATGGCTGGCTCGCTACGCTGCCGTTACACTGCTGTCACGCGCCCGGTGTGAGTTGATGCCGGGGGACGGAGGACGGAGCTAAACCGCGGCGCAGCCGTTCCGCGGCACTTATGTCTGTCTATGTATGTGAGTCCCCAGTTAGTCCCCAGAGGGTTAAAAGTTTATATCTCGAGCTGAGTTGAGCTAAATAATTTCATCACAAGGTTGATTTAGTAGCTGTTCTTGACACTGACAAAGCAGACGATAACTGTTCTACCTACTATCAACACTTTACAATGTATGACATATTTTTTAATTAGAGTGCATTAGACTAAGGTCACAGTAATTAATAGGTTTACAGTCGTTAGCAAAACGAAGGGAGTCACATACTAAACCAAATGTCCTGTTAAACAGTGTTTCATCAGTACACTCCAGAAAATGTAAGTGATATGAGTACAGAACATTATTCTTTAAACTTAAAGCTCCAGTGTGTAGGATTCAGTGGCATCTGGCGGTGAAGTTGCAGATTGCAACCTACTGAATACCACTCCCCTTACCCGCTCCTTCTCAGTGTGTAGAAGAAAACTGAGAGCTAATAGATTCTCCTAAATCCTACACACTAGTTAAACTAGTTATTTTACTCAAAAAGAGAGTATTCTTTTACCTGTTGGGTACATTTATCTATTCGTAACATTTAGCTATATAATTTTAGTTTTTTATTAAGAGTACATAAGCAAATCGAGATAAAACTTGTTTATGGCATTTGTTTATTATAGAAATTCACTTTTAGACTCAATAAGTCTTGAAATCATACATTTAAACATATTGTACAGGTAACAGTATATCAAAATTAGCTATTTACTTAAGTATATTTAAAGTTCATATTTTGTAATAATTAGATTGCTTTCCAAGAGAAAGACACACCACTCTTTGTCTTTTTATTTGGCAAAAACACACAGTGGTTTTTATCCTTGAATACTGAAAACATGGTGTGTGTCTATTTGGATACTGACACTGCAGAACACATTTACCACAATTACTTTATTAACTACAGCTGATAAAATCTTTCAGGGATGGGTTTAATGTCAGCCAGGGAAACTGAAGATGGCCAACTAAAAATAAAAAAAACCTAATGTTTATTATTCCCCGTATTTTCATTCCTTATACAGTTTTATTCCCATGACCAAGGCCATTTCAGACTTGTATCTCCTTAAGCCTCCTGTGGTCTCACGTATTCTGATGCTAACCTGAAACACAAAGCCTAGAGTTAAAATTATATTCATATTTCATGGCAGCGCTCAAATATTTATATTTATTCTGGGGTTAACATATCAGCAGATTAGCAAAGACTCAAGCAGATGCCACGGGTTAGATGAGGGTAACAGTATGAAGTTTCTGTGCATGTGTGTGTGCACAGTGTCCAATGTGTTTGTGCACATTGTTTAAACTATTTTTAAATTATGATTCAGAATTATTTTAAAGCATTTCTCCTTCTACTAAGTTCAACTCATCTATCATTGCCAGACGCAGTTTATATCTTGGAACTTGTTACTGAACTCCACTATTGTCTAAAAAAAAACTGCTGACCAAACTGGTCAGCATTACTCAGCATGACAGTGAACACAGACATTGTTCTTTGTCCTGAAACAACATAATTAAAGCAAAGCAACTTTTTCAATCTCTTGAAAGTGGGTCAATTATAGATAAGTTTAAGTGTAAACAAGGAAAGTGCATGCTTGGGGATTTCCAAACTGTTCTGTCCCCTTCACTATTATGCAAGGGAGTAATTTCCTTTGAAGATGGGGGGACATGCTGCCTCCCCATCTTTTAAAAGTCTTATTTTCGTACCCATCACTTTTAATATTTCTTATTGATTTTCATACCAAATCTCTCTCAACATAGTTTTCTTACAATACTCCAAAAAGATGTTGATTAACCTTGAATAACCAGTTAATATTGTGGGCTCAAAGCAAGCCAGCAAGTTGATGTGAGTGCATATGACTTTTTTGTCTTGGCTTTTGCTCCTCCCTTATTGACTAAATCTAAATGTCCACCGTCTGGCCTTGCAGTTGTACGTAGTGCAACAGCTGTTTTGGTCATCACATCAAGTCTGTGAGGGCACAAGACTGCAAGGTTATAAGCCTCTGACCAACAGGCCTCAAGTCTGTTTCACTCATTGTGTAAATGTTCAAAATCACATTTCTATACCATGATGAGGTTCAACAATATTTCTTGCCTAAATGATTAAAGTAATGTAACATTTTAATGAAGTCATTGATTTATACATTCATGATAAGTATTGGAAAAACTACAAGTTGAGGCCTCTTGTTGACTAGATGAATTGTGGGTTTGGACAACTCTCAGCACTCGCAGACATCCCAAGAACGTGCCCACAAAGTATGAATATTTGGATTGAGTCTTGGTGAAGTTATTGGAATTGTATGCAACCTGTGAGGAAGACCTGCAGACACTACAGGGGTGGAAAAAAAGGTACTGCAAAATCATTTTTCTGGCAAAATTTCTTAATTATACTTGCACAGCGCACTAAGGAAATCAAACCTACGCACTTGTTACTATATGCTGATGTACGTATGGCAAATGCTGTTTGTTTGTGTTGTTTACAATGCGTCAGTTATGGTGATTAAAATGACACTGCCACCATTATTGTAGAGGATAGTGAGAGAGCAAAACATCCTTTCAATAAAAACCCTTTTTGTTCACGGAACTGATGAATTGTCCTATTTTTATAAGTGTTTTACAATATTTAACATAATATTAAACAGCAAAGACGAATCTGCTTTAAAATAATAATAATTATTATCATTATTTTTATTATTATTATTGGAAAATCTGCAGCGATGAGCAAGATTGAAATGTAAAGTAGAAAGGAAGCCATCTGATAAGTAGGGCACAGTGTTTTTTCTCTGGCCTGTAGAGAAGAACCTTAATAGCTAAATTTTTAATATCAACAACTCAGCTATCTAGTGCAGAGCAGGGAGAGAAACCACAACATCTGGAAACTGTAATCAAAACAAACACACGAACCATGTCAGTGAATACTTGCATGCTGTCTGCCAAGATACATTTTTTATCCACTGTATATCATTTTGTCAATTACCACAAATAATTACCAAAGTTTATGTTGCTATATGGTTTTTAAAATAGTAAATGCATCAAATGGTATGCCAAAGGAAGATGAAAAAATATATGTACTTGTACGACCTCTTTTTCAGGCAAAAACCTTTTTTTCTTCTGTGGTTTGGAAAGGAAAGTCTCATCGGCTATAGAGACTAAGCCAGACCCCGTAAAATGTTTTCATCCAGGCCGCATGGCATCTTGCCAAACCTGTCAAACCTGTATGTTTGGGGAAAGACCCTGCCTGCCAGGGTATCTAAACTTAATTTATAAAGGTCTTTAATATTTTCTCTTGCCTGCTGCAGACAGTAACATTTGTTGTAACTTTTTAAAAATGTGGTTGTGGGCTGCTGAGAGATGTTATACATCTATAAACTACAAGTGAAAGTGGTGCAACAGTGGATTGTGCATCCAGGAGGCTGTTAGATCCTTTTTTGTGGCCCATCAGTCCTGTAGCAAACACTGTTGTTACTGCTAGCCACAGTAGCTACAAGTTCATCTGCTTAAATTTAGCAAAAAAAAAAAACTTCAATTATTTTTTTTAGAAGCTTAATCCATACATTGATTTTCTTCACCTATGTCAGTCAGGGTTACATTAGATTAATTACATTTTCTCGTTCAAACCTTGGCTGGGGGCTTCCTCTGTGGAGTTTACATGTTCTCTTTCTGTGTCTGCGTGCGTTCTCTCCAGGTACTCCATCTTCCTCACACAGTCCAAAGACATGCAGGTTAATAGGTTAACTGTCAACTCTAAATTGCCCATAGGCATTAATGGTTGTTTGTCTCCGTGTGACAAACATGGATGGATGGATGGTCGTAGGTGAACTGGCAACTTGTCCAGGGTGTGCCTCTCACCCAATGTCAGCTGCAGTCCCCTGTGACCTTGATAAGCAGTTATGGAAAATTCATGGATAGATGGTTGAAGACCTTTTTGTCCCAACAGGTTTTTCATTATTCTTTTAATATGATGTGAAAAGGTTTTTTAAGTGTTATTAAAAGGGTCTTCAAAAGACAGCTATTGTTATATTGCGTCTATCAAGCAGTTCAACACTGCAAGGATACTAAAAAGGCACACAAGTTCACTGTCTGATCATAGCCTACGCACCCAGTATCTGCGATCTGAGGCAATACTAGCATCATCTTAAAACAACTATGACAATTCTGAGAAAGCAGTTAAAACTCCCTCAGCACATCTTTGAGTCCAGCCTGAGACCAGATGTTGTTCTCTGTGAAAATAACACAAAGCGTGTCATCCTGCTGGAATCCCATGGGAGGATCACCTGTAATAGACCATCAAAGAGCATTTAGCAAGTATGACAAGCAGATTTGTGCCAAAGGCCTGGCTGGATGGCACCAATGTGGACACACCCAGATGATCAGCCTTTGCTTAGTTAACTGGGGTAAAACATGCATTTTACTCATCGCTGATGATGTATCGAGAAGCATCTGTAATGCCTTGATGCGTGTCGCAAATTATTTATTTGTGTGAATTAACTGGTTTCCTGTAACGTGGTAGAACTGATCGTACTGCCAGAGGATGCATTTGTACCTGACGATGAGCCAACACAGGCTCAAAACATTGTACTCTAAATGGATTAAAGAAAGTCTTTTGCAAGTTTTTGTGGAACACATACAATCTTTTTTTTTTTTTTTGACGCAGTGCCTGGACAGAGAAGATGTGCATGTGTTTTACACATTGATTGCTAGAACTGCCTTTCAACCGCATCCAGCACAATGACGTTCCCCCACCACTCCACCCCACATATGCTTGCACACAAGCTCAATAAAGCTGATAATATCAGACAAAGTAAACAAGTGGCTGGTGAAGACAGATATTTCTCTCAGGAGTTAGCAAACTAAAGCACCGTTATTATATTTGACAGACGGTGAGAATGGGGGCTGCTCATATTGCTTCCTGTCTCGAGTTTTTTTTTTCAAAAGTTGCCTTATATTCTTTTAGTAATTATTCAAGTCAATCAAATGATCACTAAATGCAACTTAAGGCAACTTAATTTAATTAAATATGTATATAGTCCCATCAGTTTGTGTAATGTAGTGTTGGCAACATTAACCATCTAAAAATTGCATAATATATTCTGAAATTTATTCTAATGTAGATTTCTGACTGTGTCTTACTCACAGATGAATTGAAAACTGGCTCTAAAACCAGTTTCTATTGCCACCTTCTTTAATGCCCATAATAAAGAGGTTTTCAGTGTGGGGGGATGGGCCTTCCCAGAGAGGCTCCACTTTCCAGAGAGGCACAGTGAATTAAAGTGAAAAAGTATTTTAGTAGTACTAGTTATCAAAAGGAGATCACAGATAAATGTCTTAGACTGACATCACTTGAGACTACACAATATATAAATGTATAACTTAATTGTGGAGTCTATCCAGGAATTGAGTGAAACTAAGCAAATAAACTAAAGGTAGGCAAGAGAGTCTTTTTCTAAGCTTTGTCTGAGGGAAGGCCCACAGTCGTACCCCCAAATTCCACCGGGCACGGATGCGCTGCGTTGCGTGTGCGCTGCTAAGCTAGAAGTGGCCGGAGTTAGACTTCGAGAACCCCTGCCATAATGCATGCACATTACTGTCTTGCTCTGGCTCTGTTATCGCTGACTGCTGGAGCATAGGGATTATATGAACATAGTATCTTGATATAACTCTGGAAGAAAAAGTCCTCCAAATTCACTCGCAAACATCTTAGAGGGGGAGTTACGGGACCTTACAGACGTTATTATCACAGTCACAATGATAAACACTTAGTTCGGGTTCGGATGATGGTCATGCGAAAAAAAGAGGACTGACCAATGGTTGGAAACAGGAAACTAACATTCTCACATGTTAAAGTTTGATATTGTGTTGACCCATCCATCCCAACCTTCTACCAGTGTGGACTTGACTGACCTGATGCTCTCCCTTTGCTCCTGTCATAATTACAGAACTGAGAGGGCTTATTAACTTAAATGTATGTTGTTTTGTAGCAGAAAGGTCTGATGATGTCATTCATCTAGACTTCTGAAAATATGTAGAACCCAGGGCATGAATTAAATGAATTAAATTTGTCCATTTATAAAATTTGGGTAAAAATTAAATCTAGTGGCTAAGACCAGCTTAGTAAATTTTGTGTGTTCTGAGTCACTGAGATGTCTATTTTAATGAAATAATTATGTTTAATTTGCACACATATGTAATGAGAATGAGATAGTATCTAAATAAACCTATTGTGTGCTGAAAGGGTACTAAAGAACGTGCTAAAGGGGATGGGTGAACTTCAATATGGTGTGGTGATTAATCATTTACAGCCAGTCACATTAATAATTTTGTACTTAATAACAGCTGTGCCAAACAGAGTTGTGCTGGAAGAGAAGAAGAGAGACCAAACCAGCCTCATTGTTGTTGCCCTGGAAGTTAACAGATAGCAAAGTACCACACATATGCCATGTCAGAATCACTTTTATTGGTCCAGGTATGTGTGATTCTCAGCAAACCCCCAACCATTTTTGGCTCATCTCATGAGTAGTTTCAACTTTGCTGCTCAATAAATAGGGTATTGGTCTCATTTTTTTTTTTTTGTCACTAGACCAAAAATAGAAATGTCTATTATAGGTATTGTTGGTGTGTCCTTGGTGCTGCCAAACTTTGTGGTCTTTAGTGCTTTCAGGTAGTTTTTACACACATACTAAATTGGACCAGATACAACCATACAAAGAGAAAAAGAAAGCATGGAGCAGCTTAATGAACAACAACTAAACCTCAGCTGAAGCTCAGCTTGACCTGCTTTAATTTTATCATTTCTCCATATTGCTATTGCTACCTTCCTTCCACTGTGAATTTCCCTCCCACCCACTTACCTCCCTTCCTTCCTTCCTCCCTCCCTCCCTCCCTTCCTCCCAATTAGACGTATTTACTTCCCAAATCCTAATCTCTAAAACATCGGCAGAGGCTTTAGCCCTGGCTCCCTCGAGGCAGCTCTGCTCCTCCCAGGCCCTCTCTATCTCTCCTGCTTCACTCTGTCTTTTGTTCTGCCTTGATGAGGTCATGTTCGAACCATTTCTCTTTGGGACTTCGTGTGATACAAGCCCAAACAGAGGGGAGCCAAACCTCTGTTCACACATGAGATCAAGATAGTTGGGGGCATGTTTCCACAGATTGCCCCTGGGACTACGTCTGTGTAGGTGTGTCTGCGTGTGTGAGAGTCAGAGGTACACTCACGAGACCTGATCATTAGCTTGTTATTATAATGACGATAATGATAATGGAAATGTAATAACTCTTTCATTAAATACTCTTTTGAAAACTGAATTGTATCATGAGAAAGGAATCCTAAACATACTGTTAAGGCCTTAATTAAAGAAATACAGTACATGGTTATGTGGGATTCCACTTGGGGAATGCAAAACACCACGTACAACATCTGCATAATTGCTGTTTGTTCATTTGTTTCTGTTGATTGTTTTATTTTTCTCACAATGTTGCGAGATGTTGCAAATTCTTAGTCATTGCTCCAGAGGTTTGCTAAGTGGGAGTTGTTTCAGGCACCCCTGGTTCGGTACATGTATTTCTCCCGGTTGAATCATCAGTACAAAAGATTGGGGATTTTGTTACAATATGTCCAACAAAATATGAAAAAATATGATCCTTATTTTGTCTTTTCCAACACAATAAAAATCAAATGTTGATTACTTTTAGTAGCATGATAATGCAAATTAAAGGTATTTTGATGTTGTGTTGTGTAAGGTACACAATGTCAACGTATTGCCTCGGGTAGGAGGTGTTCAGCATCCCCCCAGATGCCAGTGATCCAGAGCTGCATTACTGTAGACAGTGTCACTAGAAAAACACATTATATCCACGTAAAAAAAGGCTCACCTCAAAAAATATTGTTTAAATATGAATCATATTGAGAATATGTTCACTGCTCTTCAGTCTTCATCTGACAGCCTTTTGCTTTGGCACTGATTGTAAAACTTCCATCTGAGAAAGTTGTGAGATCAAACTGAAATCGAACTTCAAGTTTCTAAAGAATCCAAAGATGGCGAGCGTTGTGTTTCTGGCTGTGCCGCTGTAACTCTGATTCAAACAGCTGATCTGCTGTGTGATACAGTATGTAAGTACACAACTCAAAATATACAACTTAGGTATAGTTGTTTTTAGACAATGCGGAAATGTTACATATTATACCTTAAACATAATACAACAGCATTTTCTGTAAAAGATGTTTTCATGGGAAAGAGAGAGTCATCAATTTAAAGTCAGTTAACCTTCATAACCTCTACGTGTTAAGATGCAATGCAGGTTTTTTTGGACACAACAGTCAAACTGACTCTGGATAAACAGTTACATTCAAACAACATCAAACAGTGGATTTTCAACTTTGTGCAAGTTCAGAAAATGACCACTGGACCATGAAAAACGAACCTCACTGGCAGAGTGGAATATTATCAGACATGTTAATGATTTATGAGGTGACTTTGAGTTAATATTAACCTTTACTATCCCGTTCATCAGTGAAGACATCAGTAAAGAAATATCTGATTTATAAGCTACCACAGACTAAAGATTGGACACACCAGAATTTATAAGAAATAAAATAAATGCTAGATACATGCACCACCTATTTCATATGGATGAGTAAATGTCACTTTTATGTCTGCACTCATGATTATTTTCATTCTTGAATCGCTGGTTCATTTTTTTTGGTCCATACAATGTCAAATAAATGTCACTATAAATATGATGACCACTTATCCCAAAGCCCAAGATGAGGTCCTTGTTTTGTCCAAATATTTAATTTGCTGTCACAGAGGACTAAAGAAACCAGAAAATATTCACATTGGACAAGCTGAAACCAGAAAATATTTTTCTTTTCTTTAAAAGAAATAATTTAAAATGATTAATCAAGACTTTTATATGTACCAACACTGTGAGTCATCTTCTATGGAGTCCACCATGTTGAACTGCTATGTTCCTTAAGTAGGACAAACTAAACTCTGGCTCTATGGCCTTTCGTTGCCATTGTAGTTTCTCCTTCAAGGTAGGAAGAAGAGGGTGAGGCGAGTAGGGTTGCAAACAGCAACTACACTGTTAGATATCACTAAATCCTTCACCCTGGTCCTTCAACTCTGCAGGTAGAAAAGTAATCAGAAAATCTTCATTTAATGGCTACACAGTAATAACTGGTCTGTTTTTTCACTGGCCAGTCTTAGACTCGTAACTTGTCCGTCTATCCCGGCACACACCTATTAAAGCAGACTGCTCCCTTTTGTTGTGCCCTTGTCCTCCACTCCCACGTCCCACAAGGCCACTCATTGGGACTCATAAACACTTGGTAACACATGTAGTTCTTGAATGAAGTGCAAAGTAACTGCCTCTGATTAATAGGTGTTTTTTTCTTTTTTTTTTTTTTTTTTTACTTTCTGTGGCTGCCTATAACATTTCGTCAAGTCTTTACTGTGGTTTATTTGCTGTGACTTTTTTCTCCCAACAGACAGTGGCGCCCCCAGAATTTTTTCATAGGGGTAGCCAGATGGGGCCACTGAAAATCTTGGGCTGGCACGCTGCAGAGGGGGAGTCGGAGTGGGATAGATGATCAAAGCATCTGGCTGGCTATACATTTGTTATTTTCTTTTATTAACAGTATACATCATTCATGTATATTAAATGTGAATTATTAATGGATTGATTTAAATGAATATTACCTAATCTAAAATATCAGATATTTTATACATATGAGGGGGTGTCAATGCTCTGTGTATCAGGCCCCTCTTGGATGCACCCTTGCCAGCAGAAGGAATTAGGAGAAAGGGTTTGTCTTATTTATATTTTGCCTTTCTCTGAGACACCTGCATGAGTTGCTCTGATTGTATGAAATTAATAGCAATATCGCTTTGTTGACATTTCTAGCAAGTTGTAGCATGTAATGAAGCTGTACCATACTGTAGGTGTACAATTTTTTTATCTATGCAACCATCCATCTTTGAGCCGCTTATCTTATGGCTGCGGGGGCAACATGGTGACAGGGCAACAGTAAATATTTAGGTATATGCTATTTATAGAGTAATGCCAGCTGCAACAACTTCTGATTTGTATTATTTTATACATGTAACCGTGGAAACTCAAGTTTTGCGCATCAGCCTCAACACGTGATGCCTTGTTTTGTTTTGGTTTCTACTCTGTGCAAATGAAACACATTTCAACAGCTGAAGGCCTCTGCTGCAGAAAAAATGAAAACGTGAGGTTGAGTGAATAAAGTGCTTAAATGAGACACTCCGACCTCTGCTCACCTTGAGCTGAAGATTTTGACAGATTAAAAAAAATAAATTGTGCTGTCTGCACGCTGACAACATCTTATATTAAGCTAGAGGCCTGTTGTGCGGCCCCTGCTTGTTCTGGTTTATTTTTTTGGAAGTGACTTTGGAGTCTTGGAAGCTGCGAAGATTAAAAATGCATGTCTACGCCTGTCTCGTGTAAGAGCAAATGCATGTTAGCAGTGCAACTTCATTCCACTTTAGGCGATCACCATTTTCATATCATTGACACTTAACACATTAATGAGATGTTGGAAGCAATCAGGAGATGTGGATGACTGCATGGGTGTTACACCTCCCCTCAAATCCCTGATGTGGTGCTTGGCAGAGGGTTGAGACAGCGCCTGTCACGTCATTTTGTAAGCCTCTCTGTTGGCGGGTGGTCCGCCAGTGTGTACGGGTCAACTGACAACTGGACTGTCATCTCTCTGCTCACACTGACTGACTCTTGAACACACTGAGTTTTTTTTTTTTTTATGTCTTTGCTGTTCAAATTCTAGCGATTGTTCAGACAAGTTAAATATTCATGAGACAGACATAAACTCATATTTTATTTACCTACGTAATCAGGAAATGCTAAGATCACCAGACCACTTTATGTACAGTACAGAAAGAGACAGACAGAGAAAAGTGACATAATCACTTCCCGAGTCTTGGGTGGATTAGATAACTTTCTATTCTCTGAGGTCTGAACTAGCTCGGGAGCCAGATTCTAGCCAGATGTTCGAAAGGTGTAAATGCATCTGGCACGCCATGTAATATTTACTCCTCCCAACTGTAACCATGTCAGTAAACAGTGTGAAAATAGACACTCACAGGGTCTTTCCCCTGTGATAACGGAAACTAAATTTACACACATATGATCATACAGGAGCTCTTGTAGCTCCCTGATCAACACAACCACTAAATGATTAGCTTGGGTGACAATAAAACTCTTGTCTTGCTTGTAGTTCATAAATATGATTAATCTATGGTAATGTTAGCAAGCTAAACTGTCATTGTTTTAACTGAACTGATAAAGTGCAGAAGATTATCTTATGGTGTGATTGGCAGTTACCAAACAGCTTCATGTGCATTACCACCACAGGCTGGACTGGAGGATGGAAGGGTTGATTATGATTTGCAGCCTGGAAAAACCAAGAGGGACTGCAATACAGCCAACAGAGTGGTATATACATGGTTAAGTGTAAATTAAAATATCTCAAATCTCATCTGAATCGGATACGAGACACTTGAAAACCGAGGGGCCAGAGAGGACTGAAAAGGGCTGGGTGACAGATTGTTTTATAATATAACGTTAAAGAGTGCAATAAAAACTACATTTAGACACAAGGACCGAACTATGCATTAAGCCGAGAAAGAAACTTAAGCTTGGTATTTTAAAGTAGAGGATTGTTTGTCAGGTTGGCACTTCAGTGCAGACAGCACATATCTCCATGTCAGCAGTGGCAGTGTTTGTTTTGGATACTATCCCTATTAAATAGGCATGTCCAGCAGCCAGATTTTCTTGACAATTAGTGACATGTAAGAATTTTCTTTGGCACCAAGTCAGCTGGTTTGTTTTTGTAGCCTTGAACGAAAGCGGCAGACAGATTTTTTTTTTTTCAATCCCCCAAAAAAGATGGGATGGTGTGATAACAGTGTGCAAAGCAGAACAAAGTTTTATCCTTTGTGTGAGCTAATCCCTACACCAGCACAGTTGCTCTGTCTCACTGCTACATCAGTCGTAACTCAACACACCCAATAAAAAAAGGGCTCTGCTAATGTTTAAAGGCGCTGTCTGGAGACAATGGTAATATAATACCAGCAGTAAGATGGACGCTGGCATTGCTGGCAGCGGTGCCAGCACGGATAAACTCCCTCATAACCACTGGGAAAAGTCATTCAATTCAAGGACTGGCATAAGGATGTTGCTTTTGACCATAGGGCGGAGGATGGAAACCATGCAAGAATTTAAGTCAGTAAACTGGCAAGATGGACAGCGGTATACTATTTAATGGCAGTGCCCCTGAGGAATCCAAGGGTGATGGTCAAGAAAAGAATGCAGAGGTTGTGCCAAGGAGCCTCAGTGGCGGCGAGGTTTCCACACCGCAAAGCTCGCCCGGCATGTACACAGATATGCCTCTTGGGGGTTAGCGTGACCTTTTATCCCTTTGCTTGATCATATATTAAATAGCTCTCAGAAGTCAAAGACTGACATGTGCTGTAAACATTAATGACTCTGTCAGTTTCTGGGATTATGATTATACCAGCAGTATCACAATAGTATCATGATGTGCATCTAAGACATAATCATAATCTTGCATGCACAGACAGACAGACACACATGCACACACGCACACACACAGGCTTTTGTGTTTTCATGTTTTTTTCAGTGCGAGGGAAATGACTCCAAGGTTACTCTGAAATTATACAGTTAAATGTCAGCAGAGAAACTCTTTCCCTCTTAAAGTGGCTAGAACCAAATTTTTTTTTTCCAATAACAATTCATCATATGAAAATGTGAAAGGGTTAGTTCATAGTGATGAACCAACAGAGAATTATCTCTTGAATCTGCCCCAGTATACTGACTTAGATTCCTCACCTCTGCTTTACAGAGCTTTTTACTACTTGTTCAGCTTAACATCACTCAAATATCATTGTATGTAGCTAAGACCATAGGGACTTGGCTTGGGAACTGGAGGGTGGCCAGTTCACCTCCTGGGCACTGCTAAGGTTTCCTTGAGCAAGGTACGCAACTTACTTGGCAGTCAACAGACACTAGCCGGTGACCATAATGGTACATTTATCGTTTGATCATTATTTGATTGGCGTTGGGGTGGTGGGGGAGTAACGTTAACATTAGAAGAAAACATTAGGAGAAAAAGCATGCATTTGTTCATATATATATATATATATATATATATATATATATAAAGTCTCATAAATCGAGCTTTTCCCAGGAAATATCAGTGTCAGATAGAACTGCATAGTCAAAACAGGGCTTCAAGCGTGATGTTGTTATCCTATAGTCATAACACTATGCAATCAATATTTATTAGACAGTGATGATACATCAATGTTCCGTGTTCACAACTTGTTTTTGTGGACACAAAATTCAGTTACTGCAGGAAAAATATTTCATACTTTGTCACCATAACTGACTCTGTTTTAACCTTCTGACATTTCTGATTTTGTTATTTAAGATTATATGGAACACCATTCTACCTTTTACACAATCTTTGTGATGGATAAACATGATGTCAACTACACAGAAGAGTCTGATAATCTGTTTCTCACCATATCTTCTGATCATTTTTACTGTGTTTTGTTGTAGCTTAGTAGAAGGCAGAGTTTGAGAATAAAGTCCTGTCTGGTGTTGATTCATTTGTGCTTACTGTATATCTACAAACTGAACTGACTTGAATGAATCATCATCACATTTTCAGCTCCTCTCACAGGTGACTGAGTTCATCAGTGTCAGCTTAGCAGTGACACACAATATTTTACTTTTTGGTTAAAGGCTAACTAAAAGACCATGAAAGCCACAGAAATTACCATAATGTGTTGTGGGCTATTAACTGTATAAACAGAGTTTGGTTAGGCCTAGTTTCACCACCTAAACATCACAGCATTATGAAAAGTGATACACTCAATTACTAATGAACTTACTAATGTTCCTTTAAATTGGAGTGTAATTGCTTAGTTTAGGGAAAATGAACCAACAACACAGCCAGTGAGTTCTAAATAACGAAAGTAATGATTTGAAGTGATTCATAATTTCCACTTCTTGTGTATTGCTTAGGCAGCAAAAGAAAATCCATCATCATCACGCAGCCCTGTTGGTTTGTTCAAATGTTAACATTTGACAAACTCAGTATCCCACCTGTTGAATGTTACTCTCCACCATTTGAGGGTTGACGTTTCAACCATGGACAGTATAAAACATGGATGTCATATCCATGACGTCGCCTATAAGTTTCTGAGGAGCCATTGTGAAGAAGCTCAGAAGTTAGTCATTTTAAAATGAGGGCTTATAGAGATTGACTCATTCTGTAGCCAGCCCCAAGTGGCCCTTTGAGGAACTGCAGTGTTTGGCATTTCCCCATTGGCTTCACTTCACAGCTACGGAGTGTGCCTCTTGGTTTCCACATGTGATTGTGCTGCTTGATTTTCAGTTGAAGATTTTGCATTAGTAAATATTTTGTCACACAGCTGAAGTGAAAGCTGCCAATTCAGTATTTGCTATAATTAAATTACGCCACTAACAGTATCTCGAAGTTGGACTTGCAGTATTTGAGCTGGCAGTTCTTTGTTGAGGTCTGGAGACGCTCTTTCACAAGAACATGCATGCTCATGATCCTGAATCCCAGATTCCCACAACTGTTTTTCTAAGGAAAATGCAGTGGATCATGGCGAAATTTCCTGGAAAAAACTGGGATCTCATTTCCCAGTATTCAACTCTAAGCGTCACCCAGCGGATGATTGTGTCATGTAGCGAAATTCCCCTTGCCAATATGCATTCAGGGCTGATATCTGTAGCAGCACATCCGTGACTTTTTATTTATTTTTATTTTTTTATTTTATCTCCTGGCATCTTGTGAGATTATGTGCTGTAAGTCACATAACGTAGCGGATCTGATCCTGCTCTCAGCTGGACTTGAGTCATACAGAACAGGAGTAATATAGTTTTTCTGTCATCCTGTCTCCACAGAGACCTATTTAGAAAAGACGTCACAGGATGGGCTGAGTGAGTGTATCCAAACACACCTCCACTAACACAGGACGTCTCTGGGTGACCTTTGAGTCTTGTCAAAATAAGACAAATGATGAGTTGTTCTATCACGAAACAACGTAATTGCCGGATGATATCATTGTTTCTAACAATCCACAATATCATTTTGAACATCTGAGCATTTGAGGATCATGCTGGTTTTGCTTTTTTAACCCCAACAGCTTCTATAAATGTCTACAGCAGCAGCTTCAGTTCAGGATGCATTCAGGTACAGTGTTGAGTGTAGGTCGGCCATGCTTTGGCAGCAGTCACAGTCCAAAACAAAGTTACAATAATCACGTGTAAAACGGAAGAAAGTAGACTTTAAGCTCAACATATGTGTTTAGCCCTGTAAAGAAACGTATATTTACTAAAAAATGCAGCTTAACTGGCTGACAGACATCTAAGAGCAAGTGTTTCCAGGACAATTGTTGTCAGCCTCTGTTATAAAGTGTTTTATTAGCTATCAACCATTAGAAATTTGAAATGTCTGTACCTTTCACAACATTTCAATTTTGGCTCTTATCATGGTATTAAAGTCCAACTGAATCGCCAAGTGTTTGCTCATGGTGGAAATTGTTGAGTCTCTGTAAATAATATTATAGTGAAATGTCTAAATCTGCTCTATCTGGAAAGTGTCATGAGATAACTTTTGTTATCTGCTGTAGCAGCTTTCAGTTGGACTCGGAAAGTAGCACCTAGTTAGCCTAGCTAGCCAACATTAACCCTGATTCCCGCTGTGCTTACTCTCTTTTTTTTTTCATTTCAACACGGTCTGAGTCATCAGCAGCTCGTTCACACTCAGTATTATGTTTTCCTGCATTATAAATAGAGTCTGGAGAGTGTTAAATGTCTTTCTTTCATGCGGTCAGATGTGGCGATAAATGACCAGACTGTCAAAACTTGCACAGCGGGTAGTCCAGTGATCTCGTCATTTGAAACATGACATGTAGTCACGCAGAAACACAGATGTGGATAAGCAGTGGCTAACAACACTGGCCGACCCGGCGTACAGCTGTACTGTAATACACAAATTAAATGACATTATCAACTCTGTCAGGCAGAACCAAATAAATCGTGTCAACTGTCAAGACAGACAACTTACTCACAATTTCATATTCTTTTTTCACACCATGTGTATAATGTATATACTTCCTTTGCAAAAATCAATTGTATTGTTTTAACCCAGTTCCTAGCCTTACCCAGTTTAGCAAGGGTCAATTCACTCTCCATTGGCTGTAATGTCAGCAGCAGAGATCCTTGTAGCAGAGAAGCAGATTACATCTCAAAGTTACCATTTTGTTTTGGCACTCATATAGCTCCCTCTAACACTGTAGCCTTAACTTGCAGTCGCAAAATGGCATATTGCATTACTAAACATCCTCAAAAGGTATAATTACAAGATAATTATATTGCATTACATACAAGACCAACCCTGTGTGTAATTGAAGTCGAACCAGAATACGAACAGCTAAACAAGCTTTCCAATCCTTATCACAACAGTAATCCTCTAATTAGATTTACTGTAACCCAATACTCTGAGGTATTTTTTTTTCATTTGTTACAGTGGTGCACAACCTTTGCGTGCCCCTCACCCTTCCACCCCTGCACACACACACACACATACGCACACCTATTCTGCTCATGTGGGACTCCTGCACCTCAACACACAAGGTTAGAGTAACAAACTTTTAGTAATGTAAACATCCCGTCCACACAATCACTTCCTGCTCCTGTCCTATGACTAAATTAACTGGAGATTTGTCTTTGTGATCTCAGCAGTTTCTCAGTGTGGGCAGCAAAAGGACATCCCTATCAACATTATGCTCAGTTTTCTACACTAAAGAAAGCTCTTGATACTTCTTTGGACCAAATGTGCTGTATCTGGTTTTGCTTTTTGAATAAAAAACATAAAAAAATGGAAGCAGGACAAGAAAATAATTGAATCAACTAGGACTCCTTCTGTGGCTAGGTCTACTTATGCAATAAACTGAGGAACTGAGCATCTGTATCGTTCATGAAAATACACAATGAAACCCTATCCTCTTTTGATACATATGGTGCAACTAACCACAGAAATCAGAGCAGTGGGGTCCACTACCAAATGTTTTCATCCAAACAAGATGTTTTTAATTATTAGTGGGGGGCAAAATCCTCGATATATTGTGTTGAACCCTTGTTAACCAAGCCTACTTCTGTTTTTACTATTGAATGGACCCTTTTAAACTTTCCATGCAACTGATCACCCTCAAATTAAATATGCTGAATTGCAAATATTTTACAGATGCACTGACGTGAATCCTGTAAAATTTCAAGCCAGTTTCAATTACGTAGCCAAAAGTCAGAATTTTGCCTCAAAAATTTGTATAGCAATTGACGTCATCTATATTTAGAGGTCTCATCAGAAGCCCAGATAAGATGTGTGTTACAGCCCCAGTTTGATATATTATAACACAAAACAGGCATAGAATATATACAAAGACATAGATAAGGCAGATAAGTTAAAAGTGGCTGCAGTATAAATAAAATTTAAGTCTAAGAGAAGGAAAAAATGCACAATAGAAAAATATACATAGACTCTGTACAGTAACTGCATTCTTAATCGGAGAAAGAGTCAGTAAAGTTGTCTATTATATTCATATCCAAATAAATAACCTTCAGAGAACTATCACAGAATGAGTCTCCTTTTCCTGCACAGTGGGCAGTCATTATAGAGTATAATGGCAGTGGGCAGGAATGACTTCCTGTAGCGGTCCTTAAAGTTCCATTTGTGTCGAGCTACAAGCATGCATAGCTCAGCATTTTTCTCTGTACAGAACAAGTATCATCAAAAGCACCCGTTTACCTGAAGAATACAACAACCCAGTACTCATCACACAATGCTGGATGAATTATTGTTTTTCTGAATGACACAAAAGTGACACAAAAATCGAAGCCTGTGACAGCTATTTTTGCATAAAGACAATGTGTAAAAAAAATGAATACGATCTAATCCTGTGTCCATGCATCACATGTTCAGTTAAATCTTCAAGTCCACCATGTTGAACCACCATGTTTTATAATAGTCCAGAGCAGAGAAAATAAATACTAAATGTACTAAGGTCCTTTTTGTGTCCACCATAGTTTCTCCTTCATACTAAGAAGGAGAGGGTGATAATCGCTATCCTAAACCTACACACCGCTCCTTTAAATCCATCTTATAACTAAATCCTAAAATATTCACAAGTATATATTAAGATATATACATTACACTGATTTGTGTTTGTGACTGTTTTGTTTATTTCATCTGCCTCAAATGCTGTTAGCTATAAGTCAAACTTTATTTCTGAATAACTCAAGCAGACATGTTACAGTGAAGCATTATCGTGCCCTGGACCTTGACCCTACATCCTCTTTTTTGTGAAGCTTAAATGAAAGCACAGCATGCACAATGAGATGCACGACCACGCATGCTGATATGAGACTAATGACGTCACCTTTTGGTGTGTGCACCTTCAACTTCTTGGATGTCGTGTCAAGCAAAACTGAGGCAATAAGAAGAGAGAGCAGTATTAACCACATCCAAATCACACAACTCAACATAATGGATACAAATATAAATCAGAGATTTGTTGCATCTATGTTCACGCTTTGCCATATCGATGCTTCTGACGTATTTGCATGTGTGAGAAACTGCTGTTATTGACAGATGAGAGCGATGTGGTAAAGAGTTTGACCTACAGGAGGAAGAATTCAAACAGAGGGACAGAGTATTGGACAGGCTGAGACAGCACAAGAGATGATAGGTGAATGGGGATGGTAGAAGAGGAAAGGTTTTGGCCAGGGAACACCAGCATCCCTTCGGACCCCGGGTTTGGCCGCTTCGCTTGAGATGACTTCACATAACGCACCTGAATACACAGATTTACACACAAGCTTGGCCGGAGCTTCTGAGCCGGAATATTCGACACACTGCCTACTGACATCACTACAGCTGGTGTGAATTTAGCAGAACTCAGCCTAGGGCCCCCTCTCAGTAATCCACCCCCCTACATCTACATACACACACACACAAACACCTACACACATCAACTCCCAGTAAGGGTTCCACTTCTCTCTCACACTCTCTTTTGCTTTTTTTTCTCTTTTCTTTTTTGACCCTTGGAAATTGAGCTGATTAGAACGGCTTCCAGCAGCTTAGTGTGGAGGCTGATGGACTGTGATCTATTTGATGTGAGAAAAGACGTGATTTCAACGGGAGATCGTTCATCCTGATAATGTCAGCAACATCTTTACCGCCTGAAGACAAAAGGTTTAACTTTTTGTTGCTCTCATGCAATTCAAGGAGTTTTTAACAGGTTATGAGACTGTCACAATTTAGGACTGATGCCGCTGCAATGCCAAGACAATCAGTGAGCAGACTGGCTGTTTCTACATAATTATTTTAATGCCTGTCCCCAGGTAAAATTCAGTCAGATTACTTTGAAATCAGAAATGAGGTGGTGGAAACACTACTTCAAATGTCCACAGGGGCCGCCAGAATCAACACAAAATCAAAGTTCCTTGCAGCTGCATTAACCCTCGAGACCCCAGGAGAATGCATGAATGTTGCTGTAGTTCACTGAGAACTGTCACTTAAATTAGCACTTTTTCATACTCTTTCAACAAACAGCTTTATCTTGAAAACAGAAAGGAGTGATTTTAATTTTTAAAATCAAACCAATCTCAGGACTTTATTTCTTTGTTTTGATACACTGAGAATGATATTGAAATGACCAGTGCTCCCAGGTACTATAATAATATATAGAACAGGCACTATGTCTCTAATTTGTTAACTAACTAGTTAAATGGCGCTTCTTCTTTTTTCTGTTATGATGTTTCCTGTGTCTTTAAAGTTGGTTTCACTAACTGTATATTTACTGTTGCTCATTACCACTAAAACTTCAATTGTCCTGTTGTGTTATACAGAATCCTGCACTTATCACTACTTGGGCATGTAAAATACTGAAATCACTCACTAGAAAATATTGGCAGAGCACATGAGCCTCGTTTATAAACAAACTTTATTTTCCCTCCCCCTGTCAGACGTTTTCCACTGCAGGGATGGATGGTTATAATGAGAGTTCCAGCGTCCAGCTATTTTTAAGGTTGGAGACAGGCTGTTATTGCGCTGGAGGTAGCAAGGCCTTTGGGGTGGTGGATTATTCCACAGACCTGCACTCCAGACTTTATGGGTCTGAAAATAACTGTCCTACCTAGCCCTCCCAATACTCCCCCCAGTAATCACAAAGTGCAGCCATCCATAAATGAATGCGGTATCTGCTTAAACTGTCATCTCACCAATATTAGATGAACCCAAGTTCAAGTATCTACGTCAAGAACTTGGAAAACACATCAGATGTCTAAAAGCATGAACCATTGCTAAGAATCTCTGAATTGGATTTGTTCATTCATGCCTCACTGATATGTGCTTCCAACAGAAACAAGGTGTCAAGCATCAATTTTCCAAGTACGTGCAATGTGGTACTTGACCATGCAGGCAGGCAGTTTACCAAGAAGCCTTTTTCTTATTCTTCTTCTACCAGGAAGTTCACTTATTCACAGCATGGGTAGGAGTACAGGTGACAACATGAGCAGCTAGCTTGTACGGGGGTCTTAGTGACAGCAGTGATGGTGAAGACGGGGATAAAGGATGAACTTTTTCTCACCTTCTAGCTACTCAATCAGAGAGGCCCTGGAGGACAAAATATGTGAAAAATGAAGACGACAGGCAAAAGCCTTAAACTATAAGACCTGCCTGTGTACCTATGAGCAGATATTTGTTTGGTACTTAATAGCTCTTGACAAAGTGTCTGCCATCATGTATAATGCACGTTCACCCTGAATACTACACAAACATAAAGCTCTCTCTGCTACGATACAAGTGCTGTAAGTATTACAGACGTAAAAACACAGCTGCATGCTGGACGGAAATCAGGAAAGGCATTAAATAAGTAAAAAGAAATCAGTTAAGTCATACAGTTGAAAAAGATGAATACTTATCAGTTCCTGAGTACGATTCAAACTGTTGTAAAATGTTTTATGTGACTCTAGATGATGTTCTTAGGCTATCTCTGGTTGGGCTTGGATATTATTATTTTATTAACAGACAGTCTGTGTGGAGCTTCAAAGATGTGATGTAACAAAAATATGGTATTGGAATGTCTTATGGGAGTTGTAGGATCCAGCATTTCTCCCATAGTAGGATTTAAAGCTGTATTTCTAGTTGATGCAAGGGGTTGACACGAGTCCTGGCAGAGATACTTACAGCATAGATTTTGACACTTGACACTTGAACCTCTTATCTTGACTCACCACTTTCTTCCTCGCCACCGTCGCAAAGTGCTTGCTCGTGGTGGGTATTGTTGAGTCTCTGGAAACAATATTATAAACAGTAAAGTCTACACTGGCTCTATATGGAAAGTGTCAGGTAATAACTTCTGTTATGGTTTGGCCCTATATGAATACAATTAAATTGAAGTGACTTGTCCGTAGAAACCCTGTATGACAGACCAGTCGTGCTTAATCTGGGATGATTATGGTTGCTTACTCTTTGTAATTTGACTGGTAATCCCTTTTACATGTAATCCATCATCAAGATCATCAAAAGCTTAATACAAGGAGAAAAACAACCAATGAAATTGTTATTTTGTCAGTGGTCAGTTATAAATGTAATATATTACACCAGGGAATCTATTTGAAAGATAAACTATTTAATTAAACCATATGACTTAATGTGCATAACTTTTAATTGAGATGTCAACTAAATACAGAAGACTCAATATAATAGCACATATATCAGAAAGGCAGCTACAGTACAGCCTGAGCAGTCTCTCCATCAGGCGTTCACAAAGAATGATGGGAGAACATGAAACCAGCAGGGGTCTGATACAGTCCCTTTGAAATCATTCCAGCTGCCTTGTTGTGCCGGTGGCCATCAGACAGCCTTTGCAACAAAGGCCTTGCTTCTGTGTTTCCTTGCAGGAAATGGCACCTGCTGTTTCTCATTTCAAATGTCATTCAGTTGCTAGATTGAGAACCGAACCCACCCCATTACTTTAGCTCATTTTGGGAATGCCTTAGGAGTTTGACCCCAAGTCAAAGTTAAGTTAGGTTGTGATTGTTTGGTTCTGCTTTGAATTATTCAAGATGCTTTAAAAGGTTGTTATTGTAAACGTGTGTGTAAATGTGCTGCAGCTGTAAAATGCCAGTTTTCTCCTCTAATTATTTTAGCAACATTTGTCAATTGCCTTCCAAAAAAAGTGTTATACAAGCTAATAATAGAAATGAATGGAAACTGCAAGTGAGTAATCAAGAAAGATTAAATGTTAAAAGTGAAGAGTGGCAGACTGAATTAGGAACCCCTTCTTCCTGTGGTTAATCACATCAAGTCTACCTTAAGTTTGTTTAAATCATCATATAAACAACATTATGTCTGGCTTATTACCTCCACAACTAATCAACAGACTGGATTTTCATCTACTCATGATGGGAAGGAGATTCTCCTAGTTTGTATATGGAAATGGTAATTTAAACAAACAATAATTGACCAAAGACCCTCTGCCCTTGAGATGTATTTAGCATTTAAAGTTACTTCCATCTGCAAACCCAGCACAGTGTAAAGCAGCTCGAGGCTGAGCTACATTGCATTGCCTGAATGCATCCACAGTTGACACTGTACATGTACACTGGGTCAGGTGGACAGTGTTGTACTATAGATACTGTCACTAAATTAGACGTTTTTCTTTTTCAATACGATTCAGTGATTTACATGATTTTCAAACAAGACCATCTATACCAAGGTCAACCAGCTGGCTGGCATTATCAACTTTCAGACCTCAATGACCTGCTCAACAACCAGTCGCACAAACTCTGTCAATGTCTGTGGTCAACAAGACCACATATCTTATTGCCAAGGGAGAGATGATCCACAACCTGCATTGAAACAAGAACATATTGAATTATTCTGTGCTTTGGTTCATATTTGTCTTGTTAAGTTACAAAACAGTGTTTTCTACATGACGGCAATAACAGAAAGATTGTACTTGAATATTTGGAAAGTGCCTTGCTCAAGTGCACCCCGGCATGGAACTGGCATTTCTCCAGATATCAATCCATACTGTGGTTCTTGCAAGACTTGAATCAGCCTCCCTCCGGTTTTCAAGCCAAGTACGTAGGGACTGAACTCATTTTAAATTATATTATGGGTAGGTTGAAAATACAAGTATATTTACATAGTTGTTGTCTGTTTATTGACATTCCTTTTAACCTCATTCACACTATCATATATATATATTTTGTGCAAAATGCAAAAGTTTACAGCAGTGTTCCAAGTTAAAATACACCCATTTCACAGGTCCGTCATACTAGCCAAAGCATGAAAGTAAGATGAAAAACAAAGAAAAAGATATGATCTAGATTTATCTATCATTATACAATGCAAAAGTTCCATAATGATGATGAATGTGTTTGTCAAAATAGTAAATCTCTTAGAACTAACATTACTGTCTACAGCAAGCAATAAAATACTTTTTTGTGACCTCTTAGGCCTTTTTGGATTCAACAAAATTCATTGCTTTTCAAGATACCCAAACAAACATACCAATTCATATATGTAACTGTTAAAACCAGAAGGAAAACAGACAAAATGTAAGACGTAAAACATTAAAACTGTCATCTTAATGTCTAAAAAAACAATGATGCTGGGCCTGAAAGTGCTGGACTGAGAATCTGCTTTCAATATCTTTCAGGGAATACATAGTACGTGACATGAAATGTATTTTCCACCCTCTGCACAGTTATTGGTACTCTTTTAGTTGAAGTTCCAAGCTTCATGATAAAATGTCTCCAAAAACAATAATAATGGTAGAGTACATACCACCATATATTACGTCTCAGTCCTTACCACAGTGGCCCGGGTTTGATTCCAGGGACCTTTGCTGCATGTCATCTCCTCTCTCTCTCTCCCCTGCTTTTCCTCTCTCTCTCTCTCCAGCTGTCGCATCTAAATACAGCAAAAAAGGCCACAAAAAAAAAAAAAGGGAGTCTACAGCCAAGCAGCTCTGTGAGGCACAGTGTTGCTTTTAGCTAAAAGATTACATGCTCACAACAACAATGCTGACATACTGATGTTTTGTGATGTTGTCTGATGTTAAGAGTTTTTGCTTAGCATGGTAACGTGTTAAACACTGAAGGAAAGTGAGGCTGGACTGGATGGAATCTTTGCAACTTTTTGGTAAAAACCAAAAACTAAATGATGGGACAAATTAAAATGTTTAACCCACTAGATGAAAAGTCAGGGGATCATTAAAGTGGTTGTTTAATCTTTAATTCTCTTACATGTCTGTATCAATTGACAGTCACACAATAGCTGTGGAGACATTTTGCACAAAACCCAAAAAAAAAAATCAGTCTACAGAAAAAGTCAAGTGGATCACTGAGGTCTGCTTCTTCTGGAAACCATGAATGTCTATAACAAATGTTGTGCTAAATCATGCCAGTGGTTAAAGTATGTACCACATAACTGCAACATTCCCAGCTGATTAAGGCTTGGGACCTTAGTTATAGTCCTATGCCAAGCCACTACAAACTGTAATATAAAAAAGAAATCCCCCAAAAATATTATCCAATAGTAATATTTTACAAAGGTCAGACAATCACCAAAGTCAGTAGGATTCATCCTCCGGGCACCATGAATGTCTGTATAAAAGTTAATGACAAACGATTCAACAGTTGCTAAAATATTTCAGTCAGGAAGAATGTGACACATCCACTGCCGTCCAAACGTTACTCTCATTCCTACAGCACTACTGTGACAAAAAAATACACTTCTTGCCTAAGAATCCATGCCTTTTTCTCCTCTCAACGGTTGAAATTCTGTATTCTTGCTGAAGTGAAAAAGTTGTAGCTCAATGCATCCAAATTTCCACAGGAAGATTACCAAGACTTCACAGCAATCCCATCCTACTCCTGTCCTGGCTTCACTGCACTGGCTTCTAATCAAATTTAGCAGTGAACTTCTCATGCCTAACGGGCCTTACGCAGCTTGGCTCCACCTTATATCAGTGAATTTCAGATCATTTATAAGTCCATTAGGTCCATGAGGATCTCAGAGCAAGGTCTCTTAGTCGCTCTGCAGTCAAATATTTGGAAACCAAGTTTTTACTCTGGAGTCAGGACATGCAGTGTTATAAATCTCAATTTAGGACTGAGATCTTCTAAGAAATGTATTGATTCATATTTATTTATTTTCATTATAACCATTGTAGTTTATTTATTCTCCACTTGTATATTAACAAAATGTGATTCAAATGATGTGGTTTCCAAACCTAATGTAGGCCCTCTATGATGTTTGACACCTTAAAATAAACACTCATTTACAAAGAAGAATTTCCTTGCTAATTGTCAACATAAGTCGCTTAGAGCGTACACATGTGCAACAGATCTGCTCTTTTCCTGCTTGGGCAGGAAGCTGGAGGTAGACTTGATGAGCAGAGAAGAGGGAGATGCTTACATGACTGGAAAATGAGGAGTGTGAAACTGTTTAACAATTTCATAATTTCATAAACAGACAAGATAATCCTTTACAGCACAAGGTAATCAGGTCACAAACCAAGTGCACGGTGGATCGCTGAGCAAAAGGAATGTCAGATAAACACAGGTGGTTTCCATTCCAACTTTCCAGCTGAGCAGAGCAGCAGAATTATTATTACCCTTTCAGCAGTGAAACAGCTAAAAACACAAGTGCATCTGAGATCATATGATTAAATTAAAGAAGGAATCAAAGAGGTTTGATCCATTTTTTTATATGCATATATGATGATATTTCTAGTCTACTGTTGTTCAAATTTTGAATTAGTAGTGGCTTCACAACTGCCTGGCATCAAAAGTGTTATTTTAAAATATATTGAGCAGGGCACACAAGGTCTCTCGATTAAAATGGGAAACAAAACAATGGAGCTCTGAAACAAGAGATAGCTTTGCTTACTGGTTGCTATAGAAGCAAAGGAAGCAGCCTCTGTTAAGCGGGAGGCCCTGGTGGCACGAACACACGTGAAGGAGTCACTCAGACTGTTTGTGCTGATAATTGGGTAGCTAATCATAACAAGCTATTAACCTGGTGTTTCAATATGTATTTCCTTTCGCACAATGTATTTTCAAGGGTTGCTGGGGATATCTTGCCTGTGAATTACTTTTGCAGAAGCTGAAATATCCTGACAACAAACTGGTTCCTTCCCGTTAAAACATAAAATGAACAAATCTCTAAAGAGTCACATAGCAATTGGTTTGACTTTTCTCTGGCAGATGAACATATCGGATAGAGAAGTGGAACATTGGTTGATTAAAGCCATATCCAGTCTTCTTGTAGTGATGAAGCGAGCAGCTGGGTGATAATATAATGGAAACTCACTGTATATATAAGTAATTCCTTAAATATGCATCTGTTGAGAATTTCAGTGACACTAAAAATTAACCTAAGGGTATTGATATCACTAATATGTCCCTAGTGTACTATTTAGTAAAGCACTGATATGAAATGTATGTTTCATTGTGTAGATGTTGTTTTTTGCACTACACGTTATTCCCACTCTAACATTGTACAGCCACACGAACATGAAAGGATAAATAATGCTGTAGCTGTATACATCTACTAAAAGAATAGTTATAGATAATTAGAATTTTTCATATCACTCAAATTATTCTATATATCAGCAGGATATATGTCACACCACGGTGAGGTCAAGCTGGGTTTTTGTCTTGTCTTGTCATTTCCTGTTTTATTTTGAAAAGTAACTCTCCTCTCGTTTCAGGTCACTTGCCCTTCCTCATGTGTCACCAGTCGGCTTGTCTTCCCTGATTCCTGATTGTGTCCACCTGTTTCCCATTGCCCTCATGTGTCTTATAGTCTGCGTCTCCCTTTGTCCTGTGCCAAAGTGTTTTGTCTCTGTTCGTACACCCAAGCCCGCTCCAAGCCTTGTTCATAGCCATAGTCTGTTTGATCGTGACTTTTTGTTTCTGCCTCGTAAGAGTGATTTTTGGTTGTAACTTTTTCTTAGTCTTGCTTTTGGTTCCTAGTACTTAGTTTAGTGTGTAGTATCATCTAGTCTCCACCTTTTAGGAGAGTTTTTGTTTTGTTACTGTTCTTCTTAGTATTGTCTAGCCTCCACCTTTTAGGAGAGTTTTTTTGTTTGCTACTGTTCTTCTAGTAGTTGCTTTAGTTAATGTTTTGTAGCCTTTTGATTTTCCTCCTTGAGAGTGATTTTGATATTTTGCATAACTGATAGTTTTTCCTCCTTAGGAGTGTTTTTTTTTTTTTTTTTTTTTTTTTTTTTTTATATTTAGTTTGGCCTCGTTCTCTCTTCTGAGAGACTCTTTAAGCTTAGGTTTTCATAGCCTTTTGTTTTGCCTCACTCTGTCGAGAGGTTTTGTCTCCTGCAATAAACTGCTCACGGACACTCCTGTTTAAGTTGACAATATGGGCTTCATGAGACTTTATGAGCTACATTGAAGGACAGATATAGTATAGTATAGTATAGTATAGTATAGTATAGTATAGTATAGTATAGTATAGTATAGCATAGATAGAGAGAATAATACAAATAGTAGGCCTTTAATATTACTTACTGCACTTACTGCATTAAGTGTGTTTCTATTCACTTTTTAGGCACATTTTCAATTTGTTAATAAAAAAACAGTGAAATGAACTTGGAAACAATAAAAAGAGAACAAAAAGCTGAAATATCACAAAAGAAGTTTAGGTGTAAAGATTGTTGTATCGATAAAGCAATAAAGTGCATTGGAAACAGGCTTATGCAAATAAATCACAACATGCATGAAGCAAGTAACTTGGCTCCTCATAGACAAACATTACTGTTTTAAACATCATTCATGTTCATTTCACATTCATGTGCTCTTTTAATAGCCATTTGTTGCAGTGGTTTAAAAGCACCTGACTGTAGAATTAGTACCACCGGCTGAGCAATTTTTCTGCATTAAATTATGATGAAAACTTAGCCACTGCCTCCCTTTTCTGAACAAGGGGTTAGGGTTAGTGCACGAGAAATGTATGCCATGTGTATATAAAGTGGGAACACGAAGACTATTTTCACACTAATTGATAAAGAAAGTGCTAAGAACTTGGCTTGTGATTTCTGATTACAGTACACACATGAGCATATGTAAGCTGAGTTATTGGACACTGTAATCATTCTTCCATAATGGCTCTGAAGCAATCCCTTCCTAACTTCCTTCCTCCCTTTTGTGCAGAAATTCATTCAACAGTTCAGCTGAAGCTATTATGAGGCTTTATTGCCAGTCTCATGTGGAAGCCAGTTTCCCCTTGGAATAATGTGCTCTTGGGTTATGTTAAGGTTAGGCATAGCAAAGGTAATTGGTTGGGGTTACAGCTAAGGTAAGTGACATCACAATCAATGGGGAAACAGATTTCAACACAACACAGATGTTTCTTCCTGGCAACAAACTTACATGTGACGACTAGTATTATCACTCAGCCACGACTCGGCTCAGCTGTCCAGGGAAATACAAAGAGGGAACTTCATAAAATTAAAGGGATGTTGGGCAAGATGTTGTGTTTGTATAGTGATGTTTGAGGTGGCTGTTATATTTTGTTGTACATTTAGTCACAGCACACCATTCACTTGGATTCACATATGTGCAAAGGTTTTTGCTATAGACACTGGTGTTACAACTGACCTCTCGCAAGGTTAATGAAAATGAAAAATAAGTTGAGGAGCCACTACATGGGTTCTCCCTTGACGCATGCTACATTCTTCCACTAAGTTTCCATGCCGAAGTGAAGAGAAGGAAACAGGGATGCAGAGCTGAATCTAAGCACCAGGATCTGAAAAGACAGTACAACTATGCATACCGCCTGTTATCATGGGTAACATAAGTTCTCTCCCTAATAATATGAAGGCCTTAATGGCACTAACCTGGATGCAGAGGGAGTATCGAGAGTGTAGTATCACAGAAATGTAACTGAACGAGAGAGGGGAGGGAACCAAAGGAAATGTCCGTAGACCACATTCTGGAGTTATAACTGGGTTGCTACAGGAAGGACTCAGCTTTTCATACATGGGGCGCCCACTCTACCAGTTGAGCCACAATGGTGCCCCAATAATGAGTAGTTTTCTTGTCCACCTTGTATATTGTGAGCTGCTGTAACAAGTGACAACCTCCCTGGTGGAGAATCTCAGACTGCTGAAGCCTCATGCTACCTCCAATTGAGCTTTGGAGTGCATATTTAGATAGACTGGAGGCTTTATGGATTTTGTTCCTCACTTCATAATGGGTGAAGTCGGTCCAAAAATGGACTGCCTGCATACACAGAAATGACCCCACACTTGTCTGTGCATACAGTGTCCACGTGAACAGACATAACGAGGTGCAAACGGACCCCCGTGAACACATGCAGATGGCAAAATTTATACAACAAGGACCCTCATGGTTACTTGGAGACAGGACATAAATATCTGCACTTACAGCGTAGTCATTTTAAGGGAGATTGCTTCACAGCCGGAATGGACAGTAGTAATGAGTACTTCAAAGACACACGTTTAGATATTAAAACTTGTACTTTCCATTGACATCTTTTTAATTTGTTTGCTAACTAGTATTATATAACAGAAAAGAGTGGAATTCATAATCACAATACCAGCAAATCTGCTTTCAATAAAAAAATAAATGTCCTTTCATGGGCTTTTGAGTGAGACAATTTGGGACTTAGGTATAAGTATCAACGTTTCACAAATAGACTTAATTAGGAGCTTCTCTTACTAAAACGATAAGATCTCTTGTAATACTCCCCAGCTTGATTAATGCAACTGGCAGTGTTTCACGGCAGGTTAGTTACACAAATCTCTGTTCATGCTCCAACTTAATTAGAGTGAGTCAGAATTTTCTGATTAAAACAAAGCCTTTGCCAGGATTTGCCAGTATTACATCATCAAAGTATTATGCAGCAGGGACGTCTCTGGAGGGATTCAGATGGATTTAAAAGTATGAAATCTCTGCTTCACATAGTTGGCAAGACGTGGATAATTAGTATGTATTTCTTTATCTTAGGTTACTGTCTGCAGTGAAAACAGTGATCTGTTCCCATTCCAATCAAGTGGCATCAACAACCATAAACCAAATATATAAAATATAGCTTTAACATAGTGTGCCAGCATGTTTTATTAACAATATTAAATATGCTAAGTAGATTCAACTGTATTGACCTAAATAAAGATTAAAATGGGTCTGGGTGGTGGGGGGGTGTAATGTAATTTTTTTAATAAAAAAAAATGCTAATAGCGAAGAAAAAAAGAAATATGACTAACCACTGTAAATTACTCATTGTCACATTGTCTCTGACACATACTCAGACACACTCAAAGTACATTTAATTTGCATACTATATTTGCATACTATAGTCACATTACATTTGTAAGTTTAATGCACATCTGCTACCACATTAGCATTTCCCATCAAGCTACACTCAAGCATTCTTTCAGCAACAATGACAACAAGACGTATCTCAAACAGAATGCAGCCAAGTGAGACTAATAGAAGACCATAATAGCATCGTCAACAGTAACAACTTTATAAAAGGAAGCACCGTGATTGGATGCAGAAAATAGTAAACTGTGTTCTCCTATTGCATCATCAGACAAATCCCCCGCTGAGCATGGCAACAACATGCTCCACCAAGAAAATCAAAACAAATCAGAATTAAAACAGACAAAAAACAAAGCTGTCACAATAAGTAATTTTTTGGATACGTTCCCAAAAACTGTTATCAGGCTCCCAGTTTTCACACACTTAAGCCCCAGCCAGCCAGGCCCCGTCACTCGCCATGTTGTCCTGAGTGCTGAGAGCCCCGTGCTTCTGGTTTCCAAAATAAGTCATCAACAGGAGACTCTCTGTGGGACGAGACAAAAGGAGGCTGATAGGAGCCCAGAGCTCTCACATTATGGCCCCCAAACAGCTGAAGACAACCGCAACAAGCTGAAACTCTGCTGGACTATAGCATTTGAATGGGGATATTGGACTCTTATAACCATGAAAAAGCCTTTAAATCCTTAGCATCAGGCCAAAACAAGTACAGTACATTTTGTTCTCAAATATTTCCCCATCCCCCGACAACATGTGCGCACCATCCTCCTCCCACTCATGCCACTGGATGTAAATAAACCGGCATTACTGGTCACTCATTTAACTATTTAAAGCTTTCTTTTTCCTGAAGACCTAATATTAAAAATAAAGCTCTGCAACGGTAGCTGTAAATTCTTTCATACATTTAACTTGATTATGCTGTCAATAGTTCAGAAAGATTACGGCGTACAGTTATATGTTGCAAACCTCATGGGTGTTCATCACTGTCACGCCTGTTCATCACTGTCATGAACCATACAACGTTACTACATGACTCATCTGATATCTGATATTCACTGAAGTTGAGTAGGCGTTCTATATATGGTTTTTCTGTTATGGCAAGGTTACAGGAACAAATCCTTCTTTTCATAGTAGATCCCATATCAAAGTCCCAGTGATGACTGTAATTCAACCCACACAGTCACACAATAAAAACTAATCATATTTCACACACTGTGTGATTCTCTATTAGATACCACATCACACACCAAATCATATTCTCTAGTTAACCATTTTTAGAAAATCATACTCTTGTTTGTAATTACACCAAACCTGGAAAGTATCATCACTGACACAACTGTGAATTTCTTTTATTCCAGTTCATATTGAAGCCTGGCTCCAATCCCTGTCATATTGTTTGAGTAAGAACAGAAATCAGCCCTGAAGAAATTTAATATTTTTGTTCTTACTTCATATAATCACAAAAGTATTAACTGATGCTGGGGCATTAGGACATTTTGACTACTGTTGACAGACAAAATGCAGCATTCTTATGCCATGCTGAAGGGAAAGTTTGTATGAAATTATCTTTGAACATTTGTAATTTTACTATACTGTATCACTGCCTTTTGTGAGGCTATAGTTAAGAGCTCCAGCCCTTCATTTTGTAAATACTGTAGACGCAAGTGATGACGCAAGCATGACTGGATGGTTTCCATAGAAAAGCTTGGTGAAGATGCTGTGCGAGGTGAGGTGGTTAACCAGACATACATCTGCCAAACCAACCAGTTAGCATCCTTGAAGTCATTTCTTGTAAAACACAAAATTATTGCTTAAAAACCCCCCAGATAAAGCACAAATCTCATCTTTGGGTCACTTGTTAAAGTTTGTTTTTGAGTGAGGAATGGGCTCATTGTTGCCCCTTAACTCATTATAACTGAGGTTCTCACCAAGTATCAGTGGGTGTCGTCTGCCCTCCGGCCTCAGGAGGCAGAGAAGTCTCATTATGGCTTGGTGCACCACAATGAGGGGAAGAAGACAGCACAGGAGATTTATGCTTTACTGGAAGTGTTTTCATATATTCACATATATATATATTTTTTTTTACAAAAGAAAAGACTACCTCCCTTACCTCTGGGCATAGCCACTTCCCTGACCTTTTCTATGGGAACCATCTTTAACCACCCCACGCAGTGGATGAGACTGTCCCAAACTTGCCTAGCGTAACTGGTGATTAAGATGGAAGTGCAGTATGGCCAAACCTCCCATTCAGAAAAGTTAAACTTGAAAAGTATGTTCTAATAATATTTGCACTGCAACTCAGAGCACAAGAAAAAGATGATGAGCCTTTTTGAGAGAAGAAAACAAATTTCTTCCACTGTCAGTACATTTAGTTTGGCAGCCAAAAGGAAAGACTCTTGGAGACAAACAAAGAGGAAGAAGCAGTCAAGAAAAGCAGAGTAAAGGCACCTCAGAGAGGAAGCCAGATGCAGCCAGATAGAAAGGGAAGAAGGGGATAGATGTGCAGAGTGAAGAAAGAGACGAGAAGGAATGGCAGACGCTGAAGAAATCTCATGACTAAAATCAACTCCTCTCACCAAGCGCCTATTTGCTCTGGTACAAATCACTGCTAGGCCCGGCAGGCCCAGAGGGGAAAGCACTTTTCTTCACCTCATCGTCAGGCCTTGGAATCCCGTTCCATTTTTCCAGATGGCTTCAGCAGCAGCAGACTGAGCTGGTCCTGCTTCCGTTGACCCGCCCAGTTATCCCATCTGTCCAACCCAAGCAACCCAGTCACTACTGGCTGCAACTGTTTCGGACTGGGAACTTAATCCCAGTCCCTCACTGGAGACTAATTTGTGAGGTGGTTTGATGGAAATCCCTACCCCCATCTCTTGCCCCAGCTCTCCTACCCAGCAAATAGCCTAATTGATTTATGGTTAACCAAAGAGGGGGGACATTCTGTTAGCCTGAATTTCAATATACAACCACTCTCCTGCAGTAAAAGTAAACTACTGTATACTTGTTAGGATAATCCTCATGTAGGGTGCACCTCTGACACATTTATTCCTGGCAGACAGACAGAGTAGTCACGACTGAAAACAACGCAAATTTTACAGGAAATTGATTGCTTACAAAATCCACTGAAAGATACAAGTGGACCCTAAAAAAAACACATACACAGGCCCACTCTTTGTACACATGGTTGTACTTTCAACTTTCTAACTCTGTACAGTTGGAACATTGGCTATTTATAGCAAATACAAATGGGCTGTATATAATTTGTCCAGAAATTTAATTCAAAGTTTCATCTGAACAAGTCTTTACCGCCCTCAGACAGGGAATGGAAGTAGGCTGATTCCTAGTCCCATTTGCTACTTTTTGACTGGGTCACATAGTGTTAGGGGGAAATGTTTTACCTATTATCTAGCAGATTTTATCTTCAGGAGTATTTTTGTTATCTCACAGACACAAATGTTTGCCTGGGGTGAAATCAAACTGCACTGCTCTGCTCTGCTACACTGAATCCAATGCACAAGCCAGTGGCTGGTGCTGTCTGAAGAAATATTGGATTTAAATGTTGGTTTTGCAAAACTTTTATCTTTCTAGACAGACAGAAGACAACTGTGATAATACAAAAATCAACATTCCGAATTTTCAATTAAGGCTTGTGTAATAAAGGCTATGCGACCGAATTACAAAGTACAGTAACACCAAACTCCTTGAAAACTGTTTTCGTTCGTATTAAAGGTGTATAGGCATCTTGTAGAGTAGTGGCCATAAAGCGTATCTAGGGATCGTGTTTGGTTTGTCCATTCTGGGCTACTGTAGAAACATGGTGGTTCAACATGGTGGTGAAAGAGGACCTACGGCGTCTGTAAATATAAAAGGCTCATTCTAAGGTAACAAAAATACAACCATTCCAAAACAATACAACATAGTTATTACATTTCATGTTTGCCATATGCTGAAAAGGGAGCTCCCTAAATCTTAGAAATTCTTTAAGGGGGTTTGAAGCACAGTAGAAAATTCTTACATTACCTTGTAAGACCAATATCTTCTCTTTTATTTGTGATAAAAGTAATAACTATATGAGTGACACACTATATAAAGCAACTAGTGTGTCACAAATGCTTAATTGAGACATCCCCCACTCTGCCTGCAAGGACATTTGAGACTATTTATTGAGGCTTGTGGGGCTCTAGGACCCCTCTCAGTTTCCACCAGCTGAAAAGGACTTTCCAGCAAGATAGGAGCAGACTGGAAAGCACAGCCAAGTCAGAGCCAGGTTTTGGACTCCGGGCCAAAAATTTCCCCAGCTGCTTCCACCAAGCAATATGCAGACCCAGGTGTTCAGACAAGATTTGAAACCCAAGCCCAGCAGTTTAAATGTTCCACAACCCCCAATCCCATATCTTCACTCTGATTACCCCTCTACAATCACTCCATATCTTTTTTTTTTCTGGCTGATACAGACAAAGTATTCATTGAATTGCATAGATTAGTTGCATTTGTCAATTCAGTCTGCACTCTTCATTTCTTCTCTATGTGATCATAATTACTTTTTGTTGCTTCTGTCTTTGTGAAGCACTGGCATTTATGTGTGTTAAGGGACTATGTAACTGGAAGACCAATACTACAGTCTTCCTCTTACAAATTATTGGTCAGGCACGACCTGTATGATGGCAAATGTCTACTAACTTTAGATACTCAGTTCACTGCCTGTATGAGTCTCATTTCATTGAGTAAGTGTTACACTATCTTTAGCTTATCATAGGTAAATATTTCAATTGTTTAAATCACAAAACAAGAAAAAAAAAAAACACCTCACCAGAGAAAGATTGTTTTTTACTCGAGGATCCATTTCCGTCATTCTCAGTCAACTGTTTTGTCAATGATATTTTGACATATCACAGTAAAGCACAGTGTAAACAATCAAATTAATGACGGCTGAATTCCATTCAGCTTCTTCAATTTCAGGGCTCTGGTTTTGTGCATGTTGGCTTACTTTCACACTGTCATGGCTTACTGGGACATTGTTAATGTCATTAGTAACACCTGCACTTTTCCTATTATGACAAGTCAAAATATCACCTGTGAAAAAAAGTGCTGTCTCAAAAAAATATAGGGAAAATGTCAATGGCCCATTATCCTGTAATTGCCACCTTTCAGATCTATTAAACAGACAGTGTTCCGTGCCTGCCATAATTCATAAAAAATTTCAGCCCGCTGTGTATGCCAAAAGGTCTTCTGGTTTTGCATTAAGGAGAACTTCTGAGTGTGTGAAATGTTAGAGTTGCTTCTGTGTGTAAAGGATGCATGAGGCAAAAAAAAAACAAAAAAACGCACTGACACCCAGCTGAGATACGACTAATGTCTGGTGTTTAGGCATCGTCCTCATAGGTTTGGCACCATTCATTGTTTTAACAGCATATGACAGTATATGAAATGATATTGTAAACTTTTATAGCGATATAGTAATGCCAAAACATTCATGTTTCTCAATCTAAAATCAAAACAAGAGGGAGTATTGTGCTGTGCTCATTGTAGCATCTACCATGTTTATCCCTATGTCAAGACAACAGAAACATGTGCTACTTGAATGAATAATGATATTCATTAGGGAATTAATTAATTATTTTGGACCCATCGCTAAAATAACACAGCTGCCAGCTAGCACTGTGTCACTTCCAAACTGATTAATGCAAAGGAATAAATTAACTAATTCATGCAGACAAATGAATTTCAGAGAATGAATTTATATATAATACATTCCAGTCATGTGTTGGATAAGGGAGGTAGTTAAATGTATGTGTGTGTATGTATTAAAGCGGATTTGGGTTAATGAGAAAAGTTCACACAAAGTCCAACCTCCCTGATTCCATCTTCAGCTTGCAACACAAAGACAGGCACCAGAGTCCACATGCAGTTGCAGGGAAGAAAGACGAGGTGACAGGTTCAAAAGTTCAGGCACTGCTTTAGACTCACTTCGCATGCCACTACCATTCGGCACACCCTGATACTTTGGAAATGTCAGGGGGAACCTCATTTAATGTTCTGTATCAAGCTCTGGGTGGTAAGAATCTCCACAGGGGAATACCAAAATGGGAATAAAAGGAGAGAAGCCTGTTGCGAAAAAAGATCCCTGTCCCTCCTCGTACTCCTTGATGAATTTGTAAAACAGATCCACGATGTCTCACTGAAGACAAGTTGTGGCATGGCCCCCTTTTCAGATGCACTAATCTCTGAATGGTTGTTATCGTCACATGAGATACCATGAAATCAATTCCTTCACCTGTGACCTCTAAACGCTATGGGATGTCACAACTGGAAAATAAAATGAAATATTAAATTCTCAGAACAGAGCTCATTCCTCTACACAATACTATACATATACTGTATAATTCCAAAATAGTTTTAATATTCACTCTTGGCTGATGAATAAATAGAATCTTAAACGAGACCCTTGGTAAAAGAAGGCAGTTCATTCATCTTCCTACATGCATATTTTTGAATCCTCAGGTTAGCAAACAGATCCAGCAGCTGTTATGTTCCCATCAGTCCAATGGTGCTTTTGCAGACAATTGTTCAAGAGTACTTGAACAATTTAGTGTGGAACAGACGTTACAACATAACATTAAAAATAAGTCCAGAAGAGGCCAAGATATCTTTACTTTTAGTCCTTAGTATATACTGTAAGAGATGGGATCCTACATTTCCCATAATGCAAATCACATCTTTTGTTTCCCAGGTGGATAACGATTCAACATGGCGGACTTCATGGAAGAAGACCTGCTGCGTCCGTAGATATTAAAGGCTCATTCTAAGGTAACAAAAACATAACAATTCCTATTTTCAGGCGATTATACACTAATGAAAACATAGTTATGTATTATTATTATTAGATTCCATAACTGCCATATTCTGTAAATCGAGACCCTTAAATCATACACACCGGGCCTCTAAAGAGAAAAGTAAGATCCCAACAGAGACACGTAATGCATATAATACATATAATACATATTTTACTGTTTTCACTGGCTTATAGTCTCTATATGTGATTAATAAATTGACTTTGACATGTAGGTAAAATTTATAACTTTTCAACACTTAATCCTTCTTCAGTATCCAGTCTGCGTGCCTTAATTCAGTGCAGTCACACATGAGGGGAGATTTAATCCAGCCATGGACATGTGTGTGTGTGTGTGTGTGTGTGTGTGTGTGTGTGTGTGAGTCTACATGTGGTAGAGAATTAGATAGAGAGATAGAGCGAGGAAGGGAAGGGAGAGAGACCAGCCAAGTTTCCATTACTGTGCACTATAAGGGTTAGCACTATCTGTGACTGGTAAATTGACTTTGACATGTACTTGAAATGTCCATCTTAAGTTAAAAACAAAATATACACGCTCAACACTCAGAATACAAATGACCTTTTTTTTTACATTCATTAATTTGTCCAAAACAACATACAAATGAGGTGCACTCAAAGCCACACTACATCAAAAAGCACCACAACAATACTTTCATTTTCGGTTGCTCATATCTGCTAAAAATAAAGGTGGAGCTTTCTTTCAGTTTTACTAATGTGCCAAAAAGTCAAAGCAGGATCAGTATGCATTAGAATTGATGAGAAGAATCAGAATGTGAATCCTAGACTTAGGTTAACTTTATATTTCTAAAGGTTTTCTATTTTGTGTTTTTCTAACTTTTCAACACTTAATCCTTCCTCGGTTTCCAGACTGCATGCCTTGAGTCAGTGCAGTCACACTTGATGGAAGATGTGTGATTTAATCCAGGTGTGGACGTGTGCGAACATCTACATTTGTCTTAGTGTAACTTTGTGTGAGTCTACATTTCGTAGAGACTTAGATGGTGAGATGGAGTGGGGAAGGAAAGGGAAGAGACCAGGCTGAGGTTTCCATTTCTGTGCACCTCTTAGCATGGAGGGGCCTTGCCACGTCATGGAGCTGTTGCCGTGTGGCGGGTCAGGATGCTTGGCTGGGCCCCCTGACAGCCTGTCTTCATGCCTGCAGTGGCTCCCTGCCCACCAGTTCACTTTTAATTATCTCTTAAGTCAAACGTACTCTGAAGAAGTCCAGGAGCGCAGTATCAAAACCTTCTGGAGGTTTTATCCCATAACTGTCTTCTTTGGTCACCTTGAATGAATTGTACAAAGCCGTCTTCATGACATCCTGATCTGCTTAAAGTTCAGGATTATGAGACCAGTTTGTCCTCATTTTAAAAGGTTCTTCTTTTCTAAAGTTTCCATTTTTCTGATTGCAATACAAGACTGTCTCAGCTCCCTCAGGTTGGATGGACATTATGTAGCTCTTAAAGAAGAATGCTGGAGTTAAAGTTATTTTGATTTATGATGTGATATGTAACTTGACATTTTTACCGCAGAGCTACTGTCAGGGCGCCATGGTCATTAGGCAACAAATTCAACTCAGTCAGTCAGGCTTGTGACACTGCTCTATATCTGTCTACTATCAAACCACGTCAAATGGACAACTCCATCTGTTGCGTTTTATGTACACGAGCAAGTTCCAACTTTGTAGAATCTGTAGGTGATTAAAAACATCTTGTATAAGGGTAAAGAAGTCTGATTCGGGGCAAAGTTATGCAGATGCAGCTGCGTAGGAGCAAATCTAAGTGATCTTTATGTGTTTTTGTGTGTCTATGGCTTCAATCTAAGTGACAAAATAAATTCCTGGATACAGGATGAATCTCACGAAGAGAGATGCCTCTTATGCAGTTTTGACGTAGGTGGAGAGGCAGTGTTTTGGCAAATCTGCTGAAGTACTGACAGCATGAAAGTAAGAGAAATGAATGGGCGTAAATCCACAAGACCTTCTGTTGACTCAGGATTAAGGCCTATTGCTTACTGAGTCATCGATACTCTGTCGTGCCATTAGAAAATATTCCTTTCCACTAACTCCTAGACACACAAACACATCCAGACACTCTTTAGCCCATCTCGAAAATGATAAGATTAAAAGCAAGTCTTAACATGCAACTAGGAAAAAACTATTTGAAAAGACACAACAGGATATAAAAAAAAAGCCAAAAAACCAGCCCCCAGAGCATAGATTTAGTACATGCTACCAACTGAGATGAAAACACATTAGTAATAACTCCCCATATTGTTTTGTTGACAGCAAAAAGCCCTGAGAAACGAACACTATTTTAAGTGCTTTGGTATGCGGTCGGAAGGCCAATTGGACTGCATGTGTCATATGCTGAAATCAAGCAGCTGCAAAATTACAGTAGCGTGCCTTCACCGCAACCGACTGGAGCTGTGCAATTAATCAGAGGTTAACCCCACAACCCCACAAAACTTGTGCATAATCTCTAATTTGCGTACCTTCTCTCTCTCCATGCACAAACACATACACACACACACACAAACAGATTGAGACACTGCAGCCTCAAATGTAGACACAGACTCCCCACAACAGAATGCGGGTTATCATGTCCTATAAGTAGATGTCATATGTTCTATAATTAGAAGTCAGTACATAAAGGCATCTAATAAAAAAGTTTTGGAATATGTCATGCAGAAAATAATAAGTCTGTTGTTGTTTTTGTGCAAACATACCTCGGATTTACTAAAGAATTGTCATGAAAGAGCTTTTGGCCCAGCAACGCAGTCACAAATGAGGTGCACAATTTTGAAATGTCTTATCCTTGTTTTGAGCTTGTGCATGTGGGTTTGCTCCTCAGACTGCTCACATTCGCATCCCACCATTAATCATTCTTAATAGGTTTGTTATCTTAGTCTCACCTTCCTGTATTCTTAACCCTCTCACACTAAGGCAGGAAATCGCAGGACAATACCCCATCTCTGCATACAAAGCATCTGAAATTAACATTAACATGTGTCAAGTGTGCTATGAGGACAGAGTCAAGCAACTGGATTGTGTTCCTGTTCAGGGCAGGGTCAAAAGCTGTACTGGGTGTGAATAAGATAAGGTGATTTAATGATCCACACAAGGGAAATCAGTCATATTAGAATTCAGATGTCAGTAAAAGCTGAAATCAAACTACATACAAACTACAACAAACAGACCGAACCTCTAATGTTGCGATGTCTCAGAGTACCACCAGTTGTGATGGAACACTCAATATATCTTGTTATATAAAACATTAGTATACTAGCTTTCAGACCTCAGCAACAAAAAAAAAAAAAACTCAATATCCTCAAGAACAACATCCACACTGGACGAATACAATGCAGGAAGTAGTTTAAGCAAAATCCTAATGTCAGCATGCTAAAATGCTCACAATGACAACGCTAACATTAAGATTTTTAAAGTTTTTAATTTGTCACATTTGAGTTTTGCGTATTATCACCAATGACAGTATAAAGAATATACAGATGATGAGTGACATCACCCATAGGTTTCCAAAGCGCAGCTGTGAGGCTGAAGATATGTGGCAGGGCCGCCAGCATGTTGGCTGCACTGCATCTCCTGCCTAATATCGGCAAACGTGAATATGGATCATCAGCAGGCCTAAGGCAGGCCGGATGACACCAGGGTGCTCAAATGAGTCATCTGTATCCGCACTTACCTAGTCAATCAAAGCGGCCACGCTGTTAACTATGTGCAACTTTAAGCCTTAATATAATTAAAATGTGTAAGTTTAAAAAAAAAAATCACCCTCAATACAGGTGTCATGAACAGAGACCAAAACATTTTTTTGTACCAGGCTGTAAACATGTTTATTTCTGCTGTGAAGTTGGTCATTTTAATACAGGCACTTATAAAGACTAACTCACTTCTGCAGCCTGCTTCAAGTGGCTGCTCAAGGAATTACAGTTTTTAGCATGAAACACAAAGCACAGCAGAAGCTGATGGGATATCATTAGTTTTGAAGGTATTTGGTCATAAAAAGCACAAATCCCTTGTTCTTCCATCTTAAAAGGGAATAAATAAGTAATAAATAAATAAGTATCTTCTGCCAGATTGCATACAAGCTTCTTGGTAAAGCCTAGTTTACACAATGACTACACATTTTCATCCACAATACTTTTTAGCAACCCATCACAACATAAAATATTGCTGCTCAGTATTGCTTATGGCAGTAAAGATGAAGAGACTGCTTTGTGAAGTATAACATTGTATTGTTTGAACAAACCTTGAGTTAGGTGCCTTGGTGATCTGGCTTTTTTTGTATGGTAAATGGTCTGTACTTATATAGCGCCTTTCTAGTCTTCTGACCACTCAAAGCCCTTTTACACTACATATCTCATTCACCCATTCACACACATTCATACACTGATGGCATTAGCTGCCATGCAATTTGCCCAAGGGTGCTTCGACATGCAGGAGCCGGGGATCAAACCGCCGATCATCTGATAAGGGGACGACCCGCTCTACCTCTGAGCCCCAGCAGCTGCATGGAATGCAGTTCTTGTCCCTGGAAGTGCCTTTCTTTGAATCATTCTTAAAGCAGTTCATTTCAGTTCATCCTTTTCAGAAGAAAATCTTAATCTCTTTTTTTCCTTCAAGTTGGTTTGGGTGATGGCCCTTGTTCGTTTTATTCTATTGCAAAGGAAGGAGGAGGGGGATATCCTTCAGCATCCTGGTCATGGATCAGGGTCTTAGCAGATGACATCATTTTCTGGGGCTTTGCCCTGCTATGTATTGGATTGGCAAGGATACGCATAGTCCACAAACAATATCAGTCTGGAACAGCAAATGCCATCAAAGGCAGGAGGACTGGCCAACTGGTTGTAAAAGCATGTTATTTATTTCAAATGAATTTTCATCTGAAACCATGTTTTCATAATGAATATCATTATTCATGCCAGTGACAATTTGGATGTACCTGGACTTCTCGTTTTCCAGAGGACTAGTTCTATCATTAAAATTGCATTCAAGGACTTTTGAAATGATACTCTGACAAAAAAACAGTTTTTTTGGACAACCTCTGCTTTAATAAAGAGGTAAAAATGACAGGAAGTTTTGTGAAGATGTGGGATTTGGGCATTGTTAAAATGCCATATAATGTAATGTCCTATTTTTACATTTACACTTATGAGCTGCCCTGTACAAATACATAATTTTTATGTTCACTACATAACAGGCAACAGATGCAGACATCTACTGACTCTGAGGAAATGCAAAATCAGGCTATCTGCAATTGCAGGATTAGTTTTAAGCTGTTAGTGAAATCCAGTTGTGCAAAGCTTTGTGTGTTTCACTGTTAGTAGCTAATGATATAACGCTCCCTTGTGAAATGAACTTCCAACCTGCAGATGGTACTAAGTCAAGTGTTTGACTCAAGTTTTTGCTGGATGACATCACTTAAGTGTTTAATTATTAAAGCCTTGTGCCACCTCTAAGATGTGGAAAGGTATTTTATTGTGACCGAAGAAAACTCAACTTATTCTTAATGACATGTAACAGTGCATCTTACATTAAACTACTGACCTTTACCAATGACCTAAAAACTGTAATAGATGTCAGGATGGCAGATTATTTCCTGAATGAGAGAATTTCAAGTTTTTTCAGGATTTTCTTGGAGTAATTGCTTTTGACATTTGATACTTTAGGTCTTTTGTATGTACAAAACATACACCTTTACTGTTTTATTGAAACAAATACAGTATTTGGTACAGCCATAGAGCTATGGAATGAATACTAAATTGAGGAATGAACAGAAAAGAATTGTCAGTATTCATCCTCCACATTTATTCTGATTTATCTGATTTATTTTGAGAGTATTTTTCACTTTTTAAATAAAGTCAGCAGTGTCTTTGATTGAGACACAAGATAAAGATGTTTTACAAAAGCAGCCAGAATGTGAAGATAACATCAGTATCCAAGCCTGCACTTCACTCTTCAGTTACTAAAAGGTTTTACTTCAACAATACAGGTCTTTTTTTTTCTAAAGCAAATCCTTTTGTGTTTTGTGGTTATTATACACCATGGGGAACAATAGCAAGATAACTTATAGATAACTGTTGTAGTCACTCGTTGAGATTATTAGTAAGGCACCATAACATGTTCAAAGAGAAACAACTTCAAAGAGTGACATGCATATTAAGAAATGTTTTGCTAGCTCCAAGTGTCTTGGTAAATAATGTAAGTTACACGTAAGTAGCAATGTCGTGTGCTGCAAATAAAACATAATAGAGACGGCAAGTAAAAGCCTCTAACTACATCATGGTACATTTCACATTACATTTAGGAGGCTCAGTGAAAAACTATTCTAAGAAAGTGTTATATGCCCCATGTGGCTAAAGCTAGATTAAACAAAATGTTTTATATTAATAATAATTCAGATGACCCGCAGTCAATGGAAAATAGCTGCTATTGCCAATCCTATACCTCAGTCTGCAGCTCTGTCCAAGATAGTGGTGTAGAAATTTGAAGATACCCCGAGACAGAGAAGGTAAGACATTTTTTAGAACTTACTGTCATTGGTGCTAATACGCTAAACTTAAATGTGACAATCAAAAACTTTAAAAATCTTAATGTTAGCATTGTCATTGTGAGCATTTTAGCATCCTGACATTAGGATTTAGCTTAAAGCCTGTTTGGGAAAATGGTAAAGGTATGCCTAGGCTTTGAATAAGGTAAGGGGACGTGATGAGCAAGAAGGTGCCAGTGTTCTGTTCCTGCAGTATAAACAGAAAAACAAAACTATTTTTTTTAAGCGGACATTTGTTTGCTAGCATATTACCAATAATAAGCTAAAGGCTCTTTGCTATATGTGTTTCTTTCCACCAATGGTTAAAGCTTTTTTTTCCCTTTCCGTGCAATAAATTTGTGATGTTTCTCTGTCTAACCTTATGTCATAATTAGTTCTCTAATTTCATTGCACATTGTGTGTGTGGAAACGAACCAGGTCCCCTGACTAGCATATTCCAGAAATACAGTCACACGACAACTCAGCTAAGTCGGCTGGGGGTGTTTTCAGCAAGGTTGGGACAATGCAAAACCTGAGTGGTGATTTACATGGCTGGGCAATGGAAGAAGCACAGGTGATAGAAGTTGTTGACAGAAGACTTTGGGAATAGACTGCCCATTTCCCTGCAGGAGATCACGGAGATAGCAAGGTGCATTTGCCCTGTGGTGCTGAAGGCCCCAGTTGTTGTCAGATGTCATGGCTGAACAACTTATTTAATATTAAACGAGTGTCCACTGTGTGTCCATGTGTTAATCTTGTTGAAGCTTGATGACTGTGATGAAAGTGTCCTGCCGTGCTTGCTGCAGGCAGTGGTGTTTTGTCACCTGTTCTGTATGGACATAATTTTAAGGCCATAATAACTGTGGTTTGAACATTGCATACCTGTAGCTTGAAGTCTTACAAGATGGATTCTTGCGTGATCATGTGAATTTGCAGGTCCAGCTGCCTTACAAGCTTAGGCCTAACCAGCATTTTCTGCCAGGAATCCTTACTACTTGGTTAGATTTAGGCACCAAAAGGTTTAGGTTTAGGGAACAGTAAGGTGCAAAGCCTTTCTCTCAGAAAGCCCTGAAGGCAAATTTCTCCCACATGCCCAGGTTGAAAAAGTTCACTGCAGGCTGCTCTGTAGCTGTTCTGGCAGTGTTGTGGCTTCTTGCATCCAAGACTTCACATTTGGCTCATGAGAAGCAGTTGAGTCACATGATTTCTGATTATAATTTTTTTTGCTTATTTGTTACTTTTTGGTTTTGATTTTCTTCTGGAGATGATTGGAGATCAGCTTGATGTCCAAAAAAACTAATTATAATGATAATTAAATGCAGTAGCATGCAGAGCCTAATGAATACAGAATTCCTTGCAATTCCTAGTACTTGTAATTATTCATGAATACTGCATATGTCAAAAGAATGAGTATATAAAGCAATATTAATCAGAACTCAATTTTGCAACAAAATTCAGAAGGAGCTGTAGGAAATGAAGGTTTAATGTTGGATATATAATTAAAGTGGAACTTATATGCCAAGAAGTGCAATAGTACAAAATTCAAAGGATCCAAGTCAAACCTCAATACTTGTGGTCAAAACATCTGCATTTGTTTGCATACGGCTGCTATTTATAACAATTTATTTGATATGCTCCAGTATATTTAAGGATTTATATTTGGTCAATCCTGGATTAATCTCTGTTGTGGAAAACACATTGTGGCTATGAACCTCTTCCAAACATGGGAGGGGAATTCTGGAATTGTAATTGCATGTATGCTGTGCCTGACCAAACACATAAGAACTCACATAAATTGAAAATTAAAGCCTAACACATGGCAGATGATGAACTTGACTTCCAGATCTAACTTCATTAACAAATGAGCGTCATGTTTAATTCCAGGCAGGAACAGGACGGCTTGACTTCCAGCCTGTGCCTGCTGAATTTGGAAAATGGCTCTTGAGCTGGAACGTAGCCCTCGAGACTCATATGTAACAGGTTCAAGTTGGAACCACAGAGTGGTAGAGTGGGGGAAGGGAAGACCAAGTTTTGAGGTTGAGGAGGGAAGTGTGCATGTGCATCTGTGTGTGTGAGCGACACAGACGGCAGAGAGAAGTGTGTGTCTGCATATTTGTGTTTGAGTGCCTGTGTGTGTGTGTGTATGTGTGTGATTGTGAGATGGAGATAGACAGAGCAGACCCAATTCATGGAGGCACAAGAGGTCACAGATGTGAAGAGAGAAAGTGCACATTCAGCTTTTCCCAGGAAGGGGGATGAGCAGTTAGCAGTCAGAGAGTTAGGAGATGCAGGTGGTGCTGCTGAACGTGCTAGTAAGCAGCAAACCTGACAAGTCTAATCAGGTCTTATCTGGCTCTGCTACAATTTCATGGCTGTTTGAACCAAGTGGGCCATGTTCCTCAGATCTTTGGTGGAGGATTTTATCTAGGCATCTTGATGCTATGTGGAAGAAAAAAAGGAGTGATTTTAGTGTGTGCAAGAGATATCATTTCTACAATGATGACTCAAGCGCAAGAACATTATTTTAAATAAAGCCTGCACATCAGAGACAAGGTGACGACCTGGGAACGCTGTGTGATAAATAAAGATATAACACAAGCATGTGACATGATATGACAGTCTGAGCACATTTTTAAAAGTAATTTTACTTTTTTGTTTGAATATTGATTTAAAAAAATCATATAAAATCTTTTACAATATAAAATATGGTAAAGAATGGGAACAGCATTTTCAGTTCAAATGCTCTGTAGTTTAATCATACATACATTATCTGTGACCGCTTATCCTCTTCAGGGTCACGGTGAGGCTGGAGTCTATCCCAGCTGACTTTGGGTGAGAGAACAAGTTGCCAGAGACCATTGGATAACCATTCACACTAACATTCACACCTACGGCCAATTTAGAGTCACCAATTAACCTGTTAAGTGCATGTCTTTGGACTGTGGGAGGAAGCCGGAGTACCCGGAGAAAACCCACACAGGCCGAGGTTCGAACAGGAACCTTCTTGCTATGAGGCAACAGTGCTAATCATTGTCAGTTATTATTTATTTTTGATTACTCTCACTGACTCTGGTACATCATCGACAGTTCATATTTGCTTTCTCAACATGATTGGCTTTACTTACATTAGAATCACAGGACCACCGGAGGACATTGTTTACTGCTGATTGCCATCTACAGTGTTTTAGTAGTAGGAATCAGGACAACTTTTGGAATGAATGGGTAACAAACAGTGTAAACAGATCTACTGAGTCTTAGCAGTCTGAGGCTTTTTAACATTTCCAGCCTGTGGTTAAAATTGGAAGTTCTTTGGAAGTTACCTACCAGGCCACAAGATAATTTTGTAAAACATGTGTGTTTGTTTTAATGATGAACAAGGCCAACCACCTGCATGTTGCACTGCCATTACAAGCACAGAATTCACACTCAGATTAAAGCAGCTTTTATTAGATGTTTGTTTTGTACACTTGGGGAGAATTTACACTAATCAAGGAGGCAAAATCAATATTTTCAGTGAAAGCAGAGCTAAGTCTTTATTTTGTACCAACTCACAGTGACCAAGCATAAAATAAAAACGGAGCTCACCATCAGGATCAAGACAATATTCCAAATGTTCTCTTTTCTGGAAAAGACCAGTGTGACCATAAACCACTACATAATCGACAGCTATGCTTGATATAAATCATAAACAAGTGAACAAGAACTTATCCATTATATCCAACTCTGTAAAACCAGTAGAAATCCCCTTAAAATCCACTGATGAAATAACAGTCTGAGCTGTTTCTATGTTTTTGACCACTGAAAGGCAAACTGCACGTAGCCCAATATGTAATTCTGTTGTATTTGTTTTTTCAAACCAATTTGAACCTCCAAATGACAATTTCTTGGAACAATGTCTGTCCACATGTAGTGAAGGCTGATTCCTGGTATAGTACAGTCACCAAAGGGTCATAGCAAAACAAGCAACCATCTGCATTGTGTGTTTAACTGAGTACTCAAAAGACGTGAGTGATGTGTTCTGCATGCTTGTTTTTTTTTTTTTTTAACTTCATTTGACCACTTTGGATTATTGTTGAGGTTTGCCTGGTCATTTCTCAAGTAGAGCAAGTACATAAACTGACCCAAACAACATGAACCGGTTGACTTCAACTGTTCAAGGGCCTTTTGTTTTGTCTGACAAACCACATTTATATCTGGAGGTCAACTCAATAAATATTACACACATTCAGATACTCCCTGAATTTCAACAAACCAGACAGGGAATTAATTGTCTGCTTGTGCAACACCAGCCTGGCAATAAAGTATTCTGAGTCTCTGATGAGTGCATAAGTGAGTGCATAAGTCCTCTCCTCATGTGTTTGCACTAAAATTTCATGACCTTGCCTCCCCCATGTAATCTTCCAACAACCTTCTGACATCCTCGATAAAATGTTCACATGGGAATTCATGCATGTGAACTCCAAGGCCTATTTTCATTGCTGCCTGCTCCAAGTGGGACCCATAACTACACCCAAATCTATAACGCTGTAAATACTATGTTCCTGGAAACCAAGTCGAATAGAGGTACAAGTAACAGGTTCTTCTCAAGCACAGCATTGGACTCCTTTGGAAAATATTTGAGCAATCTAGCGATATTTCAAGACATGTCAAATAATGATGTGCATATAATGTTGCTAAGAGCTCCCAAGAGGATAATAGAGAAGGTGCTGCCAGTTCTTGACAAAATTCTGATTTAGAAAAAGAAATACCTTTCTCTGTGCATATTCTGCCAAAGAAAGGTTGACTCTAATATCACAAATCAGGCTTTGAAACACAACACTCAAAATGCTAGAACTAGCAGTCACAAAGATCTTGGCCTTGATTTAACACTGAAACACACAAATTCATAATGAAAACAGGAGTTGTCAAAGCATGAGTGAGATACCAAAGACTGTAGTACTTTTTCTGCATTGTGGGTTTGAAATTGGAAAAATCAAAGCATTCTTAGAGATTTCTTAGAATCTCAACACACCATGGTTGCTCATACCAATTCCTGATGATCAGTGCCTGGCTCTGAGGCAATTCTGGTGTAGTGGCCTCAGTCATAATTGCAGGTTATGTGACGCCCACTAGCCCAAAGGGACATTTTACCAAACACCATTAAAAAAGAAACAAATCTGCAAGGCAAAATACTTTTTTTAAAGAGTAAGCAGGTCAAGTCTTTTAGCTTGGCCAAAAAAAGAGGCACAAAATATTGTTTTCTGAGAATCAAAATGAAAAGTATTTAAGAGAAAAATGCAATGGCAGTGTACTTAATATTTTATTATTTTTATTCTTTAAAAAGGCACCAGAACACAGGAAACAGTCTCTGCAGCTCACTCAAAATGCTCTTTATTTTTGAGGTCTTATGGTTGCTAAGCATGGCGACAATGACCACAAAAATGGTGGCCTGTGTGGATGAAATTATCACAGCACAGGTTGTTGTGAGACCATTTACAGAAATAACAATTGTCATATTTCTTCCCTCATCATAAAAAAAGTATTAAACACTTCTTGCAACCACTAGCTTCTGTGTCTAGTGAAAATGAGATTGATATGTTGTTTACCACTGTTTGGTCAGGGTAACTGCTCACCTCCCAAACATAAAAAAGCTAATGCCTACCATCCAAGATATTTATGTTGTGGTTTAAGTTCACATACTGCTGCTGTACTTCATGGCTGCTTTTCCTTTCCTTTGTTTACATGGCTGTTTTATTAAATCTTTTTCTAAATACCTAATTCTGAATAATTTGATGTTATATTCAAAGAGAGAGCTGCATTTCCTTAGTCTGAGCTCATGACTCTGAACTAATTAGCCAACAAATCATATTTGTTATGAGAGAGGGACATTATATAATACACTGTGTTGAAGGTCTCCTTTAAATAAAAGTTTGTGTGATCTCTACTTTCTCATACCTCCAACAATCAACAATGTTTATGATGGTGACATCATTATATAACACGCTAATGGAAGTAATTCATTAATCCCAGCAAAACCTCATGATACTCCGAATGGGATAGGACATGGTTTACAAGGCAGTGAAGGGAGGGCTGAAAAGCCTCTTAAAATGTGACTCGTCCAGATAAGTAATTGCTGCTGATTTTGCCAAAGACATAACATCATAAAAACAGCATCCATTTAAAACAGACTTGGCTCGCACACACACTACCTCCCTAATGTGAACAATATGAGGATGTCATATCTGAGGTTTCAGCACTTTAATACATATCTACACCAGGTGGTCTTTTAAAAAAGACTAATAAATCAATCTTTGCAGTATGTTTCTCACACAAATGCAGCATTAATGAAACTGCACAGGTGATTACAGACCATCATTGCATTGACTAATTGTATCATGAAAACCATGTATTGACGGTTTTTGATTAGGTTTGATTGATTAATTGTTTCATTCTTTTCTGCATGTTTAAAACAGTTAGATACACTCTAGACCTTTGCTCATTCCCTGGTGAATACTTGCAATACAATGCATGTTTCTACTCACAACAAATTAATTTATGCTTAAATAACATATTGTACATATTTTATATTTTTTTGTTTGTTTGTTTTATTGTCAGTTCAGCAATTTATGCTTCTTGGCTCCTCAGTCCTTCTAATCTTTATATTTTTCTACTCACTGTGTTTAAAACCTGTTCTTGATTCTGAGAGGATTGATACCACTCTGACGTTTGTCCATTAGTGGTGAAGCTAACGCTAGTTTACATTAAGCCTGGAAACAAAGCAAAATATACTATATATTTAGTGCCCCAGTTAGGTTTACTTGCTTTGCATTACTTTGATTAACCGTAACTTCTTTGGGAATATGAAGCCTACTGTTAACTGACATGATAACAGTCTTCAGGTGGCTGTTTTATTGCATGATCTTGTAATAAAACAAGGACCCACCAGCTCATTATTACCCCAGGGGACCTTAGCATGTTAATCCAGCCATGCTTAAGTCATCTCAAAATGGGACTCACTCTTTCTACCTTTGCCAAATCACACCACTCTCACATATTTTGCTCCCGCCAACCTGAATTGCTAGATGAAGAATACCGGTTCTTACATGTGCAAGTTTTGGGTTTTAAATAACATTGTAACATAGCAATTAGAGTAAATATAAATAGATGCATCAAGTAATTTGGATCATTAAGGACCTTAAACTGTGGGCTGAAAAGTGTCATATACTTGGCCTGAAGAACAGATTATATAATTTGATTCTATTTGTATCTGTAGAAACTGCTCCTCTTGCTGCACTTAACAAGATGGATGAAATTTAGTTTTAGGAGTTTAAATTTGTACTGTGACTCCTAACAAACATTTCCTCATAATTAATCTAGCTTGCAGCTGCTCACAGGGGCATTTTATTCATGATTCTCCACCAAACTTTAGTAGGGACACATATGAAGAGGAGTCTTTGTTTGGTTCTGGAAAGATTAGAAAAGATAGATCAACTGTATCATTTACTTTGACTTACTCTCATTTCTCATCTTGGGACATAAATTTTACTCACCAAAAATCAGTTGTTATCAGATGCTGCCAATAATATGTCAGTTGCTTTCTTTGCGTCATGTCACATTCAGCAGGCCTTTCTAAAGGATCCAATAATCTATGGGAGCAAATAGCAGAAATGGACAAAAAGCCTCATGCTGCAGTCTGTTTCTAGTAAAAGTTTTACGAGTGTGTCCTCTCCCTCGTTGATGTTATGTCAAGTGACTCGACACACAAACACCAGCAATCAATCATGTGACACCTGTGGAAGGAAGTGGCCTGGCCGCCAAAGCTGACAGGTTGACACATATGCAAAAAAATGGGAAAAATTGCAGTGTAGATTGATGCTACACAGATTACATTTTATGAGTGGTCTGGGAAATATCATTTGGGTTCTTCATTCTTAGAGAAAAAACAACAAAAAAACACAAACTGAGCCACATCTGTATTTTTTGTTATGACAGAGTTGTGTTACATGAACATCTGGGAGAAAAATGAAAACAAACCAGCAACTGAAGAAATGAAAATACAATGTTTTTCAACCAATGCGGAAACGCGTCTTCAATATAGGATTTTTGAATAACGTGGAACACAGATTATAAAGTAGTGATAGCAACGACTGTTTTGTCATTAATTTGTGCCAGACAGGGACGTGTCATTGGAGGAATTGAAGGACCTTTTTTCTGCCTTACTTGAGCTGACAATGTTCAAAAGCTTCCCTTGTGTGTTTAAGTCTTATTCCAAATGAGTGGGAAGCTTTATATTAGCACAGAAGGGTGGATCAGAAGGCCTACATAGCCATGTTCTCACCACACAGCAATTCAGACTTTAAGTGTAACAACACATCAATGCTTCAATGAAGTCTAATGGGGAAAAAGCCTTAAGAGTCCAGAGAGTCTTAACATGGTCCCCAGTTAACAGCGGTTGATGACATGCAGAATATTTGACTTTGTTGCTCCCCTGCTGTCCCTGAGCTTTGTGTCCTCCAGCTCCTCCCTCAGTGAGAGCTTGTTAATTCCTGCAGGCTGGTTCCACATTGCCACACCATCAGTCTAACACAAAAACAGTAAGGCATTGTTCAATCTAAGGGACATTTTGGATGTCTGTGTGTGGGCCAGCCAGCTAGCTCAGCCTGGTCTCTTTTTAACAACATTTACAATTTTCAGCAACTTCTTACAACCATTGTGTCCATAAGTCTTTTGTATTGTAGTTTCTAAAGAAAAGCAACGCTATGACGTTGCCTTAATGGCCAAACTGTAGCTATGCCATTTGCCAGGTGCTTTTTCAGGCCACATTGTGGTGGGCATAAACGTCAAACAATAGCCCTTTTTGAGTCACATCACAAGAACTGTAAACCTATGAATCACTGCGGGTTTTCTTTTCTTCGAGGCGTTGTTTGGGCACATGGAATTTAGACCTTGGCAGCTCATTTTTTAACAAAAGCTGACACTTCAAATTAGGTCTGCATTACCATTTGTGCTCATCACAACGCTACCCTCCCGACGCACGCCCGAAGCCTCGTCATTGCTTGATAATAGGAATCTTGTCTCCACCTGTTTATCTTTGCTCCATCACTTGATTTGCTCTCAGTCTGGTATGCACATTGCATCGCTTGTGCGCACAGCAAGCCAGGCAATCAGGACACATCTTCTATCCAGCGAATGCCAAGACTAATTCAAACTCTAAGATGTCAGCTCTAAATCTTATTTGCTGCTTGTTATTCTAATAACACGTGGCCATGCCCTTTTGGCTTCTTTTCAAAGACTTATGGCATTATGTTCAAGCTCTCCATTCTAAAATGATGGAATGAGTTGGTCATACTTATTAGCATGCAGCCTAAAGATAAATTATCCAAACTAATATTACAGTTATGTCAAATGTTCATGTGTGCTCCACCTGAAGTTGCATCTTACCAAAAGTACACTGATACCATTACATATAAATGCACAGAAGCAAATAACAAGTCTTGCCTGTGTAGTCAAAGCCTGATGTAACTTATTCCTTTGTACCACAGAGCTCCACTATTGTCCAAAAAGTGTTAAAATAAACCACACTGTCAGACGTACCCACAAGAGCACCAAATTTGTATTTATCCACAGCTAAAATTAGTCCCAAACAAATGCACTACTTTCTCTTGTTTGAGTAAATTTTGCTTAAAGTTACAGTGCCCACTTTCTTTCTTTGTTAGCCTGTTTTTAAAGATGTACATCTTCAGCTGAAATCAATGGGTTTGGGATTGTTTGTCATGGATGGACACTTATTAGCATGTGGCCAACATATACATTTTCCAACTAATACAACATTCATGTCAAATATGTATGTGTGTTTCACATGTTTGGCTCAACTCAAGTTTAATCTTACCAAGAATACACTGACACCATTTCAGATAACTGCACAGAAGCTACCCTTCAGACTAAACGGAATAGCGGTAAACCTAAATGTCTGCAAAATAGGCTTGCGACCAGAGTTTGCCGCAGCAAATATCCCAGAACCTTGATCAAAGTGAGCTGGAGCAAGGCTGCAGCAAGAGACTGTGGCAGAAATGTTGGCACTTGTGGCCCATGTTGTGGCCTGGAATCACAATAAACAAAATGTAGGAAGCTTCTTTTTATGTGCAACTCCCTTGTTTACATATTTTTAAAATATCGATTCAAGTGAACACACTGCAATTCTCATCAGATCCACTCACAAATTTTCATATTTATGCTTGGGCGCAGCCTGCTCTGCATGAGTTTAAATACAGACCTACGCGGACAATATAACTATTTCAAGTGCCTGCCAGCATTTGAGAAGTAATGGTTAAAATGACATGGTATGACAGGTCTTCACTTCTTCGCTGCCAGGATTTATTCATCTTTGAATACAGTTGTTTTGTTTTGTTTTTTTGTTTTTGTTTTTTTCTTCTGTGATTGCTGCAGAAAGAACTGAAACACATTTAATAAATGCCCAAGGAGAAATGATGAGCTTTGGCTGTATTTCTTTGAGGCAGTTTCCCCATGGGAGGAGATGTGAGAATGCCCAACTTGACTTCAAGGAAAGACAACATGGTTTCTCGGCCCGCTTCGGCGGGATGCAGACGCATGCTCTCCTAAAACAATACTGAGGAGCAGTCAGCTTCGTTTACCATGATAAAGAAAAACACAGCTTTTTCTCTTAGGCTCTGGTGGGTGAGTACTCTTCAGAGAATGTTGTAGTACATATTTCCACTCAGTTTTTCCATTACAACTTCTGATGACTAACAGTGGTTCAAGGGTGTCGGTGTTGTCATCAGCTTGGCAAGACTGGGCCTTATCACCACGCTACTTTGTCTCTATGTTATCCAAATATCCATTCCTGACTGCCTACATCTTTTAGTTTTTCATTATCATGATGTTTTCATGTTCTTCATCTCCTCTACAGAATTTGTGCTCGTCATCGTACCCACAGGGAGTATCAGGCTTCTAACTTCATTGAGGTGTAGCCTCGCCCTGAACCAAGAGGATCCTGCTTCCGTCAGTAGGAAACAAAAGTGTTAGATTCATAAACAAAAGAGCCATTAGGAGGACTGCTGTTGTAAAGTGAGTAAGCCCTTAGATCATGGTAGAATTAGACAGCACTGTTTTCTCTACATTCCTATGAGCTGTAGCCAAGAAATTGTAACCATCCTCAGAGTTTTTAAATTTTGTTTAATTTAGAAACTTTTGAAACCACTCATCTGTCACTTACGCATCACAATTTTAATCATTCATGTCTGCCTTGTTAACTAACTCTCTAACCTCATTCCTGAAGCAGCCAATGTGAACGCAATGCTTTGAAAACTTTGAAAGCAGTAAGTAAGACCTTGAGATAGTAGCAGGCTTGTAGTGAACGTGTTTAAACAAATGTTTTAAACAAATCTGGTCTATTCATTTGAACATTTAGTTTTTCTGTTGCAATTGCAAACCTTGTTTAATGATAAGTCTTGCAAAACTCTATATAAACTATATAGAAATCTATAAAAAACACCAATTAATTGATTCTACGAACAAATACTGTTTGATTAAAAGAAACACTAATGTGACATTGCTCTTTGTTTTGATGAACATGGACCTTGGTGTTTGTAATCCTACACACATCAGAACATTTTTTTAAAAAAGCTTTAAAATTTAGGTCTTCAGTAGGAACCAGTCATCTTTGGGCCTTTGGGTGTCTCAGGGAAGTTGGAAAACATTAAGAGACAGATTTTGACGCATTATGTTTTGAGTTGTCTGAACTGGTTTTGGTCTTTCTAAGAGATTTGTTGACAATAACATATCAAGAATAGCGCCGGTCTTATCATTTAAGGTTAGTGGAGCAGCAAGGTCACGGACCATGATGCATCTCTGCTGTGTCACATGTGTGTGGTCTGTCACAGTACAACATGTCCCTGAACAGTCTGTTGGCAAAGCTTATACGAAAGTTATAAAAACATTTTAGGCTACGGGAAAGGTAGAATATTTTGAATGTTGTTTGAATATTGAATATGGTTTGTTATTTATTTATTTAATTTGTTTTGTATGTCTGAGAGGTTTTCACAGATTATTTGTCTTTGGAACAACCTGAAAAACCAGTCATATTCAATGTCTGTCTGAAACCAGATACATATCTTTGAATACACCATACACTTCTTCAAGTTTTCAATGCAGTAATTTAGATATGGTTGTAGGCAAAATGAGTCTGAAAGTTGTGAGATTAGATTGAAATCATCCTTTATGAGTCTAATGATTTTGTGGATGGTGAATGCTTCAGTTTTTCTAGGTTGGCCGTTTTTCTGATCCAAACAGCTGATCTGTGGCATAATTCAGAAAGAAAAAGGCTGTCTGATGGCATGGTAAGGGTGTGAAAATATTCACACTTAAACACATATTTTTTGAGGCTGGCCTTTCAGTTTCATAGCTCTGCTTATATGCCAGGATCCCTGTCTGTGTCTCCAAACTGGGGTTGCGCTGACCACGGTCTATTGTAGGTGATACACTACTATGCATATATACCCCATACAACCCAACTATCCCTTTAATATATGGGTGTTCTGATGGAATACAAGAATAGATTATCCATACCTTTTGGTAATTACTTTTAAATCACAATACAAAGAGCCAACTATGTTGCACTGAATCAGCGTTCATAAATCTGTCAATGTGTCTGACACATATCAAAAGCAAAATTGTAATGAGGGAAAAAAAAACAGAAAGAAAAAGAAAACCTTTGTTTTGTATTTTGCAATGTTATGTTCCCACTATCTGAATACAATGTGGATCATGTTCACTCCTTTTGTGGCGTGATTGTGACATTTAGCTCCACACAATGAAAGGCTGGTTTGCACAGACACATTCGCCCTCAGACGCAGAAACACAATCCTGGAATGTCTGACCTGGTGTATTGTATTCAACTGAAAGGTCTGCTATTAATAAAACAAGTTTTTTTCCCTGCAAACCTGCAGCACAAAGATCTTCACTGGGCTTGTCTGTTTCAAAAAATAAATATGTCAATAAAAATGATTTTCTGTTCTGGGTGTGTTCATGGATAACTGTGTTCTGCATCTCAGTGAAGCATACAGTGCGAGGGAAGACAATGAAACCCAGATATGGAAAAAGGGAGTGGGGTCTGTGGCGTCATGTTTTACCTTTCCACGGTAAAACGGTACATGAGCATTATCAGATTGAGATTACCATCCATTCCCAGCTGTTCCCTTTCACACTGGCCCCCACACCCCCCCTACTATCAACTTTACTGCCCTCAACCATCCCATTCCTTTCTGTTCTCTCCCTTAACTGAGAAGCAGAGAGGTAGAAAGGGCTAATGTTTTCAACAATGTTTTGGCTTATCGTCATGGCTCAATCGCTCTAACGTCATGGTGAAAAGATTGTATCCAGAGCATGTTTTAGCTTGTTCTTTACATTTTCCTAGAAATGAGAGTGCATGTTAACTATCCATCCATTTATTGAAACTGTTCTTCAAAGTATGATTTGTGGTTATTTTATATCTTTTTACCTGCTGGTGAAACTCTGTTGCCAACAAAGACAACACCAAGGTCAGTTTTCCAAGATGTCAGACCCCATTTCTCCTTAAATAACTTATGTGTACTGTACATGATATAGTTTGTTGTCAAAACTGAGGACTAGAGATTGTCCAGTTTGTTGACCTCTGAACTGCATCTCTGCAGATGTAGTGCTGCTAGCCAACATACAGTAGACTCACAAGTATCAGGCTCCCTCTTTCTTCTCACAAGCATGAAGATTGCATGCATGTTTAGTATTAATCGAGTAATCTATATGCCAAGCTCTGATTGGAAACTTTCTCCTGTTGCCGCTATACTGGCACACAACTAAGTAATTAATTCCTCATAGCTATGTATTCTCATGCATTGTTATTCTTACTCATGTTAGCTTGTTATAGTTCTTTCATGTTGAATGGGAAAGCTGTTGAGTTTGGCAATTAGCTTTTCCTCCATTTTCTTTGCTGTTACGTAGTTGAGTTGGGGGAGAAAACAATTGAGGGTCTTGGGGAGTGCCAGGATGTTATTTAGAGATTCAATTCATAATGAATAGCAACCTGACACGCATGTAGTGTTTGAGACCATATGTGGGATCAGGTGGTTTTCCAGGCAAGCACAAAGGGCAGTGGTGTATATAATTTGAAGGATTGCCTCCTATAGATTGGGAGCAAGTTACTTACTTAAAGTGAAGAAGTTCTCAAGGTCTTTGTGGACCCAAGTATGAAGAAGAACCTCTTGATTGATCATTTGATATACGGGATGCTTCATCTCTCACCTACTGTATGGAGGAGTTTTGGGTTATGAATGAAGAGGGTATGCAGGGTGTTGCCCCCCAGAGACAGAAGAACTTGGACATGCAGAGGGACCTCACAGTAAAACTGCTGTTCTTTGGTGGTGGATTAGGAGGCCCCTGTGATGCTTCCCTGTGGAAATGTTTCTGGCATGTCCAACTCTAAGGAGACCTTTGGGTAAACCTAAAATGTGCTAGAGGGATTACCCATCTGGCCTGGGAACACTTTGGGATCCCCACAGTAGGAGCTTGAGGAAGTAGCAAGGGTGAGGATCACTGGCACTACCAGATCAGCAGCAGAAAGTAAATGGTTGGGTGAATGGATCGATTGACGGATGGATGGTATAACAAAATTCAAGGACACCAAGACTTGTCAGCTCAGTATATAAACAACATAACATACATGTCAAACAAATAAAATCCTGAGACTCCTATTTGGATTTCTGATTTGGCGACATCGGTAAATGTCCTTGTCCCAAAGTACTTCTGCGTCCTGTGTCTAGATTTTAACAGCCTATCAACCACAGTTAAAGAGAGAGAAGGCTAAAAGGAAATGACTGTTGAGTTAACTGAGAAATTTGGGGTCTGCCCTCATAAATCCTCATTAAAAATTTAACTGTATGAGTTTCCATCAGATGGCAATCCTTAATTTGTAGTTTAACCTGCTTTGAGGTGAATGCTGTTAACCAGATGAATATATTTCAGATTACGTCAGGTACAATGACAGTCACTGGGGGTTTCAGCCATATGGGGAGAAATAAGGGGAACAATACACACACCACAAAAGTGTAACAGCAGTTAAGTAAATGGATAATACACACCCCTCTTTAATATCCTCTGGTGATTGTTTGTTTAAAGGCCTTTAACCTCCAGATGCAGCATGCAACTGCTCAGTGTTAAGTGTTTGTGCACTGCAGTTTTACAGTGTGACACCCAGGTGTGAATGCATATAATTGTATCATTGTGAATAAAGCAGGATGCTGTTGGAAAGCGCTATGCATACTCAGCAAGCCCTCTGTGAATACATTCAGATTTAAAAAAACAAAAACAAATTAAATCAGGAGAATTTGGATCAGCCTCGTAAAACTTTTACTGCGTGCATAACATCATCCAAAAACGACTCAGTAAGAATGTGGAGTAGATCCAGAAAACCATGAAGGTTTTGGTTACTGTGAAAAGGGAAAGAGAAATAAACTACACACCCTCCTCCATACGCATTTTAGAATTATTGTTGATCAAAACTCGATCCCAGCCAGAGGGAAAACCAATCAGATTATTCATGAGGCAATCTCTGCAAGTATCATTAGCACGTCATCGCGATACATCTCTCCTCTTGGTGCTATCATTATGGCTAATCAGATTAGCATCATTATGTCATTACCTCAGAGTACCTGTGCATCATTTCACGCAATGAAATACTCTATTAAACTCCTAACACATGGAACATTTTACCATACAGACACCCATAACAAAGACAGTGGAATATGCTTATACTTAGGCATGCAATACTGGTATTATGTCATGCTGGCTTTCTCACACACAAAGAAAACCACACGTTACAAATGTTGATGCAGATTTCAACTCTCTATTTCTCTCTCTAGGAGGAATACTAAAAACACAACAAAGTAACTTTGTAGTAAAAGGCTCTTTTCTCTTGACTGACGAAGGCTGAGAGAAGTAAGCGTGTCAGCACTTTTTGTTAGAGTGGTTCATCACATCTTGTTGTGGCTTGCCAACATTGCAGCGCCTGAGGTGCTATGAGCCTGTCACGAGAGGAGCAGATAGTGGTGCACATGTGTAACTGGATCTGCATGGCACAGCAGTGTTCAAGTACTGCTGCTGCTGGGTAAAAGCATACATCTGCAACAGCACGTTTGTTCATAAAAGTTTAAACAGGTTCAACAGGTCAACTCAAAGCCTAAAATATCATGAAAATTATTAAATTTTCCAGCATACACCTTTTAATTATGATTAATTTTAGTCTGAGTATGTGTTTGCAAATGGGAATTATGTATACAGGGGGACAGCAAGTGTTTTATGTTTTATAAATAATGTTTTTTGTTTGTTTGTTTGTTTTTTTTTAGTTTTTTGACTTCTTTCATAGATACCACTGTACTGCTTTGAATCAGCAACCATCCACCATGTCAATCCAAATATGACAATTGAGAAGTTAAGTGTAGTGCATAAAAACATCTGGTTCATATAAAAACAAAAAAACAAAACAAAACAAAACCATAAAGCATCATTTGTTCATTTTCAGGACTGGTTTAAGATTTTAATCCCTCCCTAAATAAATGCACAGCTAAACCATGAAATGCACCAACTTTGGCAACTTTGCAGGACATTGCTGCTGTATATCTTTTGGACAACCATCTCCCAAAATGATGGTTTAACAGTGCGTTAAACCGGCAGTCCTCACCGACTCATAAAGTTAAGAAAACATCACATGACAACATCTAGGTGGTCATTGGTCACTGGTAAATACATCACATTAACTGGACCAATGAAAATGCCACTGCAAGAGATAAATAATGTACAACAGACCTGTATCAGCAGCATGGATATGCTGTAAAATGAATAGATGTTATAGACATTATCCTGAAACATTGACAGTTGTCTGTCAAACTCTGATATTACAAAACTTGTCTTAAGTCATCACTGGTATTTAACATTTTTACAAGCTGTTTTGAGCAACCTCCGAGTAAGCTGGAATCAAATGACTTTGACTTGTTTTTGGCTCAGGATAACACACTTGTAAATCCTTTAATTAATAGGTGCCCTGTGGAGTTTTGAGGTCTAAAAAAAGGTGTTGAATGCATTTCCTGCCTCGTAAAACATGTACAAAGTCGATATTTTAAGTATTTTAAATTCATGATTACTTGTTAGCCAAATCTCTGCTGGCGTATTTCTGCATAACTTTGCATGCTGATGCCTTCTGTTAAGGACAGGTTGACAAAATAGGAACTCCTTCAAAGAAAAACAGCTCCATAGTGCTCCTAGTGGTCAAAAACTCCATTTGGACCCTTTAAGTTCAGACACAGTAGTGTATCCCACAATCCTTCATTCCTTTGAGAATAGATAAACCTCTGTATGTCTCATCCTTCAGAATCTGCAGAATGAGTCCAAAGCTAAATTTATAAACAATACAATGGTTAATAGTGCCTTCTGTATAAGCCAAAGGAGAGGTTGGTGTCACAACCACATTTACTGGAGAAGAATGAGTAAAAAACAAGATCCTTTTGTGAACACAAAGGGGCACAGTTACCACAAATCCATAAATATGCCAAAGAATTACCATTAAAAGAGATGTAAGTAGCAAAAATCTCTTTGGTCACCTTCAAAACACAACAAATTAAACTGTGTGAAGACGCTAATAAAGATCTACTCTGTGAATTTGGATCTCACATGACATAAGACAGTTTATACATAGTAACATACATGTATGTTACATTTTAATGGCCTCTTGGCCTCTCTGTGTGTGTTGTCTTTCAGTGTTACAGGTTTGGAGCTTGAACTCGAAGCTAGCGGCCACTGCCTCCAGGTTATGTATGACCCCAGCCTGGTAGTTTAGAGACTCCCTCTACCCTGGCATTTCCTTGTGTTATGGCAGCATTTTAAATGTCCCTGACCCTACAAGAAATTGCCTATAAAGATTATGTACAAATACAAATGTCACCTTAAAACCTTTCCTATGTCAGTTTATATTCATTAATAACTTAAATTCTTGGGCAGTTGGCCAATTGCCTGGTTGGTATTCCAGACTTACATGGCGCTGCACAAGATTTTAAAATGAATATTTAAAATGAGAATGTGTTTCTTACCTGGTCTGCACTGTGTTTTCTGGTACAATATGCAACAGAGACTTCATTGTGTCTGTGATGAATATTTGATCAAGATTGATGCTCCTCACATTTCATTTAAAAGGCAGTGTATTGCTGCCACCATGAGAAAAAAAAAACTTCAGCTTTTCATTATAATTTTCATGTCATGACTAAATCTTTTTCTCATTATCACAAGATACTTGCATGTGAGTATGACATGTTTTTCTTGTCATTATTACATACCAACTTATCTCATAATAAAAACAAATGTTTCTCCTTATAATGAGATGAGTCTGTACAGTATGTCCTTGTAACAAAAAACATTTATGTGCTGCCATCATGAAATATATTGACAATGACAAGTTGTTTACACGATTTGATTTGGTTTTCCATGCTTGGGATGAGACGTGATGGTATTCTGCTCTTACTAAGCATAGATGGAATTGTCTTTGTATTTTGTAGGACATTTTACAGATTATTTGTGTAGGACATGGTCACCTTAAGAGACACACTGAGGTCCTTGGTCCTCTAAAGAAGAGGCTGGGAATGTTCTATATCCTAACAATTTTTTTAATCAAACATTACTCAATCAGGATTAAATAGCACATTTGTTAGGGACTATTTTCAGCTGCGGATTAATAAACATTTAGTGCTTCAGTGAGTAGTTACAGCAGCAGGATTGCGTATGTGGGATAAATCAAAACAGACTACAATGTGTGTTCATGGTAATGAAGACCAGTCTTACTCTATCTTCATTCTTCTTGACAATCTGTGAAGAACATATCAAGGGTATTGGTTTATTCATTTTATTATATTATACTAATTGTTTATGTACATGTGATATAAACACTAATTGCCTTCCCATACCCTTTAAAGTACAATATAAGGGAAAAGCAAATTCCTTATTTTCATTATGTAACAACCAACATGTGATGCATCACTCGTTCAAGAAAACTGATTAGCCGGCACCTCCCAACGACACACACTCACACATGCTTTCTGTAGTTACTCAACAGGTAAAAGCTCTAACAATCCTAACAAATGTTACTGAAAATAAATAAATTGCTGTGTAAAATTCTTCAATCCATAATTACCATGCACCTCCTACATACATGAGTACTATGGGCTCCAACATGTTTTGTTAATCAGGCTTGTGCTGGACATGAAAATGCTTTTTTACATCAGCATAATTTAGTATTTCATAATCATAAGAACCTTGACTATTTCACATTTAAACTAGTTTTCAGTTTTCAGTTTGGATTTTGTATAAATCTAATTTTTAAAAAAATTCTAAATATTCTGCACGGCAAACTCAATCTATTTTCCATCAGCCCTTGACGCAAAAGCTAAATGTTTCTAACAAAAAAGCACTTTTATTCAACTCCTTCCTCTATTGCTGATCTATGGTCTAGTCCAGACCACAAAAACAGATGTTGTACAGGTTGCCCTGCTCTGAATGGGACCTATTGTCTGGGATTAAAACGAAGCAAGTGTCCACACCGGGTCGAGCTTCAGGTTAGGCAAAAGGCACCAGCTTCCACAAGTCTTGACCTTTTAAATGAGTGCAATGTGATACAATGCATGGGTCAGCAGTCACATGCTGAAAGCAGGCCCACATGTTGACATAAACCCTCTGACCCCCATCACCTCATCACAGCCCCTTCCCCGGCCATGACGTGTGGCGACTGAGACTCTGCTGGGATAACAACCCCCTGAGGCTTCTGGGTAATTAGGGGACCCAATCATGCAAGCTCCAAGTCTGACCTAGAATGAGGATCGTAAGGAGGCTAGTTTTGACCGGGGACTTCTTGTCCGTCTTTGATTTTGATTTACAATGGCAGTACAAATGCTTTAGTTTTACTTTTAAGTAAATAATGGAGGATAAATACTTTACCAGCTCCAAGCAGCATTCCATATCTCATTTCAGTGCTGTAATTTGACAACCAATTAGTGCAAGGAGCAATTGAGCTCCACAACCACAATTTTGCAAACAAAGAAATGTGGATTTATGCATAATTTCTTACAGGACCTGGTCTGGTTTATGATCATATGTATTTTTTTCTTTAGTGACATCTATTTGGCTTCCATCATATTAAAATTGCTGTAATGTTTAAACTATGAATTACACATTATTTGAGAATTGGCCAATTGCAATTCCTATGGTTGTTGGTTAAGAGCACAAAACTTTCATTCTCATATACATTTATTGAAGTGGAATGATATTTACCACTAATAGGGGATTCCAAGATGACGTATGATAAATGTTTGGTGTCTTATGACAAATCTATTGCGTTGGTTTAAAGCTGAAGAAGAGCAGATGCACTGCAGAGTCCAAAATAGCCCCACCTCACTGGAGGCTTTTCTGACTTAATAATGTCAACACAAGAGCCCTCGCAAAACCAGATGGAGCCACTTTATTTGTTGGACTGATTGCACCTACTCAAGTTTATCTACAGCCACTCACATGGCGGACAGAGCAAGAAGGGGAGAGATGTCTGGTCCAGTTGATGTTGTAATTTATGAAGTGATTTTAAAAGCGTGGCAACTGTGGTTCGCTGTGTAACAAAGCACATAAATGCATGATAACAACATCAGAGAGGACTGCATAAAGCTTAACATATGAGGCCACTTCACTCTCGCTTTTTCTCTGAGTGGAAACATGTGAAACAGTGACTGAAAAAGGTATCAGAGAGGGACTGACATGTTTCACCAAGAATGCAAGTTGTGTGGCATATTTTTTTATATATTCTTTAATTTCTCAAAACCAGTGGTGGAAAGTAACAAAGTACATTTAGTCAAGTTTTTTTCTGAAGTAAAATATTGAGGTACTTTGAGGTTATATCCTCTTTTCACATTAAACTTGTCCATTAAAAGACACATAAGCTTATAAAATACAAAACAAAACTCCTTACAGCCTTCTGAAACATTTCATACATTTATGGGCTATTATCATGTCCTCCAAAGAGACATTTCCCATTTACACCCTTCCCATTAATCACCTCACGACCCCTCAGATTTATCTTATGACCCTTTCGAAGGACTGTCTCGTAGGATGGAAACTACTGGACTAGCTAACATTATATCAGGTAGTTAAGACTAGCTCCACCTGGACCAGTGTCAGTGACTGATCCATTAATGTTAACAGTTTGATAATGCAATATATTTTACTTTTGATAAGTACATTTTACTGATAATGATTCTGTATTTTTACTAATTGAAGATGACACAGATAACGACTAGAGAAATACTGAAGTCAATCATAAAGAGAGTGTGATATCATGCATTGCTAAGGGAGTGAGACTCACAAAAGAAATGTAGTGAGGCCCATCAATATATGACAGAAGGACTGGTTGTTATTGGAAGGTATCTGTCGTATAAGCAGCAAACTACAGAAGCATCTATGCACAGAGAATTTTATTTCTTTTTTTATTATTATTTTATTATCAAATTCTGTTTATGTTTCCTATCATTCTTTTGGAAACTTGGAGAACGATTTAGGCAGTTATGATCGAACCACAAATAAACAGCAAAGCCCTGCATTTGACACCACAACCAACAAAACCAACAAAAACATATCCAATTGACAATTGAAAATAAACTAAAAGTAAAAAAAACAGTTTCTGAGAAGATAACTTATAATGGGACTCTGAAGTCACATTGTCTGTAGCCTCGAGACAATCATGACAAATATGTAAACCATAAGTTATTGCAATAATTATGGTCACATGGTCTCCACAACCTTGTTTCCACTCTTTCTTAAATTTGAAGGTAGCCTGTAGCTGCTGTCATTTCTTTAATACACTACAACGGCAGCTAGAGGTATGAATATAAATGTGTGTGTGTGTGTGTGTGTGTGTGTGTGTGTGTGTGTGTGTGTGTGTGTGTGTGTCAGACCATGGCCTTGGTTTAATACACTGAAATATCACACTGACTTGAGACAAAATGTGTTAATGTTTAACCGAAACCACAATTTTTACTAAACCTTAACCCTAGTGCTTTTATCATCTAAACCACAGACAGGAGTCTGGCTTCAAGTCTTGTTATTTGGTGTCAAAGTCCATCACTTTGTGCATTTGTCACCCCAATGTGATTGCGAAAACTGTTCAGCACAATAGAGAGGTAATTTCCATTGATGTTCGATATAATGCAGAACTTTTTCAGGATACCCACTGCCCACACTTCAGGGCAAGGTCGCACTTCCCTACTGTAGACGTGGGGTGGACATTAAAGATTGCAGGTGTGTGTTTGTATGAGAAATTGTAAAGGTCATCTCAAAGGTCAGAAAAACAATCCAAAAAAGTTTGGACAACAAAAGACTGGGAATGTTGTGAAATGCTCAAAAAAACGTTCATATAGTTCATAGGTATAACAGGTTCATTGGTAATAGGTGATATTTTGATGACTGGGTATTAAATGGGCATCCTTTTAAAGGCTCAGTCGTTCATATGCAAGGGTGGGGCGAGGTTTACCATTTTGAGAAAATTCTAGTCTAGTCTAGTCCAATTGTTTTGAAATTTTGGGGTTTCACCATCTACAATCCATAATATCATTAAAAGATTCAGATAATCGAGAAATCACTGGTCATAAGGGGCAAAGCTGAAAACCAACATTGGATACCTATAACTTTTGACCTCTCAGGCAGCACTGCATTAAAAACCCAGCATATCTGTATAAAATATATTACTACACTGAACGGAAACAATTTAGAAAACTGTTGGTAAACACAGTTCGTCACTGCGCCTACAAATGCAAGATTCTACCATGCAAAGTGAAAGCCATATGTCCAGAAACTGACCAATCTGCTGACTTCTCTGGGCCTGAGCTCATCTGATATGGACTGATAAAGTGGAAAAGTGTGCTGTGGTCTAATGAATTCACATTTCAAATTTGTTTTTTGGAAATCGTGGATGTCGTGTCCTCCAGGCTAAATTTACGCTTTAGAGCGTCCCAATTCTTTGAATTGGGGTTGTAGTTTTGGTGCCTACACTTAATTAAACTGTGACCATTTCACACTGTTAACCACATGTTGTTGTTGTTACCATGACAATGAAGTGACTTTGTCCTTTCCTGCGCATCCAAAACTCAAAATATGTGGCATATGTAACAGCATTGAATAACACAGAAAAAGGTCATAAGGCATAAGATATGACATGTAAAATGTCCTTGAAGGTATTTATACACCATCCCATGATATTACCACAGACCCTGAAGTCTCCAATGTGATATGACTGAAGTTTATTTTTCTGGCTTTGAACAAAATCCTAAAAAATGTCATATTTTGGCACTGTGTCTTGAGACCCAACAACTTTATCATGCCTTAAATATTGCATGAGGAAGATGATGCTCCACATGAAGAGGAATGTTGAACTCACTGCAGAAGTCATTTGTGCTTTCTATGAAGTCCTTAAGACACAGGATCTAATAGATACTTTCTGCCTGTACAAACACAGCAGTTGGATCTGCTTACAGGGAATCAAAGTCATGGCCAATCCCATCAGACTCACATAATATATCTCCCTCCTCCTCTCTCTCACTTTCTGTCATCACTGACTTTCTTCTGTCACTTTTATGGTGTGCACGTTGCTATTTTACACCCTACACCAAGAGGCTCTTCCCTCCTGCAGATATGACATGTTTACTTCACAGGTTTACTTCAACAGCTAAACTTCATCTTTCTTTACAAAAACAATAAACCACTTCCAGGTACATCGTTCCAGCATACGTTGAAGGTTTCATTTTTTTATTTTTTCAAACAGTGTGGCTCTGCGCTGCCAGAGGCTTCCTTGTAAGCTGGTTTTGAAAATGAATGCCTTTATGTTTTGGTTTGGACCCACTGAATAATTTACTATGTAATTACATACTCTGCAAAAGCCTCTGTGTCCACTCGAGCCCATTTGGGATTCTCCGTAGCATTGCAGTCACAACCAGAGCCTTGACCAAATCAAAACTTAAACCCACTCTCTAATCAAAAAACTGGAAAACTCACATCCAGAGGCAAAGTTTTATGTCTGCAGTTTGCTAAATACCCTTACACCGACAATTGGGGTGTAATTTCTGATTTGCAGCTTAGCCAACCTTTTTTTTTTTTTTTTCATTTGAGTCACTGTAAAACAGCACTCGAATGAGACGCTACAGTCTGTGCAGCGCATTTGCAAAACATGTCCCGTCATTACAGTTGGCAGAAGTCTGCTGAGAAAAAAAATGACAATATGCTGCAGCAAAGTTATCACTGTGACTGGTGGGAAGCACCCATTAATTTAGAAGAAACTGGGGAAAACTGCTCTCAAAAATATGGTTGATGTCATGCAGGTTTATGCATGATTGTTTTAAAACCAAGGGCTATAAAAAATAATCAGTATTTGTCGGGGGACATCAAAGATCTTTCAGAGGCTTTTCATATATGGCACAAGATTCAGATTTTCAATGGTCAAGAATGTTGTGATCCCTCGCCAAAATTTCATCCACTTTCTATGCCACGCACAACTGTGGTGCTTTATTAAGACACAGCTTGTTTGAATCATACCGTCACTGATGCACGTGAATCACAAACTTACCAGTGTTACTGCACATGTGGTCAGGTGTTTTTTTTTTTTTTTCAACATAACAGGCTGTTAGAGGATCAGACATTCACACACTCAATCACTTGCCTTTTGAAATTTGGTTCTGTGGTTGATTTGTCAGCAAATCGTGTACACCGGTGTGAACTGACCAAGTTATCCATTGTACAACACAGTGCTTTGATAGACAAGGCAGGCGGATTGATCATGTGATCAAGTAATTAACAGAGAACAGTAAGAAGAATGGCCCTAGTGTACACTTGTGTACTGCATTGTGTCTACACATTCCTCTTTACTCCGCCTTCTGTGTATTTTCCAGTACATCCTACACAGTACTATTAATCATATCAGGAGCTGTTAAAGAAGCAAGACTGCAAAAACAAAGCACAACCTGAGCTCCTGAAAGTTCTAATTATGTGGGAAATAGATCATAATGGATATTAATGGAATAAATATCAGATTTTGCAACAGATTTTGCTCATTGGCACATGAAGCCAAAAAAGTTTGACCTCCAGGCATAAAATTACCCGGCTCTTCTGCATTGTGTGGAGAATTCCACTGATTGAGCCGCTAACTTCTGGATTAGCCCTCAGCAAACTTGAATAGAGATAAAATGATTTAATCGTGCAGCTCTTCTAGTCTTTCCGAATGTTATTGGACCAAATAGATCAAATTCTGATAATGAAATGAATCATTTCTCAGGGATTGTGTCTCTCTAAAAAAAATGTATCCACTGTTTTACAGCTGCTTCTTTCATAATGTAAGGGGGGGAACTATTTTTTTGGCTGTTGCCATTGCTGTCATTACACACTTTGGCCACTATGTCAACTTCAAAGGCCTGAGAGCTTGGTCAAAACCTGTGTGATTGGGCATGATACTGTCCCATTGACTCTCTAGTGATGTCATTGCATCCCTATATGTCATTATTTGAAATGTCAAATAAAATGTTATGGTAGCCGCTTTAATTTATAGCCAGCTTGCGTCCTACCATCCAAAATGCTGGCACATACCTGAGCTGCCTGCTATCAGAATCTTCTGAATCAGAAGTCTAGGCACTAACTTTAGCCCCCAAAAAGGAATGACAGGAACCTAGTTTGCCTGGGAATGTTTTCTTTTTCCCTAGTCTGTTCATTTTACGACATTCATTAAACTGACATTTTTATATAAATGCATAAATGCAATTGACTGCTTGTTCTCAATTTTTACCCTGACATTTGCTCTTAGCTATTCTAATAAAACCATTCTGTTACATAGTAGAATGAAGTAGAAGTCATGTCCCAACAGTTTTGATTTTTTTTTCGCTCTTACTGATGATTAATGAGGATTTTTTGTTTTACTGTGTATGAAGTTGTTTTGTGCAGCGTGCTTTCTTGCCAGAGGAGGAATTTACTTTAATTTATAGCTGAGGAATTCTAATGTTGATCTTAGTGTAAGACATTATGGATAAGAGCATTAGCTAAATACCTAACCTGACAAATTGAAGACATTGTTTGGAAGTGTTTAAAGTATACTTGAGGAGTACTTGATGTAAAAATTCAAATATTTGTAAGTATGATTAGTCACTTTTGACCTGGTCTGCCGCCTCCAGGCACACACATATTCAAATATACACACATTAACAAAAAGAAATGTCTTTTGTTGGGTTGGTTGCGTAAGGTGGCCTGTCAATTACAAGCATGAGGAATAAAATCAGGAGGTAAAGAGAAACGTGGCTTTAAGTAAATCATCCTTAGGGTTGAAGGAGTGAAACAGCAGGGTGGAGAAACCACAAATACATCACCTTTTAACAAAACCCAGCGTTAGCCATTTCAAGCTAAAGTTTTGGCCCAGGACCAGGCCGCAAAGCACAACCATCCCATGGTGCTCCCACACTCCTTATTGCAGTCTTTCTTTGGCTTCATACACATGTTTGAATGGGCTTTGTTTTGGAAATGCTTTAGACCGACCATACATTAATAGACTATAAAAAGACTGCCACTTGTGTAAGGTTTTACACTTAACAGCCAGCTTATCTCCATCTGCAGAGTTTCCATCGCAGCACTCAGATAAGCCTCCACGCCGTCTCACATTACAAGATCGTGCAGGTCTTCTCATGGTCACATCACGGCGATTCGACGTTAATGGAAACCCGCATGGCGCTCATCACCACAAAGTTCACCATGCTGTTGACAATGCCTCTATAGCAACACTGTCAACTGTGGTGAGAAACAATCCAAGCAGGAGCAAGCTGAATATTTCTCACTATCTAGTGAATTAAAAGTTTTTTGCACGCTTCCAAAATGACCAGAGGTGATCTTCTGTTTTAGAAAAATAAACCACATTTGTGAGATTTATTTTTTTTCCCTTTCAGAAGTGAGTTGGGAATTGCTTTCATTGAGCCAACGCACATATACAGTTAAAACCACCAACTTTTCTTCCCAGTGATTTGCAAATTGAGTTTTTGTCTCATAATGTGGATTTCAAATGTTTCAAGGCTGATACTGATATCATTGTTTTTGTATTGGAGCTGTCAATAGCTCATATTTTGAACTGATATTCAATAGGGCTCTTTCAAATTTCACCATATCCATGCTCCCAAGAGTCAATATTTTTATTCTTGACAGTAAATGAAAGACTCTGAAACAGCATTCATACCATAATAAGATATTAAAGTTCCAGTAAAACCCAGACAAATGAAATAATTTTATGTTCAGTAGCTCTTGCAGCAGAAAGATGCACTGCTTTCACAAAGATTGAAACCAACGCTATCCATTATTTCTGTAAATCAAAGCCTAATCTTGTCAAATCTCTTCCTTCCTTTCTTACTTTCTATCCCACACACATCCTCGTGTCTTTCTCATATTTTAACGCACATTATTGACTTTACAGCGGACTGTTTTGTTCCACAGTTTAAATGACAAAATGCAGACTGCTAACAGGTTAATTCCTGGAGCCGTGCTGTCTGGTCTCAACAGATATACACAACAACACCTTTCTGTATGTCCTTGGAACTGGGACTGTTTGCGTGCCCAAGAGTGTTTGTGTATCGCGCACTCCTCTTGTGTATATGCAGTGACGACTTGACGAAGTGGAACAAGAAAAATTACAAGCTGCATTCTCTAGTGTTCATTATTTTCCATCTATGGGGAGTGCAGGGACATAAAACACAAATAAGCCTGCCCACACAAACACACACACACACACACACACACACACACACATACACACAATTTACAGTGAATTTGAACAGTGCCGTCTCTTTCACACATTAACATACAAGTAAACACACACATATGCACACAAGTGCATCATCTGGGTATATCAAATGTACTGTACTTCGCATGTACACATATGTATGTTCTCATGGCACATATAGGAGCTTAGCATGTTTAGAAGATATTGCTGACATTGTCATAAAAAATCAGTATAGTTTATGTGTTCAGTAAATATTGTGCAAACCACGAGTGTAGGTTTTTTAGCTAAACAAAAGCAGGTCTTGTTGAACAACACCAGTATGTAGGATTTAGTAGCATCTGGCTGTGTAGTTTCTGATTGCAACCCCTCACATCACCCTTTCCTTCCTAGCATGAAGGAGTAAGTACTGCGGCCCCAAAATATGAAAGGCCTACTGGAAAAAACGTGGTGGTTCAACATGGTGGACCCAGTGGAAGAGTACTCACTGCTTCTGTAGATATGAAAAGGCTCATTCTTAGGTAGCAAAAGTATAACAATTCTTATTTTCAGGTTATTATACACTAATGAAAACATGTGGCTCCATTGTTGAGATTTGGAGATACAAGCACAACATGTATACAGTATATGTCTGTGCCACCTTCCTATAGCTTTCCAAATACCTATGTTTTTTTTACATAGAACCAACATACTGAAAGTAAACAAAGAATGACGCAACCTAAAGTAGCCATTCTGGCAAACTAGAGATCTACTTCTAAGCTTACCCCCCGGGTAATCCCCCGGGTCGCTAGTCAATGTTCCGCAGTCCGGTTCAGAAGCGGCTGTTTTTGACGGACGCCGCGAGCAGCCTGCATCGCTCTGCACAGAGCAGCTTGAGCTGGCGGAAGCCATACACAGAAACAGCATAACAGAAAGCCAGTCGATTTTCAAAATAAAACACACCGCACAAAAAAACAGACAAAAGCTAAACAAATTAACTACGTAGCATATTTACACATGTAGAAGCATATTTAGAAGCACATAGAAACACAAGAAAAATGACCAAATCTGAGCAAGTAAAAAAGTCTGGCGAGCTAAACGCTCCACTTCTGAAACGCTCCTGGTGGGGTTTGAAGTCGTGCCGCGACATGACAGAGACGTGCCCGGTGGGGTTTCGGGGTGAGTTGCACATCGGTTTGTTTGCACATGTGAGGCTGTGGAGAGCTTTCTGTTTAATGTGTATCGAGCTAGAGCAGTCCAAAAAAAAGTATGTTTCCAAACTGCAAGAATAAAATGATGAGCTATGCTCAATGTGGAGTTTCTCAGCAAGAAACGTGTCACAATCTTTTTGTTTTTGGATACCTAATTATCCAACACAATTACAATTTATTTGGATAGTCCAACTACAGTCCAACACAGTAGGTGGACTATCCAAATAAAGTATTACCCACAATTGTAACTTTTCCCTCAGCTACTATTGTAATTTTGGATTATGGCGGGTCTATTGTTGATTTTGGAGAGGTGACTGCACAATGTTTATAAGCGCTGCAAATTCATTTATTACAGTTAGAAGTCTGGCATCAATGGGTCCCACTCTCTGCTGCTGAAGTTGTCCTCTTTAGTCGACTGTGGAGAGCAGTGAAACCACCTGTTTCCTGAGGTACATTTGAGTTTATTGCACTTGAAACCACGCCCATTGGTGATGTCACACTCCACCACACAGTACAACATTTGAGGTGGTAAAGAGCCAAACATAAGATACTCGATGGCAGCAAATGCATGATTGTCTTTCATCATTCTAATGAGTCTTTGACCTTCACCAACCTCAATTTTGCTTCTTATTTGTAACTTTTTTTTAAAAAGGAAACTCTAGCATGACTTTTAGTCCACAATCTTACTGCCCCCTCGATTGCAGCAGATATCCAACAGAAAGTCTAACAACAAAATGACATAACTAATGCGGCTCAGCACTTTCTTGTTTTGGAGAGAGCAAAGCTTTAAGCCTCTGTTGCTGAGATGTATCATGATGCACACTTGGACTGCAGTGTTGTGCTAGGTGATGAGTTTTCTGGCATTTGAACCTAACTTTCTGTGCTTTTACCGCCACCCAAAGACATCATTTAATCATGAAGAATTTGCAGCTTGCTGCAGCATAAAACTTAGTTATTGCTCCTTTCAGTGCATGGATAGAAGGAGAATCGGACAGAGGGAGGAGCGGATGGATTGATGCATGAACTGATCTTTGGGGAATTGAGATTTGCATTGAATGAAAAAAAAAAAAAGAACAAGAACATTGTGTCCCGTCAGTGATGATAACATGTATAATACTGTACATCCTTTACTAGAGCTTGTATTGGGAGCATATTTTCCTTGTAATTTGTCATCCTCTCTCTTCATTCATCATTTTATGCCCAGCTGAGATTTGGTGGATGCATCATTAATCCACACTGCTTTACTTTCTTAATCCTGTTCATTATCGCAGCTCTGGTTTGGCCAAAGGGACTCAGATTTATGTCTTACTTTGCTCTTGAGGGAACACTGACTCACCGCAGTCTTTTGCAGGAGTTGGCTGATGTGAGAGAAGTTTAACCATCACAATTCAATCTGTGCTGTTTCTGTGGCTGCTGGATTCATTTTTTGTTTTGTTTTTTTGTCTCAGGATCTCTCCTTCGCATCAAAATCTGAAAAAAAAATCTCTGTCCGCTCCAGATGTTTACTGTTGAATGCAAAAGATGGGAAGTGATAGCATGGATGGAGGCATGTAAGGGAAACCAGAAGAAAAAAAACAGTTCAGATATGTAAACAGTGGTTATGGAACCCTTCGACATCCTCTGTAAACCAAGTTTTATAGAATCATGGATGAATTGAAGTAAAGGAAACACTAAACATGTGCCATACTCATGTTGTGGTGAAAACAAATCACATTTATGAGAACTGTTCCAAAAGAAAATTAGAAATGCCCATGTGAATTCAATTTCACATAAGTGAGATTATGTCACTGATTCCATGGAGAAAGTTTTTGGTCTAAAATAAATAACTCTATTTTTAGATTCATGTGTTTAAATACAATAGCAACACAGAATGTGCTATTACAGCCATGCTGACATGTTAATCTATCAATTAATGTGGTCTGATTTATACACAGAGGACATGTAAGTGAACGCCTCTGCTGGGCTTAGCATTGTTAACAGTGCCTTCTAGTGGTCAACTGCTAAACTAATGTGAGTAAATCACTTCTCTATGGATCTTCAGACTACAAATGCAGGGTTAGGAAAGATGATAGTTTAGGAAATGACTATGGCCGTTTATCAAGCAATGAGTGGATATGGGAAGGACAACTGATATAGCTTCCTGACACTACACTATTACTTAAGGAAGAAAAATCTGCACCGAAAGCTGCCGAGATGGGAATAACAGCCCCGGCTGTGCTGATTTAGAGTGCATGTGTGGTGCAAGCAGAGCACACGCTGAAGCAATCAGGCATTATTCTGCATCCAGGCTATAAAATAATAGAGCCCAGTTGCACTTAAGTTGTCAGGATGTTGCTTCAAATCTCAGAGTTTGTGACATCTTTCCCCCCCTTTTTTCTTTGTTTCTCTTCTCTGCACATGACCACTTTTATACCTCTCTGTTTGTTTGTGTGTATGAGTGTGTGTGTGTAAGTGGGAGAGAGACAGACAGACAGACAGACAGACAGACAGAGACAATAAGAGGGGGGGTTCCTTCTGGCTCCATTTGTAACACAAATGGTGTCCAATGGAAGCAACAGGTGCAGGCTTTAAAGGTGACTTATAGACTGGAGCAGGTATCCCTGCTGATGTTATCTTAACAAACAACTTGGAGTGTGGAAAAGCTGTAAATTGGAAAAGGATAATTGAAAATCCATTTTCCTGTTCCAACTTTTATATAAGTGAATGATTCAGTTATGAACACGTGGTGGTTCCGGTGCGGTGTAAAGCTTTATTTCCTATTCCAACCATGAATGCAAAGCAGCGCTTCAGATTCGTACAGCTCCGTCCTACTTTTCCTCACTGAGGATATTCCATTCAGCCCGTGACAATGAGGCACTTATGACTCAAGTAGGGGGGGAGGTGGGGTGTGGGGGTTTTACCGATGATTTATGTTTTATGGCCACGGAAGAATCGTGATGTAAGAAAATGATTTTTCCTTGAGGCTTGAATCAAAGATGTGTTCAAATCCGCGAATCTGAAATTCGCACATTTCTTTTCTCTCCAGCTTCGTGCAGTGATCCAGTGAACTGTCAGAGTTGGAGACAATACACATGATTTCAGGACTTTTCTTGAATTAAGTGGCATTTGTAAAAGAGGCTTTCAAATCTTGGACAATTTCAGTTTCTCTGAATCTCCAGGAGAATTTCAACCACTTCAGAAAAATAGCTTGTTTGACACAACAGTGATATTACTGCTGTGTATGGATGATTTCATACTTTTCTTTTTCTTTTTATTTATTTATTTATTTTTGCAATGTGGGCCAGTTTCAAAGATCTTTTCTTTTCTCTTTTTTTTTGGCTGAGTTTGAGGCTACAGATCTATAGACAGTATAAAACCCTGCAGGTTTCCAGTTGTGCTCTGCTGAAATGTTTTGATTAGGGTTGCGTTGCTCTCTGCTGTTTGCCTCTTGCACCTCGGCATCAGTTCAGCCTTCAGGGTGAAAGAGCGATCCTCCTGCTGCTGAAAAAAAAAAAATGTTTGGCCGCCTGCCAAGCCGTGGAACAAGTGCGCCACCCTTCCATGCTGTTCAGCGTATTCATAGTTAGGGGTTTGGGCTCGGCTGTTTTTAAAAAGGCAAGGCAGCTCTCAAGTTGATCAGTCTGCTCAGAAAACTTGTGGTGGAGAAAGTACTGGAGTCCAAAAACTGAAGGGGAGAGAAGTTGAGATTTTGTGCAAGGAATTGCCTTGCTCCTGCAGAGGACAATATCTCCGGAGAAATAGCACATATATTTAAAATTGTTCATTTGAGCTCTTTTTGCGCGTTCCACGGCGCAAAGTCTGTAATGAATGTTTTTTTTTGGTGTGTTTTTTTAAATAGATAGCAACACTCTTGGATAAAGACTCTTGGCTTTAGACTTAAAAATCGGATTATCAGACTGGGGCATTGTGCACATTAGACCAGTCTACTTTTCCCCCTCCTCTTCGCATTTGAGGTTTATTCTATAACTGAAGAGAACACCAACAATGTTTCTGAGTTTTTGCCTCTTGGTGACATTTATCTTGGGGCTGTCCGGGTGCTTGGGCTCATACGTGCCGTGTGAGCCTTGTGACCAGAAGGCGCTGTCCATGTGCCCTCCGGTCCCTGTCGGCTGCCAGCTGGTCAAGGAACCGGGCTGCGGCTGCTGCCTAACGTGCGCCCTGTCTGAGGGACAAGCGTGCGGGGTTTACACCGGGACGTGCACCCAGGGCCTCCGCTGCTTGCCGAGGAGCGGGGAGGAGAAACCCCTGCACGCCCTTCTCCACGGCAGGGGAGTGTGCACCAACGAGAAAGGATACAAACCGGCTCACCCGCCCATAGGTAAGACGTGCACCGGTTACTTAACTGAATGCATGCTTGAAAATGTGTACGGCTGCAGATTTAAACGTATCAGAGCAAAATTGATTGCAGGGTGTCCTCGCTCCTCTGTGGATCTCTTCTGTGGATCAAGGTTTGATGATCTTGCCCCATGTGGGGATCCACTGTTGTGGCATTGTAATGTTTCGCGGGAATAAATGAAAACCAAGCGAGGAGCATCTTTCATGATAAATCCAATCATTTTTACATTACTGATGGTTTTCCTCTTTTTTCCTCCTCATCCAGGGACCCCATGTGGTTCCCTCTCCTCCCCAGTAGCCGGTACCGCTTCTCTCTGACAGAGCGTTTGTTTGACAGATGGTTTGAGGTGCCATCTGATTAACTTTTTTATCCACATCCCTTGATTAAACTGGCTGCAGGAGCTTATTCTCCCCCTCTCTCCGATCGGGTCTTAGTAGGGACAGAAAATGCGATGGTCGGATTGTCTCATCATTCCAGCTGTAATTACACTCTTTTGTTATGCTGCTCACGAGGAATCTTCATAGTAATAACAGCACAAGGTGAAGCGGCACTTCGACTGTGCGCTCGGGTGCCTTGTCCATCTGTTAAGAGCGGCTTGACGCTCCGCTGCGGTAAACGCACATGCTGTGTCCCGGCTGATTTGAGCTTCAGTGGCTGTCAAAACTGCGGTCCAGCGGGACCCATGAGTGGCTGACAAGGATCCAGTCATGAAAATATTGACATTTTAAGGCAGCGCGGATTATTACGCATCGCTCTTTGAGGTCTCTGCCTTGTATCCTGACGCAAACATTCTTAACTTTATGAAAAGCTCAACATGATAGTCTATTTATGAAAGGGGAAACCCTAGAGTGAAGCTTGTTCTGCACATTGCCGCCTTTAATATCCAGTACTGTAACAAGTATCTGTCAAACTTCACTAGTTTCCATCATCACGCCAGCGCGCATTGAAATCTCATGTTATTCTTTCTTTCTTTTGCGCCTCTACAACTTAAATCGCACCTAAGACGTGAAATCTCTCCGAGCATAAGGGGAAAAAAAACACAGTATATACATGATATGGAAAGGAATGTGGTGTCAAACACAAATTTCGGGTCTTGTTTGAGCGGAATTTTCAGATTTAGATTTGCACTCTATCCCTTAGCGTGGTGTTTAGAGTCGGATTACCACTAAACCTGCATGCGTGAGAGAGACACGGAGAAGAGAGAGACACTCAGACAGAGAGACAGACAGACAGAGTTTGAGACAATTAGCCTTGAATGATTTAAGACATTTCTTGGTGTTGTAGAGAGGTTCACTGTCACTCAAAGTTTTAGCAGCTTGTCAACAACTAGATAAGTAGGTGGTAACCACAAAGGTTTTGGCCACATGCCTCATTCTATAAAATGGGCTACCACTGGGCTCATTTTTGGCTGTTGACAGAGTCATTAGGCTGTTTGCAGCACTCACCTCTCCTCTAAATGACATTACAGCACACTGTGAATGCAATTGTTCCATAAAAAAAATACCCAGCAAACCTTGTGTTTTTGCAAACTGATCACAAACTGCGTGTGTGTTTCAAGTGTGTGTGTGTGTGTGTGAGCGTATTTGCTCACATGTATACTTGGGCGGGGCTGTGTGGGCATCTGGGTGTGCATTGTGTGTGATTGTTGTGAGTGATGGCACCTCAGGCAGTTTTGTCTCACTCTGGCTTTGAACACACACACACACACACACACACACACACACACACACACACACACACACACACACAGACAGAACCTGACTTCTTTGTTGGCCCACAGAGGTAATCAGAGCATCTTTTCCTGCCTCTGGCAGTGCATTCATTGCATGAGCGCTCAGTCACAAGGCAGTGATTCAGCAGAATGCCTCTGGCTCTCTCTTTCCTCTGAAGGGCCTTTCTGTCAAACAGCTCTGCGGATAGGCACTAGTGAGGTGAGCTTCTGGTTTCCTGTGGTGTGGGGTTGCAGCTGTCTGTGTGCTGCACCAGCTGAGCAAGGCAAACACAGGGAGGAGGAGCTCAAGTGTCCCGCGACACTCGGGAGGCCATGAGAGCTGCAGCCTACTAAATATTGACTGGGGCAGCCAAACAATGGGAGAGAGGAATCTTTGCTATCCCCCACTCCTCCCACCCTGTGCTCCCTTTACTGTTCATGTAAGAAAAAGCCACCACTCTGCATCTGGGTTCATGTCCCAGTGGTGCATTAATTCACGTTTTGCTCCTGCACTGTGATCCCAGGAGTTGCTTGGATTGTAATGCACAGGAGGTGGTATGTGCTTTGAGGGCACTCAGACTTTGTTAGGCCCCCTACGAGTGAATCAGACTCTAGAAAGCTTGCCAACAGATATGACTTCATAGCAGCAGGCCCCTCGTCCTTCAAGCTTCTGAAAGGGCCTTATGTTTTAACAGATTGCTCTTTGCCAAGAAACAAAAGATGATTAGGGAGTGGTTCCAAATCCAGAATACTCCACACACACACACACACACACACACACAGACAGAAATACTATGCCCCTTATTAGCATAGCAACAGGAAACCTGGTGCCTTTACTGACAACTTTAATACTTTACATTTGTCTTGGCTCTTTGCATGTGTGTAGATGTAGAGTTATTTCAGCCACAGCAACGAATAGTTAGTGGTTTTTTCACATTGTCATTGATATTTACAATCATGACTCCAGCCTTCTGATGCTTAATGTTTGCCAGAGAGCTTCACATATATATGGTCACATTGATGCCTTCTCATTTCTCGGCTCCATGCAGAATCACTTGTCATCACATACTTTTAGAAAGCTATACAAGTTTGAGAATTGCCATCTGCTTTTTCAACTTCCACAACGTCACTGACACAGCTGGTTATTGGGTTGTAGCTGAGAAAACTAAAGCAAGTTGTAAAACTTTGATTCTCTCTGACTGTACACTTTGACTAATGACAACCAGTCACTGTACTCTGCCTGCTGTGTTGCGTGGCGTGCTCACGTTAGATATAGCTCTGGTCACGTGTGGTCCCAGCTGCCCGACAGCTTCATGATGGGCTCATGCGAAAGGAAAGACTGTATTTGGCTTTCCATCCGTCTCACCTTGAACATCTGAGACAGTACAGTGGAAGCTTAGCATGCTGCAACTGATCTGTTGCAGGTGCTAGGGAGAATTATTTGAAAGGCCATTTCATCAAGATATCACGTGAGGGCTCAAAGAAAAAGCATGCAATTCATGGAAAATGTGCTGCCAAGAAAATGTAGAAATCCTGGTTTCTTAGATATGAAATCGATACCATTGATGTAGGACTGGTTTTGTCTGGACTTAGCATTTTGAGGTACAGTACGATCACAGAGACAGTCTACAGCACTGGAGCTGTCACTGAAGAAGGGGTAGCTTATCTTTCATGCTTGGACTGTTGCCCACAAGAAACTTGGGCAACCATGTAACCTGTTTGGCACACTTGCCTGATTTCTCCCAATAAAACTTTACAGTGGTATTTGTACAGCTTATTGGTCACTGACACCTAGCCTGCTGGTGGCAACAGCTGTGAAACAAATCAGCACTCACTGTAGTCTTTTCTACACTAGGAGCATGTGATTCAAAATAGTCAGGGATGGCCACATGCTGGGCTTTAAAATGATGTCACATATGTTTACACCTGACCTGTGTACTGTGATCTCACCTCCAACATCTGGTTACATGCTAACATTGTGCGAGAGAGGACCAAAAACATATAATTGCCTCTATGGAGGACATTTCTAAATCTCCAATAGCGAGCAGGCCAAAAAAAAAATCTTGGCTTTTCTTGGAAAACAATAAAGGCTCCAGTGGTTTCTCAACATTCGAAATGTTGGTGTTTCTAAGAATGTGAGACCTTCTATTCTTCCATGTCCCAGTAGGTAAGCTCATCTTTGGCATTCCTCCTAAATACTTCATAATTAATGAACTTGTGTCATTGTTGATTCTTAGTTTTGATCATAGAAGCATGAGAAAACTTTTCAATCTAAAAAATGTTACTTTATAAACAAAGACAGGCACTTTGCTCATTCTTGGGTGTGCTATGATTCACACCATTATACTGCAAACCACAAAGAAAAGTGCTGACCCTAAATTAATGTTGAAGTTCGCTTCTCCCCCACTGTGATGTTCTTTTTTTTATGTTGCTTGGACATCAGCTTTGTACAGTACATCCAGGAGCGCTCAACTCTCGCCAAAATAGCTGCTTCTGCCACTGAGGAGTTAGAACATCGTCACACCCAGCAATTGTGTTGTGGTGATGGTGACCCAAAAAGAGGTTGCGTCCGTCCATGTGGCTTGTTGAAAACCCAAACCCAGATGTAGGATGAGGCCTCAGACCAAAATTAGGAATGTACAGTAGAATAGCCATGTGCCCTACTCTGATAATGCACTTTTCACAGGACTGGTTGCAACATGGATTGAGAATTTATTTGCACTGCGGAAGCTGTAAACAGGCCAGAAAGTTTGCTTACCTACAGCAGCATTTCCCTCTTGGAGAGATTTTGCATCCTCTCATAAGTCCTGTTTTGCGATTTATAATCCTTGAATTGTTCTTGTTGCTATTTATACCATGCATTCAGAAACGCAGGAAACTTTTTGATTGCAATGAACATATTCTGTGTGCACAATACCATGGGAATAGTTATTTCCTGCATCTTCAGAAGCTGATTGAGACCATGGACAGGGTTGAACAACAATTCCATCGAAACAACAGGACGTAAGGGTCAAAACATAATTCCTTTACACGTCTATATTTTTCTCCAGGCCAGCTGGTTTGGAGTAGAACCTTTTTCAGACATCAGTCTCTCTGTCTTTTCATGTAAACAGACGTTGTGCACTGATGTCAACTCATGTGCAGAGGGTGTATCTGAATATGATGGATCAAAACAATCCATCCATGCCATAATGGTGATTCTAACGTTTTATTTTTATTTTTGCTACCTAAGAGTTCAAGCAGTGGTCACATGATTGAAAAGCCTCTGTGACCAATATTCCTCTGGTGACCAGGACCTATCTTTTGTGTTGCTGTACACACATCCTCAGTGACTTGCACAACTCCACTGGTATGTTCACACCTCCCTTTCTGCTCTAGAAACTGCAGGGTTATCAGGCCATGGCCTTGCTTTCAAATATTAAGTAGCGGAGGCAGTCTGAGTCTGAAGGATGGTTTACTAACGCGGTGCTTTATACGACACAGGCCCTCAGGCTCATTTATCCCGACATTATCTTGTCTACCCCCTGTTGAGATTAAACAGCACCTTTATTCATGACTCTCTTACATCTTGTAAAGATGTAATTTCAGATGCAGCACAGACACTGACCTAATCAAAGGCAGGCCATAACAAATGTGGTGTAATGCTGGGAAATCCAATGAAAGGTGAGAGAATCTATTGTCCTGGCTTTTTTGCTATCTAAATGGTATTATTATAGTCTTAAAGATGCAGTGGAGAGAAAAATCCAAAGAAGGGGTAGCTTATCTTTCATGCTTGGACTGTTGCCCACAAGAAACTTGGGATATTCATGAAGCATAATTGTGTGCAGATGTTAATTTTTAAACAGAGAAGTATCAGGTGCACCTCCTTTGGCTACTCTGCTCCTTTCCTCCTAATGAAATCTTTAGCTCGAGCAGAGAGAGAGAGAGAGAGACAGAGAGAGAGAGATAGCAGCACAGCTTTTGGGCTCAGCTGAATGGAAGAGCTGCACATGACTTGGCTCACTTGGCTCCTGTCCAGCGTCTTGGCTGAGTTTCAGGAGTTAAACACAGACCCTCTAAGCCTCCTTTACAAGCTGGGTACCCTGAGCATGGAAAAACTGAGTTTTTGTGGCTGCACCGAAGAGCCCACTTCAGAAAAGATGAAATTGGTGATTTCTTGTTTTTTTGTGAGTGGAGGAGAAAAGAAGTCAGACACCTTTGTCTTGATAAAAGCTACATAATTCCTTTTTAATGCAGATGAAAACCTTTTTCTATCGTGGGTTTCTAACATCATTCTGCGGAGAGACATTTTTTCAAAGTGACTTACTTGTAAGGTGAATATAATTGATGTGCCATGGCTCAGCCTTTCTTAGTCTGGCCATTTATATGCTCAAATGAGATTACACATAAAACAAGAATGCACGTTAAAAAAACAGTCCTTATTTTCAACGGCATATTTTATTGCCAAATATGTGGCATTTTAATCAAGCGCCCTGAGAAATTATTGGACTGTACGGCAGAAATAAAGAGTTTTTCCACAGCAGTCACATGCATGGTGTACATAGGAATGCTTGTTTGACGTATTTATTTATAGCAAGTAATAGCCTCGTAGTCTGAACGGGGAGACACAAGGACATATCTAAACACAAACCAAGGCCTGCCAAGTCATGAGTTGTGAGATTAATTTCAAAGAGAGCAGTGCAGCACAGAAGCCAAAGACCCAATTCTGGTAATCACCCTGCCCCTCCTCCCCTCCCAAAGACTCCAGACGCTCATGCTGTGTCAGGCTCTTTGAACATCAGTTTCTCGGCGCTCGTGCCCTTGTTACGTCTCAGTGCCTTTCGCTATGGTGGCTGTGTACTAACAGGCCAATCAGCAAAGTTATGGCAAGTTGTTAAATCATATTTTCCAACTTATTCTCTCATGTCCCAATACAAGTATGGAAGTTGATTTGTCTTTCAGCAGCAGTTGGCCTATAGTCGGCAGCCAACATTCCTCTTCGGTTCAGTGCGTCTGGCCCTGTGCACCACGGCGGGTTTCCTTGTCAGATAAATATAACCAGGGTCATCCACTGGCACCATCCCTTCAGTCAGTTGGGGCCTGGCAAAGTCCCCACAATAACTCTGTACTTACGGTACAGCTAAGCCAAGGGGGGAGCTGAGGGCTTCTTTCTGTGGCCTCAAAGAACCTCTGGCTGGGGGTCTAGGCTTAAGAGGCTGAGCCCCAAAGATAGGAGGTTGTGGGGGTGGGTAGGTGGGGGGACTAGGTTAAGGATCAAGGACCTCAACCTGTGAACATCCTGTCAAGAAGGACTTTTCAGATCTCTGAGACTACAGTGCCCCTGGGAGCTTAAACAAGTCAAAGAAGTACATAAAATGTGACAGAAATGTACAAGCATTTATGAGTCCACAGAGCAACTGGATTTTCCTCAGTTTGACATTTGAATCAGTTTAATGTGGGACACATCACTATAAAGTTACGACACTCAGAGGCCTTAGTCCCTGTTGAAGTGTAGCAGTCCAGATAACATGTTAGCAAATTTTCCAGGCACAGTGTAGGCAACCATGCAAAATGTGATGCAGTTCTCCCAAGCTGATGTCTGCATGCTCACAAGTATGTGCTGCCTGGTGTCTGTGTATCTGTATTTACTGCATGTGTGACTTTAGCTAAGTTTAAGACCAACATGCCACACTGAAATGTTAAGGACATTAAAAGGCGTTTGTTTTCATTGATGCAGGTCAGCTGGAACGTATTACATGAATGGATGGTTTAGCTTTCAACTGTTAAGTTAAAGTAGAGAAGACAGGAATTGGAAAGTTTGGGTGAGAATACATTTCCTTGTTAGCTGTAGGGGTTCATCAGCTGTTGATCAGAGCTCCAACCTCCCCTCCCCTTTAAACAAATGGGAAGTAACAGTTGTTGAAACAAATCCCTGGAAAAGCACCTGGTATTGTACTTAAGAGGGAAGGACTAACAATCAGCAGAACTTCACATTATGTTATTATGTTAGATACTGAATAAAATTTTTGCCTTTTGATTTGTTCTTCAATGAATGTGATACATTGCACATCTCAGCAAAATATTTTATCTCTGCATTTTACTGGTTTATCATGACACTTGATTATGTGTCTATGATGTCTGTCATGAGATCAGACATGACACTTTATAGAGACAGTTTACATTTCTGAATGTTATAGTTTAAATTTTAAGAGTAGTTTCATCATAAAACTAAAAAAGAGATGATTTGAGACTAGTGTAAACCATTTCCATTGTTACCAATGGGCAACTAGTCTTAGATACAACTATATTTAGATACATTTACATTATTCGAAGTATTTCCATGACTACTTTAAATATCATTTATTACCATATATACTGTTGAGTAAAGAGTGAAAAGCGTCAAACTGTCACCTAACTCTCCACTTCCCCTCAGCTATACAAAGCATTTTACCAACTTCCAGCTCATTGTTGTTTCAGTCACTCGGCTCTCATCAATCTCTGCACTCTGATATGGGTTTATATGCTCTGATAAAGAGTTGGCAACTACCTGATGATAGCAGCTAAAGAGCCACATATTTCCCTCACGGTTTGGTGGGGACCAAATCAGAGCTAAAATGGGAGTGACTATTTCACATTTGCTTCATGGACGTAGACATGACCCTGAGTGAATGCTAACAAGTTTTCTTAATGTCCAGCAGAAGGCAGGCACAACTTACCAGCTAGTGCCAAAAAGTTTCTCACATTATGTTTCCTTCCAAGCAGAAGCTGCTGCTTGGTTATAGGTTTAACGCTTTGCTATGAATTGACCATATTTCATTTGCTCCGGTGCAGATCGTGAGTCTCATGAGGATGCCATAACCACAGAGATTACAGAGGACCTGCAGCCAACTAAAAAGCAACTTTCGCTTCCCATAGACATTGTGAACAGTAAAAAAGTCCTCGCGCTACGCAAGGAGCAGAAGAGGAAGCTTGGCAAGCAGCGTTCCATGGGCTCCACCATTGATTACTCCCCTCTGCCCATCGACAAGCATGAGCCTGAATTTGTAAGTATTCAGCATCCATCTCCATCGCTTCAAACAGCTGAACGCTTTCACAGAATGACCTCTAATAACTGTTACTTGATCGTAACCCGTTGCTGTCTTTCCCCGAAGGGTCCATGCAGGAGAAAACTGGATGGGATCATTCAGGGAATGAAGGACACTTCTCGTGTAATGGCTCTGTCTTTGTACCTCCCCAACTGTGACAGAAAAGGATTCTTCAAGCGCAAGCAGGTGAGTTTGTTTAACTCTTTGCACTTTGCAATAAGAAAGCCTGCCACTTTGCATTGTTATCATGTATTTAGACTTTGTTGTTTCCCCATCATTCCAAGTACTGTACCTTTAAGGTTTTGTCACACCAGCAAAAAAATATATATTTTGTGGCAAAATCAGTCAATGTCAGTGATATTGCCAAAATCAGTGGATTCACAATGCTGACCTCTGAGGAAAGCAGGGCGTCGAGTGTGGAGTGGAGCAAGCTGTCATGGTCTATTAGCTATGCTGCACTATCCACTTTTATTAACCTCATAAGAGTATAAATGGCTCCTTTTGGCTTCACAAAAGAAGAATAATTTACAGAAAGTTGTGATACAAGAGTCGCTGACACATCTGGTAGTTTACTGTGCACACTGTGTACTTCCTGGCGTAGTGTGCTAATTTCAACAGGGTAGTGTTGTCTCAGTTTGAGTACAGCTAATGTGCACTTACTCAGAATGACAGTCCATTTCAACGCTTCTTCTTCTTTTTCGTGTTCTTTGCGAAATGCAACCATGCTGTGCATTAGCACCAACATTTGACTGCCGAAATCTAAATATAAACCATATGTACAACTTACATTTGAATATCGTGTTACTCACCGCAACCATTTCGGCGCCAATAGCTTCCCGGGCTGCCCTTTTCACAATGCCAGGGGTCCTCCTTTCCGTTATTTAACCAATTTGTTGAGGTGTCCAGCGTTCTACAGCGTTCTTCTCAACTTTCTGAGTGCACTTTATGAGCGCACCATCCAAGTAGTCATAGTACACTGCATGTTGCCATTATTGACAGTATGAACACACTTAAAATAACAAGTGGAGCACAGCAACATTTTGCTGACCTAAGCTTGTTAACTGAAAGTTAGCAAACAAGCTAATTTCAAGCATTTTGTGGCAGATAGTCACAATTGTGACTGAGTAGCACTACCATGTTTCTGGCTGGCTAGTGTCTTAAGAATTAATTATATTCACTATGTCACCAAGCTAGTAGCCTGTTTCGCAAAGACGTGTCAATAAACTTTTAGATTCCCTCTGCAACTCTTACCAGTTTTAAACAAAATTCTAATCTTTTTTTCTGACCCACAGTGCAAGCCATCTCGTGGCCGCAAGCGAGGCATCTGCTGGTGTGTGGACAAATATGGCGTCCAGCTCCCTGGCACGGACTACAGCGGAGGGGACATTCAATGTAAAGACCTGGAGAGCAGCAACAACAACGAGTGAAAAAGGGGTGGACCACCCTCAACAACCCCACCCCCCTACCCCTAACTACCACGTGACCCAGGGCCCACGCCTCTTCTCTGAATCACACCTGTATGCTCGGCCCTCCGTTCACTTCAAGAGTTTTTTTTTTTTTTCAACTTGAAAAAAAAATGGAAGAAAAAAAAATCCAAACGAAAGAACAGGCTGAAAAAAAGACACCTGCAACTTTTTTTTCTTTTCTTTTCTGATGCTGACCAAGCACTCATCTCCGAATGAGGGGAAAAGTCCCAGAAGATTTACTAGATCCCTTGACTGTTGCTCATGGGACCCCTTGTATGAGGCAGGTCCGCTGGCTGCAGATCCATGAAAATATATGCACTCAATGGATATATTTTTATAGAAGCTGGGGGTTTCAATACATCATTTTGTATGATGTAAAATTAACACAAAATCATTGTGAAGAAAAAAAAGTATCAGGCACATTGGTTAAAAACAGATCAGTTTTAGGCTGTGGAAAATGATGCCACTGTGGAACTGACGATTGGCAGAGTAATTTGGTTTTTTTTGTCTGTTTTCCAAAAGAAAAAAAAAAGAAACAATAGATAGGGATATGCTGTAACAGTTGACTCTATCTGGGTATGTGGTTCTGTCAGAGCACTTATGAATAGGGGAACCTGCTTAGATATGTGTAACTTCACAAAATGATGCGTGCATGAATGTGTGTATGTGTACAGTGCGAGTGTTTGGTATGTATCAGCCTGTGTTAGTGTATGATGGAGTGAGCCTATTACAAAAAAGAATGTCCTTTTTTTTTTTTCTCTCTTTTGCTTGATTTTGTCACAACAAGTATTGCTAGCGCTTGAAGTGGTCTTGGGGCTTCTCTATAACCGATGTATGTCTTGGGACAGGTAGCGTTTTGGAAACAAAAGAGTAAGCAGATCGTCACAGATGAACCTATGTAAGTGGCTCTTCGACATTGAAGCTAGCCTGATATGCCAACTGTGCCTATTTAAACAGACACTGCCATGCAGGGCGACACAGAGCTTAGAGAGCGCTGACTCTACCGGTGAAATAAAGATAAGTGTTTTCAGCTTAAGCGATGGGACTCAAGTTTGACATTGATCTTTCGAGTTGAGTGCATAATCAAACTTGCCAGTCAGGCCAGTTGCTTCTCTGATTCAGTTGTGTGAAGTGTAGTTTTGTATGGTTTTGTTTGTGCTGTTTTCTTTGCCTTCAGTGAAGTAAAGACCGCCCACTTTTGAGCCATGTTCCTTTATCAAGTGGTTTCCCCTCAGTACTGCTACTACAGTGTAACCATGGTGTATTACATTACTTTTAAATATAGTTATTGAATGTTGTTTTTCCTATAGAAACATAGTATGACAACAATGTAATTGTGCTTGGGGAAAAAAAGGTTTTAGCCTGTAAAGAATTTGAATCAGTCAAGAGAATGACCTAGAGTCATTTGGCGACAGGGCAGTCAAAGAAGCTAATCCTCTGGAACCCTTCTGCTTACATGCCTCCATACAAAGGTTATATACTTACATCTAAGTGGGGGGCATGATAAAAACAAAAAGGTTACAGGTTATAACAGGGTTGTTTAGTTCTCTCTCAGTGTGCAAGTCACAGTGCCTTCCTACATGCAAATACATTTAAATAGTGACGTGAAAGTGACATGGATATCATACGGGGCAATTTTCTCTTCCAGACAGCTCCCCCCAGCTGGGGCTGATACTTGATACAACGATCCAGACGTTAGTTCTTATTAAGAGAAGAACAGTGAATAGTAGATTCTGTAAATGGTGTCAGAAATCCATTCGTAATTTCCGCCTGTACCTCGGGGCAATTCTGGACAAGAATGATGTGTGAGGAACTGCTGTGTAACTGCAGTCAGTTGCACCTCCCTCTTCTCTTTCTTTGACAACCAATAAGCTAAGATTCTTGCTTTTTTTCATGTGAATGCCAATGTATATGATTGCCAGAGAAGGGAAGCCAAAGGATGCTTGGAGGTAAATCAACCATTTCCTTCACTGCGACAAAATAGTGATATGTGCACCCTAAATGGCTTCCAGTTGTGAATATTCTTATCAATGCCCCACTTCCAACACCAAATCCCCACTACCACTTTCGAAAAAAAAAGCAGCTTGCACTTATTTCAGTTACTCACTATTGATATTGACACACAACGATGTCCTAAGATGTGGTATCATGAAGTTAGTGGAACAACAACAACAACAAAAAATCAGCCACAAAAGCTAAATGTTGTGTTATCTTGTGCTTACCATTTAAAGGTGGTGCTTTGAGGTAGTATATGTCGACAGGGGTTGTTTCAGCCCATGCCCGGGACCTCCAATACAACAACATCTTTTAGGGAAAAATAGATTGAAAGTAACACACAGCTAGAGATGTTCTCATGGCCAATTGCACAGAGATGAGAGATGAGATAGAGAGTGGGGAAAAAGAGACTGAGGAGGAAGGAAAGAGAGAGAGCAAGCGCCATGGGCAGTGGTCATAATCAGGGCCTAGCCACTTCCCCGATATGGGGTCACCAATTGCATGACATTAGATTCAGTTAGCAAGACAGTTACCAGGAGTCATGGAAATCTGGGGAATGCATCACTGGAACCAGGAGTCAAGTTTCACTTCGATTTTATACTTAGTCAAAAAACAATAACATATGTGATACCTGGGATCATTCACTGTCTGGCTCAATCAGGTGTGAATGCTGCAATGTTCCAGGTACCTTTCTTTGGATTGCAGGTTGAGGTTCAGGCTTAAAAATGTCTCTACTAGTGTCAGTGACTTCCTGTTCCTCCCACCTGTTTGCGAGTGTTGACTTCCCCAGGTTTCACATCTCCTACTTGGTTTAAACTCATATTCACATTTCAAACTTCAGTAGTACAGTAACTACAGTACAGCTTTTTTGTACATAACACTTTCTGGTTATAATGAGACAACACGATTGGTTTTCATAATTTGGTGTTCACTGGCTTGTGAAATAGACCCATCGGTGGCAGGAGGATAGTGGGAAATAAAATGGTCAGTATTTGGAACTACATAAGACAAATAAGAAAAAAAAAAGAAAAAAATCTCAAATTATTAAAGTGAATATCACTGTGTAGTATTTATTCAACTTGTAATTTATGTACTCTTTTAACCTTTGTCTTTTTTTGTTATGACAAAGCATTTATTTAAATAAAGTTATGTATTCATTTAAGCACTCTGGTGAGGCTTTTCATTTCTAGTGTTGCATTTTTAAAATGAGTAAGTAGCCACTAAATTTGCTTGAAAAGTACAGTTTGAATCATCCTGATAGTAAGCACTGACTAATCTCCAAGGCACGAGCTGATAAACCTCTTAGACATAAGTCTGAGACACCCAGGCTAGCCCACAAGGATCTCATGCAGCATGCAGGATGTGACTTTATAAAGCCTTGCCCGAGGGCAAGTCACCTGGTTTTCAACACCATAGTCAAAAAGATTGCACAGGAACAAGGAAGTCATTTAACATGAGTTTGAACTTCAAGGGGGGGGGTAACATCTAGTGGGACCAGCTCACCATTGAAATGAGTGGGAAGAAGGGATTTGTAGCCTCAAGGAGGCTTCATCATGTTATGGAAAACCCACCTTTATTACAACTTGAAGGCAGAATGGACTCCCCTGAGACACGCCCATTCAGAGAAACATACATGCAGCTAAAAGTAAGTGCATATACAGACTCAAGGTGCAGGCAGAATATGAGAGCCTATAGAAGGTCAGGTAAATGTAGCAAGAACTGATGATTGGTTCTAATTTTGATTAGACTCATACAACTTTTTGTCACAATGCTTGAAAAAAATAGAAGTATAATGGGATCACAGGGGACAAGTAAACATTTAACACAACATCAAGAGCAATGTTGAGCAATATTATCTCTCAAAGGGATCTAAGGATCTGTGCATCTCCACAGAGGGGCACCTGGTCATTTTTGTTTCCTCGTGGACTGAAGTGACAGAATGGGACTTTTCTTTTTGGGGCCACCAAAATCTTTCCCTGGGGACCTCAAGACTTTGACCAACTCCAGATGTGGGTGACTGAAGCAGGGCATGAAAGGGTGGAGGGCCCAGCAGTTCCTGTATAGTGAGCAGATCAAGGCAGCCGTAAAGGTTGTTGTGGTGTGTGTGTGTGTGTGTGTGTGTGTGTGTGTGTGTGTGTGCATGCATGCAGGGAGGGCACAGACTTTAACTTCGGGGAGGAGGAAACATGTGTAGAAGATTTGATTTGTGAGGCAGTGAACATGACAATTACTATTTGCCTTCAAAGAAACTGACAACTGCACTTAGGACTTCAAAGCATTTATGCCCCTTTTATTACATAATTAGGCCAACAACGTTGGATGGCTACATCTAACATCAACTCACGCACCTCGCTCCATCCTAAACCCAGTCAAACTGCTGTGCCGAACACTTCTGTGCCACTCAAACCTCAGAGTTTTGCACATAAGTTGCATACTCTCCCTCTGCATTTCTGTGTACGCCATAATTAAAACTGATTAAACAAATGAGTGCAGTAAAATCACATGCAATGGCTTTGGAGATGCTTTCACTTGCTTGTGCCTGTGGCTCATATCATTAAATGTGACTTTTAGAAACCATGATGGGGCATTTAAAGACATAATAGTACAAATGGCATGCAGATGTTTACACTGCATAATTGGGATCTTTGCAAATCACTGCTTGTGCTCTTGTCTAATGCTATCTCTTAAAGAGGTAATAGTGGTTCTTTTCATCACCGGGATGGAGATGAAAGGAGATTTGAAAGAATGTACAGCGGTTGAGAGTAAATCACATGACTTAGTGGTGGAATCCTCCAATGCTGGTGGTAGACGACGGCAGACAAGTGTCTGCTAGTTCTCATCCAAGCCCTTTCATCAAAGATGGACTTAGACCCGGAATCCCAAATGGAGGGTTCTTCAGCGTGGATCGGATGTGACTGTGAGAACCACAACTGCATGTTAAGTAAACCAACTTTGAGATTAAGATTTGACATCCTACAAACCATAAAAGGAGGCACAGTTACAATGCGCATGTTCTGGCTGCCATGCTTTGCAGTCTCTCAGGCAAGGGCGCAGTGTGTAGTCCTGTATTTCATAAATGGTCTAGTAAAAAACAAACAAAAAAAAACTATGTTTTTATTAACTATTTAATTTGTACTTGTGAAAATAATTGCTGAGATCTAAAAGTGCAAATATTTAGCTACTTAGATAGAAACACAGATGAGCACACGGGTTGTAACCCTCAGGCTAGACTCTGTGAATGTTCTTAGTCATCCAGGTCATTGTTCTTTGAGAAGAGTTCAATCTGGGACTTCAGAACTGAAGTAGCCTCTTGGGTGAGGTGGAACGTCTTCATGATCTACAGCCAAGTCCAGTTGTGCCAGAATGAACCCTTCTCCAAGAACTAAGTTAGAGCTATGTGAACTAAGAGAACCGATGGTAGGACGCCCTGCTAGCTCACCCCATACACGTAGCCATGGGTTAAATCTTTAGGCCGTTTGCTGCATGACATCCTCTCTCTGTATCCGCTTTCCTGACTTCTTTACCTGTCCTATAAAATAAAGGAATACCAGGCCAAAAAAAAAAAAAATGTTTAAATGGAGAACCAATTACCTGAACTACTAGCCAAGTTGTAATAAAGCTGAGGTTTTGAGCTTCAAATCAGTCTTCAGCATGCCATGAATCTAGGCTAGATAAACACATATTAGCTCATTCAGTATATTCATCTATTCTTGCCCCACTGTGCAAATATGCAATAGTGCATAACCACATCTGTGCAGATTCCCAGCACTGTTACCCTCTGACAGAGTTTGCCCTACCTCTGGGCTTGCTTGTGTTTCACAAGCTTCCGTTGCACAATATATTTTCGCATAGTTGTTTTTTTAAATCAGTCTTTCTCAAGCTGAATACATAATACGTGTCTCCTTTGTCCATATTCAAAGATAAATGTCTCCACTGTTTTACTTCCTGCTAACATCGGAGCACCTTGTCATTTTAACGAAGATAAAACAACAATTATTTTGTTAACATTCAACAAGTACAGCTTCCGTGAGTCTTAGACACAGACCCACCATCAACATATCAAGGGAAGTTGTTGAATGCTAACAAAAGAAATAGTAGCCTGAAAGTAGGGCAGATCTTCGGCTCTCTAGGCCAATACACGCACATGTGCTTTTGCACATACACACAGACAGGCAGACAATCACACACAAGCACACACGTACTCACCCCCACTCTTATTCCCACTGCTACTACCCTCCTCAGCCCATTGTGCCTGATCTATCAAACCCAAAACAAAAGACACTTGTTTTGAGTTGTTTTCAGAAAAGGCCAGCTTCAAACTACCATTAAATGTGTTGAACAACCCAAGGACGCCCCGAGATTCATGTGTGACACCAAGCCAAGCTGTCAAATTTTTAAAGCAAGCTTCCTGCCAAAAGCCCAGCATTAATAAGCCAAAATAAAAAGAAATTAGAAAGAAAAAAAACAAAACACTGTGTCACAAAAACTGAACAAAGCTGTAAAGCCGTAGTTGAAAGAGTGTTTCTGGGACTGGTGCTCAGCTAACTGGCACACTGGCACATGTATAAGGTTACAAGGCCAAAGCCAGTCAGGAGTGGTCTCATATGATACACTTTTGGCCAGAACTTCAAAGAAGTCTGTCTTTACACCCAAGTCTTGAATCATTTTGATCGCAAATCAATGGTGACTTTTGCTTGGGGACTTTTGCAAGTGTTTGCAATCTGAGCCCTACATAAAATGTGTACTAGTACTAGTATTAGTACTCATAAATTGGCTGTACAACATATAAATACCTTACATCTGTAAAACTGCCTGTATAATCAGACATACGGAAATTAGTTGGTGCAAAATTTATCAGAAATAATCTCAAGATTATTCAACAGAATTAACAGACCTGTTTTATTAGTCTGCCTTAATACAGTACTCACATGCCATGCCTACAGGAGTAGGTTGTTGTACTACTGTAATCATCCCCCCTTTACATGTGTGACATGATCTCTTCCTAATGCACACAATAAAAATGGGGGTATAAAATTCACAGTCCACATGGAGTGGGCATCTTTCATCTGTGCACGTTTATTGCTGGTTTCCTCACAAAAAACCTACACGAGACTACTAGATGTACCTCAACAAGGAAATGGAGGGAAACTGGTACTAAAAAGACTTCACATCGCTGCTGGAGCCTATTATTAGCTTAGCTTTTAACTTGTAAATGTATTTCTGCACAAAACTAGACCATGTGTATGTGTATCAACATGCATATTTATTTGTTTCATATCTATTGCAGGACAATTTCTGTAGCTGGTGTTACACTTTTAAGAGCCCAGGCTAGTATCAGTGATTTACAAAAACAAAACACATTTTAAAATCCTTTGGAGGTTCAGAGAATCATTATAATGCTCTAAACTCTAAAAATCTCCAGAACCATTTCAGAGCACTGGAAGTTATGAGAATGTCACCATCACTTTCCCTTGACGAGGACCTGTTGACCTGTGAGAAAGTTATGAAACTACTGTTCTCATGCAAGCCATTCCAAATACTTCCATGATTGTAGCAGGAATATATATATCTGAGAGTTGTGTTTTATATATATATATATATATATATATATATATATATATATATATTCCTGCTATATATATATATAAAACACAACTCTCAGATTATGCTGCATCTGCTGAATAACGTACTCTGTGTTTATACATAGGCTGCAATGGATTATAGATACATTTTTGAAATAAGATAAAAACATTCCATGTCATCCATCACTCATGATGATGGGCTTGGCTGTCTGAGGGACAACAACAGCGAATTACTTGCAGTCCATGGATGGCAGAATTGTTCCAGCACAGCCTGTAAAACAATACAGACACTACTGAGCAAAATTAGGCACTTTGCCATGACAGCCCCAAAATCCAGTTACTTTAGGGGCATTTATTATCAACAATAGCACCTCTATTCATATTGGTTGCCTCTCTTTATTCCATGATCTGCAGCACAAATATGTGTGAGTGTGTGTGTCTCTGTGTGCATTTGTGCACTTGGGTTGGTTTATTCATAGACACCTTTACCCACTTAGTATCCCATTTGTCAGTGTCAGCCCCCCATCCTAATCCCTCCTCATGTCAACACTTCATTAGTAACCCCAGCAACACACACACACACACACATTCAAGCTCATGCACACACATGCATGACTGCACACACAGCATCGATAGGAATAGTGATGCCACACAGCAGTTTCCAGTGTTATTACCGTAAGTGCAATTTTTCTTCAGTGACACTTATTTGGAGTTGATAGAAGTGTTGATAGAAAACAGCTGACAAACAACAACAACAGCTCTCTGCAGCCAACAAAAAACGATGGGAGTGGATTCATAGGAACGCTTGGGTGGTGTTTACATTCAGAGTTAAAATGACATGACACTTGATGTGATAAAAATGCCAGTAAAAACACTTCAGGCTCTTTTTCGGTGAATGTCAGAGCAAAAAAGAATTTAATTAATTTACAGCTGACAATGTAGGAAGCAAGGATGGTGTATCAACAGGAAATTCTTACACAATATAATCAGTGAAAAGTATGACAGTGATAGCACTTTTAATTACCTGCTTTCAAGTATTTACTCACGAAAACAAGGTGACACAACGTGTTGGCACTAACATTGGATGTGCGTACATGTCTAATGTAAAAGGATTTGAAGAAGCACCTTTAAGTCTTTCATCTCAACTCAAGAACATTTATAGTAAAAGTTCTGTGATAGCTTCGTCACATCATTCAAGACACAGTTCATAATGAAATTGCATAAAATTATGCCTGAAATTGATGTATTCATATGTTAATATAATATTACAAACTACATTGACTGTTGTCACACATTAACCTCATGTCCAGCTGCTGTAGGCAGTCAAATAGATCGGATAAAGCCATTGTTCGCTAACAGCTCAGCACCAAACGGCAAACAAAGTTAGCAACTTGCTGGTTTAGCAGCAAGATATTTTTCTCAGGAACAACGGTAAATATTGGACTTGCTTTTTATCAGAGGGTCAAAAACACAACTCCAAATGAATGCTAATCTTGTTCTGTGTCGGCTGGAATGGCCAATTGGTTGCTGACACATTTGCCATAAGGTAATAATATGTCAAATGTTCTGTTTACATCTTGTTCTGCTGCCACCAAGTGGACAAACAGGTCAATTATTACACCTTAGAGTCCCATGAAATGACCATAAGCAACAAGTGTTGTCAGTGTAGGCAAAGCCTGATATTACATGTTCCTTTATTACTGCACATCGTTTCTTTGTTACAATGAGAACGAGCACTGTGGTTTGAGTCAATCCCACATATAAGCACACCACGTGTATTAATCCACAGCTAAAAATAATCCCCAAAAAGTGAATTGCTTTTGTCTCAATTTGTCCAGATGTTTCTGTTTTAGAAGTTTTAGGGAAAAAAAGGAAAAAAAAGAAAGAAACTATATATATTTTTTAAAAGATTACATTACATTTAGTCATTCAGCTAACACTTTTATCCAATGTGATTTACAAAAAAAGGGAAACCATCAAAGTGCGAAAATTACATGTTACTGCAGCAATAAGCACTACTCACATAGAATCAAGTAACAGCTCTAGAGGGGGATAGATTTAGCATGTCCAGTTGTTGATAGTGCTAAGATAGGAGATACTCTCTGAAGAGCTGGAACTTCAAGAGTTTTTTGAAGGTAGAGAGGGACAGCCTGCTCTGGTAGGAACTGCTAGGACGTTTCACCAAGGGGGAACAACAGACGAGAAAAGTTGGAATGCCCAGAGCGTACGGGTGGCACAGCCAGGCATTAGGAGGAGCGCAATGGTTGGGAGGTAACGTATGCCTGAAAAAAGGCATTCAAGTAGGTGGATGCAGAACCAGAGACTACTTTGTAGGCAAGCATTAGCGATTTGAATTTAATGCGTGCTGCTACATGTGCCCTTTTGGGTTGATTAAAAAACAGATGTGCCACCGTGTTCTGGATCATCTGAAAGGGTTTCACTGTGTAGGCTTGGAGGCCCGTCAGGAAGGCATTGCAATAATCGAGTCGTGAGAATATATATCTAGTTTGAATAAAGAGACTTGGGAAGACAGAAAGCATCGACAAACAGACTAACACATTGTTGGTTTTGGTCTTTACATGGGATTTGTTGACAAGAGGAAAAACAGAATACAAACTTTATCCTTTAGTTAGTTTAGCTTATATTAACCTTAACCTAAATTAAAACAAGACAAAGCCTTCAAATATAAGGATTTCTTTACACGTTGGTAGACTCCTTAAGATGTACTGGACTGTGCTAGTAAGATGCTGCCTCAGTAGGCATAGTTCTGAGCTCCTCCTGGAACTGGTTACAGTTGGGATCCCCCCTCACTTTAGGTGTTGCTGGAATCTGGACCCCAGTTACGGGGTTAACGCACCAGCACTCGCCCCGCTGGCCATGGGTGGACATGTTGCACTGGAAAGAGAGAAGAAAAACACAAACTAGACAAGTTGGAAAACACTGGAAAACAGAGGGAGGGGTATAGATGCACAGTGGGAAGTAGGGGGTGCATTAATGAAGCACGGCTTATGGTGTGTGTGTATGTGTGTGTCCTTGTGGATTTTCTGGTGAGCCATTGGATGAGAGTGAGGGCCATGGTTCGGGTAGGACAATCCTCACCCAATAACAACCCATCCTCAGGTCATGCCCCCTGCTCACCATCCACAACACATGCCATCATACACACACTCACACACATACACTGAAGCATGCCAGTAGACCAGCCCCCCTGCAGAGCCCCCTCTACTCAGAAATGAGGTCGTAATTGAAGTGGACACAGTTTATGCCGCGCACACGGGACGGCCGCAGAGGGGACGGCGAAAAGAATGAAAGCTGGGGGGAAAGAAAAGACTTTCCATTTTCTTCCTTCGATGAGAAAGAACAAAAAAAGTGACAGTTACAGTAATTACCCCGCGACAAGGAGGGACAACTCCAAAGGGAGCTGAGTGTTGAGGAGGTACAGTGTTCCTCCCTGGGAACCAAAGACTCCAGTCCGAAACAATGCTGTTGTTTGTGAGCCAGTTGAGAGCCCAGCTTTAGGAAACTGTGGCGCCTATTCAAATCTTCTTTTCTGCTCTACTATCCTCGTAAGAAAACACTGGATATGTGACCTTGTTTGTCCTCCTCTGTCTGATTTCTATGGATGAGCAGAATTCAAATTCAAGCCCCCAGTCGGAAGCACAGTTCGTTCCTCAGCTTAACAAAAGTCTTCCCATGAAGTACGCCAAACAGTTTTATTGCCTTGGAACCTTGAGATCAGAAGCTGTTGCCTCATTCATGATGGCAACACCCCCACATGGATTTGTATGTGCATATGTGTGTGTGTAAGAGGAAGTGGAGGGTGTGTGAAGGTTATAGGGAAAAAACGGTGAGGGGTTAAAGTGGTGGCAGGTGGGAGTAAGCGGGAGAGAGGAAATTCAAGCAAGAACTCAACAAAATGTGTGTGTGAGCGACAAATGCTGAGAGATTTTAAATATTTAAAGGATGGAAAATGATGTATATGTGTTCAAGCTACATGTTTAAGCACAATAATCTTTAATGATACTCATCACAACAGAAGCTTTTTCTCTCATCATGGTCACTGGTCACAATAATCCAACCATGAAGCAGTAAAGAACATACTTCTGCACTGCTCTCTACGGGCTAAATCATTCAAACGTGGCACAATCCTGGCAAAAGACCATAATAAGTGATGTCACAGCGGGTGTTTAGCCTTTGTACATGGATGGAAAACACCTGCTGTGACATCACCGATTAGGGTGTGGCCACTGTTGTGACACGCACAGAGAGCAGCCGTTTTAATTTAATGTTTGAAATGTGATAGATTAGTTCAGTGAAGAGTTGTTATAAAACAACCATCATCTGAGCTGAATAATGGAATTTGAATGAGCACAAAATACAGTCTCAGGTGCCAAATTCAGTCAAACAACTCTCTGTCACCCTGTTACAGAGACACTGTTTATAGATGTTTAGATTGGCGTAATTTTATAGACATTTTCCTAAAATTACACTTGATTTACTGTATCTGGTATCTCTGGAAACTTGACTAGCATTCAAAACAAATATCTGTGGGTTTGAAAGATGCTTGTAGGCCACTCTATACATAGAGTGGCAAGAAAAGAAAAAAAACAACAATCTTTTAAGTATTTATCTTACAAATGACATTTCAGCCAGAGATTTAAGTGAATGACTTTTTGAAACCCAATTATCCAGAAATCAAAATAAACTCCTTCATTGATGGAGTTTGATTCCATCTACTGATGAAGACTGTGGTTAAAAGCGCTGGAAATTTTTGATAAATGGACATAGGGTGAACATTTTTTTTTTTTTTTTTCCAAGGTCAATTTCCACACTCTATAATCAATCTATAAATTCCCTAAAACATGAGCCCCATGAAAAAAAATTCTGTTACTATTATAATATTCAAACAAACTTGAAACATTATATATAGGGACAGCGCATATTGCACACCTGATCACTGAACACCTGATCAATTATAGAATAATGCTTCTGCACATAGATGAACAGGCAACGTTTTGACCAGCATGAACATGGCCGATTAAACAGCTCAAAGGCCCCAGGGCAGAAAATGAGCTGCAGGGTCCCTGTTAGCTGCTGTTCCTCCCTTAAAACAAGATTTAAACACAGGGACACTCAAGATGTGGTAATAAAGTATAACCCGCAGGCCCTCTCAGTGTGGAGCTTTTGGAACCCTTGAAGTTCTGGGACCCCAGGGATATAATAGTTATGTATAGGCACAAAATTGATGACATGTATGGGAACCATGCCAATCTGTAGCTGCTGATTGTAAAAAACTTTCAATATAATGCATAAGTGCACTAAGATATACTGGTGCTGAGAATATAGAGGAGTTAAATGATGTGAGGATTGTGAAACTGCAGGTATGCAAACTGGTTAGAGGTGAAAAAGCTGAGAAATATGTGAAAATAGAGCCCTGCTTAAAGGGTTCAGACTTTGATTGAGCAAAAGAAACTACAAAATATTAATATCAAAATTACTTGCAAGAAGAGAGAGATTGTGACTTGATGTATAATCTTTTTGGCTTTTTTCCACAGAGCAGGTCACAGTGCGTGTACAGAGCGATGCACATTCATCAAATGATTCAACTATGAAGCCACAATGTTCTTACTCTATAAACAGAGTGTGTGTTCAGGTAAAATGGTGTGATGCCAGTGCTCTGTCCATGGCATACCTGTTTCAGGTTGTACAGTCCATGTTTGTCACAGTTTGGAAATTTGAGCTCGTACAGGTTCTCCAGTGGGCCTCTGTTATCTTCAGAGGTCATTTTGGAGATCTCTTCTAAGACCTTATCCAGCTCCTGCTCACAGGCACTCTGAAAAGACGATGAAGAGGGAAATTATTCATACAAATACTAATAATGGCAATAACTATTTAGAACTTACTGAAGTAGACGTAAAAATGCATTTACAGAAAAGAAAAACGATGTTAGACAAAATGACCTGAAGACAAGAAATAGAGTAAGAACTGTATAAGTTTGACTTAAGTTTGAGGCCAAGAAATGGGCTGTGTCCAAGAAAAAGAATAGAGAAATAAAATACTTCTGTGTGTCTTGTAAAAATGTCACAAATACACACATTTATAGCTAACATTTTTATGAGGTGCAGTTAGGCAAGCAGAAAGTTCAGCCAATATTATTGATGTGAGTCTGGTGGAGTGGAACATGAGTGGCTAGACTGCTTAACTCAGCAGGTGGCCATGACCACACACACACACACACACACACACACACACACACACACACACACACACACACAAACCTGTTCATACACTTATATCAACACTATTTCTGTTGCATAAATGTGCACACACAAACTTAGAAATATCCACATGTACATGTACATACACAGTGAGTGTATCAAGCTGCCAGTGGGATCAAAGGGGTCCAGTCTTATGATTAGTTGGCTGGGGATGAGAGAGAAGGGCAGGAGGAGGCGCAGTCTGCCACAAACCTTATCAAACATCTGAACATATGGATGAAAAGGTCTTTCTTTCTTTCTTTCTTTCTTTCTTTCTTTCTTTCTTTCTTTCTTTCTTTCTCTCTCTGCCTCTCTCTTTCACACTTGCTCTTACAGGCATCGACTCCTTCTCTTTTTCTCTGTCTTATAATGAAGACATACATAAACCAACACCTTCGTACACGCTCCTTCCAGTTTCACTGCTGCTTTACTACTCTCATATATTAAACGATAGATTCAGGCTATTTTATGTCATCCACATGCTAGACGGATGTTTTGTTGCTGTAATTATTCCTTCTTTCCATACTGGCCTTAAAAAGATTCCTTCATAACCTACACTGTGAGTAGTAAGGATTAAGAACCACAGTCCTTAAAATGCTCAGCTAAAGCTAATATGAGGTACCAGCTGTTTTGATTTGCCAGATAAAATGTGAGTATCACATTTTTTTCCATGTCTCATTAGCTTCATTTATTCTTTAGAATTCATGTTTGCACACAGCGGGGACAGTGGATTTTGTTCCCAGTTCTTTCTCAAGTTATTTCTCTGAAGAAGTGGGTGAGACCAGGTGCCATCCTCTGTGGCTGTGAAGTGAAGCAAATGAGTAAGTGCCAAAAACTGCAGTTCCTCAAGCGGCCACTTGACTCTTCAGAAACCTGAGGGTGACATCACGATTACAATGCCTATTCTTTATACTATCTATGGCTATGACATATTTGCTTCAAGGGAAATACTTTATCCCCGTGATATGTTGTACATAAACAAAGATGACAATAAAATGTCCTGGTTTAGCTTGATTAGCAGGAGTACCTTTTGATTTAGCTATCTCGGAACTCATTGGCAATCATCTGATGATGACTTAGCATCAAAGGGGCAACGGCCCAAAAGTTTTGCAGCTTTCTGTGCATCCAACTACAATGGATATCCAGAACAAGGCTTCCTCTGCAGTCTGATTAGCAACTTCATACAGAAAACTGAAGAATTTTGGCTGAAAATGTAGATACAGTTTTAAAAAGCTAACAAAAGGCTAAATCATCATCAGAAGATAGCCAAAGGGTTCTGCTGTTTTGCTTTTCATGGACTGTTTACCTGCATGCAACCAAAGCCCGCTCAGATGTGATATTACAATACTACTCTTATGACAAACAGAGAGAATGCTTTTGATGCCAAAATCTTGGTCCCTTGTCTACAGATTCTGCATTCCTATGCAGATATCTTTTTATAGAGATGAATCAAGTGGAGTATTAAAAAAGGTTTAATGAGGCCAAAGGTTAAGAGAAAAACAAATGAAGGAAACATGAAGACAACTAGAATTTCACAGTCATTCAAGGCATATTGATAACAAATATGACACAACCCCAGCTCTGCCTGTTAAGCATGCATTTTGTCTCCAGTATTTGACCTCTTATGACCACCCATAACGAAGTGCATCCATCCTTGACACCAGCTATATGAAGTTCCTCCCCCTGCCCAGCTGCTCGACTCCTTTTACTGCATTCTCTCTTTTGTTCGTTCTAATCATCTTGACAATCGTCCTGTACCCTGTATGGTTTTTTTGTTTTATTTTGTTTTGTTTTGCTGCGAGCGAGTGAGTTAAGTGAGGGAGAAAATGAGCAAATGCGCGTATAATTGTTTGCCATGTTGAGACATATACGGGCCTCCACATGCGTAGCCCCCAGGGCCCAAGCTCATTTACATGAAACAGAAAGGATATCTGTGTTGGTACACCACCCCATTAAGTGTTTTCCAGGAACTGCTTTTATTTTGTGGGACTGTGTTTGACACTGTGAAATGTTGAGTGGGCGTAAAAGAATGGGAGAGGAAAGGGGGGTGTAATCTATAGACGGCATTTAAGTGCCAACGACGCATTCCACTGTGGCAAACAAAACAATATCAGTTTTCATCATTTAGATGCTCATTTTGAGAAATTATTGAAGCTAAAAGAACTCAGTCTGAATTAATCATATGTTGCTTATGTCACTTCATACGTAATTGGAAATGTATTAATAAATCCACAGGGGAAGTGCTAACAATGTTTTAAAAGTGGAAAGAAATCACCACATTAGTCTAAAATATAAGAGTTTTAAACATGAGACCTGCATTTTTTAAGGAAGCTATACAGTATATATCCATATGCTAACTGCCACAGCATTTCCTAAGTAGCATTTCAGAATATAACTTCATTGTTAGCATGGTATCTAACCAAATATTCTCACATTCTTGAAAAATAATTGACCACGTATCCAAAAATATATTTTCACATAGCAGTTGTGACATTGGGCGACAAACGTCCGTTCTCGCAGTCACCTTCTAGGGACGCACCTCCCATATGGGGACAAACGCTCTGGTCCACACCAGGTAAGCCCAGGTAAGTTTAAGGTTGAAACCTTTTGGGTTAAAGTGATGGTTAAATTAGGGTAAGAGATGGAAGTGGGCATGACCCCAAGTCCCCAAGGAATGAACATAAGTCCATGTCATGTCAGGGATGAAAAGAAAGTGTATGCGTGTGAATAAGTGTCTATGCACGTGCATATGTTTGAGTGAGAGAGTGCCCAGAGGAGGGCACTACCGTACCACAGCACGCAGCAGCTTGTTGACCTTTTGTCACTGCTTGCTTTTGATAGGCAGACATTTCACTACACTCTGCCATACACAATGACTATAAGACCATTCACAAAATATAAGCTGGGATGCTGCAGTGGGAAAAAGTAAACCATTTTTAATGAGAAAATCTGGTCATACATTCATGCAAAATTATACCGAATTAATATTTTGTTTTGTTGGAATGTTTCTTCAGTATCTGCTACTGTGCCTGTATAAAAAGGAAACATACAAGAGGTACAACACCAGTGAGTGACCAACACAGACTCCATACATTCACTGGAGTGCACCTTTGTTTTTGCCCTTGAAATGCTTTAAAAAAGCTAACATGACAGTGAAAAGCTTAGACTGACAGTAAATAATAACTTGTGAGGAAGTTAATTCTTAAAATAGTTGAAGGTTTAGTTCTAACCTGAGGCTCTTTCGGGATTTGAGGCTCCTCTAGTTGATTCAGCTTCATCCTGCTTTTGACCCCGATCTGGTATTGTTGCACGGCGGACTCCAACTGCCAAAACAGAGCGTCACTGGGAGGTCTTTTCTGGACTCTTGTGGTTTGCGGACTCTCAGTCCCATGCACCTCTACAACCAAACAAGCACACAAACCTACTTAGAAACACAATCAGCATCTGTACATAAAATATCCCTCGGCTTTCTTGAAAACAGATTTAAGGTTTGTGTCCAAAGAAAGTTGTTGAAAGCAAATTCAACCTTTGTTTTCTGGTTTTAATCCCAGTGTAACCTTCAATACTTTCAACAATTCTCCTGTCTCTTATGGACAGATGTTAAACACATACATGCCCACTCTGCTCTTTTCTAAAATACTTACAAACATGATCTACATTTATCTCTTCTTTAATCACAAGCTGCAATTAAAAGCCAACAATTTTTCTAATAACAGGCCTTTTACAAGTCATGTTAATCCTGGAATTAGAAGACAAAGTCATTATGTGCCCTCGAGGCATCCTGTGTCCCTCTTGCCTCATGTCGCTAATTCTATGCTGGACAGTCAGGCGTTGCAATGGTTGTAATTACTACAGCGACAGTCTTCGTGGGGCGTTAAGATGTTTTCTGCAAAATAGCAAAGTGCTACATCCAACCCATTGAGGTTTAAAACGCTAGGTTTATGACGCAGTTTGCACAGGTCTCCTCTGAGCAGTGGGGTCACTCTGAGTGTGTTCCCTGCTGTTTGTTATACCAAAGTATGTTCATCATTAGTTGGATACAGGAGAGACAAAACACAAACAACAAGCTAACAAGGTAATTCAGAACAGACACAAACAAAGTATGATGACAAAATAATACAAAATCTCAGACCTAAAAAACTCTGTGCCGCTAATGACTGTGACTGTAAAACACAAATACATGGAGGGGTTCAGACTGTACAGACATTTGTCAACATAGTCATAGTCATCACAGACGTGACGAGCCAAGTTTGTCTGCACATTTCAACAGGAAAGCTGAGACGAAAGTGGTGACTGAATTAAAGAGCTGGGCTCTACTGCTAGTCATTGGTGGTGAGTTCAGACTCGTGAGAAAGCACTTCTGATGAAGGCTTTTCATGCTGAGTAAGGATTTTTTTGGTACCTAACCTACCTGCCAGAGGCAGTGTGTATATGTATGTGTGTGTGTGGGGCTGTGTATGCATGCGTGTGAGTGTGTGTCTGTAATTAACGCTGTAAAAACAGGAGCAGAACTCTGAGGTTGTAAATCACTCTTGAGAGGAAATTGTGCCCCCCCAAATGAATCCTCAAGAGCTTACACATGCTATGACACTGTCTGAATGTTTCTGTTTGTGCTCATGTGTGTGTGTGCATATGAATTTCGTTGTACACATTGCCAAGTGCAAAAAAAAAAATAGCACTATTTTGTAGTTTGTAGAAACACCAATGATGGGCAACACACATTTGTGACAAGACACATGCATTCACTTGCAAATGTAAAATTGGTGATGTTGATTGATTTTTTTTTCTTCAGTTGTTTAAAGAAAATACAGTTTAGTACTCAATGATGAAGACAATATTTTAAGCATCGACTTGTTGGCATCTAGATCTCATGATGTCATAAGCATCTAGTCAGCAACTTAGATGAGCCAATAAAAGATAAGGCTATGTCAAGCTACAAAAAAACAAGTTTGTAACACCACAGATTTGCATGTTTCATCATGAAAAATACTTAAAATGGGAACGGCATTAATTTTGTATGTATTTCGTAATTACCAAACCAAAAAAAACAAAAAAACAAAAAAACAAAAGGAAATTTTGTCCTGATCCTGACAAAAGGTCAAAGGGGTCACCAAAGTGATTATGAACCATCCTTTGGGGCACTTTAATATATGTCATAAAAATCCATCCAGTAGCTCTCAGGATATTGGACTAAAAGTAAAAATGTCAATTCTATTGGTAAGTCAAGAAGAAAAGTTAAAGGATCCACAAAGACAATAGGATTCATCCACTGGGGATCATGAATGTCTGAGCCAAATTTCATGGAAATCCAACTAATATTCGACGAGAGCTCTAAAGCCCAAACTCAAGATTTATAACATTCTTGTTTCTTTTTATGTTTATATGTGACTCTGGTCACGGAAGGAAATCTTTCCAATGTGATAATCCAATTAGTATGACAACATGGGCAAACAGTAAAAACTGTGTGGCCACAAAGAAGACCTTAACTTTTCAAGAAGTCAAATTATATTCACTGCAGAGTATGAGCCATGGCCAAAAGTCATAAGTTCCAACCTCCAGCTGAGCACACAAGTCTATATTTTGGTCCAAGTTGTGTTAAGATATTCATAACAGTGGAAGAATCACTCACATGTAGGGAGAGCTTCTGCAGAACACATTAAACATGTTCAGGACAAAGCTTGACATTTTTCATTTAAGTCTGGAACATGGTGAACATGGTGAAAAGTGATATAGTTTTCCTGTCCCCTGGTAGTTGCTAGCATACTGCATTGACACGTAATGTTTCAAAAGGCAACATTCAGAGGAACAGGAATGTTAAAAAGCTACAGTAACTGAGGTGCAACTATAGACAGGTAAATGTGTAAAAATCCCAACTTATTACTGTAGTTGTTTTTAAGACCTTGTTTTCTATAGACACTTACTGTATAGGAACTCATGACAGCATGTTCCAGGCAGAAAAAGAAAACAACATGTCTTTAGCCAGCAGCTGTCATCTAAATACTGTGTTGTTGATTCTGTATTCAGTGCCATAGAAACTACCTGTCTCGAGCTGTTGGGAGTGTTGGCTTTAGGTATTGCCTTTGAGCAATGCTTTCACAATTCTCTCATAGCACAGAATGAGTAATGTCTTTCCAGAGTTGCTTAGCATTAATGTATTTGCCCTGTTATCGTATACAGTAGAGCTCAAAGACTTCACTGTGCTTCCACTGCCAAGAAAGTGGCCTTGCAGTACTTCAAACCATTGTCAGTGTAAATGGTTCCTCTCAAAGCTCAGCCACTTCAAACACTTCACAGCTGGAAAATGGACAAAAAGCAAGTGAATAATGAAGAAGGCTTTGCCTAGCCAGAGGTCCCCTTCAAACCTTTTACGGTTAGCTAGTTCTTTCAACTCTTGATGTTGCTATGCTTCCATGTGGCCATGTGTGTCATCCTAACCAAATGACGTTGCCTTTGTAGTTTAAAGGGAAAATTGTGGCCAATTGGCGCTCCTACAGTTTTTGTCAGACTTAAAAGACAATAAGTGCAGTCTAAGGTCAAGGTGATTTTCTCTTACAAAACGTGTGCTTTTCACCATCGATGTAAGTGCTCTTAGTGTGTAGACTGACACGACATACCAAATGGGTGTCAAGTGCTATACTGCAGAGAACCAATGCCCATCTATACATTTATGCTTATGTTTTGGTTTTTCTCATGTTTTCTGTTTTGTGTTTTGTTGGATTTGGTTCCTAAAAGATTATTATTTTTTTTTGTTCTGTCTGAGTCTGTGTCAAATCACTATTATAATAACTAACAACTGCAACTAACATAAGTCCTTTCTCTTAAAAATATCAAAGTTATTGTTCATGTCTGTTGTCCTGCCACATGTTGTCAGTGGTGCAAAAACGATTTAGATCTTTAACTTTAACTGCACTAATGAACAACAATGCTGTAATGTGAAGAGAGTCATCTGTACAGACAAATCCAGAGATAATTGTCACCCAACTCTGCACTTCGACTCAGTTTTTGTTCAGTCTCATCAACTGTTCCCTTCTTCTTTTTCTTCTCCCACATTGTGCATCAAACAGCAGTTTAAGAACAATTGCATAAAAATTAAAGGTAGCACACATAAAACCTATAAAACCTAAAAGCAAATTAAAACCTTTAAATACCTAAAAGATATGACTGACACAGGCTTTTTCTGTGTGAGTCTGAGTAAGGGATGGTCTGACTTTAGTAATATTTCTTAGATGATAAAACAGCATTTTGGTTACATTTTTGATATGCGTCAGAATTCAGTTGTATCCTGATTCAGTTGCAGAAAATTGTTTGTCATCCAATCATTTATTTCATCTAAGCAATGTACTAAGTTAATAATTGGACTGAAGTCATGAGGAAATACACAAATGTATAATTGTGTGTCATCAGCATAGCTGTGAAATTTCACCAACTTGTACGATATAGATGCTGAAGAGAATAGGACCTATAATGGAACCTTGTGAGACTCCACAGGTTATGCCATTTGTGTGCGAGAAGTCACCCAGGGATACAAAGAAGTCCCACCCGATCAGATATGACCTGAACCATTTTAAAGCCATCCCAGAGAGGCCAACCCAGTTTTCAAGTCTATTTAACAGTATGTTATTATCAACAGTATCAAAGGAGATCAAGGAGAACCAGAACAGAGAGCTTGTTGGAGTCAATGTTATATTTAATATAATTTATTTCCTTGACCAGTGCAGCCTCTGTGCTGTGGTGTACTCTAAAACCAGACCAAGATATTGCTGATTTTAATAACATTATTGATCTGTTTAAAAACATATTTTTCTAAATTCTTACCTAATAATGGGAGATTTGAAAAAATCTGAGGAATCAAAGTTGTTCAATGTTTGAAACTTCCTCTAAAGGGCAGCTGAAAACAGTTTTGAAAAACAATATAGGTAACAATGTAGGTATGCAGTTAATTGTGCAAGTGGAGCATTTTAGCCCCTCTGTATCCACCTGAGTAAAAGAGTGCAGAGTACAATTAAAGTGCTCAATGCTGTCTAAAACATTTTATGACCTTGTTCGATTTATAGTCATTCTAAGTGTTGCAATCAAGTACACAAAAATGAATTGCATTTAGTAATGGAGAGAAAGCCACTGGGGCATGTAGGTGAGATTAACAAGGCTGTCAGTTTCTCTATGCCTTATTGTAAACTGAGAGGAGGTTGTGTAGTATGTCATAGTGGATCCGGAGTTTGCTTTTCCTCCATCTATGCTCGGCTTTCCTTCAATTTCATTGTATTTTTTTAGTCTTTTTAGTTGTAGTTGTGCAACAAGGTTCATCATTCTGTGTAATCTATAAATTATCAATCTAATCTATCTCTAAAATTTGTTTACTAAATAGTCTGCAGATGAAGAGAGAGTTTGTGGAGACAATGTATTCATACTGTATGTGAAATAAAACTTTCTGCCACTTCAGGTGTAAGATGTCTTTTCCTGACAGTGCATTCAGTTTTAACCTAGGTCATTGATACAGACACGCTAAATCTAATGCAATAGTGATCTGATAAAGCAACATCTGAAATTGATGATATTTCAATATCTAAACCTTTACTAATCACCGGGTCTGGCATATGGCCACGATTGTGGGCTGCTCCACAGACCAACCATAGGTCCCTATCCTTTTCCCCTGCCTACAAGAATCAGAAAAAGAAAGGTTCAATGGGGCTGTTTCAGTGAGAACAGCAGGTGCATTAGAACTCAACCAGGTTTCACAGAGAAACATACAGTCAAGATAGCGCTCTATAATAAGGTTGTTGACCAATAAAGTTTTATTGGTCACGGACCTAATATTTAAGAGTGCCATTTTTAATTTCTGCCTTTGTGTTTAATGGGGTATATATTATTCCAGAGTACTGGTCTAGGCACTAGGATTGGAAGAGGGAGGATCCGGTGGGGGTGTGTGGGATGTAAACAGTCAGTCACGTGGGAGGGACTGCACCGCATGCTGCTTAGCGGATAACATTAGAGGAGATGAAATGTGTGGGTGCCTGGACAATGCTGTGGACGTTCAGTTACACTGCCTCTGTCGGCTTTGAGCTTAACAGCCCAGGACGGGGGGGTCTGTGCAGGTGGACAGGGTCGAGGAGACTGCCTCAAATTAAGGAGTGAACACATTTTATGAGGGTCACCCCAGGAGACCTCCTGACTGCCCAATTACGGTTTCCTTCAGAAACCTCTCCTCTGGCCCCGTCGTACTACTTCTATAAACCTCTGTGTATGTGTGGTTGTATTTCAGGCCTATATGTTGAGTGAAAAAAGAATTTCCCCATAAACTTAATTTCCTTCTTTTTATTTTATATGGGCTGGTGGAGACCCAAATAGTCAAAAATATGACTCCAAACAAATGCTAATATTGCTCTATGTGCATGTTAGCAAAACGAAGACAACAATGTACATAGCAACAAAATCTTACTATTACAGATGCATTAACATGCGGAATGCTGTAGTCATGTTGGTCGAGATGGAGATTGTTATTGTAATTATATTATGCAACATGCAATTTTTCAACATGAGCTGTTTTAAGATTAGCACAAAGAAGGGAGGTCTTCCAATTTACACCTCAGGGAGAGTTTTCTCAGAATTGCAGGCACCAACATGTAGCTCCCACCCAAAGTGATCTCTTATGGCTTCACATTTTCCTGTGGATGATCTACATAGAGTAATTAAAGACCTGAGAGTGTGAGTGAAGGAGAAGGAACATGTCTCAGCAGAGGATCACCTGCAGGGCAATAGGGGCAGTCTTGGACCACTGACAACACAAGAAAAGAAAGAAGAGAGAAACAAAGAGATGCACAAGGGAAGTGCAAAAGGGATTATACAGGACAGTGGATTTATTTTCACTAGGGAAGGAGGTTTGTCAGTAAAAAATTGGTGGTTTGCATAATAGGGCAAAAAATACACACATCCTTCTATTACCATAAAGTTCAAATTAATCTAAAATCTACTGGGCTGAGTTGTAGATTGTACATTTTACAAGCACAAAGCAGGCAAAACAACAGTGACTACACCTGTTTGGTACCAATATCATTCGGTGGTTCAATTGTAAACAAGTTCCAGTTGTAAAACCAGAAGCTTGTGTGAAAAAAATCCAAAAGGTGAGTTGGTAAAAATACCACTGTTCATGTATGATACAGCGAGAGAGAAACAGAAAGACGTGGGGCAAGCATTCAGAGGGGTGTGCAGTATTCATTTTTGTATCTTAAGAGGTATTGAAGTATTTCATGGTGTTTTTATTTTGCTCTTTTTTCAAGTGTAGATTTGGTCTAACTCAATCACAATAATTATTTATATTAGGCCTCCAGAGCAACTCTCACCATCAGAAATATTATTATATATAATCAAATGTCCAAACTGCTGCTGGTTGTGAACTTAAAACACAGTGGAATAGGTATATTGCATTTTGTCTTTCCATGTTAAATCAATCAATATGTTCAGTTGTGCTGAACAAATGAGAACACATTACATAACAGACCTTCCATGCATGAATACAGTACATGTTGAAATGTTAATGGATAATACAAATGTCAATATATAAAGATGCATCCATTTCACTGACTGATGCTCCACACCTACCATTGACTTCAGTAGTCATGGGAGACAGTGAATTAATTGTCTTTGTTCAAGGTAAATGTTTTGATTCATTTGGAGACTGGATCATGACTGGGAGAACATTTCCAAGTTGACTCCCTTTGCAAAAATGGTTCATGTGGAAACACTGAAGATGATTGGCCTCTTAAATTACACACGTTTGGAATTGGGAGAATTGAAACCATGGATTTGAAACTTTCTTGCTGTTTTCTGTCACCTTTGCAAAATGGAAATTTACCTGTTGCTGTGGAGTGGGGTCTTTATACTACTGACATCAGCAGTATAAAAGACCAAAATTATATCAAAACTGTAGCATGCTCACACCAGACAAAGCTGGGTTGGTTTATTTGAACTCTGGACTGTTTACTCAAGCCCTCATGCTGTTTGCTTCAGTTTAGCTCAGGCAGGTAAGAATAATGCCATTTGAACTCAGGATCACACCAAATGTCCACAACGAAATGCCTAAAAATGTATGTCTCTGTTCTCTTTTAAGTGAGCAGCAGTGCGGTTATTAGGAATGAAAATGTAATCTCAACCAAATACAGGAAACGACCCAAAATGTGCATTTTAATGGGTACAAAAGAGACAGATGTTGACATCTGATAGTCAGCAGTTGCTCATGTTTGAAAAGCCAAGCATAACACAGTGAACTGAGGGCAAACCACAGTGTGATCTGATGCTCATTTTCAGATTTTCCTTTATGTGTTCTAACTGGTTTGAACACCAAAGACGGTAAATCACAGCAGGGAGAGTGCAGAAGTCCATAACACTTAGCTAAAGTTACAGGTTCTGGAATTAGGTTTGTTTTTACAACTCTCTTTGCAACCAAACTTTGCCGAGCCTTGAAACTGCAAATAAGGAAAAAAATTACCTCTTCTGAGTCTTTTATTGTCAGAAAATATTTCAGTCCAAGAACTTATCAAAAACATGCCTCAGAGTTCAACCAAGATACATATTTATAGTGATTGAGAAATTTGGTTGCACTTGTTAACATGGAGATCTAGAGCTTTCCCAACACCTTTCTGAAGGGCGTCTGTTGTGTGTTGTGTGTCCACATTCAAGGCATGGTAAAATTCCACAATTGAAAATCTGCTTGTGAGTTTTTAATTTTTAAATTAAATTACTCTCCTCAGGTGCCATAAACATTAGCCCACATCAAAATAAGACTCTCCCAATAGGAGAGCTTTGATGAGATGTGGGTTACAGACATGTTATGGGTTCATTGGAGGGATACCGCTTGTTTGCACTCACAGATGTTGGCTTGCCACTGCCTGCTAAACACATTGCATATGTCAAAATTCATTTTCAGGAATCAATAGTGACCCTTTGTCCCTAATATGTGGGAGAGAACAAGCTTGACATTTCTTTGTCGCCGCAGGATTTCTGGGTTATTTATATTGGGTAGTTATTGTGACCAAATGTGTTTGATGTAGATGTGGTTTTTCTGACATAAAAAGAGTCCCGCAGTGAAGATATTGTTTTGACTCAGCTTCTCTGTGAAACATATTTACTTTAAACTAGTTGTTTTAATATCATGCCCAGGTATGATGGCAAGTCAAAACTAACTGTCTGGGTGATGCTGCCACACTTGCAGAATATTATATTAAACTCCCTGATGAAGACTGGAAGGGTTTGTATTGAGATGATCAGTGTTACAATCTACAAAAAGGTAGTCCCCTACACTTTAACCTGTGGCTACACTGTTTAGACCAACACTTTATTTTGTTCCATAAATCAGCACCCCTCATAAATTAACCCGAAACAAGGGCTAAATTCCTAAGAATGTATCTATTGCTTCCAATCCCACAGAAAGTAACAGGATGCTCTATAGTTTTTTTGGAGTAGAATTTTGGTGTTCATTCTTTCATCAATTTTATATATTTAAAAGCATATTGACGGCTGTAACGATGTCTGTCATGCAGTCAAAGCAATGTTTTTTGTTTTGCTTTTTATCTCTCTGATACATCTCAAATGGTTCATTTTTATTGTCTGTATATAATTTCCCATTAAGATAAAAAGGACCTTTGAAAAACCACAATGATGTACTTGCATTATGACTCCGACTGTGACCAAAAAGCTGTTCCTGAATACCATATGAGCAAATATGATTTATATTGGGGAGAAACTCAACGTGTATTAGCTATTGGTAAAGCACTGCACTCATTTGGAATCGTGCAACCGTAATAAAAATTAAATAAAATTAAAAACTGTTTAATGTAGCTAACATTCCAGTCAGAGAGCCCTTGGTGCACCCGTACCTGATTTTTATTAGACATTACAATCATTCATTTGGAGTTGTGTTTCTGGTCTCCTGATGAATGTAAGAGCAATGTAACTTCAACAAACCAATCTTTTCACATCTGTTTTGGTCTCCACAAACTCCCTCAGCTAAGTTCACCAACCCTGCAAACGTCTGGTTCTGGGAAGTTAGCATACAGTGGGTGTATCTGAGCTATTGTTGCTCTTGAAATCATTGTTGATGAGAGTAGTGAAACTGAACCGTAACAACTGTAACGTTGTGGGCTTTGTAACCTAAACAGTGAGCTAAAAGAGGCTAAAATGTCAGTAGGGTTGTAGAGTGTGGGGAAAATTCTCAACATTAAGTGACTTTATGTTACAAATTTGATTCATTGTTGATATAAAATTATTGCAGCTTTGTCTTACCATTTGTAGCCTGGTGGTCCAGACTTGTTGTGACATCTAAATCCACTTTTTGTCCACATCGTCCTAAACCCTGGATGAGCTGTTGCAAAGGTAATTCAGCCTCTGTGCTCGGGTAGCACCTCAGGCCTCTGGAGCATCTCGGTGTGTAGACCCCGCAAAGCTCCCCCTCCTGCCTGGCACACACTGGACAACAACCGCAGCCTGGTTCCCTCACTATTTCTGGACATACTGCTGTGACTTTAGGACACGCAGCCAGACGCTCAGCGGTACAACTTGGACATCGGAAAGCCAAATCCCCAAGTAACATTCCAGGCAAAGCAATGTATGCAAACAGCAGCCTGTAAGTAAAATATATAACCATTCTTACGCTTTCTAGGTTTATTAGTTACTACTGAAAGTAAGGGTGACCCTTGGACGGTGATAATATGAACCTCGGGATCCTGAAAGCCAACTGTGAGTGGGTAAACATTGTGATGCCACTGACAGGGTCCTATCTGCTCCCATATTACTGCCCAACTGTATATCAAGAGAGCCCTTTACTCTGATTATCAAAGCACACATCCTGGAATGAATGTTTTTGGTTTTTGGTTCATTTGTGCTGATACAAATTATGCAAATTAAAAAATTGCATTGTAAAATAAATATAAGTCAATATAAGATTAATGAAGGAAATGTTAAGTTCATTGCAGTGCCAAGCTGAAATGACAAATACAAATACAACTGACTCAGCAGCATGCACACACTAAAAGCAAAGCATAGAAAACCAGATCTTTCCTAGGGAATATTAAAGCTGGTGCTGAGTGTCTGTGATGTGGCCTCGTCATTTGTTGCATGTCAGCTGGCACTCAGTTTAAGGTGGGGGGGGGGTTACACTCTAAAAATGACTTTGCCTAGCTGTGGTAGTAATAAGCGTAATGTGCTTATGCCTGTGGAGAACCCAAATGATCACAGCCCAGCTGTCCCTCAACCTCAAGTTGATGTTGTACCCTATTGAGAGGGGACAGTTGTGACATCGGGCTGACCTCAATGTGGTGTTTCTTTCCTCTGCTTTATTTTGTCAGTTCACCATGGTGTTCATTGACGCCATTGTCATTCATTCCACAACAAGATCAAAGATGTCTTTATTTTCCTATATCGTTACCTAGCTACTTCCAAGTAAAATAGTGCCAGAAAAGTGCAGCAGTGCAGTTGTTACAACAGTTCAAACAACTCTTCAATCAACATATATAGGGACAGGTCTGGAAAATTGGGGGGCCCAGTGGTACACACTCAAAGTAAGGGGGGCACATGTTGGAATACATTTGGAGCACATTATTAAATATGGTAATGTTAATTATATATATTAATTTTTTTGTTGAATTTAGACTTTAGGAAAGATTATAACACTTCTGTTTGTATATAGACACACCTATACGTATTGAGGCAACAACTAAGGGCAACAATTAAATGTACTTCCATTATTACTATCTTTTTGTTTGTTCTTTTGTTTATATTTATTTTTAACATGTAAAAAAAAAGATAAAAGAACAAGACAAAATAACATAGCAACACCAACTCTTAAATCAAAAACTTGTTTTTGCTCATTAATTATATTATAATTTGGATTGGACGGATTTATGTCTTGTTTCAGATGTTTGTTTGTTTAATTATGTTTAGTATAGTTTTCATCTCATATGGACATGGATTTTCATCAGTTCAAGCTGCTCTGGACAAATTGTGTCATGTGTTATGTGTCATGTCTGTTAATGATGACTCAATCAATCAATCAAGAAATAGGGCTGAAGAGATAAAAAATACGGTTCTGTTTGTTCTGTGGACAAATGGGAGAAATTTCACAATGCTTCTGGCCAGCTTAAGCTGCGCTGTGCAGGCTGATGTGGGCTGATGCGGGCTGCTTGCGGGTTCATCAAAAATAGAACAGCCGTATATTCCCTGCTAGGCCGAGCAGAGGCCCAGCTTCTAGGACGCTTCTGAACCGGGGCCGGTGGGATTTGAAATAGTGAGTAGAACGGCCAGGAACAGTAGCTCCGGCAGTCGCGGCGCACATGGAGCGTGGCAAATCCATTCCCGGTGGAATGTGGGGGTCAGACAAATAACAACTGGTACACTTATTTTTATCGGAATCCAATCACATGACTTAAACTCTGGTTCACAAGTTTACTACCTGCTGCTTCATTAAATGAACCAATAACATAAAGTAAACAGTTTTACAGTTTATACTCATACCCAACACTTCTGATTCTGACTGGGGACCATTAGATTTCTGGTGGGTTGCATGCCACCATGGGTCACCGCTATTGTCCCTGTAAATATAACGCAAAGTGAGCTGCTCCAAGCAAACACTACCACAGCTCACACACCATGCTGAAAATGGAAGGACAGGTACGGAACCTGCAACTGAGGGGTTAGGATTTACAAAATACACATATCTAGCCTAACTTTGTTGCATGAAGTGACAGTAAGTACTCATGATTAGAAGAAGAGCATGAATGATGATTACGTAGTCAGATATTATGTAATATAGGATTAACACATAGTCATATAATGAAGCACCTCTTGGAGCCTAACAAGAAGCTTCTCAACCGTTAAACGAGGAAGATATTTCCATGTCTTTGACTAATCACAGGATGCACACTAGGGTTTCCAGCCTCGCAGTGCAGCTCCAATGTGATGTCAGTGTAGCTCACTGTAAAACACACTTAGCTAGTCTGAAGTAAGTATGAAGTAATGTCTGTCAGGTCCATCTATCCTCACTTTGCCTGATTCTGTCACTTGCATAAGGTTTCTGGACTGGAAAAAAGGGGTTGCTACAGGACAAGTGAGGGGGGAAAAAAAGTCCCTGAATGGTAAAATGTTTTTGGAGTGACTGAATCAAATGTATGAGATAGAGTTCTTAAAAAAGTAACAAAAATGTAAAAAAGTAAAGCACATTTTGGGCTTCATATAACATGATTGGCCTAAACTTTAGATTGTTGGTTCTAAAATAGTTTTAGTTGAAACTAAATTATGTAGAATTTGAGGATTTCTCATTTGGAACCCTCCGGTGGTAGTGTAAGAAAGACTGTGGCACATAGAAAGCATTACTTTGCATGGTGAAAATTTCAACTCTCTGGCCCAAATTCCAATTTGGACAAAAAATTCCAACCCACTGACATTTTAAGGGACTTGCAGTTTCCTTCCCACCCACGTACTGTATGCAGCTGCATGATGATGGAAGACACGTTGTTCCACTGAATAACTGGCATATCGCAAGACATTTCATTCTCAAGCCCCTAAAGGCTGTTAAAAGTGTTTATTGGATCACTGTTTGAATTAGCCAGCCTGCTTTTCATTGGTGTGAAAATGTTACTATACTGTGTCATCAGTTGCAGGCCACCAGACCTGAAAGTGGTGAGAAGGGTGTGAGAGGGTGATAAAGTCAGGCAATATTGTTCCACATCCTTGTTTACAGATGGCATAGATTGAATTGTGCATCTTTAAGTGCTTTGCTCTGCTTCACTCCCCACTGGAGAGTTCAGTCAACACACAGGACTACAGATCTGTTAAATACAGTACATCTACAACATTAGTCATTGATCAGTGTCAGTTACATATTTCCCATCTAGCTTAATATCTGATCACAAACCGGATCCTCCTTTTACAGTCTCTCTGTTCATAGCTATTGTGCATCATCCAGACATATCTTTGAATAGCCCTCCTCCCCCTGTTTTTTTGCTAAGCTAAGCTGATCGTCTCCCGGCGCCAGCTCCATACTGAACGCACACACGTGAGAGTGGTATCAAATTTGTAATCCAAGTCTTGAAAAAGATTAATAAGCATTATTTCGAAAAAATGTTGCAATACTTAATCATACGCTGATGCAGCTCAACTCTGTCTCCAACATGATACATCCTGTAGGCTTTTTATTTGCTGCATACACAGTTTGAATTCTTCTGGTGAACAACATGAATGCAATATTTGTTGCAGAACATAGGTCAATAATTATGATCTGTCCTAATAATGAATGTACGTTATCCATGCTGCAGACCCTCTCAGCAAATCAATATATAGCTTGATAAACGAATTAATGCAAAGGTTAAATTGTGGAAAAGAATGGGTACTTTCAAAAAAGTCTTAGCAGGTGATTGGATGAACAATCTGTCTATCATTGTCTATCATGGCGAACTACAACATATCATATAACATAAGTTAAAATGCAAAAACATTTTTGTCATGACGGCAGCGAAGCTTGACAGACAAAAGCGCACAAGGAGTCTGCGAGCGTCTCCAAACATTGTGTCCTTTAATCACTGCAATAAATAAGTGAGCCACTATCATCTGTCTGAGTGAACCCACGGCGGCAGCAGTCATGCCACAGGCATTATCTTAGATTGTGAGAGACTCAGCTGTATAGATGCATTGAGTATGAGCGTTTAGGGACATAGAGTAGTTGTGTCACTATTCTGAGAGGACAGCTTTGAGGCCACAGAATTGAGGCCTCATCCTGTCATGACAGTGTATTGATAAATCCTGCATACTCCTTGATCAAGCTTCAATACATCTTTCAGCATAAGACATCTTGGACTCCTGTGTGCTTTCTCTTCTCTGACTGACACATACGTACGCATCTTGAAGCCTAGCTAGATGGTTTCTCGCGTGATCTTGTGAGTCCAGTTGCCTCGCAAGGTTAACACAAATACGATTTGATTACAGAACCTCACAAACACAATGCTGGTGGGTATACACATAACAAATGTGTGGAAAAAGTACTTTGTGTAGACAAAAAAAGGATTTACATCTCCCCTCCACCTTTCTCAGGCAAATATCAAGTTTACACTACATGGTTTCTTGCTCCTACCTGAGAAAATATTTTCCATTACTTTAAATGAGACACTGTCTAAAGAGCATGTGCATTTACAGAACTGTCTATCTGCTGTGTACTGTCACACACACTGTTATGCCTTTAATTTAGGGAAAATGGAAATGTTTTCTTATGACCACTCCTCAGTATTTCTCCACTCACAAATGCATTAGGGTTGTATTATGTGTACCCGTTGCCTAGCAACTCCAAATGAATGGGCAATAGCTGAACAATGTGTGGAACGTTTAATTTTACACTTAAGCAGAACGACCTGATAGTGCAGTGCTGAGAGATATTTTCACTGGGCTCCTGAAAGATCCATCTTTCAAAGAGTCATTTTAGTCGAGACAAATGGAATACCACAGAAAGGTGGTCACATTTTCCACAGTCAGTCATTTTCCTCAGTCATGCTAATTCAGAGGAGAGGAGTGAAAAGGAAGGCTTATGTTTGGATGGATTCTGATATACAGCACTAAACAAGAGACTGGTGAGGTTGCAGGAAAAAAAAAAAAAAAAAAATTAATAAAATAGTGGGATTAGGATCATTTTTTAAATTTTCTTAATCTGTGTTTTTTTAATAAAGGTTTGTAATTTAGAAAATTCATAAAGGAATTTTGAATTAGGATTATTATTGTTTTGGTCATTAACAACAAACAGCACTCTTACCCATTGATACAAAAACACATATATTATGTTTTTGTGAAAACATCAGGGTGAATGGTTTTCAGGAGTCAGAGTGTGTCAAACAGTGCTAAACGAAATAGGTGTTATGTTAAATTGCCTGCTTTTAGACCACACAAATACATTTTTGGTTTTTTTTTGCTATTTCAAGGTCTTACTGTTAACACAGCAATAAGATGTGTTTTTAGAAATAGAAATGAGTATTTTTGCACCCTCAGTTTCAGTTGTTAATACGGACAGCTGTAAACGTGTATTTGTTATGATTATATTACTTGTGATCATTTTATCCTCTTAGCTTTCTTCATCAACATCAACCCTTCAGTGATTATGTCCATAGAGGCTGCTGAGCCCGGTTACACTGCCTGCTTGCCCAGCTCCGATTCTGGCACGACACTGGCTCTGACCCCTGTCAGCAAAACATTTTCTCCATTAAAAATGATCCAGTTTCACCAAAATCAGTGAAATAGTTGTTGTGTGTGACATTACGTGCTTCTTGCAGGTGATGGTACCCGCAGCACAAAGTTACATGACAGAGACACCATTCACCTGATTACAAGGCAGTGTAGCATCAAAATGATTTCAAATCAGTTTATGGTAGAAAAGTTACACAATGTTGTGTTAAAGAACATTCTTCTGCCTCACTCTTACCACACAACAAAGCAGCCTTTCTTAATACTCTCCAACGAAACATTTGTTCTTATTGACTTGGAGACACAAATAGTTTACCCATAAAAATAAAAAATAAAAATAATGTACAGTATCTCCAGCGATCTTTGGGTGCTTGGGAAAATAGGCTCAGTCACAGATCAGTGGAAGCAGATAATCATTTAATGACTCCAGAGAGCACCAAACAGCCCTGCAGCAACAAATCTGTCCGGCCTTATTTTTATCAAACAGTGGCTGGATTTGATTCAGTGGTCACTTTAACCAGTATGTAATAACAGTCTTCTCTGTGAACACCTGGCTCCAGCCACTGTGGTGCTACTATTATAGTTGTGGCAGAAGATTTGTGTTGTTTACACATGATACAAGCAAAGTTAGCCACTATGGCTATCACCATATCAGATTTTCGCAATCTATAGAGAATTAAATTGAATTTTCTTTCAAAAAAAAAAAAAAAGACTAAGCTTTTGTTCAAATTGGCAGATAAGAAATCAAATCAAATCAGACTTTTTGTTACCTCTAAGTGATCAGTATTTTTGTGTCCAGACATCTATTTGCATGGATTGCTGTGGTAATGACACTGATGCCAGTAACAACATACTCAGAATCAGCAGGGTGCCAGCAGACATTTTATTTCAGTGTCTGTCCATGTACTCTTGTTCTCTGTTTTGTCCTCCATACCACTGCTCTAGTAGCAGCATGATTCTGCTCAACTGCTTTGATGCACTCCTGTTACTCTGTATTTGACGTTGCCCTGTGTGTCGTGGTGTGAATGACTCAAAGCACACTTTGAAATTTGATATAAGCGCGAGTGTCTGAACTGAGACGCATCTGTAGAAATATTATTAGAATTGTGTTTCAAGTCACCTCCAAATGTGGCTTGGATCTGATTTGCTACAAAAAATGTGGTTTTTGCTTTTCAGACTTTCTTAAAAAAAAAAAAACAAGGTTTGGACTTAAGTCTGAACAAGAATTATATTTATGCCAATCCTCATGTTAGATTTGGTAACTGCCAATGATCACACATCTAGTTCATTTTTGATTTTAAAAGGTTTCTAGTTCCTTTGTCACCCTCTATTATAGCATGGGAAATTATCACAGTCTACTCCAACAAAATGTCTGAGGAATATGCTATCATGTTGTACTTGACAAAAACCATAGAAGTGTTTGTATCTATATGTGGGCAAGTTTCTGAACTGCAAGGGCCTACGGTATGTCACGACTGCATGGGAGCAAAACTTATGTTTCTAGTTTAGTTTCACTCCATTTGTTTACATCTGAATATGTGCCAGTAGTCAAAGTGCTGAACATGGATGGGAACATCCTGGTTTATGTGTTGGGAACTGTACATTGTTTCTGCTTGTGAATGTTTGATTTTCTGTTTGTGTGTCTGCCTGGCAACCTGTTCAAGGTGTTCCTCCACCTTATGCTCATTGTATGCTGGATTATCAGAATATAGTCAACCCACTGATCTCTAACCATCTGACTCTGAATAGGAATAAGAATTACAATACAAACATTGGCATCAAATCTCTGTGTGAGACACAACCATGCTGGTTTGCTGACATTGAGGCCCCTCAGTTCAAGAGTCTCTGGGGGTTTGTGTGTGGAACATGTATCTGGGTAGCATGGGAACAGCCGTGCTCTGTCTGGGAAAGGAAGCAGGCTGTCCCTTGCTGTTGCACAATATAATTATCTCTGAGTTTCACAGATAAGAAACTGGACATGGGCTTTGTGTGACCAGTTGTGCATCTGTTAGCTGGCTGGTAAACGATTTGAAACATCTTCTTCACAGGTTCTAATCAAAGGGATCCTCAAGGGAAAAATACTGCTTTAAAGAGCAACATAAAAAGCTGGGGTATGTGCTTACACAGCATTTTCTCTTTGGTTATCAGTTTGGGTTTTTAAAATTTTAAACCTGTTTTATTTGTCATGTACAATAACTGATGCTTTTGTTGAGTTTAGTAAATGAAAGATTACAGCCATTTATTTATTTTCCATATGGATTCATAGCATTTAGAGTGTGTATCTGTCTCATACAAGAGCCGACATTACATGTGTGCATATTTTTGAAAAAAACAAAAAAACAAAAACAACCATCCTCTCGCTGCATTCCCTGGTAACATCTGTTTCCAGTGTCTGCCTCCCACGAGATAAATTCATTAATTTGTGGGAATGTCCAGGAAGCAGATGGCCATCACGTCTGTTTCATACAGATCTTAGTGGGTTTTTTTCTTTTCAAAATGTGTCGCTGGACTTGAGTTGAACATGTTTGAAATCCTGCTTGGAAAGTAACAGAGCTTGGTAAATGTAAGGGTAGAATTTCTTTTTCTTTGTCTTCAGTTTAATTTTCTTTTAACTATGTATCCCCTCTGCAGGAAGAACATGTTTGTATAGACCTTATTTATTGCCTTGATTTGTTTATGCTTTTAATCTTGCATATTATAAGTGAGGGTTAAGAAGAGGAGAACATTCCTTTTCCAGCTGGAGAAAGTGTTCCTGTGCATCTAGACAAGACAGATACCACAAAGTGACACATTTTAAAAATTAAGTTTTCTTCTTTGTACAGAGGAAACAAAGAACTCACTCTTACTTGTGCATAGCCACTGGTGCACTTATCTTCATCATGTAAAAATTCCGCACTGGCAGTCGCCAGGGGTTGCCGCAAAAAAACGCACCGGCGTGCGGGAGAGAAGTTGAGCCAGAGCCTGACTTTGTTTATTTCATGTACCAGCTTCTAAATCTGAGTTCGACTCGCAATTTACGCCGCAAAATAGTGACATGAAGAAGTTTAATTTGATTTGTGTCCAATGATTTGAGAGAGAGAGACAGAGAGAGAGAGAGCTTTTGACAAGAGACATAGAGTAACAATAACAGAGAGCGAGTGCCAGCCTCCATAAAGCTGTTAATCAGAGAAATAAAAAGTTATTTCTACAGAATTATACAAAATTATGACAGGTAGCTTATTTTATTATTCCTTTTTTTTTTTTTTTTTTTTTTAATAGATGGTGTCGGCTGCATTTATGCTGGTACTTATCTTCGTCTGGACAGGTAAGCCAGAATTTCAATATGGCCAGTATGTGATGATCCAAAAACTGGCAATGCTGGTGTGGTTTTATCTGTCGGGCCTTGAAATTGATGGCAAATTCTGAAAATGTGTGTTTTTCTCTCCATTTTGCACTCCCAGTTAGTTGCTAGCTTGTGACCTGCCATTTTTCACACTCAAAATATAACCTTTTTAACAAAACACTCTCCAGAGAGTATACAGTAAATCTGGAAATGCTACCATTGTGTTTTAATGTGAAAGCTGAGGGGGGACACGAGCTATTGGAAAACAATGATGTAAGCTCAACCACATGCTGACTTTGTCAGACAACTTGATGATCATAAAATAATGATTTGATGTGTCTAACTAGCTGATAAATTGTGAGTTTGGCTGTATTAAACACAGTAGAGTTTAACACAGAGGTTTAACCAGCTGAAACTTTAACTGGAGCTTTGATGCAGAGTTTTTTGTTTGCTAACCAAAAGACATATATTTTGACAAGATATTTTGGTGTTGACAAGATCTTCACTAAATTCAGTCAGACAGTGATATCTGGTTATTATCTGGTGAAAACAACAAACATAATACAAGATTATAGCAGTAAAGAGCTGTGAGACTGTGTTTTCTGTGATGTAATGATCATAAAAACATGTAAGACTGAGATAGCATTTAAGTGACTGTCATTTTTTAAGGATTAATTTGTTCATTGGCAACATATCTAACAGATTGATCAAAGATGTTTGAGTCTATGATGTTAGCTGTTTGGCTTGAGTTGTGTGGAGAATTTGGACGTTAAGTATCTGTTTTTTCCAGGAATGGCTGCAAAACGTCTTGCCCCACCATGTGACCAGCACATGTTTAATAGCAATGTTGACAATTGCCTGTCAGACTTCAACAAAAGCATGGAGACAAGTGGCTATCAGGACAGGTGCCCATGGCCTGCTGTAAAAAGGTAAAATTTCATCAGCAGCAAATGTAGGGTTCTTTCCCTAACCTGTTACAAATTTATTTCAGATTTTAATTATTTTAATCTCAACACAATGAACACCCCAAGTTAATTTTATGGTTTGGTATCAGTGCCGGTCCAGACATATTTCGAAATATTGGTATTGGCTAGAAAAAGCTAAAACTTGATCAAATTCCAACCATTGAACTTTTCTGTTTTCAGAAGTACAGTCATTTTCAACCAGGACTTAAGTAAATAAAAGTAAGATCACACTGTATCAGAGGTACCCAATGTTAAAGTTTCCTATCAGGATTGGTGCCAAAATATATTGATCGTGACATCCCAGATGATAAGTTGTGTGCTCTTACCAAACACGTTAAAGTCTGTGTAAAGTAAGATTAAATATGTGTTTGTTTGTCAGACCAAAGAAGAAAGTGTTATTAACCATACAGCCAAATCTGAATAATTAAAAAAATGGACAAGTTTATGAAATTAGGTGTCAAAATTGGGTAAAAATGAGCAGTATTTTTCAGCTCCAGGACTGTGGGGGCATGTCCGCTGAATGTGCTGAAGCCACGCCCACTCGTGGGAGCAGTCAAGCAGCCATTTTGAAGTGACTGAAACGTGTCAGATGAGTTCAGAAAATGACATGATTAACTTTAAAAAAAAAAAAACACTCTGAGAGATGAATTAATCTCTATCTCTCTGCTATTGGTGCAGGGGTATGCTCGGGGTGGCCTCAGTGTGTCATCGGGCCACCCTTTAGGACCGCCCACAAAATCCTGGACTGAAAACTGGTCAAAAACTGTTTTACCCTCTAACTCCACACTTCAGTAATATATCGTTCAAAGTTTTTTCACATGTTTTCAGCAACTATTTTCCAACATATTTAATTTATTTTGAAAGAAATCTCGGAATTGCCTTTACACAGACTTTAATACAAATGCATATGAACCATGCCATTTATGAGTCAGCAGTAATGTTGTTGCTGTTGAGCCTTGGCATGCATGTGTTGCAGGAAGCTGTCCCTGAGCTCAACACTGTAGAACCCAGAGAGTGAAAACACATAAAGACTGGATACAGTGACACATAACATACTTTTTATGGCCTCTTCAGTAAAGATATATGACCTTTAGTCATGGGAAAGTCAGATACTTTCCTGTTTCCTGACTACACTTGGAGCTGGTCAGTTTCAACTAATTACTCAACTTTGAATGAAAAAATGCTAGACTGTTGCTCCTGGGCTCATATTTCCAGACAGCAGTTGTTTGTGGAGACTTTCACTCTTGCTGTGATACCTACAGTACACTGCAGTAGACTTTAATTATAGATGTAATAATCCATATTTTACTTTGTAACATGGTTTGGGGCTGAGCTCCCATAGAGCTCAAATGGTGTCCATCATCTCAAGGAGCCTAGCTTGTTGATCAGGCTTCCAGCTGTCAGGCTCAGTTGAATTTTAGTGTATGTTTTCCACACTAAAATCCCGTAGTGACAACTGTTCGCTTGATTTATGCTGGTTTAGAGAGGCTATGTTCGCTTATCCACCCAGAGGATGTGACATCTCAAAATTTAACAGTGAAATGTAAGCTGCCTCCGAAACACCAGTGGGTGATTTCTCCATTTATTAAACTCTTGGAGTCACTAAGGCTAGACCACTTTCCAAACCATGCTTTTAAAGCAGGGAACCCCTTCATCCAGATTTTTTTTTATACAAAACTAGCATTCATTGTCACATAATTACATGTGGAAAGAGAAAAATGTACAGATCTTGTAGGGCCCTCACCCTATCCTAAGGTGGTGCCCAACCACTTCAGGAACCACTGATGGAACTATTTAGAAATGGTTTTCCACCTTCAAGACATTGTCTTCCATTCATTGAAACATGTTAGAATTTGGTGATAAAACAATGGATCTATTTACTGTATTTAACATACTGTATACAACATACTGAGATCTGCAGATCTACAGATTCATATGAATACCCACAGTCTTACACTGTTACTAAGGTAATCCTCAAGAACAATTTTCAGCCGTCTTATTTTTTTTCTTTTCCTTGCTCTCTCCTCCTGCAGCGTCTACAACAAACTGAAGAGTTGCGTGGACGGCTGGGCAGAAATGTCTTGGTGTAAGGGTTATCAATTTATGCCAGAGAAGGTCTTCCTAAATGTCCATGAGACGTACTTCTTGGTTTGTGGACAAGTCCACGACCCCCCACTCACCACTCTCATTATGTTAATAGCACCTGTTGTCATTGTGACATTATTCCTGCCATTCCTGTGTGTTGGCTGGCACTTATTCTCATAATTGTGGCTATTCTGATATTTGGTCTTGCTAACTTTGAATTTGCCTACCTTTTGAGAGATTGGAAAAAGTGGACTCCGGCAAAACAACATAACAAACTTTTTAATAAATCTTAATTTTCCAAAAGAATAATAAATAATTGAATAACTTAAAACACTGGTCTTTGAGTCAAAACAAAAACAGGAGTAACTTGTTGGCTAACCAAACTCATTGCCTATTCATCTGCTCTTGCCGGTTTGTTTACGTGTGAGGTTGTGTGTTACTCTGCCATAACAATATTAGGACATGGGAAGTTTTGTTTGAATTAGTGTCTTCTTTGGTTATTAAAAAAAAAACTGAATGTAGTGACTGGTTCAGTGGACTAGCAGGATTATTGTGAGCCAATTACCTTTGAGCTAGTCGACCCAGAGTACACAAACAAAGAACTAAATGAAACTAAACTACAGAGTGAAGACAAAAAAAAAAAAAAAAATGGCTAACATGGTAAGCAACAATGCTTACAACCCCTTAAGCAATGACTTTTAGGACATTTTTCATTATGGCAGTTAAGTCAATAGTTTGGTTAGCTGGCAAGTTACCCTGGAAAGTAGATCCCTGTGCAGTTAGGAACAATAACTAATCCAGGGGACTAATTTCTGTGTTTTGCTTTTGGCCAGACTCATAGACAAGCATTTGAAAAGATTTATGTAAAACTAAAGTTTATTTGGAAAGCTTTAGGAGGCTCAAGCAATTTACCCTGATATTATCTTCCCGAAATCTCTCAAACGAAGGTGGTGAGTGCAGAGTTGGCATGACCTATAGTGAGAACAGCAACAACTATAAAAAACAAGACTCAGGTTAAAGAAAAGTACCACAACAGATACACACACATACAACATCAACAACAACATCTGCTAAAAGGCAATATTTTACACAAACATCATATCTCTTAATGGCTGGGTGTGTCACGAAATTCTGTGAATCGGCACCAAACATATCATACATTCTTTAAACATAAATTTATACTTGACTGTCTAAATACTGAATGTCTCAACTTTCTGGAGCTCATTATCTTTTCATATATTTTGTCATATATAGTCAACCCCACCCATCTGGCACCTATAGTAAGTAGAGGAAAACAAAACCTTAACATTGATTTACTGCACTGTTTCCCAGCGACATTATTTCAGAAGTCTACATGATTCTTGAATAATCTGTATTGTACTGTATTTTTTTTTAAGATGACAAAAGAACCGATTCTGTTTGTATTTGAAACACATAATAAATATTTATTTCAGACAAAAAAATAATGTTTTACAGTTGTTTGAAAACCTCTTTACAGCAATAGCAAGATGGACCTGCTATTCAAGTATCCACATGGCCTAAGTGTCAGTCTGTTACAAATGCAAACATACCGCATTTCATAATTTGTCAGAAGATGAGTATAAATCAAGGGGCTGTTGTGTAGACGTCATGAAGACCAGTGGTGTTTTATCAAAAGAAAATAAAGCTCCATTACGCAAGTTCAACGTTTCAGTTTCAACTTTGAATCTAATGACTGCCAATCTCACTGACAATCAACACCAAAATCTGCAGCTCTCTACGTGCCCAGTAAGGTAGAGAGATGAAATAAACAAGAGGGGATTGAAGAGAGTCGAGGTGGACCAAATATAATTTGTACAATACTGATCATGACCACGTTGCTCTGTTTCTGCTGGATGTGTATCAAGATGATTCATTGCTAACACATTAACCCTTACACCTCGACTTGGCTTGTTACTGTGAGTTTGTTGTGAAGTTACTCTCTGTGCTATAGTTGTTAAGAAAGAAAAAAAAAATCTAATAAATGCAGCTTTAACAGTGCTTTGAGATAAATACTAAAGTTTTTAAATGAGTGAGCTGGTTGTAGAAATAGGTCATAGGTATTCCTGAATAAATAATGTCTCAACATTGAAATAAAACATTTTATGTTAAAGAGAGAATTTCACTGAATAGAAAAAAAAGAATCTCCAGAAAGGAATAGTTTTTAATTTACAACATAGGAGATCAACATTAGGAAACTAATCCTACTGAAGGACAATCCTTTGGTATGCAGTGCGATTAAAGAAAAATAAATTGCATTCCTGTAGTATCCAAATGATACTACCCATTATAACTCTCTTGCTCTTGAGGGAATATCAGTGTGAACAACTTTCCTTACAATAGTTGATCTAATTTCATACATACCTGATTTACAGTCATATAATGGTCAAACCTAATACACTATTCCATATGCTAGAACTCCAAGATTGCCAGACGTCTTTACTCAAACCAATGATGTTGAATTAAAAGAGGTTCAAAAATAACAGAGCCAAGTCTTAGATTTGGGTGGGTGGTCTGGCCTGCTACCATGGTGGTATAAGGCAATGAATTGTGGTGAGTTCAGAACACTGACATGTCAGAACTTTCTGAGGGTCAAAAAAACTATTTTTCTTTTCATCTTGCATGTTTCAACATCAAGACAGACAGGAGAGAGTGGCAGCACCACACCTTTTATTATCTTAAATAACACCCACAATTCCACTTTTCTCTTGTGTAAATACTGAAAGGAAGTTTTGCTTAGTGTACGCTCGCCGACTCTTTCTTGGCTATGGTCTCCACACATACTCAGACACACCAGTTCTTGTCATAACACGAGCACGTGGATGTGTTGAAGAGTCGAAAAGACTTGTATTGTCAGACAACAAAGGACAATGACCCTTGTGACTGTTTGACCACTGAGGGTCAACCGGCATAGCAAATACAAATTTCTACTAAAGTCAGAAGATGCCAACGACTGGGGCCAAAAAAAGTCAGATCAGATGTTAATAAACTAATTTAGTAAAGAAAAAAAAGCCTAAACAATGATTATAATCTTTATTTGAATAGATGTTTTGTTGTCAGCCTAAAGCTGATCAATCAGTTGGTGTCCATTTAGTCTTTGTTTCTAATAGCTTTGCACTTGTACAGTAAGTGTAAGTGTATAATTAACTGAAGATTATCCTGTGCTGGTTTTGTATGGAAGTTTTTTAATGATAAAACACAAAATCAATTCAAGCTTTGATGAAGCTGACTGTCAAGAAGTCTGAATGACAAACTGCTTGAATAGAAAGCAACACACTTTTTGTGGTGCAGAGAATCAAATCAATAATAAAAAAAAAAAAGAAAAACACACATTGATTAAACAAAAGTTTCTGCCTTTTGTCATTCATGTCACAAGGACTTTTCTCAAGGCCTGTCTTTAGAGAGGTCCTTGTGACCAAAGACTTAAAAAATCAATGCAGCGATGATAAGTGTGTGTGGTAATTGCCTTTTTTTAAATTATTCTTTTGAAGATGTGGAACTGCTTGCCAATAATTTCTGGCTAACAACAAGACAGGCGCACATCCAGATACTAATGTTACAATTAAAATCTTCTAACTGGATCATAATTCTGGTCAATTCTGATGGATTCTTCTCCTTTGAGTTGGCGTTTACTTGAAAGGAATATGAACTGCCAAAACAAAGAGCATGTTGTGACTTCAAACACAGAGTGGAGGAAGCCTTAGGTCTAAGGTCATATATCCATATTCCTACTTGGAATTTGCATAATTTAAAACATATGGTGTTGTATGTATGTATATAGTTTATAATGTTTTATAATGTGTTTAGATGTGGAACTTGTACGCCATGCCAAGAAAATGTACTAAATACATAAATAAAAAAATATTTTTTCCCAACTGGAATTTCTGGAAGAAGGATAAAGCTCCTATCACAATCATGTAGGTGACATATAGTTGTTTGAAATTATTAAAAAAAAATTAATAAAAATAACTAAAGGTCAAATCTGTAATTGTTGGTAAATATCTATATTGCCATTTAACTGTCTCTTTAAAATGATTTGGGTTGGGAGGTTGGCTAAACCTCAGTATTTCTAAAAATTTGGCTCCAGCCCTGCTTGTTTACATCTAACACATAATCGTTCTTGTGTGCTCAAAACATCATCAGCCCCCAACTATTACTCAATAGCTTTGTTGTTAATGAACCTCCTTAAATTGGAATCAGTCTCGCTAAATCTGACAAACAAAATCACGTGCCTGAAAACATTTACATTCAATAATGTCAAGAACATAGTGGGGCCAAGTATAATGGAGAAAACCTATAAGTGTCTTTGCCCTCAGTTCACCATTCCCCTAAAACATAAACATGTGGTTCACATGGTCCGTTGACTGCGCAGCCTATTAAAAAGAAACTGCTATGGAGAGCTAATGTAAAGCAAATTCAGTGACTCATTAACTTTGGGAGCTGCAGAATCAAATACATATTACAGCAGGTGTATGCTTAACATCAAAGTGTGGCTTGGACAATAGAGGAGGGGAAAAAAAGGATTAATTTACAGTTATAATTCTGTCACTTTGCTGTCACTTCTCTTCTCTTGACCTCTTTTTTCTCTATTGTATAACACAAAAGCCTGGACTGTAAGCCATATATTTTACATTGCAAGTGTTGGATTGCCTTGACCGCTTTATGTACACAAAAGAGGCAACAAACTAAAAGGCTGGGAAGCAATATTTACAGATCGGAGGTCAGTTTCCCCTGAGACAGAAGTCTTGCATGACTCGTAAATATAGGGCATGGTTACGTGACAGGAGATGGCATAAAAATCTATACTACACTACTGACCTTTAATATAAAGTTGTTTTTTTTTCGTGTAGTTTTAGAATTTCAATCTATAATTCACTTTTTGTTTTAGCACTTTGGAGCTTTAGTTTAGTTTTAGTTGATGCAGCAGTGATCATTATCCCGAGAAAACACAATGATTTTTACCACTTTGTCATATTTAATAACTATTTACAGAAACCTTGTCAGCTGCCACACAGTGTCTCTTTACTTATTTCTTTATCCATCGCAGTGGGTACAAAGTACAGGTGAGGCATTCTACATACTATTTACTTACAGTATGCAGGAACCTGTCATAAACTGGTCGATTCTTTGCATCTAAAACCTTTCAGAGAATCTCTATTGCCCTTGAACGTGATCAGTGATCAGGAGTTCAGCACATGTGCTAATATCTCATCTTTGCCTACCACTTTTTTTCTTTGAAAACTTTATTTCAATCCTGTTGAACCTCCCAGAATGGCTTTGATCTGATGTCAACATGACAGAATGTATTTCAAGTGGAATATTTGTCAGTGAGTGTAGTCTAACACTCTGGCCTTCTTAAAAAAAAAAAAAAAAAAGAGCGTCACACAAATATGTGTACAACTTGTTACTGCATAATTAAGCCTCTTGTGAAATTTTGTGTCAACAACTGGTGTTTCTGTTTCACAGAAGTAAGGTTTCTCAAAATGTTGGAAGTGTCATGAACGGTAATTAAAATTCTATAGCGGGCTCGCAATATAGGAGGTGAGAACTAAATCCCTGGGTATTTCAAAACAACTCTGAACACAGATGGTACATTATAATTCCAAGCTCACAGTCTTACTGTACAATGCATCATTCATACATACTGCCAACACTCAACTGTTCCCCAGCGTTTTCAGTACTTGTGTGTTTGCTTAGTTTCTATGCTTTTCCAGTCAAGTGTGTTATTATATCATTCATGTCATCAGTGAAAAACGCACCACACTGTGGAAATATTGCAGAGAAGATGAAAGAACTGATGAATAATGACTTGTTTTCTGTTTTGAATGTGTCAACATACACAATGTTCTTTTTATTTTATACTAACTCTTATAGCAGTTTAAGATAGTTGGAGTCCAAACGTCACTGAGAATCTGGCATAGCGTTAAGTCCAAAGGTCACAAAAGATACAACAAAGTAGAAAAATAAGGTTGAGACCATGTTAACTATTATACGTCCAAGGTTACAATAATGGGTTCATTGGACTGGTATGTTGGGCATTAAACAGCTAACAAAGTACAGTAACACCCCTTGAAGAGGCTTGCACAGTCTCTGTGGAGATTTTGGCTTTAAGGGGAGACTACATTTAGATAGGAGGCTTTGTGCCAGGGAGCTTGGTTGGCAGTGACAAAAGTGAACTTTTGCCCAGTCAAAGTGCTCATTACTAAAAGTCTGTACAGAAAGGAAAAGTACTACTTAACTCCTTGTTTACACATCATTGCAACCTATAGGAAATGGCAGTAGTATAAAGGGAAATGGCAGCTAAACTACATAGGCAGTGGAAATCAGGGCTCTGAGATTTAGGGTCAGTTCACATGAACAATTATGACTTTTTATGAAAATCCACTTCATGAATGAAATGAAAGCAAATTGACCCTATTTCCCACTTTCGGGACAAAAATAAATCATCCAGCCTGCTGTAGTCCGAGAGGTCACCATCATCATTGCACTTATGCCCAGAACCTGCAGAGTAATTAAAGGGATGAATAGAGTACAAAGGTTGTTTTTTTTTGTTGTTTTTTTTGCATCGTCCATTTCAGGTAGGGTGCTCTGAACTATTTTTGGGCCTCTGACACGATCTTCAGGGAGTTTAACACAACACCACCACCACAAAGAAGATAAGGTGTGCTCTTTTTAAAAACTGGAATAAACAAAGGTAAGAAGTGATTATCCAGCTATTGAATATTTAACACCATTACATTAGCTCCTCTCGCTTTGTCACCGCTACCCCGGGCAGGGACATTGAGGTTTCTAAAGAGGCTTGGTCAGATCCGGTGGATGGAGGAAGTCATATCAGCTGGGTCCAATTTAAATTTATACAAGCATATGGATCTCGTTGTACTCATCTCGTCCGTCTTCATCAAAGTTGGGAGAATCCTCGTCGCAATCCAGCTGTGAAACGACAAATTATCTTTAATCATTTTCATTGAAGTTTTGCTCAAAGGTCAGAATAAGGCAACTTAAATGGTGAAAAGGTGAATCTCTCTTTTTATGAAAGTAGATATAATAAAATCCATGAATTTAACAACTAAACTACTGTCAAATCTGATATAATGATACATTTATATCAAAGTAAATGTTTGACATTTGTGGAAGTTGGAAGTCAGAAACAGCAATGTGGTGGCGCACACAGTGAACAGTGAACAGTTTCCATTTCATTCTTATGATTTTATGAAGTCATGTTTGTGCTGAGGTGTCCATGTTTTCCCGAGCACATGTACTGTGACACATTTAGACTGGAAGTCTGGACTACCCACTTAGAACTATCGACTTGCAATGGATTGTATTAAAGTACAAGCTACAGCCAGAAGTGGACAAACTTTTCTTTGCATTAAAACTGTGAATAAAGGGAAACAGCTAGTCCATAGGTAACAACATTTGTCTACCAGCAACACTTCAGATCAACAAATGACTACATTAATTATTATCTCATTTGTTTAATCTGTACAAAAACCAAAACCACCATTGTACTCGGGGGTTATCTTTGTGCTAAGCTAAGTTAGCCAACTGCCGGTGGTAGCTTTACAGTTAACATACAGACAAGTGAGTAGTAATTAATCTTCTCATCTAACTGTCACCAAGAAAACCAAAGTAGGACGTAAAAATGTCAAACTATTTCTAAAGCAAGCTCTTGGTTTGTAAAAAGCCAGTGTGAACACAAGAACCTTTTCTCCTTGATCTGGACCAGATGAAATATTTAGCATCTAAACATGTTTTGTAGAGAAGAACAAAAAAATAACGATGTGGAGAAATACATATACAGAATGTGATCTGGTTCATGTAAGGGTGAAGGTTTGAGGGCTGAGGGATCTGACATCATGGAGGTCCAATTTAGGTAATTTTCACATCATTTCAAGGTTCTATAGTTTGATTCTACAGTGCCTTGAGTTCATGAGACCTTTGAATGAACGCAACACGAATGGTGGTCAGGTTAAGAACAAAGCTGTTTATTTTATCCTGACATTTTGGAAATTGAAGGTTTTAATCTGACAGCGATGAAATGTATGGGTTTGGGGGATCTAACCAAGAAAACACAAAGGCCTGCTTCAGGATGGACTGTGAATCTTTTTCTGGTCAGAACACAGAGCAAAAAGAAATATTTGCATATCGTTTGAAAATATTTGGATGAGAACGCTGTTCATGATCACAGAGGAGAAAATCATTCAAAGCTAATTTGAAGCATTTCTCTAAGAGATGTTAGTGTTAGACAGATATAAAAACATGCCAACATCCATCTAATGTTAAATTTGCTGTAAAATAAGTATCCCGTGGCTATGTGGGATCAGATTATTGTGGCAAAGATTCAAACGTCTATGGAATCCCTCTGCTCCCAAACCTACCGCCTGGAGTTCACGTTCCTCGAAAATCCTGGAGAGGACCAGGCGGCGCAGAGGCACCGTCATGATGAGGACGAAGGGGAATGCCAGGGAGGCCACGGTGGACTTCACTACCCACAGAGCCACGATGCATGCCAGCTGCGTCAGGGTGAACATGTTCATACGCCATGTCTTCACCTGGAGTTGCACACATATGTGGTGGTTAATGGCTAGAAAACCAATAGACCATAGACCATAGTACAGACACATTAAACACTTCGAATCCCAAACTGTCCCACTGCATTAGGAAAATATCACATGTTTTTGGCTCCATCTAGTGGAAAATCATGCATCTAATGAATTGTGTTAAAAGTGCAAGAGAGACTGAAGTTTTCCTGTTTTTTTTTTTTTTTATGTTCCACAATGTTGTGTGATATCAGGACCAGAATCACCACCTTGTGGTGGAGAGCCATATGTCAGGATATACAAGATGAAAGCATCATTAACAGGCTGAACACACAACACATTTACAAAAGATATATTTTCTATTATTCTCTGTTGATTGCTTAACGAAATTTATGAAAGGACACCTGGGCCGTGTTTCTGTTTGTCTTTGCTCTTCCCGCTTTAAAGGTCCAGTGTGTAAGATTTAAAGAGTGTGTAAGACTGGCAGAAATTGAATACACGTATGTTACATGTATGTTTTTATAAGTGTATAATCTTAAAACAATAGGAATTGTTTTGTTTTCGTTACTTTGCGGTCACTATTGATGAGGTGAGGTTATTCAGTCTGTTACAGTCTGCAATCTCATCGCTAGATGCCACTTAAATCCTACACACTGGACCTTTAAGAGCAACTGTACCACACTCATGTAGGACTGATAGTGTGACATGTTATATGCCAAACTGTTGATTGTGCTAGCATCATCAAGCAATTACTCCTTAGGATTGGCCTTGAGGCTTAATGCACTTACAGTGTATGTGACTGGGGACAAAATCCACAGTGCTTGTTCTGGTTTCAACAATATGGATATATTAGAAATACGATTTATGCTAGCAGACATACTTTCCGAGAAATGTGAAATACTGAAGCATGTAAACACCTTATCTATGTTTCTGATTATTCTCTGCTATGTGTGCAAATAGATCCTGTGCTAATGTTCCTTAGCAGTTAGTCAAACAAAAAAAAAGTCTGACACCAGTAATGCTGAGGATACATGTAGAGCAGCCGCCCTGCTCTACCAACTGAGCTAAACACTGCACCAATGCAGAGGATACATTAAGTGTATTCTTCCATTACTGATGAGCTGATGGAGAAGCTAAATCCAGCAGTGACCAGGCGGCCAGAAACCAAACTGTTTATCCTCAACTGTTGAGATGACTCTCTGTTTGGGGTCAAAACTCTCGCAATGTTTTCCTTTCTCCATGCGTCTTGGAAGTCGGTGAGGCTCCACCAGAAATCCCTACTCTGCTTGTAACTCTCTGTTGGTGAAGAAATGACAGTTTTCTGGATGTGGAGGAGTCCAAGACTTGCATAGCTGTAAAAACCTGGATAATGTTCATGTATCATTTATACATGGGTCTGAATAATCTGGTTACTCGATCAATCAAAGCTCAAAACCAAGACTGCAGAAGAGCAGTTGCCTGTTACCACTCTGCTGGGTTTGGCTTCTTCGTCTTACCACTAATAATAATGGACGAGGTCATGTAAACATTGTTATTGTGTGTGTTACCTTGGTGACGTAGATGTGGTCAGGGTGATGTTTGGCGGGCGTGACCATGAGTGTGATGCGTTCGTACAGTTGGATGCCTGTCAGAGAGGTGACCCCCATGTACAGGAAGATGCCAAAGAGCACAGCCAAGGGAATGAGTCGGAGCACGTCTGTCATCACTATGGACATACCTGATGGGTAGAGACGGGTTAAAGGTGAGGTCTTTAAATAATACTGTTTTTGAGACACTACACACATGCAAGAAAACTGTGGAGAGACTTATTCATCCAACGAGGGAACAGCCCTCATGACAAACACACTGTCGATGCCGTTTATTTGAAACATATCCACTGTTCAGCTGCCTTGTCTGAAACGCTATGCGGGATAATCCAAAAAGTCTTATTCCTAATCCAAACAGCATTTCAATCAAACAAAAGTTCAAGATCAAGATGAGTCATTGTGGCTGCACACTCAAAGTGGATCAAACTATACTTAGAACTACTTTGGGAACCCTACCTTAGTTGAAACAAAATATTCTGCTGGCAAAATAGTACGATTCAGTGGATAAAAACAATGTTGCAATATCTGACAGTGATTTTTGAGTTTGACATTTTATGTTTGGAAATATGAATATACTGCTGCAATGGCTGATACATCAGCCAGCTCATACTTCATGAACAAATGTCACTAATTTGAGCTCATGTTCTTTCAAGACAAATAATTGTCCAGCACTGTAATAATGCAGTAGAAAAACATACAACCGCCGCAGCCAGATAATAAATAGAATAACTGTTCTGGAATTGGTTGGTAGCTCAGATATCTACTTTCTCCAGTTAATTTCATGCTGATGTACATTGATGTGATTCATTTATTTTGAAAAGAACATTTTTTTGGAATCTGGCTTTTTTTTTTTTAAGTTAATTAGATTCCTAATAAATCAAGATGTCATATGATACTCAAAAGGATCGTTCTTTGCCCCTTTGCTAAGCCCCACTCCCCTTTTTACTTGTGCTTCACCTGTCAGGCTTTTCATCCGAGCATGGCACAAAAGTTAAGAGTGATAACAGCGCTGCAGTAATTACTGAAATAATGGATATCACATAGATTGGCTTCTCATTTTGAGCACACTTTTGGCTGAAATCCAGTCCATCAACTGTAGCTAGCATAACCTAGCTGTCATGTTAAAGGGCCAGTGTGTAGGATTCAGTGGCCTTTAATGGTGTAGTTGCTGATTGCAATCCCCTCGCGTCACCCTGTCTCTTTACTGCCATGAAGGTGAACCTAAGGTGTCTATGAAAAACATAAAATGCCCTATCTAGAGCCAGAGTTCAGCAGACTCTGTGGAAGCGGACCTGCAGTGTCTGTAGATATAAAAGACTCATTCTAAGGTAACAAAAATAAAGACTTTCGCATGATTATACGCTAATGAAAACATATTCCTGCATATTCTACCATACTCTGTAAATAGAACCCCTTCAGTGTGACACACTGGACATTTAAAGCTCTGTAAGTTGGTTGAAAACTGTCTCCATCTGACTTCTTAATGTTTCCAGCTGATAGGTTTTAAAACAAGAAAGCATGCTCATGATGGCTGCATACATACATGATACATACATGGCTGCATACATACATGATATTGTGCTAAAAGACTGAGGCTTAAGCTACATATCTCAGGCAACTTCACCTGTTGATGATCCATGTTGAAGACATGGAGGTAAAGGAGCAATAAACACACTGTGTAATGCATTCCTCAGCAGATGTGTTCTGCGTTTTTGGTTTCGTAAAGGCTAAAAAAGACACCACCCATCTAAATTCTTGAGATGGTGAGTCTCATCCTACATTATAGCCCCAGGCACACCTGTTTGCCATGTGTAGAAATCTAAGGATTTACAAGCTTGTCTGCCTCGTTGCATTTCTTCTACTTGTCTTCTTACCAACAAGAACAGCCACAAGAAGCCCAGTCAGCCTCTGTTCCTTAACCTCCTGGATCATGGGCTTTTCACCAGGCGCTGTGGCTTTGCTCATGACGGTGAGGGCATTGACATGGGTGACGGAGCGCACAGTGGCCGCGGTAAGCCACGGCAGGCGAAAGAGGACAGATGGCACCCAGAATGACAATGAGCAGAAGATCCAGGTGGAAGCCTGAGCCTTTAACCAGGCGACGCTCCTTCTTACTGACGATCAATCTGAGAATGGAGAAAAAAAATAGGAAAATATTTCAAAAATGGAAGTTCTACACCCAGAGCATTACCACTGTAGATAATCATACTCTACGCACGAAGTGATCTGAGTTTCCATGAAAATGAGGATGAAGACAAGAAGGGCAGGTACAATAGATGCTCCCATCATCCAGGTGGGAAAGGGCTGCTTGTCACCAAAGGGACTGATGAACCAACCTCTCTTCTCAGGAGAGGTGACTGAGAAGCCCGACGGCACATCAAGTTTCTAAAAATAAATCAAATTAAAATGTTAGTACTGAGAAAAGACACTGATTTGTTGGCACTGTAATAAAATCACACTAAAAGTGAGACTGAAGAGACTGCAGTTACCTGTGTATAGGTGTCAGTAATACTGTAATCCACCAACACAGACACTAAAATTGAGATAGGGATGCCAAAGTCACCAATGATTCTTCTGGCCTGTGGATATCAAGAAACCATAGATAAACCAAATAAAGTCAATCAACACACTTCTTATTACATAAATGTTTATAGAAAGCTCATTTGACCTCAAGTTAGAGATTAACCAGAAACATGTCATATCATACACTGTTGGATGAATCGATATTATTGATATAAACTGGGTTAAACACTTTCTTTTATGAAAATCTGTGAAGTGACCTGCCCACTTCCACTAAGGTGTAGATATTGCTGATTTTGTGGGTAATGGTGTGAATTGGTGTTTCCAGAAAGAACCCTTTGGGCTTTAACTATAACCCAAAGTGGTTTAAAAAATATAAAAAAAACATTAAAAAACTGAGATGATACATACTGACAGATAATACTTATAGTTACCAGCAAAACATGACATACAATTTTAAAGACAGGAAAATACAATTTTGCCAAGACACTTGGACATATTTTGTTTTCACATAAGGTGTTCTGAGAATACACATTTGATCTTTGTTACCTTTCTAAATGAATTGGATTTAAAGGAACCCTGTGAAGATTTGGACCACTAGTGGAGCTATAGAGCAGTGTTCTTAAAAGTGGGCCCCCTTCTTGTTTGTTTCTTGTGAAGAAAGACACACAAATGCAAGGTGACGAGACATGTTCCCGCTAAAGGTTTCACATTATTCCCCTTATCAACAAAGGATGGCGGTAATGTCATGAGACACTTGAAAAAAAGATGCAGGTTTCAAAATGTTGAAAAAATGCATTCCAAATCTTTTATGGTAAACCTTTGTTAACCAACATGAAAAAAGCTCCACAGGCTATCTTAATTTCCCACAAGATGTCTGACATCTTCTGTTTGAATTGAATGTTTTTAAGAGACTCAGTATATCAACGTACCTTGCCACCTAAAAACCGACTGTTTCTGAATTTCCTGAGGAAGTAAGCTACAAAGAAAGTGCCCATCATGAGGACCAGAGACAGAAGAGCAGTGTTGGGCTGGTTGTAGATGGCGTCAACAGTATCTTGAATCCCAGCACCTACGGTGGAGTCAGTGGGGTATGTTGCCATCAGTGGATGTTCCTTGAACACCTGGAAACAAAAGGAGAGTCTCAGTTTATGCTCCATTGATTGGTTGTAGGGCATTTTTGAAGATATTACAAGGTCTAACAATGGTTACCTTGATAAGCTTAGAAAAAGTCTCATAGATGAAGATAAGGGAGATGAGAAAAGCAAAAATCTCCTGGGTAAAGGGTGAGATATAGCTAACGAGGAAACTGCCTTCTGCTGCCACAATCACCAGGACAATGAAGATGAGCCAGAAACCAATCCACACTCGACCAGTCAAGTACTCGAAGTTCTGGGCCTGACAGAACTGAGTGAGAAAACACAGACATGTTAGTTACAAGTTCAGGGAAAGAAAAATGAGCATTACGTAACACAAAAACTGGAGTATGTGATGTACCACAGTACAACACATGGCATGCGATTTCTATGTTTTTCAGATGACTACCTTATAGTAGGCTTCTTCAAACACCAGTAAGGGTCCGGAAAAGCCTATGATGAGGAGGGGCTGACCGGCAAGTAGCGAGAATATAATTCCAAGAGTTGCAGTTGACACAATTAGCTCAGTCACTCCCATCATGCCCTCTGTTTTTTCACCTGTATGTGAAAAAAGCCGAAAACACATCGTCAGAGCACAGAATCAAAATGACATGGAATCCAAATTTCTTTTTTCTTTCAGTTTCAGTTTACCCAGCAGGCCTCCAAAAGTAATAGTGGGCGACAGTGCAGCGAAATAGATGAAGATGACGGCAGCGATGCACTGCATGTCAAGGGCATCTTTTAAGTCGCTGACGTAGTGTGGGTAGCGGCGGCGGATATCGTGGATCAGGCCTCCGAAAGGGATCCCTGAGCGCTTCAGTGGGTCCACCTCCTGGTCTCCTTCCTCTTCCTCCTCCGGACTCACCTCTAGGGGGGTTTGTTACAGCCTCCATTAGGTAAAGAAACTACTAGTGAAACAGTTAAATGAGCAACTATACAAGTCAACAAGACACAATTTGTGATACTAATGTAAACATCACCACCACCAACTCAACATTACAAGGAATACACTGGCGATATTCCATATTTTTTGTCCTATCATATACCATAAACTATCTGTATTGTCTATATATCCTGAGCCACTGTTGCACTAGGTGACATGTTCCTTCATCACCATGAACATGGGCACTGTAGCTGGATCGATTCCACATATACTGTCCGACTACCTTGAGGTCTGTGTAAAGCCAATTCTGAGATTTCTTTCAAAATACATTAAATATGTTAGGTTAGGAAAAAGTAGCAGGAAAGCATGTGAGTTCCAAACAACCAGTTTTCAGTCCAGGATTTTGTGGGCAGTCCTAAAGGGTGGCTCGATGACACACTGAGGCTACCCTGAGCATACCCCTGCACTACTAGCAGAGAGATAGAGATTAATTCATCTCGCTCAGAGTGTTTCAAAGTTAGTCATGTCATTTTCTGAACTCATCTGACACGTTTCAGTCGCTTCAAAATGGCTGCTTCACAGCTCCCGTGAGTGGGCGTGGCTTCAGCTCATTCAGCAGACACGCCCCCACAGTACTGGAGCTGAGAATACTGCTCATTTTAACCAGATTTACCAGAACACCTAATTTCAAACTTGTCATTAGTTTTGGCCTTTTTTTTTTAGCTTTATTTGACAGAGGCACCTTGAAGAGTGACAAGAACGTGGGGAGAGAGAGGATGGGGAATGACATGTGGGAAAGAGCCACAGGTCGGATTCGAACCCTGGGCCGCCGCGGCAAGGACTGAGCCTTTGTACATGGGGTGGCTGCTCTACCAACTGAGCTAAACATCACCCAACTTGTTGATATTTTTAATCACTCAAATTTGGCTGGGTGGTTGATGACACTTTCTTCTTTGGTCTGACAAACTCAGAACACATATTTATTCTCACTCAGTAGACTAACACCGCAGATAAAATCAATATTTAACAAGTGAACTATTTTCTTCTGTTTAAGTAACAATTCTTTAAATCTACAATGCCAAACTGTTTTAGGGAATTACTGAGTATTTTTTAAAAATATATAAAATATTTAAGATTTTTGTCTTCGGTCAGAAGTCTTTTGGCTGAGCAACACAGTACAAAGAGAGACAGACTAATGAATGGTTCTTTCCATTAGAGTCCTTGATAAGAAAAACATATAATGGAGCCATCCTTATTCCTTACGCCACTCTGTGTAGGATTTAAAAATGTCTTTGGCACCCTCCAGTGGCAGTATCAAAAAACCTGTATGGCAACGCATGTCTTGAGGAAAAAAAAAACCTAACTTCTGGGATCGATCTGTCGCTGCTTTACAGTACTAACATTGGTTTGCATAATCAGAGGTGCCTCCTTCAAATTCAGTAATTGGGGATTTGGCCTCGAAAAGAGGCTCGTTAGGGACTTGACAGAGTACCTTTGTTGTTCTGCTCCATTCCAGATGAGGACTGGTGCCTCTTGAGCTCCCTTTCCTTCCTCTTGCGCAGCATCTGCTTCTGGAAGTCTGCCACCGTCTTCAGGAGGTCTTTGCCCTCCACATCTGAGGGTGGAATGACGATGCTGCAGTCCAAGAATTCGTTGATGCCATTCAGGAGGTCCTGTCTGTCATCAGCAAAATAGGCCACCTCATGGAAACTCTACAAAAAATACAATTGAATGTCATCACTAGAAGCTTGAGAAAACTTGTCAGCAATTTATAACCGCAGTAACTGTGTGTATATACAGTATGTGTAGTGAGAGGTGCTTCACTGTGGGCATGGGATTTATATCTACCTTGTCAGACATGAGAGTGGAGAAGGAGCGTCCAATCTCATGATAATCCATGTTGGATTGACTGGGACCGAGCAGGACGAAAATAAAGCGAACAGGGACGGGAACCTCCAGCACCGACTCCAGAAGGACTGCCTCATTCAACCTGACAAAGGCCATGGCTGGCTGCTCCAAGAACTCAACACAGCCTGACAGGAAACAACAACATCGAAAAGTTTTAGACTTTTGAGATTTTTCTTTTTTCGCATAGCTGCACATGGAATGACATTCTGTGATTGCACTTTGGTTATTAGTACATTCATCACCCGTTCACTTGCAAATATCCCAACAGAAAGTCCTTATTTCCATGTGTTGTAGTTGTGGCACTAATTTGCTGCTCTTATTTTTGTATTTGAGGTCTAATGGACAATGTACAATATGCATATTCATCTCTTAACAGTTAATAATAACAGAAGAAAAAGAAAAGACATAATTCCTCTAATCTAGTTTGTCAAAAACTCCCAGAGCTTACCAGCTAAAACAATGACAGCTTCAGCATCTTTGGGAATCTTGGCAAGGAGTTTCATCGATCTGGCTGCAGCTGGATGGCTCTCAGGAGGCAGAGGGTGGAGGGATTTCTTGGAGGAAGAACAGAACAAAAAAAAAATTCATATTGTTGTTCCAACCAACGTGATGTGACACCACAACATAGCATGGGACCAATAATGTGAATATATTGTGGGAATAGCAATGTATATGAACAATAATCCAATACCCTTGTGCAGTTCATTTTAAACTGCACAACTGGATAACTGGTTCTTTATGTTTCGACAGAATCTTTTTAATAGGCTGTTTTAAATTTGCCAACTTTTTAAGCCATGGGGAACATTAAGTTTTCACAGTTAATGCATCTAGAAGCTTTAACTAGAAACACCTGTAAGCTGACTAAGAACATAATTCAACACATGTGGCACAGGGAGGTTTGCTTTCTCTGACTTCAAGAACTACCTACACGACTTCTGACCTCATGGAGGGGTGTTTCAAAGAACAATGCAAGAGCCACGGGCCTCAAATCAGGAATTTAGCGTAATCGTGCCTAAATCGCTGCTTACTGCTGATGCTTAAAACTCAATGCAAACCATAAACTAGAACAAGACAACTCAACATCGCTTTTATCTCTGTCCATTTAGATAGCTGAGTCCAATTATCCTTGTGGATTCTTGTCAAAACGAGTTAATCACTTGCTTTGGCTTCAGTAAAACATACGGTGCTGCACTGCACTTTTTCAAATATGTCACAGTCACAGCGAGACGTCATCTCGCAGATCACATGACTCGCAGATCTCTCTGTCACAAGCGTCTCACATTGACACAAAGAATAAGGAAGGAAGTGTTAAGAGTAAGGGCAAACAAATGCCAAATAAAAAAAGGCCAAAGAAACTTACAAACAGGCTGACAAACACATCTTGTTTTGGGTCGTATACTGGCCCTTTGTTATCCTGGTTCTCATCGTGCTCTTCAGCCACCAGCGGCAAATTGGTGTCCGGGACGTGGTTGTGATTGAAGCTACTATGCAGACTGCTGGATGATTGATGGCGGTGAAAACGATGTTTCATATCACTCGGATGACTGTGGTAAAAAGGTAAAAAGAAAGAAGACATGATAGTGGTGTGGTATAGCTAACATATTGTTCATTTTGTCATAAAAGCACACAAATTGGCAGCCATTTTGTAAGTAGAGTAAGTAAAGTAAGTCTACAGCCATGCTAGCAACTTTGTGAGGCTGTATATGGACACACCCGTGCTCTGAGCTGAATGTTTAGCACAAAGAATGTAGAGCAAATATAGTTTACTAGGATCACTATCTTAGTTTAACGTGTTAGCATGATAACATTTGCTAATCAGCTCTAAGCACAAAGTAAAGCTGACACTGATGGGAAAGTCAATAGTGTTACAGCTTATAAACCAAAGTACAATACATTCGTTAAAATGTCAAACTGATGACGGCACAAGATGAAATCAGGGAAATCACGTTATAATCCATCCCGGGGAGAACGTAAATATCCAATTTTTATTGTAATATGTCCAATAGCTATGGAAACATTTAACTCTGAACGCTGCAAAAAATGCTAGATTAAAAGTCATTAGTCCACTGTGGGTCATGAATGTCTGTAGCAAATTTCATGTCGCTCCATTGAATGGTTGTTGAGATGTTTGATTTTGGGCAATATCCATGAAGACCCACCACTAGCATGGCTAAAAAGCAGTTAGTATTGGGAGGACTGTTCTTTATTTTGTTCTAATGAGGCCTAAAAATCCAAGCCCTCTTTTATTTGGCAGAGATTGTTGAAATGCCTTTCGCTTCAGTCAAAGCAAAACACAAACTGCCCTGTCAGAATGGTGGATGGCCTAATAGGTTTTTACTGCAACAGACTGAAAAGTAGCAGCATCACCACATTATACTTTCCTTCATAGATACATCAATATAAGATCTATACATTATTCCCAAGTATCTGAATTCTGAATGTATTCTCTCTCCAGCCTGAGGGTGAATTAAACTGGTATTATGAAAATGTTATTATGAAATATTTTAACTAAGAGGATTTAAATCCTAGAAATCGTGATTCTTGTTCATCTACCTTCTGTCCGTTAGCCATGTTGAAGCACTTCACCTTCAGTTTTTCAATTCAAGCCGGGTAGAAAGCTCTTACAAGAAAATCTTGATAGAGTTGATACAGTCATTTTTTATTTGAATTAGAACAATAATAAAACAGGCAGATACTAATCTGTGTAGCCGTGTTAGCTACGTCTTTGTGCATGTGAGTGTCAGCACGTTCCTGTATCTCTTCAAGAGAAGTATTTAATGTTTCACACCAGCCAAGTTTATAACACTGCTTCATTACATCACTGCTCAGTGTAATGGTGACATCACCTCACTCATTAGGCCCACAAGGTCCAATAAGACGGCGCCCAAATTGGACGTGACAGCACAGTGAAACAAAAGAACGAGGTGTGACGAGAAGTGAATTATGATCAAGACGTTTCTAGAGGATCTTTAAAGTTGTCTGAGTAAGCGATGAGATAAATTTTAGCAGCACCTCAATGTGTTTCTTTCCACGTTGTAAATCTGATATCAGACTGGTGATGACTCTAACGACATGAGCAATTTTTTCCCCTGTGGAAGCCAGTAACCTGCAGGGAATTTATGTGGAAAGGCTGTGAACGATGGAATGAATGCATGACGACCTGCCGCTAAGAATGTCAGCTGGTCGGCTTCTTTTCTGTTCATCTGTTGTGTTGCTTTGTGTGTGTAAAATCCAGTGAAACAGCAAATTTGATCATCACATTGTTAGTAATATTGAATTTTTTGCTTTAACCTACTGCACTAATCCAAACTTTCGAGTTGAGTCATCACACTAAAGCACTGTCCATGCAGGATTACTGTTACTGATTAAACACAGGCTGTACCATTTTGGCTTGACAGAGGGGGAGCCAGACAGAGAATGCTGTACCAGTGGCATAGGAGAGCTATAAGCACAGACATAAGGAAAAGATGAGTTCCCTGAAAAATAAAAACAAAACAGGTATACAGTTTTTTTGACAGCAGTTAAGTCACCCCAAGTTCAATTAAGTAGCTGTTTTGGAGCTTGTGAGCTTTTGAGGTTGAGATCTTTTAAGCCAACATGGACGAGAAGTCTGAGAAGTGCTCAAAAAATGGGTAAACTCCATCTCCTATTGAAACACGTGATAAGATCAAAAGCTCCAAATTATATACTGTTGGAACTTGTAGCTTATATTCCAACTTGTAAGCATGTCAGCTTAAAGAAGAAACTTTAAAAACAAGCTTTCAAAGATGCTGCTTAGCAGGTATTATGTTTACCATGTTTACTTTCTTAGTTTGGCATCTGCTAATTAGCATTAGCCACAGCTGACACTAATGGGAATAGTATTCGTTTTGAAGGTATTTCGTCATAATAAAAGTACTGGACAATTTGACCTCATGAAGGTTCTAGATGAAATGTTTTTCACAAATCAAATGCTAATGTCAATGTTAAACTGCTGGTCATGCTACAGGATGTCACCAAAGTTGTGAGGATTCATCTTCTGGAAAGAATGAATGTCTGAACCTACTTTTGTGCCAATCCATAAAGTAGCTGTTGAAAATACTATACTATATCAATAAAACAAATTAACCTACAGGAAGAGTCAGTGGATCACCAGAGTTATTAGGGTTCATCTTCTGTAGACCATGAATATACTACCATACCTACCATTTTTAATGCAGATCAATCCAATAGCTGTCAAGGCATTTCACTCTAAAACAAAAATGTAAACCTAATAGTGGTGCTAGAGGAAAAGTCAGGAAAGCTGTTAAGTCAGTGGGCTTTATCTGGGGACCATGAAAGCCTGTACAAAATGTATTGGTAAACCGAAGTTATACAGTAGTAATGTTAAGTCACAAATGTCTCAGGGGGCTTTACAAATGCAACACATTCTGTCCCTGGATCTGGGTAAGGAAGAAAACTGAAAAGGAAGAGCCACAGAGGGCTCGTCAAATGTCAAACGTAAAAAGCAGGCCATTAAATTACATTATATACTATTTTGATGATATTTTTATGATTCATGATTTATGATTCTAAAGTGAACGTGAAGATTGTGGACCCAGGAGGACACTGATCAACTTCAGGTGTGGCCAAGTGGAACTTGAGTCACATGACCTCCTCCCCATCATGGAAACATGCAAACTATGGAGAGAATTTGTAATAGTCGACCTACTCAGACTGATGCATAAATTATGTCTCGTTCTGCCTCTCATTAGATGCAAAATAGCATTTTAAGTGATCTCTGGAAAGACACAAAATACATAAACTGGAGCCTGATGGCAACATCTGGATTTTCACAGGCATGGCTTATCTTTCCTTTTGTTAATTCGGTGTGACAGCTGACATTTAGTTAGCTTGTTTTTTTTGGTTATGTAACAGTGAAAAATCTATAATTCACTATGGGTAGGGCACTGTTCCATTGGCCATATTTGTCAGGTCAGTTTAGCTGGCATGTCAATACAAGTGCCAATCAATGAGTGGGGACCATTTGAGAGCTAGAAATAGCAAGGAGATGACATGTCATGCATTACAAGCTAGCAGTGTGGAGGATCTGATGTAACTATCCCCTCTGGTGTTTTTGTGAGCACACTGTCTTTGAGGTTTTCTAGTGAGAAAGTCCTGGTCTAAACTGACATCCTGACACCAAAAAGCAAGTTGTGGTGTCCCAAGATAACCATTCCCTCTCCAAATCTACTCACATACACTTCCGCTGGTTTAACAACATCACACCGAATAACTTCCAGCGACACCATCAAACTTGATACCAACAGTGGCTGACTGGAAAGAACCCGCTCATGCAAAAACCACAAAGCACCAAAAACTCAAAAGGCTAAAATAACAACTGACCCTGCTGACAAGAAACTGTAAACCTTTGGAATGAACACCCAAATAGCTTGTGTTTAGTGAGTCTGCTTTCATCTTAAATCCTGGGTTTTAAGTCTGTTTAATCTCAAACTAAACATTTAAGAAACACGATGAACCTGGATTTATGAAAAGTAACAAAACAGTTAAGAGAGGCTGGTTTGAAGCTAGTTTATGTGTTTATACCAAGCCACGCTGTGTTTTGTGTGTAGTTATGAGCCTCAGATTGAAACACCCACTCTCTTATGTATTAAAACAGAAGTAGGTCTAACACAGAACAGGACTGAAAAGATCTTTTACAGAGATCAAAGGGCCTGGATGGCTCACACAAAGAAGAATTAAACTTTTAATCTGACGGTCGAGGCTTTAAGACCCAGTGCAGGTACAGCACAGTCTTGACATTTGAAACTCAGTCAACCCCGGGGAAGTATACCAGATGATGAGCCAAGTGTTGTTAAATGTCACAATTTGGAAATTCCCTGTTCAGTTTCCCAGAGTTTGCCTTTTTGTAAACTTCACTGCAGGATGATGATTAATGAGGAAGAGGAAGAGGGCGAAGATTTTATTCTTCTTGCTGCCATGCCTATAACCCATGATCAAAATGTCAACAAAGCAGCATCTGCATTACCATACACTGGCAGGTCTGTTAATACATGGATACAATACATGGATTAAGAAATAACTAAATCTAAGATAACAATGTTTTTGAGGGCCCATCCCGTGAAGCAGGTGTGTTAGTCATCTAACTATAGTATTAAATGGGATTATGATTGTTTGAGATTAAATCAAGATATGCTGCCATAGCAATTAATGCCAAAGACCAACACTGCAAGTAGGAGTTCTTGTTTAAAGCTTTAAAGTCCTCATCAATCAACTGAGTCAAAAACATTGAGTCCACATTGAGTGACAAGTACTTGGCTGGTGATTTTATTTCATATTAATATTATATTCTAACATTAATCCTTAAAAATAAGTCATAAATACTGTATACTGTGTAAAGAGGGCATTTCATGAGGACCTAATCATTTTTTCAGCTTTAAGAGAAAGAATATTTCGAACAGTGACCGAATTAGTGTTGTACCTGTGTGTAAAAGAAAATCGGGAGTGTATTTTAATTCTGACCATCTTAAAATTGCCTAAAATGCAAAATTTTAGCCTGGTGACTGACCTGTGTTTGAGGAGCAGAGCCCGGAGAACACTGGATCTGTCCTCAGCTCTGATCTGATCAGAGATGATCATCGTCTCCACCACCAGATGGGCGATGCCGGGCAGGGAGTTCTGCTCGAGGTCCAGAAGGATGGCACCTGTGGATGGGAAGGTGCGGATAGACAAGGAGCAAAATTGACTGCTCATACTAGATTGTTTAAAATGTTTCCGCCTTTTCCAAGTAGAAAATGTCTGCATTTGGTGTTGATTAACAAAGATAAGTTTTGCTTCCTTTTGTATTTCATGTTTTTCCTTGTGTATTTTATTTCTACTGGACATGGACATAAATCATCTACCTTGCTGCATGCATGCAGGAGCTGTTTACCGTGTGTGATGGTGCGGCGAAGCTCCAGCAAGCTGCGAAAGGAGAGTGAGGCCACATGAGGTTTGCCCCAGCGATCTGTCTCCTCCTCCACATCCTCTTCAAACTTGATCCAGCGAGCTCGCTCCTTCCAACGCATTTCATGGTCCTTGTCTACGATCAGTTCGTTCAGCTCCACGAACAACTGAAGATGAAGTAGAGTGGAAACACAAAATACATGGCTGAACATTTCATAGATAATTATCAAAGATTACTTTTGGAATATGTTTATTCCAAAATCATAATCTGTATATAAGTATTCACCCAGTTGTCACCCAAGAAGTAACATCAACACTATACTGAAAATGTTTCAGGGATTAACACCTCTCAGCACACCTTAAGAATGAAACATTTCTCTTCAGGGAGTCTCAAGAAGAGTTTGATTTCAGATATCAATAATCATTTGAGTTTTTTAGGTTGTGAAGTGCAGTTTTAAAGTGCAAATTCATGTAGTTGAGTGTCTGGGCTGCAAACCTCATGAGTCTTCTTATCCGCTGCTCTCTTCTTCTTCTTCAGGCTGCATAGTGGTGTGGAACTGTTGCTGGCCCGGGTCATCTGACATCGTGATGACTTCTTTACTAGGTGGCGTCTCACCCCGGGGTTGTCCTCAAATCTGTGACCTGAACAGCCACAAGTATTTTAAACCAAAGTGCAAAGGATCAACATTGCTAAGCCACAATGTGTTGAGATTTAGAGGAGTAATTCAGACACCCACCTAACTAGGAACACTCTGTAAGCAGTAGCCTGAAATGCTCTTTTTTAATACTGCGAAAAAGTAAAACATCCTGTCTTACTCAGAAAATGTGCTCCATGCTGGAAAAATCAGAAATCGGATTTGTATGATTTGTATGCCTCTTTTAGTTTCCAACCGACAAATAAACATCCAATAATTTAAGGAAAAGGTCTGACTTTATTTATGGGTGAGTGAGAATCTATGTATGCCATGGGAAACTGTCAGAGGAGGTGGTTTTACCCCCAGTTCAAAAGTAATTTCATTTTCAATTTCCTTGACCCACAAATCATATTTTATTGAATTCAGCATGAGGAGGAGGTCTTTGCATTACAGTGAGGACCTGGCTATCATTTGTCATGTAAAAGAGTGGTAAGCTTGGGAAGTAACCTAATTTTGGATAAAGGAACTTGTACAGTAAATGATTAAGAATGGAAATGGTGGTTTAAAGTATGTTTACTTGATTTGATTTGATTTGATTTGATTTGATTTGATTTGATGATTATGATTTGGCCAAATTGTGACTAATGAACTAATGGGAACTACACTATGTTTCAAAGGGGTAACTTATCATTTATTATTAGGGTTATTTTTCAACCTGGACCCTATTTCTCCACATTTTTGTATCTAAGTGACTAATGGGGACAATTTTTGAAACTTTGAAACCAATAGAAGCAAAACTGGGCTGCAACGTAATCCTTTGGGGAAATTATGCATAATTGGTACGTCCAGTACATCCACTAGATCTTTGTTTAAAGCGTAACTTCTTTTTTAACCTAGAAAGAGCCACCAGCAACTATTGACAAAAACACATTAGGAGTTGCTGGTCTACCACTGCCTCAATCAGTGTTTGGACTGTCTGACTTTGGTGTTTAAAAGGATTAAAAAAATACCAAAATCGCACAATAACCCGAGTTAACCAAGTGATCGAGGCAGTAGTGGAACAGAGAAGTAAAATGTTTTGACAGTGGAGTCTGGTGGCTTTGAGCAGTAAAGTGTCTCTGGTTAAATAAAAATGATCTTATTCTTAAAAAAAGGTCCATCTCTGTAGGTTTCCTTCCAAGTCAACCTTTAACTACAAAACAAGTATATTTTCATCTTTGTCAACTATTTTCCAAAGAGTACCCTGATTATTTAGACAATTTTTCCACTTTCCAGCCAGAAGAGTTTCTATTAATTTACGTAAGTCTGAAAATAACTTGTAAATACAGTACATAATAGGTAACCCACTACAATAAACACTTTGTTGGCTTTATTTATTTTGGCAACGCTGGTAATGCAGCAGGGACTATTTAGAAATGTGTTCATGTGGATGTATTAAAACATAAAGTTAGGGTAAAGATCTGGGGGACATTTTAGAAACTGATATTTGCATTCAGTCTGAAACTGTAGTCGACCAGTCAAACTGGCCAACGGCTGAATATCATTTCTTACTGTCTTTTTTGATGTTTTACATGGGCAGCCTGAGGTGACCAAAGTAGAGATGAGAGAGAGAGAGAGTGTGTGTGTGTGTGTGTGTGTTTGTATGTGTGCATGTGTGCACACACTACAGTGTTCCATTCTGCTGCGTCATGTCTTCCTCAGGAAAACAGACTGAAATGGAATGAAATTAGGCTGCATTTCATTTTGTAGATTCTCCCAAGGGAAAAGCTCTAAAGGCTGCCTTCCTATGAACTGCTCCATCTGATCATAAGCTGATTTTTCTCACCACAGGGCAGGGCATGGACAGTGCAAATCACTCTAAGTGAAAACTAATTATTTTTGTTCCACTTCGTCCTCTTGAACTGGTGTCTGACCTAGGCAAAGGCCTTATTCTTGCAGAGAAGGCACATCACAAAGCCAAACTCTATGCTTAAAATACCAAAACACTTAAAACATCTACAGTAACCATGTACATGTGTGAGCATTACTACTTTTATTATTACCCATTAGAGCTGCGAGGTGGACCCTTCAGCTTTTCTCTGTTACTGTGGACAACATAATCTGCCTCACGACTGGTCTTGATTGTTCACTGTCAATGATAAGACACACATGTTCTAGATTCGATTTATTCAGGGGAGAACAAGTCAGCTAAGCTACCCTTTTGTAGCCAACCATCTCATTTTGATAACTGATCTATCTTTACTTTAGAAATAAAGTTAATCCCCAAAAAGACAAAGAAAATCCCTTCAATATCAAAAATCATAAGGGGATTTATTTGCTTGCCAGGTATCCATCCTTTGTGTCTTAGCCTGAGTGAAATGCAATTGTTGTGCAAATCTGATTTGCAACATATTTGTAACCCAATAACCAAACTTAGCAGCCATTTTTTTAATTTTTCATTGTGCAGTCTGCAAAAACATAAGCACACAATTGTTAAATAAAGAAAGCATATGTTCATGGTTATGTCATGATCCTTTGACATGCTTGAAAGGATCGTTTCTATATCAGAAGCATAGCTGAATTTGATATCTGAATAAAGTATTTAAATAAAAAATAAACTATAATTGCTGAATGTATGCTTGAAACTGAATTCAACAATCTTACTTGTATGAACAGTGCTACAGATTAGTTGCTCTGTCACTGTGCATCTGCCTCTCAAATATTTGCTTCTTGCCATAAAGTCATTATGATTCAACACTTTGCTATCATCTTTGAACCATCTTGTGAGTGTTTTCAACGGCATGTTAAATGGCTTGGGAACTAAATGCCATTTTAACTCCTGCTGAATACGCAACAGGAGTCAGACATGTGTTATGCTAGTGTCGGCTAATGTAGCCTCAAGATACTAGGCTTCAAGCAGAGATGAGGTGCAAGCTACAGAGGTGCTGATAGTATTTCATGAATTTGAAATGAAAGTTGAAGACGAGGTGAAATAAGCTAAGTGCCTGTTTAAATGTATGGGTTAATGGACATGGAATACACAGTTATCAATCATGAATCATCTGATATTAGCTTGATCTGCTATGAGATAACAATATGAAAACCAACATATTTTTCATTAGAATATGAAAGAGAAATTGTCAAGTTATAGTTCCTAACCAGTGTACCCATATTAACCCAGTTGGTGCCAGCTGTTTTCAGCTACATTTAATTCCGCCATAAGTAGAGCTTACAAATGTGCTAAGGCAGGGGTCGGCAAATAAGTTTGGACCCGGACCAATTTTTTTTCTGACAATTCCATTGCGGGCCATGACCATGCTTTCCAACTGGAAAAAAAAAAAAAAGGTTTTCTATTTTTTCTATTATATTAAGTAAAGAGGCTGCATGATGTTCTGGCTGCTGTTTTGTCACGTTACTTATCAGCTACTTTTCAATAAATGTTGTGAAATCTGTGGAATTGTTGTATTTTTGACAGAAAACATGAGGTTTAAAAGATATATTTAAAAATATATATATTTTAAAATAAATCAACATCATCTAGCGGGCCAGATATAATTGATGGCGGGCCAGTTTTGGCCCGCGGTCTACTAATTGCCGACCCCTGTGCTAAGGCATTGCATGTGCTACAACAATGCTTCATCACAGGACTGATGTGCCATGTTTCTAAATAGGGATGAAAATAGTAGGACTACACATTTCTGGTCAATGAATTGTCTTTCCGCTCTAGCTGTGGCCGATCCTATACCCAAATGGGTGCCACTGGATCAATATGAAAGCAGGAAACAGCAACAGTCAACAACCCTGTCAATTTGCTCAATAACGTGGTAACTTTCTGTGTGTGGTCATGAATGAGCCTTATATTTCCATTAATTAAGCAAGCAGCAAGCTACATAATCAATGGAAACAAGTGAGCTCCCGCCCAAAAACAGAATGAAATGCTTGTCCATGTGAATTTCCCATTGTGTTACAATTGCCTCAGAACTTCCGTCATTGGAAGCTTGACATAATTTTCACTACTGTCAAACTTCCATGACTTAAAACTTGCATTGAATGGACACAAGTGGTATGCTACCCAGCAAGAGCATAGGTGAATCTCCACAGAAACACAACTTCACACAACTTACGGACAGGCTCGAGTGGTGACCCCAGTTGAGTGTGGATTGACTCAAGCAAGTCATAGTCATCAAAATCCAAAACAAACTCTTCAAAGTCCAAAACCCCCTCCACAGTGGACAATGAGCCATGGCGCTCATTTAGGTTCTGCTTTGGGATGCCAATGCCTTTCTGGAGACTGCACAGACGTTCAGGACCATGGTGGTCAGTGCAACGCTTCTTATCAGAGCTCCCTTGCCCCTGGTTCTCCTGTCCCTCAATGTCTGTCATCTCCACGGTCGGTACCTCCTCCTATCCTCCTCTCTCTTAGTGGACACACTGCTCATCCAGGGCTTCCAACTCGTGAACGCCGTTGCCCGCTCTGAGTCACTGGTTTGATGAGACTGGGTCTTTGCAGGGACCACTAACCTACCTCTGTTGTACTGCTCTGGTTGAGCGAAAGAACCAATGTGTACAAATTTGTAAACCAGCTCCAAAGTTGCCTCAGGCAACCGAGAGAAAAATAGTTTCAGGGAGTCCAACTTCTGACAAAGAAGTTATATCAAGCAAGAAACAGGCAAAAACAAAAAAATCTTGTTTAAAAAAATAGTGAATCAGTCACAATAATCACCAACACACAAGATCCTCAATGTCACAAAAACCTTTCTTTTGCCTTAAATCCCAGCAAAAAGCAAAGTTGGAGCTACACCCTCAGACTCGAGCCCCCCTGCTGGATCCACGGTCAGAGAGATGCACAAATGGTAGCAACATTCGCTTTAGCTGCAACTCCAAACGGAAGTATTGATAAGGGATGGTCTACTTTGTGAGACCTGCCTGTCATCTGAATGGTAGTGGCGCCCTTTTTAATGATGTGCCCAGCCTATCGATCTTCGTGGCTGTTCGAAAGCCAACATAAAGTGGATTGGATCAGAAGAGTTGATGCCTTTCGTTTCCAGAGTGTCGCCATCACTCTTCAACCATGTGATGTGTAGGAGGGTAAAGGTCAAGATCCAAAAGGTTGGCATCTCCATCCGAATTGCATTAAACTGAAAGAACACACATATTCACCAAAAAGACACATGCAGAAATATATACCAAGAACTCTAAGTACACAAACACTACAAGTAGAGTAACAGAATAACACCTAGAACGAACCAGCTCCAGCACTCTGCTTAGTGTGATGCCATGGTGCTAATTATCAGAGCGAGCTGCACCATTCTTGTCCCTGGGTCTCCATGGAAACCATGTGTCCCCTGAGGTGTCGCGGTCTGACTCGTCTACAACAGGTGCATCAGTGTGAGCTAAACAGGACCCCCACTAAAACGTGCTCGCCATACTTATTATTATAACATATTTATTTATTTGCTTTTTCTCAAGACAAGAACTGTGTTTTAGTTACTTGTATTTTCAACAAAACAACAGTCATGACTCATGGGTGAAACCAGACAAATATCCTGTACTGCTCCAAGACAGCTTATAAAGCACTGAAAAACTTCATCATATCCCTCAGCACTGATTCCAATCTTTCTCTGATATTTGACTACCCGTTATAACAGGGTTGATGTCCCATATTCTGGTCACATGGAGAGAACTGAGCAAACTCCATTTACTGATGAGGACTATGAGATACTGTTGAAAGCCCCAGAAAAAAACTAGTAAGTAGTTAGATTTTTTAGTTCTTTATTAGTTTTAGTTTCTGTTTTAATTGGACTATATGGGTAATTTGTCAGGGGGCAAGAAGTTCAAAATAGGCATATTACAATACAAACACAACACTGTGTGATGGAAATTGACTCACAGTTATGCAGACATCCAAATCTCAATAAATATAGGTACCAATGCCTACTTATGCTTAGTGTGTTTACACATTTAGTTTAATTTATTAAATTAAGACTAAAATTTAATACATTTCTTGTATATTTTTAGAGTTTGTGCCTCTTTTCTGAGGTAAAGGACTGAGACAGCAGCAGAGAGCACACTACATGAACTCTGATTCATATCACACTTTTTTTTTCAAAGTGATGAGCATTGATTTGTTGTTGACCATTATGATTTCAGCAGGCATAGGTGACTATCACTGACTTGATCTTCTTCTCTCTCACCAGACCGCATACCCAGAATAGAACAGGGGGACATATAGTGGTGATATACATGGCCTGTCAATGTCAAACATCACTCCCAACAAATCCGATAGTTGTGTTTTGAGTGACAGTGGGTGCCCTGTTTTTTGTTTCCAGATGGTTTCTAAACAGTCAATGATTAGTCCGCTCTGTTAAAGCAGGAAAGGCCAGAGGCAGAGTCGCTGCTAGAGGGGAATCGACTGCAGCCTGTTAATTAATACCCCTGGATGCTGTGAGTTTTTCTCTGGCAACGCAAGCTTTTTCCCCATCTCTATCCTTTACTCTGCTTTTATCCTGTTTCTCTTTCTATCGTCTGCCACGTGTTATTATTTTTATTTAATATTTTCAATGCAACTTATGACGGTGAATAAATAATAATGAATAATGATTTTTTTAAAATAATGATAATAAAAAAAGAGTACATTCTGCATGAATGTGCCTGTGGATGTATAGAAAACCTGCAGCTATACTCTGGACACGTGTCCCTTTTGTTCCACACAGCCTATTTTTTAGTTGTTTTTTGTTCTATTTAGTGAAGTGAAGTGAAATATGCTATTTTAAGCAGTAATGTTATACTTACGTAGAAAATTTAGACATGCTTCAAATTATCTATATTTTTTCACAAGAACTTGAAAGGGAATTATTAAAATTTCATTTTGGCCAGCAGAGGGGGCTGCAGCGGGAATGTATGTGAAGAATCAGTTTCTTGAAGTGGAGATGAGGATGAGGTTAAATGTTATTTTTGGCCCTGATTGTGTTACTAATTTCTTCCATCAGCATTCTTGGCTGCAGTGAGCCTAACATTTAATAGGTGGTAATACATTGTTTTGATGCATTTTTTGTAGTTACTGTAATTTCTCTGCCCTCCATCCTTTGTGTTATTTCATTTGACACTTATTTCCAACAGTGTATGAGGGGGCCAGGAGCTGTGTGGGTTGATTTCATGAGACAGAATGTGTGGGACGGCCATAGTGGAGCCAAGTCACTGGCAGCAGAAAGAAAACTTGTCAATGGTTGTCACCATCACAGTAAGGGAGTCAATTCATGGTTTTGTTTTTTTAAACAACGTCAAGCAAAAATTACTGTTCCAGCATCGTGGATATAAACTAGGCTATATGGTAAACATATTACTGATTTTAAACTCGGTATCATATTCCAGATGAAGGACATTGTTTTCTGAGTTTGACATTGAAAGAAATGTTTGAAGAATAGTGTATAAACAGCATTAATATGCCGTAGTAAATATGTAGTCTTGTTGGTTCCAAGTAAAAATCTGTTGCATGAACTTTGTGATTTGAAAGTCAATATCTACATTGAAGGTTTGATTAAATAAAGCTCTTAATATTTACAAAATTCATTTTTTTTCAAAGCTACAAACTAAAGAGCAGCAGCTGCTGCTGAGTCATTATGTCAAGGAAAATTATCACTTTAGAAAAAGAAATACTTGGTGTGTGAATGAAAAAGTCACTGGGTGAAATCTAATATCTGTAATATCTCTTAATACACATATTAAAAAGCAAAAATATCAAAATAGCCAGTTTCTTTGTACTATTTATGTGTTTCATAGGCAGATTAGATCACTGTGCAGTAGTGTTGCCAGTAGAGGGTGCTGCTGTTCTGAATCCAGCCCTAAAATATCTGAAACATTTCTGGATATATTTCATATATTAATATATCAGATATTCTGGCAGAGACATTACCATGTCATATGTTATGCACAGTATAATAGGCCTATAACTGAACATTTACATTGCAATCAAAGCAGCAGAGGGAGTCTGTCCTCCCACAATACAACAGTCAAGACAACATCAAGAGAACGGAGCTCTCTGTCAGGTAGAATAGATGCTGACGACGTATTTCCTTTACTGTCTGTTGAGAAGGGAGACACACCAAGGCAAGAGGCTCACGTCACATCCATTTATGTGCACATCACAGTGCTTATGCATCTAAAAATTGTCTTTTGTTTTTTCTGTCTTTCTTTTTAATAATCGTCAGGCTTCTCTCTTCTTTCCTCAAAGTCATTTCATCTAATACCTTTAGTCTTACAAATATCTGGCAGTCTCATTTTGGGCTGGTACCTCATACACCATGAGTGCAGTGTCTAGCATTAAAGCAGGATTAAATTACTGGAGGATAACAGCAGCAGCCTTTGAAATTTGGGGAAATTAATCAGCAGCAGTAAACAGTAAACAACATGAGAATTTCATGCATGACTACGTGAACTGCTATAGAGACTTGACAGTTATATCATAAATATCCTCGCAACCACATCAAGTGCTGTCATGAAGGTCTGATGGAGAACCAGTAGAGCACAGTCACTGAGTGATATGAAACAACCAAGCTAGAAAAAGACACCACACAAAGATCCTTCCACAATGCTGTTGTGGTGTGGGCGAAAAGTAAAATTGAGTCATCTCAAAAAGTACATTTAGCAACAGAGGAAATCATCTCCAATTGCCCCCAAGGCTTTCATTTCTCAATATATAAATAAAAGAGAAAAGGTAAAGAGTAAAGAGATAGCAGAGACTACATGTAGCCTGGCTCCAAACTGCTGCCCACATTTCTGTTGTTATCAACAAATGTCTGCCGTTGTGCTTATTGACGGCCGGTTCCCTGGTTGTAAAAGTGGACAAGCCAGTCAGAGCTTTGTGGGTGGAATTAAGAATCTTCCATGTTGCATGGGATGAGATTGGCACTACAGATATATATGATAATAATGATAATCGAACTAACATGATTGGCTGCAAACCTAATCAGATACACCGTTAACCAAAAGGCCTCGTGGTTATATCTTACTTACTTTTCATGTCATCCAGGTCAGCACTGGCCAACATCTGGGCCTCAGCCTCATCAGTGGGCACCTGCTGGTAGACAGCCGTCTCCAAAGCAGTCATGCTGCCGATGCAGATCCGCTCTCGCAGGTCATAGTTGCTCCGCTGGGCACCTGCCATACGATGATGGACGGGCTTCCTGCGGAACCAGCCACGGGTCGTGGTTGAACTTGAGAGATCTGATCCTGGGGGAACACTGACAAAAAGAAAAGATACATATTGTGTTGTGTTAAAATTCTTACAATATAGATAAAAGATTCTAAATAATATAAACTGCTCTTTGTTGTGCCTCTTGGTTGCATTGCTGTCTCTTCACCAGTAGAGGGCTTTACAACACAGCAACAGGCCAGGATCTTCCTCAGCAACCCTCTGAGTCATCCTCAGCTGCAAACACAGCTACACAATCTTGCATGGCACAGGCATGATGGTGTTTCTGTGCTTTTACTCAACCAGGCATTAGCAGAGATAACTACTTCCCAGCAGCAAACTCCATACATCAGTTATGAAAACAATTAAATCATATTCTCATAGTCATGCATGTTTTCAAGGTAGATGTGCTAATATCTACTATATATAGGCCATTAGTGTTGATTTGTTTGATCCTAATGAAACATTTAAGTTGCTAATGTAAAGTTCACATGCATACATCTGAGCCTCTGCATGAAATTAGAGCAGAACTTAAGTGTTTAAGAGTTACATTTAATGCTGTGAGTCAGATTCAAATTTACTGTTATTAAATCCAGCTTTGTATTTCTTTCTTATACCATGACCGACTAAAAAAAAAAAAAAAAAAAATTCATTATTCATTTCTGACTGGCTGGCAGGAGGCAGTTAAATTTAAAAAACAACGCAGTGTGTCTTGAACCAGTCTACGGTAAACCAGTCCCGAGGCATATTAAACTGCAGGTAACCATAGCAACGCACTTTTGTGTAACGTACATTTCATTTCACATTACCAGTAAACCCTCCCTGATAAAATGGACGCATAACTTGACTATAAACAACCTTAAAAGCTGCATAATTTATGTTTCATATCAATCATAATGGACTAAAAGACAGCGTTACATGTGAAAAGAGCCCAAAGAGAATTATCACCCCACCCTGCTGTTCTCCTCAGCTCTATGGAGCGTTTTAGCATCTTCAAGCTGATTGTTTTATGGCCCACAACTTCACTTCATTCTCATAGCTCTCATCAGTCTTGTTTACAGCCACAGCAGACAGACGTTTACGGCAAAAAAGCCCTGATAAACCTGCTCCCTGCCCTGCATCACGCCGCAGATCGACAAAGTTAGAGACGAGCTGGTGGAGGTAGTGTAACATTTAGCAGCTAAAGAGACAGATATTTAACAGATATAAGAGCCAAAAGAAGAGTAAATAGTGGACTGACAATTTCCAGGTGGCCAGCACTCACAACTCCGAATGAAGCAACTAATGTGCTCTGTGTCTGCCAGATGATTAACGTGGATTAGCTCGCTAAAATGTTAGCCATGGCGATTTTAATTTGATTTGATTGAAGACAATTGAACAATCACAGCTTGTTCAGCTGCCCAATAAGAATAAAAAGATTGTTTTGTGGTAAAGGATAAAACAATATAGCCACTTGCAACAGACCTGTCTTACAGCATCTAGCTATAGTAACAAAAGCACAGGTGTTAAATGAATAACAATAAAATGAATGATTCTGGTCTTTATTTATCCACATGGAGGCAGCAGGATAAGTTATCCATCCAGCAGACACATGGAAACATTATCCTCCTCCTTTTATCTGTGCCTTAAAGGCTGGCTCTTTAGCTGCTAAATGCTAAAGAGCCAGATATCTCACTAGCTAGCTATCTAGCTAACATGCTAATGTGTGTTGTGTGGTGCTGGGCATGTAGCATACAGTTACAGTTTATTGGAGCTGAAAACTGCTTCTGCTGCTGAAAACAAGGTGAAGACCAGTGAGAATGACTGTTGCATTAATTTTGGTCTGGAAAGCAAAGCAACTAAGAGATGCTTAGGACACGAGGGCTCATTAAGGGTGGCAGGAACTACAGTCAGGTTAGTCACTACAAGCCACACCGTTCACATTACCCATAATAATTTCATTTGTTTATATAAAAATATTGATAATACTGCAGCATATCCGAAACCCTCTTTTATAACCGAAGCAATGCCACTATACCTACATGCACTTCTACTGAGATCATAAACTCATGCACACAACAGTCTTCTGTACAAACAGAAGCAACTGGAGATGTTGTAATAGCTTACCTGCTGCAAGCAGCTTCCTCTTCATCCTCCTCCACATTCTGTCCAAGAACAGCAATTCCCCCATTATGAGTCTCCCCCTTTATCAGAGTGGGTGCAGCTTTCCTCGGCAATGGATGTTCTTCGTTTTCCATGTGAAAAGCAGTGAGCGGGAGGGGTTCCTCCAAGTCCTCTTGGCTCCCCAAACTAAACTGAGAGGAAGAGGAAGATCAATGAGAGGGGGGGAATATGCCAACATGTGATTATATCTGTCAAGTTGTTAAAAAAAAAAAACACAGACAGCTAAGCGGTGTTTGATTGTATCTTGCCATCTTTACACTATGGAGGTCCTACTGCTCCTCAGTCTTATTTTACCTGTGGTTGGATGTCAGGTAGGTCTGTGGGTGTGGCAGCCATCCCCTGTCCGTCTGTATCAGACTCCGCCTCTTCCTCGTCTACCTCCTGGATGGTGGGTGTAACATCGGAGGGGGGCAGAGAGGTCTTTTTTTTCTTCCGCTTCTTTTTGCGCTTTCTGTCCATGCTGTGCACCCTCTTGCGTAGACGCTGGGGCAGGGGCAGGTGGGTAGATAATGGGTGGTGTGTGTGGTGAAATGTGTGTCTGTGATCTGTTTGAAACAAGATAAAGTATAAGTATCAAAAGTACATCATCATATAAAATGTTCAATTTATTTCCAACAGTGTCATAACAGTGTCGTACAGTGTATCATGCTTTGTCCCAAAGTATAAGGGAAGTCTGTCATTAATATTTCTGTGAACGAATACTATTTTAATTTTAATATGAAACTAAACTGATCTCTCCTCAGGATGACAGCAGCATTACAGGAGGTTTTAATTATAATGTTGATGATGAATCCTCTCTGCACAATAAAGTAGGTCATGGAGTTCCACAAGGTTCTGTGTCTGGACCAATTCTATTCAGCTTATATATGCTTCCTTTAGGCAACATTATTAGGAATCACTCCATTAACTTTCATTGTTATGCCGATAATACCCAATTCTATTTATCTATCAAGCCTGATGAAACCAGTCAGTTAGCTAAACCTCAAACATGCCTTGAGGACACAAAACCTGGATGACCTGCAATTTTCTGATGTTAAACTCAGAGAAAACTGAAGTTCTTGTAATTGGACCCAAACACCTCAGAAACTCTCTATACTTAGACTTTCTACAGATATAGTTACTCTAGATGGGATCACCCTGGCCTCCAGTTCCACCATAAAGAACCTTGGAGTTATCTTTGATCTGGATACATCCTTTAACGCCCACATAAAACAAATAAAACAAAGGACTGCCTTTTTTCACATTGCACAACATTGCAAAAATCAGGTGCATCCTGTCTCAAGCAGATGCAGAAGAACTATGTGTATCCATGTGTTGCAATGATCTTTGTAATCTTTTTAATAATCTAGATTGGATTAGTGGAAATTCTCGTTATCAGGCTGCTTGAATAAGTCCCTTAGGACTTTGCAGTTGCACGTGTACTGACAGGTACCAAGAACCATCCCTGAACCATCTGTATACACTCATATCACATCAGTGCGTGTTACTAACTTAGCTTTTTCCCCTTTTGTGCTTTTTCATGCTGCAGGTTTGCATGGATCGTGGCTACATATCAGCGACTGGTCAAGCCTGTTAGTCATACCTCCATTAAACTTTACAGTTACAGTTATCATCATTTTATTGCTGCTGTGCATCTGTGTCTCTCTCTATCAATCTCTCTCTATCTATTTATATCTATTGTTGGGTCTAATCCCTATTAAACACACATGCATTAATAGAGAAATGCACTGTTTAATAAACATCGACGAAAGCAGCTCTATATAATCTTAGCCACGATTATCTCCTAGCAGAGCATGTGGTATTCATCTGCTAATCTCTGTAATACTGTTACACCAATATACTTACACTGAATCTGGTGCCATGCTCTAAATCTGATCTCTTAATATAACATGACTCAAACTATGATAGGCAAGGTCAGCATCAGATTGTATGCATGTGTGTGGCTCATTGCCGTTGCAAAGCTGTATATTTGGTTGATGTAAAACATCGACGACAGTGTTAGATGAAAGATTTAAGTAATTAAAACTCATCCTGAGGGGAACGTTTGTCATTGCACCAAATTTTAGGGCAATCCATCAAATAGGTTGACTAGATATTTTGCTAAAAACCAAAAACCACAAAAACTTCATGATGGTGCTAGAAGAATCAGGGAATCACCAAAGTGAGTGGGGTTTGTCCTCTGGGGACCATGAATGAATGTCCAAAGTGCTGGGCCGACACATATTGGCTAAAGTTTAGACACGTTTTAAGAGTAGAACATGTGACTACTCAATAAAATAATAATTATGAAAATGAGTAGCTTGCTTTTTGAAAATAATGTGGATGAATACTATGTACTGGATTACACAACAGTTTGTGAGTGACACTTTTTGTGTACATGTAGGTATAATGTGAACATAGTAGCTTTGCTTACATTCAAAGTCTTTCTCAGTGTAGTGTCGGCCCATCCTGTCTCCACTGGTGGAAGCAGAGTCACTGATGATGTCTCCAAAGCGCTCCACAGACAGTGCTTTCTCCCAGTTCTCCTCCTCCTCTTCTTCTTCCTGTTCCTCCACTGATCCTTCCTCATCTTCCTCCTCCACCTTCACCTGGAGCAGGATGGAGAGAAAGAGGAAACTTGAAAAGAGCCCAGGAATAAAAAGGCAATGAGGAGAGAGCAAGAAGCATTAAATTAAGTACATCACGGAGAGCATCAGAGGAAGGATAAAAATGTTGACATCTTCATATATAGCATGTCCTGTCACAATCATTATAGCTTAGGATGAGTCATATTCACTGTGATGAATGAAGACCAACTGTGCATGCAGAAAGCAGTCACCATTGCTGATTGCATGATGATTACATGAATTGTGCTGCTCTGATTACTGTATTATATGTACTATAAAGAGTAATGCAGTCAGGCATTCTTTTAGCATAAAGCAGCTAGGCTCTGACATCAAAATAACAGCCACACAGGGAGCAGATTCACCTTAAATCAAAGTAAAATCCTAATCCAGGATGAAAATAGAACAAATAAATGTGTCTCAACACAATGCATTCAAGTATTTATCATTGAGGATAGCAAATTATCTACCCTAATTTAAGCAAAAACCCACCACAGCTGGCCCCCAAACTGTATTTTGCTTTGTATTTATCATATGAGAAACCTAAAATAATTTTGCTTCAGTACATTTGGCACATGGTGTCTGCACATCCTCCACTTCATGTATAGAGGACATCAAATCAATACAACAAAGTGCTAAGCAGCAAAGAACTAATGCACTAGACAGCCCCTGGAGACAGTGGAGGCTGGAGGGAGTGTCCTGTCAGGGCCATTTGGTGCCTCTGATAGGTCAAATCACTGGGACAGGCTGCTTCTCCTGCTTCAGATTGGTGCTGGCACGGTGTGCACTCTGGCTACTGTTCTGTGGTCTCAGATTTCTCTATGCCAAGGCTCCATTACTTCCTAATTACCAGTGGGATGAAGGGACAGGATATGTTTAATGGTCCAAGCTACCTATCTACACAAGGCAGAGGCAGATGAATCCAGACTGAATATAAAAGGATAATTTTAAATTGAGTTTTGTTTATTACTTAAGGTGCTCTATATTCCTCCTATATTCTAGTTTAATTTCTCCTCACCTCCTCTTTACCTTGCTCTGGTAAGGACTGTTTATTAGTGCAAGACCCCAGAATTTAATAATCCTTATGTAATGAAAGAGGGAATAATACTCGCTAGCTGAAGCCGTTATTAGGGTAAAGGCACTTTTTTTACACCATTTTTTTTTTTCCTTCGCTCAAGCTCCATTGGTGCAAATGACTCAAAACTCTTTCATGTCAGCTTTGAAGTCAGTCTGGGCGGAGGGACACAGGAGAAGGGCAACCCCAGCCCAGGTGGTGGAGGCACAATGTGAATAGGGTTTGGATAGACAGACAATGGAGTACAGTGATTTCACAGGCCCCAATGGCAATCGGAGATATCACAATTAGCATGTTAACAAGTAAAATAAGAACAGACCTCTTATGTGCACTGAATCTCTGCGTTCATCCAGACACTGAACATCAATTCATCGTGTCTGATGAAAAATGTTGGTGTAAGACAGAGAATGAGGCTATGGGAGAAATAAATAAATACATCATATGTGGAAGCCTGCAATTAGTCATCAAAAGTATTATTAGCAGAATTACAAAAGCAAAATTGTTTACGTTTTAAGGGATTTTATTCACATAATATGGCAGAAATGCTGTAGGTCCTCTGCCACAAAGTCTTCCATGTTCAACAGCAATGTTTCTACAGTAGCCCAGAACGGACAAACTAAACACTGGTTCTAGATAGGACCTTTCGCATTTTTCACGGGCAACCACTATTACTCCTTCACACTCAGAAGGAGATTGTGAGGTGACAGGGTTGTAATCAGTAACTACACTGCTACATGCCACTAAATTCTACACACCTTTAACACCAACATCAGTAGATCAGTGTGCATAAGTTCACTAGTTTCTCAAATAAATATTACCTGTATTTTATGTTATCATGGTTGACTGGTTTACTGGTTTAGGTTTGGGGCTATTACCTGGCTAAAACAAGGCACTGATTAATCGAGAAACTGAAGAAAACTCAAAAGAATAATGAGCTTTGACATGTTGTATAAACCCATTGGAGTGCAAAGGATTTATATAATCCATGTTCACTCAGTTGTGTTGCCAACATGGAAATTGAAATGTCCTAATATTTAATATTGTTATAATGAATGCTGGATAAGAGCTCTCATGTCATCTCATCTGATCCTGTTTGCCGTGTGTGTTGTTTACATCAAACAAAATGATATCTGATGCATGAAAATTCAACAAATTTTGTGGCTGGAGTCGCCACTTCTAATCAGTTATGAGGAGGGGGAGGCTTCCATTAAAGCAGCCTGATCATCTGTGACAAGCCACTTTTCAGTTCAAAACATGTCTGACCTTTTCTCATGAACTGCCCAACTTCTACTGCAACATTAATATTTCATATTTAATGGAATGCTGAGCCAAAGAGATGCATTAAAATATTCATCAGCTGCTGACTAATACGGATGAGGGTGTGTGTTATTTCTTTGTCAGGATCAAATGCCTTCAGTGGCCAGGAAAACCCTCTGGAGTGAGGGTATACTTGGGTTATTTCTGTCTAAGACATTGGGTGTAGAGTTAAAGGTGGGTTAGCGTGACTGTTATTAGGTCTAATATCAAGGTTAGAGATTGTAATTAGGCTCAAGTTTAAAGAAACCTGCAATTAAAGCAATGTGGTTAATGTTAGAGCAAGGTTCTAGTAACATTTTAACAAGTGAAACTCACCAACAGTAGAGACTATTGTCCTGGAGTACCTGGATAGCTAAACATAGTAGAACATATACACACATAAACCTGCACACCAACTGACCAATTAGTCTTTCACTCTCCCAAATCCACAATACCTTCAATGCTTCTTATTTTATTCTATATACAATTCTATATACCAAAAGTGTATGCTTAAAAATGGGAGAATACGTCAGTGCATTTGTTTTGCTGTTTGCGCAAAAGACACTGTACATCCAGAGGGAGCTCTGAGTAGAGCCGCTGCTTCTTTGCATTGAAAGGAGCCAGCTGAGGCGCTACGGGCGACTGATTAGGATACATTCCAGGCACCTCCCTTCGAAGGTGCTCCTCGGCATTCCCCAAGAGGAGCTGGAATGCAATGCAGTGCAATGCAGGAAGAGGGATGTCTGAAACGCCCTGCTAAACCTGCTGCCACCACGACCTGATCCCGGATAAGTGTAAGGAAATTGATGGCCAGACGGACGGTCGGACGGATGGATGAAATACACTGTACACTACCTGCTCAACACCAAACTGTAGACAAAGTTAGCAACTAACAGGTGAACACGGTGAAGCATTTAGCAGCTGTGGAAGCCAAAGCTAAAAGGACAATGAATATTGGTCCTAAAATTAATGGAGCGACGCATGCTAGCTAGTTTAGGCAGACCACTCAAGCTGCATTGCATATGCACATGTGACATGCCTCACACTAATCACCATCCAAACACTGCAAAATTCCCATCTCTCCCTCTGCTCTGCCAATGCCAAGCATCAGCATCATCACCTGTTCTTCAGCCAGATATTTGCTCATTACTGTTCAATATCTCTATGTATATATCTGCTGGAAGTGATGAGGTCAGAGCCTAGACGCCGAACTCTAACTGTATTCTGCTGCTGCAATAAACATTTAAACGTGAGCTGTCTGAGTGAAATGCTAATGTTGTGTTAACAGCTGGTTTCCACTGTCACAAAGAGGCCAACAAATTGGTGAATGCAGGTTTAGAATACAGTGTACTGTATGTACACAAGTAAAGGCGAAGTAGCCCCACACACACATTGGTTCACCTGCACATGGACAATGATAGCTAACACCTGGTAATAATAATACAGCTAGTATAGAGTGGTATAGAGAATCCAAACATTTTTGAGCACCACAGGTGTTGATCAGCATAATTTAATAAGGTTAAGATGGTTGTAGGTTAATCCAGATGCCATCAGCTGATATTGGGACAGCTGCCATGACAAACGACCAAATGCATGAGCTTTAAAATGTTCAAAACAAAGTTGTCTCTGTCTTTATGCTGAGCCAGATTTCAGTGCTGATGCTTACGCTGTCACTGTATGTTTGTCGTTCTTCAAGCAGATATTGTAGATTTACATTCCATCAGTCAGTTTAAAATGTGAAACACATTACTTAGTGAGCACCTCTCTTATTAAAATTCATGCTGATGAAAATATGCAATCATTTTTTTTGTTTGTTTTCCTCTGCAGATCTCTCTGCTTTCTGTTGCTTCCTGCTCGTTTCATTTAGCAGTTTAAATTCGCTTCCCACTCCCTTCATCCCTTTATCGTCGGCCTCTTTGATTGAAGGAGCTGGCACACTTCCCAGACAAACAAATCACAACTAACATAAATATCAGTATCAGTGTTTTTCTTTGCTTTTTCACTGTGCAGCTGATGTTTATGAGAAATTATTTTTAAAATGTTTGTATCATTACTGAAAGTGACTTGTGAATGTGGCTAGTTTTCCTTAATTATGGTCCAACATGCACTAAAACACATAACAAACACAATTATTTCCTATTTCCTAGTGACCTCATCTACAAAAAAGTCAACTTTGTCAGACCTACAGTATATTCTTATTCCTAATTGGTGAGTGAGACAAGTGAGAGAAAAAGTATGTGAAGGCATTAAATCTCTAAATCTAAGCCTTTAGTATACAGTTTTTTTAATACATTTTCCTCTTTAGCTCTAAGATTTTCATTCAAATTTCAGCATTACAAACTGAGTTTGACATTTCCTACTGTTGCAGCTTCACATTAAAAGCATTTATCTAGAGGAACACAAGTAATCATGCGAGATGTTACGTGTTAGCCAGTGAGATTGACACTGGCCGCTATTGTTCATAAAAAAAATTAAAAAAAATGTGTTCACAAAATAAGATGAGTCATTTGTTTGACAGTGAATATTGCAGGGAGCACTGGAACAAGAAGGAGCAGCCACAGTGAGCTGTTAGATGAAGAGCTGCCAGTGAGGCTGCACACCTCCAACTTCTCAGCGAGGTAACCAACTCCTTTCAACGTGCCCTGCTGTTTGCAGACACATGCTGTGTGCAGCATAAAATCAGATCACAGTTGCTCACAGAGTGAAGGATATATATAGGACTTCTTTATTAAGACAACAACAGTTTGTTTTGCTTCCCTAGAATTCTGGGACCTGTAGTATTAAACTCAAATCTTAAGGATTACAACTTCAAATCTTTTTCCAGTTTGTCTTTTCTGTATTAGGTCGTTCCACTCTCCATTGAAGCTTTGTGATGTCCAATATTCAAACAAACAATCTTTTTTCAGCTGCTCGAATGGAAATATTCTAGATTTCCTGGACATTGATTTAACCCGTACAAACTGTTCATATTCAATGCCTTTACAGTATGGTCCGGGTCCAAGAAAATCCTCATAAAAAGTGTCTATACCAAATTTTGAACTACAGATCTATTTAGAATATATAAAAAGCCTATCTGACATTAATAAATTCATTATTAATCCTTCATTTACAATTAACCATTGCAATCATTAGACACTGTCCTTACTTACTGACACATCCTTCTCTAAATCACTATCAGCTTCTTCATCGTGGAAGAGCTGACCAACGGCCTGTTGAATAGTAAGTCTTGCAGCCATAACCTCTGTACCTTTGTCACTACTGCTTGGTAACAGAATACATGATTATAACTGTGTTGGTATTGATGTAAAAGTGTGGTATGAATGTGTGTATTGAGAAAATTATTTGTGTGTGTTGTTACATTGCAGGTGCGAGTGTCTGTGTCGAGGCCCCCTCTGTATGACCTTTGTCCCCCCCGACTCTGTCACCACTGTCCCATAAAAATACACACAGAGATAGAATATACAGTTTGACTGTTTCAAGGTTCCCCAGAACAAACATTTTCCTTGATTTGTGGGTCTAAAATAAATCTCAATAGATCTGGGTCAAATTTGACCCGGAACAGCTTCAATGTACAAACATTTGTAGCACCTGTACAAAGGTATAAAGTTTTAATATATTTTAATTTTTGCATACTTTGGGTCACTTTGGGAGAAAGTCATCAAATTTCAGATTAAAAGAATGAAATGTAGGGTATTTTTTACTGCTGTCAAATGTCAAAACAGGTCAATTTTGACCCGAACAGTATGTAAGGGTTAAACACATTGCCCACCAAGATCCACAGGTTTGAACAATGTTTGGCTGCACAACAGGGGTTTGTAACAATTGGTCCAGTATTGGATCACTAAGCCTGCAGAGGTTTATTCATTTTTGATGAAGCTTTTAAAAAGGGTTTACTACAATGGCCAGTGGAGCTCAAAGCAATAAAACTGCTGAGAATAGATAAAACACAATTAAATGCAGAAACACCACAGTTCTTGATGCATTACTAGCACCACCACCTGTAGACCATGACCAAGACCATGTCTTCAACTCAAGACCAAAACCACCAACGCCCATAAGAGGATCTCTTCAAAGACTGCAGCTGATGTGAGCTGACAGCAGCTGGCGATGTTTCTGTGGCAACCAAGACTCTGCTGGGTCAGAGGAGGTTCATATCCTCCATGCACACATACCCTCGCATCACACCAAAAAATCAATAAGTTGGTCGTAGTTCAGAGTGGCATCAATCAGCTGTAGGAGGTGCAAAGAAGCTGTTGTCTCTCTCTATGGATGCTGTGTGTGTGTGTATTTTAAGTTGAGTGCACAAGTAATTGAGGGTAGGAAATTGAAGGGTCCACTTATGTAGCCAAGCATTCAGCCTATTATTTCCTTCAAATCAGTGTCACAATATGCTTTGCACACTGGGGATGACATGGTTCCCCACTGCACATAATAACACGTCACTTACTTAGCTGGCAGAACGATTTCTCCCTGAGAACACACGCTAATCTGTTTCACTGGAATAACAGCTAGAGAACATTCTGTTATGAAGGACACAAACATTTTCCATAGACCCATGCGTGACTCATCCCTGTGTTAAGACACTGAAGGGAACAATTCTGTCTTGAAGACATTTCAGTGGACATTTCATTCTAGATACTCATTAAATTGTTGCCTGAAGGCATCCTGTTCCTTAAACTCTTGACAGGGATAAAGACCCGGACCCACAGCAACATTCAAAACACCAACATTTTATTGTAAAATCAAAACATTCGAACAGAGTTTCTCTAATAATAGATTCATTAACATTAGAATCATCAAGGGGTCATTGTTATCCCCATGGCGTTATTAAAATGTATGTGACACTGGGTTTTAGGGTTGTATTAATCACCTTGTGAGTTATCGGTGCTGTGAGTTAAAAGTCCAGTGTGTAACAACATTTAAGGATATCTATTGACAGAAATGGGATATCATAATCATAACTATGTTTTCATCACTATCACCTGTAAATAAGAATTGTAATGTTTATGTTACCTTATAATCAGCCTTTTATATCTACAGAGGGAGTGGGTCCTCTTCCATGGAGTCCGCCATTTTGAACCACTTTGTTTCTACAGCAGCTCAGAAGGGACAGAAAATACTGGCTCTACATAGATTTGTGTTTTTTACAAGTTTCACGGTTCACAGTTGCACTATGCAATGTTTTCTAGCAATGGGTATTGTTTAAAGGTCTTTTGATAAGCGGGCTGCTATCTCACAAGCTACAGCTAGCTATATTTGATAGATATAAAAGAGAAAGAATAGCAAAGTAGTTTGTGAGTGAACACTAAAATAAGGTATAAATAAAATGGTGGCATAAGAAATAATTACTAGAAATATGGCGAGTAACTGGTCCTTTATATGTGACTTTTTCCGTACCAGCACCATGTGCAGCCAGGACTTTTTAATACTAATAGTGTATCCAAGTTTAATATTCTGGTATTGTGCTTTTATTTTGTCAATATTCTTCCATTCATTTATCCATTCTTCATAGCAGATGATTCTGTTTGATGGAGATCTGATTATGTTTGTGAATCTGTGCTAATTTCAATGTGTCAATAAACATCAAACTAACATGAAAACATCAGGCAGTGCTTACTTGAGTTCAAACTGTCTTTTTAACAGTCACATCAAAAATGTAATTTGAAAGAACTGAAAAAGGCCCTTTGTTTTTTGACATTTATGATACACTTGCTGTTTCAAAGGGCAGCGCTGGCCTGAGGCTTAGAGGAAAAAAAACAACTACAACCAGATTCTTCTTTTTGAGAAGAATGTGCGGAACACAAAATGCCAAATGCAACAAATAGTTGTCGTGTTTCAGCGTAGTCTATACATTTTACCTGATTCACTGGCATTGCTCACTGAAATGCGTTAACACAAGCACGAAGCATTTTCTTATCTGTCAAACAGGCCTTTTTTTCCTCACTCCAGCCACACTACCAGTATTAAAGTCTCTTCTATACCTACTGTAACTTTAAAGGACTTCTTTATTGGCTTACTGAACACGACTCCATTGTACAAGCTGGCATAGTAACATCTCCTACACACTTATTGTGCAGATTTCTTCTCTTCAGATATTTGGCATAGTAGTTTTTCTCTTGCAAAGTCAAACCCTCCTCCACTTCTCAGCAGTCCACATTTGCATATCAATTTTTCCAAAATAAACTATTTTCCCTCCTTCACTCCACTTACTTCCACATCCCACAATGCAAACCAACCCTGCCATTTAAAAAGCACAAATCATATTATTTTTCTTGCCGTCAGTGTCTTTGCATACTGCATAATGCAGCCCAAACCTCACATAAGTATGCCCTGTTTATTGTTATAGCCAAGACAGAATGACCACAAATTCCTCATTCACAGTGTGTGCATTAGAAATGAAGGTGACAATGATTAGCTTAGCTTAGCATAAAGACTGGAAGCAGGGCAAACAGCTAGCCTGGGTCTCTACAAAGTTTAAAACATATTCTTACCAGCACCTCTAAAGTTGACTAATTGACATGCTGTGTACACGTGTGATAAAGGACAATTTGTGGTTTTAGGGTTAGTCACATACTGTACAGTATCTGTTCCTTGAAGAACAACAGACACTGTACATAGACACTGTCACTAAGAAATTGTTGCAGCAATTTCCAACCAAACAAAACCAACCAACAAAAATAAATGAGGTGTTAATTAGTAAGCTTTGAGCTATTGGTAGGTATTATTGAACTCAGAGAGAGATCGCTGTTTCCCCTATTTCCAGCCTTTATGGTAATCTGCTAACCTTTATGCTAACTAAGCTAATCAGTATGGATCTTCTCAGCAAGAAAACAATCACCAAATTACCCCAAATGTCACACTATTCTTTATAATGCACATGTTCACTGATTTTATGAATTTGAAAGAAATGCACAACTCAACTAGAAGGGTGCCATGAGGGCGTAGACCTCCACTAAGACCAATAGTCCAGTTGTATCCAGTGATATTTGAGGTGGTTGTTATGTTTTGCTGTACATTTTGTCATTACACCCATCCATAATTAGAACCAAAACACATGCATAAAGAGTACAACAGCAGGAGCCCACGTTTCTGTACTTGCCACAGGGACGCTGCCACTGTTCTTAATCACTTAGTCACCTGGGAGAGCTCTCAGGTCTAATTAGGGCAATTCAAATCAAACTGAAAGCTGTTGACTTTTTTCACAAGGTTGTACTATTCAAAGCACTGGGGTGGATGGCCAAAAGGCAATAAAACTGCACAGAGCGCAGAACTGAATAGCTGTGAGTTTGTGCACTGATTTTCAAGAAATTTTGACATTAGAGCCGCACAAAACCACGTCACACATTGATGTTTGCAAATGGGATGAAAGAATAACTGAAAAAAGTGAATTTTTATACTTCACATCACCAAACAAAAAGAAAAACCTTAAAATAACTCTTACCTGTTGTAGGTTGATCAACACATCTATCTCTGGGGCATGACCTCCTGTAGCCATGGGGCCTGGCGTGCAGCCAGTGGGTGAAGAATAGCTCTATGACGAAGACAAGGGCCTGCAGAAACGACGGCTAGTGTGTCTGGGGTTAAATGGAGGGACTGGGTATGCTGTTGCTGTGGGGAAGGATTTGTTTGGGAAAGATGTGACTGGATGAACAGCCCCGTGAGGTAAAGGATAACAGGGGTAGCAGGGTCAGGTGGGGTTAGTGCAGTTGGGAAAGGGGAATAAGCAGGAGAGGGAAGGAGGGAAAGATGGGGTGCAGAGCAGCAGGAACCTGGGGAGGGGGGGCAGGGATCAGCCTTTCTCTTTCACGGTTGGGGATCCAGGAAGCCTTTGGGGTGGCATAACCTGCAGGAGAGTGGACATGAGGAATATATAAGCAACTGTTGACAGTAACTAAGTACACTTCATTTCAGCAAATTAAATGTGAATCAGTGCATTACCTTCATGTGACCAGGTTACATAATTAATTATACAACAAGTAGGTCCAACCAAGCAATCTGATTGGTCAACTAGACATTTAGAATGTGCTCAAATCAGCATGACAGCACACCTCGTTAATATACGTATGTACCTCGTTACCTTGTGTACCTTCCCACCCAAACTACGCTATTGTGTTTTTTTTATTTTTATTAATATCTTATGATCCACGTCTTCACTGTGGTGTTTTTATAAGTTGTCATGGCGATAGAGTGGGCATTATCCCCTGTTTGGACTCAAAGTGAGGGTGTTGTCACACCCATGTCACCCCTGTTCTTTCTTTGTTTTTTAATGCTTTCAACTTCTGGTATCTCAGTGGAGAACAAAAATGTAAACAGTATGTGCTGAATAACATTTGTTTTGCCACATTACATTATCAAGAGTATTATCTGTAACATTTTATCCCATGCCCAGTGCTAATATATACATCTCCTCTCTTCTCTCAACTACACAATTATGCAAACACTAATATTTATTAAGACTCTCTTGGTTGGCAGCAGTACCATCTGAAGTGTCCACCTCTTCCCTGGCAACATGGTGACACTTTTTATATTTTTGTTACCTTTAGAAAGGGCAAGCTAGCTGTTGCTAGCTTCTAGTCTTAGTTAAGCTTACAGGCGGCTAGCAGTATCTTCATATTTACCCTACAGACATGAGAGTGGTACCAATCTTTTCATATAACTCTTGGCAAGAGAGAAAGTGCATTTCCCCAAATTTCTAAATATTCCTTTTAGATCTCTACGGATCTACATGTAGAAGAAACTGTATTTCAAACAGTATCTGAAAGACCAAACATTTAGCAGGCATCATTAAATATGAATTAGAATTAAGGCTTATTAATAGATGGACTATCTTGGGAAATACCCATCTCTGAACTTACCACCTAAACCAGAGCTGTCGCTATATAGGGCTGACATGTATTCCCCCTGTCAAGCAGTCTGGAGATGCCCATCATAAATGAATTAGGTATATTTTCATCTGGATGGTATAACCAAGCCTTGGAAAACTCAACATGAGCTACACATCATCATTTTTGTTGTATAAGTAACTATGTTGTGATCAGTTTATATATTGTCCCAGTTTAAAGGAGCATTATTAGATTTTCGGGTCACTTGGGGCCAGCAGAACAAGCTGTAAATGGAGGACGTACTGTATTATCACCTTCTAAAGTTCAAGCAGCTGCAGAGCAACATTATCATGCATTAGGATTCATGTCACTGTCTACCTGACAAATCCAAGTCCAAGTATCCAAGTATTCACTCTCCTTTTAGCTCTATTTTGGTCCCTACCATCACAGAGTAATCTCTCTCTTAAGCTGTTAAATGCTCCACTATGTTCACCAGCTAGATGCCGTTTGGTTTACACTGGGTTTATCTGAGGTGACTGCTCCAAGTGGAAACAAGGTTGAGAGTGAACCAAAACAGTGAAGTTACAAGTAACCCCTTTGACATTGCACACAGTGATTTAAACTGGATGTTTGACTCCAGTGATTAATTCAAGTATTTCAGATGCAATTTACTCACTTTAGATTGATTAGTGTAAAGACATAAGTCGTTACAGGTAGTGCCCTGAAAGTCAAATGAGCCTCGTATCAAATCCATGTCCATATCAAGTCATTATATAAGTCATTAACTTAACTTTTATTTTCCAGTAACATATCCTGCTACAAAAAATGTCTTTCATTCTCATTTTCAGTCTAATTTAAAAACTAATAATGCTAATACTATAGTGCACACACACAACAAAACAACAGAAGGCACCTTGGGACTGCTCATTTATCCTGATGGTGCCAAAATAGCCCCTGTTGATTATTTAGGTTTTAACATGGAGGAAAACAGGTGCCTCTCATCCATGTAAACATGCCAAAGATTGTTGGTCTGTGCTTATTCTGGGCAGTGTGGGAGAGGGCAAGCTAGACTATTGACATTTACCATAGCTATTAACTCCAGTAAAGATCACTCAGAGCTAGTTTCCAGAAGTTGCAGTGTTTCCATTCTGTGAGGATAATGCCCCTTTGTCAGAAAAAGACAGAACAGAGATAACCAGAATGTGCTGCTCCTATGATCCCTCTCTGAAAAGCAGGCACGCCTTTGTCTTTGTACTATTCATATTGTTGTATTGTTCTGTTAATTACATCACTCGTGGTTAAGTAATCAACAAGTATACAGTGAGGAGAGGTGCTGATTAAGTTAGGACAGTGCATGTAACGAGGACAAAAAAACAAAGAAAAAAAACACATTGAACCCATGGGAACTGAAGAAATACAGTTGATAATTCCCAAGTGATCGACCGTGTTTAGAGCTGCTGTTTTCCCACTGTCATATGAAGAGGCTCTACATCTGTCTCAGTTTTATTCAGCTGACTCATTCGCTCCCTCTGAGACATTTACAGCCGGCTCACAGCTCACATTATGCACAAGGTGCTGCACAAATAAAAGTACACTGTTGAGTGTGCAGAGCGGTTTGGGCTTATCTCGTGAGCACTTCTTGCGCACTATGTGGCACTTCTATCCTGTTTGCTGCATGCATATAAACCCAAAACTGTAACATATATGCAACAATGCTGATTCTGTGTTGGCATTCTTAATTCAGCAACTTTCACCATGTCACACCTTTTCCATAACTACAGTATTCGGGCTGTATAAATGAGCTACTAGAAAATATTCACACATTCCTTCCTACCTTCCATTGTGTTTGAACGGCCAGTGTGTCATCCTGATTGGCCACCAGAGGAGTGTGTGGTCACCTTGACCAAAGCTGACCCAGCTCCTGCCCAGCCCACTGCCACCTAACTCACTGCTATAGTAATATCAAATGTCCCACCCCCTTCATACCAGCTGTGTAATCTGAGAGCTCTGAATGGCTCGCCCTTTGAATATGTGAAGGGGACGCTGACATATGTAAGTGACAGACATCGATAGTGTTGTGATGGTGGTGGGGGCGACTGAGGAAGGCCAACAGACACAAAGAAAAGGAAAGCAAAACCTCTGGTGAATGACAGGGCAACCATACAAAGTAAGAGTGACTCAGGACAGGCGGCCTTAAAATAATCAAATACAGATTCCACTGCAGAAAAGAAAGACGGGCACAAAAGCTTGGCCAAGTGGAGGAGGGTGGGCACGCAAACCTAAGACCTGATCCTCAATTTCAACCGCTATGAAGTACTTCTAAAGGCAGGGCCACAGTGTAAGAGAATAGCTATGTTATAAAACAGTGAGTGAGCAATAACAAAGAGCAAAAATATTACATATGATGAAACGGTTCATATTTTTTAAGAGCAAAAGCGCTGTTTTGAAGCCGTTGGTCGTCGTCATGTTGGCTGTACTGCTCCTTCCACCTCCCACACCTGGGTGCACTAATGAGCCATCTGTAACGGCACGTAGCTGTCACGTTAATTATGCGCAACTTTGAGCCTTAATATCATCTGAACTGAATCCGAGTTTAAAAAAAAAAAAACAGTTGTAATGAATGGGGAAATTAGCCAAAACCGTTGTTTGATCCAGGCTGTAAATATGTTTATTTCTGCTGTGAAGTTGGGCAATTTTAATACGGCTGCTCATGGGGATTGACTCACTTCTGCAGCCTGTCTCAAGTGGCCGCTCAAGGAATTACAGTTTTTAGCACTTCCGCATTGGCTTCATTTCCCAGCACCAGAGGTTGCTGCTTGCTCATAATGCTGTTTTTCATTTGTTTCGTTAGTTGGGTAAATATTAATTAAGCGTTCATACAGGTTGTTGTCAGTAGGCTTTCTGTTTAAAGTTTATTCTTAACGAGGACAAGCATTAGCTCGCCATTTAAAATGACCTGTCTAAACATGTTGGAAGGAGTTTGCCTGACTCCGCCTATACATGCGTATGTGTATGAAATAATGTTAAAGACTTTTGTAGTCTATATTTACTGATTCTATTTAGTTTTCTTCAAACAGTTCATTCGTTTTATTCCCAACGGTTTAATTAGCTTTTTCTTAATGATAAAATGTCCCCACAATTTTAGAGCCAGAGCCTGAACAGCTGATTAGCAGTGCCTTAGTTGACCGTTGGCAAGACAACCAGGCAGCTCACAGGTTGATAGTCACCCGTAAACCAAAAGGGATGATGAGAGAGGTTATATCGAGAATGTAACCACTTGTTATTTGACTGAAAGTATTGGAAATAAAATAACTGTTTCATACTGGTAATGATAATAACTGTAGGTATTTATATAGATAAGTATATCAAACGAGCACTGTAAATAACTGATTGTTTTAATAGCCTACAGTTTGTTGTGATGTCATTAGCCTGTTAATTTTCTAGTCAATGCATTGCTACTGCATTTTGAAATACTGAGGTTTTGATATATTGTTATGGTTTTATATTTGTATTGATCAAACTAAGCTCAGTTGGTAGTTAATTAATGGTAGCTGATTAATGAACTAAAACCTCTCATGACTCATAATACTGTTTTTCATGTATTCTTTCAGAATAAAAATGTGTCTGCCCGGTGCAAATTACTTTCTGCCTTGACCATGTCAGCAAGGATAAAGAAAGAAAGATGAAGAGGATGCATTACAATTAGTGCTGAAACAATTAGTCAATTAACTGGGATGGAACATATGTTTACTCAAGTGCTTGTACATTACATTCGTGTTTCTATTTAAAGCAGGCCCTAATAATATAATAACACAGAAAAGAAACTTGTGATAGTTTTGCTAGTGACTTTAAGTTATACTCATTCACTTTTCATTCATATCATTATTGGTTTGGTCTCTAAAATCACATTGTTTGCTTTGTTTTGTTTGGTAGATTAGTATGGACATTTTTCACTATTTTCTGAGATTTTATAGACCAAATTATTTATTAACTAGTCTAGTCAATAATGAAGATAAACTACAACTCCAGTGTTTCTCCTATATTCATTCTGCAGCACCGCTGCTGAAATTTCACAAGATCAATGGCCTACTAATGATTTTTACTCGCACTGTGTGAGCACAACAACACACAACGCTATTTTGGACTTGTTTTGAGTCATCAACTAGCGTATCAAATCCTGTCGGACCCTCTTCTCTTCAAAGGACATCTACGTAAAATGTAACGTTCAAGCTTATACAAGGTCTATGTGTTAGAGTAGCGAGTACTAGAGGTCGACCGATACATCGGCCAGCCGATATATCGGGCCGATATTTGCGTTTTTTACTTGTATCGGCATTGGCCGATGCGTGCGTGCGTGCGTTCGCCAATCAATTAGCGCATTCATCAGCCATGCATAAGATACTGGAGATCACGTGAAGCGCATGCATTGCACCTCCCCCTGGCAGAGAGCAGCTGGTAATGTTGGAAGACTGCCAACAACAACAAGGGTAAGTTTTCAACTTTAATGTATTTTTAACTGTCTAATTTATCTGTATTATCTACACTCTGAAAGTCTGTCTCTGTCTCACTGAGAGCGGGCTGGAGCAGTCATCAGAGCGGTGTGTGTCTCTTTCTCTTTCTCTCTGCCACTGAAATTAGTGGGTCAATGCGGGTTTTTAAACGCTGGTCGAGCCGCTTACAGTCGGCATAGGGTTCCTTTCCCACTGTCTAAAAAATCTACGTCTGATCTCCAGCTGGCGAGCTGCCACCGCTGTGCGTGTGCGCGTTGCCATGGAGTATCATGTATGCACATGAACATGTACAGCAGCTAACTTTACATAATGTCCATACACTGCAGTCAGTGTTTTTTGCCTCCTCTTCCCCACTGAACATGAGAAGCTCTCTTTTCTCGCTGTGACACGTTCATTAAGTGCAAGCAAAGCACCGCATTGTACGAGTCGCGACGCGGGTTGGTTCGGTGTACCTTTCCCACTGCGGTCTGAAGTCGATTGTTAGCTGGTTTAAACGCAATTTTTGCCCAGTGGGAAAGGCGGACTCAGAGTGGTGCAGAGCAGCTATCACAGCACTGTGTGTGTGTGTGTGTGTCTCTCTCTCTCTCTCTCTCTCTCTGTCTGTCTTTGACAGCTTCTTTGACAGTTTCCTTTAGTCCTACTAGTGTGTTTTCTTTGCATAATAGATAGGATAATAAAACATGGTCATTTTATGTAGAAAAAAAAATGAACAAACTGTTTAATTTACAAATCAAACAGAAGATGTAGCACTAGATAAAAATATACTGAATGTGTGTTTTTGTTTCTTTTTAAAGAAATGGCTGAAAAGAAATTAAATCCTGTGTGGCAGCACATCACTTTTTTTTGTTTAAATTGAGACTTGTGTTTGTTATCATTGTGTCATTTTTATCATGTAAATGGAGGGAGAAAAAGCAATATCGGTTAAGACTGATGTCAAAATAATCGGTATCGGCATCGGCCTTTAAAAACAGTATCGGTCGACCTCTAGCGAGTACCATAGGTAGCGTAACATTAGCATAACGTAGAGTAGCCTAGCTCCTTATGGCGGTGTGCAATAAGTGAACGGGCAGAGAAAGTGACGGTGAAGCGGTAAAACTGAATAAAATGTAAAATGTAAAAATGGTAGAAAATGTACAGTGTGTCAGTTAATAAATTAGTTTGTCAGTTAATAAGTTTGCTGTTTGCTACAGCTTCTCAAGCTGCTGGAAAAGTAATGGGGTTAGTCCTAGTAGCAAAGAAAGGCTAACGTTAACAGCATGTTTTTTTAGCTGCTCAGGAGCGTTAGCTACATTAATTAGCTTCTTGTCATTACTACCTGTTTGTCCAGAGGAGCAGAGAGAGGAGCGAGGAAAGGAGCAGAGAGAGTTGTGAGGAAAGGAGCAGGGAAAGATGCAAGGAGAGGTGCGAGGAGCAGGAGACTTTTCCACACTGAATAGGGTCATAGTAATAAAATTCATTATGAATTGATTTCTTGCCTCACCCTCATTATTTCCACAAGTACTGTTTGTATTTGTTGTATTTGCAGGTGAAGACTGACCTGAGAACAGGCTACAGGGAGAGTATCTGGCCACTTGCACGCGTGTGAGCATCAATAGCCGCCCCACTGCTGAGCTCCACTACAGAAGAGCTCTGGAGTTTTATACAAAAAGCCCAGAAAACTCAAATGCTCACAGGCTGGATGTAGGTTGTGTCATTAGGTCTTCTGATTTGTAAATAAATAAAAGGCGTGAGTAAATTTCTGTGTTGTGACATTAATTTTTTAAATATTTTCTACAGATAAATGTCAAAAGCTGTATATCGAGATAAAATACAACCATGAATAATCCTGTCTAAGGATTCCAAGGTCATTTCATTAGAAACTTTTCTCACTCGCATAAATAGCAGCAGCGCTGCTGAAAAGAAATTCTCGGGGAAACACTGAACTCAAATGTTCAGTCTCACAATGATACCACTACTGCCAATAAAAACTTTTTTCTTCAAGCTATCTGATGCACCAATACGCTATGATTAACCTGTTTACATGACCATTCAGATCAGAAGTTGTCCTCAGAAACTGAACAGAAATGAGTGCAGTCATAGTTCCGCCGTATTATATTAGAAGCCAAAACACAATGTTAAAATGGAATACCACATTTTCCTGGCACTTTAAAAAGACAGCTCACACCCCAGAGAGAGAGACGGAGACGGAGGGAAAGCAGAGGTTGAACTTTTAATTGGCTTCACTAGGAGAGTACTCTTTTAAAAGTGAACAGTTTGATGTGCACAGATGTTTGTGTGGTTATTTTTCAGCAGTCTGCTGTTTGTTGCACATCATTTAATCAAGGTAACCACAGCGGAACATTGTGCCTAATGGCACTGTGCTTTGGTGCAGCACTTTACAAATTAAACTACAGATGCCAAACTCATATTTGCCCTGTGGCCTCCAGATGGCTGTAGGGATTCAATCAACTGAGGGCGTCTTCCAAACAGTCTAAAAGCAGAAATGAATAACAGATATTAGTGAGTGGCACTATTGTTCTGTTTTAGTTATCTTAATGAAGAAAATTTACATTAAATCTTCCTTTTAGTGAATCTAACTTGTGTATATTCAAATCATATTTCATATCTTGTAGCTCTGTACCTCAGCAGGAGTCTGTGGCTGCCACCATAAAATGTGTCATCCTGAATCTTTCAGGATGTTACCCTTAAATTATATTATTTTTATGGCTCTGAATAAAGCAGAGACTGATTAACTTTGATCAAAAACCAAACAAGAATTAGTCTTGGCATCAGTGCAGAGACATCTTGCCGAGTTTCACAGTACACACTGACAAAAACGGACACGACTTCGCATACAGTGCAGAGGGAGAGTGTAAGATCACGAGCTACTGCAAACCACAGCTAACCTGTTAAACCACACATATCTCTAGCACCAATAATAGCAATACTTAATGTAGCCACACATATTCGCACTGCTTTAAACAACTAACGGGCAGCACTGCGGAAACGTCATCTGTACAGGCCATGTTTGCTGTGTCCTGTTGACCAGAAAGTCTGAGCAGAGACCACCAGCAAGGTCATCATTCACAGATTTTTGCCCAGTAACAACCACAGCCCAGACTCTAGGCCAGATCAAGCCACTCCAGACACAGCAATGAGCTATTTCTTGATGTACAGATCTATATTTAGAGAGAAGTGGGCAGCTAACACAGAGACACAGTGGCTCATAGTCCTACTAAGGCCTCAAACTTCAACAACACAATGATGTTGCCAAAACCAAAATCCATGTAATGAGCAAATATGGTTGTATTTCTATATTTATATTTATACACAACAGAGGTGATAATAGAGTAGATATGGGACTCAAACCAAGATTTGTCATTTAACCTCTCACTAAATTGAGTCACTCTTCTCTATTACACTACCAATATTTTTCAGAAAAAAAAAACACAGAATATGTAGCTGAATATACAAGATAAATAATTTCACTCTTACTACAAAAACAATCATCCGTTTTTTATTATGTAGCTGTGGAATAGAAGGTTATGTAAGCTCGTTATGATACAGACTTCACTGTGAAAAGCTGCGTTAACAAAAGAAATAGTCCCCACTAAACATTTTCTAGAAATATTAAAAGTGTGTCTGTGTTGCATAAACCTTTACTACATCATTTGGAGCAGCACGTTAACTTTTTGTGAAGGACGGAAATGTGTTCTGACAGCATTAATGTTGATTTGGCCGATCAGCAGCACATTGTTAACAGCGAGGAGGGTGGCTGACACAAGCCTTGTGCACGGCTAAATGGATAGCATTCTTTCGCTGACTCTGGCAAAGACAAAGCTAAAGTAAATGGCTAAAACAATATTTGGTTAGAAAGATAAGAAGGCTTTACTTTTACAACCTAAATTAATTGAAAATAGGGCAGGGCAGTAATGCTTTGTAAGGCATTACCCTCAATTCTACCGGGTACGAATGCGATGCGTTCTGCGGCACAGCCACCGAAGCTATACGTGGCCGTTCTATGTTTCATAGACTGTTTCAAACCCTGCCGGCCTCATGCAAACTGCCAGTCGTAAAAACAGCCAAAAGGGAAACAAAGTAACTACATAGCATATTTACACATTCAGAAGCATATTTAGAAGCACCTAAAATTTAGGAAAATCTGAGCAAGTAAACAAAGTCTAGCAGGCAAATCGCTCTGCTTCTGAAACGTTCCCGGCAGGGCTTGAAGTCACGTGGAAGACGGACCAAAACAGTGTCGGGGACACAACATGACAGAGACAAGCCCGGTAGGGTTTGGGGGTTACAGTGATGTGATTTTTCAGTAAGAGTAGTGTAAAGCAGTATAATTTGAAATTTACTAATGGACTTCCAGTAATACCTTTGATGGTTGTTTGCTGCCTTACTCTGAGTTTGATGGAGGGTTGATTGTTGGTTTCCGTCACACTTGTAGCACTTGTTAGGGTTGTCAGTTGCTAAAAGATGAATGACTCCTGATAACTCTATAGTTGTCTAATTTACATGCTGTGTGTGTAGCCCGCTTGCTAACATCAGAGCTGTGCTAACTTCGACATTTTAGAAGTAACATAATTACTTGTTTAGTAATTTTAAGCATTGTCGTGTGTTAGCATATTAGCTCAAAGAAGACCCTAGTTTGTCTTGTTACGACAAATATCAATGCTGTGAGTACATGAAGAAAATTTAATTGACTTCCATTGTATTGGAGTGGAGACAGATGACTGATGTATCTGTACAGTGATATACCACTAGAAGTCGGCCTAAATAAATGAATATGTTTATAATATAGGGTAGGGTCATTTTTGGGTCAAGTTTCCGTGAAAGGATCAAATCTCATAGAAGGTGCTCAAGCTTAAAGATATCCCTCCTAGTTTCCCTTTCTGCTGCAGTACTCACTGTAGTTTAGAAAGCCCACTCTCTGCTCCTTCTTCTTCTTCTTCTTCTTCTTCTTCCTCAGACATAAGTGGTACAATAATCAATACTTGCACTCAATTCTGAAAATCCTTATTTATAAAACACTGAAGCTGAAAGGTGTCAGGTTACCACATCCACAGCCAGCTGCTTTTAACCCTTCAACATTTGGAAAACCCCGTGGAGCATCATTAGTTCACTCTCCTCCTCAGCACAGACAGGATTGTTGCTGAGTCATTACTATGTGACCTTATCCACCTCTAGCTTCTGTTTGAACTTGAATCACAGACACGCCTCTCAGATGAACCTACACAGCTTCTGATCTTTTCTTTTTTTTTTCTTTCTATTTGAGGTATAAGTCAAAAAGCTCTTTCTATTGTCCAGGCGAAACGCTGCAGCACGATAACGACCATCAACACATACTACAACCAGTAATAAGCCACCGCCTCCGGAGCGATGCTGCTCCACCTGCACACAATGAAGACGTCTCAGCCTCGCAGTGCAGCCCTGCACCCAAACGCAACACTGCACCTACAGACTCTTTAGCTTTGATTTATCTCTGTCTGAGCTTTAAAAAAAAAAAAAAAAACTCTCAATGCTACAATTCCTCTGCTCAGGTGCATGTCTTTGTTGCATAGCAAGTACCCAAACAGCGACTCAGCGTCGGTGCCCACTCAAAAGTCAACGTTTAACGGATGAATTATTTTCTAACTGCCGTATTCGTCGCCTTTACCTGCGTTTTCAGAGAGCCGTCCAGCGGTGGAAAAAACTAGAAGCAAGAAGATGCACGGTACACGCAGCAGCGATACTGGTCCATACCGTAAACCCAGCGAAGAAGACACGCCGCGCAGCCTGCTGGATCTGCGAAGGATGCTCGGCTCAGAGGACCACGTGACTGTGGAGGACAAACCTGCCTATCTGAAGTCAGTGATGGATGAACAACAACAACGTGGTGTAAACACTGTGTTTTGACTGAGGAACGTGGGTAATAAATTAAGCTACCATCACCGCCCTTATTATAATCTTTATTGGTATTATTAGCATCATAATAGTAGTAGGAGAAGAAGTAGTAGCATTTGTCGACACAAACAGAATTAATTGCATCTTTATTCAATAGGAATATATTGATAACATAAATACATTTCTATATATTTATAAAAGCAACATTGTGTAACTATCATGAAATAAAAGGTTTAAAATCATTTTTTACTGACCTGTGATCAGCCGAATGGTGTCTCTGTCAGTCCCACTCTGCTGTTCCTGCACTGTAACTTTGTGCTCCGGTACAAACATCCATGAGAAGTACATAACGCTATAAGTCACACACCACCAACTATTTGACTGATTTTGGTAAAACTGGATCATATTTCATGGAGAAAATGTTTTCTGTTTTCCCTCTGATGCTGCACATCAACTCTATGTGATTTACAGAGTTTCCTGATGGACTGTAAAGTAAACTGCTGCGAACTGTAGCTGCTGTTAGTTCAGTTTGTTAGCAGGGCTGCCCAGACTGTGAGCTCAGAGCACTGGGGTTAGCGTTTGTCCCACAGGTATGAAAACCTCCCACAGAGGACGTTTTCACAGCTTGTTGACAGTGGAAGCTAAGAAGACAAAAGGAAGGAGTAACTGAGTAAGAGGCCGCTAAACAAGAGTAAAACTGGGACATATTTAGTCATGAAATAAAAGGCTGAAAAGGGTTAGCTGGGGTTCTGCTGTTTGGCTGTTAGTAAAGTTGTTGACTCACTAATTTATGTTCATAAGTAATACAAATCATCATAAATACACATGTGCAGCTGTCCATATTTACAATGGTGGTATTGCATTCCGAAAAGTGAGGGGGGGGCTAACATAACAACTTCTACACAATGTTGCTTTAAGTCCAACCAAAGTTCCATCTTTTTAAGCATGAAACTGAAGAAGCATTCTAGCTGAATTTATAATTTGAAAATATTACAGGAAAATATGTACTTGCTGTGTTTTAGAGAAATCAATTTATCCCTCACAGGATTACAGTTCATTATTGAGGCTAGACAAGTGAAATTACTGTATTAGCAGTAGCAGCCACCGTGTGGCAATACTGCTTCAAATTCAGAGTACAGAGAGACACATTTTTATGGTGACTTAAATGATTTTTTTTTTGGGCCGTTGTGACGCCTTAATTACTACTTATGACTGCAGCTTGTAAGAGGCCTGTGTGTCAATTCCAGTGTTCAAACCTGCCTCTTGTGAGTAATACATGTGCCATAGTTCAGTTTCCATGGTGCATATTGCTAAATACACGGATGGTTGTTGGGGGTGCAGGTACATTTAAAATGATCAAATATTGCACTTAAAATGTCAGATTGACACTGCTCGTGTCTACAATGTGCCAGCTCAGTTCAGTGTAGGTTAATCCAGCCACAACAGTATGTAGTATGTATCATGTGTTGAACAACATAAATTAAATACAATTACATTTAGATAAATTAATTATTATTGATTAATGATTAATAAATGTTGCATTATTTGCATAAAAGTATACAATGTATGTCTGAAATGGATTCTTCATAATACTAAAAAGTTTCCATGCCCTCTTACGGCCTAAAAGGACCACACAACTCGACGGGGCTGAATTAATTTAACAATGAAAGAAGAACAGAAGTGTGGCCATAAATGTATTGTTGGGATATCAAAGTCCTCATACCTTGTCGCTTACAATACATTGACAAACCTAAAAGACAAACTCATTCACTCATCAGTGAGAGTGTAAGATTATATATTTAGTGGTAAAATAATAGATATAGAAATGTAATTTTTTGTAGCTACTCTAACTACTCAACTACTATTTTTTTTTTTTCAAGTCTGCATCAAAATCATATTGTGTACTAGCAGATCTTTACCTCCCAAATATAGTGACACATTGTGATGACATACAGCAGCGGCCAATATCTATATGGTAAAAGTTCCCGATAGCTATCCAATGAAAGAGAAGTCCTTTTTTCACCTTTTGTGACAAAACCAACTCCCTCACATTCACAACAATACTGAATGTCTGCTTACTAAAACTTTAACTTCCATATTAACAAATAGCGTTCCTTCTGTCCAGCCATGACATACATAATTATTTGTTATTATTATTATTCCATAATCCCCCCTGAAAAAGCCAGCTGCCCACAGTCAATTATTCTCAGGTCCAAATGCATTTTGATATTCCCCAGGTGGTGTAAACTTGCAGTCTGACTGAACTAGATGAAATATCTTTTAGAGTGACATCTCTGTTATCTTTTGGAGGAGATGTATTGCTTTTGAAGTTTATACAAAGAAAGCCAGAATATAACAGCTGTACAGTTCCATTAAACTGTATAAGTTATAGAGATACAGCTGGCAGCTTAGAGAACACTGGAACCTTTTGCCACTAGCAGGTCATCAATCATGCGTCAGTTTACTGTCACTGTCAGTGTGATTTGTGATCAGGAAAGTCCACACATCTGCACATCTGCTCACTCTCACTGTTTTGCACTTTGTCAGACTTTGACGGGAAATTCTTTTTCCTTCCTGTGATTCCTGATTATCATATTGAAACATATGTGTATATGTTTTTGTGAAGCAAAGTTAATCAAGTTAAAGTAAACACACCTTTTTATATAGATACATTTTATTATAATGCTACACACTATGCACCATTAAATAACCTGTGCAATGATTACTGTGAAATGATCCCCCATGCATATATATGTATTTAACTACATATAATATAATTTATAAAATGAATATATTGTATATATAATATATATATATGAATTCAATCCTGACTGACCTACCAACCACAGCTAAAACCAGTGCTGTGCTGGCACTTTCTCCCCTTGTTCATCACCCTCATTCTACTCTGTTCAGTCCATCACTATATGAATGGTTGAACCTCTCGTATCCGTCCAGACTGTCTTGCTAAGAAGAAAAAGAACCTTCTTGTTCCCCCCTATTGAATAATAAAGTCACCAATAATAATAATAAAGCCAATAGTAAAGACTGCATTCATATGCATGCAGCTGCAGATGTGCCTATATGCAACCTGGGTTCACTCCACTGGAGGGTGCCCTAACTTTAAATATAAAAAGACATTTCACATTTCAAGATTTCCTTGTGTATGATGTACAGTGTGTCAGCACAGTTAGTTGTTTAAAATCATATATTGCTATTAATCAAAGAAAATATAATTATAGGAATCTCATTTGGAAGAGGCTCCCAGGTAATGGAGAGTAAACATGAATGCATTTTGAAATTTGATATAAATGGATGACTGAACATTTTTGCATTATTATTTGGATCAGGTATGTGGTTTCCACGCAATATCTTGTCAAAACTGGAAGACATATTATATGACAGACTATACACTGGTGTCAGGAAACCCTGTTAATGTTTAAAGTTGAAAGATGTTTAAAGTTTGTAATGTGCGAGACAGACGTTTCACAGCTGGAGGATCAGCCAAATGGAAGAGAGAGAGAGGGAGAGAGCGAGCTCCATCCCTTTGAAGCAGGGATGTCACTTATTGTGTTCAAATCTGTGAATTCCTTTCATTTTGATGATCAGGATAATTTTACCCTCCCCCTGCTGCAACACCAGTTTAACAAGATGAATGCCGTCTGAATATTGGTACAGTGTCAAACATGGAAGCAGAGGGCGGGATTAAGAGCCAAAGACTGAGCTAAAAGTTAAAAGTGGAGATCAGTTGGTGCTTAAGAGTTGTGGGACTGATTCGGCTGTGCAGAATGCTGAATGCACAGTAGAAACATAACCTACTCACAGCTCATTTAATAAACCTACGGGGTGTGTAATCACCTTGTTTGTTTCCTAATGTGACCTCAGACAGACTTCCTCAGGTGTTCTTACAGGATGTTTTGTCAGTACCTGAGGCTTGAGATCTTGAGGCCCAGGGGAAAGGTTGTCCATCAAGTCATTACAGGTCTCACAAAGAGAACGAAGACTTAAAGACCACCAGTCATTTATTTCACTTTGTTCAAACACCTTTCTTCCTCTGACAAAATCAGTGACAGCTCAGTCCTCGCGTTGTACTCAAAAGTATTGCTATGAGCCACTGATTGATTTACATGGGCCTGTCTTTTCTGTTACTTTATTTTTTTTAAAGGCAGAATTCAGAAAATTCTGAAATAAAATTGTTTTACATGTAGCTGAGGTGAAAAGTTGGTGTATCATCAAAAGCAAATCTGTGCAGGCCAATAAGTAGACTCTAGTCCTTCCTCACATTAATGTATGAAACAAAACATATGGTATCGTACATCGTGTTTTCTACAGATTTTCAGTGTTTGAGGTTTGACTCACTCATTTAATCACGTGATCTTGTTGCACTGTTGTGCATAGCATTAGTTCATTAATTTTCTTTTGCAAGATTTTCTCAAAACTCTGGGCGCAAAGGTTTGCATCATTTGGACCCCAAACCCACGGATAATTATCTCCAAACTCCCCTCAGCTCTGGAGCCTTTCGGCCAATTTTCAATCATTGTTTTAGCTTTTTGGCTCACAACTTTGCTCTTATCAGCATCTTTCCAGATGTAGTAGACAGCTGTTTTGAGTGAAAAAGCTCAGTTATAAGTCCATTGTACTTAGTTACATTCCACCATTGAAAATGCATGTTTAGGTTGAGTAAACTGAAGATACAGATATGGCAAATAAAAACAATGGAAAACGTGTTCTGCACATCAATGTATCATGGGAGGGGAGGTACAGCTTCTCCTCTGCATGTAACCTCATATAAAATCAGTCCTCCCTCTCCCACTTCCCTACTTCCTTTGGAATTTGATGGAGTCCATTCATTTATTTTGTGTACAGATTTCCTGTATGATCAGCAAGTTACAGCCTGCCCCTCCACTCTTCTGAACCTACAGCCAAACTGCATCTCTATGTGTCATTGCATCTCATCTGGAATTGTGAACAGAAACCAGGAACGTTCAGAGCAGAGGAAATATGTTCAGTATCCTGGAAAATGGATCATTAGCACTGTTAGCATGTTTCCAAATTAGGATGTATAAAAATATCAGTGACACTTTGTGAGTTGAAACGTAACACTGATTGCATGAATTATTCACTATTTATTGGGTTTTGAGTTTGATACAGGCGATCAGTTTGAGGCTATTATTAGTAACATGGTTTAGAACATATTGCTCTCCTCTTGTAAATTATGCCAACAGAGAAAAGATATTTCTGGTGTTCAATCAATTAAGCACTGCATATTTCCTTTTAGAGCACAATGCTCTACCATTAAAATGAATTGTAAATGACAATTTGTTGACAGTAATGCCAGTACATGCCTGTGCTAGAAAATGGTGAAGCCAAAGCAGACATTTTGAAAGGGAAGTTGGCAGGATCAGGCCTGCAAATGTGCTGAAAATGAAAAGCATGCCCCATGGGAGCCTGGTCCAACAGAGCTGAACATCTTAAAGAAACAGTCTAATAGTCATGATGAATTGTGATCTATCATATGAATCAAAAGTATTATGAAAGAAAAGTGTGTAGAGTTTATTAAAGTCTGATCTTCACTTAAAAAAAAAAAAACCCAGACAAGATCTTTGTGGGTAAAAACAATATCATTAAATCAAGCCAAACCACTACAAAGAACGAAGTTAAGGAGAAACTCTGTGACAATGACACCACCCACAACAGGCAGAGGACAAGCTCCCCCTGAGAAGTTAAGGGGAATGCTGTGGTGAGCCACACAATGCAGCAAGTAGAACAGTAGAAGAGCAGTAATAAGTCTTATGACTTAGCAAACAACATGTGTGTTGCCTCAGCTTCGACAAAGACCCAAAGGGTTTGATTAGTCTAATGACAGAACAACTGTTCTGTTCTGTTGAATCGTTATTAGTGAAACTAGACCATGTGAAATTACAAATTTTTCTCTGAAAAGTTTCCCAGACGTCATAAAACAATCTTAATTCTTATTTCTATTGTGTTGCAATAATTCTCCCATGCTAAACTGAAAATATGTGTTGTTGGTGGTCCTGGATGACCAGCACCAACGTAGCTAAAGGTCCATGTGCAGCCAGGATTCCTGAATGACCCATTTCACATCAAATACAAACTAATACTGACCACATGACAGTTAAACACGATTTTGAGGAAGTTTTTGATATAAATACAGTGTTAAATATTTAGTTCAATATAAACTGTGACTGAATACATCAATAAATAATGTTGTTTAAATAATCTAAAAGTAAAAAGTAATAAAAAGCTTTATACTATCCCATTAATCGACTCATCTGCGAAAAAAAAAAACTTCAAAAAGCCCTAAAATAACTATATATTACAATACCTTAAACATTAATTCAATACATTTTTAATTTATTCATTTAACTATTATTTTTATTTTTGTCAGACTTTTTGGGACCAATCCCTGCCCTGGACACACATGGACACGCCCATTTCATTATCATATAAGAATAAGGAAAATGTGAAATGTTCAGTGGGGAAGAGATTGATGACTAAAAGTCTGAAACAATAAAAATAAATGGAAGTGTAAAAAGAATGAGAAATAAAAATGAACTTGTGGGAGATAAACAGGAGAGTAAAATTAAAAGTGAAAGTAGTAAGTTTGATTTTCTTTTATCCACTCATAAGTGGTAAAGACTGGACTGAATGGGCAAAGCTTAAGATTTGTTTTTACAGTCCATTTAAATGTTTCCACTCATTATTAAACTTGTGACAAACTGCGAACCTACTCAAAATGTCTGGTCCCTTTAAGTTGCTCTGTGTATCCATAAAGTATCTGCATATGTCAGTTCAGGCTTAACAAGAAACGTTTGTTGACCTCAGTATATTTTATGAGTGAACCCAAATTGTAGGGGACATTGATGACAAACGCCAAAGTGCAACTTTTCCCCACATGTGAGCCATACATCAAGGCGTCTGCAGGATTTTGACAGTTTTTATTGGGATGGCAGTATAAAGGCCTAACTCCTGTGTAAACACAAACCCAGACACATCTACATAGAGGAAAACATGGCCTGCTGCCAGAGAGGAACTGTGTAAACAGTGTCAAACTAACCCCCCATCCAAATGATGTTGTGCACGGTGTGGCACAGCCTGCTTTATCTGCTCTAGCCAAACAAGGCTAAACAAGGAGTTGAATAAGTAGCCTATCTAGCAGCTGCAAAACACTGGAATCCTGTGGGATCTTAGGACAAACCCAGGAAGTGCTGCTATGTCCCTAAAATGGACGTTATACTACATCATACGTATGCATCACACACCCCACACCAACCTCAAACACTCCAGCAGCACATGTTCTTCATGTATTACTGCTAGATTTTAACCCACTACGCCTTTGTAGCAGCACCCACTCCAGGGAATGTGATTCAGCAGTTAACTTCCACTTTATAGGGGGTAAACTGACTCAACCTTCACCAGACTGTGGGAGTCCCAGCCAGGGCCCTGCATCCCCAGGAAGCAAGGATAATTAGCTCAGCCTTTCCAGACTAATGTGGTGAACAGATCGGAGCACTGAGGTCATTGTCGAGCAGTCATCTTGGACAGGGGGCTTCGCTCTCTCTCTCGATCCCTCCTCCTTCCCTGCATGTGTGAATTCCCAATATTTTTTCTTAAAGTTTCACTGCGCAAACTCAATGTACATAAAAAAAAAAACACGAGTGCACAAGTTGAAATACGATCTTCATGCAGACTTTTCTTTTTTACACGAATAAAACGTAACAAAAAAGGCAGAACAAAGGCTAGAACAGCAGCAGCACAATTTAGCATGTTTTTTTTTTAATACAGTTTTTTTTTCTGTAAAAACTAGAATGGAGCTTGTCAGTTTAGAGATACAGTATTGTTACTGGCAGGCTACAAGGAATCTGTAGTAGGATAACACAACCCAGCTCCTGTTTTGAAGGGAGAAACACAAAAAAGTCAGAAAAGATGTTTGTCCACTGTGCCTGTAAAGGGATACAAGAATACATTGAAGTACACAACATCTGGAGAAAGATCAGAGCATACATTTTGAAGGCATGAAAATATGTATTAGTTACAGACCCAAAGAAAAGGCAGGTTCTGGGAACTGTAGACATCCAAAAGGAAAGACTGTGTTCAGACATAATGAGGTGTACATATCAAACCAGTCTGAAGAAACACAAAGGATTTTTCCAGTGTGGTAGCCAGCTGACCAGTTGTTGGTTTCATAAGCCACAAATGATGCGTTCATTCCTCAGTGCAGTTTTTTTTTTTTTTTCCAGAGCTGATGCAGTGAGTTATCTACCTTCTTACTCATCTCTGTTTAAAATTGCACGTGCAAAAAAAAAAAAAGGCAAATGGTGGTTTATGAGCTGAAGTGGAAATGAGCAATTCAATTATCCTGAAAACAGGAGTTTAATTAGGTGACTTTAGAGGAAACTCACATATTTAAGAGCAAGGCGGATAAAACGAAGCACGTCGAGTTTTTGAAAAATGTTGCTGTAACAAGACCTGACAGCATCTCACTTTATGGCAGTGTTTATTGTTATTTGATAACTGCTGATAAGTAAACTGCAAATAAATTTTAAAAAATGTAAAAACTGACTTGCTGTAACAAAAAGCAGATTTCTGACCCATTTGCCAAGTGAAAAAATGTTAAATTCTGCAAATGGCAATATTTTACTTCTTCATATATGTATATATTATAATTAGTTCAGCTTTGTTGTCCTTGCTCTTTTATGTAGCTGTTACATCCATTCTTGTGTAAGTACATGGAGAGCAATGCAAAAACACTGAGTCAGATTCCTTGCATGCGTACACATACTTGGCCAATAGAGTCGATTCTGATTCTGATTCTGATTCTGAGGGTTTGAGTAATCATTGGCTGCATAACAAGAGTTTGCATTGCCTGTATTGCTCGCAGGACAGTGGAAAGAGGATAACGTAGACTTTTGTTTGTACAGGGGCTTTTTCAGTTGTCCGTGCACACATGCATTCAACTGTGAGTATGCATGGATGCATGTGCACAAGCAAAAGGATTACTTTATTCCTACAGACACCATCCATCTATAGGTGTATAGGTATGCGTGTACATGTGTAGATCATTGTAGGTGCATTGGTGTATGCATATTGGCAACAGTGGGTGTATCATGGAGGTCAGGCTACACTGAAGAACATGGCTTCACTCCAAACTCATTCTATCAATATGCATCATTAATCAGGAACACATCAGCAATTGAAATATTGGCTTACATCAGAATCAAAGTAGAAAAATGATATTAATCTAATTAAGAACTAGTCAAAGTACTGTGATTTGTAATACCATGACAATATCATGTCAAACCGCTTATTTAAAATATTTAACAGGTCCAGTTTGTGAAAGTATGAAATTACACCGGATTAAAGTTCATGTGAGGAGATATCACTCAAAAGGGCGGGATACACTGACATTGAAACTTAAACATAAATCTGATTTATCTGAGTATGAGATAAAACAGCTCACTGCAATTCTCCCTCTTTACAAGTCAGTACAAGATGAGGAAGGTGTACTCCATGAATTATTGGCAAGAAAACTTAACACATCATCAATGCCTTAAGTTAAAAAAGACAAAAGATAACAAGACACACACACCCACACATAGATCACTGCAGGCAGAGTTGAGGCAGGCAAGCACTTCTTACTTGCACCAACTGCAACCCGACATGGTTGAATAAATAACTTCTTGAAGAGCTGTCATTACTCACCTATCAGCTATTTGTAACATTACCTGCTTGCCTGAGGTTAGCTTTCCTTCTCCATCACTCAGCTCTATAGCAAACTCGACTCATTCTGCTTTAAGGCTCCTGTATACATTAAGGAGTGTCTGCACAGGCATGCAGCGGACGTGTTGCAAAGGATACTTCAAGGCAAACAGATACTGTTGTCATAGGAGTCAAGGGAGGTTGAGGTGATTGCTGCTCTTCTGAAAAGGTTGCTATGTTCTGTACAACCAAGAAATACTAGCAGGCTCAGGGCAAGTTCCTGTTTTAGTTTTTTACGAGTTGCCTTTTGCATTCATGCTATTTTGTTTGTACAAAGGTGGGTTTTGTAACTTTTCATTGTGTAATGCTTCACATAGATTTCCTAAACCATGGCTCCCTTTTTCCTGAGGGAATTATACATCTTTCCTCTTGACTCATAGACCTCAGAGTGATAAATTACTCTGGTACATTCCAGTTTGGGCTGGAGGAGACCCCCTCTCACCAGACACACAGGGGTGGTTTACCCATCTGTAGGAGCAACTGGAATATGTGGACCATTATTTTTTTCCCCCCCTCGGCTGTGGAAAGAAAAGGCTCACATCCTAATAAAAGTGTGACATCACCAGAGTGCATGCATTTGTTTTATACCTAGTGATTATCCCTGTGCTGCTGACTATAACTTTCTCATAAGAAAATAGGCTCCAGCTTCTTTTCCTCTCTCTTGAATTCAGTTAAAAAAGACACCCATGGTTCAGAGACTAGCTTATTTAAAAGTCCATGTATTCCAGTAGATTGTAGCGTTATAGCCCAGTTATTTCTATTACAACTGCAGAGAATATTCACATCTGACCTCAACCTCGGTGCGTTGTAAGAAGAGAAGGCTTTATTACCCAAATTCTACGAGGCCTGGACTGTTTCTGCCTCCGTATGCAGAATTGCTCCCCAGCTTGTGGTCAAATGGGTTTGGATGAAACATACTTCTGCTATTACACCAAATACTCCTAATTGTTCTGTGCAGAGTGTAGTTTAAAATGGAAGGAAAAGGTTCAAATCGCTCATATTGCTGAGATGATATGCAATGTATCATGTAAAACCAGTTCTGGTGGTTAAGAGGGTGGGTCCCAGTGTTTATGGGTTTGTCAGTCGGTAATAGATGGGCACACATCACGATGTGGGTGGAGTTTTTTGAACTTATCAGCAACATGCTAGCTAGATTCTGTCAGATGCAAGAGTCGCCAGAGGGGGCATAGCTCCAAGATTAGGTTTTTCAGAAGGTGGGCGGCCGACTTGTGAAAGGCAGAGCAGGAGGATATAAGAATGGTATATTTATTAAAGAAATACTTCGAAAACCAACAAATGCATACTTGCCTTTAGGTGTGACGAGTTTGTACGTGTAGTTTGTTGCTTTGTGGAGGACGACAGCTGTATTTAGCTTGCATTCACGGCAGTTACACTGAATTTCACTAGTGACCTAAAGTCATGAAAATGTCTCTGCAGTTTATCTGTAAACAGTCCATAAACAATGCTCACTTTTCCATGACATCACTAAAAATACTACTAGCAGCAGTCCGGAGGAGTGTAGTTCTGTTGCAGAGAAACTGTGTTTTACTGCTGTTGGAACATCATGAAATAAGAATAAGAATAATGAAAAAGGAGAAAAAGTTACATGCTGCATGAGTACTTTGAAAAGTTTATGTGGATGTTTTGATACATTTTGACACATTTATTTCTTGATTCTAGTTCACCACCAATCCAGGTGAACATACATGAGAAAATGTGTTCATATATAGCAGCAGCCGAAATACCAAACCAGACCAACCAAAAAAAAAAAAAAAAAAAAAGTTCCCTTTCCAGGAGCTCCACATAGAACTCAGTGTAGAACTGCAGCGTCTTCGAATTATGACTGATGATTTTTATTACCTTAGAATGAATCCTTTATATTCATGTTGAACCATGTTTCTACAGTAGCCCAGAACAGACAAACCAAATACTGGTCCTAGATAGGGCGTTTCACATTTTTTGCCCATTTCGTGGCCACTGCAGTTTCACCAACATGCTTGGAATGGGAGGGTGAGTTAAAGCAATGGCCAATTACACCGTTAGATGCTACAAAATCCTACAAACTAAGGTTAGGAGAGGATTTGGTTAAATGTTATTGCTTCATTCATTATGAAAGAGGCAGGATACAGCCCTGCTGTCTGTCAGCATTACGTTTCCCATCAAACGTAGTTGCTGTTGCCAATTCATTATATATAAATATATAAACAGGGAGCAGGGCTGACACTCCTGTCAACTCTCATCTGGCCTTCATGTCATCCAAGTGGTTTCACACTCAGCTCACACTCCTGCTTACCATCTCTAGAGTGTATCCTGCAACAGAAAAGGTTTACCCCTTCCCAGCACCCACCAACCTCTCAACCTGCAACCAGAACTGCCTACATCAGCCAAGGTAAAGAAAAGTTATGATGCAATATGACTGCAATAAAATGAAAATATAAAAATGCCCTATAACAGACATGTCAGAAGAATATATGTATATGGAAAAAATGGAAATATGCTCCAAAATAACAAATGTAGCGAGCACAGTAAGAGACACAGAGATGCCAGTGCACACCATGACACGTCTGCTTAACTTAATTTTTTTCAGATTCTGATCTAAATAACAATGGATTTTACTGTAAAGAGCCTATGCGAAACTTACCTTAAGGGCTTGTGGACACATGAAATAACGTGATGAGCACAGCTGAAATAACAAGAGAACTGTCTTTGAGTGTCTATGAGTGGCTCTTAACATGAAAAACAGTGATCTGAAGAAGTGCTTTGTTGTGACGTGAAGTCACAGACTTTCCCTGATTTGTTGGTTCCTTCACATCCATCATGGTTTTAAACTCTTCCATGGCTAAAGGCTTAATGCCTGTGGGACACACTGTGTCAGATTAAGCTGAAAAGTATGAACTCAAGTATTTCTTCATCTCTTCGAGTCAAGCCTGAGCCTTCATCAAACATCAGTGCACATACAGTACAGCAAGTTGTCTGCCAGTTTCCAATCAGTTTGACGGCGGTGCTGCAAGCCCCGAGGGCATGCAAAGTGCTATAAGCCTATATAAAGCCTCTGCTGCACTCACAAAGATGCAAGTTCTGTCCTGTTCCATGTGAAAGGCTTCAAGTCTGATACTGGAGCTGGAAAGTTAAGGCTTCTCAATTTCTGATTCATGTTTTGATATTTCTTAAGCTTAAGTGGAATTTTTACAAGATTGGGAGGTCATAAAAAACCCAAAATTGATTGATTATATGGGATCATGAAAATCTACAACCACTTTTATGGAAATCCAACCAGTAGTTTCCAAGATACCTAATAATTGATTAAAGATTAGAGAGTCACCTAAATCATATGTTCACATTGTGACGATGCAATGCTATAGGCCAAGTGCTGGGCCTGTTAATGTGCCATCCATCACCAGCAGGGCAATAATATGTATTTATATATTGTAAAAGTTTCAATCCTCTTTATTATAACATAAGATGACTAAAAGTCTACAGTGATTCACAAAGAGAAAATAGTATGATGTTACACACATTCACATGCTCACTTTGGTGAAACGTTCAGAGGCTGACCTCCAACTTTGACTGGAATGCAGTAGTAAACACACTTTACATATATTATTACTGTCATTACTGCTACCATATCTCCATTACAGTGTATAGTTAGTAATTGATTTGCTGCTGCTGTGCGTCTGTGCCTCTCTTTATATATCTATCTTAAATTCCACCGGGCATGGCATGGTGACATGGCCAGCAAAGCTGATCATACCTGTTTCAAATTATGCTTGTGACTCCACCAGAAGCACTGCAGCACATTTCTGAAGTATGCTCCTGACTGATCTGTATTTGATGGATGAGTCCATCAAGCTTGCAGGAAGTCAGACAAAGAAACGGCATAGTCAATTTTTAAAATAAAACACTGTGTGCTGTAACTCCCCATTGTAAAAACAGACAATGGAGAAACAACTCCAACTACATAGCCTACTTATTTATGGTAGAAGCTCATAAACCAAGGAAAAGTGACCAAATCTGAGCAAGTTAACAAAATCTGGCAGGCAAAACGCTTCATTTCTGAAACACTCCTGGTGGGGTATAAGCCACCAAAACAGCATCACGGCCACAAAGTCGCCGAGCTGAGCCTGGAGGAATTTACATTACAAAAAAATAAGTCATGGTCTAAGACTAAGATTTAATGAATGACATGAAAGGTGCACGTTTACCATTTGGTAATTCCTGCAGTCCTCACATCTCACCAAAGAGTTGGATGGGTTACTGAGAGGTAGTCATAATTTCCCCATCTGTTGCATCTTGTCTCTCTTTCAGACCCTTAGATCCTCTGACTAGCCATGATCTCATGGGAACTCCATCCATAGAGGCAAACCACTGTTTGGAAAAAAAATTAAGAAAATTATCCAATCCAATCACTATTGAGAACTGCTTTTTTTCTCTTATGTTGCACCAAAAAATCTTTTATTTTACAGTCATTTCTATCATTTAATACCTTTATTCAGAAAACATCTGTATTTTTTTAAGGCTGTCTACCCATATTAAGCAGTCTGAGCTGCTGGGGCGGGTGCAGTGTAGAGAACACGTCATCATAAAATGACTAACGAGAACTGTTGCTGTAATCTGATTTAAAATACTTTGAGTGATCAAATGAGTTTTAACTTTGAGTGCAGTGCAAAAAGGTTTAGTGTATCTTCAAAGGAAAACAATAGATTGTAGGAAAATAAATGGTTTTTGGGCAAAGTGTAATTGTAAATGCAAAATGTATTGCATGTTTTCATACATTGTGCAAATTTGAAAGAAATCTTTGAAGGAAAAAAATGTCCAAACATTGTCTTAATAATCACTGTAATTGTAAGAATATTTGATCAGAACCATTGCTTGTAACACTGAATTGTGTTAAGTGACGTTTCTGCCTACCATTTTCCCCTTTTTGTGCCTCTCAGCTCCTCTGTCTGGAAAGTAAACAAATGTCTGAGTCCGGCACTCAGAGGCAGGACTTCCATCCCCCTCAAAGATAGCTGGCCAATGACTCATGCTCAGTGGTCTCAGTCCTCCTCACATTTTCCACAAGGTGCAAATCATTTCCCCACAACCATGTAAAACCAAATGTACATGTGGTTAGGCATTAGGCCACTCGAAAAACCTTTATACCACTTATTTTCTCTGGTTGTTCCTACTAATTTAAAGAAGGAGAACACTGAATAGCTAAAGCTATTCGACACTAGTGCAACCTCCCATCTTATTTGAAGCTGGCTTTAGCAGAATAATAAAGTAATCTGTTACATTTGTAGGCACATTTGCCTGTGATTGTAATATTCTGTCTAACTGGTCTTAATCACAATGTGCCATAAGCTACTGTTAAAATCACCTTCTTGTCATATTCAGTGAGGTATTCCTTGTCAACATCAAAAATAGTAGTCCTAATCCATTTTGCAGATAGAAGACAGGTTCTGTTATATTTCAATATAACATCATAAATATGGATGATAACAATGATGATCTCCAGCACATGATGTGCTATACACCTAGATACTGACACACACTGGGGGATGAACATCTTTTTCTAAATACTCTTCCACTGAAGTGAATTTATTTTCTTTGCCATAAATGAGATCTTTTTCTTATTTAACATTTTTAGTCCTCCCACATTACGGAGGAAATCCCTTCCTCAGATTGCTCGGCGTTCGCCTGGAGGAGCCTGTCTTTGACCGTGACTGATGACTGTTGTGTTATGTCTTCTTTTACTCATTTGTTACCCGACATTCCTATTGGTTCCTCTGTTTGAGAACTTCGTTGGGACTTGTTCTTATAGCTCCTCGACAATCTTTTTAAGATAATTCATCACCATTACAAAGTCAGAACTGTTGTCAAGAGAAAGAGGCAGTGAAAACAGAGTGTTAAATGGACAAACATACACGGCTTCAGCCAGTTCAGAGGTCGACTCCCTTAAAGGTACCCAGTGGAGTTTACTTGTAAGCAAACAAAAGTTATGTTTACGTCCAGTGTTACTCACAAAACACACTTTTTTCCCTCATAAATAATTTGTAATGCTGAGTTTTTTTGAAAAACATTTTTAAATATGCATATGTTTATGTCATATTTTCACTTGCTAGCATCCTTCTTTTTCCCTGTTTTTGCTGGCGACTCTGTGTCGTGTAATGTGGAACATGTCTCTTGTTGGAGCATAACCACAGAGAATTATTACTCCAAAACTTATTTTAGTGACTGTTTTCATTTTTAAAACTCATAAACCTAGCTGCAGCAGACAGCTCTTTTCCCCTTGAAAACACACTGACAAATTCACTGTACATTACCTGTCCAGGACTAAATGGTAGTCAAAGTGAGCCAATAGCTCGGTATTACAGTATCAAGTGAGCTAACATCATTTCTTGGGAATTCAATGTTTTTAGCAGCAGATAGACAAAATTAGCAACTAAGGATTTGGTGTAGATAGAGAAGAATGAATAATCTGACACGTAGTGACAAATATGATGCCAGAAAAATAGTGGCTGGTAATAGTAGTTGCATTGTGTATAAGGATGTGGAAATAGACAACATATCTGCCATGTCATCTTTATAACAGACTATTAACTATTAACAGACTACGCAGTTATTGTGACAATTCACTCATTGTCAAGCATTCCCTTGGCCTGTTTTCTTCAGGACACCTAGCCCTTACATCAAGAGTTCAGCAGGAAGACTGAGGAAACAATTCATTTCTCTTTGGGGCAAAAGAAGTCTCTGCAGCATACGGTGTTCATATGTGGGCAATGAGGTGGGCCCCTGGTGTAGGTTACAAAGTTTCCTTCAATCATGCTTGAAGGAAATGTGCTCCCTGCTAAAAACAACATGCCCCTGCAGTTCAGATGACTTTTGAATTGCATGATCAAAGGTACTAATTAGGTACAAACACGATTTCATCCTCTATTACATGAGGAAATAAGAACCAACAACAAATAAACAGTAAAAAGTGAAACTGATTAATACTAAAAGACACATTGAAAACTTCCGTACTGTTTTTGAATGACAGTAGTAATGCATCTTTTGTAATATAATATATATTGAGCCCTGGTGGCTCATTATCCCACTTGAAAATAGAGGATAGGGATCATGAATCTGGGGGACAGATCTGTCCTAATCTGGCTGATTGATATTGACGAGATATTATATCATTTGTAATAATGTGAACATGGCCGTTGTACGCCTCAGAAGAACAGATTTACAACACATAGTACGTAATAAAATCCGGCTTAATATTGTGACTGCCTGTTTGTGTTGGACATTTTGTACCTCAGACGTGCGTTTTGTCCTGTTAAGAAAATCAGATTTTCTTGTTATGAGTTCTCTCCTGTTATTGTCTCTATTTTATTGGCCTCAAATGTCTTTTGGGTTTTGGGTGGGGTGGGAGGTTTGGGGGGGTTGGGATGAGATGACTTTAGCAGATGAGACAAAACCAGAAACTGCATGTTAGGAAAGAGGGTAAAGTCATCACAGCCTTGGCAGTCTCAGAGACTCAGGCTGACTTTTGTGTGCAGGGAGGATTGTTCAAGTACAAGTAGGAGATAGCACAGGGGAGATTTTTCCGCTGTAGGAAGTCCACTCACTGCTTACATTGCCTGTGAGAATTCTGTCAAGGCGTTCTGCCTGTCCAATCAGCTCTTTAAGGAGTTTCACTTTCAGTACAACAAAAGCACAGGTTTCGTGTGATTTTATCTAAGACCGGCATCATCTGGATCGAGTTTAACAATACAAAACTCAGGGTCAAAACACAAACATATATCCACAATGATATATTCGCAATGAAAAGCTTTCCTATCTTTGACCAACTTTAAAAAGGTAATTCATGCTTTTATCTCAACTCGCCTAAACTACACCATCTCTGTTTACTCTAGCGTTAGCTGGGAAACACTCCTGTTTACAACTGGTCCCAAACACCAGCCAGCCGTGCTCTTCACAAATGCCAAAGACAGGCAGCTGAATTCAGAATACATTTTTTAAAGTTTTTATTTAACGTATCTATAGTGGTTAATGGCTCAACTCCAATTTGGACTCCTTTCACTCTGGAATGTATCTTAGGTCTGCCAACAAGTTTCTCCTTGAACTTCTCAAACATTTAAATAATAATCATGCATTTGTGGTCAGAGCCTCCAAACTTTGGAGAAGTCTGCCTGAAGCTATAAGAATAGAGGGTTTCACTTTTTTTATATAATAATTGTGAGAATGTTTTATGCCTTTATTAGAGAGCCAACAGTAGAAAGATGACAGGAAATTAGAGGAGGCATTGATGTGGAAGGACATGACACGGTACTACATAGTATGGCTTGACTCTACTCGTTTTTGATGCTCCTATTTCATTTTCCATTGTAGACAGTACTTTGGATAGTACCCCCTTAATGTAGGCAGAGCTGATCATGAGCAACACAGCTCTGAAACAACAAACGGGAGCATTACTTTGGTCTTGAAAAGCTGCAGCCTTTGTTTACTGACAAACTGTAACCTAAACTGTACATTTACTACAGAATTGACAGCACTTCTCTTTTCTGTCTGTACTGCTCTATATATCTTTCTTTCACTTATCCACACACAACACCACACAAAAGAGAAGCTGCACTGCTTTTAAAACAGATGGATAGTGTTCTTGATAAGTCTGGACTTCGTCAGTTGACCACAGAGTAGGTTTGCGGACTGCCATTTTTGAGGGTATAAAAAAAAATAAAAAAAAACTGTGGTCGCTAGCGATGGTAGCTTAAATGCAGGGTTTGTGCAAGATGTCCCATGTTGTGCAACCAAACAGTGGTCTGCAGTATTTTCATGTCACATTTTAATATCAGCTCAGTTCATTTGCAACCATGACTGAGATTCTACTCAGTACTATGTACTATCTATAATGGAAAACCAAAAAAAAAAGTGAGTCGAGCCGCACCATGCAGTGGAAAAGGAGAAAAAGGTCCCCAGCCAGACGTGAACCGGGGATTGTCGTGCCTTTAGCTCAGAAACCCTTGTAATTTGTCCATAATGCATGGTATGTGAGTGAACATTGGCACTTAAAGTAATTAGATGTCCTTGAGAATCGTTTAATATTGTTGTCTTGACGGACAACAATGTTTACTTTTGAACCCCCTTAAATGCTTACTTCAAAAATATCTTCTTTATGCTGTTCCATGTCTTCCAATTCTTATTAGTGTTCTTTTATTCTCTGTTTATTTTATTTTTATGATTTATTTATTTTATGATGCATCTTAAAAAATGCTACATAACGATTTTATTACAATGATTATTATGATACTACAGCTGTTTGTCAAATAGTTACAAAAAAAATAATCCAGAGGTTTCTTTTATCTCTGTGATGTTTGACAGATTTATATACCCTGATATAAAACGTGGAGGTCTGCATTTTACAACAGGTCTCATGTGCGTCCCATGTGCTCTGACATTCTTCCTGTCTAATCTAATAGTTTAGTTTATAAGAAAGTAAAATAAGTAAAAGGATTTAAATGCAATAATTGAAAAACTTTGGTTGAACTTGTGTTAGTTTTTGGTTATGGCTGGCCTCTTCGTCCGAGGAATGGTGAACTTGCTGATGGTGTGTGAGCTCTGGCTGCAGGGTCTGTTTATTGCAATACTTTGGCAGGCGCAGCCTTGGAGACTTAGACACTGCTAATTATTTCCATTCTCTGTTTCAATCCAAAGCTAAGGCTAGTTGGGATCACATCAAAGAAGCACGTCTGTCGATACCATCAGATCCATATGAACCTAGAATGACAGAAGGAGCACAGAATGCCCCAAAAAACTTTCAGAAATACTAAACATGCTGTTTCAGAGCTAGGCCTGTCTTAGCTTCAACTTGTGTTTTTAGCTAATTAACATGCTGAACTGCTTGCATTCAACAATCAGCACAGCTGCAGTCATCAAAGTTAGCAACAGAGACATTTTGACATCGTATTAAAGGAGGAGAACATATAAAATATGATGTGACGCAGTTTAGGCACATTCCTAGCCGCTAGGAGGAGTTTAATACTCCGGGAGGAGATTGAGGAGTGAAATGGAGGATGGTGGCAGTAGCACCATAGCAGAGTGTTTGTTAAGTACTGCCTTCTACAACAGTCTCATCAAAATAAAATCCTTAGAACTCCAACCCTACATGCAGCCACTCAGTTCATCCATGCCCCTATGACAACAGTGATTACTGTAGAAAAACACAGAACTTTTACAACTTCATTCACTGACTTTGGCTGCTCAGCCTTCCTTGAGTTTTCTGATAGACAGATGGCTTTATTTGTTGTGCGTGGCTTGCTAATATAGCCGCTAATTGTAGCTAGTGTTAGACGGTTGGCTGTGCAGCCAACTTAGCCTTTCTATTAGCTGACTCTGCCTGTACTGGGAAATTGGAGCCTTGGTGGAGGTGTTAGCCTCTCTAGCACAGGAGCTCTGATTGACAGAATTTCCATCAGTAAACTCCATATATCGCAGCTGAGGAGAAGAAGCTGGAGGACATCAGCTAGAAAATATGTAACCTATGTCCATGTAAATGGGCATGCTGATGTGCAAACAACAATCAAAGAATGATCTCATGTCTAATGATGGCAGATGTACCATAGATATAATATGAAATTGTGTTCTCAAATCAATGCGGCCACTCTCCATCCTTCTGGCTACACTGATATATAACCTTGACCTGATACCCTGTCACATATCCGACCCGTTCATTCAACCTGAACCAAAAAAAGGATTATTTTTCAGTCAAAGTACATATCAAGCATTTGTGATGTATTAAGGCAGGAAGCAGAGCTGGATAATTACCTCCACCCCCCCCCTGAAATCTGAATAGAAATATTCCTTTTCTTTTTTGAATTACTGTTAGTGATGACAGCATAATATTTCTAACTGTGCCTTTGAGTAAAAGGAAACCAGAAGTTGTAGATGGATCTGCTGCCTATCAGATGGGGATCACCAAAGAAGTAGATGTACACTGTGCATGCAAATCCTTTGATATATAGGTGATAATAGGTGTTGCAGCTAATTGCAGCAATGCCTGACTTGGTTTTAATGCTGCCTTGTTTGGTTGTGTTACAGAGGCCAGTCAGTCGTAGTTGGTCTAAGCAGAATCATTATGTATCTTTGTGTACTTGAATAGCTCTAAAACCTACAATGAGACTTTTTCTCCAGCTTAACTTTAAGAGAAGTCTTAAAGTCTGGTGCTTCTTATTCCACGATTGTCCAAAAACTAATGAAAACACATCAATGAGCCACACTGTTGCACTGGGTTTATTGTTATTAACATGGGTATTGCAGTTGATTGTATGTACACCGTCTTGTTGCCATAAAACTATCACAACCATTACAACAAAAGCACCAATTGTGTGTGTATTAAAGCCAGATGAAAATAGTCCCCAACACCAACTTTTAAAAATAAAAGTATACACTTGTGTCCCATTTTTACATCTTAAGTAGGAGCACTGGCTTGAACACACAGGGTAAGGAAGTCAGAAAGTATTGAGAGGTCCCTGTACTGTTGGTGTTTCAGAATGTATCAGCAGTTTTGTCATTTAAGAAAATGTTAAATTGTAAATATGTGTAAAGGTTTCCCACACAGTACACAGATAGCCAGATACACTTTTTCTGACTGCAGAGTAGTAATGTAGTAAGTTTACTGTCCAACCAATCAGTTGAAAGCTAGCTTGTATGCAGACCAGCAAGACCATTATTTACACAAATTGATTCCCAGAGCACCTTCCCTCCCTCTGGCTATATTTTTTTAGTGACAAAATCTTGACAGGCAGCAACTGGCAGTATTTGCAATGCCCTGATGCCCAATTCCTTTTTTTTTTTCGTCCACAGAAAATTCAACTGATGCTTCTTCTGAGTCTTGCAGCAAAGGGACACTGAATTTGGCTGACCAGGTTTGTGGGCAGGGCCAACAAGAAAACAGCTGTCTTTCTCATTAGCTGTAGTCCCTTGAACCCCCCCTCCCATACAAACACACACACACACATACACACACCCTGTCTGATGGAAAATCAATCACCTGATGCTTTTAGCACCTTGTGAACATGGCACACAGCTGTTTCCTGTCATACGGTTCAGGGTTAGTTGCATGTGGCAAAGCTTGGGTGAAAAAAACGTGTTGTCATTTTAACGAGTTGAACACAATTACAAACGCATTTTTTAAAGTTATTTATTTGACGACAAGTTTGTTGAATCATAATTTACGTCTAAAAAATAAGATGTAAACAGTTTTATGATCTCTCTGTTAAGACTTTAAAGTTGTTGTTCAAAACACAAGTGTGAGCTGATCATTTTGTATCCAGAACTATTGTTCCTGACCATATTTCGCCACAACTGAACGAAACAGTGAAAGATTGCTCTGCAGAGAATCCTCCTGCTCTTTATTCTCCCGACATCTGTAATTTTCCTGAAGATGAATCAATGACTTCTTTAAGAGCTAAACTACAATAGATTCCTTCATGTAGTTGGGGGGGGGCTCATCATTCCCCATAGTCTCATTTGACACAGACAGTCAAATTATCTATCAAGTTTATATGTCTCTCTGTCAAGTTTATATGACTGTGGCTTAATCTTGCACCATATTCGACTTAGGAGTACATGAATACATAAGTCAACAATGACAGAAATCTATCATATTTTACTGAAAATGATATCTCATAGTATTGTAATATGTAATAATGTAATAATTGTAATATGTGTTTGTTTCAGTCAGAACTTTATAGCATCAGTGATGATACAAACTGACACAATATGCATTGACAAACCGAACATATTGCTCTCAGTGATCTAAAAATACTGCTCTCTAATTAGATAAAAATAAAGTGGTATTAGCGCTGTAGGCGGATTCCATGTTCTCGCCATAAGTCAAGAGGTGTTGACCTCAGATTTTTCTCTAAATTTACACTCTGGAGTCCCTATCATGACCACCTACAATCATGACCACCCACAGTGGACTGTCACGCACAGTTTCAGTTTGCTTTTTATCTCTCTGTCTCTGTCACACTTTTGATTTAGGACAGTGCAACTAAAGAGACACCACTGATTTTATAAGCAAACAAGATCGACAAGAAATCTTGTGAGCTGGACTTTTTTCAGAAAACAATAGAGTTATAAAGTCTATTCTTACTTTTAATTGCCTTGTAAAAAAAAAAAAAAAAAAAGGATTCTCAGCGTACTGTGTGTCTTGTTTGGTGCCCCAAAGACAGCAATAAAACAGCAGTTTTATGATCTTGCTTAGCAACCACTTCTGTAGAGGAGCCAAAATCAGTGACACCCTCAAAGAAGCAAAGTCATTTTTTCCTTATCTGTTTGCTGACAACCTTTACCACGAGTCAAAGTTAAGACGATTACCCGCTAAGATAGCTAAACAGACAGAAAGAATCACTGGAAAGTATGAGAACTTGTGAACATGGGTGTAGTTCTCCCACAGCCACAAAAGCCTGTGAGAGGATGGTTATGGGAGAGGGCTGACAAAAGGGGGAGGAAAATTAGGCTCGCCAGCATTCTTCTCATTTAAAGCTGTAACTACACAAAAAAAGCACTCACGCAGTCTGGGCTGGGTCTGCTTGCTGCTTACAAGGAGGGGTACTCTTGAATTCATGGTGGTGCAGTGATAACCTGAACATTTTTTTTTTCTTTTCATCCTTTTTTCCTCTTGCTTTTTGCACAAGGAAGGCTCATGTCTTTCTTATAGACATGATGAGCTTTGTGCATTTAAGGACTTTCCTTTTTCTGGCAGTCTCCATAGCTCAGGTTTTGATTGTTACATGTCAAGAAGGGAACAGTGGTAAGTGAACCCCTCTGCTGTTTATTTTAACACCTAATTGCTGTTAGGTATAATGTGTGGAAGGTGGCTGATGGTTGTCCTTTGACTTGACTGAACTTTATCTTGGATTTTTTTTTCTGTTCGGGCTTGTACAACTGCTTGTACAAGCTTCTTTTTTTTGCCAACAGTTTATTACAGAAACTCAGATAGTGTGCTCTTGATTAGGGTGAAATTATTTAAGGCAAATTTGTTAGAAATTGCTAATTTCCTGCATCCTGTGTTGGATTTTTTTGTGTGTGTCAGAGTGAATTCTCCGTGTACATGACAACTTCATTTGTCCGACTGCCTTGTTAAGAATTGCTGTTTTCTGTTGCGTGCATGGAACATGTAAGCTAGATCCCAGGTGGGGGGCGATTGAGACAAACTTTACATGGTTATTAGAGACCCTGTTTAGATTTAAGAAGATTTAAAAGAGATGAGAGCAACTCTAGTGTAGATTATCTGCAATTGGCAAACAAGCCTTGTAAGTCAGGAAATAGTCCTGTGGACATCTGTCAGTGATTGCAAGTGATGTCACCCTCAGGCACTGAAAATGTGCAGAGGAGGGAAATGAGCACCTTTGGCGGTTTTACATTACTCCTGCACGGCTCCACCACTTTGAAACACTCATTAAGTGTTACCACAACCGTTTTCTTCCTCTTCGGACTACATTGTACATCTGCAAAAAGAATTTCAGCACCAAGAGCTCACGCGCCTCTGAGGGAACACAGGCTGCATGTTAATGCAGAGCAGATGTGAGGAGACATAAGAAGCAGAGATGCTGTTGGATTCTCTGAGTCACTTGGTGAACTGTGGGGCTGCTGATGTCTTCAGCTGGCAACGGCGAGAGCTGGAACACCTGAGTGTTCTTGTTTTACTTGAACTGCACTTCCCCCCCACTCCCTTTTTTTTTTCTGCTGGACTGTTTGATCTCCTGTGTCGTCACAGGGACTGTGTTGTTTCTACACATGATGTCATGGTCCAAACTGAGCACTGGAAAGTTCATTTGATGGACCCCTGATGGAGTGTGGAGTTAAGCAGTGCAGCTCAGACAGTATTGTTTATTTATTTATTTATTTATTTAAAAAAGCTGCCATTCCCTCTGGATAATTTAAGTTTTTCTTTCATTATGTCATTAACTAAAATGAGTTGGCTTTCCTCTTTAAAGTTCACATAATGCAGAGACAAGCAGTGTGATAGTGTGGCATGAGATAGAGCACCACCCTGTGGTGAATGCAACATGGTGCCAAAAACATGTCTTGTACTGTTTGTGTACACCTTAACTGCGCTGAAGGAATAACTGAACACTAATAATAAAGGCAACACTTCAGATACATTCATTTTGACTGAATTATATGGACACAGATCAAGATTTAAAAGGGGTGCAAGAAGATACAACGTTTACAGCTCTACAGCTCTCTGCTGTTCTGACATGACCAGAAAAGAAAAAAATGGTTTTGTGTTTGTGTATGTTTGTCTTGTGTAGTTTAAAAGCTCTTACAGACGCTTCAGTTTGTCCAACTGCCTCTGTCCATATTTGTTCATGTGAAACAGCACAGTGATCTTGCAGGCTTCTTTCCATGGAATAGCGGTGGGTGAGGCAATTGCATTTCGACCAAATAAAAACAGTGGAAAGTTCATGGTTTTTGTAGACTCAGGGAAAATGTGGTTCACCAGCACTTTGAGACAATGTACTTATGTGTGCATTTGTGTGTGTGTGTGTGTGTGTGTGTGTGGGGCCTTTTCAAGGCTTGTTCCACACGATAACCAGTTAGTGTGGAAGGATTTTTAACCCTTTGGGGTCTCATCAATGCCCTATCAATTACTTTTGCAATCATGAGTGATTGCTAGGACCCCAGAGGGACATGCACATTTGTCGCCATTTTACATTACACATATGTGTTTAGCTAGTATGCTTTGGCTAAGTAGGAAAGATGCTAACAAACAAAAAGTTGCACTCACAAGTATATCACATTAGACCTAATGCATTCACAGTGTTTGAAGCATTGGGCAGCATTGGATATTACATATGGCCATGGCTACAATTACCAGTGTTACTCCATTTAATTGGGACTTTTATATGGAAAATTGCAACTTCAGATTGAGTGTGGTTGAGTGTTGATGAAACTGCATAATTGCAAGCAGACTCACTCTCAGTGAGCTATCAACACATTTTTTTTAAAGCCTCTTTTGTAAAAATAAAAAAAAGATGTCAGTTAAAGTCAGCGTTGAGGATGTTGAGGTTATTGGATGGATTTCTGAAGAACCAAACTTTTGATGGAATTTACAAAAAACACAAAATAATGCTTTGAAGACCGAAACATGTTTAAAACAAATGTTGCCAGTACAGTTATACAGCTCTAGATGAAAGTCATATGGCTGCACATGTGCAGGACGTTTGCTTGCAGAAAAAGAACATGCGTTGGCATATGAGATCAAGGAGCAGGCTATATGCTCACAATTGGAAATGGTGACGCCAATATAGATTACCGGGATGAAAACATAGCACATCCCTCATACAACCTGTGTTGGAAGAAGCAGGGGTGTTTGAGTAATATATGGAGTAGGTTTGGTGATGTGAACATGGAAAAAGGAAAAAAAAAAGCTGCAATAGATCACTGACTCCAATAACAAAAAAACAGGAGTCTGTGCCCAGAGTTTTATCCTGCGACAGAATCATGCCTCTGCAAGTGTGTGTGTGTGTGTGTGTGTGAGTGTGTGAGGTTGAACACTCCTCCCACACACTGACATAGCTGTAAAACATCTTCAAAGATGCCACTTAGTGCCTTACATCAAAGAGACTAAGACTTTGTGAAACCAGTGGATTTAGTTTGCTCGCAGAGTTACATCTGTCTCATCATCACCAAGTTTTAGATGTTCATCACAGCCAAAAGGCAAATCAACTCAAAACGTTTCTCCCTCCCTCTCTCTGAAAGAAAAAACTCGAGCAGAAAGCAAAGAAAAAATCTGGGTATTCCAAATGAACAAACCTACATGAGGTCACTCTGTCTTCCAAATTGGTTCCAGTTGTTGTTGCCACATCACTGACATCGCAACAAATGGGCTGTTTTCTACCAAAGCTGAAACGTCCAAACATGTGAATTCAACCAGGTCCACAGACGGCTTTGATTAGAAACACATGCTGCATTTTTGAGCTATGACTTGATTACACGCCTCTTTTCTTCCAGAGTTAAGGGGGTCGAGCTCACCAGATTGTACGTTGTCTTGAGTTACACTTTTTCAGGGACGACAAAGTTTTTATCAGTCGCCTGATGTGTAGAATCTGGCAGTGAGCCTGGGATGTATTGGTGGGAAATACGATGGAGCTGATAGATTTTTAATACAGCTTGTGCCTGTGAGGACTTCTCCATGGGAACTACTTATAAACCAAATTATTGCAGTCAGCAAATGGAGGTCTGGGGTGGGGGGATGACTTCCAGATGTTAAAAGAGTTGCTTTGGCAGTATTTGGAAAATATATATTTTTTAAAGTCTTAGCCTCAGAGATAGTTGGAAAGAGAGGACATTAAAAGGCTGATGTAAGACATAACGTGTCAATATTATTTAAGAGTGACTTGAGCATGGCTACATGTGGAACTTCCCGGCTCACAGTTTGCCTGAACAGTTTGAGAGGATGTCATGTCTCCTGTATCTTTACACTAAACACCTCCGCAGGTTCAAGTTAAAGTAACTATTTGTTCAAAAGCTGTGCAATTAGAGCTTCCCCCCCGACAGGTTTCCTGGTCCATGATTGGCACTTAGTCACCAATCTGCCCTGTGATCCTCTCAGCCTGTCCATGTGGGAGGATGACAGGACAAAATGTAAACACAGAACGGGCTGGGTTTCCCCAAGCGCTATAATTTCATTCTAATTAAGAATGTGCCAGAACTGCTGCTCATACGGCAAGAGATCGGACTAAATTCACATGCGATGCGTCGTAATTAAATAATTAAAAACTACAGAGTTTAGTGTATCCCACCAGTGCAGGAAAAAAACATTCAAAATTAAAGGCACGCTGCTGATTTAACACATAAAGTTCAATCTGTACAGTATATCTTCCATCCTTAAACAACACTTCACCAAAAAAGTCCCCTATAATGGTGGGGGAAAGAAGAAACCTCAAGACAAGGCAGTGAAAACAGTTGAATAATGCCTCCGAGGTTCTGTGGGGAGCTTTCCAAAGTTTGAGAAAATAACCTGTTTTTAATGAAAAGTCTATGAAAAGAGGTTGGCCTATAGGAGGCAGGGGCGATGTGATGTAAGATGCTATCTGGCTGCATTGTGGGGAAATGTAGGATGCAGCATTTTTGGAGCATGGCTGATACTAAGGACTTAAAAGATATGTCAGCCACTGCTGCTTTAGTTTCGACCACTGGTTTGTGCGTCCTTCAACTTCAACAGAAGTGGATTACCTCTTTGATGACAGATGATTCCCACATCATCTTTTCTAAACAATAAAAAAGTAATATTGTACATCCCCAAATGCCAGGAAAACAAACATAACCACCATGTTAATGCCTGCGCAGCACAGTCTGCCTGTACACTGAGTGTTGATACAGCTGGTTGTAGTTTTTTTTCCAGGAGATCAGGAGGACTTTTGCCCTCTGGATCTTATCCTCTGTAGGTTGGCAGAGCTTAGTGTAATATAGCACTCCCCCTGAACATGTTTTCTGTCTCTCCCCTGGTGACTATTTCAAAGGCTGCAGTAATTGCTTTAAATCTTCTTATTTCATGAGATGTTATATCCCATCTGGGAACTTTTCACTGTAGTGAAGTGCTTGGGGAGAGGTAATGATTCAGCAAAATCAGATTAAAGTTGAGTGAAATTTACTGATTACACAAAGACAAGTTTGAGTGTTCTATTAGTAAAGGTGTGTATGAGACTTAATGAATCAGACATATTTTTATATGTAACATTTCCATCATAAATTCTTACAAATGCGATAATATTGTCCGTCCGATTCTCTCAGAACTACGCTTACTTGCTTACTCCCCACAAAATGGCGACTGTCAGCCATAATTGCAGGTTGTGGTCTAAACCTAAATTCTAAGTTGTAGCTAGGTTGTGTATATTACAAGCGCAGAGGGTGAAGAAGTGGAGCTACATGGGTGTTGGTGGGTGACAAGGGTTAGAAATGTGGCCTGAGTTATGTTTAGGCTCTTAACAGCTTGTTGGACAGCTGATTGACTTGATGGTGAAATGCCTCATATAAGTGCGGTGAAACGCCTTGAGGTCACTTCTCAATCCAGGTGGTCTTGTAGCTAAGCTGAAGCAGTGGACAGTACTGCAGCCTGTTGGAAGTAATACATTTTGTATGTTGTCTTGCAAATGATGAATTTCTAGTCAGGAGGTAAACCACTGTACTGCGTGGGATTAAAGCTAAAGGCGTTGCAGCATTATCAACGAGCTCAGGCATGCTGTATCAGAGATTTTCTCAGAAACAACCAAAACAGTGGATTTGTTTTACTCTACATTGATTGTGATGGATGTTTGACTTAGCTGGACCACATATTTTGGAATTCCTGTTCTCTGTCTAGACTTGCTTGATGTGTCTTTTGTGCTCCATATTTCTACACCAGATCAGTGGAATACCGTTTTAAAACAGAGAGAATCCCTGGCAAAATGAATCACTAAAATAAACGTAAGATGGTCTTCAGTCATACTAATATAGACGTTCTCCAAGAGGCTCATGTTCAGGAGGAAAAGGTATTAGGTTTAGCAGAGTTCCAACACACATATTGCTAGAGTCTTTACTGTGCAACACTGCCAGATCTCAGCAGAGAGTATGATGTTTCTTGCAATGTCATCTACGATTAAAGTCACCAGTGTGTGGAAAGCAGATGAACATATATTAGCTGGGAACAGCATCAGTTCTGTAAAGAACAGGAGTAAGAGGAGACTGGTTTATTCTCTGCATCAAAATAGGAACTGACTCCAGACATGTCCCATAAGGAAGGACGTTATTCAGCAGAGAAAAGGGTGCATTCTCTTTGCACAATGTGAGCCTGTGCTGCCCGTTGCCCACTGGCCGCAATGTCCAGTCACTGTTCCCGAACAAACACTTCTCACACGGAGTCAGACCGATGATATGTGGAAATGTCTGCTTGTAGTCGGTGACTCATGGCTACCATTTAACCCAGATGATTTTACCAAATGGGTGAAAATGCTGCTGCGGAGAAGTGGCTTTAAGAGGTCAATGAGTGGTACAGCTAACTCAGATGAATTAGTTTGCATTCAAATTGTCATCTAGAAGGCTTCGCATGTCAAGCATCCTCAGTGCTCTCGCTTTGATTTGTCTTGTCATGGAAAGTTAGAAACATTTCAGCCAGAGGAACAACAAATCCAAACGCTGGCACAGTAATTTACAGTCCGTCAGCTTCAAAATGATATGCATATGAATGACATCAAATACTAGCACTTTGAGTTTCTGTAAATATACTGCAGAATTAGAGAACATGAGTTTTCCTGAAGAAACAGTATCCTGCAGAAAACCTTATAATCAACATTTTGGCTCAGGCTTCACTTCTTCGGCCACACCAGTTCTACACCTACAAATACCCCTCGTTTACACATCTAGAACTGTGCCACTCTTTATTTACCGGGGCTAAATTAGAGCTCAGAGTATAGGCTTTCAGTCTTGATTTCTACTTAATCTCACACTCCCTCTTGTTTCTGATCCTTTCACTGATGTGGCCTCAGTGTTTAGGGGGATAAAGTTTAAACATGGGATAAGAGCGGAGAGGAGGAAACTTCATTTCATCATAATTTCATCTATTTAGGAGGGGGCAGGAGTGAAGGGGAAGAAAAGCACAGAGAAATAAAAGGAGGGGTGAGTGAGAAAGGAGGAGGAAGAGGACAGAGAGGAGTCAAGGCAAAGAGCTGGAATCTATAATAAGAGCAAGAGTGAGACTGTGATAGGGTGCGCAACAGGAGGATCGCTTAGTACATGTCATAAAGGCCAAACACTTCTCTCAAACTCCTGTACTGTACATCGCAATAGACTGAGCAGTCCAACTCAACACAGGAAGTCGTATCAAATTGGAATTTCCTCTGGCAATGCATGTGTTTTGGATCTGGTTGTTGTCATTAATGATTCATGGCCAAAAGATAAGACAAACATGAGATCAGAACATTGTTAACTTCATTAAAAGTAAATGAAATGTGCACCGATGCCAGCACTGATATCTGTGCAGACAAGTTCACTTTGCAAAAAAAAGGTCCTTTTATTTTTATAACTTTAAAAAATAGGTCAGCTGGCGATTCGTTCGATTAGAACCTTTTCTCTGGTTGGAGTCTGCTTTTTGGGAAGGCATTTCGAAGGCTCACACAGCTGTTGATGACATGTTGAATAAAGTATGCAACTGTTACAGATAGAAGGGAGGAGTTTCAGCAAACAAACTGCTGCACTGCTGGCAAGAAATAATCCAGTGCTTGGCACTGATGACATCGTAAGAACGTTCTCAAGATGCGAGAGAAATAGTGCTTCTTTGTTAATGCAGTTTGGTATTTGGCCATAATGTCACAAGGGCATGGGTGGGAATACTCATACTTGTCTCATTAGAGAAATACAGGTCACTGTGTGCGAGTGATAGAGAACATTTACTTATAAGTAGATTTAACTATGATTCAATTTGGACTTTAAACTGGACTTTGGACTGGAAACATTTAAGCAATATGGAAACATTAAAGTAATATGGATTTTTATCATTTGATTTGACATTTCAAGTCACAAAGTATATGTCAGACTGTCTATAAAGCTTTTTATACACAACTGCACCCCAGCTTTGTTTGCACTGGGGCCGCTGTGGTTCAGATGGTAGAGCGGGTCTTCCACAATAGGTTTGTGGTTAGATTCTCGGCACCCCCAGTCCAGTCAAAGTATCCTTGAGCAAGATACTGAACCCAAAATTGCTCCCAATTGGCGTGGGTATGGGTGAGAGAGAGTGCTTTGGATAGGAAGCACTATATTGTTCCTGATGGGCAGTTGGCATCTTGCATGGTACATCTTCCATCAGAGTGATGACCACTTGCTGACTTGCTCTCTGTGTAATTGTAGACCGGGTAGTAACCACTCAGATATGGGAAAGCTCAATTTCTGATGTTTTTTTTTTTGTACTTTTTGGTCATCATTGCTCTTTAGCTATTTAGTCCACTAACTCAATTCAATGACCAAACAGCTGCTGGTGGGAATTTGTTATCAGTAACAGCACGGTTCCATCAGCATGATTGCAAAATGGCCCAAACTAGATACAAAGCAGGGTCAAAAATGTGCCTGTTGCTTTCTTCTTATGCTTCTTTCTTTTTTTAGTTCTGGTGACTTTTAGAGCTACATTGCTAACTGGATTTTGCCTAAACTAATATCACTTTTCACTTTAATTTTGTTATTCAAGAATTCTGGCCAAGGTATGTACTGAGTGGCACATGTTGTGAGAAGTTTATGGTGGTCAAACTATGTAACAGAGACACTGTTTCTGCTTCAGCTTGAACCTTTTCAAAAGAGATCCATGTGGCTGCTCCGTTGCCGACCTTCTGACCTCATCACCTTTCTCTGCCTGTGTCTGTCTCCAGCATTTCCAAAAATGTAGGCTGCAGTAAACTTCAAGGGCTCCATTTAGCAATAAAGAGAAAGTGATAAATTCTGTGTGTCCCCCGGGGCTTCAGCCTGAGTGATGTCACCACAGTAAGGGGTCTCACAGTGTCAACCACCCCACTCAGGCTTCTCTCAGTAGTCACTTATCTAACCAGCTAACACAGGCTACTGACCAGCAGAGACACTACACTATTTCTCTTTAAATAAGGAGTCTAGCACAGTGAGAGTCCCAGGTGGTTTGTACCTGTAGAGAAGCAAACACTGGAAACTGCCAAAGCTGTTATCCCTCTATGTGTTCACTGAAGCTCAGCAAACTTTAACGATTACAAAGTAATAATAGATGTCTCCACAAATTGCCTGAAAATTCAAAGGAACAGTTGATGCAGTTCACCAAGAATTAAGTCATGGTTTCCATTTCAGAGATGATACTGGACTTAGGCCATATCAAGCACATCTCAGAAAATTTGGAGGAATTTTTTTGGCCTAAACCATCTGTTCAGACACTGTTTTCATTACAGATTCAGTCTCTGCTTCCAAAAGCCTCTCCATAACATTGGCTTTGTGTGTGTGTGTTTCAGGACTGTAACCCATTTGTAAAATTGCTTCTCTGTAAATACAGTCATGTCACACAACTTTCAAACTCTTCCAGTGGTGTTTTGAATCGATCAAGATGACATTTTCTGCATTGAAAGACTTCCGTACTTCCATATACATCTTAAAACCTAAACTTATTAAACTTATTAGTTATCCTGAATTAATGACAATGTAAGAGGCATGTTTACATTAAGGGGTATGTGCATACCTTAAAAATGTTTTTTTTAACAGTGTTTATGGAGAGTTTATTCCATTGTGGTGTATGTCAAATAATGTCAAGCTTGTGATCGCACACTATGCAGTTTAGCTGAAAATGTAAATATTTATTAAAACATCCTTTGCCTGAGTGGCTGTTCATGCAATCTATGCTGATGCCGTGGCCTATAGCTGTTGCATCATTTCTCTGAGCTTTTAAAAAAACAAAATGGAGACGGAGCAAGGGGGGAAAGAACAAAGCAGAAAAGAGAAACAGAGGGGAGTGGAAGGAAAAGTCCAAAAGGAGGCAGTGAGCTATGATAGAGATAAGGAGAGAGAAAAGGAGATTGGAGAGCTTGAAGGGGATATGAGAAAACACAGCCTAATGCGAAAGAAAAAGTGGGGCTTAAAAATGGACCCTGCGGCAGCCATTTGGTTTTAGAGAGAGGATGCAGCGTCCTTAAACTGTGGCGGAACCGAGGTCACACAAATATCGGGCACCTCATAAAACAACTCAAAATCCTACCCCACTTGAAGAACTATAACCAATGGACATGTGTGTTCTATTGTTTGGCCTTTACAAGTCAGCATTTAGATTTTTAGAAATGTCTCTGTTACTCTTTTAGTTGTGTTTTACTTACTGTAGACTTTATGTATAGTTCATTGTGTTGCATATGCTGGATTTCTGTAGGTTGAGCTGCAACTTTGTGCATGATAGTGTTGTCTGATGTTGCTGCTGTATTGATTTAGAGACTGCACAGGGGAAATGGTTTACAAGATTTTGTTCAAGCAAACACTTGGAATCATGTTCTTGTACGTATTCTAAGTGAAATCTGAAGGAGACACAGAAGGACAGACATTTTGTGCCAACTCCTCAATCTGGCACTTGAAAAAGCCAACAGATGTGTTTAGCACAGATGTGAGCTGCAGACAGTGTGGTTAATATTTTAAAGTGTTGGTTAACCCCAAAAAACACATTTTCTCATTTATCCCTTTAAGTATCTAGCCATGCACATCATTTCAGAATTTGTGCTGAGGTTAGTAGTAAATCAGTCTCTGAGATTTCTTGCCATGAGCCTGATAAAATGATGGCAAATTGAATTTTGTTTGTTCTCAAAGCATCATAAAAATAACATTTGAAAAATTCTCCAGAAGAATTTCTTTCTGAAAACAGTGTCCTCATTACTGAGGACAGTCTGCAGAACATGCTGTCAAACAGTTTTCGTAGGGACTATTTCCTGTGTGGAAAGCAGTTCAGATGAAAACTGTTTACAGTGAAGTCTGTGGATTATTAAGACTAACTTGGACACTGTTTATTCACTTTCCATGTTTTGAATACTGCAAGCAAAATTAAGTTTGCCTCAATGTTATTTGGGTGGCAGCAGATTTTTTTTGATTTAAGTTGATTTGAAATTAAAATCTTGTATCACATTGACTGACACCAAACATTAAGATTACATTCAGGGTATTATATCCTCAGTGTTCACGACCCTGTACTGACAGAAACATACCACTTTCTAACACAATATTCTGTATTTTCTAAAAACTTAAAACCTCTGTGGTACAAAAAGTGGTTTCAGTGTAGTAGTAAATAGCACAGTGACACTAGTCCACATTAAAACAGAGCTGACACATGTTACAGCACCAATTTATCAATTTTTTTTTTTTTTCAAATGAAAAGAATGTAATTTTATGACAATTTTGACTTTGAATCATTTGGTTTATTATTGGAAAAACAGATGATGTGTTGAGAAGACACACTCAGTACTCTGTATATCTACAGTATCGTGCTTTATCGCCAGATATTATCTTCACTTCACTTTGTTTTTTTTTAAATACAAAGTCCTAAAACACAAGTCTTCATTGTATTTCTCTGTGTTATCATAATGCAGTGAGAACATATTGTGCTGGAATCAACTTTCCTTTCGAGCTCCCCACTGTACAGAATCCACAGTTTATTCTTTCACATCTGGCTATGTGCTCAGTTGATGTAAACATGATGAAACACCGGGGGTGCCCTGACCCCTTGCATATGTAAACGCTCTGCTCTGGTAAACTGGAATGCTTGACGTCACATGTTTTACTTTGCTGCATATCTGTTTTTACATGACCCACCCAAATATAATATTATTAATTGATAGCAACACATTTAAAAATGGCTTAGGATTGGCGGCGACAGGATGATCATGTACATGGAGTATTGCAGTAACTGCTCCTGTGTCTTATAAGTAGCAACCAACAGGAAATGTCACAGTGTTTTATGTGTTTGATTATATGGACTTAATGACTTCGATGTACATTATTGCAAGTACATGCACTCCTTTTTGTCTGTAAGCTACATCTCATAAAGGTCAGACAGGCAGTGCACCATATTGTTCACGTTTAGTAAAGTGTGTCAGTGTAGGTTATTTAGCTTGATCAATGTGCACTTGAGAGGATATGAAAACCACATGTTTGACGGTTTACCAGGACTTTGTGTAAGATGTGATTTCAAATCAAACAGCACCACCTGGTAAAGTTAAAACAGTCATTACGGCGCTTTGTTCTGCACTCACAGGCAATTTCACACTAACATACAAGAAAAAAAAGACGTTATCTGCTTCCCACAGTTATATATGTCAGTTTAGTTGCGTTTTTATTTTATCTATTGATTTATCTTTTGCCTAAATGTTACTGTGTTTGTTTCTAAAAGGCACCATACTGTAAAGTGTACTTCACTGTATTTGTTGAAAATAAAGAGGGATCATGCAATTTAAACACAAGTGCAAACAATTTTTTCAAGTTTTTATTTACTAAACAACAGTCTTCTGTATTCACGTCTGTAACATATCTGATGCAGAAAAGAAGAAAAATAAAGAACTTATGTGGCCAGAGTGTAACATGAACATAATCGAACATGAGGCCACAGAGTATAAAACAAAGAGAGTTAGTGTGTGGACGATGGTTTTTCATATGAAGTTTATCATTAGTACTTTTCATTTTTAACCAGGAAACAATCACCCTGGTTTTAAACTTTGGCCCTGACCCCTGAGGGCCTCAGGCCTAAACAGGGTCCACTCTTTGATGAGTCATAGTTTAGAAGCTCGAGTCTACGTGTCAACAGCTTGTGTTTTCTAATTCTCTAAGTAGAGCAAATTATTCATTTCAGAGCATGCCATCTGCCGTACAGCAGATTTAGTTCATAATGAGTACACACACACACGCACACATGCTGGAAATTGCATTTTCCATATGGTGTGAAGACGCAGAACCTGTTTGATTTGTACAACTTTCACTTATGGCTGTCATGATGTTTCATGGCAATGTCAGTGAAGGATGCTTGAGAATATAATCCATCTTTTAAATGCTTGTTTTTGCCTCTCATAGCTAACTGAATTAGTCATTTTGTACAGATTCAGACTAAGCAGTTCTACTCTAAAACATACAGTTATAAGATGGAGATGAATCAAATCCAAGCCAGCAGAAAGCAAAGAGTCAGTCAGCCAAATAGATAAAAAGGCACAGTGGAGGAGGGGGGGATGTGTAATTTAACAGGACCACAATCCTCCCAGGGCTGAACTTGGGATGGGAACAACTCATAACTGTGGTTGCATCTTTAAAAGGAAGACCCGTTGGAGACAGGGCCTGTTGATGGAAAAGCCTAGACATGTAATCAGCAAGCTACTTATTCATTTCAACTTTCCTGGCCCGAGCTTCTTACCCTCCTCGAGATACTGAGCTTTGTTTGTGGAAGCCAAGGTGAGGAGCATGTTCAAACTAGAGCGTTATTTCAGATTTCAAGTCCTGTCAACATAATACAGTAAATCTTCCATGCTTCAGATTATTAAACAGAAAAGATGCTCTTTTATTTATTTATTTATTTATTTTACTGTTTTGACATATTAAAATCTTTGTGCCAGTCACAGAAAAAAAAGGATTGTGGGATAATCACAGGGTCTTGATTAAATTTGAAACAAAACACTGTGTTGACGTTTTTGACCCATTACAACTCAGGCTTTAGGTGAATGCGTCAAAGACCTTGACTTGCATTTATCGACGGATTTATCAGTGGACCAATCACAGGTTGAGCTAAAGGTCCTTTACAGAGGGAAGATTTATGTTTGGCCATGACACCGAGGAGTTTTAAAGCAGGAAAGTGCAGCTGCTGCAGAGCCACCCCTCAGCAGCTGTAACTCATCTGCATCTGGACGAGGAATCAGGCTGTACTCCTCACGGTATTAACCGTGTCAATTAGAGCGTGTTACTCTCACTGCGATTCAAAACTTGTTCAGAACACGGATGGAAACAAATTGTTTCATGAGCTTACCATCCAGTGGGCACCATCTTTCTGAAGGTTAGATCACAGTGTGGCCATCAGTTTGAGGCCTGCTCTTGGACTCACTCATCTTTTTTTCTTTTTTTTTTCTCTTAAAGGAAATGAGAATTCCAGTTGTTATGTGACTCATTGTTTCCATAAGGTCATTTTCTAACCCCTCGACTTGTGGCTGCAATAGATTCTCCCCAAAGACGCTGCATTATGAGTATTTCCATATTAGCCGAGGAAAATCCATAAACCACTTTTTTTTCCTCCTCACATTTGTGGCAAAGCAAAAGTCGGTTTTCCAGTTTTTTACTCATGTTTGGGACAATTGCCATGACTCAAGAGAAAGGATGTTGGTTTTTTTTGTTGATCTGGCTGATGTCTGGTGAAGTGTATTAAATGATAGGTGAAGAGTAGACACATGAGTCATGTTGAAGCTTTCCAGACTCCATGTTTTAAACCAAGAGAGGAAAACCGTCTGCCCCTCTTAGCTGACTAGTGGAAAATCCAGATCAAGCAGTTACCGTCGGAAGGGTGCATGCCTTTTCACCGTTGTCACGATTAAACTGTGCTTTTTTACGGCGTCTGTGGAAAAGTGTGGGACCTGCAATGAATTAGCTGAGAGGAGGGGAAAAAGTGAACGTCCCTCTCCTCCTCCTCCACCTCCTCGTCAAAGCATGCGGTGGGGCTTTTTAAGACCACTCTGAAACCACGCTTCTCTTCCAGTAAATTTCAAACTCTCCCAACACACAGTGTTTGAAATCTCTCAAAACCAAACAGGAAAAATCGCTCTCCAGCTATGTGGCTGGCAGCTCAGCCAGACATCCCTCCAGTGTGATGTTCATATGTCTCAGCAGTGAAATGGACTCGAGTTACACACAGTAACAACTCCAGTAACGATCATATCTGAATGTGATTCCAACATAATGAGATAATGCAGCATGTTTGAGGACATGACAAGAATTTAAATCCAGTCAATCACAAGTATGAACGTATTTCTAAGGGAACTGCGAACATCGTTCTTGTGAGACAGATGACTGCCGTAAAAAATAATAAAAAAATAATTTGCTTTCCAAAAATTAAGATTCATGGCTAAAGCAATTCCAGGTTTCTCCACAAATGAAGAGAAATATACTCTTTGCGTTCCACCGAGTGCTGGTTTTCATTTTGAAAGGCCACAACTTAGACAGTGGGATGTTAGCTGGCTGGCTGTTAAAAGGCAGGAAATGTCATTTCTGAAATATGTTGTTTGTTTAATGCCTTCAAATACTTTACGGCTGAAAGTACAAGGATGGCTGGGAAAGTATACCTGCGGATTTTGTTCTTCTGAAACATGTACAGATAGAAGCTGTGGTCCTCAGACAACACAGCTGGTTGAGATACGCACAGAGAGGGTCTATAGGGTCTATGTTCAAGTCTGACTGCTGTTGTATGTCAAAGGGTCATTTACAGAAGTGGCCTTCTGTGTGGGTGAATGTGACCGTGTGTTAATACATACAGTATGTCAATGTGAGCCGAATAATGATAGGAAACTTGTTTAAAATTTAACATATGCACACTTTTTCTAGATGGGCAAATTGCTCAACAGAAACAGACATGCTCATTTTCAACATTATGAGTTCATTTAAAGTCTTTTACTGTAAGAGCATTTTTTTTTTTAGATTTATTTGACTTATTGCAAGAGTGCATGACAGATTTATACTTGCTTACATGTAGGATTCTTACTATGTTTGCATATATATATATATATATATATATATATATATATATATATATATATATATATATATATATATATATATTATTTATTTTATTTTTCATTAAAAAAAATAAATAAAGAAAACTGGTAGGAAGTAAAGAACATATAAAGGGGGAGCAGGTGGGGTGTGTATAAATATATACATATTGTTGTCTACATGTGTGTCTTCCATGCCATTGTCTGAGTTATTACCCAAATTAAAGCTATTCATACTTGTCAGATTAAATGTAATGAGCTGAAATGAGAGTGTCTGATTACATGGTGCGCTTGTGCAGCATCCAAACCTCAAGTTTTCCTTTAATTTGACGTATAGTTAGTAGTTGTAACAAGTTCAAATGTTATTTATCAATCATGTCCTCGATGTAACTCATAGCTCATCATCATTAACTTTCTTTGAACTTTGAGCCAAAAGTCTTGATTATCTATCTTGTTGATAATTACTCAGTGAAGTTACTGAGTGATTTCATGGGGGCGTTTAGGCTTTGCTGTCTGACACAGCGTCTTTTTTGCTACTACCAAACGGGGGCGCCAAAGTTGAAAATCTATATGACCTTTAAATTCTAAATTAAATTTATAAAATGTCATGTTGTATATATTGTTACTGTTAATGATTATCACCTTTCTTAGTATACACATTTATTTTTGTATAACTTTTAAAAAAACAAATTTGAAAAACCCAGTTTATGTTATGTTTATATAAAAATGGAAAATTAGCCAATAAATTGTCCTCAGACTCTCAAATAATGACACTGCTGCCTATAAAATTCAGTTGTTAGCTTATGTCAGTTGTACATTTGTCCTGTCCTATATTGTCCAAAATACAGTATATTGTTGCGTATTGAAAGCGTGCATGTGTCTGTCAACATACTTGTCCAATAAACTTGATTCTGATCATTGCTCAAGGACTGTAAAGTTCATGTTACACTTGCCTGATTCAGAACATTCTTTGATAACTTTGCTGACACTCTGGATTGTGTTCCTGAATTGTCCTGTTGCATTGCAGGCAGCTCTTTGTATCTGGCTCTCAAATGAAATATAAACAACTGCCAAGTATTGTTTACAGCCATTTCCTGTCCCAGGAGTGTCTAACACAAATATCAACATGGGAGTGAGCTATTTGCAAACATGTTGTATTGTTGCGTAAGGCCTCAGTGTAAAAATGGCTGTTGCTCTGCAACTCCCTTTTTTCCTGTAGCTGGTTAACCTGACTTACCTGCAGTCTGAAGCTCAGAGCTGCCACCTGCTGTTTATATCAGGAACAGGTGAAGAGACCTGAGAAGGGGGGGTGGTGGTCCTCACATACAGGATTCTTATTAAATCCGGGTACACCACACAATAGACCTCCTTCTACACTCACATCTTATTTGATGATCATATACTCTGTACTTTAATTGCATTTCATTGTATATTGTATAGGCCACATTATTCGGGTTTAGTCATTTGAGCAGTACATATTAAAAATATAAAGTTGCTTCACAGGTGTCTGCAGGTTTTCTCTTTTGAACATGAGTCATGTTTTTGAGACGCTGCCTCAGGAGGAAATGATCTCATGTCTACCGTCTGCAGACTGCAACAAACGCTTTCCAGACCTTTTAATTCTGACAGTGTGAACACAATATTGTAGACACTGTAGAATTAATTTAACAACATAGAGCAAATATATGTTGTTGCTCTGCATGTTTTTATTTTTTCTTTCCAATGTGACCTTTTTTTATTTTTATTTTTTAAGATTGTTTGTTGAATGAATTATTTCCCGGAGGGCAGAGCAGCTGTTGAACACTCAGACCTGAGCTTTATTAGCATTTAAATTGTATCATGATTTCATTGCCATTTATAATAGCCTGCAGTGTTATCAAACAGGATAGTAACTCATCAACCACCCCCACCTGAATCAGCTGCTCCAAGGAGGAATAAATGAATTTCAGACAGCTTTGGTGGCTTAGTGGTTTATCTTGTTGCCTCATAGAGTGAAGGTGCTCTCTGGAACAGGCTTTGTCAACAGTATTAGGGTGAATGTGTTAACTTTCTGTGCTGTGCATAAGGGAACAGGCCTCAGACCTCCAGCCTTAATAGAAAAAGAAGAGGGACCAGGGGATGGATGAATGTTTATGTTCTCCTGGTTGAAAAGTTAAAGCACATGTGGTTTCTTCCTTGTGATCTTATATCTTCATTAGTAAAATAGTTGAACACTAACAAAAGCTGAATGTCCTGATAAATATCTCACAACAGTCATAATTAAGAACAGGCGTGTTTGTCAAACCTTTTAGTGGATAAACAAAAGCTTTAAATTAATTGCCGTTAAGTTTAGTTTAAGAGTTTCCTCCACCTCTGTGTGTTCCAGGAGATGACGTGAGCTGCACAGCAGATGGCCAGGTGTACACTAACAGGGACATCTGGAAGCCAGAGCCATGCCGGATCTGTGTTTGTGACAACGGTCAGGTCCTGTGTGACGAAATCCAGTGCGATGAGCTGAGTAACTGTGAGAAGATGGTCGTCCCTGACGGCGAGTGCTGCCCCGTTTGCCAGACTGATACAAGCACCACCGACACCCGCGACCAGGGCACCTTTGGTGAGAAAGCAGCCGTTCTCTGTGGTGAAAATGTGCCTGTGCTTAGAAATGTTTTTAATTTGCTACTTTTTGTTATACGTAAAGGCATAATTATTTGACAAAAGGGCTTCACACGCTCGTTTTTTAATACAGATATATAAAAAAAGAACTGTGAAGTGTTAATTAAAGAAAAAAAGAAAGAAGAAATAATACACACACATTTGGAATCAATATTAATGATCTCATCACCATGAAATATGCTTTAGTTTTTGTCAGGTCTCTCTGTTGTGAATTCATCTATTTATCTGTCAGAAACAATGAACACATTCCTGCTTCATCAAACTGTTGCACATCATAAGAATGAGTGACATCAGGCTGATTGTGGACTGTTTTGCCTTTGTTCACCTTGACTAACTTGCTTAATGATGACAAATTAATCTCATTAAAGTTGCTTTCTGGTGCACTCACAGTGCAGTTATGGTAGGATGAACAACTAATGTGATCTTTATGCTTTTTTTTCTATTGTAGGTGGGGGCAGGGTCTATAAGGTAGGCCACAGTTTTGTGATAACTGTTATGATATGTTTGCTGATATGCCACCATCGTGGAGCTTGAACAGTTTTGTCGTCTCTCTGTTTATTCAGGGTCAGAAGGGAGAACCTGGGGATGTTCCAGTTGTGAGTGTTTGTTAACATTTTAAACAGGCCTACAATACTTGTCAAAAAAAAGTCTAAATGCTGATTATAACTGTGTGTTTGATGATTTCCCTGCAGGTGACTGGCATTAGAGGTCGCCCTGGACCTATGGTGAGCATCTTTTACCCATTGCATCATTTAAAAAAAGATGTTTTGGAAGCTTCTTATGTATGAATGTCAAGCTACCTGAGCCGACACTAGATGGCATAAGAGGACAGTTACCTTGTGCATAACTTCACCTTAAAAGGACTTCTGCACAGTGGGATAGTCCTATGAGTTGCTGTGGCATTTTAAGCACCCCTCTGACATATCTATGTGATTGCAATATCATCACTCTCAGATTTATTCATTTATATTCATTTTGTTTATAACCACAGGGACCTCCTGGCTCTCCGGGAGAAAGAGGACCTCGTGGAAACAAAGGAAGGCCGGTATGTCAATCCACAAGACAAAAGCAGAACTTTAAAAGTTCAGAAAGAAAATCAAAAATATTTAAGATGCATACAAACATGATGTTGTTTAATATTTAATCTGGGGCTTTTAGAGGCCATATGGCAGCACACATGATAAACCAGCAGTATTTAAGGGGTTACAGTATATGCTAATAAGGTTTTGTTACATCATATATAGTACAATCATGAACTTGTGTCTTAGTCTTTCTGTGTATGTATGTATGTTATTTGAATACAGCAGGAATGTCTTGGGATGGAGTTTCTTAGCCCTGTGGCTTAATTATTCACTGACATATTGATTTTTTTTTTTAAATATGTTTTCAATAAATTAAAACATTAAACGGTTTTCAATATATCATCATGTCTACATCATCCATTGGAAACTCACTCTGTGCTCTTAAAGATATCATTCATGTGACATCTTAACTTGAGTCTGACTTACTGTGGTCATGAGAATGACTCCTATCAAACTGTGTGTGTGTGTGTGTGTGTGTGTGTGTGTGTGTGTGTGTGTGTAAGCATTTATATTCAGTTCAAGGGCAAGAGACTAACAGTCAAAGTATAATGTAATGTGGCAAGTTGATGTATAAGTGCTTTGCAAGCAAAAATGCAGCAGGCTGATGAATGAATGTGCCCCTCTTGGTGGAGTTACAATCCAGTAGAGAGCAGCATTTTGAGGGTGATTTATTAGTACATAAACAATACATTTCCTCCTGCATTTTACAGCTAATGGTTCATAAACACACAGAAATTAAACTGCATCGTTTGTATCAGAAGAGAACGACAAGTTCCACTGGACATCTCGGCCAAAGCAAAGCACATTTAGCTGTGCTGATTGATTGATCAATCTATATTTTAATTCTCAAGTTCACAAAAAAACAACAATGAAAACAGAAAACAAGTGTTTCTCACAGCCACAAAATAATGAATCAATGTCAGACTGAGTGTATTTATAAAGTGGTTTTCATATGGGTGAATCAACATCTCTCTCTCTCTCTCTCTCTCTCTCTCTCTCTCTCTCTCTCTCTCTCTCGTTCTACACTCAAGGGACTGCGGGGCTCTGCAGGTTATGATGGAGAGCCTGGTGTACCAGGTCAGCCCGGTGAACCAGGACCTGCAGGACATCCAACACACCCAGGAGTGAGTTGTGCACAGAGCGCTCTCACTTGCTCACGTCCAACACACATATGTGCATCTACATGCATGTGCTAACATGCACAGGAAGAGCAAACACAAGAGAAATGCCATCAAAAGCCAGACACACACCTTGGAAACACAGTGCGTTGTAATGTAGTCATCCTTACACGATGTCAACAACTGCCTTTGTATTTTCCTAAATTTGAGATGATTCACATTTTAGCAGAAATCTACACAAACATTCATGCACAAGGGGACCAATGATAAGCCATTACCTTCAAAAGCTGAATTATGATTGGTTCTCTTCATTTTCCTTATACTCACTTCATGTACTTCATGTGTTTTGTTGTGCATCATTTATATCTAGATTTGCTTTTTATGTGAGTCATACTGATGAATGGCAAATACACACTGATTAAATGCAGTCAACCTGAAACAAAGGGTGTCTGCTTCACCTGCAGGGCCTGGGATCCCAGATGGCTGGAGGGTTTGATGGAAAACAAGGACCTCAAGGCATGTTAAGTGGCGCAAGGGTAAGAGACAATCTGTCTAAATAAAGCACTAGCTTTATATATAGATACATTTGACAAGTTTTTCAGTTGTTAAAATTAAACCTGTCAGCAACCACTATCTATATGAGGTTTAATATTTCATTTTACATCAGTTCAAAAAGCTTTTAGCTTCATGTTGTCACCACTTTTTTTTCTTGCATCTATTGTAATCTAAAATGTTGTTTTTTCAGGGCACTCCTGAAATTGCATTTCCATAAAGTTAGCCAACTTAAGGGATATTTTAAAAAAGGGTGCTGAAATATGTGCAGTAAAGGCCAAGATATCTGAACAAATGTACACATTTCCCATAATGCATCTTGATGCATCTTTTTCAGCTCCTTCCAGAGTCGCAAACACCCACTTTTACTGTGTTACTAATTCCCCCCAGACTTTCTGTTAGAAATTTGTAGTCTCCAAGCATAAACTGAGATTACCCTGATGACTGAATTGAACTTTCACAGTTGGAAGAGTGCTCCTTTAATCATTAATGTTATGCTATATTGTATGTTTGGAGCTTCTCATTTCATAAAGGCGTACATTTACAAAACATGTAGAAACATGTCTTTTCATCTTGTTACAAAAGATAACAGGATATATGAAATTGTTAAGCACCGGTAATGTATCTGCTGTAACTTTTTAAACCTCAAATGGTGCAGAGAAAAACCAGAACTTACATTTCACAGTTTGTAATGACCGAGAGTCTAATTTTCTAAAACCTGAAAAGTCATTTTTGGTTTATTGCTCAGCCCGAGAAGGAAGTTTTATAGCTTGTCAGCTACTGACTTCAGATGAAGATAAGTTCACTCTTGTTTTAATTAGATAGTACATTATACATTTTAATTAGCGAGTACACAGCCGCAGCACTTTGGCAGACTTTTGATCCATCTATGCTTCGAATTTCAGTACCACGAGGCACTGAATAATTAGATTTGACTTGTTTGACTGTTTTTAAGCAAACTGTTGGACATGGAAATCATTTTTGTAACTTTTAGGATTTTTTTAAAGTTAATAAGCTAACTTCAGCAAAGTAACAATGAACCAGCAATTAAAGGATTATTGTCTGTGCTTTGACAGCCATTTTAACATTCTCCATTAAAGATGAATCCACTAAATGAATCCTTACTTCCACTGAGTGTCTCAGAGACCATAAATCACTTTAGCTCTCCTCTCTATTGTTCTCCCCATGGAGCACATTTAATTATTTCTGACCTTTCATGTGGATTACACTGGATTGTGTTCATCTTTTGATTTTGTTTTAGGGAGAGTCTGGAACACGTGGACCTCCTGGGCCAAACGGCTCACCTGTAAGTCCACAACATCTTCAGGAAGCTTTGACTAACACTGTTCAGTAAACACTGATAATACATCTTTGCCATTTTAATATTTTGTTTTGCTCACTGTTTAAGTCTTTTATCGTGTCCTTTACTCTTCTTAGGGTCATGCTGGACCACAGGGACCTCCTGGAGATGTCGGTGATCCAGGGCATATGGTATTACAACGTTCTTTTGTCCATTTTACATACATGGTTTTGATGTACAGTCAGGTTAGACTGAATACATTTTACTGGGATGGATTTCAGAAGGATGTGTTGTCGCTGGATGTTTACAATCCATGTTTTACAGGGTCCACCTGGGCAAAGGGGACCTGAGGGCCCAGCAGGGAAACCAGGTGAAGATGTAAGTCAGCTCTAAGACAAAATTACATTTCTGTTTGCTGAAAACTGCATCTGTGTTATGTCTGAGTTAAAGTGATAAGCCACCTCACCAGCATTCACTCTTACACTTCTGCTACACTTAATGCAATTCTGTGTATTTAGCTACAGTAAGACTGTAATCAATAGGAAATCCTAAACAAGTCTTTCCTACAGCTAAACAGACCTGCATTCATAATATTGTGAAGTATGAGATGCTTGATGATTACAAGGTGACCTGTCGATGTAATCTAGATGTAAACGTGTTTTATAGCATTTTTATTTCATTTTCATGAAAAAAACTGCATAATAAAAGCATTTGGTCCTTGCAAGAAGCCAATATTATGCGTCTATGTTTCTGAACATCTTGATAAGTAAAAAAAAAAGACAACAACACAATAAGTCTCCAGCTCTACACCTTAGTACAGTCTATGATTAGAGAAATCTGACTATGACTAACTTTTTGCAGCCAAATTAAGTTTGTAATGTGTAAATGTCATGTTGTCGCACAGGGAGAACCAGGCAAACCAGGAAATAGTGGAGAAGTTGGATTCCCTGGATCAGCGGTAGGTTTCTAGACCTCTAATATCTCCATCAATCAGCTGCACACACTGTATTTTCTGTCTCTCTCTCTCAGATTACACAAGATAAAATGACCCATGATGTGTGTTTTTATGTGCCTTTGACACATATAACTGACAAAGCTGTCACATATTTCAGGGATCCAGAGGATTTCCAGGCACACCCGGGCCTCCTGGACTGAAGGGTCACAGGGTGAGTGTAAATTCTCTGAAGCATTTATGGATATCATTTAACATGTGCTTGACTGCTGTACCACAGTTACTTAAATAATCTTTGGATAAAAGTGACTTTATTTTGCTGTTTTGCTCTGTTACACACATTCCTAAAGAATACACGATGAATGACGAGTTTGTTTTTTCTGGTTTTGTTAACAGGGCCACGGTGGACCACTTGGTCAAAAAGGTGAAACTGGAGCTGTTGGATCCAAGGTATGAATAAAGTAAAATAAAACGTGTTGTATTTTTTTTCAGTCAGTCTGTTTGTTTAAATTGGTTGAACAGCTGATTTCTAGTAGTCCTTGCCTGTAAAACATCTTGCCATTTAGCAGTGCTATCTTATTACAACTTGTCGCGGGGTTCTTTCTCTAACCTCGTCGCTTGTTCCAAAAAAATCCAGGCTTAGTTGGAAAAATGATGTTCTTCCATAACTCGACTTCCCACAATACTCAACACTCACTTCTCAAACCACTGTTACCTCCTCTGTAACCAACCACTCTCTCCTTGATTATTGTCCAGTGAGGGGAAAAGGGATGTGTGTGTTGTTATGGTTATTTAGCGCGGAGCAGAAGGGAACAGGGAAAAATGTGTAGTATGTGTGTGTGTGTGCCTGTGTGTGTGCGCTGCGTGTGTGTGCTGGCCGCAGTCAGTGATGGAGCTGCTCCGTCACACAACTAAACACTTTTTCTGTCGTTTTCCAGGGTGCTACAGGCCCCCCTGGTCCATTGGGAGCACCTGGACCTATGGTAAGTTACAATTATTTCAGGTCTCCATAGAGCTAGTGAATGCTTAATAAGTAAATTACCTGGAGCAACCCATACATACAGTCTATTATGCTCATGAGTGTATGTGGAGACACACAGTACACACACTATATTGTGATTTTGCAGTCTGCTCTTATTTTGAATGAGGTGAAGCTATATCAGTATGCTGTATAATAACAATAACCCTGTGAACTTCCTGACTTTAAACTTTTGCATTGAATGGGGGACAGCTGTAATAAATCATTGTCTGTGTATAACAGGGTCCTGCTGGGATGACAGGAGAGAGGGGACGCTCCGGACCCAGCGGTATACCAGTAAGAATAATATCACTATGCAACATCTGCTACCATGATTTTTCTCTGGAAGTATCGGGTGGTTGTATCTTACTGTTTCTTCAGTGTCAGTTATTTGTAAAAATGGGGCACTTACGAAGAGAGTGCCTAACGTCAGTGTTTAACTGTGATTTTTGAGTCAAAGTGATTCAATTTTGTCATTTAGGGTAAGCGTGGTGATTCTGGTAACGTTGGAAAACCTGGTCCAATGGTAAGTCCACATTCACAGTGTTCTATCCTTGTGATTTACTGTACACTTCAGTGACTATCTTACCTAGTTTAGCATAGACACTCACGTTTATATGGATATGATCATTCATATATCATGTGAATGCATGTTTCCAGTGCTTACTATCAGTAATTATTCTAATTGTCATTGTTTAAACAGGGTCCCTTGGGTCTCAGTGGCCCATCTGGATATCCAGGAACCCCAGGAATGAAGGTACAGTAAACATCTAACAAGAAGGCACTCATCCTTTAGCTATATGCTCATGATAATGGACTCTTTAACAGCATTTCCATTGAGAAATCACTCTTAACTGTCTTATTTGTGATAACTGTTTTCTGTTATATTACTTATCACCATGATTTATTTTTGTTTGTGAGCTCTGTGCTGTCTTATATAGACAAAACTGCAATTAATAGCAATTGTATCAGCGTCACTTTTTATTTATATCAACTTGGTGATTGTCTTCCACAGGGCCAACCTGGCCCCACAGGAGTCCGAGGTCCAGAGGGCCCACAGGGACAGAGAGGAGAGACCGGTCACATTGGCAGAGCTGGACCAGTTGGCCTCAGGGTTAGTTTCTTATGTTACTTGCATATCACATACAGCATATTAATAAGAAGTTATTAATGAGGCTACATTTGCATCCTCACTCATAGTTTAATAGTATTTTATCACAGGATAACAAGGATATCACTATGCTTAACATGCCAACATGCTCTAATTGAAGAAATTCTGTGTTCAAAGGGACCCATGGGTACAGATGGTGGCCCAGGTGCCAAAGGACCAGTGGTATGTACAGTTATTTAATTAAAACAATGCGTTTATTCTTTAAAATACGGATACAGAAACCGACTTTTCTGACTCTTCAAAGGGTAATCTTGGACCACAAGGTCCAGGCGGCCATCTTGGACCACCTGGCCCACCAGGACCTCAGGGAAGCACTGGTCAGCCTGGTATCAAAGGACAACTGGTAAACTGACTTTAAGTTTTGAAAGTTGTGTTTTTTATTGCTTTTAATACTATATAAATGTGTGCAGGAGACTCAGATTTTTGTATTTTTGTTTACAGGGAGATCTTGGTGTACCAGGATATAAAGGAGAGGCTGGACCCAAAGGAGAACCTGTAAGTCTCAATTACATCTGTAGAAAAAAACTAGGCTTTAAGTCTGCTTTTTGAGACATTTGGATGTTAGGTTAAATATGGACTCATGCTGAAATTAAACCAGATTCATACCTTCTTCATTGGACATTTTTGGACAAGGGCATGCGATTTAAATACAAGCAAATAAGCAAGATTTGGTTTCATCACATTTTCTGCCATTTCTTGTTCAACCTTTAGGGCCCACCAGGTGCCCAGGGAGTGATTGGACCTCAGGGTGAAGAAGGAAAGCGAGGACAACGTGGAGACCCCGGCTCTGTCGGACCTCAAGGTTCCGTCGGTGAGAGAGTAAGTCAGCATTCTGCCTCCTACTTTCATCCAAACTGCACTTGACAGGAGTCATCTCAGTAAACGAGAGAAAGAAAAGTCATCACTCAACACAAATCAAGGACGCAATGAATCACTTTTGGTAAATTGGAAATGCTCCCATTTATGCAGGGAATATATTGACTCATGGAAAATGGTTTAACAATGTCCTCTCAAACCAAGAAAGTCGTGGGTTTGAGTCCTAAGCCTCTGTGGCCTTTCTGTAAGGAGTCTGTGTGATCTTCCCATGTTGTGAGGGTTTTTTTCCTGATGCTCTGGTTTTGCTCTGGCTTCCTGCTGCTGCTGCCTCTCGATGACCCTGCACAAAATAAAGCCAGCATAGACGATGGATGAACATCAGTTTTCCCATTTGTATTTGGTAGAAACATCAAGATTACATTTTTGTGTTTCCTTTCCTTAGGAGTATCACATAATATGTGTATGGTTTGTTTACTGCATTCATCTGGTTATATACATTTATTAACCATGTTTTTTGTAAGAATAAACATATGAACATAAAGCAGAATCCAACTCACGATCCGTTTTTCAGGGAGCTCCTGGTAACAGAGGATTCCCTGGTGCTGATGGGTTGCCAGGACCTAAGGTAGAGTATGATTTAGACTTATTATCTCTGCAAATTGGTCTACTACTACATATTATATTAATGATAATAATTTATAGAACTATAATAGTTGATATTTGTGGCTTATTATATAAATGTACTAGAGTTTATGTTCTTGATGTTTTGTTTGGCAGTCACACATTTCAGTTAGGATATTAAAGGAGTTATCATCACTTCTCTTTCTAAAGGGTGCTCAAGGAGATCGTGGAACATCTGGCCCACCAGGGCCAAAAGGTTCTCTGGGAGACCCTGGACGTACTGGAGAACCTGGTCTACCAGGTGCAAGGGTAACACTGAAGAGCTTGCCATTCCAGTTTAATCTACTATATTGTTACATTTATGACGCTTATGTCACTTCCATTGCTCATGATATTTATTTCTTTATCAAAGGGTCTTACTGGTACCCCTGGAGTCCAGGGAGCAGAAGGCAAGCCAGGACCATTGGTAGGTTACAGTGCTCAATGACACTTGACAATTAGACACTGGAATTAGTTCTGATAAATTCTAAGTATATTTTTTCTTTGTTAAGGGTGCCCCAGGTGAAGATGGTCGTCCAGGCCCTGCAGGGTCCATTGGAAACAGAGGACCTGCAGGAATAATGGGAGTGTCAGGCCCTAAGGGCTTCAATGTAAGGCTGCAGCGTCACTATGAACTTTGCATGAATAGTCAGTCAGATCAGTCTGTTTATCTGCTGTTCTGTTTCTTATTCAAAACATGTTTCCTTTACACTCAAAGGGTGACCCAGGAAAGACAGGTGAACAAGGATCTCCAGGAGTAGCAGGTCAAAGAGTGAGTACTGTTTATGAATGAAAAATTGTGCTACACGGTGTTTTGTCATTAGCCTGAGATGATACAGATACAACAACATGTGGGTGACTTACAGTATAGTGAATCACCTGCACAAAAGTAAGCTTAAAAGCAAGCTATTTCACAATGATCCACACAAGTCCTTAGTTTGGTTATCTAAAAACCTCACACACCTTCAAGAAATCAATGTTAATTGTCATTTTGTCTTCAGGGTCCTCCTGGCAAAGATGGAGAAGTTGGCCCCGCTGGTCCCCCTGGCCCATCTGTAAGTGTTTTTTGTTTTGTTGAATTAATTGCATTTGTTTGTACTGCTATCAAAAATGACTGAAACATTACTGTCTCCTCTCAAAGGGTGTTGCAGGAGACAGAGGAGAGCAGGGACCTCCAGGTGTCAATGGATTCCAGGTGCGTAATATTCTTTGGTTGGTAGGAAGATGTGACAATGTTTTCAAATAGTAGATGTAAGACAACATGGCAGTATTAAAATGATTAGACCTCGGTATGTGCTGAAAAGTGCTCTGATGTTCATGTCTGACTATCTTGTGTTCGTAGGGTTTGCCTGGAAATCAAGGTCCTCCTGGAGAACCTGGAAAACCAGGAGACATTGTGAGTGTGACAAAAGTTATAAATGCTGCTTTGGTCTAAATTTCATTGACTGAATCATCTTTAATTATGCTGTCTGTCTGCAAGTCATTTGAATTGCCATGTTAAGAGCTTGGCAGTTATCAGGATTCAGTTTTGAATCATAAATAATATCATTGCTTGTTTCTTTCAGGGTATTCCTGGAGAGCTTGGTGCTGTGGGACAAATTGGACCAAGGGTCAGTGAATTCCACGATGCTAAATTATTTAGGCGGTTCGTAAAGTTGAATACCTGAGACTGAAATTGATGTTTTTCTTCTCCAGGGAGAGCGTGGAATTCCTGGAGAGAGAGGAGAGATGGGTCCAAATGGTCTGCAGGGACCTAAGGGTATCCCAGGTGCACCTGGTCCAGATGGGCCAAAGGTACTTTACCACAGGCTCACCTCCAAAGATTCATTCAGAAAAATTCAAAGCATTGTCAAACAAATAAGGTGGCCTATGTATTGGCCTTTAATGCTTGTAAGCAATAAGCCTGCTAACTCTGCTGTTTGTCACTGAAGGGTAGCCCCGGTCCCACTGGTGCAATTGGTGATGCGGGTCCTCCAGGTTTGCAGGGAATGCCAGGAGAGAGGGGCATCTCAGGCCCTCCTGGGCCTAAAGGTGACAGAGTAAGTTTATGATTATCTTTTTTTTATGCATGTATTCTTATATAGTCCACATTTTATAGCATATGTTAAATAATAACAATAAATGCATTTGGGTTCATTTATGTGAAAATCATGATCAATTTGTTTCAGTTGAAATGTCCTCTAGTAACATTTTGGAAAATGGAACTCTTTCTTTAGATACAGCCAGTCAGTTGAAAGTCAAAAAACCATCTACTTTTTAACTGTCTTTTGTATAGGGCACAATTGGTGAGAAAGGATCTGAAGGTACAGCTGGAAATGATGGTGCAAGAGTAAGTCAAATATCTTTCACACACTGCAAACACATTTTGTCTCAGTGAACACCAAGAACAAGAAAGTTAAACTAGGCTTCAAGGCTTGTTACAGCTTATTCAAGAAACGTGTCCGCTGACTTGACTGCACACGTTACTGGTGATGAGCAGAGATCCCCAACCAGATTTGTTTTCTGACAACAGGGAGCCCCAGGACCTGTTGGCCCACTAGGACCTGCTGGACCCAGTGGTGAGAAGGTAGAGTCTTTTCTTTCTAACACACATTAACGCTGCTCTTAACATCACAATGATTCAAGGTTATAACAAGTTCTGTTTTAGCAAAGGATGCCTGCTATGCTGATAATCCTTCTGCTTCTTAGATTCTTGGGACTGTTGTCCCTTGTGAAGGACAAACCTTTGCCATCAGTGTACTGTATGAGTGTTAGTGAATATGAAAACTGTTGGAAAAGTGTTTTGAATGGTCGGCCCATTTACAGTTAAAACATACTTGATTCATGGAACAGCACAGGCTAAATGAACGATTGTACAAATGATGCAAACATGTGACATCTTTCCAGGGAGAACCTGGACCCAAAGGACCTCATGGACCCCCAGGATCCAGAGGAGTGCCAGTAAGCAGACCTGTTCAGTGTTTTGTACACAGTGTTTATCGTGGTGATACAGAATGGTTGTACATCATTAGTGCACTTTGATATAATAATATATCTCCTATGACAGGGATCAAGAGGTGACCCAGGCCCAATTGGTGCTGTTGGATTTGCTGGACCTCCTGTAAGTAGTCATTCATTGTCATTAATTTATGGCTCTATGATGCCCCAGGAGGTAATTTTAATGTGGTGACAGATTTAACTGGTTTTAATGTTTTCCTTTAACATATTACCAGGGTCCTGATGGCCAACCTGGAGTCAAAGGAGAGGTTGGCGAACCAGGCCAGAAAGGAGATGCTGGATCACCAGGACCTCAAGGCTTGGCTGGTGCTCACGGACCTCCTGTGAGTTGGACTCTTTGGTTATCTCAGTAGCTTTTAGGCCAGTTTGGAAGTTTTAGTGTATAAATCCCTACAACGTTTTGTAGGAATTTATCAAATTTCAGAGAGGTTTGCTTATACTTATTGCAAATATACTGCTGATGAATGCTTTTCATTTTTTTTAAAGATATTCTTTTGGCCTTTTTTAAGTTTATTGTATAGAGACAGTTGAAGACTGAGAGGAATGTGGGGAGAGAGAGATGGGGAATGACATGTAGAAAAGGGCCGCAGGTCAGATTTGAACCCTGGGCTGCTACAGCAAGGACTTGTACATGGGGCGGATGCTCTACAAACTGAGCTAATCGACACCCCTGATGAATGCTTTTCTAATAAAGTTTTGTATTTGTAGGGGCCAATTGGTGTTGCTGGACTGAAAGGTGGAAGAGGAACACAAGGTGCACCGGTAAGATCATTTCATAACTCACAAGTCATATGGTGCAGAAAGGATTTTATGAGAACAGGCAGGTTTATCACTGCTGATTGAATTTTCATACAGTTGATATTTCTTTCTGTTATAAACCTTTGAATAATTCTTTTGCTTCCAGGGCCCCACTGGTTTCCCTGGATCTGCAGGAAGAGTCGGCCCACCAGGCCCAACTGTAAGTACTCCCCTGAGTTTGTATGAAAACACAGTCAGGGTAACAGGAAGTGTGAAACTGTTTAATAGGTTCACCAATGTAACTTAAAGTGCAATTAAAATTCTCCTGATGGAACAGCACAGACGACATTTGCACATGTTGAATTGTTTAACTATAACTACTCTATCTCTGTGTTGAAACTGTTTGTGGAGCAGATGTTGACTCATGTTGAAATCTTCACAATAAAATGGTAGATTTCCAAATAACCCTTTTGAATAGAAAGTATGACAAAGTGTATGGGAAGAACAACTGTTGTAAAGACTTTCTTCAACTTCCTTCAGGGAACTTAAGGCAAAAATCATCGTTTATATTATGTACAAATATTTGTACTTTAAAGATAAACTTGGGTATTTTTGAACCTGGACCCTGTTTTCCCATGTTTTTGTGTCTAAGTGACTAATGGGGACAACAACTTTTGACACTGGTCCAGTATTGAGTGCTGCAGCCACAAAACAGGCTGCGATGTGTAATCCTTTGTGGGCAATTGCACGCCATCAGTGTAACTGCTTGTTCGGGTTGTTAGTATGTCTGAAACCTACAGAGGCAGACCTTTTTGTTGTGGAGTAAATTCCTTTTTAGTTTAACCAGAAACAGCCATTATACAACTCTGTTCAAGGCCAACAGACTCCATTGAACAAAACAGTAGTTTTGTCACAGAACACTATGGTGTTGGTCTACGACTGCCTCAATCGCAGCATTAAGGCCTCGGTATCTTTCACATGCTTGTGACCTGAAAACTTTCACCCTACACATTTTTATTTTTCCCAAAACACACATTCCAAGACTTACCTGATGCAACAGTTGGCCAGATGTGCAAAGGTGTAAAAGGCCTACATGGCCATTTGGAAACAGGTCTAAACACTTTATGAGGCAGTGCAGCACGTTGTATAAACTAGTTCATTTGAAACATGCAGAGACCTTAATGCTATACGACTACGTGTAATATGACTGTATGTATCTACTGCCAGGGTCCAGTTGGAGAAGCCGGACCCCTTGGACCTCCTGGTAAAGAGGGTCCTCGTGGTCTTCGTGGAGACCATGGACCCCCTGGAAGACAAGGAGAGCGAGGACCAGCAGGACCACCTGGCAGCCCAGGAGACAAAGGGGACTCTGGAGAAGACGGACCCACGGTAAACAGACGTTATTTTTATGACATTACATTTTACCTAAACCACAAATTTAATATAAATATCTAAATCTAAATCTAAAATCAGTTGCAATAAAATTGTAAAATTGTGATCTGTCATTCATTTGTCATCAAACTATGTTGTTCTGTAGCTGTTGTAGTAAAACAGTATAAAACAATGAAAAACGTTCTTATAACTAAAACTTATATTTCTTTCTTTGTTGTTCCCAGCACATTTTTTGTAAGTGCATGATCATAACTGGGAATTTAGTGCATGAAGTTTGGATACACAGGAATCTCCCTCACTATTTATTCTAAATTTTCTATGTGATGTTGTTGGCTTTAGGGTCCTGATGGTCCTCCAGGTCCAGCTGGAACTACAGGACAGAGAGGCATTGTTGGTCTTCCTGGTCAGAGAGGAGAGCGTGGAATGCCAGGCCTTCCAGGACCTGCAGTATGTATCATTTAAGTCCTGATTTTCCTGCACATGCATGAGTCTTTTCTTCATTTCATCTAGTCTAAGAGTTTGAACATAAATAATATAAAATATTACATAGTAACATAGTGTTAAACCTGTACCTTCTCCCTTAATTAGTAAGTTTCATTTCAGTGTTGTATTGTAACCTGTTTGTTTCTTTTTCTTTTTCTTTTTTTTTAGGGTCCACCAGGAAAACAGGGATCCGCTGGATCACCTGGAGATAAAGGACCCCCAGGTCCAGTTGGTGTTCCTGGTGCTAATGGACCTCGTGGTGATCCTGGTCCTGATGTGAGTACAAGTTTTAAATTACTCTTGCTTCTCAAATAATATCACCCAAATGTGTCTCTTATGTTTACTGTTCATGTTTTCTGTTTGGCCCTCAGGGCCCTGCAGGATCTGATGGCCCACCAGGCAAAGATGGTGTTCTTGGACAAAGGGTAAGAGACAGAGAATGAAAATGTGGCCCATGTGATGTTTTACATGTTGCAAGTGGCTTGACGGGTAGTTACTTTTCTAGGGAGACCGGGGAGATCCTGGTCCGGAAGGTTTACTTGGTCCTCAGGGACATCCTGGCCCTCCAGGTCCTGTTGGTACAACGGGTGATGCTGGAAGGAGAGGAGATGCTGTAAGTGGACTTTTTCACTGCTGTTTCTCCAAGAGGTTTTCGTTAGATTGTCTGTCAGCAGGATAAAGACTATAATAACAGATTTACACTAAGAACATATGCTTTGGTTTAAGCCGGGGCATGTTGGAACATAAATGAAGTTAATATTAAATGATAGGAATGATGTGTTTAGATATAAAAAGACTGTTTTAGTGCTGGCAGAGGCCTTTGTCCCCTGAGGGTCTTTTAATGATTTGACCTAATTTCAGGGCTCAAGAGGACCTGTTGGGCCACCTGGCTCGGCTGGAAAGAGAGGATTAGTGGTGAGTCTGCAACTGAGAACATCTTGTGGTCATACAGTACACAAACAGTTTTGTAAATGACTTTAGAGCCAGTCTAAGCCCAGAACCTCAATGTGTCTCCATTTCAAAACAATGATTATGAAGTGTGTCCAATTGTTCTAATTCAGGGACCCCAAGGACCAAGAGGAGATAAGGGTGACCTGGGTGATCATGGAGAGAGAGGACAGAAGGGACATCGAGGCTTCACTGGTTTGCAGGGTCTTCCTGGACCTCCAGTAAGTAAAAGTGGTGCTCAGTAATCCAGTCAGTACTCCAAACCCACCATTTGTACACAGTTTTACTTCGCTGTTCAGATTCACACTTCCCAGCTCTGTTCTTACATGCTAATGCTGCAGGGCAGTGGTTGAAAGTTCAAAAGCAGTCACTGAACCATAGTTAACAGCTTGTGGTCCTTTTAAAACAGTCTTTCAACTCAACCCATTGTGGAGGACACATTTTTTCTTTTGCAAACTGGAACACAGGTGTCTGTGTCACTGCTTCCTTAAATCCTTTTGTTTCTGAAAAATGCACCTGAATGGAGAGAATTCACATTATGTAATATAGAATAGAAACATGAGCAGAAATCAGATATGCATGCTGCCTAAACATGCCTATTATCCAACAAGTCACTGCCATCAGGCCTCCAGAATTGTGAAAAAACTGTAAGTTATCCTTATAAACAGACTAATGCATATTTACCTCTTGCTTTTAGGGTACAACAGGCGAGCAGGGAGCTCCAGGAATTGTTGGACCAAGTGGACCGAGGGTAAATTAAAAAACATGGTTTCCTAAATAGCTTCTTTTGTAATGATATAGTGAGTTTGTCAAGGAGCATATACACTATTTTAGTTCAATGCCAGCATTTAATTTGTAATCAAACAATTAAATTTTAAGGCTAAAAGCTATCTGTGTTTACTGGAATATGTTTCAGGGGCCTCCTGGACCTATTGGGCCTTCTGGAAAGGAAGGATACATTGGACAGCCAGGACCAATGGGACCTCCTGGAACTCGTGGACTCAGTGGAGAAGTTGGACCAGAGGTATTGTCTCATTATACAAAGTGGACATTCTAACTGCCCGCAAGCTGAACTCATTAAAAGCATCAATAGTACAGCCAGCAGTGAAAAAAAACAAACAAAAAAAACATCTGAACATCTTTTCGGCATATGTAGGGAAGTACAGAATTTTGAGCAGTGAGTAAAAATGATAACTAAAAATAAAACAAAAAATTACCCCACTATTCCTAAATTCACAGGGCCCTCCAGGAGAGCCTGGACCCGCAGGTCCCCCTGGTCCCCCAGGACCTCCCATGCCTGCTATGGATGACCTCTTTGGCTCTCAGGATTACGATTCTGGCCCTCCTCCACCTCCTGAGTTCAGTGAGGATGAGGCTCAGCCCAACAGCAACTCCTCCACCATAGTGCCAGTTGATCCCAGTGTTCAGGCCACCCTGAAGGCCCTCAGCAGCCAAATCGATAGCATGAAGAGCCCTGATGGTAGCAGGAAACATCCTGCCAGGACCTGTGATGACCTGAAGAGATGCTACCCCGTGAAGAAGAGTGGTGAGTGTCAGTCAGTGTCATCAGGGAGGATTTTACACTGATGCAAGAGGCAGAAAATCTGTTTTTGAAACACAGATTTTTACAAGGACCCAAAACTCACCATGTACTGAAATACACACATTAGGAGAGATAAGTCTTGTATGGTGTGCAGTATGAATTTTAATCACATTTCTCTCTTTGTCCTCTGGTTTATTATGCTTTTATCTTAGATGCCTTTGAACTGTGAACTAAACCTGCTTACCTGCAATATCACAGTTGCATTTTTCATTGCATAGCAGCTGTACAATAAATCAACTATGTGGTCAACAATCAGAGTACCACATCCTGATCATTTTGTTCTGTAGGGGAGTACTGGGTGGATCCAAACCAAGGCAGTGTGGAAGATGCCATCAAAGTGCACTGCAACATGGATACCGGAGAGACCTGCATCTCTGCCAACCCATCCAGCATACCTCGTAAAACGTGGTGGAGCTCTTCCAGGAACAAACCTGTGTGGTTCGGAGCCGACATCAACAGAGGAACAAATGTGAGCTGTTACAGTTTTTGATGCTGGGAGAGGGGGGAGCAGACACTGTGTATACTTTAAAGAATGTGTTTTTGTAATGACAAGTAAAGATTGAATGAGAATGTTGTGTTCTGAAAGGGTGCAGAACATCCAGATGTTGGGGGAAAAACTTGATAAAACCTTGATGTTGTAATTTTTAGCCAAGAGTTATAGAGTTTTGTGAGGCTCTGTTTTGACTGATTTGTATGTTTCTCCAGTTCGCTTATGGCAACAAAGATCAGCCGTCAAATTCCATCACAGTTCAGATGACCTTCATCCGCCTGCTCTCCAAAGAGGCATCCCAGACCATTACCTACCACTGCAAGAACTCTGTGGGCTATAAGGATGAGAAGAATGGCAACTTAAAGAAAGCTGTAATCCTCAAGGGCTCCAACGATCTGGAACTCAAAGCAGAGGGGAACAACCGGTTCAGATACACAGTGGTGGAGGACTCCTGCTCAGTAAGTTTCCACATTTCAAGAGTAACTTAGCTGTTTTGACACAACTAATAGTCAATGGATACTGTAAGGCTGGGAACAAATCCCATGAAATGACCAGAACCAACAGTGAGTGAGACACGAATCTTCAAAAAACTGCTCACAAATACACTTTTTTAAAGGTGAAGCTACTGTCATTTTAGCCAACACAACAACACTAATAAATATTTTTATATTAACAGTGGATTAAATTACAATAATGTGAAATGGGTCACTTTTAGTGATGAACCCACAGAGAATTATCACCTAACTGTAGTGTTCCCTCTGTGGTTTGTTTAGCATCGTTTAGCTCATCATTTTGATTTAACAGCCCATTGTTTTGGATCACTCTCACTGCTGTCATGAGCATGATTTCCAGTCACAAGCAGCTGTTTTCAGGAAAAAAATTTAATAAAATGACTGTATGCTACCTACCCCAAAACAAGCATGCAGACTAAGTTAGTGATTAGCTCGTGAACATAGTGAGGCAACCAGAGAGCCAGATATTTACTTCAGGAGTTGGTGAAGAGCTGAGCAGAGCTAAAAGTTGAGTGAATTTTGTAATTACATTCAACACAAACCCACACGTGTTTTGAATGGATGTGTCTACTGGTCATTTATATAGACATACAGCCTGGTACAAAACCATTTTTTGTAATGACAACTGAGTCTGAATTCTTCTTTGTGGCGTTGAGTCGAAATACACCACAGTGTGTGTGTGTTCATAGTAATGAACAAACATGTCTAGTAGAACAGTGTGGCACATCCATGTGTTTTTTTTGTTTTTTGGACAACAATGGAGCTCTGTGGCACAAATGATTAAGCTCGGGGTTTAGATACACAATATTTGTTGGTTTTGATGGTTTCATGGGATTTGTTGACTATAAAAGAAACATAAAACAAATGCTGAGCAAAGAAAACTCATTTCTGAAGGCAGTGCTAACGGCACAGAACAAAGTCATTATAAATCATTTGTAGCTTTTTATTGAGATGTATTGCTAATTAATTTCGTCACTAAACTTCTATTTGTCTATATTTTACAGCAAGCAAATGGCAACTGGGGCAAGACAGTGTTTGAGTACAGGACACAGAAAACGGCAAGACTTCCTATTGTGGATATTGCCCCTGTGGACATTGGTGGCCCAGATCAAGAGTTCGGCTTCGATATCGGGCCAGTGTGCTTCTTGTAAAATCGTCAGCAGGGATGCGTCGGGAAGAATCCTGAGACTATTGAACTGACAGCTGACACGATCAGCCACATTGTACATACGAGTACTGAGGACTATTCTGGCCCTGTGGCAAGATATTTATTGTGCCTTTCAACCCAGTTCAAGACATCGAAGATTTGTAAGTTAGAATGAATGTTTGGAATTTGCATAAAGAAAATTGGTAAAAATCAGAATCATTCCTCTGTCTTGTGTATGTTTGACTTAAAGCTTGATGCATTTCAAGGGTCACTATGGTGTAGTTTGGTCCAAAGATCTTAATTTTATTTTACAAAGCAACATTGCCAAAAATGTATGAATATGAAAGCTTTAAAATTGTAATTATAACTGCTGTTTATAGGCCCAGAAAAATCCCACTGAAGCTACAGCAAATGTCCTTCCACTACTATTTTTGACAGGTTTTTTTTTTTTTGTTTTTGTTTTTTTGTTTGTTTTAAATGTTTGAATATAAAAAAAATAAAACATTGTGGTGCTATTGAGGAAACAAATACAGCCAATGATACGTTCACTGGCACAGGTATTTTCTCAAGACAGTTTTGATGAACCAATGTCTGTATCCGGTTATTTGAAACTCTGTACCGATCACGTACAACATTAAAGACACATTAAGACTGTCGATTCCTCAGTGTTAGCTACCTCGTCACCGAAACTGAGAAATGATGACACTACATGTAAATCTTTCTTTTCACAGGTGCTGTTTTGTAAGTAGTGTGATCCTTGTGCACTTCTCCCGGCTGCGCGGTAGGGCAGGGTTTTTGGGGATACCAATAAAGATCTTTCTGTCAACGATGGAGAGATGAATGAGGTGTCATGTGAGTGGTGTGTGGTGATTTGTAACTTTTTTTTTCCTTCAATTTCAATACCGTACAGTAAAAGTAGCACAGAATATTCTATTTTTATGCATGTCAGTTCCCCCTTTTCAGTATCCTGGACTTATATGCTCTTGAAATCCTTTTTATAATCAGTTTTATAGAATAAGGTGGCTGTGAGTGCCTGTTTGCTTTGTATTTCTTGCTATGCAACAAATTAAACAAAATGCTTGTTAATCCCCCCAAGCTCTTGTCATATTAATTCAGGTATAGTTAGGTCGTTTATATTTGTTATTTTTCACAAGAACTCTTTTTTTTTAGACATATTTTGCAGTTTAAAATGTATTGAACGTTCACAGTTGGTTATTTTTATTTTTATGTAAGATGTTTGTTTTAGATTTCCATGAATGTGCCTTAAAGTAATTCTATTGTGACCATTTAGTTCATATTTGAGTATATTTATTATAGATTTGTAACTTCTGCGAGGCTTGACTGCCTGCTAACACCCCGGAGGCAGAGAGGAGGAGGAGGAGGAGGAGGAGGAAGGGGCTTTCCATACTGGAAGCAGATGCGTTTAATCCGTTGAAAATAAATATTAAAAAATACTTCTCTCTGCCTGTTCTTGTTTCAGAAGGGTTCATTCTGGTCCTTTAAAAAACTTTGTACGATAATGTACAATCACAACCCTCAAGAGGGTGTGAGGTATGGAGCCCCCCCCGCCACACACACACACACAAAAATAAAGCTGACGTTGGACCACAAATTTAGCATGAAGCGTTAAAGTAGGTCAACGGCAGAGTGAACTGCTCCTGAAGCTTCGGCATTACAAATCACACAATTTATCTACAGCAGTGATGTGCTTCTGTAAGGCTGCACCTATACGAGCAACACTGCTTTGAACTTAATGCTAATGTCAGCATGCTAACATGAACATTGCTAACATGATGTTTAGAAGGTACAGTGTAATATGTGTCCGGTTGACCATCTTAGCATGCTAACATTAGCTAATTAGCACTTAAAGGTCCAGTCTGTCAGATTTAGAAAGCTCCATTTACAGAATACATCAGAAATTGAATAAAGAATAATTAATGAGCTTTGATTTAATAGTTTTTGTTACCTTAAAATGAGCCTTTTATGTCTACAGATGTTGTAAGTCCTGTAAGTGTGCCATGTTGGATCGCCATGTCTCTACAGCAGCCTGGATGAGACATGATACACACCGGCTCTAGATAGGGCTTTCCCCTTTTACAAGCATTTCACGGCTACTGTAGTTTCTCCTTCACGCTAAGGAGAGGATGAGGCAAGGGGGTTGCAATCAGCCACTAAATCATAAACCGATAAATGTCTGTACAAAATCTCGTAGCCACTGTGACACTTTTTAAAGTAAAAAGAAAACATTTCAAACACAAAAACTATACACACCAGCTCAGTAAAGTCACACAAATAATATTAAATGATGGAAACAATGAGTAGCATTTGTTTTTTTCGCAGTAAGATTTTCTTTAATAACTGTAACACCAAAGTCAATGCAACCAAAAGTAAAATAATTGGAATAGTACTGTATATGGACAGAGGCTGTCCAAAAAAAGTGCCCTCTGGTGCAAGAAAAGCAGACTAAAATCATGACAAAGTAAAAATATGACAAGTAAATACTGAAATGGCGACTCAAATATGTGAAATGTAAAAAAACAGAAGCGCAAAATAAACAACTCAATGTCAAAAACAAACAGTGGAAAGGTCAGTAAGCCAAAGTAAAACATGGATTAATTAACATGTGAATTAATGTTGGGTAAAATAAGCTACATGAAGTTATGGGCGAGCTGTGTTAATGATACAGATTCCATTTATTTACTTCACCAGCTTGTGTTTGGCATACAAACAGGAATGTGTTAACAATACAGAATTCAAATGGTGCATACACACAAACTGTCTCATATGAAAATTCTGTGTACCATTGGACATATTTGACTATTTACATCTCTCACTGCCTGTGCAAGCAAAGGTACTCAAAACTACTCCTTCCATAGGTTTTTCTTTTTTTTTTCTTTTACAAAAATAGTTCTTTTCTATAATGGATCTGAGTTTACCTTGAAATATCGAAAAACCAATCTAAATGCAAATGCATATAAACCTCAAGATGAAAACTGTGACATCTTGACTCAACTGTGGAGTGGATTTTGGCACTTCATACAAACAAGTTCAAAGTACGTGACAAAGAGCATCTTCTTGGCATCAGCAGCGGCTGTCTAACGGGTCCAGGGAGAAGACGGTGCCCTCTAAGGTTAGTCCCATTTTGAACCCCTCCTGGAAGACAAGCCAGAGATCACGCACTGACATGACAGATTTCACATTGTTGAGTAAGTAATGATCAAATTAGAGCCAAATGAAAAAAAAAAAAGACTATAATAGGGAAAAAAGTGAAGGAAATGCTAAAAAACAACAGAGAAAAACAGTCATGCTCGGTCATGCATTATATGATAAGAAGATAATAAACTCAAGCAGAAACAAGGCATGCACCTAATGGGAGAAGCACTGGCGAAACGTGAAAAGTAAAAAGCAATTTTGTTTTGCAAACTACACATATCTGGTAAAAATGTTGACACGTTGTATTTGTAATGTGCTCTTTTATATAGATGCACAATCTTATATGAAATGTGACATCAGTTTCTAAAACTTTACTTTCAAGCAATCACCAACATGAAAATCAACATCTTCAAATATTAAAAGTGAGTGTTTCAATAAGCTGCAGTCTGAGACAAGAGCAGCTTGAACAAGAGAATTAAGAAAACAAACTGCTGCATCAAGACACTGAGGCCTGGACACAATATACTGAGTCTCTACTGAGAGAAAGATGAGCACTTCAGAGAAGATGGACGACGTAACTTCACATCACACTGGATCTGTGAGAACATGCGACATCAACACCAAACATGCAGAGACAAAACAACAGTCACAGCACAGACAGAAGGTAGCACAGAGCAAAAAGTACAAACCATCTCTGACGCTACAAGTGAAAAGGACAAGAATTCAGTTGTTAATAATAAAGAAGAAGAAGAAGAGGAGGAAACTGAAACAGAAGTTGCAAAAGTGCACTAAAAAACAAGCATGTCAGTGCAACATCGCCTCCTACTGGCAATGCCTGGCTAAAACTGTTATTTTGCAAAACAGATTCACATAAGTTGCAACATTATTATTATTTCGAATCGTACTATAATTGAAAACATTGCAGACTCACGGAAAAAAAGACTGACTGCCGTGGATATGGCATAAACTGTATTTGTCTGATTGTGTGCCAAGTCAAGCTGCAACAGTGGTTCTCAAACTCTTTCTCATGACCCCTTTTGGAAGCAGGAAAAGAAAAATGCCATCCTGCCTGTAACTACTGTAAACCAACATAACTGTACCCATGAGCAATATTTGGAAATCTGACTGTCAGATCTCACAGAGGATCAATAGCATAATGAACTAATGTTTTGTTGACTACTTAATATAGATACAGTATGTAAGTTATTTTTTATTTTCAGGCTTGTCACTTCATATGATGAGTTAAATGAGTGTTTAACTCATTAAAATGAATCATTAAGTAAGTAAGTAAAGAGTTAAAAGAGTGCAGACAAGCTTTATTTTTGTACTTTGAAGAAAACAGTCATGGAACAACACGTTTTCAACACGTTAACTTTCTTTCGATAATGATGTTAATGTGAACCATGTTGTGGGTTTGTATCCAGTCCATACCCTTGTGCAATTTAACAAGTCACCTCACATGTTGCCTTTGCACTAGCTCTGCCTCCAACAGGCGCAGCCACAGCTTTAAAGTATTTGTGGCAAATGAAAACTGGCCCTTAAAACGTAAACGGCGAACAAAATGAAGTATGTCAGTGTGATTAAACAGTTGTCGATTAAACAACTTGTTTTTTTCAAGTCCAGTTCACTTACATCAGTTGGTTTGACATTAGAAAAAGAAGCATGGCTAGTTTTAAGTTGAACCTATGTAAAATGTTTCTTTAATAAAATGTCAAAAGTTATTTCAATAACAAGAACACAAACTGCCTAATTCCATTCAACCTAATATGAGTTTCATAGCTTGCATGCTCTGCGCTTCCTCATACATCAACTTTCACTTTCATATTTGATTGATAAGCATTACCTGTCAAAATATGACCCATGTTGTTTTGTGTTCCAGATGAGTCGTAATATAAATCTTGATAGTCTCACTAGTGAACTCTTTGTTTGTTTGTTCTGATCATCATCTGATCATCTTTTTTTTTTAACATTGTCTCTGGCTTCCTTACAATGGCTCTGCGTCCCCCTGAGAGTTGGATGAGCTGCCAGTGAAAAACTGATTCACTTTTTATTTATACTTCTAGATCTTCCAATACTTCCAGGGTTGTTTTATTTCTAATAAGCAACAATCATCATTTTTCTTCATTACAGCAAATAAGTTCTTTAACTTTCTTTTATTGCTCCACCAGACCTTCAAATAACAGTGACATTAAAATGTTCCACTAGCATAAGACTTTTTTTACTGAATACTGACAACATTTTCACTTGTTTTCACTTCATTAAAACACATAATGGAAGAACACAAAACTCAGTTATACACCAAAGACTCCAAGACTTTAAATTAAACGGGCTAAATAAATCTAAATATAAAGAAATGAGTCATATTCACAACTGAGTCAGCCGAGGATTTCATTAAAATCCTTTTGTGCTCAGCTTTTTCAGAAAGAACATAAAGAGGAAGATAGACTTAGGTAATCGCTCATGGCTGCTTGTTTTACTGCTGTATGCACAACAGGATGACAAACTTGATCTATTTTAACATTCATAGTTTTAATAAACGGGGGACTGGAGCTGGCTTACAAGCCAATTAAGATCAAACTGTCCAGATTCAACGGCTGCGCCCACCTCTGATGCATTGCCCATGGTGCACGAAGCCTTTGTTCATGTAAGCTAGAGAAAGTTTGAATCTTCTGAAGTGCTGATACTGATAATAAGTCAGACAGGAGCGCTGGGTTTCACAGTTTAGCCAGCCTCCCTGCAGTTCTTAAAAACACAAAGTCGTGGAAACAGACACAGACAGGCGCTCACCTGCATCTCATCCAGCTTTGACTGAATATCTGGAGGGAAGTCAGCTGCCCCGCAGGTGAACGGATCAAATGGCTCAGCACCAAAAAGATCTTTCCCTATAAACACAGACAGGCAGATAAACATCACGCTGACTGCAAAGGAAAATAGCTTCAATAGGCAGTGAAGTAAAGACTTCTATGTATTACGCTATAAATTTTTAAACAAGGTATTAAAGGTTATTTTTAACAGCAAAAAAAAAAAGTATGATCAGGAACTGCTCACTTATGTCTGGTGGTAATGTGGTCGGTGGTGGTGGTGGGCAGCCGTTGCTGGCCGGTGTGGGCACCAACGGTGTCACAGGAGAGAAGGGAACCATGTCAAAAACGTCCGTGGACTGCGGTTTCATGGAGATGCTCCCTGCCTGTACGTAAAGTAGTGAAAACTGTTAAGCCAAGGTCAGACTTGGCTATTTTTATAACAAAGAGGAACAACAAGAAACAGGAAGAGCAAAAGACAGAAAAAAGCAAGAGATACTAAAGCCTCAGAGGCAGCAAGAAAGCACAGAAAGAAAGAAAAAGCATAGGGTGTTTACGCGAGGCCGGGGGATGCTGCATCCCTCAGTAGCTTTAGGAGGAAGTAGAGCAGGTTTGGCAGGTGGAGGAGTTAGTAGCCCGGCGGACAAGTTGGACTCCGGCGAGCTCATAGGAGTGAGCGTGACAGATGAGATTTCCAGACAGGAGAGCGACTTGATGCTGTGACACCAGAAGAGAGAGGAGGGCCTCTGCAGAATGTACGCTTCATTAGCTGCGTTTATGTGCAGCGGCTGAGAAAAAAAAAAAAAAACGCAGAAAGAAAATGGCCAGAGAGGCACAATATTATTCAGTCTTGTAGAGAAGGAGAGGTGTGGGTAATTGCATTTGCAGGAAGCTGTCACAAGTACTGGCATTTGGCCCAATTAGATGGTGAATGTATCACATTCCTCATCAGACCAATCAGGTGTGTAATTGCTTTGCCTCAGACACAGCTTAGACCCCCACGACTCCCTCCAGATAGGGTTGGTCATTCCAAACTTGGTGGTTGAGGTCGTGCCTTTTAATCACAGAAGCAATATCAGTAAAACCAACTGCCCTTAAAAATACTTGAAAAACTTGCGAGCTTAAATTTGATCAACTTTCAGAATAAAAAGATGGTTGTGTTTGTGTGCTTTTGGCTGATGTGGAAGATCTGAATTTCAAAGGATTTGAGAGTCTGTTTTAGTTTGCGGTTAACATGTGACTTTGTGAATTTTGAAACAAGAAACAACCCAATTTTTTGTAATAATGAAAAGTTATATTGATCAGCACCTACTTGTTCAATTCAGTTCAGGGGTTTTGCAGCTACAGTCTTACCTGGTCTGATATGACTAGTAGCTTTTGGTGGCTAACGTTATGTCTGGATAGATATTGCTAACCCGAACCCTAGTGTGTCTGTGAAGGTTAGAAGTTATCCAGGTCATCTTTTTTCGGGAAGACCGGAGATCTGAGAGACTTGGTTATAGATCTACAACCCAAATTTAACCCTTCTCAAAGAAAAACCCTAACCCTAACCTTACTTTTAAGCATGCACTTTCCCTTTAAAGCAGTCACAGTGGCTGCTGTTGAGAACAAAGTTACACAGACTTGCTTTAATATGCAGAATCCAAATCTTTAAACTGGAGTGTGTGTTTGTGCAGTTTGTCCTTACTGGTGGTACGTGAGCTATCATGAGCTGTTCTTCCAGATCTTGAAGCTGCTGCTTTAGCTCAGAGTTTTCTGTTTCCAGTTCTTGAATCTACATAAAGATAAGAGCATTCAGTCATTTTAGAAGCCACTGCAGTAAATTGAAGCATAAGTGATCATCAGCATGCAGTCACTGTCCAATAAAAAACCAAGGTCAGCAATGTACTCTGTTTGAACATGACTATGATTATGTAAATAAGTTTTAGCGACTCAGTTTTCCAATTCGCTTGTTTAAGAAGGTAATGCAAATAGACTGTAAAATATATGTCACACTGCTGTTTAGCAACCACATCATGTTAGTCATTTAATTAAGTTGATACCAACATTTTAATAAATCACAATTTAAACAAAAGCAGTGAGAAAGTTGCACAGTTTCAACAATGATTCAATTTCAGATTGGCTCTTTAACAGCAGAGCTTACTATCATTAATATTCATTACTGACATTTTTCATCAACACAGCTTAATCGTCAACGCTGGATCATTTCAAACAATCAATAGAGACAAGCTCTGCATTAATTAATAAAAAATATCAATGTGTCAGCATGGTGGCAGAAGTTTTCAAAACAAATTAAAGTCAGTGTGAGAGCGAACAAGCTGAATCAACAGGACGTGAGACGGACTCTTTTCTGTAGGCTTCCAATCTGTTTCCTGGTTTCCACATCTTTGCCTCCAGACTCCAGGAACTTCTTGTAGGCCAAGTCGAAGGCCTGACCGATAGTTAGAGTTATCTCTTCAGCCTACAACAGGGAGCAGAGACTTGATCATGATATGTACCTAAATGTCACTACAACTTATTTACAGTTGAAAAAACCGTTACAGTACTACAACTACAAGATGTCAAAACACAGCATCAAAATATGAAACGCATCATTAGTAATTGTACATTCTGTCAAATGTGTTATATATATTTGTTTCAATGAAAAGATAAGGAAGCACTTACACACTTTTCACTGTCAAACACATAGCAGAGGTGTTTGTTGGATTCAGAGTCTTTGCAGATAAAAGTGAATATCCTTTTATCGGTTTTGTCATCTGCACAGAAGGATATCCTGTGTAACTGACAGTTATGCTGCACATCCTGGAAAACAAACACGATACATTCATTATTTACTTCACAAATGTTAACAGCAAATCACTTCTTACTCTACATGGTATGTGTTGTCGGTATAACTTATAACGACCTGTCAAACGACAATGTTTCGACTCACTTTTGTCTTGGGATCTAGTATCTTCACGCCATAAATGGAGATCTGCAGTTCCACTTTGGGGGTCTTCTGTCCCTCTGACTTCTTGATGTGTCTCTGAAACTGCCAGTGACAAACATATTAATCAACTGATGCAACTAAAAGGCTAGAAACAAGTCTTAAAAAAAAAACATAACCCATTAACAGACCTTTGAAGCTGCTAATATCTATCACCTCTCAAAGAAAACACAAAATTGTCACTTCAGAAAGTTGTTATATGATGAATGCGCGAGCAATCAATTACCTATGTACACATGCGGCAGGCGCAAAGCAACATTAGCATTCATTTGAAGTCGGAAAATGGCAACGGTGATGAATGTAGATGCAGCAGCCGGTAACTCTTTCAAAATTTACTTTTCTTTCTGTTTTCATCTGCTTTTTTTTCCATTTTTTTATTACTGAAACATCGGTGAATGATATCTGATTGGACCTGAAATTAAAGAGTTACAAGCCAAAATTGTATAAATCAACTGAATGAGGGAAACTATGGCAATGGGGGCCCATGCAGATGCAACAGCCGATAACACCTTCAAAGTTTGCTACATTTTTGTTTTGTTATTATTATGACTGGAACACGTATTATCTATGACAAAAATATTGTCATTGGAAAAGCAAGCACACAGTTTGGATTAAAGAGCAGCATACTTTGAAAGGATTAACTCAGTCAGATCAGCCGGACCCGCTATCCCCCCAGGAGGAGGAGAAGGAAGAGAGCTGGGATGAAAGGCATGCTAACCCAGCTTGGACTTGCTGGCTAATGTCTTATCTGGATGAAATGGGACTCAGGCAATGGGAAAAGAGAGACTGTTGGCCAACATCTTTATAGAGACCTGCTTCATCAACAACCTGGATCAAGCACTGGACGGGGATGGACTACGTTCCAAGCCGACAGAGTGAAAACTCCATCAAGATGAGAAGGGGCAGACTCTTTGGGCTGCTGTGACTCAGGTGGTAGAGCAGGTTGTCTAGTAATCAGAGAGTCAATGGTTTGATTCCTGGCACCCGCTTGCCAGTCGAAGTGTTCTTGGGCAAGATACCCAAATTACTCCTGATGGCTGTGCCCTCAGTGTGAGCGTGCATATATGTGAGCCTAGCATCATCGACGCTGCTTTGGATAGGAACCAAAACAGTAAATCTGTTGGCCATAAAATCAAAACAATCAGCTAAAAGAGGCTAAAAGGTTTGCTGAAGGGAACTGAGCGTGGGTTGGTCAGTATGAGCAAACACTAGAAATTTGAACCATTGTCAATATGAAAATATTAATTAAAACATCTTTGTAAATGATCATTATATTTTGCATAAACGGAAGGAAGATTTGCTTGGGAATAAAATGGCAGCATGTTATGAAAATTAGTTTGACATCAAGCGTTTTACAGAAGATTAAAGAAGAAATGAAACAAATCTGTGATTCAGCCAACGTGTCATTCTTTCAAGCACTGCCAAAAAACAACCGAAGTCTTTCGCAGTTATTTTGCCAAACAACATAAAAACTAAGACTTGGCAGTGCGTTTAGGTCAATAACCATCAAAATGTCTGTTAAAAGAGGTGTGAATACTGTCAAATTAGGAGATTACATGAAAGGTAACTTGCCCAAAGCAGACTCTAGAATTATTTCCAAATTTAATATACATGTAAGATGCATGTAAGATAAACATGTGAAGTGTCCAGCCACAAGAATGAGAGAAGATCGAATATGCAGCTCTTTCACTTTTCAGTGTGACTGTAGTATTTCTACAGCCTCTAACATTACAGTAAAATGATCAATTCAACTATAATCAAGCCGTAGCTAAACTTCTATAATTTACCATTCAGGGCCTGCAGACACCAACATGAACAGACCAGGAGAGGCAACAGTGTGTGTGTTACAGGGAGATTTATCTTGCTTGAGTAGTAAAAATAACACACTGGAATTTATATTCTAACTGATATGAAACTACAATATTCGACCTAAACTGCTGCTACATTCCTTCCAGGACTGTCTCTCACCAACAATTTCTTTCTGTCACGTGGAATGATAAGGCTGTCCTGACTGCCAGTGTAACTGGGAGAGTAACCATGGAGCCTCAGTCTTCAAACAGCCTTTCAAGATCAAATGTAACGTAACAATAGAGGTATGGGTTTGGGAAAACAGTCCTCCCCTACAAGTGGCCTCACACATTCAACTCTTGGCAGGAGAAGACAGAGGAGAGGCCAGCAGGCAGCGAGTGCAGCCACATTACCAAGAAGCTGTGAGAAAGGAGAACTTCTCTGGGTTGTGTTCCCATAGATAAAGACTAGCGTTGCTAGTTTAGTTAAAACTTGATGAATGTTGAGGAGGATGCGTTTGGAAGGAACACAGGTTAAGTGTCATTCACAGGAGACGTTTAATGAAACCGAGCATGATTACATGAGAAATCCTAAAGGCTAAATAACAAAATAAAACAGTTTTTTTCTGGCAACTAAGGAAGGAAAGTTAAGGAAGGATCTTTGTGCTGCTTAAAGAAAACCAACACTGACTGTTGGTAATGTAATCTGAGGTCAGGCCTTTGTACTTCCAGTTCAAGTTGGTGTTTGCTAAACCATCATCCTAACCTTTAAATACATACCTGGAGCTATGTTACGCCCTGTACAATTTAGATACAAATTATGTTTTTTCCTGTTTATGACCCGAGGCTACCGATGATGAGGAACTTGTTTTCGTGCCATTTATGCATCACATAATTTAAAAGTAGAACTGGAGCATGAGAATAACAAAGCTAGGTCAGACTACTTGAGTGCTGAATGGGATAATGGTCATGAAAACCAGAAGCTCACAACGTCCGGGAAAACCTTGACCTTCAGCTGTTATGACCATGGCTGGCTTCATACTAGAAATGAGACTCATCAATCTGTCTCTAAAAATGATGGATGAAATGTCTATGTATTATCTATATATCCTTTTAGTGTCTTTCAGCTCATTATTTTGGTGTTACGGCCTGAAACTTTACTGTTCTTTCATCAGAATTGTTTCCAGGCAGGCAGCAAAAGCTTTTGCGTTTTTTCTGCAAAAGCTCAAACTGTACTCTACCTGTTCAGCGCAGCAACAAGGTGGTGGAGCTTAGTGGAACGTTTAGCAACTTAAGAACCAGATAATTCCCCCAGAAGGTGGTGGAGACCAAAAAAAGAGATAATAATAAAGTTGACAGTATCCCCTCACATTTGCCAGATCAATTTTATCATGTGATAACTTGTCAATATTGCGTTAAGAGCTTGTAACACTGCCTCCAAAGAACCCAAAAGAATCAAACTGCATGTGGTGGGGTTATCAGGTTAACGGCAGGTTTGCAACTGTGTGGCCCAAACAACCAAAACAATGAGCTAAAAGACACTAAAACACTCCAAAGAGCTGAGAGGAATTGCAGAGTTGGTGATAATTCTTACTTACTGCAAGCGACACCTTTCTCATTACATCTCGTGATTCGAATCATTGTTGATGCACGATCAGTGCAGCTTTAATCAATGCAATAATTAACAAATCATGTTATAGCACATTTGTTTACATAAGTGTATTAACCCTCACAGTGTAACTTCGTATTAGGGGATTACATTGTTTCAAGAGATCTGTGTTCCCCCTATTAATATGCAAATTTAGTCTGCAACATCTAATTAGATCATGTACTTTATAAGAGGAACCAGTGGTGGAGAATATTAAGTGTCAAGAATTTTTACGATGTGTCAGTGGTTTCCGTCGTGTTATGTTAAAGCACCTGCGCTTAAATAAAGTGAATTTTGTAGTAAAAAAGTGGGAATATTAAGAAAGTTTTGGTTGGACGATTCAAGCTTGGGGTAAGAAAACAGGTTTCATGGCAGATAAATATCCGTTTTATTGAATTCTACATCTACCCAGGGAAGGTTGACCGAGCAGACTGCTGTGCTTATCCAGCACTTATAGGCATCCACACTCGGGAGCTGAAAAACTCCAAGGGCACCTTGCTGGTAACTGATGAGGGAGGGAAGCATTTGTCACTCACTCCCTTGGTCTGAGTCTCCAATGCAATCCGGTTACTCAAGAACACTCCTCTATCCTTTAGGCTACAGCATACACTGAGGACTGGCTTTACCTTTAGCTTTCGGACAGCATCCTTTACAACTTCTGTGCCTTTTGGGGCTTCAACCTCTGTGTTTCCAAGGAACTGGAAAGAGGACAAAAACATACATAAATGTATGACAAACAAAGACATGTAGTGTACTGTATACAAGCAAGAAAATGCAACAAAAATGATTTCATTGGACATGATAAAACAATTATTTCATCAATCAGGCCAGTAGGAGTAAATTGTGGAATACTTCTTCTGGTCAAAAACTCTAATAACTCCAATTTCACTTAAAGTGCCTCATAAATGTGAGGAATACATGTACAGAAATGCACAAACAGACACACACACACTTGTGGCAGCACTTCTACCATCCTCCAACAGATGGAGCCATTAACCTTTATGCCTGAACGTTGTTTTTTTTCCACCTGGCAGCAGCTGCAATAATTGTTCCAGTCATACACACTGCTTCAGTGCCTCCTGGGCTTAATGTGTGTAGCCTGTTCCAATATCAGACTTCATAAACACTGGTGTCAGCTCCTTAAAGGTTGGGGGGAAACAAAATAACAACAAATCCCACTGGAGCACAGCTAACAGCTCAGACAGACATGGATTGTCTCAACAACACAACAAAGCTTGTGTGAAGCTTTCCATGACTTGGCTTTGCTAATGTCAATTTTTCTTGTATGGAATGATATGGAATTATACTCTGGCAGTTCTCTTGCACATTATTGATTGAGGCATTAAATAAACAAGAAAAATCTCTGTAATGATCTTTAACAGACATTTAAGAGTTTAGAGTTTATTTTTCAAGCAATATTTTCAGACAGTCAGTTTCTGCAGGAAAAACATAAAATCGGCACTCCTCAATAGAGCCGAAAAAACAGATTGTGGTTTCTACGAAAGTGTCAGCATCTTGTGCCGGAGTGACAAATGTACTCTACACACTTTAGGACATGTCTGAGAGCACGGCTGACAGATGCCCAGAATAGAATGGAGAAGGTCTTGTTCCTGACCAGTGCATTCTGGGCTACGACTGGGGAGGTTTCACAAGGTAGACCAAGCTCGGAGGCTCATCCATCAACTGGTGCATGCAGCTGGAAAACGAACCATCCCAGCCTCTCATTCCCCACAGCGAGGAATCACACTTAAGCCTAACTACCAGAATTCTATAACTACGAGAATAACCATATAAAAAACACAAAATAATAGTCCTGGCGGGTGTGTGCCTCTCTTTGTGTGAACATGTTGTTTTTGAAAGATGAAATGCCAAAAAATATGAATTGAAACAGATAAAAACATGCTGTGAATCTCTTTTCATCACATTTTGAATTTTGGACTTAATAACGTCGTTATTAGAAATGTTTGAATCAGACGAGTCGTGAACACTCCTCAGCAACCATCACTGAAATCACATCTAGAGATAGTATAATATTAATAATATTAGTGTAGCCTTATCTTGATCTGCGACTGTGCAGAAATAACAGGTGAATAGCAAAACTAGTTCTAAAACTTTAACTTCAACTAATCAGCAAATGATTTCAATGATGCATAAAAAAGAATTAAAGAAATCAATCTTATTAGGGCTAATATTAGCCTACATGTTGTTCTGGCCAATGAAATCCACATCTCCACTTTTGATGATTGTGACTTTTTTCTATATATGCAATCTGCATATTTAGAATCGTACTGACCAATGAAAAGGTATTTTGTTACATCATGAATGTCGGATAGACAGAGGGAGGATTGCTTTATAGATAAATGATGTTTTGAGTTTTGAACCAAGGATAGATGACAAGCTCTGTGATCTCTCTGAACTGAGTCAGCACAAACATCAGTGTCAGATGGCCATTAGCCTGGATTACGCTGATTTCAATCTAAAATAGAAAAAATAGCTTTGATTAGTCCAATGTGCTGTGTGGAAACATGTAGGACAGCCTTGCTGCTGATAGTTTACCAACTGAGGTGGATATGAACAGGAGAGACGAGGCTCGGATCCACCACTTATAAATGAAACATGTTCACAAACTGTTCACTGATGATTGTGTAAACATAAATTTTCATTTCTGATGCGAATATGTCTCATGACAGTGTTTTGGGTTCATTTTGTAAGATTTTTTTTGAGAAATCCTGAAAAAAGGAGTATTATGAAGTTGAATTATCTCATTCTCTGAATCACTCAGAGCGAATTTTGGATGAACTTTGCACGGATCAAGAGACATCACAACCTGTTCCTCCTTCAGACTCTACATCATCGACGGTATGAAGCGTCTGACATCTTTGTGGCGGTCAGTCTACTTTTTTAAAATGATTTTCTTTTGGCTTTTTTTCAAGCTTTATTTTATATAGAGACAGCTGAGGAGTGACAGGAATGTGGGGGGAGAGAGATGGGGAATGACATGCAGCAAAATAACGGTCAAAATGACAGCTACTTAGAGAGTTTAGTCTAGGTAGAAATACTTTTTATAATTGTAATAATAAAAAAAATAAAAATAAAAAAAACATGGTCAGAATAAAATATATACACATTCAGGAAAAGTCAGGGTCCAATAACTACACTGGTTTCATTGAAACATAGTCAAAATGACTATAGTGTTTAAAGGACTGTGCACCCTCAAATGCAAAAATATGCAGAAAACACAACAGATATTTAACCCTATGGCTGCTCTGAAAAGTGCATTGAAATGACAAGGCAAAGAGCGAAAGCTGCAGAGTCCCGCCTCATTGTCTATGCACAGCTCACTCCTCTTGACTGAAAGGTTCTCACATATCTAGAAAGGGCAGGATCTGTGTCATGTGTAATTTAAGTGACTTCTGAATGTGATGTGATTGTCGATGTTAGACACGCTGATCCCAGCAGCTCGGAAATTCACCTCTCAACATTTGCTTTTCCACCAGAGGCCAATAACACTTGTTGATTACAGAGGTCAGCAGAAACTCATTGAAGCTGCGCCCAGAAAAGAACCAATAGCAGCTTTGTACGACGGCCAAATGCATGATGACATTTCAAAGCAAAGAAGTGTTGGAGCGCTGAAACAGATCAGGGCTGTCGAAGTAGATGATGAGTTTCTATTGTCACCTTACGAAGACATAAAGCTAATTCAATTCAAAACAAGAAAATGCCACCTGGACTGACAAATCCTGCTTTTGCTGCTGTGACTTGATGAACATGAAACTGCAGATCTGTTTTGCTTTTGTGAATGTAGAGGCTGATGGTGTTTGCAGGGTTTCTTGATACAAAAGTGCCCCCTTTATGATTTAATTAGGGCTGCAATTAACGGTCATTTTCTCAATGAATTGTTTTGTTGATAAAATGTCAGAAAACCATGAAAATGCCTCTTATAATTCTCAGCAAGCTGCAAAATGTTTTTAAATCACTAATTTCAATCAAGCAACAGTCCATAACTCAAAGATATTCAGTCTATGCTATTATATGACAAAGAAAAGCAGCAAATCTTTGCATTTGAGAGGCAGACACAATGGAAAGTTTGGCATTTTTGCTTGAAAATGATTAATTAGTTAGTTAATCTTCTAATTGTTGCAGTTATAGTTTCCATATGGCATCACTGAAACACCTGCTAGTTATTCTCTGTGAAAGAGAAACTATAAAGCAAGGCAGTGGTAAAGATTTTAAAAGTTCCCCACATCCCACCACCTTTGTTTTCTTGTTTTTTATTGATATGTCACATTTGTTTAATTCTGTTTTATTTCTATAAGTTAAATGAAGCTGTTCTTCTAAGGTAGTTTCTCTGGAAATCTATGGAAATGTAGCTTAATTTTCCTATAATTAGGACCAAATGAAATAGCTCTTTGCATTAAACGCCCTCATTTTGGGGTGATGGAAATTATAGACCTGTAAAATGAGATGCAGAACATTTAGAGCTGAAACAATTAGTTAACTGATTGCTCAAAACTATTTTGAAGATCCATCTCTTGCTGATCTAATCAAAGAATCATAAGTCACAGCCTTGAAAGCATAAATTGTTATTTTCTGACATGAGGATTTTAATGTTGTTTATACGGTTATGAAATACTGAATCTTACTGCTGTCTGATTCTTGTTGGTTTGGAAGCAGTCAAAGGTGAACAAGTCTAAAGGTAAATACAGCTTTTAACTGTAGATTTTAAAACTTCAAAATTGTCTTGGTCTGACCTTAGCGTTCCCTTCTGTATCTACAGCGCTGTGACCTACTGCAGGACTGGAGGGAAACATTTGGGGTCAAGAGGTGAGAAAAACATTGCTGGTAGTTTAGTTCTGTCAGCAAATGAAAATATTTCAACATACAAAAGAGTTTGTTGAATTGATGGATCAGAAAATCTAAGAAAATAAAACTTTTGTTGAGCCAGTCTATCTAGAACATGGTATACTGCTAACTGAGCTTATTCTCAACACTTTTGAGGTTTTTTTTAAACTGGGGAGAATATCCAAAGAACAGTCTCAGCACTTTGGCTGTCTCATTCTCTCCAATTCCTTCAGTGATGAGTGGTGTACTCAGATCTCAGCAAATTCAGCCAGACAGGCAACTCATCAGTGAAAGCTGACAACAAGCTTTGATTTTTAAGAGATGTGTCCTCTGCCAGTTCTCCCCTGATTTCTTTGCTGCATATAGTAAAGGAGCTTCAGCAGTTTGGCGGATGTGGTAGTTTTGGAGTTCCACCTCCGTTCCATCACAACATTTCTGAAGCTCAGGATGTCGGCTGACAGAGTCAGAGCCTCACAGGAGAGAAAGTCTTTGTTGAAATGAAGCAGAAAACCAGTCTGACAGGGAAGTGCTCCCCGAGTGTTACGGCCCTCCTACAAGATATGTTTTGTTGGACTTTTTAATAAAGTGTTTTTATCACAAGCCGTGTTTCCAGTCAAGACGGAGTGCGCCATTTCAGTTCAAGTTATTCTCGTGGCAGGACAAGCAGTTTTGGCTGGTTTTGAGAGAGCCATGAGTCACTTTACATAAACACCTCACACACACACTCATTAATAAATAAACAAATCAGAGAGGCTGAAAAAACAGAGAAACTTTCAAATTAAATTTTCATAATGACATTCCCTCCACCGCCCATCACAGCACTGAGGGAAAACAGCTGCTCCGGAAGATAAATGCTGCAATATACATAGTGCAGATAGACTGTTCATACTTAAGCTGTAGTGGCATCCAAATAAAACCATCCACCGTTAAATATCCAAATTATCACTGTCATGTAATTCTTAAAAGTGGTGACTTGGAAATGAAATGGATGATGTAAAGGGTAACACTGTTGACTCCATCAGGCGCAAACAGGAAAAAACAACAAAATCAGCCAAGCTGTGAGCTGCTACCCTCAATGAAAGGCCTGGTTGTCTCAGGAGAAATGCATCATGGAACCCCTGCCTGAAAGGTGTCAGTTTGATAGGCCTGACAGAGAGCGAGCAACTAAACAGGAAGGTGGAAGCCACAAAACGAGGGATTTTGTTCTGTAGACTCCCATCATCGTTTAACAGCAAAGTTCCTCTTTGATATGTGAATTATTTTATACTCACAAAGCTCATACAGTGCAACAATCTGATCGTGGAACATACCTTGGCATTGTAGGGTATGTAATGCTTGGCCAGTGCCTCCGGGGTGTGCATCCATGATTTATCTGAAATGATACAAACAGCTCACTCAATTAAGTCGTCCAAATCAAGGGGCTCGTTCAATAAGAAGCAGAGGTACAGTCAACTACAGAAGTGGTTAAATCTCACAGGTTTGTGTGAGGAGTGAATATTATACTATCATTAGCACCAAACATTAACTTCACAGGAAAAAAAGAAAAAGAACATAAATATGTATTTGCTTTCAGCAACAAAGAGAATTGCAACAACAATTGTTTTTAAAAAATAAATAAATAAGAATTAAATCAGGTTAGTCTCACTGAGAGAAAAGCCTGCTTCACTTTCGCACAGTTGCACACATTTACACATGAAAGTCGGCCAATATAATGGCTGAGTCTGAGTCTGATTTGCCAATCACTGAGCAGCTCGACTGGAACAGTTGGGGTGTTACGGGTCCATACTCAAGGAGCACATTAACAGTCGTAATTAGGCAAGAGTAAATGATGCTTTTCACTTTCCCTCCCTTATTTGTCCTGCAGGTGTGGTAATTGAATGTGTGACCTTCGTTATCAGGAGTCCACTTTTCTAAAAGTGAGTCCAGGCGGAGGACAAGAAAAATGTGAGATTTCATAGTTTCACACGGGCAACCAAATACACATTCCTGACACCAGTTTCATGTTTGTCAACTAATCGACAGTTGACATGGGAAAGGCTGTGAAAAAGACAACTGCAAGCTAATAAACATGAACATTGCACGATTTGAAATATTCCAATAAAACAAAGTGTGTATGAGCAATTCAACCCGTTTGTTTTGGGTGAGAAACACACAAATGCCTTTAGCTTACAAGAAGACTGAACAGGGCAACTTTAAAATGGAGATGAATCCTCAAAATGTTGCTTGTAACCGAGGCTGACCAAATAATAAAAAGAGAAACTGGGAGGAATAAAAGAGGCTGGACTGGAGCTTCTTGAAAGATCAGATTCAGACAACAGATTCAATAAAAAGTTCTGACTCTATCGAGTTGTTTCTCTTCTCTAATAAAAAAAAAGGGGGGGAGCTGTAATTCAATGTGCAGATACTTTTCCTGGTCACAAACACAAACACTTCACACACACCTGGTCAGACCATATGTTGCTAGATAATTACAGCTAACATCGGAACATTTATAGTCATAATAAATGGAGGCTTTGCAAATAATCTGTACAAACCTTAAACCTGCTTCCAAATATTGCTCCTTAACTTAATGAGTTTCAGGTATGACAGCCGTCAAAAACACAACACTGTGCTCCAATTAAACACTGTCAAGTTCTCCTGAAGCACAGAGTTGTCAGTGTGTTACACTGTTGCTCCGATGAACCAAACAGCAGTCAGCCGCTTCAATTAATACACATGCACAATAAATCCATTGACAGCAGGCATGAGGAAGAGGAAATGTGGAGCCTTTTTGGAAGTTTGTCTGTTCTTCAGCTCTATTTTCTAGATGTATTATGGCTTTAAAGTGCAGCTGTCAGATGTAAACTGCAGAGAATTAAAGGCTGTCCACTAATTTTGTGTGATATTGGCTTTATTACCATATTGCAGAGCTATTCATCAAACATGTCTAATGTGAACTGGCTAATTTAGGCCTATCAGATTGAGAGTTATTACACTCTATGTGACTGGAAGACACTCTTTGCAGATGTTCATTTATTGACGTGGTATGGATTCTTTACAAACTGCTAAAATACAGACGTTGATATACTTTCTGAACTATTTCACAGAGTTAATATAAATATAAATCAATATCAATCGTATTTTTTGAACATCACACATTCCATTCAGCTAATGACTGATTTGAAAATTAGAAACAGTCTTTGAAGATTACATCAACACAAAATGAGCAGCGGATCAGAGATCATAACGGGTCATTGACGCTTTTCAGCATTTTTTAATCATCCACTGATTAAGTATCCTTTATTTCTTCATTTACCATTGATAAACGACTTATCGCCCTGTTAATGAGTCTTGTGACAAAATATGCATAACTGTGACCTTGGGTCACTCATCTTCAGTAGGCTGATTGTGTTAATCAAGCCTTTGTAAGGTGCAAACGATGTGAATCAACTTTAGCATGTCCTCTACAAGTATGCTAATGACTTTGTTTACATTGATGTTGTTGGCTAAGTGACTTGATGAATTCAAAGTCTATCCTAATTAGTGTTAATTTGGTGCTTCACATCTGCTTAATTGTGATTGCTTATGTTTGCTCATCTAACATATTATTTACTAGGAAACCAATAAGCTTCCTCTTGACTTGCAAAGGAAGTAATGTTTTATTCTTCTGGAAATGAGTTTGTTGGCAGGGAATAAATGATGGAAGTAGAGCCCATGCCGATATGGGTTTCTTGAGATTGATAACAATTTTGATTACCAATATTTATTGATATATCATGAATATATGACTACGTAAGGGCACTCATGATGCAGCTTTCTTAAAAAAATATTATGTTAAATGTTATTTAACATGTTAAATCGTTTAAGATATCCGCTGTCAACCAATTCTAGTTGACATTGCTGAGATAAACTTTACAGTGACACCAGTATATTATTATTATTATTATTATTATATTACTGCATTTATTTCTGCATTATAGACTTGAAAAAACATATTGGTGCATATCACATAACATATACACCAATAGAGATGGATCTGTGGTAGGCCAACATCAAATGATATCGTCGATCAGGTTCTCAGTGAGCAACCACTGAAAAACAAAAATAGTAACTTTGTTTCACTTTTCAGACACTGCACGGGAGACTTTTCCTCTACTTAAATTGTCCTCCTTTTGAGTTTACTTAACAGCTGTGCAATGAGATTATCCCCTGCTGGCACCTTGCAAGAGTCTCCTCCAAAGTGCAATCAATTTCCTAGTGGGACTCTTGCATGAAAGTTGATAGAAGGACAATGTGTTTCGCCCTTACAGCTAAGGAGGCTAAAAAAAACCCCTGTAAATTCCAAGAAAAAGAAAGGAGGAAGGAAAGAGGAGGTGAGGGCTGACACAGCGGCATGGCAGGTAGGCTGACATTTTTTCAAGGCGTCAGCACACACTGTTCTGATTAAAAGAGAAAAGGGGGGGGGGTGGGGTTGCTGCATAAAATGGCAACTACGTGAGCACACCGAAAAGTGACAAAAGTTTTGAGTGCTCTCCGGGTCGCCAGAAGGAAGATTAACTGTTGAGGCACAGTGTCTGAAGGTCACTCTGTGTGGCTGAGTTGTCAGGTGTTGGATGAAGATTTTAAGGGTTGACAGCCTGAAAAGTGTCATTGCATCTCTTTCATAGTGCAGGGTACTGCATAAAGGCCTCTGGAGGCAGGGAGTGCATTGCTTCTCAGGGATTTTGGGTCCCTTTGAAAGCATGAAGGTCAAAACTCCTTCATGCATGTTGCAGTCAAGCAACTACTGTTAAAAGCAATAGCTGCTTTCATATTTCCCCTGTGACATCATGGGGTTGAGTCTGTCTGAAAATTTAGCTTTGACTGAGAACTATTTTTTTCATCCCCGCTGCTTGCAAATTATTTGTATGTATACAGCATATAAACACTGACAGCATCAAACATCAAAACTATAAAGTAACACGTGCAAATATGTGGTAAACAAAGAAATTGTAAACAAAGCAAAATATGTCTTCAGATTTTTCAAAGTAGCCACATTTTGCTTTAATGCCAGCTTTGCACACTCTTGGCAATCTATGTTTTTCCTCTTAATTCTACAGTCCAACTCATTCTAAATCATCTCTATTGTGTTTAGTTCGGGTGATGGTGGTGTCCAGGTCATGTTAAACCAGTGGTTCTCAAACTTTTTCGGTCATTCCCCACTTTAGACAAGGGGGAATTTTCAAGCCGCACCTGCCCCCATCGCCCCAACACAATGCTAATGAAATACGCCAAGCTTAACATTTTCAAGTAACATCATGTTGTATCTAAATTCTAACTCAATAACATCAAATTAAACTAAGTTCAACAATAGGGAAAATAAAAGTGCAGCTGTGTCATAACTTGCATCAAGTTCAAAAATAGAGTTCCGCTACAATTAATATACCGACGTTAATCATTATTTTGGCACTTTGGTTCCAGGTTACATTTCTCTCGGGGTCTCATATCTAATGTTCTTTTAATTTAGGCTGCATGAAGGCTAGTAATGATTACTTTGTTTGTGGGTGTTTTGTTTTGAATGTATGATCTTTGTTGTCATTAAAGAAAGGCATTGATGAAGCAGACATCCCAGCCTGCAGGGAGCCACTATCAATATGCGGGAGACTCCTGGAAGAATGGTAGACACACTGGCTTTGAATTTGGAATAAATTGCCAACAGTGCTACCAGCAGATACCATCCGTTCACCTTCTCTGTACCTCACAAAGAATTGGTGGTTGGAACCAAAAAAATTCAAATTTGACTCAGCAGACTAAAGTTCAGATTTCTACTGGTCACTTGGCCCAAGCAATTCTTTGCCTCAGCTGCACATTGAACAAAGGCTGTAAAGTGTTTCTGTTTTCACATCTTGTGACGAGCAGTTCACATAAGCAGCAAATTACAAAATTAATTACTTTTAACTGAGTTAATTAATTTATTTAATCACTCAGACACTGGCAATGTTGCCTTCAGTGCTGTTCCTCCGAACATTAACACATTTTCCAAAATGTGTGTTGTGGTGTACTATAGAGGAAAAGAAACCAGTGCATTGCACAAGAAAAAGTCCAGCAAAGTGTTTGTGGAATTTGTGGATTTATTGATAGTTTGATCTATTAGACCGATATCACAAAGTATCTCTCCTTATCTACAAGCAAACAGCTGTATTTCCCATTATCTCACCCTTCTTTATCTCATATCCCACTGTGAATTGAGGCATAGGGGTGATAAAGGGTCTCCACAGTCTGTCAATAAGATAGGCATCCAAAGAAAACTCCAGTTTTTTAAAAGTCCTCGACTTTAAAAAAAAAAAAGCCATTATACATCATTACATATTCTTCTATAGCTTTAAAAAGACTGCAAATGCTCAAGGAGCATATTTTACTAAGAAAAACAGTAAAACAGTAAAGCATGCACCAAGGTTCAGCCTCAAACTGTAGAATCGATATAGTTCAGTACCTCTTCTCTCAGAGCAGCTACATTTTGCAACTAATTGCCATTTTCTTATGCCTTTACCTTTTGAACACAGCTGGAATACAAATGAGATTACTACTACTACTACGACAAACACTAATCATAACAATATGTAAATTACTATCTTTTTTTATCTCCTATTGTGTGTTAAGTGTTGCTCTCATCCCTCGTCAACATTCTTCAGGCTTAGCTTTTACCTTTCAGAGCTTGAGTGCTGCGCTGTAAGTGCACAATTTTTCTATAGGGCCACAAGCAGTGGGCAGGCAATAGCCTAATTCACTGCAGTGCTCAATCAATGACACACAATGAATTTGCTGGGCACGCACAGTTCTCCATCATGCAAAAGACAACTTTAAATGGGCTCACAGCAGAAAGGACCTAAACCACATTTCTGCTGAAGTCCAATAGGACAGTGTTACTTTGAAATACAGCATTATAAATTGTGTGAATGTCTGGACACAAAAATCCATATGGATTCCAAACGTTATGACACTGGGGTAAAATAATAAAAAAAAGGGGTATGCAAAATGATGCAATGACAGAATTAGTGACAGTGTGTCCTCTTTTTTCTGCACCATGTGCAGTACAGTTGGGGAACTGGAAAAAAGAAATAAGCTCCCTAAAATTGAAGGCAATTCAAGACATGAACACAATCTACACTTACAGCCTGAGAAAAACTGAATCTCAAGTGAACATTATAAAGGTTCACACTGGTGGTACTGATTGTTGGGTTGTATTGAATTAAATTATATTGTGCCCGTGCTTTTGTTTCAATCTCTTTTAAGTACATGTAATTCCACGTCTCCATGATGATGAAAAGCACTTGAAAGAGTTCAACTCATTGTAAAGTGAAGATCAAATGGAGAAAATATTGCTAGTCAGAAGAAATTCAGGGCCCTGAGGCTAATACGGATTACATCAGGCCAGGATCATAGACGCGGTTGTATGGCTTTATAAACCATCACGGTCAAAGCAGACATTGAGATAATGACACGTTAAAGTTCTGACCTCTCCTTTTATATCATAGTGTCCCTCCAGCACAAGATAATCAAACGTGCATCAGTTACATTTATTTGTTTATTCTGATAAATGACGGCTTGCATCACTCAGGCTGGTATTTACAGTATACTGACCAGCAATTCAGCTAACATGGCCATGAGGAAATTAAAGCGCTCATGTATCCTCAGCATCTCATTTTCTGTATGATTGCTTTTTGTTGATTCGATCATAATGATGGATAGAGGACATCCGACCTTAATAAAGAAAAAAAAACAGTTTAAAAATGACGCAAATATAACAGTTCAAATGAATCACCGCCTGTAATCATAACAGGATTCTCCTTAGGATCGCTTTAGTTTAGTAGAAATACACAATGAAGACAGATCCAGCATGACTGTATGTATAATTATTTGTGAACTTGACAAAATGTGTGTCAGCGGTTACTCTGATTCTCACTGCTGTGAGAGGATCTAGGTCAAATGATGCCCTGTCCCCAACTTCATGTAATCACAGTACACTGGACCATAATATGTAGGATATTCTTCTGCATTTACATAACTAATCTTCAGCTGCCATCTGTTGGTGTGGCAGAATTGTAATATAACCTATTTATTACTGCAGTCAATCAGTTCGGATATGATGCAGCACATTACAATGACCTGTAATTTTAACCCAGATTTCTGAAATTAGATACTAAACACACACGCGCACACACGCGCACACACACAGTGGATTAAGTGTCAAATTAACAAGTCTGTGAGTTTCTTAATATATCACCAGGACACTATGACATTGTAACTGGACAGTCAGCTACTTTGAAACCTTGTTGGGGCAACATAGTGTCACTCACAACTCGTCAAACACTGCGCATCATTTCTGGACCTGCAGGCTGTCATGCTTCAAGTTAGCCAATCATAAATATGTGGTTAGACTTTTAAAAATGAATCTTGCATGGTTAACGTTGGGAACATTTTGGTTGGGGACACAAACAGCTGTCTTCTAGATGGAAGTCTTGTTGACTTCCCTGCTTCTACTACTACTACTACATTGTTAAAATCCCTCTTCACTCACTTTGCTTATTGTTTCTTCACTTGGATGTTCGACCTTCACCGTGCAGAGTGATGAATGTGCAGAGTATGACACTATTCTCACATTCATGTACTGGAGGGGAAAGTTTCTCTCTGCTTTTGTGACATTACAACTTTGGAAGCCAATCATGGTGCATCATGGTGAAACCTCCAGTATAAAAACACTGAGAACTGACTTTAGGATCATAGGTGACATCCTGTGTCTATAAGCCTGGGTATGGGTACACAATACCTTTACAAGTACTGTGATACCTGCATTTGATCATTTCTGTACCCTGATCTAGAAAAAAATGACTCTTTCTATAATTTAGCTCGCATCCTGTAGATTATGATAAAAGCATCAAAGCATGAAGCATGAAGAAAACTTCAGGGCGGATGGCTGCTCTGTGTATTCAAGGCCAATGGCTTCTTCAAAACCAGGTATAGACTGAAGTACTCCACTGGTAACAGGAAAGATGGCTAAGAAAAGAAATGCCTCATTGAAGAGTCCCCTTTAGCGGACTAGCAGCAGGTCCTGAGTCTATTGAATCTAATGGGAGAAGTGAGCGTAAAGACATATTATGAGCAATTCTTTCGCCCCACGGAGAGGTTAAGTAAATATTGGACTCATTTTTCACAATTCAGATATAATAGTTCTCAACATTCTGACAGTAGAATGTCATTTTTCAGACAAATCAGAAGAAAATTAACTTTGTTCAAGACCTGTTTCTGTCTCAGCAGCAACACACTCACGAGAGATCTGGCAGTACAGATATCTTTCCTCTCGGCTTGTGCTGAATTGTTGGTCTGTTTTCACCAAACATGATCAAGCTGAACTAAAGCTTGAATAACTTTCTGAACTGTCTCTGGTACAACACAATGTGCTTTCATTCATCCACACAATGTTCACGACGCTTCCAAACAAAGTTAGGAGATCAGGGGTGAGGAGACCACGTCCTCTTAGGAGACAGGAAGTCTATACCTTTTCATGTCATTGGTGGAGATTGTAATGTGTTATTTTCTCTCTCTCATATCTTATTTCACATGCATTGTATATTTTTACATGATAACTAGCCCTAGTGTCTCAAAGTTAAATATTTGCATTGTTCAAGTGTCATTTTGTTTTTTTAATTAAAAACTTCCTTTCTTTTGTTTTAACTGTATTAGGCATAATTATTTAATATCAGAGCATTTTTATAACTTGAAACAAGTCCATTTAGAATGGTTAAGCAATTTCTGAATGTTGTGAAAATTATCCCTCGATAGCATGATTGTGTTGTACATGTAGTCAAACCAACATTAAGCAATTGTTGGAAAATTACAGAGATAATTATAACATCATAAACAGGCGGTGGTTTTCTCTTTCAGCATCAGCAACTGGTTACAAATCTTTCACCGCCAACAACACAGCCAGCATCTTTTAAAAAAAAGATAAAAAGTTTGACTAGTTTTCCCATGGACCACATAATTTACATTTCACAGGATCAGATTCATATTCAGTTATATAAAATTAATAAACACCATAATATTCATAATGGTTAAAGTGTCTGCCTCAATATTCTTTTTGAAATAAGCAGAAATTGACCTGAATAGAATTTTTTACAAATACAGAAAATATTGTGTAGGTTTTTACCACATTTTGGACTGTTTTCAACCTACTTTGTAGGTGACGAGACAAAGTGTTTAATTAAATTAATACTTAATATTTGCTAATTGAGGCAAAGTAACATTCAACATGGTGAGTTAGTCTGAGTGACACAGAGGGTAGGGGCAAATGTTGAAATGAATGCCCTCAGTTGCCTGTTAGTCATTCCTAGCTAACTCAAATGGAGTCTTTGCACTTTGAATAATTACTTTAACCTCCATGAAAGCTCCACAAGCTGCAGCCTCTGAACTGACCGTGAAGTTGAATCAACAGAACATTACAACCTTCATGAAGGGAGGATTTTATTACAGGACTGTTGTATTAGACTGTATTCATTTTAGCTAGGTGCACCTTACAAACTGGCAACTGAGTGTAAACAGTATTCACAAGGTCATCCACTGTCAAGTTATCATATCTCTAAGAAGCCAAGGTCAGTTACATTACTGGTATGTTACATAATATGTTGCATGATTTATGTTTTCTAAACTGCTGCTCACCAAGAGGTGCACATGAATTCTGGAGAGTCCACCCATTCAGTGCCGATCACGTCCAAGAGCATGGGGGCAGTAAACATAGGAGATAAAAATGATCAACATCCCCGTTGGCATTATCCCCTGCTAGACGTGATCAAGTCCACAAAACACAGCCAGACCCAGAGATAAAGGGGGAGGTAAATCAGTGGAGTGGGCTAGATGTCAGTGCCAGCCTTAACTCTCACAGCCAAAAGAGAAGCGGCAGTGAGGACAGGTACAAATTACAAAGTTATAAAGAAATAAAAACTTTTGCTGACTTTTCAGATGGTGTAACTATTGCCAATTAATAAATGAAAGAAAATCATTAGAGACAAGCAGTTACCATTATGTAGCCTTTATCCAAACCACCCTGTGTATAAATAAATAAATCAACAAAAAAAAATTACAAACTGATAATGAAACTGAAATGTGTTAACAGCACCAACAACACGAGGCAATTATCTTCTTTTACACACATTAAGAGTTCAGCAGAGACTGAATAATTCACTCTGATGTAAAATCGCTGGCAAGTAAACGTTTGTTCAGCCCATGTGGGAGCTTGTCAGCCGTAAATGAAATGTTTTGTATCAGATATTTTCAATTGATGGGAACGTTTCATCCACAACTGAAGTCTAATTTGGGAAGAAATTGCATGTTTTCAAAGGAATCAAATCATTGCATAATAAGACAAGGCTGGTCTAAATCTGCTGTAATATGGATAAAAGACCTCCCCAGAGGAGCAATATGACCCCATGCATCATCTAAAATTCCTCATCATAGTGCTTTTATTGAGAACACACTCGCTAATTCAAACACCAATCCAGAACACCTCCATTCAGATGTTTGTATTGAAATGGAGGATAAACTTTAAAAACACATTGAAATGGTTCATTCAGCATTCGCTTTGTTTTGAACACTAAACTTGAAATTCTGAGGTTGGCTGAGCATGCAGGCGAGTAGCAATAAACTGTGCACACACATGAACAGTTCCTGATATTTTTGTATATTATGGTTCATGCTCTCGAATAAAAACGTTTTATCGCTCTGGGATGGAAAGGCTTTTATTATACAATCTGTTGCGGACCTTTTGGCACCATTTGCCACAGAGTGACTGTAACAAGTGTTGCAGAAATTAAATCTAGAGAGAAGCCTATGGGTCAGACGTCTCTTGGCGTTTAGATGTAATTGTGCACGGTGTATTTCAGGATTCTTTTGTCCTCTGACAGGTGACTGGACGCACTGTTTTTAAAGTCTGTGTAAAGGCAATTCCATGTTTTCTTTCAAAACACAATAAATATGTTGGAAAATAGTTGCTGAAAACACGTGAAAAGACTTTGAAAGATGTATTACTGAAATGTGGAGTTAGAGGTTCAAACAGTTTTTCACCAGTTTTCAGTCCAGGATTTTGTGGGCGGTCCTAAAACGAGGCTGCGTGACGTCACATGGTAATCATTAACATAAAATTAGCATAACTCCCCCTAGCGCAACAGTATAGAAGCCTTAACGTATAGATTGTGGTTCTGGTGGCTCAAACATATAGGGCTGAACAATACCAATAATACTGCTAGCTGTAGCATTCATATTGTGCTTGTTACAGTCCTAAAACGAGATCACGTGACGTCACGCGGCGATCATTAACATAAAATTAGCATAACTCCGCCCCCTAGCGCAACAGTATAGAAGCCTTAACGTATAGATTGTGGTTCTGGTGGCTCAAACATATAGGGCTGAACAATACCAATAATACTGCTAGCTGTAGCATCCATATTGTGCTTGTTACAGTCCGAAAACGAGATCACGTGACGTCACGCGGTGATCATTAACATAACATTTGCACGTTCCGCCAAGTGGGCGTGGCTTCGACACGTTCAGTGGACACGCCCCCACAGTCCTGGAGCTGAGAATACTGCTCATTTTTACCTGATTTTGACACCTAATTTCATAAACTTGTCATTATTTTTTATCATTCAAATTTGGCTGGGTGGTTAATAACACTTCCTTCCTTAGTCTGACAAACTCAGAACACAAATTTATTTTGACTTTACACGGACTTTAAGCTCCTCACAGCTCCAAAGAAATGGACAGCGTGTGCTATCTTGTCTGGGAGCATTTGTGAGAGGACTGTTTACTGTCTGTTTACGTGTCCTTTTTGCTGAAGCTCTCATTATCTTCTTCTGCCAAAGGCAACTTGTTTCAGCTATAATTTAACGTGCCCCCCACAGTAGATGCACAGGCATGTGCAAATGTACAGCTAAAGAAATCCACAGAAGTGAAATCCTAGTTAAAACATAAGGTATTGATCTGCATTCCCATTACATCCAATCAAAGGGAACTTTAATGTGAGGTGCTGCTCTCCCTAATTACCATCTTTAGCTCCTAAAATAGAGGACCTAATGGGAAAAAGTAAATTATAACACCCAAATATCATTAAAGCCTGGTGCACCACCTGGGCCCCGGACACTTTCCCTAATGCTGTCCAAGGCTTCTCCAGGTCAGCTGATGCATACCAAAGAGAGTGTGGCAGATGGTAGTAAACACATCAAGCTGTTTTGTGAACTGCAGCCTCAAATATCGCTTCCTCTGCATTTGGGCAGGGCCATCTCAAGATGCTGTACTGTTGCACAACACACCTTAACAGGCAGCATGTTGTTATGACTGTTGTCTTTTGTTTTGTGTTCTGTTGTCCTTCATATTTATGGGGATGAATAATTTCAGGTTTGGCCAGGTCTGTTTTTTTGCAACCTGTGTCAGTCAAACAGCCTTTGAAGCTGCACCAGTAGCTCATCAGCCAAAATGATAAACATGAACATCACACAAGATTAAAAAAAACAGGTTTTTCTAAAGATTCCGTGGATTTCTAATGAAAACAAAACTATTTTTTTGATATGAAAACATTGAGCGAGGGGCTTCATTTAAAGTGATGAAGTATTGGACTTCAATAAGGCTGGGACACTCACAAGGAATAGATTAGAATGGCCAAATGTGAAGAAACTTTACCTTCTAGTATGGGTCAAGATCCAAAAACACTGCATCCTACATTTCCCATAATGCAACTGGACAGCAAATTTCATTGCTCCTAAATCGCCTCCTAAATGCCCACTTTTCTCAAACCATGTTTGACACTTTATATGACAGGAGAAGTGAACTTAATGTGCAGCTTTAAAGTGTACAACGGAAAACATACTGTAAGAGAAAGAGATCTAAATTTTTCCAACACAAGTATTCCTCTCATAGATACCTAAAAAGGCCAGTGCAGACTGTGGTACTGTTGTAGCTAAAACAGACTTTGCCAAAAGCTAAATGAGCATCAGTTATTTCTGCTCACCTTTTTTCCTGTTGAAGGCGCGGTTCATAGTGGAAAAATGTGCGTCTCCGAGGTCCCTCCTGAGTATCTGACAATATTCCACCTGGAAAAGCAGCAGGGAGAAGTGAGTTAAAAATGGCTTTGACCTCAAGCCTTCACTAAGAGGAAAAACGTCTAAAAACAAACAGTCTGAAGTCTGCAAAAAATTCCCACCCACTGAGAGTGAGGCAATGTTTAGTTGTCAGAATGTGTTCAAATTAAAGTCCCAGTCCATCTGCGTTACATTTGTTTACCACTGGGCTCCATCATACTCATCATATGTGGAGGAGGTAACTCTAATCTTGTGGTGTTGATAAGATACTTACTATTCTGCGGAACTGAACGTGATTTCTATCAAAGTAACAGTGTTGCACAGTAAAATGTAGCATTGTTTACAATGAGCCCCTGCTGCTGCAGTCAGTGGAATATTTCCTCATCTTTCTGACAGCATATTTCTTTCTGTCTATGTGGCTATATGTTAACCAGTATCACTAAAACACCTTCAGCTCCAAACATTCACACAACCTGAAATCCATGAAGTGTAGTCATCACAAGAGATGCCAACACTGACCTTTCAGCATCTTGTTTCTAATCATCTCCAGTCTCTAAGTAATAAAATGATCCCACATCACTAGTATACATCATCCTACTTTGGCTGACTTAGTTTTGGACAAAGTAAGAGATGAATGTGGGCTGTGATAAAAGTCTCTTTCTTTAAAACGTATTGTAGCTGTGCAGATTTGTACAGTACATTGACACTGTGCTACATCACAGAAAAAAGGAGCAATATTCTTTAAAAAATGCAAAACTTCACACCTCTAAAGCCTGACACTTTACCTTGACTGCTTTCAGACCTCTACATCAATTACCCCAGAGAGTTTCAGCAATCTAGAGGACTGTAAGTACAAACTGTCCCGGACTAGGTAGCTGTCAGCCTGCTCCACAATCAATATTCGTTACTCTTTTACTGTGGGAAAATATGCAAGGCCTGCCGAATAACAACCATTTCAATCCTTGCCTTTGCAAACAAATTAACTTGTGCTTGGGCAATTTAGAAAATGAATGGAATCTTTCCCACTTTGGCATTTTCCATTTGTCAAGGGAAGCTTGAACTATTATTTTAGGTTTTAGTGAATGAAAAAATAAATCCTGTTCATGTCAAGCTTCCAGCGTGCTGTAACCTACGTGAGACTGCTACAATTTAAGAACCAAGGTTTGATGTATAAAAACTATGACCTCTTTCTCAGTGAACATTAAAAACACATCAAAATTTTGGAAACTGTGGGACAACCAACCCAAACTTTATGTGCATAAATTTATTTCCAGAAAAGAGTCCTGATCCAACAGTTTCCTGAGGTGAGTCAGACCTGATTCAATGAGACCTGATTGAACATGCAGTGCAGCGGAACAGATCCAAGTAGAGAGGGAACACCAACACTTGGTGCATTTTGATGTGACATACGCTAACAAGCAGTCAGGGTTGAAAGAGTAGAAATACATGTCATTTTGGGGAGGCTTGAAGCAATACAATATGACCTTACCTGACATGATTTAACTGAATATATCTGGACTCAAGTCAAGTCTCAGTCATGAGACTTCCTTTTGGATTACTTCTATACCGTCATGTATACACTGCCTCATTTAAACACCTCATACATATTGGGTTTCTTTGGTCAAACTCAATGTAACAAATAAGACCGTATTTTAGATTAATGGTAGACCTCTTCTCAAAAAGTTTGGCCTGTTTTGCTGCGTATTACCTTGTATGACACACAGACACCAATTATGACTGTTGCATAAATGTTGCCATTCAGAAAATACGCTTTCATGAAAAACAAACCATTAACCAATAGTCCTTGGGGCTAAGAAATAAGATAAAAACTGAAGTATGCAGAACGAAATCAATCACTGGAACGTTGGAGGTTAATGGGTAATTAGCTTCGACTGAATAGCAGTAAGGTGCCACTGCCAAATGATGGAGTTATGCCATTGAGTTCAATATCTTTATTACTGCTGGGATGAGGTGGTGACAAACAAACTCTTTCAAACAAACCAGCTATACTTTTTTGCTGGATTTGGATTAAATAGCCTCTGTGGTAATAAGCAACTGTCTCCTTACATAGGAAAATGAAAAGCCCTTTGCTTGTAGATTGCACATCATAAAGGCACATAATGATATATGGCATATAATTGAGGGAAATGTAGCCTACAGAGACAAATACAATGTATGTGGGTTCTCATAGTAAAAGGATATTTTAGTGGAACAGAGGCCCTGGAAAAGGGCTGGAGAAATTTTAAATGGAACAAGCTTCAGGGTGGGGACTGGGACATTCCTCAGTCTGCCCAAACAGAATATCTTTACAGCTGAAAAAAATTAAAAGGGGTAACATGCTGATGTTGAATACATCACATGGCCAGATTACCAAGGACATTACTATTGTTTACATTAGACCAAAGACAGGGAGAGTGGATTCTGCAGATCTCAGCACCGGACTACTCTGCAGTATCTGGACTGCCAAATCAAGACTTTGGCAGTGGTGCCCTCAGTACATAACCTTGGAATTTTAGAGGACCGGCTTTTTGAATTGAGGCGCACTGTTGCCTTCATTTTCAAAGCAAGTCAGACATGTTGTTGCTGCAAAATAGCACTGCATTAAGAAAACACACCTTTCCTTTGGTTTTCTGTTTTTTTATGGTGTTTTTATATGGGGAGAGAGAAATGTCAGTGGGGATATTTGTGGCAGGAAGGACGTATAGAGGGGATATTTGACAGGCTCTCTTCATTTTCATCAAGAACATAAACATAAAAAAGTATTTTTAACCCAAATCAGCACTCTAGTGGTGTGGTAGACTTGAGAAATGTAGCTAAAATAGACCTATTTAAAGTTAAATTAAATAAAGTCTCACTGGAGCATGTTTGGCATTCTCAGAGTGAAATGAGTGACCACAAACAAAGGATTGGAAATTTATCAGGCTTTTTATATCCGATACGGAAACATTAAAATGCCTTAATTGGCCTCAATCCCCTGATCCGGTGGGTTGGCTGTCACCGTTGAGAGCCGTAAAATCTTCAATCAAGCAAAGACTGTGGTCTGAGGAAAAGGTTCTGGCAGCAGACAAAGCCTGGCCACTGTTTTGTTTGTTTGTGACATACATAAGTGTAATGTGATGCCTCGCCTTACACCTGACTGTGATGTCACTCATTTTGATTGACGGCTGCAGCGTTCAGCCTGTTTTAATAGCTTCCTGTCCGGTGATTCAACATCACCCCATTGGGAGAACTGTCGACCCCAAGACACACACAAACACACACACACACACACACACAGATTTAACACAGGGCTGCAAACTTCCTCAGTCTCCCTTCGATGTTTACCCGCTGCACTGGAAGCAGCAGGTTAGATCTTCTCAGTTCCTCACCAGAAGAGTGTGTGTGTGTGTGTGTGTGTGTGTGTGTGTGTGTGTGTGTGTGTGTCTATGGGCACACATGCAAAAACACACCTTTGGTGGACACATGAAATGTGTAGTACACAGTCTCTCAACAACTGACTGGCAACCACATTTATGCACCATTAACCAACATTATTAGGCCTAACAACAAATGTAGATAAGCACACAAACAATTAAATGGTAGCACAAAAGGCACCGAAAACGATCACTGAGTCTGATCACACAAAAAAACATAAACCTAACATTTGGGTATACAACCCCTTATATATACACAATGTGCAGTTTCAACTCATCTTTTTGTAAAAAAACAGTGAAAAATATGAGCAAACACTTCACTTAGATACAGTCTTATCCTCCAAAAACACAGAGCAAAAATCATGTCCAGAGTCTAACAATTTACTTTCAGTGACTCAAACATTTGGAATTTAGCTTGAGAAAGAGTCTTTCTGGAAATGAGTGCGACCTACTTTGACCCTGTGGAGTCCTTTCTCTCTCGCTTTTTCTCTCTCAAGCCCGAACAACAATTTAAAAAGAAATAAATAAAAAAAATCAAATTTGTCCAAGTTTGATAAATGCAAATTTTTTAAAAAGGGTTATTTAAAACCAAAAAAGGAGGAAAAAATAAATAAATAAATAAAGAAAGAAAGAAAGAAAGAAAGAAAGAAAGAAAGAAAGAAAGAAAGAAAGAAAGAAAGAAAGGGAAAAAGCAAAGTTGACGTCCCATTTATAAATGCCTCTCAGCCAGTCACTAATCTGACCCATATGCACTAAAAAGGCAGCAGGCTTTAACAGTGAATAGAAGCAGAGCATGCACTGTGGTCCCAACATAATGCCTCAGAAAACAAAATCAACAAAGATCCTTTGTTTTCTTCACTTTGCTCTCACCCCAGCTCTGGAATCTTGCTGGCTAAGCGGGGCACATAAGGAATCGCAACTACAATCTGTTTATGAATTTAGTCCCAGAATTCCTCAGTTGAACCAACCGTGGTGTCTTGGTGTCTAATCTAAAATCCAGACTTGCTCTCACTCACAGCCTGGCACTTTAAACTCGTGCAGATCAAATGCAGCACCCTGACATACTTTATCAAGGGAAAAGCACCGCTAATCTCTTACAGGAAGAAGAAAAAAAAAATTAAAATAAAAAGATCTATAGAGAGAAGCATGCAAACAACAACAGCGCTGAGATAAAAGCTACTTACTTGCCTTCAAACTGGGGAGGAATAGTCAAGAGGAAGTTCCAGCGGATCTTAATAGTTTTCAGCTGTGGGCCAGATGGTGGTACACTGCAGTAAGGAGAGATGATGGGGTTTGCAAACTCAACAAGAAGCTTTTGCCTAGACACATGATACTTGACATTCAAACCAAACTTCCTCCGCCCACAGTTTGTCCAAAAGAAATTCTTTTGGAGTTTTGCATTTGCAAAAAAGAGACCCCTTTCGACGGGAACTGTTTCACTGAGATGCATCGTGGCATACCAGAGATGACCTATAAAAGACAACATGCAAGAGGTTGCAGTCTGACCCTTTTGCAGTGGTCTGTGATTCATCATCACACTTATGTGCGCTGGCAACAGCCTTAGGTCAACGTCTTGGCATCAGTCAGAACAGCAGTATGGCCAAAAACATTATGAAGCAAGAAGTCAAAATATCTCTCCAACACAAAGCCCGAAAGAGATTATGTGAGATTATGTCAACTTAATCCTTCCTTTGTCTACTGCACTCTAGAAACATTTAAAGCTCAAAAGGTGTGAATCCCAGCAGACTGATCATGTTTAAATCTGACACTGCATTGTCCTTTTTAATCACTTCAACTGTCTGGAACACCCTCAAAGTAAAGAGCAGAGGGCAGGGGGAATGCAAAAAATAAATAAATAACACAATATTGGAACTGACAAACACCTGGAAGTAAAGCCAGAGAGCACAGCAAAGAGCTGTGTTTGTTTTATCTCCACATCAAAACCAACTCATTTAAATGTTGTCTCCCTGAGGTCTAATCAGGAAACTGTCCGTCTGAAACTGCATCCTTCACAACATTTTTAGCATCTCTTAACTTACGGAAGGAAAACTCACCACTTTTCCTGAGATAGACAGTGTTTGTACATAGTCAACAACAACAAAAAAGAACCAGTTTGATATAAATGTGAAATTTGATTTTTTTTTTTTTTTTAATTCATTTAATGGGACCATGTACAGCAGGGGTCGGCAAATAAGTTTGGACCCAGGCCAATTTTTTTTCTGACAATTCCATCGCGGGCCATGACCATGCTTTCCTACTGGAAAAAAAAAGGTTTTCTATTTTTTCTATTATATTAAAAATAAACGTTATTTAACTTTAAAAATGCATTTAATTTAACTAATGTATACAGCAGCGCAGATCTGTTTCCCCATGCCGCTGATGCATTCACATTTTTTAATTAGGCTATTTGATATTTGAGCCGACCTTGTTTTTTTTTTTTTATTTAATGAAACATATTTGTTCACGTTGTCCGTTGTAAGAGGGACACAGGACACTTTTATTTTCCACAGGTTACAGCGCACACACGTGCCAATTAGCGTTCCAACCTGTGCGTCAAGTAAAGAGGCTGCATGATGTTCTGGCTGCTGTTTTGTCACGTTACCTATCAGCTACTTTTTAATAAATGTTGTGAAATCTGTGGAATTGTTGTATTTTTGACAGAAAACATGAGGTTTAAAAGATATATTTAAATATATATATATATATTTTAAAATAAATCAACATCATCTAGCGGGCCAGATATAATTGATGGCGGGCCAATTTTGGCCCGTGGGCCGCTAATTGCCAACTCCTGATGTACAGTATTAAACATAAACGATTACATTTGATGTACTGCACCAGAGTTAGCTAACAGCTACTTTTCATCTGCAGTCCCTTCGGCAGACACAATTAAAACATATTACAGCACAATAACAAACAGTACAAAGCAAAAAAAACACACAGGACACATAATACAAAATACAAAGTTACACACAATACCACATAACATACACCCACAATGTCAGTGGCTACAGAGCTGAGTATCCTTTAGCAGACTTTTTAATTTGGTTTTAAATGTACTGATGGAACAGCAGCTCTTTATATCGTCAGATTGCGAAAAAGGAATTCTAAACTTTAATATACAAATGGATTACGTCTTTATTAAAATGTTGGAGATGCATAGCTGTCTCCGGTCCAGAGCTAAAGTGGAATTTTAAATGTTGGGCCTTTACAACAATGGATATATTTATACAAATATAATGAAAATACTTTGGACCCCGACACATTCATGTCTGCATTAGCATTGATATGAATGCACAAGTGCCGAGAGTGTTGTACGTAGACTTCAAACAGCTACTCTGTGTGGCATGTAGTAACTCAGAGGAAAAGTAGCTTCAGAGAATCTACGTTTTGGGAAACAAAGACAAATCAAAAGCCAAAAAAAAAAAAAAAAAAAGGGTCACAAATATTTGTCAGCCAATTTACAAAGGCCATCCAAATCAATGGAAGGTATTTCTTGTTCTTTTAATGGTATCTGGTTAGAGATTCAGCAAGGTCAGGGCTTTGGGTGGTGATGTGTTTTTGCTGGCCAGCAGACCTTTTTTTGGTTTCTGCGCTGAGAGAGCATTTAAAACAGGGAGGGTCTCAGGATTTGGGCTGTTCTGTTCACACTTTATTTTTCTAGGGTTTTTCTTTGCTCTGCCCTGTATCATTTCATGTTTGCATCTTGTATGAACAGCTGTGGTGGGGTAAGGGAAGTGGCTGGCCAGACACTTTTCCGGGAAAAGTGGGGCCCTTTATGCTATGCAGACATGGATAAAAAAAAGGAAAAAAAGCTACAGATGTAGTGGAAATGTTGAAGCTATATTTGATGGTATTGGTTACACTTATATATGGCTGACTCCACTACGGTGGATGAAACATGAAAAGTGTCAAGGACTTATAAGACAAAGGACACAGCTTGATGAAGCTTTACCATTTTGAGAAACAAGTTTGGCACAGCAGCAAAGCAGCACAACAAACAACTCATATGCATCTAGGTCAGCAGTTGAAAACAATACCAATGAGTCATCTCTTCAAATCTTGTTTACTAACTAGGCTATGACACCACACCTTTATATATTTTTTTACACATATATATATATATATATATATATATATATATATATATATATATATACACATATACATATATATATATATATATATATATATATATATACATATATATATATATATATATATATATACATATATATATATATATATATATATATATATATATATATATATATATATATATATATATATATATACATATACATATACATATATATATATATATATATATATATATATATATATATATATATATATATATATATATATACATATATATATATATATATATATACATATATATATACATATATATATATATATACAATACACACACACACACACAATATACACTCATGTGTGTGTACAAAGAAAATCTAGTTGACAATAGTAAACATAATTGAGTCCAATTATTTTATTCCACACTTGTGATGTGTGTGTGTGTGTGCGTGCATGCGTGTGTGTGAATGGGTGGAGAAGCAGGAATGTGCATCTCAAAGAGGAGCATCTCAGTGGATTTACATTGAGATTTGCAGCCTCCACAAGATTCGTGTTCCAATAATGCAAAGTAGAAATGTGTGATACCAGCGGTGTATTTCCAGTTGACATGGCTAGGCTGCATCAAAAATTATGATGACTGTACAGCCAAGAGTGAAAGCAATCATTTCCATCCACTAGCGCTATATATTGCACAACCTTAACAGCATTAACACAAGCAAACGTTGAGTTGAAATGATTTATACCCAACCTGTTTGAAGTTTAATATAGCAGGCAGGAAATGGGTTTTTGATTAGACTGCAAAATTTAAAAAAGAAAGAACTGATGTTTTAATTGGCCAACAGCATGAACACAGCAGTTTTTGAAATATATATATATATATATATATATATATATATATATATATATATATATATATATATATATATATATATATATATATATATATATATATTTGAGCTTAGGCCTGTGAAACCACACTCAAGAACTTCAGAGGCACTGTCCTCTTATATGAATCAATGTCAACACAGAGAGTGTATATTTTTGTAATAAGACAGCAACAAAAAGAAAGCAGTGTAATCCCTGGATAAGTGGACTCAGAGCTTGTTATCAAGTCATTCTGTCAACTGAGATTTTTAAATTCATAAAGTAAGGTTGGTAAGTTACTGCCAATCACATGCGATATAAACACAGACTAGTTTATTGAAGAAATGATCAAAGCGGTCTATCAACTAATCCTATTGGCTAACATGCTCACAGTGACAATGTTAACCTAATTGTTTAGTAATGTTTAGTAGATGTAATGTTTTGTTTTAATTTAGCATATTAGCATGCTAACAGATGCTAATCTGTCTGTGTTGTTAGTTGCCGGCGGGCAATGGCAAAGCACATTAACATTCATTTAAAGAAAGGAACACATCACACTGAAATCAATTTGCCTCCAAACTGTACAGGAAAATTCAATAGGTCATGAACTGACCTTTTTTTTGCTGAATCTACACTAGGAGGCTAATTAAAAGAGACATGCCATGCAGTATCATGAGGTAGATGGTAAAAGCAGGAAGGTGTCTCTTGCTAATTTTCCTCTTGTCACTGCGGAGCTACACACTTGCTCTCGACATCTCAAAAAGGTCATGTTATGTCTGCCGCTATGCTGCACTATGCACTAGCATGAATAAGTGTACTTTTTTTGTTTTCATAATTTACCTTTTTAGTCTCTCTGCAGCAGGAATCCAGTCAATAGATACATAAATAAATAGATCACGAACAATAGGGACCAAGAGTGCTAAATATAGGTGCTCATTTAGGCTGTGATATGCTGATAAATTCTTTATGATTGGTCATAAATTAAATCTAATTACTGGTTAGATTTACCAAAAAGTTGACTAGTATATTTAATTAGTATAGTTAATTTTGCAACAAATCGTCTTTGTGTTTTAGTGTCTTTCAGCTCAATGTTTTAGTTTCCTATTATCGCAAACTTTCCTCTTTCCAACCTTGTTTCAAGCTACATGACGGAGCTGTTTACAGCAAACAAGCTCTGATAAGCTCACAGCACACTACCTGCCAGCACCAAACAGCAGATACAGTTAGACAGTTAGTGACATGGTGGTGAAAATAGTGAAGCATCCAGCAGCTAAATAACTAAACTTTCCACGGAGTTAGAGACCAAAAAGCTGAACGAGAATGAATATTTAACTTGGTGGACAGAAACACAACTCTAGTTTAATGTTGATGTTGCACTCTGTCTTCTGGATGTGTAAATAAGCAATTATATGTAAAGAGGTTCACCGTAAATTGTTCAATTCATTAACTTACAAATGACCCACTTCTGTTATTTAATGTAAATCTTTGTTTCATATCTGTAACAGCTTATCTCAGACTCTGACAAGTCTCTTTTGTGTTGTGACCATAATAATGTCATTACTATACTATCATTATACTACAAATACATACAGATACAGGGGTAATCAGGTCGGTTCATGGCTTTTTTGTTAACTTCTCAATTTGCTGTGGGTATCTGTGTATCTGTTAGTTGTAGCTCAACTGATCTCACATCATATATCTGATAAAAAAAATGCAGCTTTGCTCTATAGATATGATATGATTTGTACCAAAACTATCATTGTACTATTTTAGTGTTACTAAACTCAGCTACAACAACACAAAAAGTTTTTCTTGCTGTAATGCCTTGGGAAACACTTCAGAAAGTGTCGATGTTTCTTTTGGCACTCATTACATACATTTCGTACAAGGAGGAAAACAAACATATTTTTGTTGTCACAGAAAACCTCAACGTTGTGTTTTTCTTTGAATGTTAATCCACCAGATACACAGAGGACTTCTGAATTCACATCATCCTTTCCTCAAATCCTCTCACTATTTACCTAAGTCAATAGAACTGAAACTCGGAGGAATATCAGATGGTTCAAGGCCTCTGAAGATTGTGTTTACTGGCTGAGTCCTTGTGTTCATTTGAAGCTTCAAGCTAGAAATATGACAGCAACTGGCAGCACAAGTCAAACACCAGATCTAAATTTCAAGGTCCCATATTTCATACTGTCATACTTTTATTTTAAGTTTTGATACCCATATGAGGATAGATTTAAGTACCGAAAACATTCTATATAGTTTTACATCGACTCTTACGCTTCTCTCTGGAGCTCTACCAAGAACAGGCTGTTTCATGTTGTGTTATGTCTCGTTAATATTAATGAGCCTCTCATCTGATTGGCTGAGTGAGGCACAGCCAAGATAACTATAGGCCATGCTTAATAATAATTATAATGTGGGACTTTCAAGGACTAATCAGAACTAATCAGAACATATGCATATCAGTGGCTTCTGATGTTTCCTTATCTTAGCCATCTTCTTTGGCTAAGCATGTATGATACACACACAGGGTCTTAATTAGAGTTGCAAATGGGTAGAAGATATCCGGTGAATTTCTGGAAACTTTCCATGGGAAGTTTAGTAAGGGAATTTTGGAAATATTTCAAATCAGAGACTTTCCATGGGAATTATGTAAATTAATGGGAATTTTTGGGAATTAACTGGAAATTGGGGGTAATTTAGTAATTGGGGATAAGCTAGTATCATGATAAGATAGCCTCATAAATGGTCAATGAAATAATGCCAGCTATAGCTTATTTAGCATCTAACTTATCAGCTATCTATCTACTGTATGGATACATATTCATGTGCTATTTGCACATATTAAACATATTCAATATTAACACCATACATCAAATATAGTAGTCCCATAATATCATGAAAACTTACTTCACTTTATGTCCACAGGCTCAAATGTGTGGCTTCAATAGTCTTGTGCTCTGGGCTCTAAAGTGTGGTCCAGGTTCTAGAAATCATCTGTGCATGTAGGGGGTATACTATATTTAAGTTCCCTGTTAAGGGCCAACCTTTAATTTTGTAAATTCACAGTTCATTCCTATAAATTCCTGTTAATTCCCATGGAAAGTTTCCTCCTTTAAAAATTCCCAGAATTTTGAGACCCCAGTCTTAATGCATTTAGCAAAGAGTTTGATTTTGTAGTTTGTCTGACTCACATAATGAACTTTGATAAGCTACAAACTGATGGTTGCCAGCTGAAATGAGTCTTGAATGTGAGTGACGCTCATTGTTTATGAGGTATTTGCACTGCAGGTCTGTATTTTGAGTAACAAAGGAATGTGAAAAGAAGAAAAATCCTGGGTGTATATTATAACTTCAGTAATACACATCACATCACCACTGTGTGGAAAGCAAACATTTGGACAAATAACTGACATAATGAAACAGGACTAAACATAAGTGCTCACTGACCTTTTCTGCTTCTGTTATAGCGTGTTCACTAACAAGGTCATATATCTTTAGAAAGCACTGCACCATTGAGCTGCTTTCACCAACCTTGAATGCACCTATCAGTTATATACAGTATGAAATCCTAAAGGACAGTCAGTGTACAACAGAGAACAGACTCCCCTTCAAATAAGATTAAATCTGGACAGGTTATGACACATAACATCTAACTTAATAAGAACCAACTGGTGTATTGTTATTAAATATTCCTGTTATGCAAACTCAGATGTTTTGGAGGGGAGAACATTCTGCTTGTAAACATCGTTGATGTTGATTTTTGAGGATGGGAAATCATGGAAAGAGGAAATAGGCAGCAGTGTTGGCAGTGAACACAATTTTAGTGCAACCACATTGGCAGTTAGCTGTGGCTCAGCTGCACAAGTAAAAGCCATTTGCACATTTGATACAACCTGTTCCCCTTAAGATTAAGAATACCCAAGTCAAAACATATTTGCTTGAGACATTCATGTAGCACCCATAGGGAAACAAAATGTTATGACCTTTGTGGATGTTGCTCGCAGATACAACAGGTGAAAAGTCAGTGTAAACACATATCTGTGGCAATGTCACAGTTATGCCCCAACTCCCTCATGTTTGCTGGTAAATGATAGATCTCGTCAGGATATGTAATGCAAGTGTGATCATTTCAAAGACAGCAGCTCGTTAGTGTATCCTTCAGATGATCCTCCAGATGGGAGGGATCAATGGAAATAGCTTTTGAATGGCACATAGGAAATATGTTTCAGTCTGTTCTCACTCTGACATGTTTACCCCGTTGGGATCTCTGTGCAATAAGTGATGGTAGACTCGCTTGTTTTCAAGTGCTTCATCATTTCATTTTATGGTGGTTATTACAAGCATGCATTACACCACAGGCGTGATGCTGATGAAATGGCAGCAGCTACTTCCATACCAATTCCCTTTAACAGTCCGTAGCAAAAAAATCATAAGAAGCCAAATCATGAAAACATATTTAAGAATTGTGGCACACCTCATTTCTATCAGGAAGGAAAAATCCCCCATAGGAAGCATTTCTTCATGCGTTTTTAAACCTTAGAGTTTGATCTATTCTTCCATTTAATCATATAACTCTATAACTTTTGAGGTATATCACAATAACCCCAAGGAACTCTGCTGAAAGTTTATGTGTGCACTGAGGCTAAAAATAGTCCCAGTTGGACCAGAAAGTGAAATTATGGGAACTTCTCCTTTGAGAGTGTGTGGCCACTAAAATATATGAGGCTCTGAGCTGCCATCTGAAATCATGACATCTTTTATTTCTTCTTGATAGTGTTCATTAAGCCGCATCTTGATAACTCTGTGAAGAAAAGTGATTAAAATCTGACCAAAGCAACTTTTTTGAATGTAAAACACGTTTACATTATGAGTCAAGTTTATTTATCCTAATCCTAATCCCCATTCGCAGGTTAAAATGGCCTCGCAGCGCTTAAATTGTAAAAGAAATATGTCCCCAGCCATAGTGTCTCCAGACAATCTTCCACCAAAAACTAATTAAGATAAGTACCCCAATCAAGAAAAAAATTGAAAAGAAGAAAAGATGAGAAAAAGAGGAGGAAGACTTGAAGAGGACTTCAGAAAGAGAAATCCCATCACAATTACTGCAATAAAGACCTTTTCAGTGGTGTGGTTTCCACTTTCTAAGTATCTCCAAACTGCTAAATAGAATCTCAAATGCAATGTCAAACTTTAATCTGACTTGACAATTACATGAAGTTGAAACTATTTTCTGTTTTGGTATTATTAATTACTATTATTACAGCTATAATTTTATGATGTGTGTTTATGTTTAGCTGCATAGTATCTGTGAAGCATAGAAACTGCTACAGCTGCACTGAAGTATTTGGTGGACTGCATTTTTGTTCGCGTTTAGGTTGTGTAGAGCCAAGTTAGCTGTTTCGATCTGTTTCTAATCTTTATGCTATTCCATGAGCCAATCATCTGTGAGCCATATCAGCCAATAACACTAGATTTTTTTGTTTTATTATAGCAGCTGGTACAGCTATATTACAAATTAAAGCAATAGAATGGCTTGAAAATAGACCCCATTTTAAAATTGCACAGAATCAGTAACTTCTCAGCTTTTCAGCTTTTTCTTTTTTTAAATTTAAACTGATACGGATACTGAAAGTTTACATTTATCTATCTAATTTCACTCTCAAGCTATTAATCATATTTATGAATATTTCTTCAACAAATATTGTTGCTACGACTGAGCAAGAAGTACATGAATAATATCTGAATTGACCATTGACCAGGTAAGTATCCAAGATTCTGCCTTTAGCGACATCCCACTATGTTTTTAACTCTCATGTCAGCAATCAACATGAGAGAGTGTCATTTTACATAAAATCACTGATTCGGGTACAAGACTCATCATTAGCGCCAGAGTAGTTTTTCTAGATGAATCACTGATGGATATGAATTTCTCAGGAGAGGAAAGAGCTGGACAAGCACAGCATATCTGGAGTGTTTGCATAAAAATTGTACAGATTTGTCAAGCACCATCATGTAAAGCCATGGAGAATGGCTCCAGACAGCAACAAGTACACCAGCTGTCTATTTAAAAACCATCTTACTTCTAAATGATCTTGCTTTCAATAAAACGAGGTTTGAAGTTGCAAACAAGGCAGTGAAATGAAAATCTTCAGTATCACTAAGACAAGAATTCAACAGCACGTGATAGCAGGTAGCCATTACATTTGCAATTGCCTCAGGATTGCAGACATGTTTCATGGGGAATAAAAATGCAGCTTTAACTGGGGGTGACACTCTCATAAATCTCAAAGAAAGATTTCAATGGCCCATTTATGGCCCAAATCTACCTCAATAATTTACTTCCAATCTACACTCCTGTTTCTGCATGATAAGACATTCCCCAGCTTCAACGTAAAATTCGACCAAAGTCATCTATGCAAGGCCATATTTTACTGTCAGCAACTGTTTTACATGTACAGTACTCACCACATTCAAGAGCCTGGAAAGCGTTATTTTCAAACTATATATAAAAACACTTTTCGGGTCATGTTTACTCTTACTGGCACTCAATTATACATGAAGTGCATGAGAAGCAGACGAGGCACTCAATACAAGCACAAAAAGGTGCACAGAAGCTCAGATAGGACTTACATGATAAAAGACCTCCTGCAACCATACAAAGTGCCTTCTTTTAAATGGTAAGCAAGGTGATGCTACAGAGCCACACCACTCAATGTGAAGCCCAGCCACAAAAAAAACAAACAAAAAAAAAAAACCTTGATCACATTTTCTACGACGCTGCCATTCTCAATGCAAGAAAACATCAAAGCTTCAACTCTGTATGCAGCGCTGCATCTCTCTGCCTGTACCTTTGTCACTCTGTGCCCCGACTGTGCCTCTGAAATAAGACACACAGTATTATGTTCTGTACTTATTACCTGACAGAAGTGTGCCATGAAAGAACTGGGCCACAAAGAGTGAGGAGGTTTGGTGTGTGATGTTTTTCTTTGCATCACTCATTAACTCATTTAATCATTGATCCTTAGTCAATTCAGTATCCGAGCGTGAATGTCAGAGCTGCTGAAATAAACATGTTGGCAGCCTGGTACAAAAAATGTTTGTGGTCTCTATCACTAATTTCCTTGTTCATGACAACTGTACTGAGTCCGAATTGGATGCTTACTGGTGGGTGCCATTATAGGTGGCTTGTTTGAGCACCCAAGTGTCATTCAGCGCTCCTCAACTCCACCCACAATCCACGTCTTTGTCAATTTTTAGATTAACTGGGAGGCGGCAGATGGTGGTGGTGGCCCAAGCCAAGCTACTGTCTATGGCTATCACAGATGCATGTGCGCACACACACACACACACACACACACACACACACACACACACACACACACACACACACACACACACACACACACACACACACACACACACTCTTCTGCTGCGGTTCTATTTAGCCTAATATTTCTCAAATATAGCTAGCTGTAGCTCCTGATAGAGCAACCTGCTTTTTAAAAGATGTCTAAACAATACAAACCAATACAAGGCAGCCACACATAGCACAACTGTGGTTTCTGAGGGGTAAAATGAACCTTTGGCAGTTCTAGGTATTTCTTTTATCCCACAGCCTCCAAAATGCACAAGATGATTAATAAACTCATTTTATGAAAAGAGATGTAGGAGTTTTATTTGAACAGAGTTACATGCATTTGAAAATGCCAGGGGATACAAATGACCTCTTGGTGGTTCTTTTGTTAAAATGTTAAATATGCATTCATGCCACAGTTGAACAGCTTATTGTTGGGTGCTAGAAAATATGTTGCGTTACTAGGACAACCATGTTTTCCAGGTGCACAGCAGTTAGAAACAGTTATTGTCAGAGAAAGCGATGGAAAGATTTATCGTTGTTAACAGAGCTCAAGAAAATTGATACATCTCAGCCCTCGACAGGGTCTGATATAACCAAACATGAGGCAACAGTGAAAGCTGCTCATGGCTTTATGTGGACGGGGGAATCCTAGCTGTCCAACAGCGGGGAGTGCTTCATCTGCAGGGAAAAGCTATTCAGTGCAGTAATGATGCTGTTAAAGCTCAAGAGACAGCCTGAAACAAAACACCCCTTTAGGTGTCTGCATAGATATTGAATATTTTGAGCAAACAAGAAAAGGAAATGAGAAACAGAGTCGATGTATGATGCCACGTGAATGTTTTTTTGCCCTTGAAAGCCAGAAACGTGAGATAATTTCACTTTTCAACAGAACAAAAGCCTTTTATTAATTAGCAATTTGTTCATTTTGAGTTCAACGTTTATCTGCAACTCAGCACAAAGACATAAAAGACTTTTTTTTTAAATATATTATAGGCTTATTTATATATAGGTCTATTTATTTCACTTGATATTGTTCACTTATATGTGACAGGAGTGTCAATTATATGCTGAGATATTTACCATTACTGTATAAATAAATAAAATGTCACTGCCAAGCATAAAAACAATAAATAAATAAATAAATAAATAGGATGGCATCAAAATGTCACCTCAGTGCTGTCTATGTTATATCACAAAGCAAAGAGACCCTGTCAGGAATATGCACAGCTGAATATGGAGTCAGTGCCATAAACATTGTTCAGAACAATAAGCAGGTTCACATGCAGAAGATCTTGGCTAAGGGGAAGTCTGTAGGAGGTATAATGATGGTAATGATGTATAATGATAACTTTACAGACAGCTCTGGAGTGTGTTAAATAGGACATATGGAGCCTTACTGTCACTGTGGACTGATGATGTTCAGGTTTCTTTGTTGTGCCTCACACATCTAAAGGCTGCTGGTTGCTCATTAGTGCTGCATCGTCTGTAGGCAGGAAGAGACAAAAAAAGAATCAAGTAATGAAGGCACGTCGCTCTGTAGTGATTACATAAAGCAATTTAATACAATCTACACAGTTATTTATCTGTCTAAATGCTATTTATTATTTTTATTTGGTGTGAGGAAATTCATTCATTTGATTGATGATGTTTCACTTGCCATTAAGGCTGTGACAGAATAATAAAAACAGATTTCTCTACTGAACTGTATCAGACTGACAAGTGTAAGAAGTGGTAAGTTCAAGCTTACAAGGCGACACATCTCCTGTCAATCTCTCCAACACCCAGAGGTGTATGGACCATGAACAAAAGAATATATATCCAACCACATTTTTGGTATTAATGTGTGCTTGACGACTGAGGCGCATGAAAAACTTGATGAAACATGAAAAACATTTTTAGTCAAGCACCATAAACTGTGCCTTCTGTCCAATACTAAAAAGTATTTTTATTTATAGAAGCTATGACATTTATAGCACAGTGTCAGCTTTGGTGATTTGTGAGCCGTCAGTGTTTATTAATGGTTTAAAGAAAGCAAACAAACACATCGATCAATCACTCTCAAAAATGCAATGTTGAGTAATCAATGAAATGCTTCTCTGGCAAATCGGAACTCAAAAAGCATTCAGTCCCATCCACAAGAACGCTGCATCTCTTTTGTCTTAATAAAACCTTTAGTCCCTCATGACTCTCGGTTTAATGTGGTTTCAGAATTGAGGAGATTTTCCCCAAAATAATCACTGTATTTTCAGCAAATATTGGAGATCATATTAGTTCTTTAAAAAAAGGAAAACACTCCCGTCTTGATTAAAGTGGTTGCACTCACTTGATATATGAGGGCCAAAGTTTTCTATTAGGTGTTACCCCCTAGTATTGCATAGTTACCATGAGAATGCCTGAGGAGTGGAAAATTACTGAAAATGACATTCAGAGATGGATGTAAAGGGCAAAGTGTGCGCATTAATAAGGGGTGAGTGTAGCCTTGGAACCAGACGAATCTGCGAGCTCATGTATTATTTTTATTTTATCTACTCTGGCAGATGCATCTTGTCCCCCTCCTCCCGTTCAGACAGTTTTTCAGCCAATTGGTCAGGCCAATCACAACCATCTATCTGACACAGGGCTGGTTTGAAACTATGACTATATAGAGAAGCTCGACCTTCTTGGCCACTGAGGCGTTTTCATAAAAGATTATTGATGGATGTTTCTGTTCATGTTCATATTAAGCTGGCTGGACGGTATATTTCTCATTTCTATTTGTCTTCATTGCTTGGATTGGTTGTAGGTCTATATAATTAGGTCCAGAGGCATTTTGGTCACCTAATCAGGAGTTTGCAGCTTTAGCAAAATTATAACTAACACTGAATGTTGATTTCCTAGCTGCAGCTGGACAATAAAGTTGTAAAGGTACGTTGCTATGTTGCAATGTCGCTCTCATGCACTAAATAGTGAATAGTAATTGGTGAACAAACATTACTTTGATACATTAGGAGATATGGCAGAGGGAGGCAGAGCTCATCAGTGAGGGATTAATCTGGGCACATGTTGGTGTTTGGCAGGAAGCATGAAATGGACAAAATACAAAATGTGTAAAACCATGTTAGCGGTTTTCACCCTGAGCTAACGTCTGCAATCATTAAGAATACAGCAAGCAGCATGAGTCAAGAACTAAGCAGACACTGACTCCAACTCTGAGAAAGAAACCAGTCTGTGGCACACAAAGTCATTTTACAGAAATGGCAATATCTGCACTCTACAGCCAAACCAAAGCTCAGGTAATGGAGTCAATAAGTAATGCTAGTAGAGTAGCCGCTATATGTGAATGCAGGACTTCTGTTGCAACTCTTATGTGACAATAACATCAGTAGTTATGTTTATGTACTGGGTGGGCACAGAGATACTGGTATTAAAAAGATGCAGTTTAGTATTCATTCTTGATTCTTGAAAGCTTTTAACGGTGACAGGTAAATCATAATTGAATCGAATCACAAAGCCAGTACAAGTCAAACACATCAGCAAAAATCTGATTTTGTCATCCACAAAAAGAAAAAGAAATCACTACCTAGCAGTGGAAAGTTGCAGTTGTCCAGCAACTGCATAAAAAATGAGGCTACAAGAAAACTTGACTTTAATTCAAATTGAAAAGACTGAAACTACTTTTTATTATTTCTTGAAAATCAATATCATGCAAATCTCAAATAAAACGAAACTGACATGGTATGATTTCTGCCACCTCTCTCCAGCTGAGGAATAATGCAGAATGGATTTTCTCTATTAGAAAATCTCACAGCATATATTACAGTGAATAATGTAGGAGAACAAACAACTGTCATTTTAATCTCCTTTCAAGCAATAAGTTAAGGCTTCAGAAATGTACTGTAGTTTTGCATAATAGATCTTAAGAAAACGGTGTTCAGGGTGATACCGTATGTGCACACATGTATTACATTGATGTTAATAATTCTATTATTAAAATTAGTTTTCATGCCATACAGGTTTGGCCTGTACCAAGGGCAAGCAACAGTCTTAAAAAAGGTTTATGCTGCATTACTTTTCCCTGTAATAACTGCCTGTCGGAAAAACGTGTGAAAAAAAATGACAAAGGATCACAGCATAATTTAGTTGAAATTCATTTATCGTGTTATTCCTCATTAGTGGAAGCCAGTCACCATCAAGATATCCTGGCAATGAGAAGTTTGAAATCCAGAGGACAGGGTCTGGTTACTTATTATGAAGGAGGGAGGTCTACTGGATTAATTTTCTTATGGCATGTACTGACAGCTTGGCATAAAGTCCACTCCAAAACAAACTCAAAAAAACAGGCCTTGATATCGTATTCCACGTCAGGTTTACTTGTACGGTCCAATATTAAATATGACTCAAAGGGATTTACAACCCAAAACATAAACTCAGCTGAAGATGTGCAAGATGAGAAAAAAGTACCCAAAGTACAGACTTCAGACAGCTGCAGGAGACGAAGAAGGGAAAATGATTACTATTACTAAAAGGTCTAATACTATTGCAGCAAATCCAATACAAGACATCTGTGTCCAAGATATCTGTTGTCTGGTGAAGGGAATGATGACCAATTGCATTACTGAAATCCATTCTTCACATTGCTCCAGGTCCAGGAAGGAGAGGTCAGCGGTTAGTTGAAGTGGACGGAGCACTTGTGGAGAATTTACTGTGTTTTAATGGATGAGGTCATGGTGGGCAGCACCTACTCCCATATCATAATTAACCCTCATTAAAAAATACAGTTTCCCAAAGATCTTGAACCTTTTACTTTCCTCTGTGCTTCAAAGCATGAGTTTCCTGATAGCAAAAACACAATCATGTGGGCAGTAGCACAGATCCAGTACGAAACATGCTGAAAGTGGGAGATAAGAGACAGGGGACACACAGATAGCACCAGACTGGCTCCAACCCATCTTGTTCCTCCTGAGGGGGATGGCTCTGCCTGCATTGGGCAGATGTCAGGTTCTGTGTACAGAAGGTACAAGCTGACATCTTAAAAACCTGCAGTGTCCTGACCTAAAACAAACTACAGACAGACAAAATGCATCAGCTTTGAAATATTTGAGAAAATAGGTTGCTCGAAATAACAAGCAGAGACTTTGCGACTCCGGGGATTTCTAAATAGCTCATCCTTCACGGTACATTTATGTTCGTACAGCATTAAATGACAATGGGGAAAGATTATGTATGTGTGGTTTAAAAAACACCACCGTGAACTGTACATTAGATCAGCTGCAGCTCTTGAGAAATCTTGTACTGGAGATTGAAACCTCATAATACGTCTAATTTTAAAACTTTAACGGCTGAGATCACTGATAATCCCAGTAATGTAAGTATTTTTTTACAACCTGGATCTTGTTTATTTTAAATTGAGCCATCATTCATGTTGACATCACGTTGACATTTGTGGATGATGATGTTCAGGAGCCTTAGGACAACACAGATGAAATGTCCTTAGTGCTTGATTAAAAATGCAAATCTCCATCTGCGGATTGTATCATATGATTCAAGTTCAAGCTTATGAAAAGTCTTAGATGTACCTCCTTGTAAATCCCAGTTTTGTTGTGGACAAGGTCACAAAAATGCAAAGAAAGCACGGAACTTTGAAAATCTACAAATCTGTGACAACTGAGCAAACTCCATCTGCTGCGGAAAATCATGTGATATGATCCGCAGCTCTGACTAAATTGACCTTGAGGTTTATTCCATACATTCTAAATTGATGACACTAATATGCAGGCATGTGTGCGCAGCAAGCATTTTACACGTATGGTAATTTTCTGCACTTAAACATCTGCATGTACACCATATGAACTATATGAACCCTGCAGACATAGACTGCAAACAGGCATCCGTGTACCCAGATGTTCACAGCCGAATGCATAAACCGATATCCAATATGTGGTCAAGAGGTGACTCATGCATCAGAAACTCACTATATATGTTAATTGTTTTTTTGTTTTGTTTTTTAAAATAATTTGTTATTCAACCGCATCCCCATCCCGGCAATAGAGTTTTTGAGTCGAATGTTCCCAGAAATATTCAAAAATGAGATCCAGGAGGTAAAAAAACAAACAAACAAACTATATTTTCATCATCTGGTTTTTGAGCTGAGAGGCAGGCATCCTTCAGCATATAAGCACAGGGAGAAGAAAACTCAATGTGGACATCTAATGAATAAAATAAGTTCTGAATAAATCTACTGAAAAGATGATAAATATGTAAGAAGTGCAAACACCCTTTATGCTCATCTCATAAACTGCATCTCAGAAGACCGGGAAATATTGCCAGCAATACACACAACACACGCACACAAAGAATTTAAGGCAGCCAAAGACTTGACTGCATCTCCTTCTCAGTGCTTTAGAAGAAAAACTGAACTTTAATACAACTTTAATATACACCCTGACCCAGTTTAAACACTATCTGATATTCCATGTCAACTTCAGTCAAGCTAGGTTGAACTGTAATTCCACGTGAGCGAAGCTGAATTAATCAGGTTCTCCCCCAGTGTGAACACAAAGAACGTTGGCTGACAAGCAAATCTAACAAGGGGATTTGTATTATTGATAAAACATTACCAGCACATCTCCTCGATTTGGTATGAATACAGAAATGCTTCACATCTCTGCTTCTGCTGAGCCATGTTAACCATGTACAATAAACATTTTTACTTCAAAAGCGTGTAAGCGAGTTCTGCTGTGCTCTCATGAGGTTTGAAGGTTTCGACAGACAGCAAATACCCTTGGCTGAGCATTACACTGAAAGCTGGGGGAGGCTTTTTTCCCTTCTTTGTCATATGTGTTGATACTTATTCAAGCAGCTACCTGAGCGAGTCAAACCAACCTGCATGGATTTTTAGTTATTCTCAGTGGCAGTGCTTCTGCTTTGCCCCTGACATTATTAATGACCTTTACCACCATGCCCATTTCTTCTCAATAAAAAAAAAAAAAAAAAAAAATCACTTTCAGAGTTTATACTTTTGTTTATTTTGTGTTTTTCTACCTTTTGGGTTTTTGGACTGTAAAATGTAAAATTTGAAAGACGTTTTCTGTTCATACCAGCAGTTTACAGAGAGGAGGGAAACCTGAGTCATGGAGAAAATTCATTCCAACTGGCCAGCGGTGAAATTTAAGGCGTTCCCATCAAAACAAACAAAATCATGACCTAACCCATTAAGATTTGTCATTTGCTGGTTTGTTGGTGTTTTGACTGTTTGCTCAGTGAGCTCAGTATACTTTGAGTTGTAATCATAATTTAACCACTAACCAACAATGGCTCATTAGTCTGATATCTCCAGAATCAAGCCTGAACTTTTATCCATTGAGTATCTTATAAATGACCTCCTTCATTGACAGACATACAGTAGCTCACACAGACTTTGTTGCTCTAAAATAACATCACTTGACTTCCTCCTTTGGTCCCATTGTAATTACCGGAATAGAGAGGGCTTTGTTACTTGAACCTAATGTTTTGGTTGCACTTGCGGAAAAGACTGATGCTGTTTTTTTTTTCTAAGGAGGACAATCTCGCTTGTTGACAGCTGCCAACCTGATTGGAAAAAACGAATCAGAGCCAATTAGAGCTTTGGGAATGGTTAAAAATTAGAATGTCAATGTATATACATACTGTATATAAATAGTGATAGATCAGTGGCAGCAATTGTGAGGAAGATTGAAACAGCTAGAGAGAGATCAATTAGTTAAACCAATACAGTGTTCATATATGAATGGGCCCCGGGCCACTTTGTACTTGAAAAGAGGTTAAAAATTTTAAGAACCCCCGGTGTAGAGACTCTAGCTGAGACATTTCTGAGCCTGGGAAATTTCTTTCATTCTTGTCCAATCCTATCTTGTCCAATTCCAAAATTCAAAAGACTGGCTGTGTGAATTTTATCCTTCTTTTCAGTGGATTCAGAGATAAAACATGCACATGTATTAATCTCTGGCAGATTTGATTAGTGTGATGTCCTTACCAATTGTCTCTTTCTCAAAAATCCAGGTGTCGAATTAGAGTGGCACAGACAGGTTTAACAAGAAGGGGGGGAAAAAAATCATCTGGGGATGTCAAACCTGGCCTTAGAACTCTGCATTTAGCTGCCAAGTAATTTTAGAGTTGATTACAAAATTGGACTGATTGTCCAAAAGCCCTCGTGGCCTCGCACCACAACTCAGAAGTGAGTCACATGATGAAGCAATGATCTTACTTGTTGGTATACTCTGGATTAGCTGTGCATGTTCATTAATCCTGTAGACTTGCTCTAATGCTAACATAGTTTAAAAGCAAAACTAAACTCTCTTTGTGGTTTTATCACCAAAAACTGAGACTGTACCTTTCTCTGAAGTTGTATTTTCCTTGAAAAAGTATATTTGTATTTTTTGTATTTTCCTTTCCTTGAAACAACATTCTTTTTTACTGAATGGATTGGAAAATACTTGACCTCTGAGACACTTAGGCTGGTGTTAGACTGTCTTAAAGACAAAATCTCTCTATTACCCTGAATGTCTCTTGGGGCACAGCAGGGGTTCTACTTTGGTCATCCCTGCTTCCTGAAACTCCTTCTATCTCAGCTCATTACATTCCCTTACAGCACTCTTCTGCTCTCTTACAGCTTTACAACTGAGTTTCTTGACTAGTTTCAATACAGATTCGTTTCATTACTATTGTTATATCTAATGGACTCCTGTGGTGCAGGGAAACCAAGAAAGTCAGGTTCCTTGGCTACTGAAAGATTTGATCAGTCCTCAAAACTGGAAGGAAACTTAGGGTTGGTGATGGCCAAGTGAAGACTCAGTGTCCACTAATGGCAGCTACCTTCTGGGAAGAACTCAGGGTGAAATGTGATAAAACAGCCGACATCTTGAGGGTGGTGATATTCATTAAACCTAATGTGAGTGCTTCAACTCAATTCAGTGTGTGTGTCAAAAAAAAAAAAGTGAAAAGTACACTTCAGCGACTTGAATCAGCACAGTGTCACAGAGAGGCTAAGCTGCTTTTTTAACACTCAGAAGACTTTTACATTTACACTTACTGTCTCCTCTTGAGGTTCAACTGCCTTTTACTGAGAATGTTTAAACCTATTCTGGGAAAAGTGACCTTTTCATTCTGCTGACCTTTGTAAGCACCCAGAAGCTGTGACGTGTTGACAGCTGACTTCAGTTTTGATTTTAAAATTTGACAGCAACGCGTTAGACAATAGGCTTAATCTACTGTGATGGGGAATCATCAGTTTTCATTATCTTTATTGTCGACGTTGTAGGAGAGAGGAGTGTAAAGTGTGCCACTCTAAAGATAGATGACAACGGGAAACTATGCTGTGCAACTCCAGTACTGTAAAATACAAAGGCAACACAAGTGTTTGGAAACCCAAAAGTGAACACTAAAGTATTTCCTTTTAACGTCATCTGTGAACTAGACTGAACCTTAAAACAACGTTTATTTCACATATTCAGCAGTTAAAGGCCCCATGAAGTCATGTTTAAGTGTTTTTATCACATATGTCTGGTACTATATGCCACTTGTACTCCAGTATCTGGCCCAACAAAAGTCATTTATGATTTTTTATATTTTCGGAGGTTGTGTTCAGTCCTCGGTCCGGCTGTGTTCAATAGAAGGTAGGTGCTAACACTAGATCATAGCGCTACCTGCAATGCATAGTGATGGGGCTGTAACACACACTCAGCGCTATTGTCTTCTGCACACGCCAATCAATATCTGTGACAAGTCCTGTCCTATCTATCCATTTTTACAGAAAACACATACATATGCAGATGCAAATAGCAGTTTGTGTTCCGTTTAATGGGGAGCCTTTTTAAGAGCCTTTCAGGCATGTGTGTGCTATACAAAGTAAAACAGACTCCATGTCACATTTCCTGCAAATACAAAATATATCCTAGGCTAAATTATTCTGAAAGATAAAAACACCATAAAGGCTTCCATTATCTCCTTCCAACTGGGGGATGTTTCAGGCTATAACATGTCATTAGCAAACATTAAAGCAATAGAATGCGTTGTCTGAAATATGCCCTGGTCAACTCTGTGATTTTCTTTACATTATATTTACATGTAGCTCAGTTCTCCCTCAACCCTGCCTGCAGGTTCAACATTTGAGTCACTTTCTCTATTCGGGTTAGACCGGGCACTGAACACTAATTACACATTGACTGAGTGATAGCTTGCGTAGCTGTGACATTGTTGCTGTACGTTCAAGGTGCATAAAAAGGGGTTAGCTACAATTAAGCTGTCTAGCACCCTGACATGATTTTAATTATGCAGCTGAGAAGTTCATATTATCAGCCTGAGTATATTTGGGCCCTACATGATAGTCTCATGAACTTTACTGGAGTGGATTCCACTCACACACAAAGTAAGACAGACCTGGTGCCAACTTTAAAAGTTCAATGCATGTATGGGCCACTGGCCAAAACAATCTGCCAAGGGGCTGTCCTTCTCTGTCAGTGTACAGAGTAGCTGTGACAGGATATAGCCTTGAGGGTAACTAAGCAAGCGAAACACATCTTCAGACTTCTACCAGCTCATCTTGATTTAGCAGTTCAGCTCAAAGGTCAGGATTCCACAGCTCTTGCACGGAGCTCAAAACTCCCTGTGGGGCAGAGTAAGAGCACCTAAACCAAGTGAAAATGGTTCCTCCAGTGCTGAATGAGTATTAAGCTCCCACTTGGAAAGGAACTGTTATCTCTGGCACATATATTGTATCCTGTGTATGCGAGCATTCAGCATTTTGTAGGTGGTCCAACCATAATTATGATACACAGTATTTATCACACTCCAGATAACCTTGCCACAGTCTATAAAGGACAGCTGTCTGACTAACAGTTTAAGTGAATGAAAAGTGAAAAAATAAAATATATATATATATATATTTGTGTCCTTGTACTGAATGTAAGCTCTCTACTGAACCTTTTAGGTGAGCATCTGTTTAAATGTGCCTCTCAATGTCATAGTAGAACACTCAACAACAAAAGCAGCAACATATTCCTGTTTTATGGCATAAGGGAGAAGTCATTTGGAATACATCTCCCTCACTTTTTCATAAAGGTGGTCTGCATTTCATTAGGTGAGACACTTAAAGTTGGTTGTGGGTAGATGATACAAAAATCTGAATGTGTTTGTGAAAATAGTTAGTGTTTGTGATTACAGTTGTAATGGGTCATAGAGCTGTGCTTTTTGACAGAGCTGCTATAATTCATATTTATCACTCGTCATTTGCAGGCCAACCCACTAGAATAAAAAAATGACATGTAACAGGGAGGCTCTCTTCCATGAGGATGGTGCCTACTGAATCAATGCGAAGCTCTACTGTGGAATAAGTTTCAGGTCACTACACTTCACTGCCTTCACTGTAAGCGTGGTTACCATCAGGCTCAATGAGGTACAGATTTGCCAGCTCATGGCTCCTGAAGAAAGACAAGACACAAGCCAACGATCATGGACTGGATTTTCCACATTTCCACACTAATTGTGTCAGAACTGACCATAACCCCAAAGAAATGGCCTTCATTTGTCCGAATGTGTGGGCAGTTGTTCGGGGGGATGTTCAGGAAACTATTCTTCTCAACCTTTCTCAAAAAAAACTTTCACAAGTTTTTTCACTGACTTTTTTTTTTTTTTACGTTTTTGCTGTGTCAAAAATGTCAAAACTTTTCCAATGTGTTTTTTGCAGTTTTTCAGCGGTTCAGGTTCAACGCCGGTCTTTTAATTGCATCGTCTTCTGGCACCCTCCTCTTCTGGTTTTCTGACGGGAGAAGCGGCACCACCTACTGCTTATCTCCTGAACCAACTCCTAATAATTGCATAATGGCAGTGGATGGAAACAAGCATTCATTCGTATTTTCTTTTTCATTTCCGAATTACTCGGAATTCTGTTTAAATGTGCAATACATTTGGATGGCTCTATGCTTATGTTGCGATGCATCATCGCTATATTTTAAAGTCAACATCTTTCAGGATATAAATCTAACAAACAATTTTGATGATCAACATAGTTTATAAATGCTAGACAATTCAAAATAAAAGAAAGGGGTTTTGACACACACATCCAGCTGCCTTGGTTTTTATTTTTATACAAGGTTCTGGAAGATTTGGGCAATCACTCATCATTTTGAGAGGGCTGATGTTCTCCTTCAAATAATGCCATGTGGGTGATTTTCATCAATATTTAATTGCTTGAAATATTTCCTGACAAAGAAATTCAGCAGCTCATTAATGAAAATGGCTTTCTGAATATCAAACCACGACTGCAGAGAAGCACTTCCCAGACATAATACATTGTTTAGGAAGGCATAGTTTAGGTGTAAAACAAGCTCACTTCTATGCAGGATTTTATTTTATTATGAGCAAACCACAAATGTAATGGTAACTTCATTTAACGCGTATTTACAATACTGCAAGCCACATCAGAAATGATGGACTTTAACCAAATAATCTGAAGTCCATTTAACAGAATGTTTTGTGAAATGGGGGTTAGGTGGATTCAATTTTTATAGTTTGTAAGACATGAATTTTGATCAGCCACCCAGAAGTATTCCAACCCATTATCATAAGCAACAAACCACAGCAATAAACACAACAGAGCCATCTGTGCAAACAAACACAACACGAGGCCTGCCACGATCAAAGTGGTTATTTAGAGGTAGCTTTATCAAGAGACCTTTCCTAACCAGCACCTCTTCTTTTAGCTAAGGAAATAAATGGTTCTGGGCCACATAAACATCAATATTGGATATTCCTGACTGTCTGCGATTGTGTAAAGTGTTTTATTTTCTGCACTTAAATAAGACATCATGAATAGCAGAGCGGTTTAGAGGCCAGAGAAAGTACACTTTGTATTTCACATCAAAGTGGTAGCTAAAGAAAAGAAGCGTTTCCATTCAGTTTGAGGAGTTCGAGGCTGTGATCTTTAGATAATACAGAAATACATATTCATTTCTTGTTTCACATAATGTGTGCATTACGTCAAGTGCAGTTCATGCTGTATCTGTCACCATATTAGCATACCGGTATGATGCTAACAGTGACAGTGATGTTAGAAATGACGAGAGCAGCTCATTTATTCATAGGCTAGAATGGGGGAAGCCTAGGCTGAGCTTGTTGACTAGGCGGTTGGGTGGCACACAGGCAAAGTGATTAGCATCCATCACTGTCGGTTCCTCTCAGACAGCCAGAGGGTTGAGACAGATGAAGGAGAGACAATCAAGGGTGAAACAGCAAAGCATGGCAGTAGAAAGAAGCCTGGGAGGGAAGAGGATATGAGCCTGGTCCGCTGAAAAGAATGACAAAGTTGGGACATCATACTTTTAAAGGTCATGGTGAAGATGGGAAAAAAAAAAGTCTGCTTTGTGAATATGACAGAAGTCTGAATACCCATTGTTTGTGTCAAGGAAAGCGAGAGAAGGTGTATAGCTAAAACCTAGGTAGTACGCTACAGGGAGAATTTTCATATATGCCTATTATGAGAACCTTTCAAAGATGAACATCAGGCCGGAGGGCATTCCCACATCTTAACACTGGCTGCAATGCTTCTTACAGACAGACAAACAACAGCACGGTCAGCAGAGATATCAAAAAAATATGCCAATTCAAATTCGGGGTATTTACACTGCAGAGCATGACCATTCGCTTATATTTTGTTTGCCAAGTAGTGGCACCCCTTTTATCACACTAGTGTGACTAAAGATCTCAGCTAAATGCCTGAAATTTCTGACTCCTAATTTTCCCCATGATAAGAGAAGTTTCAAAGCGGTGTTTTGAGTTTCTAAAGTGATTAAAGACTGGGCTGTTACTGGTAAATGACAGCCTATTATAAGACAAAAGCTGTGGGAGCATCATTTGTTATGTTTTTTTTTTTTTTTATTCCCTGACACAGACTACCTTGCCCAGAATTCAAAGTCACATTGAAGAGCCAACATAAAAATCCTACAATATGTTTGCTCTGACAAAAGAGGTTTCAGAATCAAATTATCTTCATGCTTTGTGCAGTCCTATTTGCTACCTTGCATTTCTTTTTCCATCAATGTGTATTTACCTGCATATAGATGTATCCAGTCCACAGTGTGTGAATCAGCTTCAGCTGTGTTCGCACACGTCAGTAAGTTGTAACCTTGAAAACAAACATCAGAGGACAAACTGCACACACCTCTGATTACAACTCAAACCAGGTGACATAAAGGCAGAGGTATTCTCCAAATGAACTACTTCATACGTGTTTGTCTAGTCTCGTCTGAAGGCAAACCTTAATGAACGACACGTGATAATTTAATGGTTAAAAATGGGAAATAATGGAGGACATTTTCTCAAAGGTGTAGTGTTCATGCACATGTACATACACAAAAAGTTACTTAAATTATGTTATTATGGTGTGAAGAGAACTAATTATTGGATATTTGATTTGGTGAATCTTCGCATACAGCCCTCCCAATCCCAATGTCAGAGAAATGTGGGACTTGAAGGACGTTTCAGATGCTGTTCAAACATCCAGCAAGCACTCCCTCTGAGCATACTGATGCCTTTACCCATCTGGACAGCTTCAGGTTGAGAGGACCCATCTCTTTCATGACTCAATTTACTTTATTTACTTTTTACTTAACCATGCTATAACAAATACAGACCGACTTTACTTTTTAGTTTGAGTTGAATTTGGTGAGTACTAAGGTGGACAAGAGAAGTAATTCTTGAGTGTGAGGGAGGCAAAATACATAATTTTCATTTTATAATTCTTTCTGGAGAATGGTCTTAGCTGATGTGGCGCTGGGCCACTCTATCCAGCCAAGCTTGCATCAACAGCCTCTGAAGAGGCACTCTCCAGGTCTGAGCTCCTGCACAAAGAGGTAACCCGGACTGTTGTTAGTGCAGCAATTAAACAGTAGATTTCCTCACTGGCCTTGTTTTTTGGCCATACTGCCAGACAAGCTTTCTAAGCAAACCATCAACCAAGCTGGTATGATGGATACAGCAAAGAAACAACTGACAAGAGACTGGAAATGAGCTCTTGTTAAATCAGGGAATGTTGATGTCTTTTGAGATCCGTGGGGAAGTAAAATGGGCTTACTGACACACTGCCATAAATTACGAGTTATGTTTTCTGTCATCCTAAAAACACAGAAATTCATTTGTGTAACAATGTAGATATGGCATGTTACTCTGGCTGAATCTCATATTAGCTGTGCTCTATAGATGAAACAGGTTGAGGGGGCTCTTGACTCTAAACTGTGATTAGAGGGTCGATCTGATTTGCATTATGCGAATGTACAACTAACTGTATCTAATGTATTTGATTGCATTTTTGATGTGAGATACATTGCCAGAAACAAGGAAACAAGAGTCAACAAGGTCATGTAGTTTTGCTTTGACACTTTTTCAGACTGGTTATATTGATGTATTATATTATATTATACAGTATATTGTATTGTTAGAAAGTTCACCTCTATAAAAACACAAGGCGGTAGTTTTCTGCTGACAGTACATCATCAAAAATGTTCAGAACAGAACCTTTCTCTCTTTTTTTTTTTACATGTAATGATAAAGGTGTCACTCATAGTTACAAACCCAAAATATCACCCAACTCTGCAGCTTCCCCCAGCTCAACAGAGCTTTCAAATGTCTTTCAGCTCATTCTTTTAGTTTTATGGCCTAGAACTTTACTGTTTTGGCTCACTCTCACTGCTTTCATCAGTGTCATTTCCATCGACAGCAGACAGCTTGTTTTTCAGCAAAAAAAGCTTTAAAAAACTCACTGAACACTACCTGCCCAGCAGCAAACAACAGAAAGACAAAGTTGCCAACTAGCTGGTGACCACAGTGGAGTGTTTGTTTTGATCAAACAGATATTAGATCTCAAAGAAGAGTGAAAATTAGACCGGAGCCAAACACAAAACCAAATGAATGCTTATGTTGTCTTTGTCTGTTAGGTGTGTAAATGTTGAAAAGTTCAAGAAAAGAGTAGTGTGAGATTGTTTCTGCTGCCACCAAGTGACCAAAAAATTACTACAGGTTGAAAGATATTCCATAGCACTATGCTAGTGTACAGCATATCACTTCTGTAGATGTTGTTCAGTGGTGTTCATCATTTACCAGAGAAGCAGTGAAATGTGAAACTTGTAGTTTTGTAACTAAACAACATGACATGATGACATGTGCTGCATGAAAAGAACATGGATGTCTCAACTTTAACCAGTAGTTCTAGTCATACACAAATGATTACCATCATTTTAAGGGACCAAAGAGAAATGGTTCTGCAGAACGGACTTTTTACCAACAAAGGGTCGATAATCAAATTCAGGATATGTACTTTCTTAGGCTACTGTCATCTTGTTAAGGTTGGCCAAACGTAGATCAACAGAAGCTTTAACTGATACAAAACACATGGCTAAAACATGTGAAAGACACTTTTGCCATTTCCCTCCAGCAGCAGGTAGTTATGGCACTAATTCGGAAAAAACTGCAAGTTAAATAATACATACATACATACATACATATTACTGTTGTGGCAACACAAGATACAAACCAGAAGACTTAAGACTGATACTCCGAAGAACTATTATTTCACTGCACGCAAAGAAAACTTCTGGCATTGAAAAATAATTCTTTATAATAATAAATAAAATAATCTCTTTTTTTCTTTTTTTGTGATCAAACCAGAATAATGTTTGTAAGTGACTAATCCAAGACAGCCAAGTGTATGTCAGAGTCATAAAAAAAATGGTTTATGCTGGAGTCAACTTAGAGCACAAACAACAGTAATAGAACAACACTGAAATCCTGACTGTTTGCACAGGGAGGCGGCATTGTAATGAGCCCAAATAAATCTAATTAGTTTTAATGTGAATGATCTTTATGGAGGAAGCTTCCAGGCTGATAGTGTAGAAGAAAATAAATAATGTAATTGAGAAGGCTAAGTATTGACTTCAGACTGCAGCCTTGGCAAAACATCTACCACGCATAAATAGCCATGCAGGCCTGTGAGGATGAGATATGCAGCCTAGTCAGAGAATGAAGAGAGAAATCAGCGTCCCAACTAAAGTGCTAAACAATACTAATAAAACACATAACTCCTGCCAATTCATTACCAGAAGGAGGATAGTGCAGTCATGTTGTCTCAGGCAGATAAAAAAATGCCAGCTGCAAAGCACTGAGGCCTGCCCATTGAAATTAATGGTACTCATCAAGAAATAAAAGAGCCATAAAAAGCGGTCTGTTTTTGCCCACAACGGGATGACTTCTTGAATTAACTGGGGATGTCCTGGATGGGTGGATGCCAGTAATTTCTTGGGAGGTGTTGGATCAAGTAGACATGCGTTCTAAAGCCTCAGCCAAATTGGAACACCAATGGTGACAGTGTTAGCCTGTCTCCCTGTCTGATTTGCTCAGAGCCAATGCCGTTTGTCAGCTTCTTAAATACTCTACACAGCCTGTGATGGTAGGATGAAATGTCGTTATCTGAAGCCTTCATCTGTACTGTGCTTTTCAGTAACGTGACTAAAGAAGATGCAGGTGTAGGGCAGATTTAGGGGCTGTGATATGCCAGATTTATTTATGGTTGGAATATCCATGCTTTGTGCCCAAGTGTTCCTTCAAAAAACGGAAATGTCACAGCACTACATTAAATAAATAAATACATTATGCACCTATCACCTGCAGCTTGTCATCTACCAAGTGCTGCAGCATCTGCTTTTCCATTATAAGTATATTATTTGTCCACTAACAACAAGAAGAGGAAAAAAAAACAAATGTATGCACATAAGTCTGGGACCACTAGTCAGGATACTTCTATTTTCCAATGTAATAGTAGTTTTTGTTTTTTTCATTACAAATGATAATTTCAGCTTAACTACTATATGAAAAGTTGAATTTTTCAATGTACAAATGTACATGAATTTCAGAATCTCTTATTATTTGGTCTGCCCATCTTTTGCTTTACAGCATGTGCTTGAGCGGGCATGGACTCCAGGTGAGTCATGTTATCGCAACATGATCTGACAATGTTCCAAAGAGCTTCTTGTGATGTTCCAGAACGCTTGTTTTTCTCAGCCTTCAAGTACCCCCATATGTTCGATTGGGTTGAGGTCAGGTGACTAGAGGAAAGTCAATGACAGTCAGGCAGACAGTCTTGATATGTGTTTGGGGCCTCTATCCTGCTTCAGTATGAATAATTCTCCGCAAAGATGCAAACCAAAGAATGTAGCATGTTACTGAAGAATGCAGTGCTACTAAGTCTTAGACAGGGTGAAATCAATAACATGCAAGTGCATGTCTCCAGAGTTAGAGGCAAAATACCTCCAGACTTGAATATTCCCACCAACATGTTTCACTGGGGGTTTGATGCACTGGATCATTCTCTCCCCTGTTCATCTCCTTATATACACCCTCATTTTAAATACATCTCAGTGAATCACACTTTTTTCCAGTTATCCAGTGAAATGCTGGTATTTCTTAGTCCACTGTCTCGGGTTAGGGTGGCCTTGTTTCCCCTCCTGAGAAGTGGACCTGTTGATATGTGCATTCTTTATTTAGAAAATTCTGTATCTGTGATGCAGTTGCTCTCAGGGAACTAAGCTCGGTGTATTGATCTTATGATGGTGTGGTCACTTCTGGTCTGCCTGATTGTCTTTTGGATATAACTGATCCAGTTTCCGCAAAGTGTTTTAGAGTTCCATGCACTGCTCCCCTAGAAAGCTTTAGTCTAGCCATGATTTGATCCTGAGAAAGCCACTCATTGCTTCGAAAAACAATTTGACTTATGATACTTTATCTTATTTTCTAAATCCAGGTTTATGTGGAAATATTAGAAATGTGGACTCAAACGTTTGGACTCCACTATATGACATTTTTGTGCTGCAAATTCTTCTTCTTTTTTATCCAACATCACTAAAAATACCATTGTTTCTGTGATAAGCTACTGGCACTCAATAGTGGCCACGTCCATGTGCCAGTTAGGGTCTACCTTTCACATGAAAACAGCAGGAAGTGTCTGGTTCACATTACAGCTTAAACATAGCAACAGACTTTGTTACAGTTCCAACAGCACGGCAAAGGAAAACAGACAACAGTGAAGCCGCTGTGTCTTAGACGGAGGTGAGAACAGAAACACAACAGTGGAGCACAGCAATTCCTTTGTTAAAAGCTGAACATAGTCAGCAGTCATGTGCTTTTTCTCTAGTTGCCTGATTACCACATGTTGAGCAAATCAAAGTGAAGACACTGCTGGGTTAAGGGCAAAGACTGTCCTAGCTTGTCACAGCTTCTGTGCAAAATGGCAATTTCGGGAGTGAGCAATACCTCCTGCTGTACGGTTACAATACAGTCTTCAAATAGAGTAGCTTTTTAAAAACTTTTACTTAAATAGATTCAGGACTGAATGGATAGGTAGTGAGCAGGTGTAGTAGTAGTGAGTAGTGAGTGCTGTTAAATTATGTATAATATAATATTTAAGTAGTGTAACAGTACTTTTACTAGAGTAGAATATCCTGGTACTCTTGGGCGACTAGTAACGGCTGTACTGCCCATTACTGTGTGTATGCTGAGTAGGATATTCATGACTACTCTCAAAAAGTAGTGGACTCTTGAACACATTTCAAATGCCACAATGATGCACAATGTCAACTTGTGATTTTGATAGTCGACTATTCTGTGACAACTGGCTGGATATGGGCAGGACGTTATCTTTACCTCTTAATGAATGTATCATAGTTGTCTTTTATATGTTTTGTGCAGCCCTTTTGGTTTAATTGGTTTCGATTACTTACTTGGCTGTGCATTTTCTTTTAAACAGCAAATAGTTTTCTTTAAATGTTCCAGCTAAGTGAAAGAGTGAAGTTTGTGTATGTGCTGAGTTTATTCATGCACTGCAATACGAGTCAAATAAGCTGCTACAGGGTCTTGATCATGGACAGAGCTGCAGGAATACAAATTTACTCTTAAGCAAACAATATGCATCGCCCTGTAGTGAGTTTAATTTGTTGTTGTTGTGGAAAGCTGTTAAAGGTCATGTCCTGCGAACATGTAGAGGAGCTTGCTTTCAAGATAAGGACCAAGGTATGAAGAATGAAGCAAAACTGCAAACCCATTTAGCATTCAGTCCACACATATGCTGGGTCTAGCTATAGTAACTATCACTATCAAATTTCGGTAGCTATGAGCACTAATTGTGAGAGGACATGTTTCTCATCCTATTAGCTTACATCTCATATCTTATCTTATCTACAATGGCATAAGCACATTCATTAGGAAATTACATTGCAGAGAGACTTTCATTAATCAGAATGCACTATGACAAGCAATCCTCATTGACATTCAGCTGTGACCCACCATTCAATGACACAACAACATGGTCACAGGTTCACCTTACTAAATTTAAACACTGGGTCAACAAAGACGCGCATTCCTACGAACAAAACAGTGGAATGGCACACTATTAATACAGGAAATGAGTAGCTGCAAATGTATAACCAATTTCAGGTTTCCTTTTTAGCCTTACAAATCCCATACACCGGATACCGACAAGAACGGGAAGAAAGTATAAGAGAGAGACAGAAAGAGCACACAGCATGCAGCACTGCACACAACCCAGGAGATGTAGACCACATTAAATCAAATCAGCGGTTGTGATTTGCCTCAAATCAGAGAAACTCCAAAGTCACAGTTTGAAAGCAATAACATAATGAGGTTGATGGGAGCTTTCTTCTCATCAGCTTGTCTGCTCATTTTCTTCCATCATTGGCTTCCTTCGTCTCAGTTGTGATTTACTCACAAGATCAATCTGACCTATCCCAGAGACAGTGAAAGACATTTTATCCAAATGTCAATGGAGAACAGATGGTGATGAATACAAAAGCACCTTTTCGTATTCATTCACCTTTTTCTGTCTGTCTTAGTAACTAATGTCTAAAGAGCTATGCAAGATTACAGACATTGACTCATGTTGTACGGTGACTCAAGAGAACTGTGCAAATTACTTTCAAATGCCAGATTCACACTAGCTGAAACAATGAGACAGTAAATTGATTGTGAGAAAATCAATCTTAATCAAGTAATCCTGTCAAGGCATTTTTTTTAAGCAAAAGAAACAAACATTCATTTGTTTTGTTTTGTTTTATAAATTAGGGGCTACTAGCAGAAAATATTAAATTGTATCTTTGGTTTCAGGAAAATAAATGTCAAGGAAATTCACAAATGATGGCATTTGTCTTCATTTTTGACTTTAAGAAATTATTTTCAGGTGGAAACCATATAACAATACGAATTCATATCTGCATTGACCTAATATTGGCTGATGTAGTGGCTGTTTACAATATTACCACATTAGCACTGCATACAGAAAACTGCACAATAATATTTACCAGCCTGTTTTGTCCATTTGCATAGAAAAAAAAAATGGATGGAACATGATTTCTTGTGTCACTGAAATCAGTTTATAATATGGACAACCATTTATTAAACTTGCAGTGTGAACAGTAATCATGAATAGGATACTTTTAAATTAATATAAGTGTGCAAAACTCAATACAGTAACAGCTTCAATAAAATCTATGGAAACAAATTAGTTCCCCATATTGCACACAGAAAGCTTAGATACCTGATCAATGGCAAAACAGATCTGCACTGACTGACCTATTGTTTTCAGTGGCACACTGCTACCTACCTCGATGTCAGCACTACCCTTGACAATTCAGTTTGCTACCCAGCATATTTCAGCTTTGACCATATTTGCAGCTGACCTTTCAAAGTACTACCAATGTCACTGATGCTATGCACTGCATAAGCAGGCACTGTGAAGAAATCCATCAGACAATAACTCGAAAAACATATCGCAACCATGGGTGGGGAAGTACTGCATTAATGAGGAAGTAAATACTGATCCAGTATGGACACCTTAAGGTAGGGAGTATTTTAGCGAAAAGGCCATTTCATGGTCTGTAATGTGGAATCCAAGGAGCAAGGCCAATAAGACGGTTCATTTATCTCACTGAAAGTTTTCATTAGGGCCAGCACCTTGTTTCATTCACTTATGTGGCAGATTTATTTACCCTTGACTTATTTGGTTTTTTAAGGGGAACAGGTCCAACTGCTGTAAACACTCTGTCCAGACAAGAAAATGTCTGTGACAGGCTTGTTTCATTTTGTTTTAGGTATATTTTCTGCAGTCCCATTTTCTATTAGTGGACATAATTGTATTACAACAACCTCTACAAGCTTTGTATTGAGTTAACAGGCAGTGGTGAGATTACCAGTACCAACACCAGCTTTTAAAAGCAAAAGCAATTTCACTTCACTTTGGTAGAGCCATCAACGCCTTCCATTGTCTCCACTGTGCCCGATGCCCATGACTACGTTTTTGACAGGCTGATTCTAAACTAATAGGACAACTCAATGATTGCACCTTCTGAAACTTTAAAACGTTCATTTTCTACACAATTAATAGATAACAGTCCTAGAGGTACTGTCCGACATGACCAGTCAACTTCAACACAGTTTCTTTTAAGTATTTTAAAAGTGAGTGTTCCTGCGATCAGTTACTCTACATTTTACTCTACTCTTTACTCATACTCTACATCAGAAAACTAGAGGAGGAAAGTGCAACAAAACAATTAAGAGCAATTAAAAAGTAAATAATTAAATTAAAGTTATTAAAAAGGATGGAATGGAGGATGATCATGATGTATTATACAGCCACGGGAGCAATTAAGTGATTGTCAGAGCTTAAAAACTCTTTTGCAAAATTGAGTGACTTTTTTTCAAATGTTGTCATTTCCATCAAACTTTTCAAATGCGCATAAAAATATGTTTATAGACACAGGAATTACATTTTAGGGTTGTCTCTTTGTCAATGCAGGATTTCAAACTAAATGTGAGGTCAATAAACACAAGTATTTAATACTTTATACAGCTATAACTGCACATTACATTGTAGGTTTCATTGAAATAGCATTGAAACAGATGTCCAGTAATGACTGATACACATTTTTCCACCATCATACATTACTACACTACCTTTTTGGTTTGCTGTGTGGGTCTTTTAAAATGATTTATGCTGAAGATATTGTCACAGAAGTGTTATTTTCAGCTTGAGCATCAAAGCAATGAATGTAAAATATACCTTTTCAAGTGTCCGGGACTTTAGTTATATTAATTTATTTTCCCTTCTCGTGCGTCCAAAATGACACATCACATAAACAACAGAGAGGATCCATTAACACTGGAAAGGAGCCTCCATTTGTCGAAACAATAACAGTCTCCTCCAAGAAAAAGCAAGACAATAGAAATTGGGACACGTGCATGGAAAACAGTAACATGCATAGACCCACGGCTCCCTCAGCTGTCTCATTTGCAAAAGCCCATGATTAATTAAGATGTATAATAAATGCTGAGAGGATTATTTCAATCACAGAGATGGTGAGATAGAAGGCATTGACATTTGTGGGAGTCAACACCTTAACCCAGCAAGACTAAAATATCAATTATCTTGACTTAGGGAAGTCACTGGTGTGGTTTTAGCCTATAAGAGAGATTTGGTTTTGACACAGACATGATTATGATAAGAAAATTGAGCCAATAATAAGCAGCCGTGTAATCTTCCTGCTCAATTTTGATTCCAGAGGTAACAGCTGCAATGGTCACAGTGGATGAAAAGCTGTTTGATATTTCCGACTGAGTAGGAGACTGAAGTCACTTCAGCTTTCCAGCAATCTGACAACAAACAGCTCTGGGTGGAAAGATGAACTTGTTGAAATAGAGTTTTTTGGTGACAATGAAGAACGGAGAGCATGGGCTGCTAGTAATGATGTTATCAGTCACTGTGCGATCATGGACTGATAGATGGACTGTCTGCTGAACCCTCTGAAGGCAGGCACTGGCTGGTAAACATGGGTCCTGTCAACATTACGCCTGCAACCCCCTGATTTTTAACAACCTACGTGCTGTGATGTAGTCATTTCACCATTGTCGTCAATCAATTTGTGAATTTCATTACCTTAATCAGAATCAATCAATCTGATGGACGAACCTTCCAGGGATGGGAATCAAGGATCAGTAGCAGCTAAGAATCAGTTCCAAATTGTGCAATCCATGCCTTCAAGCTTATAAATTCCTTTTATCGATACTGTTTTTTTTGACAGCTGCTGAAAACTTGCGAGGCACGTCAGAGGCGAAGAAACGGTCCAAAGCTTGGCTTCACTTCACAATTCTGTTCAGCGCACAAGAAGCTTTAGTCTTGAAGGATGCAAACTTATATCTCAACAAATAATTAATAACACAAATTAGTGGCTTAACAGTACAGAGAAGTCCTGGTTCATACCCCGGTTTAGGTTTTGATGATCCAATGGAATGTGTTGCATGTTAGCATTTTGATGTATTTGCATTTCCTAAAACAGTGGAGCACCACCATCCATCCATCCATTATCTATAATCCCTTATCCTCATCAGGGTGGGACTGGAGCCTATCCCAGCTGACTTTGGGCATGAGGCGGGGTACACCATGGACAAGTCGCCAGCTTATTGCAGGGCAAAGAGAGGCAAACAACCTCACATTCACACCTACGAGCAATTTAGAGTCACCAGTTAACTTATTAAGTGCATGTCTTTGGACTGTGGTAGGAAAGGCCGGAGAGACAGAACCCAAATTGTTCCCAAACAGCTGATTTAAATAGATTTCACAAGTTTCCGGTTGGAACTCATGCTTGTGTATCAGGGGCATCAGTCTACATACATACCTTGAAGTCTGCGTGCAGCCAGGTGGACCAGACAGTGACCCCTGCGACGGCTCAGCACGTATACATAAAAAGGTCTAGACCAAATCACATTTAACCAAAGTGCCTTGTACATCATCCGGGTGTGGTTACACAGGGTTCCCTGCAGTATTTTATGTAACGGTGGCTGCCGATGTGCCTATGAATAGCTTTTCTTGTAGTGGTTATTGTGTGGACTAAGTTAGGCGTGTGGTCCCCTGCTCCCAGTTGGTTCCAGCTGATGAGGCGTTGCCACCTTTGTTATTTCTTCCTGGAGAGCTGGAGGATCCCGACTGAAGCGGCACCAGGTCCAACCTTCCAGTCCGCAGAATCCAATTTGACAAACTAACTTATTTAAGTTTGAGCAGCCTGACAGTCGGCCCAGCTGTGTTTCATCTTAAGCTTGCCAACGTGCCTCTCAGTATTACACTTGTGAATTATATTGTGATTGTTAGTAATTGTACTAACTTGTTTTTGGCTGACGTACTTGTTCACTTCCTGGGGACTGGGCCAGGTCTCGTTGATTTTGCTGATTTGCACACGCACAGATATTTTCTTTGTTTAGAAGCACTAGGTTTAGGGGTGCTTTTTCCTCTGCGTTCTTTGGTTATTAGATAAATGTTAGATAGAGAGGTTTTTCTTTCCCTTTTTGGTTTCATTTAGGTAGTTAAGACTGATTTTTAAAAAGTACTCTCTTGGTTATATTTGTTTCTTTGGTTTGAACAGCATCTGCCTGTCCTTGTAGTTTACCTCTTTCTGTTGAATTATTAATCCTAATTCTTGGCAATAAATAACTTTGTTTTACATTTTCCGTACACGCGTTGGGTTGTAACACACCTCAAATAAAGAGTGCTTCAGCAAGTGCCTGAAAAAAATAAACCTTTTAATATTAATAAGTCTTCTGCTGATCTGATTTTTCAATTAAGCAAACAATCATTAGCATATAATGGCTCAAATTAGTGTCTTGTTTTGAAGATATTCTGTTAACGATGACACATGACAAAGAAAAGCATCAAATGCTGGAAGAAGAGGCTGTTTGACATTTTTCACAATTATCGACTACTCTGCTCAAAATATTCAGCTTAAGCTTTGAGCAGAGGCGCAACACCAGACAGTCAAGGCCAGATATTTAATAAGCGAGGCTACTATTTAAACCGTCGTCTTGTACCTACACTGATGACAAGACGTGTCAGGATGTGTGAAGACGTGTCAGCTCAGCAGGCGATTGATTGTGTACAATACCTCCAATAAGTGACTTCCTGGTAGAGTTCCTACTACATATTACTTAAAGCCAGTGACTGAAAACATGTGTCAGTAACACATTAACAGTCTGAACCTGTCGCATCTTATTTGCACCAATACTCCCAACACCCTCTCTTCTCCGGGCCATAGTTTCAGACTCACAGCTCAGTCTTTTATTCTTTGCGGTATTAGCTCTAATGAACACTGAGGATGAACAAGTATGATGCCTCATCATGTTGCTGTGTGACCAAAATGTAAAAACAAAGACAAAAGACATCTCTTGAAGACTTCGTATACAGATTAACCACATGTTGGACGTGAGGCAAAAAATTCCAACATTTCAAACTGTGGAACAAGTATAGTGCCCTGGCTGAAATAACGCAACATGCCGAGCTATGACATGAAGTCACCATGCCAAAAGCCTGTAAATAAAAGGAGTAAGAACTGAAGGAAGCTAAGAGGATCAACAATCATTTGACACCAGAGGGACCTGGGATGAACTAAAAATATGTCCTATTCCACTACCACTGCAGTGGTATTTCAAACATGTCACCTAAAACCTGAATCTATATTGTTTGTATTCATTATATTCTCAAACAACAGTGAATTGCAGCCATTTGGCAGGAGATTTCTGACTGCTTCTTAAGCGTTCCCAGCTTCGAAACATTGCCAGCAATTCCCATTTTTTTAAGGATCTGGGACATTGTTAAGCTTCAGGAAGTGCATTATACTTTAAATGCACCTGGATTGATGGCATCTGGACACAGATTACAGCAGATTTGTATACAAAAGTCAATACCACACAGCTGATATATTTCAACCACACTCTAATGCTTTGGTGTGCAGAGCACTCATAGGGCACATCAAACACAAGGTGGTGGCCAAGACTGAAAAAGACTGAAAAGGAGAAGTCAATTAATGTATCTGACCTTTACTTAACTCTGCTTGAAATCAGATCAGATCACCACGACTACCTTGCTATAGTGCTGGCAAACTTCTAGGAGTATAAAAAAAGCTGCAGTTTTGAATTGCAATTTGTAAAAGCCTCATGGCCACTTCATGCTGATCCAGCTACTCAATTTCCACTACAAGTGGCTGAAAAACACGCTTGTTGAATGGATGTTACACCATCAACCTGTCAAAAAACGACAGACTGGAGATGATTAAAATGTACATTTGTGAAATAACTGTGTATTGCTGACTTCAACAAGTATGCAAAAAAAAAACAAAAAAAAAAACAAGTATGCAAAAAAAAACATCTATTTCACAACCACAGGATATGGTGACTCCTCGGCCATGAAATGAGAAGTGTGAGACAGGAACCACAAGTGTTAGAGTCAAGATGTGTCTCCATCCTCGTGGTAATGAGTGCATCCATTACTTAAGTTATCCCTACCTCAGAGCACACAATGGGAAACAACAGTGCAGGCAGTGTATCTGAGAGAGAGGGAGAGAGGGGGGTGAGAGGTGAATGTCATTTAATAGATCCGTGTTCATTTTGAAGGTTGAGTTGTCACTCATCATCTCAACGTGCCTCTCCTCGTCTGAGAAAATAATAAAAGCACGCATGCATATTTCATATGGAGGCACACACACACACACACACACAGCAAATGTGAGCTAAATATTACCTCAGAAGATATTTTAAATTTGCTCCCTGCCTTAAAAAAATAGATGTTTTTCAAGTGAACCTGAGTCGTGCTTTCTCGTTTATATTCGTTCTTACTGAACCTCCATCATTAACTACACTGAATATATATATGTTAACGTCGCCGACAGCAGCAGTTTGTGTTAGTGCCACGAAAAGACGACAACAGGGTCAGAATGTGAAGATATTCACAGTGCTTCTTCTTTTTTTTTTTTACTTCAAAGTGACAACTAGTAAAAAGATTTTCGACCAAGAAAGAGCGAGAGAAAGAAAGACACTCGACAGCTCAGAGTCCACCTTGCGCGGACTTGCGCAACAAAGTTTCCCGTTAGGTCAGGAGCGGATTTAACACGGAAACACGAACGTGGCGTGCTTTGCGACTACAAACAGCACGAAAGCATTGGGAGAAGTATTCAACAGCAGCAAAGTCAACTTCGGCATATTCAACACATCGCTAAGGCGAATAAGGCTGCACCAAATACACAAAAGACTGCCGAGAAACTCGACAGAAGTCCAAACAGCAGCAGTGAAGGAATCAGAACAGACAGGAAAGACAACAGGACCGCCTTTACTTACACTGAGAGAAGAAGAAGAAGAAGAAGAAGTCCGAACAGTCCCGTAGGAAGAACAACAACAAACAAAAAAAAAAAGCAGCCCAAGGTCCTCAGCGCTCCGCAGCCAGAGCTCCACATCCAGCAGTCTTCATTCCCTCTCCTCCTCTCCTCCTCCTCCTCCTCCTCGGCTCGCCTCCCTCTACAGCTGCTGGATAAGTTTGTGACGTCAACAAGCACTCAGTCTCAACCGGCAGAGCTCTTTGGTCGCAACTTGAATAATACATGGAAAAGGAGGAGGGGGAGGTGGTGTGTGTGTGTGTGGGGGGGGACCGGAAAGAATCAGGGAGGCACTGAGGCAGACCCCACATCAAGAGGCTCCCCCTTTCACGACAATGGCTATATTAATTTAAAAAAAAAAAAAAATCTTGTTAAAAGGTGAAATAAAGTCGACATAATGCCCGAGTTTGCCTTTAAGATTTTAAAAATGCACAAGGCAGTAAATCTCAGTGCTTCACTCTTTGGCCTTGCTGAAGAAAGTTATGAAGCAGACTCTTTGTGTTTGCTCGGGGTGACCGTAAGATATCAAATAAGAGGCAAAGGCAGGCCTCTGATCATAGGCAGCAGAGTTCTGCAGCCCAGCTAAAATAATTTAAATCAGTGGTGGAAATAATATTTAATAAATAAATAAAGGGCACCAACACAGAGATGCATTTATTGAGTAACAGTTCCAAAGCCTGGTTAAGAGTTCACTTGTTTTGTCACTCAGATTTCTACTACACCACTGGTTTAAATTTAATGCCGCCACTTTCAGCGTGCAATACCATTGTTGTGGACCACCATGTTTCTACAGTAGCCCAGAACTCTAGATAGGACCTTTGGTGTTTTTCATGCTCCTTGTGGTTTCTTCTTCACGCTAGGAAGGCGAGAGTAATGCGAGGTGATTGCAATCCGCAACTCTGCTACTAGATGGCTACTTTAAAGCAGCATTGCTAACAAATTGGTATTTGTACGCAATGTTGTTTTAGAGTGCAATACCTCTGTCGGAAGTATGGACAGTTGTACATTTTGTTGTAAATGTATTTAAGTATTTGTTCTGATTACATTACTTATGATCAAAAACTAGCAAAAGACAACTTTGCTAACAGCCAAACATCAGGCCAGTGAAACAACACAAGACATAGCCGCCATATTAGCATATTAGCAATATTAGTCCAAACGGCAAGAAGCCCAGCACGGCGTCTTTCAGCATTTTATTTCAAGCTCTCACTAATGACTAAAAGTCAGTCTTACTTTTGTCTGGTAACCTCTTGCTCAGTCACTTTCTCCTTTTCTCACTTGGTTTCCTCCGTCAATGTCCCCTTGTGGATTTTTGTCTCCATGGCCCACTTGTCCAGTCTCCTTTACAGTCATGAAAGCTATGGCCCATTGCAATATGACAGCAAGATCATGAGGAATGCCAAAATCCCTGTAAATGGATTGTGAATAATTGTTGGGTTAAAATGAATAATTGCGTTAAAAGCATTTTGCAATATTTCAGACATTTTGGTCCAATAGTCAAGTAATTGGGGACATGAACCCACCATGTGTTTTTGGTGGGAGAGCCCATCCTGATACAAGCATAATCATGATTAGGGGACATTTTTGCCAATTTGGCATCCATCCATTCATACATTTTCCGTAACCGCTTATCCTTATCAGGGTCATGGGGAGCTGGAGCCCATTCCAGCTGACATTGGACAAGAGGCAGGCTACACCCTGATCAGGTCGCCAGTTCATCACAGAGCTGACACATAAAAACAAACAACCATTCACTCTGACATTCACACATATGGACAGTTTAGAGTTACTAATTAACCTTCATGACTTTGAAGCTGAAGTACCCAGAGAGAACCAGGAACATTCATACTGTGAGGTGACAGTGTTACTGCACCACGATGCCATCCCCAAGTAGGCATAATACATTTTAAATAAAATTCAGCATTGACTTAAACCATTGCGCGCTGAAAGAAGATATTTAGAGCAGATGTCCCCATGTTTCATTGACTTTTTCGGTACCTCTTTCCACACAAAACTTAAATCCCTTTCTTTAATGATTGCATAGAATAGTGTAATGGTATTGTAACTGAGCATCCTAATAAGGAAACTAAACATGACGATAAGTCCAAACTTCTCAATTTAGATTTGTTTGGAACATTTTGTTGTAACACACCACACAAAATGAAATCTCTCCCAAACGAAGAGGAGTTGAATCTCATTCAATTGTTCCTGCCATCCAGTCGCTGAAACACCTTTGGAAATGGACTGCAACTTGCCCCAATCCTGACCTACGGGAGGCAGCAATGTGCCACAGGGCATCTACTGGAAATGCATGAGAAGAAAAAGAAGAAGAAGACGACTGTCCCTACAGTCAAGATGGCAGCGAAGATAACATCTCATATTCTGTCTAACTATAGATCTATGTAATCTTCAGATGCTCAAGATATTCAAGTTGAGACCAAACTTTGGATGTCAGTTTTTGATTCATGGAGTAACCTTATCTTAAGCTTTGCAGTTGTTGATCACTTGCAGCCCATTACAGCCGAGTTAAGAGGAGTCAGCAGTCTGCATAAAACAGAACAGTCAGTTAAATAGGTTTTTATATTCTGAATAAACTTCTGCAACTATTAGAGGTCCTTGAGCATAGTCAGAAATATGCACAAAAAAAGAAGATACATTTTGAAATGTAGCCTAGGAGACAAAAGTTTTTGAAAACTGGAACTCTCAACACATAACGTTACCAGTCCACAGCAGCTTTATAATGGTCATATGGCGCTGTGTATTTCTATTTCAGATTTTAGATACAAACTTCAGATGTGTTGTCTGCCTCTGAGTGGACCATACTCAAGCTTATGTAGTTTTCACTGCATTTTTGTCACTGGTGACTACTATAATATTATTTTAATGTTAAATTGTAAATAATAATTGGTAAATAATAAATATAAATAAAGGTGATCACTCTGAACAACTCTGTATTGATTTGCAGTGTCACTTCCCTCAAAGGGGACAAGTGGACCCAAAACAGCAAAATGTGTCCCACAGCATAACAGGGTCACTGGATCCCCTCACTGTAGGGGTCAAACATTCAGGTGCACGTGCAATCATCCACTATAAAGAATATGATAAAAGACGACTCATGATGGTGTTTGCACCACTGAACTCTCAAATGTGCATTCATCTTTGTAACGAGGGGTTTATCCACTGCCCCCTACTATAATATCCTCTCCACATAATTGTCGACACGCTGTTCTTGCTGACAGTCTGATCACGTTCTGCACTGACATTCTCAATCACCTGAGGAAGAGTTGCTCTCCTGTTTTTCCTTACATATCACACTAATGCATTCCTATAGATCTAAATGCAGATGTCACTTTTATCACTGTTCCTACTGAAACACCAGCCAGTTGAGCGGTCTTTGTGACTGAAGCTCCTGCCATCCATGCCCTAACAATGAGCCATCTTTCTGAGTTACATAAATCTTTTCCACTTGCCATCTTGATACAAAATCAGGATCTAATGGGCCTGCACAAAGCACAATTGGATATTAATTGCTTAATTGTACCATGCAGTGCACCTCTGTGGAAACATCTGCATTCGTTCCACTCATTTATCCAAGTTTTTTCTTTCATTTCTCATCCGTCTGGATGTGCAAGTGGTGGCATACCCAACTGAAACAACACAAACTATCATTTACTGCGGTTGTACAGTACATGAATAATATTTGAAAGAAAATAGATAAATCCTACTTGATTTCATATTTATTCTGTTGTTTTAAAATTTAAACTTAAAAAGGTCTATTTCATTACTTGATTAACATCAAGAATAATAGATAGGACACTTGATAATAATAACAAGCGATAGCTCCAGGCCTTGTGGAAAGCAAAAAGACCACTTCCTACAAGGATTAGGGACACATCACATTACAAATAAATCCATTTCTTAATGATTCAAAAAAGAATTATTCTCAAAACAAAATCCAAGTAGGTCAGTCGCTTTATCCGTGATGACCGAGCAATCGGCTTTGCTCTTCCAAATGTATTCTCTTGTTTAAAGCATTGACAAGAAAATTAAGTTTATTTCTGGGCAGGCCAAGTCTGGCTTAGATATTTCACAGAGGATTATAGAGCCTGATCTCAAAGGAGCTGGCAGACAGTCAGATTCAACTGACTTTCCTCGTCTTGAGTTTGCTAATATCACTGAAGATTCACTCCAGGTGCTGCCACAGTATTTACAGTCTCTTCCTCTCTGACCAACTTCAGAGACTCCCTTGATGACATTGCAGATACAGTATGTGCCCTGGGTTCCAGATTTGAGGTTTTCCACAATGATGGATTAACCTGTCCATGATGATAAATAATATGAATATCTGAATGATATCTTATAGATAACTCATAATTAGCATTCCTCTCCTTCAGTGGTACAGTCTGGATTTAATCCCCGGTGACACAATCTTAAATCCAAAGCTTATTATCTTATCCGTCTGTACCACAGAGCTCAGTTTTTGTCCAAAAGCTATATAAGCTTCTAGAAATGTGGCTTGAGATAGTAAAAATGCATATATGATATCAAAGCTGAGTGTCTCATTAATCATCCACAAAAACCATTCATATCTATCAGAATACCTAGCTAATTTTGCCGTTTAAACAATTTTCCAAAATTGTGAAGGTGTCTCCCTCAGGACTACCAAAACCAGTTCCACGTGTGTTCTTCCTGCTGTGAAAAGTCAAAATGTCTGCTGTGCAATCAGTCCATTAAGCTAGTCTCAGTTCAGTGAAACTTGAAGTCAGAAGGTGATAAATAGAAAGTTAAATAGATGTGAGAACATATCCTTTATTGCCATTTTATGAATTCATTTTGTGTTTTTCTTACACTAAACATAGCAAACTTGCTGCTCACACATGTGGTGGTTGTTGACTGTGGTTGGCTCAGACTCAAAGAGGCAGATTGAGATTTTCTTTTACAGTATTTGTCTAAACCTAACCCTGAATTACATACAAGGCCAGTGGATTTGGGTTTTCACACATCATTGAGTCGGACTGTTGTACTGGGTGACATATTCCTTCATCACCATGAACCAAGTTTATTTTGAGTCAATCCCGCTACCTTAAATGCTCATTGTGTCATTAATTTGCTGCTGAAAATAGTCCCCAACAAATGTACTGTTGGCTTGGTGCCCATTAGTTATCTATCACTGAACCAAGACCAAGGTGAGCTGATATAACTTGGCAGTTATATAAATTAAAACATTTCCTTTACTTTATGTTATGCCATGTAAAAAATAATAAATCAGGCAGCCTTACTTTGGTCTTGGAATGTATTTAGTGTTGCATTTCTGAAAGGTTGAGTTCAATAACAAGCTATGATCCTTCCTTCTTTGCTGACTAAAGGGTAATCACAAAGCAACTAGTCAATTAGTCACTCTTTATTATCATGATAAAAGTATGTCATAGCAGGAAACTCACAGGTGAATTAATGATAGCTGCACTGCGTGATTGTGAGATCAGTCACCGAGCACCATTAGATCAGCTAATGATGTCATCCTGCTGCTAAAAAAAAAAAAAAAAATCTAAAAAAAAAATCAAACCTCATCTTGCTTCCAACAATAAATATATTCCTGGAACAAATTGCTGAAGCAGGCAAATATACCCATGTGCGGTACATTAATAGGCATGTAAATTAAAGATTCAGCTTATTTATAAATGATAAAGGCTGGTGGCACTTGCGGCCGTGTAATATACTGCTTTAGATGTAGTGATGTAGAAAACTGTACTGCTGATTTTCAGGGCAAAGCTTAAAAAAAATAGCGTCATCCACTTTCTCCCAATTTACTGTTCTTTTCTTCAGCTAGTTTTCCTGTTTCACAGTGCATGGAACAGAAAAATAAGCTTTTTGAAAAGGGCTCCCTGCATTAGAGACGCTGTCTCCTCTGTATAATGTCAAAGCCGGCTGATTTTAACTGCATGCTGAACTCTTCTAGCTGATTGTTTTTGACATGTTTTGCTGTGTAGTCAGCACCAGCTATTTTCAGGCAAATATTAGAAATTCACACCATCCCCATGCTGCACATTAATTCGTATCTAGTAAGAAATATGAAAGTAGATTTTTTTTCCCCAGTTACTTCATGCAACAGCGGCTTGTTGGAGCTACCTACATTTGCAATCCCAGTCTCAGTCCATAACAGGGGTCTCTTTTCAGAAAATGCTCATCCACCTCAGATCTCTCCATTTCCATCCTGTGAGATGAGGACACACATAAAGAGCAGAGCTATAGAGAGATCTACTTATCCATCATCGTTGCAGCTCATCAGCACGGCCGTCAGGACAGTTCACCATTTAAATGATTAATGTGGAAAAGTGCACAAGCAGGGAATTGCCATGCTTTGCTTCCAATGCTGTTTAAATGGAGACGATAAGAAAATGATCTGTTTTTGGAATTAAACTGAGAAGATGAGAGCCATAATTGCCAGTATCCACACTATTAGACAGTGCAACATCAGTGGCATAGCACACCAGTTAAAGTGTTATGGCTTTAATTCAATCTAGTATGCAGGTTCTGTTTCTGTCTCACATCCCTGTCTCTCTGTAGAATGAGCACACGTTTGTTTGTTTCTATGTTGCTTAGATCCTTGAAGTTATGTGCTTTTGAGAAACCCATTCAAAGTGTTTCTGTAAGTTCTTCCATTATAATATAGTGGATGGGTAGCTTTCAATACCATACCCGTGTGACATGCACCGGGCTTGCATCCATTCTAATGTAACCCACATAAACAATCCAATTAATAAGAACAAATAAAAATGAAAAGCATTAAACTTTAATGCTAACATACAGTCTCAGGGGGTGACAAAATAGCGTCTGTATTTGACTATATGGGATGACAATGTGTTTCAAAGACTTATAAGCAGTCACAATTACACACAACAAAGGCATGTCCGGCAATATCGCACTGTAGATCTTGTTTCTGAGGTATGTTGTACCAGAAGTACACAAAGTCAACTCTACATTTTATGCACAGGGTATTTCAAATTCAGCTGTCCTGTGATCTGCTGCTGCAATAATTGGATTTGAAATCCATGTGGCAGCATTGTGAGTTAGGGGTTGTTACACTTCTCATCTCATGAGAAGATGAGTCTTTAGCCGCTTTGTGTGATGTTATTGGCTAAAAATTCCACCATGATTGCATGCATTGTCATGCCTTACTCACATCAATTACTTCTTCCTCTCTTTTCTTACACTGGGTGTTTAGGATCCAGACAGAAGGGTGAGTCTGAAAGCAAATCTGGTGACGTCTATTCACACTATGCATTTCTAAATAGTCACAGCATGGCTAATGTTCAAAAAAATGTCTCTAGATATAAATGGATATCACTACAAAAATGAAATATCGCCATGATTAGAATTAATGTCATGCTGTCTTCCTGTGCTGTCTGGAACAGGTTACAGGTCAGGCTTCACCCTGAGCTGCTGATTGGAGTTATTAAAATTAGAGCTGGTAATATGAGTCTCTTTATAGAGAAATGCAAAGCTACATGCCCAGCCTGGTGGGAAAATCCTAACAGCTTCGCTCGGCAAATAAATGGCCTCTCATGAATCATTAAAGAATGGCGAGTTACACCACAGTGGCAGCAGCAAAATAGAAGACTGAGATTTGATGGAAGTGACGATAAACAGTGTCATCACTCTATATTCAACAAGCTTAATTATGATCACTCTCATTGCATGAACTTTGTTGGCTTTGTGTGTGACACAATGCTATCATGTGCTAAAGTCATCATCAGCTATTTTCACTTCTGTTTTTTTCCTTTCTTTAATGGTTTACTGGATCCAACTGAAATGGTCGTGTTTTTCAGACCATTAAGAGCAAGAAAGTTTAATCAATAAGAGAGCGTGTCGAAGCTGTCTATGGTGAGGGAAATGTGCAGTTTAATCTTATAGAAACAAAACATACACATTAGGCAATGAATGGCTTTATGTAAGGCTACAGACACCAATTTCTTTTCCCATGAGGTCAAAGTCACCTGCCCTAATTCAGAGCTTAATTTTTTTTTTTTTAAAAGACAAAGTGCACACTTTAGAGTGGCCCTTTACTGTGACTAGTCTAAGGCACACCTGTGTTATAGTAATTCTGCTTAATCAGCATCTTTATATGCCATACTTGTCAGAAGGATGGATTATCTTGGCCAAGTAAAAGTGCTCACTAACACAGATTTCAACAAATTTTTCAACAAAATTTTTGAGAAATAAATGTGCACAGAAGAAGGCTTAGATATTTTACCTCAACTCTGAACTACTTTTGTTGTGTAATTGGCATTAATGTCTATATCAATCTGATGCTGCAGCTGGTAAAGGTGGATTTTAGTTACTTTATATGCTGCTGGATGTCTTAATCTGTAATAATATAAGTTATTGGTTAATTTATAGTATGGACGAATAATAATATTTATCTAAAGTTGTAATGGGCGTGAGGTTGCACCCAAGAACAGCACAGACAGAGACCAGCGTTGGAACAGTTCAACAGTTTATTGACCAAACAGGCTCGCAAAAATCCACAGCAGATAAACAGGAAATAGTCCACAAATTGAGCCAGACAAAAGAGTCCAACTTTCCAGCAGAAATCTCCGGGGAGGGAATCCAACCAAACAGGAGACAGACAAGGGGCGAGCAGGCAGAGGAGTCAGGGACAGAAGGCTGGTCAGGTTACCTAGGCAGGGATGACGAGGACGGGTCAGGGACAGGCAGGGTCTACACCAGGGAGGCAATCCGGAAATAAACACGAGAGCGCTTTACATGCTGCTAAAGACAATCTGGCAGAGACTGAGAGGAAAGAGTGGGTTTAAATCAGGTGAGGGGACTCAGGTGAAGGTGGTTGCACTCATCAGGTGGGAGTGGCTGGCAGGTGGAAAAATACTGGCAGGAGGGATCATGACATAAGTACCTAGTAACTACTGTAAAGCTATCAAATAAAGGTAGGGGAGTAGCATAAATGGAAAGTACCTTAAAAAGTATGAGACTTGAGTAAATGTACTTAGTTACATTCCACCACTGGTGCTGCTCCAATCCTATCCTAGAAACTGTACAACATTTAATTTGCAACAGCAAATATGTTTTGAATGAAACATAATGTCAATTGGATGACATTTTCTATCAACATGAAGAGGAAATGATTTTGGAACATATTTTATTTGTTTTCAACCAAATTATTTGATCTAGCAGTCTACCACAATCTTTCCTGAACCTTAACGAACAAAGAGCTTTCATTGTCTAAACCACAGGAGTGTGGCTGCAAATCCATGCTATATTTCACTCACAAAAAATGTTGCCTGTAAACATAACCCAGGCAGCAATTACATTTGTTACCACAGACGTAATAAGGAAAACAAATAGTACTATTAAAAATAATTTCTAAGAGACAGGGTTGACTGCACAAGTCCTGCTAATTAAACAACAATATAATGTATAATGCCTCCCAAAACTTACAAATCACTGCTGTTTTCTGACTCCACCATGATTTAGTTATTGTTAGGTGTAGGTATAAACACGACATGGTTGATCTTCGTGAAAAATCATGAATTGTGTTAAAATGCTACTTCCTTTAGGAGGCTGGGGAATGGTCATGGCCATGGTTAAAAAGAAAACCAAAGCTGACTCTGGAAAACAAGAACCATGGTCACCCGAATCAAACTTGGGAACCACATGACACACAACTTCCTTTTGCCCCCAAATGACAGGAGTCATCATCATTTTGTGTTACTATGAGACATAAAAGTCTGGTGTCAAAACTGGGAGATTTATGTGTAATATACTGTAGCTGCTAGTGTTTGTGAAAGGGTTAGACTTTTATTTTCTTTCATTTCCTTTGTTATCAAAATGTGTAGCCCTTTAGTCTATCATTATTTTTTCTGTGACAGTTGCTGTTGTTATTTTTTTTATTGTACACCATAAAATTGAACTGTTTCAGAGGAGTTTTCAAGTGTCTCTGAATTGAAACCACCAAAAGGGCATGACTCATTTTCCACCAGTTTTATTTTCCGTTGTCAGCCAGAACCTAATGTCAGAAAGCAGAGTCAGTCCAGGTAGGTGTACGAGCTAATTAGCAAAAATGGAAGACATGAAGTCCTCATTAGGAAAAGTGAGTTTCTCTTTGCACACCCAACTCCATTGTCGCCCTTGACGCCTTGGTGGTGAATTCTTTTAAGGTTTAGGTTGTTCATACTTCAACCGAGAGTTTCTGGAGTTTCCGCTTTGATACATGACCAAATAAGTTATTGTCTACCAGAGCTGCAGCCATAGATTTTCAATTTTTCTGCATGATGATATCTTTAAAATTAACTAAATTACCCATACTCCCATACCCATATTGACAAATCATAAATAAATAGTAATTTGGTTCCCCAGTGCAGTTATGTGTAAAAAAAATAGTTTGTGCACACTTTGTAGGAAAAATACCTCTATAGTGTGTTATGAGGGCATTCACAGTGCATTCATAATGTTTCATGACTTCACTCATAAACTTGTAGAGTGCTTTCTGATGCACCAACAGTCATAAAACATTATAAATGTGACTTATAAGGAATTTCAGCTCCAAGGGTGCTTTTGACTAGTTATAAACTAGAGGTTGCCTGACAGGGCAAAACATTATGACTACATATACTCACTTATACACACACCTTAACAATCAACTGTGCTAAGAACTACAATCAGCAATGATTAAGCATGAATTATTATAGGTGCATCAATGTGTACTTCACTTTACAATGACATCTTATGGCACTGCAGGGATTATTATGGCATACTATGAATTCTTACAGTTGATTGATGAGGTGTGTAGGTGAGTATAGGGAGTCATAATATATTATAAATCACATTTGTCATGCTCTAGTTTATAGCTAGTCAAGAGCACCCAAAAGTTATACTTCATTATACGTTACACCTATAAGGCTTTATGACTGCTGACATAATGCATCAGAAAGAATGATGTGTTTATGAGTGTAGTCATAAAGCATTATGAATGCATTATAATTCACTATGAATGCCCATAAAGCCCTATAGATGTGGTCTTCATAGAAAGTGTTACCAATGGTTCTTATTTAATCCAATGGTATGTATTTAATAGCCTCCATGTTTTATGAAGTAATGCAGATTTACAGGCACCCAAAAAAAAAAAAAAAAATTCAAGAAGCCATTTGGAGCTGAGCATGAAAGCTTTGAGCGTGATTGCAGCCTCGGGCAGCTCAGACCCAGAGGGCAGATACAAGTAAATCAAATCTCCATTTGTGAGTCAGTCTGTTCCAGATGTTATTACCCTCATTATTGTGCTCCTTGGTGGAACACAAAAGGGAACAAACTGGAGCTAGTGAGCCCTATATTCTGTCTGAGGTAATAGCCAAAGACAATGTATTAGATGTGGTAAACCTGTGGAAATGGGGTAGTGAATATTAGCATTGTCAGACCGTCCTGTGACCAAAGGCGAACAGTTCTTCGAAACATTCCCTCCTCCACCTCTCTCATTTAACGTCACCTCTTAAGCTTTTTTTTTTAGAAGATATTAGACAGGCGGGTTTAAGCTAATCTCATGTTATTTCTCATTGTATTTTTTAAAGAAAAGACTTGTCCCCAGTCACCTTTTCTGCTTTCTTTAGTAAGAATCTGCCCTGTTACGTTTAAATGACAGATTAGGTCTACATAAATGAGTCATCATTACACATTCAGCAAAAGAAATCAATCAAATTACAAGCCATCTCTCCAAGACTAATTTAGAATACCCATCCCTTTAATTTTAATTGACTCCCTTTACAGACATTGCCAATTTGTGTTCTCGTTATCAGAGGCCTGCAGGCCTGAGACTTGTCAATGTAAAACCATTCTCCAGCAGTCAGCATGATAATCCTGGGAATAAAAACATGAACGTAATAAGTAAATCTAAGATCATCCCAAACATGCAATACATCTAGAGCTGAGATTATGTCGCTGAATGCAGAACAGATTTACTCCCCACCTGTAATGGGGATGCAGTGCTGTAATGTCATGTGGGAAAAAGAGGAGACGGTGAAAAAAGCTGTTAAACCAGAACACTGGCTCTGAGACTTATGCTTATTCCTTCACATAAAGACATGAAATGAATTTTGTGACCTGTATATTATTACATGAAGCCTTTATAGTGCTGTATTGAGGACTGAACATAAACATTTGCTTTATTCAATTTCCACTAGCGCCCAGACAGTTCCTTAGAAGATATCAGACAATATAGACAGTTAAACTAAAAATAGCTCACAAAGCTGTCACTGAATATCTCTAAACATCCCTGGAACCAGGTTATTTCTTTTATTATCACATTATGATAATAGGACATTCTTTAAAATTGCATGCTGTAGATTTCAGCCATTTGGCTACTGTGCATGCTGAATCAGGTGTTCTGGCGAGCGATGCACCTCTACTAAAAGCGGGCAAGTTGCCTTTAGTAGAGGTGGATTAGAGCAGAGGATTAGAGGAGCTCACTGTCATTTTGCTTCAGTGCATGCACCAGGTTCTGTTTTTGATCCCAACTGCAACAGCTTTGAGTCCTCGCAGCTCTTTGTGGCCACGTGATGCCATTCTAGTGAATAACTAAAGCATCTAGCTGTGACTACAGCCTTAAAGAGCGGCTTATGTTTGGAGAAACCTTTTCAGTATAAACTATTCTCTGGAGCAACGTGGTGAAAAAGTGAGCTAATTGCTGGGGTGAAAAGATATAAGCCAGGAAATCTGTTAATAATTGAGAAACTTGCAGTGTCAATTTAAATCCATAAAATCCCCACAGTGAAAAAGGAATGATTCGCTCCAGTGTCTTCCAAGTCAGCCTCTAATTTCATGTTGCATCTCCTTCTATTTCTGTGTCTGACATGCTAATGTCAGATAAAATTAATTCAGCATGACCCCATCTATTTGAATCTGTTTCTATAAAGCTTAGCAATGTATGGATATAAGATGATGCGAAATGTTTGGGGGTTTGCACAGCAAGACACAGCTTCAGCATGCTTTATAATGTGAGTGCTAAAGGAGTTAGATATGAGGATCAATACCCCTCCCATATCTGTGCGATAAGTACCGAGCTTCAAGCTATGAGGCGATTAGCTCAGTTTAGCATAAAAAGTGGGAGCAAAGGGAATGGCTCTATCTAAAGTTCAAAAATACACCTACCAGCACATTTAGAGCTCACTTTTATCTCATTTGTTCAACTTGACACAGACAAAAAACCCCAACATATTCTTGATTACATTTACATACTGCAGCAATAGCTGCTAGATGGAGTGACTAGCTAAGCTAATCATCTCCTAACTCAAGCTCCACACCCAACATATAGACATGAATGTAAGATGATGCAAAATGTTTTGGGATTTGCCCAACAAGACACAGCTTTAGTATATGTATATATATATAGCTTCATGATATCAGTGCTAACTTGCCAAGAGTTAGATATGAGGATCAATATCCCTCCTATGTTTGTGCGAGAAGTATGGAGCTTCAAGCCAGGAGGCAATTAGCATAGTTTAGTGGAGTAAACAGTGGAGGCAAAGGAAATGGCTCTATCTAAAGTTCAAAAATACACCTACCAGCACATTTAGAGCTTACTTTTATTTCATATGTTAAACTTTACATGGACAAGAAACAACATATTTATGCTTACAATTACATGCTGCAACAATAGTTGCTAGGTGGAGTGACTAGCTAAGCTAATTACAACCTGACTTAAGCTCCATACCCAACATACAGACAGACATACATACATACAGAAAGTGATATTGAAGAAAGCAAATGTGTAAATTTCTCAATTTTTGTCAACAGTTTTAAAAAAATATTTATGTAAATCTGGTTCATTATAAGTAATGACTTATACAGAAGACTTTATCTGTAACATAACCTGTATATAAAGTACAAAAAATGCATGCATGTTGGTGGCTTTGAGTGTGCACGTGTGTGTGGAATGGGATGTCTTGATTTTCTTGTCAACAGTGACTGGTTGCCTACTCGTCTCTTGTGAACTATGTCTCCTTTGACACTCAGTGTGGTAGTAAAGCTCAGGATTCATGGCATGCTGGATAATAATTGCCGTGACCGCTGTCAGAGGCGTTAAAATCAAACCTTGCACAGGAGGTTGAAGGTGGCTTTAAACACAACAAAAGGCCTGGATGCAGTTACAGGGTACAGTAGCATAATATCTTGGGAGAGAACACATTGTGTAAATCAGTTTTTTTACCCTTTCTCATAAACATGTCTCAAAGGTCTGGCTGCATACTCAAAATGCCACGAAGGGACTGTGGAAGCATTTCAAATTTAGCCTTTTCTTTCTCTAATGTGGAAAATGTGTAGGACGAAAAATTTTACTATTGCTCTACCTCTATAGCGCTTTGCTATACTGCTACTTCTCTATGGTATAGTCTCCATTCTAGAGAATAAAGAACTGAGGGCATCATAGTTCATTGCCTTACGAGCTACCACTGTTCTGCTCAGTCTTTCAGTGTCCACTTAAGCTATTTTAACACTGCAGTTACCATGACTTTTTCTGAACTGAACTCAGCCATAATGTATGAAATATGTTTCTGCGTGACTTGATTTCTCTAACAAGGTCATATGTGGAGCCCAGTGGTGACTCTGAAGTTGATTTATCCACATGTACAGTCACAGATCCATCGGTCAAACCATTAAAGCTGGCTCGAAGCATCACAGCTTGTTGCTTGTGTAACGAATCCAAAACCTCGCTACGAAATAAAATAATTGAATCCACGCTGGATATATTATTCAGGAGTGTTGTTGCTGATTCATTATCCAGCTCTGTGCACCAACAGGATGTATGAGAGCAGAAGATCAAAAGGCACAAAGAGATGACTTTTCATCTTGGTAATGGTGAGTAGCTGTTACAAATTCAATGTCCGTGTCTGTGTGTGTGTGTGTGTGTGTGTGTGTGGGTGTGTGTGTGTGTGTGTGTGTGCTGCTGCAGACTCCTGCATGGTTTATCTTTGCCCAGGAAAGCCTTAAATAAAATATAAGAGCGTGAGGTTTATAGATGTAGGCAACTATAGAATCAATCATTTAAGACACAACATTTAGCACTCAGTTGTGAGGTCCATCACAGAGGAAAGATTTACACTTTCAAAAAAATCAGCCAGACTTTATACATGTATTAATGAGTGTTAGTTATTTAGAGCACAACTCTTAATCAGTGTTACATATACGATGTACATTTATGATGCTTTTGAATTTTTCCATATGGAATGTGCACATTATCTACAGTCAGCATTTAGAATCTTACTGACTGATGATAGATAGATAGATAGATAGATAAACCGAGTCAGATTAATTCACACGTCAGTGTCAGATAGCCGTTACCCTGGATTATGCTGGTTTCAATCTAAAATAGTAAAATAGCAGTAGAAAATAGCAAATAGAAACATGGTTTTAGAAATTCTTGTCCATGATGACTTTGATGGCTCCAGTGAAACAACGCAGGGTCACCCATCAAAAAAGTTAACCAGGTTTGCTGCCCCCAAGTGGTCAAAGAAGATACATTAACATACTGTAACAACAGGTGATTATTACAATATCATATTGGAATTTTACATTAAAATACTGTATTTATTACAGTAGTATTGTATCGGTTACTGTAGAAAGGCAGTACAGCACTATGGTGATTATGTATATTACTGGAAAATAATTAGCCAGTAGATTACTGTAATAGCACATTCATATGTTTTACAGTGTAACAGAAAAGTACTATAAAGAGGGGCTAAAGTGGAATTTGGCAGACGGGGAGATCATGTCACACAACATTGAAACACAACACGATGATAAAAACACTAAACATGACCACAACCTAACTCCATTCTTGTCCTTACCTTCGCACTGGGAGGCGTAGTTGTTTTATTACAATGAACATGTCCAGTGTATCACTGAGGATGCTCAAGGATGCATTTCCTTATTTACACTGCACTTGTAGTTTGCTGAGCAGGGAATACCATGTTAATTATAAAGATAATGTATATTGCAATGGGATAATGGGAATTGTTGAAATGAAATATTGCTTGTTAATCTTGTAAATTAAAGTTATGACATGCAAATTCTGATCAAGTAAAACCCCTATGCATGCATTCATGAGAGCAGTGGATTAGATATGTAATTAAGTGTGTGTGTATACTCAACCATCTCAGGCAGATAATGAGAATTTTCTACAGGCACATTTATAAATTTGGGTCTGCTGACCGTCAAAAGGAATGAATATGTGTACGTGTCCATAGGTGTTTGTGTTTTAGAGACTGCATGGAAACATTTAAAATGTAAATGAATGTCCATGTGTGGATAGGAGGCTGTTGTGAACCTTAAAATGTGTTCACCACACAGGATGGCACCCACATGCACACAACACATGGTACTGGAAATCCCATTAAAAAATGGGTCCGCTGATAAGAGAGATGAGTACACGGCGCTCCAAGTGATTCCCAATTTCACACCTCAACATTTTTGTCCTTTCAGGCCAATGATGATATGGAGAGGCGGGAGTGCAGTTGGAAAGTGAAGAGAGCTGCATATGCAACACAACAAATCCTATTTAGTTTGAAAACGAACAGTACGCACTGAAACTCTGCAGCTGACTGCAAAAAATATCGCACCAAAATAAAATACTGCCAAGATTCTCCCTCCTACCACCTAGCTGCTGCTTCAGGTCCATAATCTGCAAAGTGGGAGAGGATTGCAGATGGTTTGTTCCTCCATCATCATTGTTCACAACAAACTGTCCCAAACATAAAATCATAGCCAAGGCACAGCACTGGAGCCATAAATGCTGTTTGCTGTGCTGTGGGTGATGCTGCCTGCTGTCTGGCTTGTCTTCTGTGGATGAGATGTGTGCTGTGTTATCTGTGCTTTGAATTATGGTGATTATTTTGTATTTTTAAGTCCTTTTTTTTCATAGTCATTTCTATGATGTACAACCCTAGAAATGTGTGTGTCCTGTTTTCCAAATATTGCAGTACACACCTGTTTATATAAAACCATAGATTATATTCATCCATTCAATGCCACAAGGCAATGACACGTTGTTTGTGTGTAAAAACGCAGACAAAAGCAGAATTTAACAGTTATTTGTGGTCCACTACAGGAAGAACTCTAACACAACTTACTCATCACTCATCACACTCATGTTTGAGATGTCATAGCCTATAATAAGTTGTTATGGCAGCGTGCGCAAACGTTTTTTCTTTTTCACAACTAGCAGTAACAGAGCAACATTAGCATGGAGTCATGTTAAGTCTAAGTCCAATATTCCCCCTCCTTTTTATCTCTATTTTGGTCTCCACTGAGGTTAAATATTTATCAGTCTGCATTTGTTGTTGGGCACGTGTACAGTGCATTCATCAGAGCTTCCTATTTGAAAACAGCACCATACCAAGGTGGATATAAGCAGTGAGCTTGAACCGAAACAGTAAAGATGCGTGTACCAAAGCAATGAACTGAAAGACATTAAAATGTTCTAATGATGGCGTACAGTTTGAACATTTAGAGCAAAAGCAACACAGTTATGACAAAAAAAACAAAACAAAACAAAACAAAAAACTTAAAACTTGAATCTGAAATAATTTTAGATTCAAAGTAAAATTTCAAGTTAAACAACGTGGCATGTTCATTTGTTATGCATTGTGATAAATTGCATGCATGCCAAATGAACAAAAGAAGACATAAAGGAATGAAAACCATGAAATGTAAAAATAGGAAAATAAAGTGAACAGGAAATGAAAAAAAAAAAAATCATGGCAAGTTAAGTGATTGGCCACTAAAGTGACTGAATTTGATTGCTCAGGTCGGCAGGTTCCTGTTCCCTGGCTGTAGGTTTGGTGCCCTGAGAAAGTCTCGACTTGGCTGCTTGGTGTGTTGGCTTTCATCATTGACAAAATCACAGTTGTGCACAAAACTGCCTGCATGTCTTTTCTTTGTGTTGTTTTTATCAGCTCTTGCATTACACCGATCGGCAGTTAAGAATGACTCATTTCAATCGTGCAGTTTCATCACAAATTGGGGAAACTGTCAGAGGAAACAGTTTGACGCTTCACTTTCACAACACTGAAGCAAAAGCTCAAAATACAAACTTCTTTGTGGGATGTGTTGAAGATTTGGAGACAAAGTAAACACTGCTGCAGTTCAGAATGTATCCTAGAAAACGATGTGTTCCTTTTGTCAGCTATGAAACTATTCCCTTTTCAGCTGCAGAGGAAATGATGAATTGTGCTGCAAGAAAAATTAATTTGTCCACAGCCAAATCAGGAAGTAGTCGCCGGGGGGAGCATGCTGTATTGATAAGGATGTCATGGTGAGAGTAGTCTTTAAAGGCTGAATTATGGCTCATCCGTGAGAAGTGAAATTGTTTTTCAGCACACTTGGAGACCCTCACTACCCTGGATGCACAGCTGGCAGTGCCAGTGCCCTCGCTGCTGCAGGCCAATAGGAATTCATTACTTAGCTTAGCCATTGATTTTCTTCCTGCCTTGAAAAAAATATGAACAGCTTTCAAGATAGATTGCCAGCTTTCAGAGGGAACTTGAAGGACATTTTATCATGACAATACTTTGTGCCCGGAGGCAAATAGAGTTGGCTCTCTCAAACACTGCTGGCCTTAACATGCAGCACTTTAAGTCTTTGCTTATTTCAAAGAAGCTGAAAGCAAACGTTTTTTTTTTTTTGCCTCTGTAGCAACAAGTGCAACAAATATCGTGAATACAAAGGCTCATAGATCATGTGCAATTCTTCTCTTTTTGGAATCTATCCACATATTACTGTGAAACTGTGAAATTCCAACATATATTACAGCTTAATCAATCAAAACCAAACCCCAGCCATATCACCAGCCATATAAGGCTCCAGTATGAGGTCTTATGTTTAAATGAGGTGAGAGGCAATGTGATCCACATTATCACGCATTAACACTATCACGAGCAAAGATTTTACAGCAGGGTGCCAGCAGATTGGCTCATTAAGAGTAATCACAGCATATAAGACTTCATCAAAACGAAATTTACACTCACACCATTAAGATTCCCTCTTGGGGGTGGAGGAGTGCATGAAAACATAAAGCGGATTTTCACTGAACACTGTTTACAGTCTGATCTGTTCGTTGGCTGCCATTAGATGTGCTCTAGAGAATAGGCATAATAAAATCACATTATATTTCCCACCTGTCACCTAGTTTATGAAGTGTGATGAAGCAGGTGGAATGTTTATTGGATGGATATTAATTCAGGTCAATGAGCATGTGATGCATTTGTGCGGTGCTCTGTGCATGTGTGAAATACTGAATTTACGTGATCAGCTCTGTCAGCAGAAAAACCCACAGTGGAACATGGGATGTTCTCTCCACCAAATGTTGTTAAAATAAAAGCGCTTTGAAAAATGACTGCTTTGTTGGCGACAACATACCGGTCATGCTAAGCTCCATGATAGTGACAACTCCATGACAGCTCATCAGGCTGAAAGCCAACCCAAGCTGTTCATTGTGTGTGTGCGAATGGCCTGCAGCAATATCACACTGGCCAGCACAAACTCAGCTCTTGGGAAAATTAAATGACAATATAGTGGATCAACGTATTTCCTCACTCTGTGGCTCGCCATAGCACGGAATGACAAAAAGTGGGGAACAAACAAGCAAACACAAAACAAAACAAAAAAAAAGCTTTCACAGCTGTCATTCATTCTTTCACAGTCCTGCTGGATTTGGCCCTCAGCTTACCCCCTATTATGCCCCGGGTCCTAATGCATTTTCATTTTTTTTTCTTTTTTTTATATCAGGAGGCAGAGGCTAGTCGAGTGCCCAAAGGGGAACGGTCGATACCTGCCCAGTGTGGTAAGCTGTTAAATGGAGGCTCAGTGGCAGCTAAATCACCATGGCTACCTAATTTTGCAGCTTCACTTAAGGGACCAACAAGGGCAATTTTCTGCTCTATCAACACTTCCTTCATTTTTCGATGTGCTGAGACCACATCCTTTGGCTTGGGTGTCACAAAGCGTGTTAGCTGCAAAAAAAAAAAAAAGACAGAGCCTGAGTAAGACTGAGTGAGGTAGAAGGAGATAAAAGAGAGGGAAAATAAATGTGCTCAACAAAAACAAAGCTGCTGATGTCCAAAAGAATAATGCAAGAATGTGGAGCAGGGCTTTAATGAATCTTGGCAATCCACCAGCCGAGCATGTCCCCGGTGGAACGACCCACTAACAGAACAAAAGCGTGGTGGTTTGTCCGTTTACTTCTCTCCAAAGCCAAGTGGTCCAAGGCTCGGTTTTGAGGCCAACATGGTCCGCGTGAATGAAGCATTGAGGGGTCAGTGCAGCCCAGTAATCAGCCCCATCTCCATGCCTCAAGTGAAAAGCACAGTGCTTTTTAATCAGTGTGCACGGCTGGAAATGATACACAGTGCAAGCATTCTCAGCGAGGCCACAGCGATGAGCTACTCATTAGGGTTTCTACACAGAGCTGAGATACATCTCATCGCTCTGCAGGACATGATTAATGTGATTCGCAATGAACATTCCATAATCCGTTTATTACCACACTGCTTGATTAAATCTCTGATTTCTCTTCAGCTCCATCAAATAAGACACCTGAATTCATGCAGAATCCTTTTATGATTCAATTTGAAAAAAAAAAAAAATCATGCCTAAGGATAAGTCTGTATTTTTTTTTTCAACAAATCCAATGAAAAACCGCAAACTAACAAGTGTGTGTATCTAAAGCCTTATATATCTTCTTCCTCTGTGCGATAGAGCTCCATTGTTCCCATGAATGAGCCACACTGTTGTTCCTTCATTACCATGAACACACACACTGTAGTTTATTCTGAGTCAACCTCACATACACAGTCCCGCTGCTGTAAATACTCACCACAGCTCAAAATAGTCCCCAACAAATACACTATTTACTCTTGTTTGAGTAACTGGAGTGCCACAGACAGGCTCAGGAAGTCACACACTAACACAATATCACCAGCCGTATTGTTATTGCACTGCACATACACTCTAGATTCTTGTGGGTGTATTATATAAGTTGAGGTGTTTTTTCCAACAGTATATATAATGTGTGCTTGGATATGTTTCTTTGGAGTTGGAACATCCGTTAAGCTGAATTCTGTGGCCCCTCCTCAACTGTGACATAATAGCCAAGACTCTGAGGTACTCTGAGGTTTCATTCATTAACCATGCCCACAAACACTATGCATGCCAGCTAAAAGTGGCAGTGTGTCAATCTGTCACTTGCCAAGCCTCAGGACAACTGTTTGTCCACACTTGTCACATTTTAAAATATTCTGGCTGGGCAGAATTTGAGGATGTACATATGGTTCCCTTCAAATATCCCACATGGTAATGTAACACTAACCCCTTTTCTACAAATCTGATGCAATACAGCAAGGAAAACATTTCACAGTTAGTTTAAATAAGTGTAAATAATTTGTACTCTGATTCCCAAAACTACTGCCATGTTTTAACCCTTATATATTCCAATGACTGCTGTAGCCACAGAGGTATATGTATCTCAGAGGTGCTTCATTTTATTATCATTTATTATCTTTCCAGTTTTTCATGACATTGTCAATTGATTTTTTCTCTCGAGACTTTTGTGGGAACCCAGTCAAAAGCTACCAATTCCACCACTGCAGTTTTAATAGATGGAACTAATTATTGAGTTCATGTTTGCCAAGGGTCCTGATTTATGATACCACAAATAGCATCTGTATCTATTTTTAAGGAGACAAACATTTTCTCACGTGCTCTGTTGAAAATTCCAGTCTTCATAGAGAAAGATGAAAAATGTTGTTCAAAGTCAGAAATACAACACAACATTTTGATAACAAATGTTTTATGACTATAAAATTACATGTTTATGTTCTATAATCCAAAATAAGATTGTTAATAGTGCGATGCATGACTGACATGCAGTCGTACCATGATCAGGACATTGTGTGAGTGAGAATATGATGATATTAATGACATAAAATGCTTTGAGAAGAAATGAGTTAACATCTTATGCTACACCTATGTGTATCTTACAGTAGTTTACTTTACTTTAATGTATTTAGTTTATTTATGATAAAGGTTCAAATGTTCTGTTTTTATATTTATGGGCAAATTAATGTCTAAATTGTTTAATCCAGTAAACATAAAACTTCAATAATTTCTCATTGGAGTCATGAGTCATCAAAATGTCCCAGATTTCTTCTATATTAACCCCTTTGGACCCTGTGTCCATTGGATATTTTTGCATTGTAACAAAATCCACGCAGTCCAATGCCCTTGATATCCTCCTCTATATATATATATATATATGAAAACAATACCCCCCTCCATCCTGCATGCAGAGCCGACTGACACTTCCACACAGTGCCAGAGCATCTGGTAAGATGCTCATGCCAAGTTATTTCTTTCTCCTCCTATCCCCACTGCATCTCTATCTTGCCTTGGGCAGAAGGTATTTTGGCGCACTGTACTAAACACAGGAACTGTATGCTGTGACGTCTTCTATTCTTCATCTCTTTGACAGGAACGCATTGTATCCTGAGCTGATGTGCAGGCATTGAAATTGTTGTCGGGAGCCACTTGGGGCACACCCCGGTTCCAAACACATTCTTCTGAGGGAATAAGGTCTACTTTGTTGTTACTGGCAAGCCTGCGACAGCAAAGCCACTGTCGTATTTTTTTATTTGATTTATGATGAATAAATCAAACAAGTCACATAGTAAATAAATATATTTGAGGAAACCTGTTAATTTTAGTATGTGGGACTACAAAGACAAACATTATGAGCACTGCATTTTGTGCATTTTAAAAGGCAAATCTAATGACTCAGGTTTGTATTTTGTATCGATCTACGGCACAAAGTGACACTAACTGACACAAACTGCAGGGAAAATGGCCTGAATGTAGCCTGTATCGGAATTTAATAATTGAACTGAGAGACTCTGCTGGCTGCATCAAGTGAGTCGTGATGGTCTATGCTGTGTGCCACCTTTCCCTTTTTTCTTTTCAACATACATACAGAGCAACATCAATCCATCAGTCAATCAATCAAAAACACAACAACAAAAAAACCTGGAGGCTGACCGGTACAGCCCACAGTTGTGTGCTGCTTTACAATTGATTGCTTTGGACACAAAACCTCGAGGGATATGGGAGTCTAGCTTTATCAATACTAAACAAAACAGACAAAGGGGTTGCTACAAAAAGTGCATACTGAAGTGTATGTTCTTAAACTGATGCATGTTTAGGGTAAACGTGGAAAAATAATTTATTAAATTTAATTAAAAAATGTAACTTTGGCACTCATCAGTAACCTTGTGAGGCAGCTGGACCACAAAATCAGGTGAGAATCCATCTTGCCAGCTTCAAGCTGTGTTTGTATAAGAGCACAGTGGCTACAGAACAATCAGCATCCTCTGAAGATCTACTGGCAGCTACAGCCTGAACTACAGGTGTGGTTTAACACCAGGTGTGTGTGTGTTTGAAACACTGACAGTATAAAAATGGACAGTGTATGTGCATAGGTTTCTGAAGAGCTGTGTTGAAGCTCAAAATCTGTGCCGCTGGCTGCCGCCATGTTGGCAATCCTGCCTCTGCTGCCTCCTAATCTAAAACTTGTCAGAGTCGTGGATCATCAACAGACCTGAGGTAGGCCAAATAACATCTGGGTGCTCAAACAAGCCATCTTTAACGGCACCCCTCTCAGTCAAAGCAGCCATGCTGATTATGCAAAATTGTAAGCCTTAATTTGAACAAGTAAGTTTGAAAAAATTCAGACTCACTACAGTTGTCGTGGACGTGGAAATTAGCTATAGAGATGAAAACTGTTTTTTGTACCAGGCTGTAAATATGTTTATTTCTGCTGTGAAGTTGTACATTTTAACATGGGAACTCACTGAGGTTGACATGTTCTGTAGCCACTCTCAAGTGGACGTTAGTGAACTTACTAGCATAAGTTATATCAGAACTAGAAAGTATTTTTTCATTGAAAGGAGAAAGAATGCTGCTGAAGACTTTTCTGAATGGAAAAGATCTTTTTGCTCTTCTTACGACCATTGGATTTTGACTATGTTATATGGTTTGTTAATCTGATTATTTGACGTTGATAGCCATAGTTCATCTAATCTCCCAGCCTGTATTTTTTGAAAGGGCCTGCTCTTTTCCAAACAGTTTCCATGACAACATTCCAGATGGTTCTGAGTAACAAACTATCTGGCTATCAGGTTAACTCCTCAGTAAGCCACTGATTTGTTTTTTTTTTCTTCTACATTCTTTTGGTATCTTTGCTGTTTATAGGATTTATCATGAAATGATAAAGGCACCAGATAAGAAACAAAAACATGAAAAAACATTCTCTGGTCCACAAACTCAAAGTTTGCATCCCAGAAGGGAGTACTGTAGATTATTTCAGGCACACTTGTGAAACATAATGTACCATTTAAATGATTTATTATTTTTGGGATTTGGAGACTTTGTTGGAAGTTTTATGAGGAACAATTTAAATAATTTGCTTCATGGTGGAATTGTTGGATCTCTGTAAATAATATTATGAAGAGTACAGTCTAGACCTGCTCTATATTCCTCATTGTGGAAGATCTGATCAACGGCCTGTTGAATAGTAACTATAATCTCTGTACTGTCTGTCACTGAAAGGGCAGCTCAGGTACCTTTTAGAGTCTTTATACACACACACACACACACACAAATTGATAGGTACATTGATTGATACATTGCAGGTGCGAATGTCTGTGTCGAGGCACCCTCTGACCTCTGTATGACCTTTATTTACCATATATGCCCCCCCCCCGAACCACTGGGTTCCCCTAGAAATAGGATTTGTAGCACCTGTACAAAAGTATAACATTTTTAAATATTTTAATTTTTGCGTACTTTGGGTCACTTTAGGAAAAGTTATTACTGCTGTCAAATGTCAAAATGGGTCAATCTTAACCCGAACAGCATGTAAGGATTAAAGACATCACACTCATGTTAGGAAATTTTATGACACCACAGTAGCGGAAAAAATATGATGCTGTCTCATATGCAATGACATATCACAGAATGTTATTAATGCTACTCTCTTATTGTAAATGATGTGTTGCCCTGTGTTTGATTTATAGCATTTTTAAGTGCTTAAATCGTTATACTGTGGCCATCGATATGATGTGCAACAGTGCACAGACTCAACAAAGTCATTAATGACCTATGTCGTGTTCTGTCAGAGTCTCATTTGCTCATTTGCTTTTATAGCCAGTGAGTGTGGGCTGCCAGTGGGCCAGTTATTGATGAGCCAGAGTCCAGCCAAACATCCAGCATCGGCCTTAAGGACAGGACAAGTTGAGCTGCACTCACTGTAATAATGCATGCACATAAACTGCAAAAAGACATATTGTAAAATCATACCTAGAGCTAGTCAACCTATTAGAAATGTTGAAGTAAATAGATGAGAATATCACCACTCTTGTGTTATGTCAAGTGTTAGGAAAGTAAAAAATGTACTCCATTGCTCATTTAATCCTACTTAAAATGGTATTACATTAGTAAACAGAAAAAGCAATTAGTTACATTATTTATTACATTAGGTCTACTGTCATTACTTAACTCAAATCAAATGCAGCTGCCCTCAAACGTCTCCCCATCCACACGTCACATCTGCTGTGTTTAGCAGGCGTAGAAAAGGTGACTGTAGTGATACAGGTTAGAAGTATTCCCTGTCCAAATGCTAGTCTAGTTTAGCCCTGGTGACCGCACGCAACACTACAGAAATCCTGTCCTCACCAAGCGGCAATGTTTGTGGCTGTGATATGAAGTGCCAAAAACTGCAACTCCTCAAACGGCTACTTGAGGCTGGCTACAAAACTCACTAATCACATTACATTTTCCAACTTCACAGCAGAAATAAACATGTTTACAGACTGGTGCAAAAAACTGTTTTGGTCTCTTTCATTAATTTCCCCATTCAGACCGAGGATGAATTTTTATATAACTCACTTGTTCAAATTATATCAAGGCTTACAGTTAGGCATAATTAACAGCATGACCGCTTTGACTGACAAGTGGGAGCCATTGCAGAGCAACCAGACATCAGGCCATCTCAGCTGCTACACAGCTGCTTTAGTGTGCTGCTATGAACAAACTATCTGATTCCTGAATGGAGATTTACCAGCGGCTAACATTGTTAAGATAGTATAGAGCAAATACTGTAACATGCAGTTAAGACAACTTTGAAATTCTAAACATAATCTCTCTCTTTCTCATTACTGGGAGCAGCATCTATTGAGGCTAACCACCAACAGCCTCTGTGCCAACAAACTAACACGTTTCAGACCATCTTTACAAAGAGAGACCAAATTATAATCAACCCTCAGAACTCCTTCTAAGGCCGTATTTAAACCAATTCATAAGTTGTACCAATTAGTGTGTGTAATAGCAATGAGAAAATAATGTTTTATTTCTCTGTTTCACTAGTTTTCTCTCTATCTGTACTCCCTTTCCTCAGTCACTTGACCAGCACTGTCTCAGTCTCCCTCAAATGAATGGACACAAACCAAAGGAAGCTTCATTGTATCTCTACGCTAAGCTCCATGTAACTCTCAAAAACCAAGTGAATCAACGTTTTCCCCAAAATGTTGAACTATGCGTCTAACCAAATGTTCTGTCTTCCGTGACGACATCTTTGAAGTAATTTGTCATTATCAAAGGTGACAGCAAAGAGGACTGAGGCACCCTCTTTTGGCCCGTTATTGCTACATCACTGTCAGAGAAAAAAAATGGCTGTGTTTGAACTAATTATTCACACATGCTCCTCCAATGACCATTGAGATGAACGGTCGAAATCACACATTGTACCCCGCATTGCGTAACATTACTGACTGTGAAGGTTGCCAGGGTTGCTCAGCTTGCCAAGCTATTTTGAACGTGCCCGCCTCATCAGTATAATCCATCACTTGGAAAACACATCTGCAGGGCTCACTGTAACACCGTGTTGTAGCAGTGCATGCAAAATATGACCTTTCTTATGAGTACTGTAATTGAGCAAATAGACAGTTCATGTCCTTTATCTTGACCTTAATCTGTTAGCGCATTTGTCGTTTTTTGAAGGTCAAATTGGGAGGAAGGGATGGAGGGCAGAGAGCGAGAGAGAGAGAGAGAGAGAGACAGAGAGAGAGAGGATACTTGTTTCACCAATTAAGCCTTAAATCATGCATCACACCTCATGAATAAAAAGAATGAGACTCCATCAAGTAAATGAATGAATAAGATTATCAGTCTAACAGGAGCACCGAACCTTTAACGGGAGTCTCCACTTTGTCCCCTTGTCTGGTTGGTCTGATGCATCGAACAGTGTGTTGTGATTCAAAGCCGCAGGGTGAGACGAGCTGTGGTGACTACATGAGCTCTGTGATTCATTTAGATTTAAATGAGCACTGCGTAGTATTTTTGCGATTTAGCGCAGAGTCTTATACCACTGTCGTACACGTGTATTTGTTATAATTACATTATCATCATTTGTTATTATGAAACACTAGCCAGTCGACAACTTTGCTAACAGCCAAACATCAAGCAGGTGTGACAACACAAGACATAGCAGCCAGCTAATATTACTTATTAGTCCAACAGCAAGAAGCCCAGCTCGGCGTCTGTCTGTGAGCCTTTTATTTCACAAAGCTCTTACCAGTGACTAAAATTCAGTCCCAAAGTTACTCTTGTACGATGGCCTCTTGCTCGGTAACTCTCTCTTTTCCTCTTCTTAGCTCTCTCCCTAAAGTAAACCAAAGCGTCATATCCCACCACCAAACAGTACCAAGGTGTCTCAGGAAATTACTCATTGTTTTTTTAACAAACAATTTGTGACTATTTTTTAAAGATTCATGTCAGTAGTAGGAATCAGTGAGCATGAGGCTGAGTAGCACAGACAAGGAAGTCAGAAAGTATTGAGAGACAAAATGAGGAATTATTGTTATTATTATTTTTTGGGTTATTTGTTGACGATAGGAAAAAATATAAAATAACACCAGACTTATCCTTCAAAGCCGTGAGACACATAGCAGTTAATAATCAGACAAATATTTCAAGTTTAAGAGAAGGCCAAAATATAGCTTCTTAATGTATTTTTCATGTGACTTTTGGCTTGAACTTAAATTGGGTCTTTCAGTCAGCTGCAAAGGGAAAATAAATCCAGAGTTTGCCGCAATAAAGGGGGAATATAAAATGTGGCGGCTACATTTAGTGTCACTTGAGGCATCAACACTGTCAGGCTGTTACTGTTGAGCTACAGCTCCCATGTTGCTCTCAGTAACACATATCAGAAAATACTGTCTTCACATATAAGTCATCGCAACAGTGAGGAAGGTTTGTTGGAGAGATGAGTAATGAACCTATTGAAGTTATCAACAATCTAATCAATGTCACCCGATATAGGTGTTCACTTTCTCAACCACTCAGCCCACATTTTCTCTGCATCCAGTCACCATCGACACTTTGACAAATCTCTTCTTAGTGAAAAGTGAACGTTTCCCAAGGTCAAAGCACTTGACAGCATACATTCACATTGTCAAGTGTAGAGGAGACAAAGGAGTGAAGAAATTTAGACTTTGGACAGTGGACAGCTATCAGTTTCCAACATGCTCCAAATTACCTTTGTACTTGAAGGAGAACAAAGCATGACAGAAACTGAAACACACATTTGAGTAGATGATGGAGTAGGCCGTGTACGAGCAGGTACAGTATGTGGCAGCAGCTTCAGTCCCATGAGATATTGTTAGCACTAACGTGCAGTAAGAACTGACCTGGGGTTTAACACTCAGCAGACCTTGTAAAGCTCACTGTAGCATGTTGAGTGTAAGCTTGTGGAGTATATAATTAGAAAAAGCTTATACATACAAAACTAGCAGGTCAAGCTGAGTGGTCAGGATGGAAATTAAGAGTGGAGTGCTCTGTGGAGATTGGCTGCTGTGGATTTATATCCACATTCATTACCTGGTTACTCAATAACAAAGAATTTGTCTCTTACAAGGTGTATGGATAAGGAAAATGTAGACCGCTAACAACTGACCCATCATTTTCCCTGAAGCTGAATCATCAGGTTGCCACATGATTCAAAATAACGGGCAGGAAAGGTTGATTGCGACACAGACACATTTGGCTTGTAGATGTGCTGAGCTGCTATAGATCAAGATTTGTTCCTGAGGGTCTTAATACTATATTTTCACATATACTTTAATCATGTTTTTCAGAGCTCATACTGAGATGTGAAGCTCAGTTTTAGAATAATTGTATTTCAGTTCTACAAGTAACACTGCGTCCAGTGCCAAAATTTAATGCCAATAAAGGAAGTAGTGTGCTTTTAATATAGTCATTAACCATTCCTTATCCATGAATTACCTGCCATATTCCTCCAAAACTTTAAGCATATATGTAAGAAGAAATCATTTAAAATATTGTTAAACAAGACAAGGCTCTATCTCATAGCCGATGCAAAGCCGCACACAGCACAGTGCAATTGTTATTGCTAGTTACTGACCAACGCAGTTGTCATTTTCATGTCCAGCACTCACATTGACTAAGTAGCAAATGTTTGCGCCCATGCTCATGGACACGTTGGTCTTCAGATGATGTCTTGTCAAGTGCGTTGTTGGCACATTGTTCTTTTGAGGCAGCAGGAAGCCATTAACCAATAAAGACCTGCTCTAAAGTCAGTGGCACAGAATTTTATATTTAAAGAACACATTACACAGATAGTAAGACATGCCTATATGGCTGGGTTCACATCGAGACTGCATAAAACATGGACGTAGTCTCCATGACATCACCCATAGGTTTCTGATGAGCTGTTGTGAAGCTCAGAGTATGGTGTGTCCATACATAACTTTAAGCTCTAATATAATTTAAACAGGTGAATTAAAAAAATCAGACTCAGTACAGGGAAATTAGCAAGAGAGCCCCAAATGTGACCCCAAATCACAGAGTAACAAATGTAGAACGGCAGGGGTTGGGGGAGAAATATTGTGCTGTACATAACAAGATGCATACAGTTCACAGATGTATTATATGATATAAGTTAAGTTATTTCCACAATAAGTGAAATGATAGCTGCAGATGTCTTTAGTGTTTCAGGCATTTCTCCAGATTTCAGCACACTCAATCAACTTTAATGTATTATGCTTCTTTCATATCGGCTCTATAACATGATCTGCTGAAAAAAAATGAAACTCTGAAAACTCAGGCAGGTCTGAAACAGATTAATGTATGAATCTTCTTCAGGTGTCACTGACTGCATCTGGGATCAAAACAGCAGCACTGGCGTTCTGTTTGCTTTATACTGTCTGTGTCAGATTCTTTCCTTTGACTTTGTTAAACATCTGTAGCATCACAGAGCAGCAGTGATGTTTTGCAGGTATAATGTTTGCATTTTCATGAACTCCTTTTGCACCAATCCATACAGATGTTGAGGTATTATCGTGAAAACTGTAATATGGCAGAGTCAGTGGATCACCAAAGTCACTGGAATTCAACATCTGGGGACCATGAATGTTACAACAGTCTATCTATGTTAAGTTAATTGCTGTCTAGACCAATGAGGCTGACTGACTGACCAAACCACATAGCCAAATCTATGAAATCAATGGGACCAAAACAACAAAACAAATTGTCCAAAATCAAATCTTCAATCTGGTGACAGACAGAAAATATGAGTGTGGAAGATCTACAGACTGCTGTATTTGAATGGGAGGTCCTTTTTTATAGCCACAACACAACAGGTTTCCTTTGTCATAAAATATTTGCAAAACCAATTTCGAAAATATTTTAAATCCTGCATTGTTTACATCTATGTTTACGTTCTAGCTTTTATTCATCCCTGTCTTTGTTGGTGCATGACTGCATATCTTGGCACATTACAGCCACCTGTAGATCAGTGGAATGATGTGAAACCATTACCTAGGAATGTGTGTTGTGCCACCCACAAGAGATATATAAAAAAGGGGGAATCCGCTCATAGAAAAACAGCCCCATGAGGTCAAACATTTCACATGGAACCAATCATTTTTAGCATGGTTTCTCAGCACTGCAACAGGCAACATATTTATATGAGATATCACATTTAGGAAATTTACAACACTGAGGCATGAGATACAGGCAATAAATGGAATACAAACAATAATGTTCTGTTCCCTTGAGAAATTCATGTGAAAATGAAGCTCAGATTGTTCAAAGTTAGCTCATAGCTCATTGTTGATAGTGGTCCAAAACACAAGACGAAACAAAAAAGACACTGGCTCAGTTCTGATATGACTTGTTCACAGTGTATGAAAAGAAAATAAGTATATAGTAATTGCATAAGATTTACATAGAATGAACTGACAAAAGTATAGTTTCAAGATGTCTGTGTGCCTAGTTTCTATACAATCACATGTCATGTGTGGATGCAGTCTAGTAGAGTGTTTTTTCAGCAGCATACTGACATTTGAATGTGCACTCATTCAGTTTTTTTTTGGAGTGCACGGCTTGGCACTGTCAGCGCCAATAATGTTGATGTCACTGTTGGAGTGCTGAAGGGGATCTGGCTTTGTCGGCTTCGAGGTGCTCATCAACTTACATGGGATTTCAGGGAGACTGGAGACATCAATCTACACAAAGCTGTTTTTGACTGTTGGTGGTGCAGAAGCAATCTTTAGGTAGATCAAAAATGACAAAATCACAACCTACTTAGCTCTCCATTTTTTTTTTTTTCATACAGCTTTGTTTTATTTCCTGGCCTACAAAAAGCATTCTGCTTCTCCCAGAATTCTGACATCCACCAATACCAAAGACTCATGAACACATTTGCTGCATCTATTGAGGAGACCCTAGGGAGAAAAAAGAGCACATTAGTGTTATGCTCACATCTCTCAGAACCTGGGCATAACACAGCAATGTTGTGCCCTCTTTCCTGCTCCCAAGAATGGCCAATTAATTTAAAGTTCAAGTTCAAAGTTACAGTTTTTGTTTTGTGTCTTGAAGTTTAGCTCAGGGTAAGGTATTTCAAGAACAAGAGGAGCACACTAAGGCTACACCAAACAAAAAGGTTTTCTGATATTTATAAATTGCTACTATAACAAAGAACACACAGAGAGAAATAAATGTTACATTAGCATCCTGGCTGATCTTTGGATTTTTGTCGTCACCCTTTATTTGTGTGTGTCCCTAGTTTGAGGCAAGCCAAGGACATTTTTTCATGTCAAGACTGTCTGCATTCACTCCATTTACTATATACTTGTTCAATATTGCGCCATGCACTATATTTTTCATTTGAATGTCTGAAATAAATTATGCTCTACATTCCAATGAGGGAATAAAAAAGGAGTGTCCATGACATGACCATCCTACAATCCAATGCATGACATTTAATAAATGCAAATTGTACATCTGTGCAACTCTACACCTGTCAGCGATGAAGCAAAAAATGATGAATGAGGAAAATGGGATTTATTCACTGCAGATTAAACCGTCGAATGTGTATTACACAGAGAGTAGTGAATGAGTGAATGTGACCTTTTTGAGTATATTCATGTTGATTGAGCTTGAAGGCTCATTCTTGACCTTGGAAGCAGCGACTTAAGAAAATCTAACACAAGGTCCACCCTCCTTTTCTCTGTCCTCCTCTTCACTGACAACATGTTTTGTTCTGTAAAGAAGACAGAGACCATGGTATGGCCATGATCAGGTCATAGACAACTACTTTTTTCAAAATCTATTTTAAAACATAGGAAACAATCTGACACTTTTTGTCTGTCATGGGAAAGACAAGGCAGAGCCTGTTTCACCTCTGACGCTTGAGAAAATTTCAGGTATCCCCTCAAATACTGAGGAATTTCCTGCACCGTCAGTAGTGTCCTGGCAGAGGACATCACTGTCTGGTACGGAAACAGCATCAAACTAAACTGCAAGACGTACAATAGGTGGCGCTCTACCCTGCTTCAGAGACATCTATACCAGAAAGAAAAAACATAGGGCTAGACGAATCTTTAAGGATCCTGGCCATCCTGGTAACAGTCTTTCCTCCCTGCTGTGACCAGGAAGAAGGTTCCGGATGCACCGGGCCACTCAGGAAGAGCTTATACCTTCAGGCTGTCACAACGAAGTGATATGTTGGTGTTCTTGTTTTTGTCTTGTGACTTCCTGTTTTATTTTGAAATTTACCTGCCCTCTCGTTTCAGATCACTTGCCCTTCACTTGTGTGTCAACTGTTACCGTGATTCCTGATTGTCTCCACCTGTTCCCCATTACCCATCTGTGTGTGTGTCTACATAGGTTCTGTGTCTCCCTTTGTCCTTTGCCAAAGAGTTTTGTCTTATGTCCAATCACCCAAGCCATCTCCAAACCAAGTTTTTTTTTTCTGCCTCGAAAGAGTGATTTTTTTTTTTTGTTGTAACTTTCTTAGTCTTGCTTTTGGTTCTTACTGCTTAGTTTAGTCGATTTATTGTTAGCCTCCCTTGGAGAGATTTTCAGTTCTTGGTTTTAGAGTATAGTATTGTCTAGCCTCCACCTTTCAGGAGAGTTTTTGTTTCTTTACTGTTTGTCTAGTGGTTTAAGTTTATGTTTTGTAGCCTTTTGATTTTCCTCCTTGACAGTGATTTTGATTTTGATAATTTTGCATAACCAATATAGAGTTTTTCCTCCTTAGGACTGTTTTTTGTTTACTTTAGTTTGGCCTAGTTCTCCCTTCTGGGAGACTCCTTTAGGTTAGTTTTCATAGCATTTTGTTTTGGATCACTCTGTCGAGAGGTTTTGTTGTCTCCAAATAAATCAGCTCACTGACACCTCCGCTTCTGAGTCCTGTTTGAGATCCGGCTTGACACAGGCAATGAGGATCCTAAAAGAGGACACTGCATAAGGACAGTTTCACCAAAATCACTTAATAAAGAAGTGCTTTTGTACAGTAATCAGTGAAGTCCGACCATAGATGCATGTAGCAGCCCCGAGGAACACTCCTCTCTGGCAATGTTGTAAGCGAGAAAGCGCTTCATTGGATGGAACAATAGTATACACCAACCAGTGCAGGATGAGTCATCGATACCTTCTTTACCAGGATATGATAAACTCTAAAATAACATCAAGTATACGGGGAAATAACAAAAAAAATGACCTCTGTCATCACTGGTGTGTAGGTGACATATAGCTCTAGATATAAACACTTACCTTTTATCTATTCATTCAGGTGTTTGTTTTATTTATGTTTAAGTATGCATTTGTCACCACTGAAACATATTTCTCACAAAAACTTCACAGTCTGTTGGTTTGATTATTCAATTACTGCATCTCTTTTTTTTTTTTTATGGCTGCTCAGTTTTAGTGTTGTTCATCTCTGCTGCACTAATCTTGTTTTTACTGCCTTGTATAATTTTGTAGCATATGTTTAGAAAAGTGCTCAATAAATAAACTTAAGACTTTATTCATTAATATAGCACCTTTCATGCAAACATGCAGCTCGAAGTGCTTCACAGAGCAAAAAGTAAAAACAGAAATAGACAAGAATGAATAGAATTTTGCAAAATAAAAAAAATAAAAATAAGATTAGGCCATACAATGATAAAATGTTATAATTAATAAAAGCTAATAGATTAAATAAATAAATAAACATATAGTATAAAACACGGAGCCCAAAAATGTAAAAAGTAAATACATTTAAGTGAATAAACAAGGGATGAGAAGTATTAGGGAAAATGGAGAAGGCTTAAAAGCTCAGCAGTAAGTTATGAGGCACCTACAATAAAAGCCAAGGGAAAAAGGCCTGTTTTAAGGTCATTTAAAAAAGAAATAAATAAATAAAAGAAAAGTTTGTTTTTCCAGACTTTGTTCACAGCACTCTGACTCGTCATAGGACGAGACACAGGTGTAACTAATGACATTACCAATGGCTCTACTCCATTTAGGTGTGCCTGTGAGCAATGAGCCAGCACGGACTGAATCTGGAGTCCACACATTATTCATGTTATTAGACACAGCTGTGTTTGACAACTCAAAGTCTCCAAATATGCACAAGTTCCAAAATCAAGCTGCCTTTCTGTCCATAAAAACAGTGTTGTTGTTGTTGTTGTTGTTTTTTTACAACTATAGCTTCAAGCTGTCAATTATCTTCACACTCTCTGTCAGGCTGGATCACATAAAGCTGACAAGCTGCCGGTGTAGTGACTGAGAACTGGAATAAGAGTGAAGCCTACCTTTGGTAACACTTGCCAATCAACAGATCTGCAATCACTTTAAACAGCCAATTACGCTGCACTACCTGCAAGCCATCAGCCACACACACAAACATACAAACACGCAAACACGAGCTCCCAAGCAAGTGAGATGGGAATACAGCACTACCCTCAAAGTGGATATGAAGATGCAAAATGAACAAAGGTACCACACAGGGCTGTAACAATAAGATGGTTTAATTTTTAGATAAAGGTCTTAAAGTTGCAATAAAATAGCAACTTTAAAACGTATATTTTGCCAAAAAAAAGTGTTGACTGAACATTGTTCTGACTGGAATCATACATATGGAACAGTATTTCCATGCATACAGATTGTGCTCTTTCCCAGGGACAGAATGAGTTCAGGGTAGTGCTGTACATATAGGAAATCGATAAGAGTAAGACGTTGCCTCAAGCTGATGCGTTAGAAAGGTCTGCATTTACATACTGTAGAAAGCTGTGCGCTTCTTTGTTTTGTAAAGAAAAAAGAAAAAAAAACTTTATTAAATTATGTAAAGAATTCAGCTCTTGGTCAATACTTTATTACCTTGTACTCATTTTCCATGTTTGAAGAAGGTCAACAAAGTTGCATACCTGTATATTCATTTGCACAATGCTGTGATGCAACCTTTCCTCACGGGTGATTTAAAAAACAAAACAAACTTCAGATATAAGTGCAGCTTGGCCTCTGTTTGAAAAGCCAGTGCAAATATGCCGTGACCCAGGAGATTTACATAATGAAGAAAAAGTCCTTTCAACAGTTGCCATCAACAATCAAATGTATGGCAGGAAGCGAGCATGTAGCTGTTATTCAAAGGAAGTACACTATTGGAGACAGATGTGAAACAGTCCTGCATCTGCCTGCCAAATCCAACACTCAGCATGACACTAAAAGCAACAAAGGGGTCCTATTTTATTTACACACTGTCATGTGGCGTTGCAACATATTTGTGATGTTAAGAAGCACACAGCTCTGGATTCCGTTATGACAGTACCTCAAGACTAATGTAATACTCATGACAGAAAACAATACAAAATACATTCTTTGTCAAGAACAAACCCTGCATTAGTAATTTAAGAGCTCATTAAATAACATGAAGAAACAGAGGGCATAAATCCAGTATATGTATGCAAATTTATTTCAATTTCTTCTTTAAAGTATTCTGTGTTGGTTTGGACTAGATTGTTCAATCTGGTTTAACCTAAGAAGATGAATACCAGCTGTTTTATGTAGGAGGTTGTGTTTAAACCTAATTTACAAACCGAGACAGTGGATGCTCTGATATACTGTCAAAGGCTAAAGGAATCAAAGACAGTGTCTGCTTCTAAGGTATGTAAAGTTTTGACAAAGGAAAAGACAAAAGGAAAGAAAATGCTTTCCTCACACTGGAAACACATGCATATATTTATTGAGATGTTAACAAAGAAATACTGAGGCAAGTAAAGCACATTAATGTAGCGTCATTAATTGTTGGTCCTTGCAGGTTTGAACAAGACAAGATTGGCTGGAGTCTATCCAGAGGTAGTGGTGAAAATAAAACTATCTATAGTAGTTAAGTTTTCATCCAAATGTAGACCAAATTTGAACCAAATTGAAGTAAAAGAAAATGCAAATTTTCAACCAGTTGGCTGAGACACTGTTCAAGAAAAAGGTGATGTGAGGAGCTGTGGATCCTCAAACAGTGGAAAGCTACAGAAATCATGATGAAAATATTTAATTTATGTCTGTTTCATGTTCGAATTTGTGGTTCACAGTCTCCCTAGAAGTCGGCACAGATCTGATATTTTCATCTGTGGCCATTTTTTTGTTTCTCCAAAGAACTTTTAAAGCAACATTGTGTAACTTTTCTACCATAAAATAACTAATTTTAAATCACTTTGATACTACCCTGTAATTGGGTGAATGGTGAATCACAAATATAAATATTAAAAATAAAACAGATACAACATGTTGGCAATAAACTGCACTGAGGCCAATAAATAAAATAAACAGATAAGACATGATGGAAAGAGTGTGCTAGAATGAATAACATGAGCTTATGAAAAGATGTCACTGATTGAGCAAGCCTCAGACCCTGAGACAGGGACAAAGCTGAGAGCTGGAGGCTTACCCCTGAATTCACTGAATTCATCTAAATGGGATGAAATAAAAGCAATGTATGACCTTCTCAAGATCAGATGACAAGAGAAACGGTGCCACGATTTGTTCCATTGCACTTTATGTTCTGCACTGCAGCCAAGCATAAAAACATTTTTGCAGGTTCGGACTTCCTCCAAGCGTGTCCACTCCAGTTTGTCTAGTATATAAAAACAGGTGGATGCAAATGTGCTTTATGGTGAAGGAAGATGTGATGAATTGCACAATAGTAGGTCTAAAAGACAGAATGATAGGATCTCAGAGATTTTGTGGAAGTAATGGACAATCTGGGAATAAAGGTTGGAGCATGAAGAAAAGGCAGGAAAAACATTTATTTAATTATTTTTTGCAGAAACCAGTGATTTAATATCTTGACTGAACATTTGAATATTGTTTCAAGGTGAAAACCAAACAATTCTAAACTGAAAAAGTATTTTAATTCATGTGTTTTCTTTGATGTCTCAATGTTCTAGATAACAATACTCTAGGTTTATGTTACCATCATTACCTTTAATGATTTAATCTCAAGTGAGTTTTAACATCTCTCCATGGCAACAGATCAACTTCCAACTGCTCCTACATTGGCTTGATTAATTTAATAACGTTGAATTCAAAAGTAATCTCATATAAACTCAAATAAATGTGTTTTAATATTGTATTGTAATGTATTGTGTTTTTAATCCTTAGCATTTGCCATTAGCCATTAGCTGTGCATGCAATAGAACGTAAAACTTGGTTTCCTACTAAAATGCATCTTCAGTGACTGAGCATTGTCTATACTGAACATGTTTCGAATTTTTACTTTTTATGTCATATATCATGATGTACAGACATATTATTGTTTTCATTGTGTATTATTACTTTAAGTTGTTAAAAAATGTGTTGATTATGCTGGATACAAATCCAGTATGGTATGGATCCCAGGAAATACATTATCAATCATAAATTTTAAACATTGCCTCAGTACACACCGGTTTAATTAAACATATGTGACACATCCTATAATTCTCATCTAACTCAAGGTCTTGGCTTCATCTGTTATTAGAAATCATGGACATAGATCAGGTCTTTCTGTTCATGCATTAATCATATGCATTATCTCGGACATTGCTGATCAGACTTGAACCCATTACCCATGTTAGGGGAGCTACTTTTCGTCACTTTGCTCATGGGTCATTTGCATTCAGTCAGACATGTCTGATCGAATCTTAACAGGATTAAACTGTTCGTCATCACACTCCAATAGATTCAAAATTAAACTGACTGTGACCTCAAGAGTTTCCACAATTATGTGGTGAAGTTACAGGAAATTATACCCGAAATGATCGGGCAGACTTCCTTGGAGATGTGTGTCCTGCTGCTTTTTATTATTCAGAGACTGTATGTTCTTGGTTGAATAGAAAACCAGAGGAAAACTATGCTGAATATGGCTGAATAACAAAGAAATGGGGAAAAATCTTTTAATAAGTGACAAGTAATTCCTTTCTTCATTTCCTACCTAACTGTGTTTTAAACTATTCATCTATATTTTCCTCCCAGTTATCCAGGATCTGCTTGAGTGGGCAGTAGGTTCAGCAGGGCGTTCCATACATTCCTCTCCCCAGCAACATATTCCAGCACCTCTTGGGAGATCCTGAGGCATTCCCAAGCCAGATGGGCTATGTAGTCCCTCTGTCGAATACTGGGTCTGTTTAAAAGAAGTTGACCAGGAGGCACCCCTTTCATTGCAAAAAAACAGTGGCTCTACTCCAAGCTCCCTCTGGATGTCCAACCTCCTTCCCCTATTTGAGTCCAGCCACCCTGCGGAGGAAACTCATTTTGTCCACTTGTATCTCCAAGCTTTGGGGTAGTGTCATACCATTAAAGGGTCATTCCAGCTTATTAATGGCTGGGCTTCATTTTGTTGCTTTGACTGTCATTTCTGTTTGTTCAGGTCAGTATCTTTTAAGTCGGACATTCTGAACTTTGTAATTTACGTCCATTCAGTAACAATAGAGGAAGTTGTGCTTTTTATTTGTAGCAAAGTGGAACGTACAAAAATGTTTTGCCTTTATGATAACTGCAACTACGTTTTTCTCCAAACCCTAACCAAGTTGCCTAATCCTAGCTATAGTTTACTAGTCCCAGTCCAGTAACCTTAACCATATCAGAGTTGACAAAACAAAACAAGATGTGCTAATTTGTAATTGACTATGAATGTATTACTAGTTAATTAGGTGACACACTGACTACTCACTACTGGCTAAGTTGCAAGTTTCTTGGGGATCCATTCATGTAAAAATGCAAAAGCAAATGCTCAGAAAACAAAAGACAATACAATGAAAATAAGCTGCAGCTGTGGAAAACACAGTACTTGCATACTGAAACCAGCCATCCTTGGCTGGTGACGCAGCATCGTACCACACAGAACACCATGTGCATCTATTCCTCAGAGGGCTGTTAGACTCTTTAAGTGGTCTAGATTTAATGTGCTGTCAAACACATTAATTACACGCTGCCCACAATATGTTCCAGCCCCTCTAGTCTCAGCATCTGGATAGTGATGTCAGGTTGTGTGCAAGGCAACAGCTGAGGGGTAGCTTGTGTCAGGTGTTGGGAGGTTAACACAGAGGCACTGGCCCTGCATTCATCACTCAAAGGTCAGGCAGGAAAAGGCCATGCAGAATAACTTATCCTGGCTGGACTTTAGATGATCTGAATACCCATGAACTGAGGAACTAAATTGGCAAAATGCAATCAGTGTATGAGGTGCATGCTAAAACAACTTCATTAATGCATTGTTGCATTAAAGAATTACATTGTCAATCCATCAGATTTAATAATCTATAAATGTGTTATGTTGTAGCTTTTAGGTCTAAAGGAGACTCTCCTCACCAGACAGCATTAGTCGTTAAAATGATGGGTATGAAAATAATTCATAAAGCAACCTCTTGTGTTTGTCTGACTGTCTGTTCTCACTAAAATGGTGTGAGGGATGCTTGAGGGTAACCCACCCCTATGTCAAAACAGCCAAACTCATTGTTTTCTATGTAAGCCACCACATTGCTTGTTTTCAAGATTTGAATTCATGCATAGGTCAATAAGTTCAGACAGAAGTAAATCAAATAATGCCTCTCAGTTTAGGGTCCATGCTTGCATTCTAACTAGTTTTCCTGATCCCGGCATACACTGTGTCTCAATTGGCATACTTCCATTTGTTATTCTGAGTATATACACGACTCACAACAGTTACAGTGATATTATGTCATGTCAGATTATGAAAATGCTGGCTGAGTAAGCTACTGGAGCTATAGTGGTTGCAGTGAATACTGCAGTATGCAAATATAAGTTGTACATATGTTTTATATTTAGACTTTGGCAATCAAATGTTGACGCCAGTGCTCTGCCCAGTTGTCAGTGAAGAAGAAGAAGCATAAAAATTTAATTTCTGGTAAGTACACAACAGTCATACTTCAACTGAACACAACTGTTAAAGCTGCCGTGGTCTCTCAGTTTGTAGTATTTTTGTTTTATGTAAATCCATGTTTTGCTGCCGATACCTGATTGGCCCCAACTAATGGAGGTGGGGTCACCTTCGGCAATGCTTCCTGGAAGTGTGCAGGACCCTGATTGGAGCGGCACCTCCCCGACCCACCAACAACCGAACTGTGAGGGCGGCTTTGTTTTGGGCTCGCCTGTTTTGTGACAGATTGTAAATGTTAACTAGTGTGTTAACTCGTTGTTGTTGCTGGAGATCGAGGCTAACAAAGCAATGAGGCTGCATCAGCTTGAGCTCGAGTCCCAGAGAGGGGCGCACGCACTAAGTGGCTCCACAGGTGCTGCAGGTACATCTCGCTCCTCCACCAGTTCACCTAGTATCGCTTTTGATATTAGTAAGCATGTTGCTTTAGTGCCCACTTTTCATGAAGTTGAAGTAGACTCGTATTTTGGTGCATTTGAGCGCATAGCCTCTGCTCTGCAGTGGCCCACTGATATCTGGCCACTGCATGGGATTCATTTTGTTAGAAGAGTTCAAGAATAATCTACCTGAGCGAATGGTCACATACTTGAATGAACAGATGTCATTCTCCTCCGCTTCAGTATTAGCAGATGAGTACGTGCTGACTCATAGTACAGGAAGTATAGTGTATACAGAGTACTGCATAGAAGTGTACTAACAGAAGTATCCATATCCCATAGTACTATTAGCCATGCTAACATTTCTAGCTGATGTGGCTCATGTTAGAGAAGATAAAACATTAATCCATTCCTGATGCTTCTGCTTTGCTTGCCCATGCTTGCATTTTAACTAGCTTTCCTCATCCAGGCATACACTGTGCCTCAATTGGCATACTTCCATACTAGAAGAAGTAGGACAGCCAATATGGCGGCGACCAGCACAGCATATTTTGAACTTAAAAATGGCGCTTTGGAAACCTGGGTGACATCACGCATACACACACACAGCACAGCAGATGCATATTGCACCACAGAGAAGCAGTTGGGTTTGATGGCAGGCACACAAAGCAGATCACTTCACAATGAAGTATGCATGTGTTGGTCTTTAATCCTTACCCTGATCTTTCCCTAACCTTGACCAAGCAGTCGGCTAAGATTTCACTGCCAAATAACTTTTGTCAGTCAAGTTTTATGGTGAAAGAATAGAGAAAACTTTTTTTTAAAAGACCAGTCATTGGCACGCAAAGTTAAAGTTTGCACTTTCAATAAATTCAATTCAATCAGCTAGCCTCTCATGTTCACATTAATGAAAAATACATAATGGTGGGTAAAGCCTTAGTATTATTAATCTGTTTGAACCTTTGTTAAAACAGGAGAGACCTTCAGGGCAAGCTCTCTTTTACAAGGATGTGCTGATTATTGTACATACAACAGAAAAGGCACCTGACAGTTAAACAACAACTTATACAACAGACCAAGGACATTAGCATAAGGAATAACATCAATTCAAATAAAACACATGCTTTCATTCTGCTCTGTCTGACAAAAGATATTCAAACTAAGTGAGAGGGATTAGCTAATTTTATCAAGAAGTGCTTTGTAAAAAAGGAAGATGAGGTTTAAGACAGGCAGGAGAGTGCATATAAAGTACATACGTAGTCATAATGGACACAAGGGTTGGCTGAACAATTGACTTCCTGCACTTCTGGGTGATACATGTCTTATTTGTTTTTGCATAGAGATGAATTGTAGTGTTTCTAATTTTACACCTTATTCCTTTAGAAGAAATTATGAATTAAAGTGGGCCTAGAGTAGAACCCTGTGCCATATCATTGTTAACACTCATGAAGGAATGATGAGGACTGATATGATCGTAACAGCATGTGTTCTAACACTGAGATCATTTGCAAACCAATTATACAATTTTTCATCAGTCCAAGAGATTCCAGGCATTTCAAAAGAAGACAGTTTTAAAGCCAAAATCAATAAAAAGGTGACACATTGTTATCTAATGCACTAGCAACATCATTTAGTGCAATGGTGTTGTCACAGTTATATGCCTGGGTCTAAAATCTGATTGGTTTTGAGATAAAAATGTTGTCCCTGATTGTATACTCTCTACTATACTTTACTTAATATTTTGGAAAATGGTCGATACTTAGCTCACTGGACTCACTGACCTCCTTTATGCAAAGGTAGAATGCAGGTTGTCTTCACAAAGTCAGGGATGCTTTCTGTTACCTGAAATTGAACCTGAAATTGCGAGCACCAAAGAAATACTCTGGAGGTACAGCAATGACTGCATAAAAAGGAAAACCTACAAAACACAGCTCATCTTTACTACTACATTTTCTTGTTCTACGCATAGAAAAGAAATGTCTATATTTAATATATGTATTTTGTCAATAACTGCTGTATAACGCCAAACAAAAGATGGATATTTGTCAGGCATTTTGTACTTTTATCTGTAAAGCTAAAGATAAAAAAAAAAAAAAAACAAGAATCTTCCATCCCCAGAGCTAAGTGTGGGTTGCAGTGCATCCAGATTAGCTCACCACACTGTCTTACAAGGCTAAGTGCATTTTTATCTTAACATGTGTTTCACAAAACAAACAGAGTCCCACCTGAATTCTCTCCATGTTGCTTTCATACTAAACCGAAAGAGGCGTTTCTAATCATTTTGGACAGATGATACTATCTCTCTAGGTCCCTTGTTGTCTGTTTGTCTGCGTCTGGGTCGGCCTCTCTCTGTGGAACTTGTTTTGTTTTGTTTTTTTATGCCTGGACTTAAAATGGCCTCTAACACTGAGGAAGACAAAAAAAACAAGAGGCTGAGATGTCAGATGAGACATCCCATTCAGGGAGATAAATGGATTTTTACTGCATAGAAGGTTTTCCCGTGTGCGTTCACACATTATGGAATCTGCTATCAGCTCAAGGACAAATCTTGGAACAAAGTGCAAGCTAACAAGGCCCTGAATCACATAAGAAAATTACTCTTTCATTAAACCCTGAGGGGACTGCTGTTTTTATTTGAGTTCTTGGTCCAACTACTAGCTTTACAGCATCAAATACCCATTGCTTCTTCATCTAGAGAAAAGTTCTATTTTCTTTGTTAAGAGGCTATTTTTAATCTGTATGTGTGATGGTAGGATATTTCCAAAAATAATTAAATGAATTCTGGTGATTTAAGGAACTGATTAGTGTTTTGCGACTTGCCCAGGGTGTACTCCGTCTCTTGCCCAGTGCAAGCTGGGATCGTTTCCAGCCCTCTGTGACCCTGATAAAGATTAGCAGTTATGAAAAATGGATGGATGGATTACTGTTTTGGCTGTAGTGCCACCATTTGGTAATTTGTAAGACTTAATATTTGGCCTCCTAGATGTTACTGCATAATAATTTAATTGCATACCTTGTATATGAAAACTGTGAAATCCAGACACTCAGTATACTTACGTTTTACAGACAAACTGTAGAGTTGATGTTATGTAAGATATGCAAGGCCTGATTTTGATCTTTGTTGGGTTAAATTATGATCTTACCTTCAAATTTTAAATATCAAGTATTTCCCTTCTGGCTCCTTCAGTTGGATAGTTTCTTGAAGAAAAGCAATTTAGGAAGGAGGGATGCAAGTTGACACAAGTTAACCAATATATTTGTTCTTTTCTGGTAGACATAAGGTGGTAAAATAATACTTTGAAATGCTGGAATTTAATGTTTTTAGCTAGATACAATTGCATATTATGTAAATTATGAATTTATTGACAGTTTTCTCACAGCAGAATAATTCCTAATAATGTAATTAATTAAATCATTGCACCCAAAAGTATCTGAACATGGATAGATTAATTAAAAAAAAAAAAAAAGATTAAATCACTTACATTAATTTAGGTTTTTATTAAAACTGACACTTCCTTATTATGAAACTGAACTTCTGAACTGAAACTACAAAAAATAAAGGATTAAACAGTATCTTGCATGCACAATCCACTGGTGAATAATCTCACTTTTTCGAATGTGTAACATCCCCAGAAAACCAGAAAGCACATACAAACACATATTATTTTATCTTTATCTAGGTGGAGAAGCAAAATATTATTTGTCCAACAGGCCCACCAGAGTCTTTAGTTTATTCTTTGGTTCATATGCCAACCTGCAGTTGTTCGAACAGCCACTTGAGGCTCGCTACAGAATGAGTTTCTCTCGAATCTCCATAAGTCCCGATATTACATTTTCAACTTTACAGCAGAAATAAACTTGTTTACAGCCTGGTACAAAAATGGGTTTGATCTCTTGATTCATGACAACTGTCTTGAGGCTGAATTTCTGTATAACTTACCTGCTTGAATTATATTAACGCTTAAAGTTGTGCATAATTAAGAGCGTGCCCGCTTTGATTGACAGGTGTCTTGTTTGAACACCGATGATCCACATCTTTGCTGATTTTTAGGTTAGCTGGGAGTCAGCAGAGGCAAGACTTCCAAGATGGTGGCAGCCAGAGCCACCACACTGAGCTTCACAATGGCTCTTCAGAAACCTGTGGGTGACATGACGTCCATATTTATACTGTCTATGAATTTAGGTCAATGGTGTGTGGGTTCTGATAGATTTAAATCGCATAGCAGTAAATTGGTGTTTTAATTTCAAAGATTCTAAAGCTTCCATTTGGAAAATGTGTATTTCTTTCACAATGAAGATCTTCTTATTCTCAAACTTTATTCATAGAAATTCAAACGCTTGTTTTTAAAAGAAACTTCATTGTTACAGCTGAAAGAAATATGTACATGGAAAACTAATGAAACCCTTTGTGATAAAAGGTTAAACCCCTGTGCAGTCTAGCCATGACCTTTTTACCATCCAGGAAATGTTGCCAGCCCGTCAGCCAACTCGAAACCAGATAAAATGTATGCACTCTTTGCCACACTTGATAGCAGTACTCACTAACTTCATTTTTCAATTTAAATTATTGGCTAAACTCTTCCAAAACATAAATTCAGGAATGCTTTTAATTTTGCAATCATAAGTTGGGGGGGGGGATGAAGGCTGGGCAATAGAACAAGCTCTATTTAAAGTAACCGTCTTCCACAGGCTTCCATGCAAAGAACATTTATAAACATAATCCCCCACTGCCTTCATGCTATTTAGTGTTGCTGGTGTGTATGAGACAGGGCACTGAGAATCTCATTACATCTGCTGTCACTTCCCTCAGGTGTGAGTAACGGTGCTTCACCCACTGACACTGCAGAATCCTTAGCTGCCGATTAAAACCAGGCAGACTTAGAAATTGATTCCTCAAGTTTGAGGCCGATCTTGCTTTAATTGAGCGTCAGTATCCTGCCTCATGGCATCACTGATACACCGACTCGCTGAGGATGAATCTTTCCTCTCCTTTAGCAATGAGGAGCAGAGATGGATCTGTCAGCCAGAGAGACATCAAGGTGAGATCATTAATAATGCGAGGATGCACTTTTCTGGTAGCTATATTAAGTTCCACAACTTCATTATATGGAAGTGACTGTCTCACTGTGACCCAGATGATGAATAATTTGTCTCCAAATGTAGCACTTGAAGCAGTACAGCATTTTTGATGAAGTTGCTGTACTTGCATGAATTGTTGGGTTGTATCCACATGGTTGAATCCACTCATGTCACTTAGGAAATATATGTATAATGTTGTACTATTAATACAGAACAATAGAGACAAAAGAGATTCTTTTTGCACACTTGTTAATTTGTGCAGTAAGGCAATTATCATAAAAATACCCTGACAAATTGAATTATTTTGGAACATTTTGATGGTAAAAGTTTAGTCAACTACATGTTGCCAAATGCAGTGTCCTACAAGCCTTGACCTCCGGGCACATCCCCATCATGTCATGGCTGCGCTGCTGTTTTGGTCTATTCTCCACGTGACTTCAAACCCCACCGGGAGCGTTTCAGGCTTCATTTGCCTGCCAGACGTTAACATGCTAACATGATTTGGTATTTTTTCTCGTTTTATGTTTCTAAATGTGCCTCTAAATATGCAAATATGCTACATAGTTCATTTGTTTCCCTTTTGGCTGTTTTTATGATCGGAAGTTTGAACAGGTGTTTTATTTTGAAAATCAAGCGGATTCTTTATTTAGTTTTTGTGTCTGACTTCTGGCCAGCTCAAGTTGCTCTGTGCAGATTGACGTGGGCTGCTCGTGGCGTCTGTCAAAAATAGACCGTATTCTTGGCAGAGCCAAGCAAAGGTTCCGGTGGGGTTTGAAACATTGACTTAGAAGGGCTGTGACTAGCTCTGGCTCCGGTGGCACACACCGACTGCATCACATCCGTCCCTGGTGAAAAGCTGCCATCACTCTAGTGTTAGTCAATGTAGATTAATAGCTTATAGCTTCTTACAGCCTTGTTTTAAAACAAGGATCCTGTAAAAGGTTCTTGAATATGTACTGATATCAACGTACAAAATGTCATGCAAATTGACTGAGGTTAAATCCGTCAGGCAAAATATTAGCATCATCACCATCAGTAAGTATTTGATGTTACAGTTTGTATTACTCTACTTACCCACATCAGAAGCACATAAATTCAAGAAAAAAGTTAACACAATCTGGTGGGCAAAATGTTAATGAAATGCTCCTGGTGGGGCATTAAATTACATGCCTCAATAACAAGAGAGAACTGAGTGTGCACCACTGTCAAGAAAATTAAATGTCATAAAAAAACAAAAAAACAATGAATATATTGAAGTTTTTAAAAGAAAGTAGAATGGCAAATCTTTTCACAATGTCTTGAATATGCATAAATATGCAGCTCTTCTTTTCCCTTCGACCAGGTGTCAGCCTTGTTTGATTACCTTCGAGCCAGAGAGCAGTTTGGCTGGGGAGGTGTGATGTCAGAGCAGGATGGCTGGGGTTAATCCTTGATGCTACCAGGAAAGTGAAGTGGGCACGAGCCAGCAAGCTGCAGGCCCACTGCATCTCATACTGGATGCCAACCACTGGCCCCATGAGCAGCATTTCAGCTCTGTTCCAGTGTGTGCACAGCCACCGACCTCAGGCACTGGTCCCACACCGCGTTGTGTGTGTGTGCGTGTGTGAGTAAAACAGGCAGACAAGAGAATAAAAAGTATGGGATATTATGTGAGCTGTCCTTGGGGTATCATGCTGTTAAAAAGTTGAAAAGAATTCCTTTGCAAATGGGCAATTCCTTTTCAATGGCATGTTGCATCATATTCTCAAGCAGCTCAGAAATGTGAATACATGTGATAATGCAGGGAAACCCAGGCAGCTAATTGGCAAGAACAAAAAAAAAAAAGCTTTGCCAAATGCCACAATTCAATCAACTTCACATTTTCAACGCTTCTTTGATGTTAATACTTGACGGGTATGGTGTGCTTCTCATGTCACGAAAACAAACCTATCTGAAATGAAAATGTGCCCCTTTTATTTTGAATATAAATTGCTTTAATGTCTGAATCTGTGTGCAAATACAAACAAAGGGATCAGTCACATCCCAAATGCAGAGACGGTGAATCCAAAAATCAAATATTGTACAGCTAGCTATCACTCTGTTCCTGCACCTTATCCAACTGATTCAACTGTTTGTTTTTTTCCTTAAACAGCTGAGGATTGTGTAGTTTTGAGTCTGCAGTCCTAAAGTGTAACGAGATGAAAAAAGGATAAAATGCATATATAAACTGGTGAATGCAAACAATATTTGTTTACGCATATCAGGGAGGCCAGTTGAAAGTAGCATTAATTTGCTTATTTATTATTGCTAATGCTATTTCTTTTGCCTTGTGTGGGCTGCTTCTCATTGTGGATGGCTGGAAGCAGGTGGCCACATGCTAGTGGCACAGGAGTGCAAACTGTGCAAACAGGCAGAACTGTGGTTAGACTTGTCGATCTATGATTTATGTAGCCGGATCTCTGACTTTTGTATTGTATTTTCCAATGAATATCAATTAATCTCTACACCCCTAGCATTTAGACCACTGAACAAGACAAAATGGAAATGAAGAACAAGAAACCAATGCTTTTAATGAGTGTTTTATAGTGAGTATATAAATAGAGCAATACGTTCAATTCGGTATCATATGAAACAATAAGTGTGGTGGGAAAAAAAAAAGCTAAACTATCATTTCGCAATGCATCTTCCTGCATTCAGTCTTTATAAAGTTTCATCCCATCTATGAAAAGGAGCCAAAGAGATATGCCTCCACCATCCTCCATCTGTCATCACTAGGTAGACAGCAGGGATGCTCCCATTACACCCTGATACATTTATCTACAGTGTCTGAGAAGTTTTTCTCTACCTCTTTATTGTCCCCACAGTTTGCGGTGCAACAAAAACATAAAATTCATTTATAAATGATTTCTCTATACAGTCCTGTTATACTAAGGTAATCAAACTTTAATTTATTTGATGAATACATTTCATTCATTTGAATTCATTCTAATAAATGTAAATAGTGTACCACATATTGGTAGGAGAGAGGCCCTTCCTTTTCAGCCAATAAATACTAATAACATATAACATATGAATTTTTGTGGTGCTTTTCTTTTGGAATGTTTAAGTACAGGTTTCTAAATATCACAGAAAATATGAAGCAACAACCATACAACAACACCATATTGCTTTTATTTTGAAATGCTTGTGTGCCTGTATCTGCTAAGATACATAAAATTAGCCTCATTAATCTGTGGATCTATCTCATTATTTTCCGATGAAAATTGTATTTGTAGAATTCTGCAGCCATTGTCACTGTGTCTTCTTGTCCTTGATATAAAAATAATGTGTTCTCCTTCGGGGTACACAGACACCATCTACTCGTGAATTGGTCAAAGTTGTCAGTTTGAACTTGTTCTCTTTTCGCACCTTAACAGGACCACTCCGTCAAATATGTTAATTAAGCCTAACATTTCCTGCCCAGTGGCTACGTGGTTTCCACACACAAAAAGGTTTGTGTGTTGGTCAGCAGCATGGTTCTTTTTGTGCCAAAACTGCCCTTACTTTGACATAAAATGAATAAGTGGACATGGTGGATCTGCACCATAACAATGGGAAGGATAAACAATACAACAATATCAACTTGCACTCCATTGCAAGTAAAAGTCCTTTATTCAAAGTTTCCCTTAGAAAAGAACAGAAGTATCGGAATCTGTACTTTAATCGTCAAAATGAACTGGTTCTGCAAGAAAACTATAGATTAAATTATTACATTAATATTGATGTATCATAGTGATACTTCACTATGATGATATGTTGTGAAGGTGGACCTTGACCACTTTATATGCGATTAGGCGGTTTAATTTATGAGAATATAATGAGAAAATGTCTCAAAAATGAAGTAAAAGTACCCCAGAATTGTTTTTGTGGACAGAACTTGAGTAAATATAGCTACTTTCTACCTCTGACATGATGTAATTAATGTTTCCCCTTTCATCCTAGCTCATCTTTACAGATGTGAAGGGGGAAAAAACAAGTCAATTTTTACAGCATGAAGTTCTTTCTGGCTGTGTTGATATGAAAGCAAAAGTCCGACCTTATGAGAAAAACGTACTCGCTTTTGGCCGAGAGTTTAGAGAAAATCAATACCAAGACTAGAATTTTGGGGAAACGTCTAGCCAAGATCTATACAAAAGTGATTAACCCTGCCTATAAAGCTCACTAATTATCTTGCTTAAATTATTTGTGGGGGAAAAAAAGTACATTTTGCCACTTCCCGGGGAGTTATGTGCCAGACTATTACTTGGATTGGAAGTTACTGCAAGACAAAAATTTTCAGTTTGGTGTCCTTCAATAGACCTTTTTCACAGGAGCCATTTTGACATGAAATAGTAGGGTCAACACAAGTGTTACCAATAATACTAATTAAGATCCATTCCATTTATTGCAGCAGAGACTTTTCAGTGTTCCAACATGCACCTCGGCAGCACCCTGATTCTATTTGACCTGAATGAAACGGAACCTTAATTAGTATCATTGGTAACACCTGTGTTTACCTACTATTTCGTATCAGTGTGTTGCAGGGCTGTCTGCAAGGTAGCAAGGAATATGATAACAAAATGGAGGTACATGATCCTAGACAAACAAGGCTCATAAAGCAGTAAGGAAGTCTAAAAAGTGTCTGATATATATACTGACAGGCTAATGAGGGAAATGCAGCACATTTTGACAGAGAGAGTCAGGTGACCCAAGCCGGTGGAAAAGTCTGATGGCATGTGGTGGATGGATGGGGAATGGCGAATGCAAAGTGTCCCTTGGAAATGCATGGACAAAAGGTAAGAAATGGCTATAGAGTACAAGATCAGGGATACAGGACATAGCATAGTAGCAAAACACACAGTGAGACAGTTATGTCTCATCATAAATAGTATTTATACAGCAGTTATTTTCAACAAAGTTTTCTTTTTAGTTAGTTAGTTAGTTAGTTTAGTTAGTTTCAGATGATGTGGCTGGAGGATCCCATACATGCAAAATTAAACATTGACTGAAGACACTGTTAATTCATCATCTATCACGTGTGTGATGGCGTGTTAACTTTTTCAAACATTACCAAAGTAACTACCCGGTTTCCTGCTTCCTATTTGGTGCTGAAGAAAGTGCACCTATACTGTACCTTCTGTTATATTAAATATATTTGAATTTATCAGAACATCAAGATGAGAAAAAGACTGATATTTCCACCAAAGTGACTGCCAACAGACTCTTATTTTACTGGTTGCATACATGATACAAAGTAACTGGCAAGCTAGTGTTTAGAAACTGTTTATGTGTTACTGAATGCTATATTCGGTATAACAGCACTCCCTGTTGTGTGATTGCTTCATTAGAATGTGCATTAAATCTCACATTTAGCTAGCTGATTATTGTTGCATGAAAAACATTTCCAATCAATGAAAGTCTAGCATGATATAAATGATTACCCCCTCATGGCCAGTTCTGTCTGGATTAGGTTAGTTTTGCAGCTGGATTTATGTTCAAATGCCATTTATCCTATAAGTGAGATACTTCTCATACACTGCATTGATTATGAGAGATATATTTTTGCTGTTGACATTTTTTTTTTTTTTTTTGCCTCCCTAGGCCTGCTATTCCTTGCTAATGCTTCTTGATGAGACTTGGCAGATGCATTAAGGAAGTATAACCTCAAAATAGATCTCACAGCAGCTGAACAGCTTTTCATCTAGTTAAAAGGACAGAGGAGGAGGGAAGCAGAGGGAGCTTAAAGGAGGAGGGGAGAGATTTATTTACTTACTTCATTAGTCATGTTGTTGAAGTCCATGACAGGTAGCAAATGAGGGATCGAGCAGAGTATTGACAGCCCACATACATAAAGTCTCACCAGGATACTTTCAGAGCAGACACATGTCAAACAAATAAGAGAATTCAGCCCCAGGCAGATATACTATACATGACTGAAAGCATTTTGCAATTCTAAGTAATAATTAAGAATTGTTGCATCAAAATTATGATAAATTATTTACTAAAGACTTTTGTCATCTTGTCCCTGTTTACATCCACAATGTTTCCTCCTCATACTTTGTGTTTATTTGTTTTGTGCCTCCCACCGGCATGAACTGTACCCTGATTCAGTCAGCAGGGAGCGGCAGTTATTATTTGTAGCTTACAAGAGATTACACTATGTAGCTGCGTCAAATCCAACTATTGGATGTCTTGTTTGATTTAATAAAAGATAGCCCTCACCGGCAAAGTCCACACCACTGAACCAAGTGATGTTTCTTCCTGACCATGGCACCCTCTGGGGAAATGTGTTATTTATATGACAAGCTGAGCATATGAGGGCTCTCCATGCAATATAAAGTTTTCTCTTTTTTTTCCAATATGGTCACCAAGAAGGCTCAAGATAGAAATATGTCTCATTGATTTGCTTTGTCTGCAGCATTTTTATCATAAAGTCACACAACAGAGACGTATTGATCAAAGAGAGCAACGTGACAGGTTCGAGAGACGTTGAAATATTGCTGTCTCTTATATGTGCATACCGTGAAAAACACATTAAAGTTCGATGTCTTTAAATGAACAACTAAAGACTTAGAAAACAACTTTTGCCGTGTAAAATACAACCTGTTTTAATGAATTTTTCAGGTAGGTGTTTACTGCACTAATTAATATTTTTATAATTACTTGTAATTAAATTTTTATTTTTATAGGGAAAAGTAGCAATATACTGTAGCAGAATGAGCAAATGCTACATGCCACAGCCTTTATAGCCTACAGTAGTTGCCCATTCCTAGATGGCTTACACTACCTCTAGACAAAACTCAACAAAAAAATGCATACAAAATAACACGGACACAAAGCCTGTCAGTCTTGTGATGAACAGGCAACCTGTATATAATAGATACTTCATTGATCCCTTGTATTATACCCTTGTAATTAAAATTCCTGTATAATCCCATGAAAAAAAAAATAAAGTAAATATTAATAAATTAATAATATATGCAAAAGAGAAAATCCACCATGTATTCGTCTAACCTTTGTATTTTGTCTGCCTCGCTGTAATTTTAAGTAAAAGATAAGAAAAGATTATTCATGCTGACACATGATAAATACCTTTGGGTTACAACTGGGCACAGAGTTATGTTCAGAACAAAAGCACCATAGTGCCTTTGTTATCCACAGCTGCAGTCAGAGTGCATTTAAACCTCAGTCTGATGCTCCAGTAAGGGGAGACATAATCAGTCTTTATTCACGGGCAATGCATTGAACTCATGTTATGCAAATAAAAAATGTATTATTTTAACATTGTAGCACACTGCACAGCACCATTTATTGTTAAGGAGCACAGCATTTTTTTTTTTTTGTGTGTGTGTGTGTGTCAGGGTTGTTTCTTTGTCGGTTTGAGAGATTTCTTGTTTCCTCAATTACTTTACAACATGCACAGTAAGTGAGGAGTCTGCACAGAATGTCCAACGGGGACATTTTAAGTGACATTTCAAGACACCTCTGGGTTTGGGAAGCCCAGACGATGTAATAACAATGATGTGTACGGCTGAATGGTCCTAAATGGCAAGATACAGTACACAGTTTACCAGAATTAGAGGTGGAGCTTTCACTGAAGCCATCAGTAGTGCAAATGTATGCTATCAGTGTAAAATGCTTCACCTAAAAGACTGCCACCAAAGGATACGATATGCATGATAATATTGAACTTATCATTTGTGGTATGAATCTCTCCAGCAGATGGGTCACAGCCCATTTCATCTCCTAGATTTGGATCCATGCAGACAAAGATTAGACGGTCAAGGAGGAAATGACTAAAACAGGTTTGTGGAGTTCGATTTGCATTGCATGATAATGTGATTGCATCACCTCAGAAGAAGCCTATTATTTGTGAAGCTGAGCTGAATAAGGTGCAAAGGGAAATCACTGCCATTTGACAGCATTTGTTGAGAGGATGCCCTGTAATTTCAGCCGGTGATGTAATTCATTTACCAAAACCTTCTCAGCAGGTCCCCTCTGACTGAAAGACCGACTGGTTAATGTTTGCTCTGGCGTTTACATATGAACCGCCTGCATTCATCAAGTCATAGTAGTGCAAGGATTTTACACTTAAGTAGCTGCAGACAGTTCAACCATCAGAATTTTTCAAGGTTTTCATTTCACTGAGAGAAAATCTGATTTCTCTTCAATGAAGGTGAATGCATTTTCAAATGCATAATTTTATGAGCTGTGAATTAAGTCACCAGTAAAATCCAGGATAATGGCATTGGCTACAGATGGCACTTGAGGGAAACAATATAATGAAATCATCTGCAAATACAACATAAAAAAGGTTACGTGATTACATGAAGCACAGGGTGTTTTATCCTCATTTAGCTGCCAGAACACGTTAAACAGCAATGGAGACAATTTACCACCTTGCCTAAAACCATTACTGACATGTTGAGTGAGCTCTGCCTGATCTGACAAGCATGTTAATATACAAGAATTCAGAGTAGGTTCCATCATCCTCATATTTCCTTACATTTTACCCAGTGACATGTTTTCTTGTCAGAAAAACAAATGATTTAAATCGATAATGATTTAGTTCATTTTTGCTATTGTCCAAATATCCTCACTACCATGTTATCCACTTTCATTTTATTAGTCCAACTTACTCCTCACATGTTACATAAAATGAAAGCCCTCCCATCACCTAACTGCCTGTTTAGGCACTCCTACTGTTAACACCTTCATTACATGGTACTGCTAGAGGTGTGGTCATTTTCCATAACCACTTATCCTTATCAGAGTCACGTTGGGCTGGAAACATAACTTTGGGGCTTGAAGCTGGGTATGCTAGAGTCACCAATTACGTGTCTTTGGGAGGAAGCCATGCAGACATGTAAACAAAATTCAAACTGGTTGCTGTGAGGGGACAATGCCACAGCATCACCATGCAACCCTGTGATATGTTGGCCAAAATGGCCAAATTTATGGGAAATACGCCAGTAAAACTGGAGATTTCCTTTAATTTGTCTTTCATCTATTAATCTCTCTAATTATTTTTTAATTAGAATTGTGTTTTTTTTTTTTATTTAAAAGGCTTTTTCAAACCATATTCACCTTTTTTTATCTGTTCTATTGTGTTTTAGTCTATTCTAGTCTAGGTTAAGTCATGTGCACATAAAAAAGAACAATTTGCAGATCATATTTTATCTTTTTTGAACCTGTGGACAACTTCTTAGACTTCCATTATACCATGATCCACTCAAAGTTGATCAGGTTTACGTTCAGCTCAGTGTGGGAAACCTCTGACTCTTATTCTGTCCCTCTCAAACTAAACCACAGTAGGTGATAAGCACATTTTCACCGGTCAACAACCAGGCGTCTCTTTGTAATTCACCACAAATAGAACAGAAAATAGTCAATAATTTTCTCTGTAGCAACGTTCTTCATGCTGTGGGCACATAATGATTTACTGCCCACTTAAAAGACGGGGAGTCAAAAGAAAAATATATTTTCTTTGTAGTCTGTTGTAATGCACTTGTGATTAATTATCAGTTTTGTGAACAGAGTGCGAGGGGAGTCAATTTAAATACATTTATGTTAATGTTCCTGAAATGTAGCTTGATGTCTGATCTCAAGACAGCGTGCCGACAAGATTTTTCAGTCTCTGAGGATAAAAACAAAATTATTTTTCTTTAAAGAGTCGATCCCTGTAAGCAAACAGTGACAGTGTGTTCGTGTGTGTGTGTGTGTGGACTTGTTTTTGTCTGTGATCCAACTTGGAAGTTTATAACTGACCGATTATGCTTTTGAATTAACGATTTGTTCAAAAGTGAGACTGCTGTGTCATCTGAAAACTCGAAATAAGCATAAAATGTACACACTGCATGAGTGCCTTTTATTATGTCTGATTTTCAATTTCCTACTTTAATTTTGCCTGTAACCACATTTTGATATGCATAACTTGGGACAGAACAAGACCTTAATTGCAGGGCAAATCCTTTGTACTCCTATTTCTGTATAAAGTAATTGTCTGGGCTGGAAATCGCCTTAGGTCCCTTTGTTCAACATTAGCCTGGTATGTAAATCCATTTTAATCAAGTTCCACTGGATTTTTCCTTTAATGTTTGCATGCGGCCTGAGCCATTAATGCTGAGAGAGATGTGTTGTAACGAGAGAAATGCCTCCTTGAACTAGGTCTAGATGCAACAACAGAGGCGTTTGTGAAACGTGCACAGAGTGAAATGATTTAGAGCGATTGTTCCCAACCGGGGGTACCTGTACCAGAGGGGATATTTCTGCTTTTGCCAAGGGTTATGAGGAAAGATTGTGGAATAGCTCAACTAAAAAGAAGATAGATAGAAAAATAGATGGATTAACATGTCAAACAGTTAGCTAAAAGTAAAAATAGATCAAAATGTTAGCTAAAACGAATGGATAAATACGTTTCCAGTTTCTGCCACTCCAAGTGGTAGAAGGAAAGTGCAAACCTTAACCCAAACTGAGAATTGTACGAAAACATTGGATCCACTTTGATATGTCAGTCAACAAGGTTGCAAGGCAGTGATTTAGAGAAAAAGGCAGCTTTTTGTCTTGTAGGGAACTTGATCTGACCACTTTATCTTGCGGTTTGAATTAAGCGCAGTTGGTTTTGGAAAGCACTTTTCAATAATGCTCTTTCAGAAGATGGTGGCCACATTAATATGACTGTGATAGTTGATGGCAGTGAGGACTTAATGATGTTTGATTTTCATTGTTTGCACTTGCATAACTTCAAATGCTAATTGCACAGAGGAAAGAAAATCAAATGTAAATGCGCTTGTGCTGTTTAATCGTCTCTAACTCGTGACAGATTAGCTCAGCGAGCATCAACAGCTTTTTCTGTACATATTCAGGAGTGCATAAAATAATATCAGCTGCCTCCTGAGGCAAAATGACTCATCATCTTTTTGAGATGCGTAAACTGAGACTTGAGGTTAATGCAACCTGGGTTCAGATGGTGCTCAGGGAACAGCTGCATAGGCTATAAACAGTAATATACAGCATTGTGTTGTGTTATTTCCTCCTGATATCCAAGCAACAGCACCTTGTATTTCATCCCCAGGTGAGAGAGCTTTTGTATATCCCTCTGTGTCACTGTTGACAACCAATTCAAAGTTTCAAACATATCAGTAGGTGGGGCTGCCCACAGTGAAAGAATGAACTGTTTTGACTTTTAACACTGTGGTAGGTGATATAAATAGTTTGGACCGTAACCATGGCACTATTTACATCAAAGAGGGCTGCGTATTGAGTGCCAACCCCCTTCCCCCCATAGTCCAGAGTAGTTACAAAGATTATATGGAGACAAATAATGAAGTGCGCCAAGTGGTTACAGAATCCAGCAGGGGAGTTTCACACTGAAGCCAGCAGGTGTTGTAGCTGTGACTCATGCTCTGTACCTTCATTTATAAGTGGCCACGTAAGCCTGTACTCAAGTATCTGCTCTCTCATCCACCACCAACAGGACTATCCTTTGTCAAACTATGGCTCATTAAATGAATTACTGATCTGGAGGTTAAGTCACTGCGGCGTATTATGCAAATTATTGTCCGCTTTATTTAACTATTTTGAAGTACACCTTTTATAAATGATATGTGTTAGCACATGTAAAGCAATAATTACTTATTACAATTACTCCCCTTGCCAAATGATTCATACTGAGTTGTCTCACTAATGTCATTTGACTATTTTTAAACTTCTTTTCATTATATCTGGAAATATGTTTGGCTGCAGCAAAGGATTTCTAATGGAGCTAAAGGGCTGCAAGTGTTATCTGAGCCAAAAAAAAAAAAAGAGAGGGTATGACAGAATGAAGTAGTCTTGAGCGGGGTTTAATCTGTCTTTAGGAGAGACAGAGAATGATGGCTTTGAAGAGTGAGACTTCAACCTACCAAAACATACAGACATTTAGCTACTGGGTGTACTTCTGTTAGAAGTAGAGTTACAAGTATGAATTTTAATTTAATATTTTACTTTTTAGATGGAAATACTTGAGGGAACTTTTCACTAACTCATAATCCCACACTAAACATTTTAGTAGCCTGGTGAATCTCCACAAGAGGTAGCTGTTTGGTCATAGTCAGACCAGTTTTCACGCTAACCACATGGTTAAAATGACGGTAACAGCAGTAACAGACTTCCAGATGTAGACATTGGCAGACAGATGCTGTCATGATGCCACCTCCTAAAACACTGATTCTTAACTATTTTGGCTTTTGATCTTTTAAAAGCCAAGCAGCGTCCACCTCATCACAGATTTCTTCGATGACTTGTGACTCAAAGACTTTACAGAGAGTTTTATTTTAATAGTATTTGGGGGTAAAAACTCTGAAGAATTCTGCAAGAAAAATAAACAGATTTATGTGTATTACAAATATGTTTCCATTGCCTAAACCTTCTAATCATCAGATTAATCTAGTGTCCCCTTAGGGCATTTCAACCTCCAGGTTGATAATTATTGTCGTAAAATACGTGAAAGTATTAGCTGCTACAATTGTAATAGCTCAACTTGCTGCGGGCAATGAATGTCACAGCTGTAGTATTTTCTACAGCTGTTTTTTTTATGCATACTGTATGTTTGAGGTTTTATAACCAACTCAAAAAAATGTGTGAAATAAGTAAACAAGTAGTGAATAGACGCTTGTTGGTTGTGAAACATCAAATAAACTTTTGTAAGATCAGAACGCATCATGTATTTCCCCTTTTTAAACTGAACATTTTTTTGGCGTCTACATTTCTACAACATGCCTCCCCTCCAAATCCCTGTAAAATCAATCAACCCTCTGATATTACGGGGCGGAGAGTCCTTGAGAACAGAGGACAGACAGTCGTCTCCTCCAACACACACATTTCAAATGAGAAATATTGAGGTCATACCATCGTGGGAAAATTAGCACACAGGAAATTCCATCAGAGCTTTGCTTCAGATTTAATCATGTGACTTTTACTTTCTCCCGTCTAAGACTTTCCATGCAGAAGGTGGGAGACCATGGAGGCACTGTTTCCCTGAACAGAGTGAGTAATAGCACTGCACTGAGTAGTCTCATAGACAGGCACATTCTTGTCCGCTGACATCCCACACATGTGCATAAATGTACAACCAAGGCATGCACACACTCACAAAGTGCCAATGCTGTGGACTGGTGTGTTAAAAGTAATACAGTGTCATTCTCAGAGATTATGAGGTTCATTTGACAAAGTAAAATATATTTTGGGTCCTTTAACAGAATGTTTTTATGTTAATATGAATGTTTTTCCTCATACAACATCAGTACCTGTGAATTAAAGTATGGATAAAGGCAACTAAAACCATCTGTTAATGGCCTTATGATTAATGTAGATTTGACCTGCATTTATAAAGTTGTTAGTGACTAAGGTTTTAGCATATACTTACTGACACACAAACAGCAGACAGCAGACTATGACAAATGTAAATGTTCACTCCCTTCTTAGCTCTGTTTTGGTCTCCACCAACTCCTACATGAATTATCTGACTGTTTAGTTGCTAAAGGCTCCATTATTAGTTCACCTGCTGTCTTTATCTTCCTACTGTTTGGTATTGTGTGGATAGTGTACAGGTTTGTTGGGGAAACAAAACCAAAACTATGAGCTGGAAGACGATAAAACACAATTATTAGAGGACCTGTAGAGTCTAGTGCTCGTTTTTTGTGGATTCATTATGCATGAGCACCGCCTTTCACATTGCACGTAGATTTGATATATTAAAATAAAACAATTGAATGCAGCTTTAATGTAAGTCAATAGATATAATTAAAATATATATATATATTTTTTAAACCAAGAACTCTTGGGATTCTAGAGTGGAAAGCAAATATTTATTTTATCTTTTAGTAACGCTATATGAACTCACACTTCCTACACTTGCAATGGATGTTGCCATTAAACCGAAATTGCTATTTGCGAATAGTTGCAAATGAATGTAATTAATAAGAGACAGCTGCCGTTTGGAGCCACATGTGAACTGTGCTTTAAATCTATTTGAAGTGCTGCTCTTTCCTTCTCTGTGCACTTTGGGAGTGGGTTAGGATGTGCCAAAAATCTCTTTACTGCTTTAACACAGCAGGCTGCACCTCAGAATATAAAATGTTTATTAAAGATGACACACTATTTCTCACAACGAGCACTGCTCAGAAATAGTCATAGTCAGGGTGGGTTGATGAGACTGAACTGACTCATACAGTTGATAACATCTCTATATGAGTCTCACAGTAGATTATCTTAATGACATTTAGAGAGATATAACATGTCATAATTTTATTATTATATTTCGAAACCTTTAGAAGCCCAGTTGAGCATCTTTGCTCTTTTCGTATTCCACATCACACTCAGTAAGTTCTACACTGTCACAGCTGGGACCAGTATGACCAGTGTCTTCAGCTGCTGGCTCTTTATGAACTCCATGAGAAATGCTGGGGCTTTGGAGGCTAGCTTGATGACACCTTAGTGTCCCTTCAGGGAGAGAAAACAAATATTAACTTTCCATGCACAGATTTTCCCAGCTGTTCTAGGGAATTGGACCAGGACCTCTTGTTGCAGTCTTGTCTGAAAAGAAAACTTATCTTGGCAACTGTGGCACAATCTGAGGGGAGCAGAAAAGGTTTGTGTGGTCTTCACTGTTGAAACGCCAATTTGCAATTCCTTTAACTTTCCTTTAATATCTTTCAATTTCTTTGAAAGCAGTTGAAGCTAAACATACAGTCACATTCATCTTTAATCAAAGTCTTTAATCAATATTAAGAGTACCTGTAGTTACAGTATGTTGTACAGTTAGAGTATACAATATTAAAATGAGAGGTGTTCAATTCATGAATAAATGAATCATTAACACTACAACATTCTTTTATGTGGTCGAATCAGTGGCTTTTCATGCTTTGGAGCTCCCCAAGAAAGCAATATACAATCATAATGTGGTAACTTTTCCGCAAGACTGTTTGTTGGACGTCTCATTCTAAAACCAACAAGATATTGATGTTAGGCTCCCATTGAGTCACTAAAGCATGACTGAGGCTGGGCAGTTTTGTTCTTACGAGAATCATGGCCTTCCAATTTATCCCAGAGGTGTTGGATTAGGTTGAGGTCAGGGATCCGTGTAGGCCGGTCAAGCCAAATTGTGAAAATCAGTTCTTCATGGACCTGGCTTTGTGCACTGGGGAATTCTCATGTTGAAAGAGGAAATAGTCTCCCACAAACTGTTGCTATAAAAGTTGAAAGCACATTGTTCAAAATACCATCACATGATTAAATGAATAGTTTATCATTTTAGGAAATACAATCATTGTGAGTGTTAGATAAGAAGCTGGATACCACTTCTAAGTCTGTATGTTGAATAAAAATCTGCTGTGAGCACCAGGGGCTATAAGGACTATTTTCTTGGCCAGGACCTGCAACTGCCCAGAGTATCTGCTGGTTGCTGAGCAACTGGTTCTGTTTATGACATGAGTGATGTGCAGTTTATCTTTATTATCTCAATCGCCTCAAGTGGCCTTTTAAAGAACTGTAGTTTTTGATTTTTAGCTTCTGCGTTGGCTTTATTTTAGAGCAACAGAGGTTGCCAATTGTTTTAAATGACAACTGTTACATGCAGCCTGTGGTCATGTGGACTGTACACCAAGTGAAGTAATGCGCTTTATTGTGGCTTTAACATGCCATTATCTTGACCTGTCAAGACAATTTTAATTATGTATCCCAAAATCTTAGATTTGTCTCAGAGGGCTTTACAATCTGTACAGCAGATTACACCCATCTTTAATCAGGGAAAGCTTGATTATTTTTGTTTTGGGCGACCCCCAACTGTGTATCAAATCTCCAGCCTTGGCAGGAGCGCAACCATCCGCATTTAACATAGTGTGTTATTGTACATAAATCCAGAGTGGTATTTAACACAGCGTAATGGATTCATTCAAGTTATGAAAATATGGGGAACAAAGTAGCTGGCAGACTATAATTTCAGCGTATACGTGGCAGCTTGAAGCTCAATTACAGCATGTGTCACTAGCAGAGGCCTGGAGGAACTTAAAGTGGATTTCAAAACCTCTCCAAAGGCCATAACTTAGGTAAGAGTTTCTTGAATGAAACAGACAGCCGAGTATGGGTAATGGGCTTCAGATGAAAATTTCTCACCTCTGTGAGATGAATTGCTGCAGATTAAAGTGTTGTTGAGAGGGTTGAATAGATGCTGCCTGGACCTCTTCTTGCTACAGTTCATCACCTCTCAACAGACAGAGAGATAAAGAGATAGACACAAAGAGAGGGAGAGAGCTTTGTGTGTCTGTGTGTGTGCAGGATCAAGTTTTCTCTTACTAGAAAACTTGATCCTGCACACACACACACACACACACACTGCCAAAATCATGATACTGTACTCCTTAAAATGATAAGGAGGTATGATAACATACAATAATAAAAACAAAAAACGCATTGCTTATCATTTAATTACTCGGAAAACATGTTGAGTAAAAGGGGAATATTTTATTTCCGTATGGTGACGCATTCCTTTGGGAAATTATTGGGAATTTCAATTGCATAGAGCCTTCAGACCGACGCTGTGTTATCAAACGGAAGTACGCACCCGTACACGCACGCACACACGCACGCACACAACTTCAGCCCTTCAACTTGATGAAGTTTTCCTCTAAACTTTACATTCAGCGCGGATCAACCCCCCTGAACAGCAGCATGGCTCCAGTCAAGTGGTGGATTTTGTGCGCAGTTTCGCTCTGCTGTGTCGCCCGCTTTGGGTCTTGTAGAAGAGACAGACAAGGTAAGATGATTGAAAAAAAGAGAAAAAAAGTATATATGTGAAGATTATTATTTGAACTGTATTCACCGCGTTCACAGTTCGTCTGTGTTGTTGTGGGGGAGCACCAGAGAAAGTTTCCGTTCCGAAACGCGTGCGTAAATTGGAGCGGAGTCAGTTTGTACATATTCCCACTATTATATATCGTGGCTGTAGTTTATTCTTGTTTTAATGTTGCATATGTTTCGTGCTATTGTCGCTGTAATATTCCAGTAAAATACATCGTTTCTGCTGTGATATTTTAAAGCGCAAACTCATTTTCAAACGGAATAGTAGATCCTCAAAGTGACTCCTTAAAGACTGGCTTACATTTTTAACAACTTGACCACTGGATCATACAGTTTTTACGTGGGGAGTGATTAATCATTATGTGTAATGCTCCACTACTACATATTCCATATTGTTTATATGCTGACAGAATTCCTGCTCCGTATCAACACTGCATTTACCGCACTACTGAGTGTGTTTTGTTGTTCTGAACTCCTTATTAGTGAGAGAAATGTGGCGTCACTCAGGGCCAAAGTCCACCGGGACAGCAGTACTCATACCGGCCACGACCCACAGATGAACCGCCTGGCACCTCCTCCTGTACTGTCATGTCGAAAGAGTAGCCTTGCAGGCGGTAATGAGACTGTTGGGATTGGATGTCACACACTCAACAAGCTGAGAAAGGTTCTGAGTAGAGGCAGGTGTTGTCCAGAGTGGAAGAGAAACTGTAATACTTATCTTCTTTTACTCCTCCATCCCCATGAGGAAAACCCAGAGTTGGGCATACTTCATTAATGAAAGCTATGCAGTTAAAAGGAAAGTCCAGAAAGGTCATGCTGAGTGAGTGAGTCAGATATTGGCTGAAGGCATATGAGAAGTTTGGTGATGCTGCCACATTCACTGTATGTCTCTAATGTCAAAGTCAGCCTTCTCTTATCTCTCAGTAACATACAGCTGCTGGTATGCATCATTTCCATGTGTTGAAGGAACAGTCGACTAGTCTAAATTTACATTTCCGCTTAATCAACAGCGCAATTACTCATCAGGAACATCCACACAAAGAGAAAGCATAAATTGTTTGCATAACTGTGTCCAATCTAAATACATTTGATATACATCCTATTCACTAGAGGATTCTTTCCTTAAGCAAGCATTTCCTAAGCGTTAATATACTTGTCAGCTATCAGCTGGCATTTATTGATGGTTAACATTTGCAAACAACACATGTAAAGCATTTTAACCTTAATGCACGTAAGGACAAATATGCTGAGTGTTTGAATATTCTACAGAAAAAAATTGAGCCTGCAGGCAGTATTACAAAAACGCATTAGCATTTGGGAATTATACGTCGCATCCATCGGAGATATTAATACAACTCTTAGGTAAATGCAGAGAGGCAATTCAGGCTAGTTACATTAGGGTGGCCTTCAACAAGTTTTTGTTCATAGAGGAACATTAGCTTTTACTATTTGCATATCAATTAGGTGCTCTTGAGGGGTAAAACAATGAGGGACTCAGTGAGCCCCTTTGAAACTAAACATCAGTATCACTGGCATACGGTCTTGGTAGCTTCACTAATTGTCTCACAGAGGCGTAAACATTGTGTCTCATTAATTTGTGGAGAAATTTAATTAGATGCTCACTTGCTGTTTGAAGTGGTCCTTTTATTAGGGAGCCTCAGGCCGTAGACGGAGAGGAAACTGTGTAGCATGTGCTGTCTTAATTAGCGTTTGCAATAAGGAGTAGGCTCTTAAAAAAAAGTACTGACCTACACTTTCACTAAAAACCGCTTCAGATCATTAGATGAATGCACCTATAACTGGAAAGTGTAGACACTTCACTTCCTTGCCAATTAGGTGTTATCTAATGTTTTCCACACTTACCAATATGCAGTCATTTAGTTACTTTAATGGGAAAACGTCTGTTTTGTTTCAGCATGAATCTCACCTTGATTTCACTGCAGCAAAAGCAGCAGCTGTTTCTAGCGACGGCACCAGCATTAGAATACAAACTATTAATTTCTCTGAATGATTCAGTTCACTACTCTGTTTTTTTTTCCTGTTTGTACACGCACCAACGTGTACAAACAGAGTTTAGTCTTTTTCCAGTTTCAGTGTATAGTTTTATAGTTTTTCAGAGTTTTCATTTGTCATGCTAACTGATTTAATTATTTGTTTCTTTGTTTGTTTTCGGATGAGTACTTTTTTGTTAGCATATCATTTTGGTTATCCCCAAGTAATACATTTAATTAGAGCTTGAGATTTGGACATGAGTCAGATTAGAGTTGCAAGAACGTGGCCTTGCAACTCACCTTGGACTTGTCTGCTGTGACGCAAAAGCCTGAACTTGGTTAACTGTCATGAATAATTAATGACATAATGAGGATGGCAACAATATCTTGATAAGGATGGGCAGTTGTGTTAGGTGTACTCAATTTACTTAAAAAGTTGGACAAACTTAAGTTCAGTTGACTGTTTAAGTATGTTGAAAAGAGCTGCCATTTTTTATGCTACTGAAATTGACATATGAAATATTGATTGGCTGACAAATTTTTATCTCAAAGACTTAAGACTAACCTTCTAAATTCTTAGGCTGGACTCAGAGTTGCCCTCTGAATACTCAAGACTTAATTTGAGGTTGCCTTCTATGGACCTGTGAAATGACTTGGAGTTCATCCAAAAGACTGTAATCTCTTGAAGGCTGGGATGGAGCATGTTGACCTATTTCCGTCATACACTTGAGTGTAGTCCCAGCACATCTGTCTTTGTCATAAGAATTTTACAGAAGCCTGCTGTTTGTGGTGCATGGATTAAATAATAATGGACAGGAGTGGAAATTAGTTGCATGAGTCATAATAACAGCAAGAAATAATATTCTTTTTGTGCCCATAAATAATAGCCCACAAAGCGGCTTCTCAGTCTTTGTCAGACTAAGATCACTGATCATAACTGCTTGCATGTCATCAAGAATCTCAGTATATGACATTGTTTTGAAATGGAAAAACAGACTTGATGAGTCTCACTGGTGCATGAGGCCTGGTATTGACATTCCCAGCTTGCTACCAACACACCATGTAGGTTACCGTACTTGTCAGAGGCAAAGGGTTCAATTCTGCTTGAGGTGATGCCTCAGCTAGTACTCTGGTTTTCTATGTTTGTTTTCTCTGCCTTTTCGTCTCAATACATTACATTGAGTACAGTGTATATTCCCATGTAGTTAATATATAACATATACACTGATACTTCATATGAATACGCAACTGAATAAGGCATGAACTCCTGATGACACTCACATTACAGTATATAATCTAACTGACTGGGAGCAACTTGTAATTTTGTTTGAGTGAAACTATAGAGTGTGACGGTTAAGAGTTCAAAAGTCTTCGCTGATTCATCTGCTGCAGAACATAAAATAAAGTACACCTTTGTGTAAAACACAAGAGCAGGAATGCTAATTTAGAGTGCTAGTTGACAGTGTTTTCTTGGAATGAGTGGGCGAAATGAAACAAATGCAACACAAAGGAGAGACAATGTCTCCAGGGTTAGTCAGTGAACTCCAAGCACTTTTCTGAACAATGAACAGTAAACAATAGACTGTAACACAATATGTGATTTCTCATATGTAGAATACAGATGGTCAACCAAAAGACTTTGCTCCAGGAAAATTGGAGTTTCAAACCCTTGAATGTCTGATAAAAAACTGACTCCATTAGTGAATATATCTGTCTTGTGTGAGAAAATGCCTGTCAGCTTAAGGTTGACAGAGCAGTGGAATGACAAATATACTTGGAGGAGCATGAGTCACAGGTTAATCTGTGAGCACTGTGCACTGTTGCCTGAAGAAATTGGCAAAGGATACTTTCTTGGCTCTATTTCCTTGGTCATTTATCGACAAACTTGAGAAGATGGTTAAGTTAGGTTTTTCTTTCACAGTTACAGTACAGCAGGGTAGCCTCAGAACTGATTACAATTCGAGAGACTTCAGCTCCCAGAACTGACAATCGAGAAATCTCTGTGCCATCTTATTTGGTCACTAGCAGGAGAAGATAGCACATCTCATGGGCAATCGGTTCATATTGCATGTACTTTTCCATAACTAGCTTCCATTAGTAGTAGAGCTTGACTCATACTGGACTATTTGAGACTGATGTAGAGGGGGAAAAATCAACTATTTACCAATATGGCAACCGATACAGTGAATTTTAGAGCTGGAATGAAAATAGAATTTAGGATTTGCACCAATATGATTATGCAAAGGTACTCAGAAGGCTGCTTTGTTAAGCAACAACAATATGTTATTAAAGAATATTAAGGTTTAATAGTTTAAAATGGAAAGTTACAGGTTTTCAAATAGACTCATGTCTCAGAGTATCACTATTATATATTCCACACATAAAAACACTGGTTTGGTAAGCAGGAAATTACTATGTGAACATTATGTTGTATAAATCTCTTGTCATTAGGGCTGAACATAACATAAATTTAATGAGCAGTTCTGATAATCGATTAATCATTTCAAGTCAAGTAAAAATGACTGTTGGTGGGTTAAAACTGTTGGGCGATTCTGGATGTTTGTTTGGTTTGGTTGATGGATGATTTGTCACTTTTTTCTGATATTTTATAGACAAGTATTTTTTGATAAAATAAGTCAGAATCATTTATTGGAGACGTACGCATCATCCCCAGAGCAAAGTTGGAGAATCAATTGTGGGATTTAGAGTGAAAATAGAGTACATGATGCAAACACTACACTTTTTGGAACTAGGGCAGAAAAGTAAGAATAGATACTTCATTGATCCCACGAAGGGAAACTCTTTCAGTCAAGTTTTTACACGCATTTTACCCAAAATACACACAACCACACACACACACACATAAAGGGCTCATAGACAATTGCACAGTGAATTCAAACACTCAAATGGATTTTTTTAAATATATGTTTTTATATACTGGATTCACACCACGTTGGCCTTGCCATGTTTAGCATAAGGTATGACCACAGTAACCTGAAAGAATCTGATTGTGCTTGTCATAAACAAACACAGGTTAAAGAGACACTTTAGACACTCCTTCTCTTTTACATGCTGCTTTCGGTTTCTGTTTCAGTTAGAAGCACTTAATATTGCAGTGTTGACAAAAGCACTATAATTAAAGGTCAAATTATTTGAACTCAAATTTAATCTTGAATGGATGATGTTTAATGTTTTAAACTACACTGATTGACCTGATGGGCACGCTGTAATTGAGCGACAGATTTGTCTGTCCACTGGTCTTAATTTGATAAACCTGAAGCGTTGTTGTTGTGATGGCTTGTTAAATGTCCCGTTATCTGTCTGTACACACAGTGTGTTGTATCATTAAGTGTGTCTACAGCTGGATATACAGTGTAAGTGTTGCCGTCTAGCTTACAGGAAGCTTTAATCTCTTGAATGTTGAGAGATCATTGGATAAATATTTCGCATTTTGTACGGGGGGTGAATGACACCAACAACGATACTAATTAGGGATGTAGTCCTGCCTGAGTAATTTATTTATGACTCATTCACTTTGGTTTGTTTTAAAAGATAGTGATATCTTTTTTGAGCAGAGTTCAGCAGAGTTCAACTAGCCATCTGCAGATGGATAAAGCTATGTTAGTGTTTCCTGAGTCGTAGTAACAATAATTGTAAGCTTGGGAGAGTTCAAGGAAATTAGGCATCTTACAGGATACTGAACTTGTGGGAGATAAGTTATTGTAAGTTGTGTAAAAAAGAAAAAAGAAAAAAGAAAATGTAAATGTGGTTTGGAACATATAATTTAATGGTGTGCAATTGGTTGTGTTGTTGCATTATTTTAAATATGTTTTGCAAGCAAACCAAATTTCAAGGTTTGCAAAACAGCAGTCATGTAGTTATGCTAATACAAAAATTCAGGCCAATCAGTCTTGACAGAGAAAAACCGACCTCTCATAACAAGATGGTGTGCAGACTAATTGTACGCTTTGTGCTGAACCCGAGCAACTCACGTCAATGAAATGTACAAAAGTTTTAGGGAATAAAACAAACAAAAAAAAAACTGAGTGCTACTTCAACAAGTCTGAACTTGTATACACGATGAAAGAGTGATTACTTTGTCTTCACTCTGCGCCAGTTCAGACAAGGCAGACGTGAACTGCTTCGTGTTAACTGTCTTTTTTTTTTTTCAGTCTTAAGCTGTTCTGAAGCTGTGTATCTGCTAAAAGTGACTAAACAAAGGACGAAAATCCAGCGCCAAAAATGGTTGTAGTTGATTTAATATCAACAATATCAATTTAATGAAAACAGAAATACAGGCTGCGTGTTTGGATCTGTCCGTTTACTTTCAGCTCTGCACACACCAGGACTGGGGTTCAATGCACATCTATCAAAAATATAAGACATTGCACAACTCTTCTTCAGTACACCATGCTTTAATCACAAAATGTTTTCACCTAAGGTGTTTTCACCAGCATAGTACTATGAGTCATGCGAGACCTTTAAACAGATTAACATGATAGGAAAAATGTGAACTTTGTCAACAAGCTCCAGGTTTTGAACATTTTCAGATAACAAAAGTGCTGGCTGATGATTCAGACATGGTAAAGTTAAAATTTTGTAACTCAATACAATTGTACACTATAGAAATGAAATCAACATTTTATTATTAAAATGAGATGTTTGTAATCACATCCTGAGATCTCTGCAGATTAAAATCATAATAACAGCAGGATAATATATCTGGATTTCTAAGTGAAATCTTTAAATCTAATAAACAATGCAATTAAAAATACAAATTTGAATCTAAACACATTGTTTCTTAGATTTCCTCTTATAAACTTTTCTACACAGTGGTCTAATGACATTCCTATTAGCCTAAGCAGTAGGGCTACTAATTAGCAAATATTAACATGCTAACATGCTAAACTAAGGTGGTGAATATAGTAAACATTACAAGTGCTTAAAATAAACATAGCATTGTCATTATGAGCATGTTAGCATGATGTTGTGAGCATTTAGCTGACATATCAACTCTTTTAATGTTATGTATGCCTGCATAACAGTGAGTTTCTGTCAAGACACAACAAAGGAAATAAACGCTGCTGATTTGGACAAAATGGAGATGGAAAGCAAAAACAAACTGAAATCTTATCTGAACCTTTGATGTATTTTTATGTGTAATAATTTGCCCTCTAAGAGTGATCCCAGCAATCCCACTGATAAAACCATGCTTTCAAACTTAACTGCCATTCTCACTGAAGCTCACCGATGAAACATTCCCTTTTGTCTCATTTGTATTGTTTGAATGATAACCTGCATTGCAGAAAAGGACCGCCATATCGATCCTCTCATCTAATCAAGAGTGCATCTACAGTACAATCAGTCGAGGATGACATTTGCACAGACGGGGAATGAGCCACTTGCTCTCGCTTTCTGTCCGTCCCATTGATTCAGCTGTGTAATCACATCCACATCAAAGGAGGGGAGGCTCAGGCACAAACATTCATGGCTGCAGCCTCCTTGAGGGTCAATTCCGTGTTTGACAAGTGATGGCTTCATTGTATGCAGAGAATTGAAGATGCATTTAGAAAAATAGAGCTTTGGACTTTATAGTTTTAAGAGGTTATTATTTTCAGGTGGGAAAAGCTCTCAATGGTTGTTCAGAAACCTGCTGTGTTGTCTCATCCTGTGAGAATTATTGACTTGCTATAAAGCGTTGTCTTTTTCTGATTTTCTGACAGCAAATAATGTTGCCTCGTGGCAAACAACACGCTCTGACAACACTGCTCACTCAAAATGGTGTGATAGCATATATGGGGAATAGGCTGATATTTAATTCATGATCTCAAATTGAGAGAACACAATATCACAAAAGAAAATGATAACATATTCTGTCAGATGTGCTCACTCAATATTATATTATTATAACATCATATCGGTTGTGGATCAGACCTTTATGAGCCAATATGAATGAGAAGGTGGCAGAAGATGGATTTTTGATGTTTAGCAGGAAATTATGCCGGTATTTTTTCACACCACTGTGAGATATTGCATAATATTGCATAATACTGTCATAGTAACATTATCTCTATGTAAGTCAAAGTCCGTAATACTGTTTAAAAAAATATAGTATTTTTTCTGTACAAAATAGTGTACTATAAATTTTTATTGGCATGAAACTCAAAATAACAGTTAGGTTGTTAATTTACAGATAAAGTCTGTAATTTTACTGAGATTTGTATACAGTTAAAAAAAAAAGACTGAAAAGTTCTGTAAAACCTAAAGTTATTTTTCAGAATGTTTTCCAGTGCAGTCTCTACCTTTCTAGGTAGCGCAGTCTTGTACCTTCTAGTAAAACATTAATGGTTCTTCAGTTTTAAGCCAAGCCGCTATAAACATTCTTATATGCCTGTGATAGTCAAGCTACATTAGACCTAAAGATAATGTGCTGTTGGCCTCAGGGTTGAGCAATATGTCTTTAAAAGCACTTGAGAATGCACTTGTGTTTGGGATCAGTGGACTAGAATGAGATTACACGGCGTGTATACGTTTGTGCGTCTTTACAGGCTAATATACGTATTTATTGTGTTAGTAATTGGTCAGTGTTGTAAATTTACTTATATGGCTTTAATTGGCTCTAATTAGAACTCATTTAAAGTTACACATGGTCCAACACAAGTTTTCCCAAGGCGACAATAAAAAATGTCAGAATCAGAATAATAAAATATACTTTGTGTGTATCGAGGTAGCAATTTTGCCTTTAAAGTCAGTCCTTTTCAAACAGGCTCCTATACTGCAGGAGCTGAAATGAAAATAATCAGCAGCAACTCGCATTTTTTTTACATTAAATATGCAGGAGATGTATTATCCAGCCTGTTCTCCTCTCGTTCCCTCAGTCTTGTCAACATGTTAACTGCCTCCATTAGGAACAAACTCACATGCATCATGCACAGTGCCTGCAAAATTGTTGTTCTCGCCCTCTCCAACCCCTCAGACCTCAACAGAAAAGCCATTACACACAGAGCACACAGTATAGCACATGACCCCAGCTACCCCGTCAACCCTTCACACTGCTCCCATCCGGTTGCAGATACAGATCCCTGGTCTGGAAACGGGCATGCTATGGCACGCAATGCTCGACAAAACACCTCGGTAACTCTCATGTGTAGGTGCTATGTGTATGGGATGTGTATCGAAATGTGCTGTGTCTGATGTTTTCCTGTAGTTCTGTTGTGGTGTATAATGTATCTATGTATTTATGTGAGGGTATGTACAGACTGTGGCAACAAATTTCCTTGAAAGGACAGTAAAGAATCACCCTCAGCATCTTTTAAACGCCTGACTGTGCATCTGCAGTTGGCTGCTGCTGTGAGCAGGGCCTGGATGACCCACAGTCAACTGGTTGATCAGTTTATATGTCGATACATTCAAGATCCCACATCTATTCAGTCAAACCTAAATGTGTATGGACGTGGACAAAATACACATTTATTTTGAGAAAAGGCGCATCTATCTATGTGAGGCCAGTTGCAACAGAGCAAACAATTTTGTTTGAACTGTGCCTGCTGTGCTGCCTGGTTTTCATGCATTTCTTGGATAAGAAACACAGTGTGTTCCCACATCTGCATTTAATATCTGTTCTCCTGGAGAGAATCGGTGCATGACCATTCTGGTAGCTCGTGATGGCACAACAGCACCATGATGCATGGAGGTGAGCCACCTGCAATGCTTTAAGCTTGGCTTGTCCCCCATTATGCGGGGCCGTGTCTTAGACGATGGCACGATGTCAGTTTAAAAAAATTTCCGCCACTTTGAAATCGAGTGAGATTTTTTCATATCTCCGGTTTAGATGATGTGAACTCATTCAAATGTACAAGGGGCTTACAGTAGTGTGACTCAAGACTTACACATGAAAAGGTACATGAGCAGGACAAAGAGCCAGAATATAATTAAATATCACACTATATTCTCAAACAGATATGACTAGGACGCTTCATAAACCTCATGAGAAGTATCCCCGTTTACAATACAGCCTAGCCAGCCAGGGACTGAATCCCATTATGGCTTTTCTCTCTACTGTCTCTTCTGTTTCTCACAGCTCTCTTTTGTATCATTTAAAAAAGTTCTTACATTTCTGGGACCAGTATTATATGATAATACATTCTACTGGCCTACTTTGGCTCACAAATATGCAGCTGCTCACAAATTGTTAATTTCCTGTTGTGTGGGATTAAAATTATGTAGTTAGATTTTATGCGGCATTCGAATTTTCTTCAAATTAAAATCCCAGTTGTTCAGAGAACTCAGTTTCACTTCATGCAATTACAGAATTTTGAATGTAATCACAAATTTAAAATGCTGGTGCTAATTGTATTGAAAGCCTCAAATTTTTTTCCACCCTTGAACATTTTCCATTACTGATTTGAACACCTACATTATTGTTGTCATTGAGTTCTTATTGCAAGTGATGTGATGAATAATTCACTGCATGTTTTGTAATTGGGACCTTCCCAATTTGGCAGATGGTGCCTCGATACTTTCTCCCCTGCAGGCTTGTGTAACTTATGGCAAACCTCTGCCCACATCATTGTTTGCCATATGCTCCTTCTGGACTGAGAAGTCACCATCTTCTGTCAAATTAAAGAGCCAGACAGTATTTTGCTCCCACAGATGCATGCTTGATTTCTTGCAAAGGGATGACCAGTTTCAGGATATGTGTCACCAACCTGCAGTTCAGCTAATCATATACACCCGTATTAAAGGACAGCCCAAGAAATGCACTTTGTCCAATTGATTGTCTGTGAAGCAACCGAGACAAACTAATTGGCATTGAGTGGGATTGTTCGGTTCGGCGGCGCTCAGGCTTTGCAAATGTCAGAGCGCGAACATGGCAGAATCATTGAAGCGAGAGGGATTTCTGGTTCTCACTATTGTTTTGTTATCCAGACCAAGTGGGAAACAGGTAGGGGCTCAACTTAGACATTGTAAGAAAAAGATAATTCCATTGCAGAGGGAGAGTGTGAAGATTTCCACGACTGAGCTGACATTGGAGAAAAGTCAGTTATTCAAGTTTGCAGCTGATACAGGGAAGGGAGTCAAAGCCATGAAAGGGCAGACGGTTTCTTGTCATTGTTGTTTATCTGTCCAGAGCCTTCCGGTTGAAAGAGCAAGAGAAACAACTTTTTCCACCAACAATTTAACAAGTTGTTGGTGGAAAAGGCAAGTTGAGATGAATGTTAAAGATGGCTTAGCATAGAAACAATACTGTACGTCTACAAAAGCTATTGAACTGTGGAACAACAACAACACTCATTCCTCCTCCCTCACTGCCTGCCACACCAACATGGAGATGTTTAAAAATGCATGGATCTCACAAGCCTTTTAGATAATTAAGGTTTCCCCGCAGTGCCACTTGTTAGAGCAAAGGAGTAAAGAAAACACATACAGCAATGGCTTGCACAGAGATCTGAAGGCTAACTTTGTAGTAAAAGATATGGTCTTCCATGTGACTGTACTCTGAGAGCAAAGGGCAAATCACCAATTTTGGCAAAATTTGTGTGAGCTATACACAACCAGGCTTGTTGCTGCCCAAATGCAAGTTGGTTCAGTACAGACTCAGTCTTCAGGATAGCCCCCATTCCCGACCACACAGTATGAGCTCTCAAAGCTTTAATTGTTCATAGAAATAGCAACAGATTTCTCCTGGAGGTAGAGTTGTGTCCGTGTTTCTGGGGGATTCCTTTGATCTGTTGGAGATGGAAGTGCGTTGGAAGGTGCTTGAAGCCCACTTTGATCTCCCAACGTGAAGTGCCATAGCAAGTGTTCTCCCTGATTGCAAGATAGCTGCAGGAATGAGGTCATCTCTCTAAAGCTGCTTAAAGGCCAAAATCTATTACCTTAATGAGCTGAATTTGAAGTGATCTGCAGGATAATTGTCATTGTTTCTTTCTATTTGTCCTGTAGCCCCTTTTTTCAGCATCACTATTGTTGAGCTGATCCATGTCTTACTTTGCTGCCAGTATCCTGTGAGTCATGCACATTAAGTTTCGATCTTCACACTAGATTAAAGTGTGAAAGGAGCTCTGCTCTTTCATCCAATTTGACAGAGCCTCTGAAACCTCATGAATCTAAAGTGAACCTGAGATGTTTCACAATAAAAAAAATCCTGTTTGTGATGTTTACATGGTCACTGATAATAAAGACATGAGTAAAAGTAACCAGTTTATCAGTATGATAATTCAGCATAATTTAACTTGGTTTGAACCTTTTCTGTGCAGTTTACATGTTCTTCCGATGGATGGAAGGTGGGCCTCCCTCACAGGGGCTCCACACTGTTTCAGAGGAGGCTCTGTGAATGAAAGTGAAAGAACTTACATGGGGGTCGATGGGGCGTCTTTTCCCAAGCTTTGTCTGAGGGGAGGCCCACAGTCTCACACTCTGAAAACCCCTGAACTAAAACACAACACTGGTTATGGTGTTTCTTAACTATGTGGTTCAGACCCCACATGAGTATTCCTGACAGGCAGATGGAGTAACACAAAGAAGAAATACAGGCTTAGATTAGATGGACAGACTTAGATTTAATTTTTAATTAGATTTAGTTTTCTACATTATTGTATTGTCACATTAAATGGAAAATACAGTAAAGAAATAAAAAAAAAGTTTTTCACTTCACCAACACAAATAGGGACAAAAAATTATAATTTATATAAAAATCACGATTTGAAGTGTGATTCTAAACACCACAATTTTAATTATAACTCATTAAAATAATTAACAGTGTCTTAATTAAAAAAAAAAAACTGTAAGAAAGTTCAAACAAACGGCTGCCTTTAATAACAACTGTCACCAGCAGATTTACTCAGCTATAGCTAATTTGCATTAATTCTGTGAGTTGCAAAACAACAAACATGAAATGATTGGCTCTTCGCTGGCAAATATATTTTATATGCTGTTATTTACACTTGGCCAAAGATGGTACATATATCACTTGTTGTTTGAACAAATGAGCAGTTTTTATTTAATGCATAAACAAAAGTGATTCCCTCACATCTCTTTCAGACAGATACTGTAAGTCGCAGGTAGTGGTGGTGAACAGAGTTGTTTTAAACTCCAGGTGAAACTCATGGTTTAAAGCTATAAAGACAGGTCGGTTCATACTTCTAATGCTTTCACATTGTTTTCCTATTGTGATTCCATTCCATTGCTGCTTTAATAAATGCAAGCAGCTGTGTAAATTTGCACTGATTCTAGTCACATAGAAACCAGAAAGAAACTCTTAGCAGTTTTTTTTAGTAAGTGAAGATTTATGTGACATAGATTTGGACAAAGAAAGTTCTCATCCTTGACACTTCTTCTCTTGTAAAACTTGAACATACTATATTGATTTATATATAAATAGAACAAGGATAAATTTCCCTTTGTGGAGCTCATTCAAATATTTTCATCAAGTGATCTGTCAAGTATTCCTGGCTTCATTCATTTTTTTCAGTCTTATACTTGACACTTTCTTCCGTCACTCCCTCGAAAACAGTCATTCTGGGAACAAGGAAACATTTATTTTGCAGACTTCCTTTGTGGCCTCCCTATCTTCTAACATGACATACAGTGACACTGTATTACTTGGATACTTGACAAGCCACTGTGTCCAGCAAATATCTGCGGTAAATAGACTGTTAGGAGACACTTTCCACTTATTAGGAAGTTACAAATTTCCTACATGAACTAGTGGAAAAATGGACTTGTTGGTCATTGGTTTGTATGACCAAGTGTAGCAGACATGGAGTAAGTGAACACGTCTATCCTTTTTCCAACCTAGTCCAGATGAAATTATGACCACTACCGTATTACAAAACTCTCATTGGCATAAACCTTTATTGAGAAAATGCATATGACAGCTGCAGTAGCTTGGAAAATAGCAACATGGGGTACTGAATTTGAGTGTTATGAGTTAAAAGTCAAACATAGAGGCTGTTTAAGTATAGCTCTGGTTGTGTCTGCGTTTCCCCAATAAACACAATGACCTATCTCATTCCTGGCCATCACTCTCTGCCAAACAGCCTCATCCTGCATTAGAAAAGCATGCAGTTAAAACAGTATATATATATATATATATATATATATATATATATATATATATATATATATATATATATATATATATATATATATATATATATATATATATGTATGTATAAAGAAATGCTTGTTTCCATCCACTACCATTTAATATTAGCAGTTGGTTAGTTTTCCAACTTTCCATGAGAAAGTAAAATAGAAAATAGGAAATAGAAAGATATAGAAGTAGAAACCTTTGAAAACTACATAAAAAGACAAATGGAATACACACATAAACACACAATCACATATAATGAGGGTAGCCTCATATATTCTGAGTTGAGCTGTAAAACCTTGGGATGGGCTGTGACTCACCCTCAACCCTTTGTCCACTGGCCTTAGGGCACGGCTCTGATAAACACTGACACAGGCGCAGGCCTATCTGCTCTGGTGCTGTTGATGCACCCTTTTGCATTTCTTCACTAAAGCATACACATACTCCTCCAATCTTTATTTAATGGAGTTTGTACTCTTCGCCTTATGAACCATTCAACAAAGTGAGTCACCAAAGACGTGATTGTTCCAACAGAAGGTGACTGACTTGACTATTGATAACTGAGTTCACCTTGGAGTCTTTATGATGTCCACTTCAGCTGTTCTTCCTTAAATTACGTCATCAAGTGAACATGCCACTTTTGATTCTATCAAGGTCTTAACATTTTTATTATTTCATTATTTGGACATAATTTTGATGATGTTATTGATTGTAGAATTGCTAATGGATTGTGTGCTGTATATTTCACTTTTCTCACCAAATTTGGTGAATGAGAAATGTTAAAAGGGTATGAGATATAGACAAATATATTTGTTTTCATGTCCTATACCTTTTTTCCATAACTAGTTCCTAAATGTTGTTGTCAAATAAGTTCACATATTTTCTTACACACCCTTAGAGGGCTGCAAATGTTATGATTTCCATTATCACATTTTGCATAGGAATGTAGATATCTTTTGGGACTAAGATGTGGTATCTATAGAGTATTCTGGTTTCTGTTTATAGTCTGAGTAGAATTGACCAATCACATTTAAGCAGGCTTTGGTGGCATGCAGGTAAACAGTCTGAGTGAACAAAGAAGATTTATAAAAATATTTTTTTTGGCCTTTTTGAGCTTTATTTGACAGAGACTGCTTGAAGAGTGACAGGAATGTGGGGAGAGAGAGATGGGGAATGACATGCGGGAAAAAGCCACAGGTCGGATTAGAACCCTGGGCTGCCACGGCAAGGACTGAGCCTTTGTACATGGGGCGGATGCTCTACCAACTGAGCTAAACAACTCCCCTAAAATCCTTTTTTAGCACGATCACAAATACAGAGAATTGTACAGCCTTGTGGCATGTGCTCTCTGACTGTTTTTTTAGTTTCAGCCTTTTTAAACCTTTAGTCCAACTATCTCAGTGTTGTGTTCTCTTTTTTGCTGTTTAGGACCGGCATTATTTCAAACTCAAGGATTTCTGCTCCACCATTTTTGACATTACTCATAGTGGTGTATATTCCTGCCTAATCATAATCACCATAAGTACCTCAGTGCTGCAGCGAGGCATTATGAATTACTGAATTGGATTTCTAGAATGTTGTTTTGTTCTAGGATTACACATTAGCTTGTAGTGGTATTCTTGCTTGTTTCTTCTCACTCCACTTCTGTTGACATTATTTTCTTTTCATTTTTTCCATTGGCTAATGGTCTTTGGATGTTTCCTTAGTTATGTTTTTAAGCACACACTACACCACACTTTTTCCACTTTTTCTTGCTAAGTTTCCGTCTCAGTTAGACAGCATGGGGAAAATAGTTTTGAAGGATACAGTTAGGGCTGCAGATGGCAAAACCACTGGGAGCTGTCAAGACTTTGTCACTGCTCTGCTCTTTTTCTCTGTTGCTGTCTACATCTGTCTTACTTTCTCAAGTTGTTATTAAGTACATCATACTTTACTGTCATCCTGAAAATGGTGTGTCCTCTTTGGTGCTGGTGCTGAGTCATCAATAACAGGCTTCTTTTTTTTTATTTATTATTTTTTTATTTTTCGTTGGTTGTTTGCCCCATGGCTGCTGTACAGTGAGTGCCCCTAGAAATGGAGATGCAGGATAATCTTACTCAACAAGCTGGGACTGTGCCTCAGACTGATTCAACCTGCCCATATCTGGGAGTACAGAGGGGCTTGGCACAGTGCACATATTGAGCAACTCAGATCTTTATCCAAATGTGTGAATGTGTGTGTGCAAATCTTGGGCCAAGCTAAGCCTGTCAGCAATACCCATCTGCCAATGGAAAATGTGTTTCCTTATTGTGAATGGTCCATATTTCAAGACCAGGAGCTGGTTTATTTGTTGGTTGGCTTCCAGAGGTTTTGCTGATGCATTGTGTGAGTAGGACTATATTTATTTACCTTCTGTTCAGCAGTATGAAGGATTCCTGCTGACAGATCTGGAGCTTTGGATGGATTGCATAGAAAGGTTGTTTGCATTCAAAGACACTGCAAAGGGTGTGCATATCTCTTTGTGTCTTTGTAACCCAGATTACTCCAAAGATTAATTTCTAGTCTTATTCCATTCATTAAAATAACTTTTTTTTTTTTTTTTACCTAAGTGTTTCCTAAACTAATTTTCCAACAAATCTCAGCCTTAAAGAATGTTCCGCATGCATGAGCTGGGGACTAACAAAATGGAGAAAACTAAATAGTCCATGCTGTTCATTCTCTCTCTGTTCACTGTGCAGCCTTGAGCATTTCTGACTGCATGAGTATGAAACTGCATCATTCAACTTGATGAGAGTAGCTATGTGCATTATAAATCCAACAAAACATACAAAGGTCATCAGTGAATATAGATCAGTAATCCAGTGTTCAAATAATGGCTGAGCCTCAAATAATAGCTGGGGTGTGAACAGCATAAACAAATAAAGTTGGTTGCTAATAAGGCGGGGTAAAAAACATTGAAATGAAGCCTACTGCAATGCCATGTAATGTCAGTGCAATAAAAAAATTAAAATGTACATTTCCACCACACTAATGCAATCAGTACAACAGCCATGTTACCGCTCAAATGTTCATACTGCAATAAGTCAATTATTTCTTCTTTGCAATACTACCGTTCATTGTTAAGTTACCCTTTAACAAAGCTCATCACTTCCTGATTTCTCTTCACATTAAGAGTGTACATACAAAGGCAAGGCTCTAAGACTATGATGTGAAAATTCCAGTGTTGAGTTTCATTCATGGTAAGCTTACAATATTGTCGGGAAATGTCAAACAGTAACGCAAACAAACTAACCGATCCAACACAGGTTATGTGACGTAAAATGATTGTTTTTCTATTCAGTGTTTTTTTTTGGTGGATTTTTTTTGGTGGATTGGTGTAGGCTCTTTTCCATAATGTCATAATATCTGAAGCTGTCCTTTGATGACACTAACAGCGCATAATTGCCCCAAAGGATTACACATTGTAGTCCATTTTGTTGATGCCATCTGCAGCACTCTCGCTCAATACTGGTCCAATTTCAAAAATTGTTGCCCCCATTAGTTAGACACAAAAACATGAAAAAAAAAGGTTAAATAAAAGTTTTCCTTCAAGCTTGAAGTTAAAACTCTGCTTTGTGTCTATTTGTGTATTCGTTTTCACTGGACATTACTATTCATAATATGAAGATCCCATTGGTGCTCACAACTGCCCATAGGTGCCTGAGCTCCCATTCACCCTATATGTTGTACTGTGGTTCATGCGATCGCTCTATTTGAATGTGTACTTTATGAGAATAAAGTGTTTGGGATATTCTTTATGCTACCCTAAGTTGCAGTCTGTATTTTTTTTTTTTCTTTTTTAAAGTTTGACTATGCAAGCAGGTGTGTTCTTCAAGGAATATCACTTCTTTACTTGGTTGGTTTCTTTTGGACTGACATACAATACCTCTGTTTGGTTATTGGACATCAGAGTGATTGAAGAACACGCTGCTTATTGTACTTTGGTCTGTCTCAGACAAGATGAGCAGAAATCAATTGAAAAAACACGTTCTTCTCTCTTTCCTTGGGCGGCCAAAGTCTGGCTTATTGAAAAGTCTTATTTACAAAATACACAGAAGACCAGTCTGCACCATATCTGCACTGATTCTGTTGAAGTCATGGTAGCTTGAGGCATCCACTGAGAGCAAACAATCTCAACTTGTCACTATTTCTCTGTAAAGTTTGTTCAGTGGGGTTCAGCAATGAGGTGTGTTTGCATAGCCAAAATGGGGTTGGGTACTTGCCAGATTGCATGTGTCACTGTGTAATTCCTCCCGTTAGACGACCCAATATTGTACTGCTTATCAGACTGGAGGAGAAGAATGCAAATAAAAGATAACACAAGGCTCTGCAGGGAAACCCTGCTGCGCTCACCGCACCTCCCACATGGAATAGCAATATCACAGGATGGGCAGATGGAAGGAGATTGGGAGTATTTGATGGTGTCCCAAATCTCCGGTTATAAGTCAGAATCGGAAGGGGGAAGAAGGAAGGCAGGTTGTAGTGGTGAGCTCTTGCCCTCATTACCTCGCCTGGCAGAGGAACTGTTTGTTGACTGCTGTGCTGATAGGACAGGGCAGGGTGGTTCCCATTAGAGGATGTACTTTGATAGAACTTTGTACCTTACAGGAAAGGGAATTTAATGTTTGTTTTCCAAGTTTTCAAGGCCCACTAGAAAAATAAATAGAATTGGACGTGATTAAACTAAATCTAAGAGCTAAAAAAAAAAAAACTGCTAACAGTGACAATGTTTTGCATCATTTATTTTTCATCGTTTTTTCATTTGTTGATTAGCACTAAGTAGAACATGCAAGACCGAGACCAATAAATCAGACGATATTATCTTATTGCAGATATATCTGTATATGTTGCTAAGCAACAAGAATTGTAATATAGAAATGATAAACTAGGTTTAGGTAATAAGGTAAGAAACGGTGTCACGGTGATACAGTTTGTCAACCAATGAGCACTGACAAGCTTATCTTTTAAAATGTTCCACTCAGTATATTTCTTAATCACAATTAAATAAGTCATTAGATTAGATCAGATTTTTTTTAAACAGCCAAATGTTGATATCAGCATTATCTTAAATTATCCAGTCTTGCTCGGGCCATAAAATATACAGCTGAGGCTCATAAATCCATAAATTCATAAAGTCCAGGACAACCATGTTAGAGTCCTCAGCATCCAGACTCAAGTCTGTGGCTAGGTTTAGGCAAAAAGAGCACTTTGGTGAAGGATAAACACGATTTTGGTTAATAAAAAATCTTATGTTTGGAGTCATTGCCGACTTTTTCTGTATTAAAACAGACCATGATCTCAAACATTAGAGAAAGTTGAAGAATGATGTAGTCACTAAATGGACAGTATATTGTATCAACATGTGACTTGCCAGGTACATTAATTTACAACGTTTCCTCATTATGTTAATAGAAATTTATAATAGACTTTTTTCACAGCAGCCATTTTGACATGAAACTAAGTTAAACGCAGGTGTTTCCAATGATACCAATTAAGGTTCCATTGCAGCAGAGACCTTCCAGTGAGCCAACGTGCACCACAGCAACAGCCTGACCCTGTTTGACCTGAATGGAACTGGACCTTACAATTAGTATCATTGGTAACACAGGTGTTTACCTACTATTTCATATCAAATAGGCTGCTGTGAAAAAGGTCTATTGTAATTGGGTTGGCATTACATTTCCCTTCAACAATACTTTCTGTTGCACATTAGTTGTATTTAAAGGTAATTTCTATAGGTGACAGGACTGACAGGAATGTCATTTTTTTCAAAAGCAAAGGAAAATAAAGTTTGAATAAATTTTTAAATCTTTGGTTGATTACAGTGATTTTAATACCGTGACTCTGAGAGCTTAGCTAGCTTTTTGTCCGATAAGTCTGCAGCTCTCTAAGCAATGTTATCTATAACAGTTACAACTTTTATGGCCATCCAGTGGATATTTCAGTCCGAACAATGACAGATTGACCGACAGACCAGCATTGTAACACAGAGCCACACTGCGAGCATGCTAAATATCTGAGTGGGTTTACATTCACATTCTATCACTCTCCACCACGGGTATGTGTGAAAAATGCAGTGAAAGTAGAACTTTAAAATGGGGGACCACATAACATCAAAGTTATTGAATATTAACATGTCCAATGCAGAAAGACATTTTTAAACGCTGTCACTCAAGCCATGGCTATCTTCAAATCCCTTTGGACATAGATTTCTCTCTTCTCAGTGTGTTTTGAAGTAACTGCACAGCCACAGGCGGGCATAACACAGACCTGACCCAAAAACAGCAGGGATGAGGGCAGAGAAAGCCATCTCCCAGCAGCATACTGAGACAGTGATTTAACATTCGCAACAGTGGTTGGTAAAGAGTTTTATGTCACCCTTTTTTCCTGGATCTGACAAAGCCAGCTTTTATGAATGATAATGACATTGGCTAGCCACAGCTAAACTATCCCCACAACTATATCTGATCAAGATATTTACTTAAAATGGGACCTCTGTCTTTGTCCAGCAGAATATTTACCATACATATCAATCAAACATGCTCTCCACAGCAGGGCAGATTATTTAAAACACACTGTGATCATGTAGTCTCTCAATGTGTCCAGTATACTGCTTGATCTGCTGCAGTGCAAACTATTGTTGTGTGCTGCATTCTGTGAAATTTCTGCTGCTTTCACTCACCCTTCTCCTGCCAGCTGCCACCTGTATGGATTTGCTTTTGTGTACTGAGAGATTTAGGTGCTCCCTGATGGTCCCTTATTTTCACTGCAAGTACAAAAGAAACCCCAAGAAACCGCCTTAAGCGTGTGCCTGAACCAGAACCAAAAAAGTAATTTTAGAAAAATAAAAGAGCTGTATGTGAGTAGCTTGTCTGACTTTGCATATTTTTAATTAATCTGGTCACACTGATCATCGTGCTTCCCCTGCAATAGATCTAAAAACAGTTAGCTGTCAAACAAACAATGCACTGAAGACTTTTAGTATAAATTATAGCAACACACAACTTTACTTTATCTCAGACCCTGGGGGAGGAGAGGTGCTTTGACCTAATTTGTTTCCCTACACCCTTTTAACAGAGTGTCACAAGAAGCAGAGTACTAAAAGTTGTCTTTATCCCACCTCAGCAGATGGACCACTGTCCGAGCTCTTCATCTTCAATGAGCTGTGCGCCCTGAAGGACGAATCCGGGCCTTGCAAGGCCATTAAAGACCGATTCTTCTTCAATGTCGACACAGGACACTGTGAGCTATTTGAATATGGAGGCTGTGGTGGAAACGCCAACAACTTTGAGACCTTGGAGGATTGTGAGGAAACGTGTGTCGTCTCTGGTGAGTCTGACCCTTTGGCTGACATTAACAACTACATTACAAACAGTTTCTTGACACGTTTCCAAGGATTCACCTTGACACGTGGTGAACAAACTTTACTATCTCCACTTGAAGTCAACAGTAATGGTGACGCAGACCCTAACATCATTCATACAAAAGGATTATTTTTCATAATAGTGCATAGGAGAAGAATGTATTAGAACTTTACATTGTTATGTTGTTGTTAGCGAATGATCAGTTTTGTTTTCAAGGACTGGTGTTTCTCATTAGACTTTATTGCCACCTTGGGCATAAAATCCTATTACAAAGTCATTTTGTTGGTATGCGTCTAAAATAGAACATTGCCAGCACATTAATTCTGAACAGTTTTCCTGGAGGCACCTGATTAATGAAAAGTATGGGCATGTTTAAAAGAGATGGCTATCATTGTATTATACATCGGTCACACATTCTAAATTGATGATGAACTGAAGTTGAATTCACTGATAAAAAACTAATAAGAGTCTTCAAACTATTGGATTTCTTGATTCTTATGTCTCAGTGGGAAAATGAATTTTAAGTATTTTTTAATTCACCATAATAAGGTATAATCTTAGATTCTCAATGAAACAAAACATGTCATAACAGATTGTGTGCAGCCTTGAGGAAACTGTTATCTCATAATCATTAACAATGTGAAAGAGAGAGGCTGACATTGTGGGTAAAATAGTCCTAAACCGAGGCCAAACACTGCCACTGTGTGTCCATTAACAGACATTTGTCCAGATGAATGTCTCTAATATACTCACTGTCAATGAAGAATTTGCTAGGTCTTAACTGTCTTAGATATTGTTGCTGGTAAGCTTTGACCTGTCAGATTTGAAAGGTGAAATTTGTAGTATTTTTTTTTAATAACAGTCGGTCCATGACTTCAGTGAGAAGTATATAAAAACAGGGTTGACATTTTTATTCTGCATCTGTTGATTTCGCATGCTGAAATGACACCTGACGCAGCTACTTAGCTAATTGATGTTAATTCCATGAATTGGATGGAGTCTTCAGCTGACTTTTTTTTTCTCACATTTCCAGCTGACTTGTTAGAAAATTAGATTGTGCAAAACCCTCCTGCGTATGCATTTGATGTGTACACATGTGGTACCATGCCCAGTCAGCATCATGTACGACCCAGATTTTAAAAAAAAGTTAGGACACTGTAAAACATAAAGCAAATGCAATGATTTGCAAATCCTTCTTGACTTATATTACACTGCAGTATAAAGATATTTAATGTTCAAACTGATAAAAATTTTGGTTTGTTTTTTATTAAGAGCCAAAGCTAAAATAATGCAATTAACTCACGTTACAGTATGCTGTCCCTTTGAATTACTGGTATGTACTGTAGGCTATAAGCTAGGTAATATTAACAGTGTACCTTTATATACACTTTTATATCCAGAGACTATCAAGCCCAACCACGTTGAGAAAACCCTGAAAAATCTGGTGTATATACTGTAGTTAAACTGTTGCTTACTAATGAGTGGACAATCAGTGTTCTGGGAAGGGATTTAGGATGTTTAGTTGCTTTGAAAAGAAACAAAAAAACAAACAAAAAAGCATATTAATTCCTGAAATGTGAAAAAAAGCACTATAGAAAGAACTGTTCTGAAGGTTTTTTTAAAGGTGACAGGACACTGCTCACATCAACACACACACACACCTTTCACTATTGCCAATATAATATTTTATTATGCAGTAAAATTAGATGAAAGTCATCATTGGAAAATAATTGCATCAATCCAAATACATAAAAAAATTAAATAACTCTCACCCTGGGAGGAAACCTGCATCATGGTCATACATAATTAACATAATGCATGAATGGTTGCATATGTTCTACATCTGTAGAGTACATCTATATGTGTTTGGCAGTATTTATCAGTGTCTATGAGTCTGTTGGTGCCACCACTATGTAGGTAAGTGTGTTTATTCAACTAAGACTGTAAAAGATCCTGATTTTGGCTTGTTTTTTTTTGTTTGTTTGTTTGTTTGTTTTTTTGTTTTTGTTCAATTAGAGTGAAACATAAAATGTAGTTAAAAATACTTTTTCCCACTGGATTCTGGATGGATGGTGAGAAGAGCTCTGGCAATGTTCCCAGGTATGTTTTGAGTTTATGAGGATGAAAACAAGCAGATATTTATATCAGGTATACAATTTATTTTCTCTAACCCCATCCTGAAACATTGTGGGTGACGTGCCTGCTGTACATGTATTAGATTATAATTGGAAGATGCATCCATCAGTTTGAATTACATTGGTGGTATGTATGTAATTTTTGGATTGGTGTCAGCAATATGTTAAAATTAATGGTTGCAGACTCAAAATGCAAACAGGTAACCAGATATAGTGAAAACAGTTCTTTGGGGTCAGTGTGATGAGGGGGTTTCCGGGGAGGGTGGTGGCAAAAGGTGTCTTGGATTTTGCCACGGAGATGAGACTGGGCTCAATGCAGCAGATGTGGCAGGCAAAAACATGGTTAAGAACAGGGCGATCACAAAAGAGTTTTGGCCGTAGCCTAGGTGACCACTAGGGAGATGGAACAACTGCTGCCTTTTCTGCATCAGCTATAGCATCAGTTATATTTTGCACCATCAGCTATATTCTGCACCAGAGCGTGGTGATACCTGCTACGGGTCACTCACCTCGCTCCACTTAGCTTTTGTTAAGTGGTATCTGAGTAATATATCACAATACTGCTCCTCTAGACAAGCAATCAAAGCTACAACAATTAGACTTTTCACCCCCGGGAGTTGAATCTATCCACAGTAAGAGAGTTGTTCTGCGCTGAGATATGCATGTGAGCGTCCACAAAAGGAAACTAGGGAATGGTAGAAGAACACCTTTCTCTCCGGCAAAACAGCTGCGTACAGTATGTAATTTTATCTGTCATCTAGAGCAGGAAAAACAATACATCATTAAATACTCAGACTTGTCTGATCCACATGAAATATACCCTTGCATGCCTAGCAATAACACATCTATCAAAGTACTTAGGTGGCGTGTTATTCTGTGGTGTGAGAAAGTGGTATCTCCCGCTGGCAAAGAATAACCTTCAACTTCTTATTGCATGCCATGGGATAAATTATGCAGTCAGACAGGAGGATCATGAATGAATTTACGCCCTGCAGGCTTTGCCATATGCAGTAGATGCCGTCATTTTATTATCCCTCGTCAGTCTCCGCACAAACAAAATCTGCACTGCAGAAGACAAATCCAGAGGTGTGGACTTTCTCGCTCCAGCTGATCCAAAGGTGGCATTAAATAAAACAGCTCGGACAGAAATGTGAAGCTGACACGTCAGTGCGGTGACAGATGTTAAAGCTGTGTGTATGATCTTACTCATGAGTAAGCGTAAGCTATGAGTACACTGCTGCATCTAAAGGGAAGTTTCACAACCTTTTTTATTGGTTCAATGAACGGCTTGTTGCATGACATCTAGTCGCGGTTGCTTTTTGAGTCATACATTCATGTGGGTAACCACAGGTGGTGACTGGCTTAGTGGTCAAAGTCAAAACTAGAATGGAAAGAAAGAAACTAATTTCTGTTCCAATTCCAAGCAGGTTTTAGCTGTAGTTTACTGCAGAGTGAAAGAGTTCTAGAGGCTAGTTCTTGTAGAACCTTCGACAATACACCAAATTAACCAAGAAGATCGTTGATATGTGGAAACACCTTCACATTTATACTCAACAGAAAACAGGGTTAGGCGACCTCTACCAATCCGACTAGCCACTAGTGAGTTACTTCTGGTCATTTAGCTTGGCTTCACGGCCAGACTTGTTTTCAACATCTCTTGGCTTTGGCTTTTGGAAAATGCCAAAGAATACCAGGATCTGGTTGAGGTCACTTTGACCTGGCTTTGCTCAAGTGGACTTCCCACAGAAATCATAACACCCCAAATTGTTCCTAGGATATTATGCTGTAATTCTAAACAAATTCTTCAACATGAGCAACTGTCATGAGAATAAATTGGACGCCCTCTTTGAATCCACTTTTGCAATATCTTGCGCCCCAGGCCTGAAGGCTTCCTTTTCACAGTGGTCCAAAACACCAGTGTTACAAACACTAACACTGCACCGATGCTCTGAGCTTACAGTCCGAGGAGCCCGCCTCCAAAGTGTCATATTTTTCATTGCCTGACTAATCATCAGTTTAGAGTATAAAGCATGTTAAATACTAGGATACCCTGACATAGACACAATCGTGTGTGATCACATTAAATGAATGAAGCCACCAGGAAGAAAATTAGGTAGCCTTGAGCTGTAGTAAAATTAATGATCTTGTCTGATGCGTTTGTAAATACATTTAAAATTAAACACGATTAACATCAGTCTTTTAATTTTCACTGATCAATACTGTTCATCAATAGTTTCAGTATGGTATATTAAGAGCATTTTCCTCTGATAGTGTTTTTGCCTGTAAAAGATTTTTGTACACAGTAAATACGTGCATTCAATTCTTAACTCTATGATTCAGTGTAGTCACACTAACAAGAAGGTGAAGCTCAACTTTTCCCAAGAAGGATTTTATTTAACAACTACGGACATTTGAAAATGTCATCTCATTAGTAACTTACAGAAAGCAGATCTCAGGGGCCAACAAATTCTGCAGCAGAGCTGTTGTCATCCAATCAGTGACATTTTAATTCCCACAAAGAGTACACACAACAAAAACTGAAATTATTCTACTGAGTTAGGTATACCTTCCCTTACACCTACAGTACTGTATATTCTTTACACGTGATGACACAGTCACAAATAGCTTATCAAGGATGTTTTTTTTTTCCTTTTATATTCAAGCCTGGCAAAGACTCTTTCTCTCCAGCTCTGATATTATATTGAAACCCGAATGAGTCATAACCACTGTGTCCCAAACTCTTTCTTTGGTCTGATGTCCCTTTTACAGCTCTGCTTGAAGAGGTCAGAAACATGAACACAGTGTTTCTCTGTGACAACTGCACATCTTTTTGTCCTCAACTCAGGGCCTCTGCACAGTCTGTGAGCACAGACATTGTTAAAAATAAAATAACCAAAGGAAAAAAAGGGCACAAAACCATAACCAAAAAAATGTTGCTGGAGGTAGAAGACCTAGGTAGATTGTTAAGGAAATCTGGATTGGAAAAATATGAGCCGACATTGTAGAGCAGAATCAAACAGTTCATTTACTATTGTTAAGGTCCTTTTTCAAGCTAAAATGCCAACCATTGCCTAATGTCTAGTAAAGCCACAAGTTGGAGGCCATGAATTGAACAAAATATATTTTTTTTAAATAGATACTGAACTCATATTTCTCTCATTAGAGCTCAGCCTGACCCTAACATTGGTGCTTGGATCCCACTAGATTTGTGTAGCATTTTACAATATGCAAACAAAAACGTTGTAATAAAGAACTCAGCAATATAACTGTGCTTTTTAAAAACATGTATAGGCTGATATTGCTGCTGAAGTCATTGTTTTTTTATATGAATGAATTACATCTGTCTCCATCCAGTGGCAACTGTTATTTTTGCGCCCAAGTTCATTTATTTTGCTTAAAATTTTTATTCCAAAGATCAGTTGTCTTTTTTTTTTTTTTTCCTCTGGAGGCCAAGCCAAGATAGTGTCAGCACTTTTAGAGGCAGAACAACAATACCCTTTCAAAATATATTGAAAATAACTCAAGGAAGGAAATAAACAGTGAGAAATCAATTGAGCAAGCGAAGAGATACGTGATACATAGTGGTTGTAAACTGAGTTTTTAATAGATTCATTGTCCTAAAATCTCATCTTTCTCGCTATGACACTCAAAAGGACAAAATATAAACATTTCTTCATACACAAACCAGGCCTCCTCTCACAATCACCAGTTGGTCTTAAATGTTGAAGTCTGTTTTGCTGAAATATTGAGGTTCTCTCTGGAGTGCATCCAAAACTTTCTGGAATGACGGACCGTATAATTCACATCCGGCACTTGAAAAAAAAAAAAAAAGCTGACCGATAATTCTCCTCAAACACACAAATCACCTCTTCCACCTTCACTGCTTTGATAGAGAATTGTATTTCTGAATTATTCATCAGTGCGTAGCTCTAGAGAGTGAGTTAGACTACCCTTTGACACATCTCTTTGCCCATGCTTTTAAGTCAAAGTCACCTCATAAAATGTATTTAGATGTTACAATAGTAGCCTCTTAATAATGGCCACCCTTCAGTAGAGTATGGTTATTCAGACTTAAAGGGTAACTTTGTTTTTGTGTCGAAGTGACTAATGGGAACAAGAAGTTTTGTAAATGACCCAGTATTAAGTTAGAGTGCTGCACCCTAGCCACATAACGTGCTACAATATAATCCTGACGCGCAATTTCACACTGTCATAAGATTTCCATTAAAAGTGCTTGTTTTTGCCACTGACCAGCTCAGATTATCATTCTACTGTAAGTGTCTGACAACACAACCCTGCAGAAGGTTTTTCTTGATCTGCTGTGTGTCTTTCCAAGTCTCACTCAAGGAGAAGTCCCGTTCTGAAATCTCCGAGAGGTGGCAACGTAATGCAGCAACTGAGAGGAGTACAGAAAGTGTAGCTTAGTGTTATGTAAAAGATTTTCAATGTCATGTCTGAATATTTAGCTCATTTCAACAAAGTGGACTTTGAATCCAATGGTCATCTGTATCTATTTGAGCCAGAATGCCTGTATAGAGCAGATGAAATGTGATACAAGGGCAAGTTCAGGTCCGGTGAGTTCAGAAAGTTTAGAAAGAGCCAGTGGTGTTTTGTCAGCGACACGCCCATCGCTGGGCCGTTTAAACCTGGCCAGGCAAGAAAAACTGCAGGTCACAACACCGCAGGTGAGTCTAACAGAGAAGCAGATGAGAATTTGCACTCTGTTTGTCTGTTTCAATCTGGATGGATGGATCGTGGATGCCGCTGTGGTCCTGCATGATGTCCACTACATATATTATTACTCATTATTGCTACCATATCTCCATTACAGTTTATAGTCATAGTTTTATATATATATATATATACATATATATATATATAACTATAAACTATATATAGTCATTGTCATTTTATAATTCATTGTAATTGTTCCTGAGGTTTCTTCCACCTTTTTTCCCTGTTAAAAGGGTTTTTTGTGGGCAAGTTTTTCCTCACTCGAACCGAGGGTCTAAGGACAGAGGGTGTCACTCCCTGTACAGACTGTAAAGCCCTCCGAGGCAAATGTACTTTGCGACTTTGGGCTATACAAATAAAATTTGATTTGATTTGATTTGATGAGGAGAGAGAAAGTGAAGCAAGGCAGAGAGGGTGAACCAGCTGATGCAAGGCTGCAAAGCTTGGGAGTCTAGTCTAGTGATGTTTCAGTCAGTGCTGTGACCTTATGGACAGACAGACCATTCAAAAGGTACAGAACATTTTGTTTCAGTGTAGGATCCTTTCCATAATGTTCTTAGGCCATTTCTAATAATAATCTGAGCTGCTCAGTGGCAAAAACAACACTTTTAATGGATGTACTGACACAATTGCCCGCTAGGATAACATTGTAGCCTGCAAGACCAAATCCAAAACTTGTTGTCCCCTTTCACTTTGACACAAAAACATTCAGACAGTAAGGTCCAGGATAAACAATAAGAAAGTTACCCTATAAAAGATAAACCAAGTTGGGTGTGTTTCACTAGTGTAAGACATCTACTGGCAACCACATTAGAAGTCTACATCAGTTCTTTGTATTGTTCAGGGATTTAATAATATAAATATTTCATATTGTAATCCACGTTTCCTCTTGTATTTTCTTTTATTTTCTTCCCTCTTCTTTAAATAAGTAGCTTTAAGGTTGTTAAAATCTTACACTCCATGTTTTTATGGCTCACCAGTCCATGACAATGAAAACATTGTATATGCACTGTGCATCATTTTAGACACATCTCCTCAAAATGCAACCTGGCGGACTGCCAATTAGCTCAGTTGGTCGAGCATCCACCCCATGTATGAAGGCTCAGCAGCGGCCCGGGGTTTGAATCCGACCTGCGGCCCTTTGCTGCATGTCGTTGCCCATCTCTCTCTCCCTACATTCCTGTCACTCTTCAGCTGTCTCTGTCAAAATAAAGCTTGAAAAAGGAAAAAAAAAAATGCAACCTGGCATATTTTGTAGTTTGGGGAACTTTTGGATCTCGAGTTTTCACTGAATAATCCACTGGTGGGCCAGTGTGGTTTAAGGGGCTTATTTATTTATTCATTTATTTATTTCACTGTCTCAACAATCTTTACACTACACATGTATAGAAAAAAATGCCTCCTCATTGTCATTTTAAATTTGAATAAAAAAGTATTTGGAGTTAAAAGAGCTTTTGATAAATAAATCATCATCCATCTGTGTAGTTCACCATACAACCCAGTACACTCGCCATGATTGGGGAGCTAGTCGCAGCTTGTCAGGTTGCACCTGTCCTGGTTGGTGATGGCAATAAAATCTGTTAGAAACCAAGCCAGTCCACTGCAAGTGATATGTTTCACACCGCGGTTGTGATTGTGTTACACACTCAAATCAAGCTCGAATCTGTCGTCAGCTTGTAAATGTTTTAGGTTTTGTGACAGCTTATTCCAAAAAAGCAGCAAGGTTCCTGACAGAAACTCTACTGTCTTCTCCACTGAGTGCACCAAGCTGCAGAAGGCGATGACATTTGAAGCTACAGACTTCAGATTATAGAGAATCTGAATGCAGTTTGCATGACAGATTTGAAGTAAGAATAATCTTTGAATTCCTTTTTAAAAGCATAAAGGTGAAGATTTGCAGACAAACAGGAAACAAAATGTACTATTACAACAACCTAAAGCAACAACAACACCAAACTGTAGCTTAGAGCTGTAATGCCTTGCTCCCAAAACTCCAGGACCCAAGAGTGATAATATTTGCAAGAGTGCTAAGAAGAGAAACACTGAGTTGCAGAAAAGAAAGCAGAGAAGGAAGATATTGCACGGGAGGTGATGTGGGGACAAGGGAACTTGAGGACATTCTTGCTGTAAGTTGGCGTTCCAGCTTGCAGAGAGAGATTGTGAGTGAATCTGAAACCTGACTGCAGTGGAAATGTCACCGTACTGCAGAGGAGAAGGGCTAGCTGTGACCATGGCCCTCAGTTCATTTACTGGACCTTGTTCTTTACACAGACTTTGAGTATATCTTCCTTGTCAGTGTCTTTGTTAGTGTGTCCCTACAAAAGAAAACCCAAAAGAAAGACTATCCTTGCTTGGGTTTTCTTTTCAAGACGTTTCATTGGACGTCTTATTTTGAATATTCAATTCAAAGCTTGCATTATACAGTTAATTTTATTTGTTTAAGTGTCCTTCACCATGTGGTGACCAGCCCAAATGGTCTTACAGATTTGGTGACATTACATTTTTTTTTTTTTCGATTTCATGATAGAAACATCTTTTTATGTTGGATACAATGTTCTGAACACTGCACATGGCGCTGAAAGAAAAAAAATCTCCATCCTCAACACCAAGACCACAAAAACACATAAACACTGCTCTTCAGCAATGCCTTCATATCTGCCAACCTTAATTGCTAGTGGTAAGCTACAAGTTCTCAATTGGGCATGTAGGAACCTCTGCCCAATCTTTAAATTAAATGTTAATTGAGCTTCTGTGTGGCAATCTTTAATTTAGCAATCGGATAACCTAAGTTTTGGCTTATATTAAAAATCCTCTTTCCATTGTTGACTATTAAACTTCAAATTGTTCCTGAAAATAAAATGTAAATTATGAAGGGAAAATATTGCAGAATCATCTCTTGTTCGAGGATGACTTCGAGGTTCGTTTTTCACATCTCTGCTTCACAGGACATGACTTCCATCCCATGTCCCCTTCAATAGTCCACTCAGTAGTATCTTTGTGTATGCCAATAAAGCACCTTATGGCTCGATTCTGAATAAGATAGCATTACTGTCAGGGTCATCTTAAAACCTATTGTAAAAAAATTAAATTGAGCCAACCACTGAATCATAAAGTTTTGCAAATGTCTAATGTCAGGACACAATTTCATTTCACTCAGTACAGATGCTAACAATCTCCCTGCTGCCAATGCTTTTCTTCCCTTTGAAAAACTTACATTTTCATTAAAGACGAAAACAGATCCAAATTTAAATACTGTATATGGTTACTCTGCTGTTTACTCTGTTAAAATGTATAATCTGTTATTTTTCAGTCACCAATTGTTGCACCACAAACCGTAGAATTAACGTCTTTCTCAGCAGCCAACACAGTATCATCAGCATATAACAGAAGTGACTGAAGTTTATATTGTCAATGAGTATGTCATGATCAGCCTGCTTGATTCTTTGAGCCAAGAAGGCATTACACAGAGTAAAGCAGGGGAGAGCACATCTCCCTGATTCAGTCCAAATGGAACCAGCCAGTCCTAAAATGATTTAACTGTAAACATGTGACTGGGGCTTTGTACAGGGCTTTAATTGCATTATAAAATGTACCATCAATATAGTAAATAGATTTATTTGGAGTAATACTACTCCAAAAGATCTCCAATCAAACCCTTTATTAAGAATTAACAAAACCTGTTTTTACCATCTTGCAGTCTTGCTTTCAACATAGAGGATATGGCAATGATCAATACATGCCCTGTTTTTTCCTGAAACCATTCTGCTCATTCAACAATGACTAAGTAAAAAAATATAACTGGCTTTGTTGTGAGATATTTCATACTTAAAAAGCATCTTACCAATCAGTACAACTTGGATGCTATCACAGCAAAGCTCAAAACTCAATCAAGGCAGTGAATTACATCATCAGTTTCAGGATCATAGGAGCTGTATGTTCAGAACAGAAATGACAGAGAGATTGATCAATACAACAATAATAATTCTGACTCAACATTGAAGAGCTGTAATAACATTTTTAGTTTCTTATAATTGTTCTCCTCTCCCTTTCCTAGATAACAAGAATCCATGTCATTTAGCCGAAGCTCCTGGTCCCTGTCGAGGGCTGGTGACACGCTACTTCTTTGACAGCGGGAGTCAGCAGTGCAAGCATTTCTATTACGGCGGCTGCTTCGGCAATGCCAACAATTTCAAGAGCATGGCAGAGTGCCAGGCAAAATGTCAGAATCCAGGTAGGTCGGGTTGAACTTCTGTCCTTTTACAGTAAAGACTGCTCCCAAGCTGTCCAGGCAGCAGCATTGTAAGGTTAAATGGAAACCACAAATTAGGTCTGGATGAGTATTGTGTTCTGCTCCTGTCATCTGGTGGACTGTGCAAAGCTATAAAGGCCATATAAGAGGCATCACACCTCCAAACTCACCTCAGTCAGCTGGTGATGTCTGAACTAAAGTTTTGTAAATGTGCTCTATACCATTTTTAAGTTTTTTAAATTGGCCAAACAGAAACAATTATGTTTTCTAGCCTTTACCTCAAAGCAGCAAGGTGTAATTCACGTACTTCTGAGTTCACAGACAGCCAAATCACAGCTGATCACAGTTGCTGCACAACAAGTGAAAACTCATTTCAGAGTGGTGACATAATCAGAATAGTTCTACCTCCGAAAATTAACTTTTTGATTAATTTTAGTTGGCCATGAAATCACATTCCACCTTGATTTAGCATTTAAATTGTTTTTAAGTGACCAAAGCAGACTCAATTATGCTCGACTTAGGCACGACTTAGAAGTCATTTAGATACTGAACTTGTCAAAGAAAATAACAAGTAAGTTGCTCAACTGTGAAAAGTTCTGCCGACAGCTGATGTGCTGAAAATCAATTGGAAAAGCTTTTTTAAAAAAAATTATGGACAACAATTTCAGATAGATGATGTTGCTGTTTGCAGACCACCACCTTTTTAAAGTCTGATACTAATAAAATTAAAGTTACATTAATTATTTTTGATCACTCAGATTTAATGAGATCTAGATGAGTTCTAAAGATAACTGTATGAATATAAATATAGGCCAATGTAAAAATCCTGGTTCACAATCAGTAATTCTTTGAATTCATGTTCTGTGGAGACACTTTTTAAAATTATTTTTTATTTATTTTTTTCTTGTTAATATAGACCAACCCACAAAGGCACCAGAAGTCCACACACAGGCTGCTAGTAAATTCAACATGGTGCAGCCCACCATACTTACTGGTAAGACTGAACCACTTTAAGTATGTCAGTGTTCTGTTGTTTGTCACATTTGTTATTGGTAAGATATTCTAACATCCAACCCTAAATCCAAACTGTATTCAGTTTTCGATTCATTGTTTGTTTACTGGTTCAAACATTGGACAAATGGATGGACTTTTGTGCTTACATGAGCAATTATCTTCTGAAAAAATAAAATAAAATAAAATAAAATACTATTTAAAGGAATGGTTCAACATTTTAGCTCAGTTGGTCGAGCATCCACCCCATGTATGAAGGCTCAGCAGCGGCCCAGGGTTTGAATCCGACCTGCAGCCCTTTGCTGCATGTCATTCTCCATCTTTCTCTCTCCCTACATTCCTGTCACTCTTTAGCTGTCTCTATCAAAAATAAAGCTTGAAAAGAAAGAAGCTAGGTTTTAACCCATTCTTCTTTAAGTCTTTAAGCTTTAGCTAAGCTAATAACCTCCCAGTTCTAGTTCATTAATTGTATCTCCCAAAATGTTGAACTATTTTTATTTCTTTGTTTTTATTTATTTATTTATTTTTAAATTACTAATTCCTTGCTGTGTGTGTTTCTTTTTCAGGGGAAATGACTCTAAGTGAACCTCAGGTGCAAACGAATAAGACTCAAAATCCAAAAGGTAAGAAAATATGACAAAAGATGTGTTCAGACAGAGCCATGGCAATTACACAAGTGTGCAAGAATAAACACATTTTTCTGGTGAAGACATGCCTGCATGGTTTAAAAAAGTGTTTCAACCTGAGTGAAAACCTTTTTTTTCATTATTGACTTACACCAGAGCTTTATGAATAATGCATCACTTCATGAATGTACAGACATAATAAAGAAAGTACGGAAGCCTTGAGAGGCAAATTTCTGCAATCTGAACACAGGGTACATTGTATATTAGTAAGTTATGTAACATTACTGTCATTACTGTTATTTTGGCTAGTGTTAATTTTAATCGACTCTAAGAGAAATTTAAACTCACCTGGAAGAAAACGTGAACATGGGGTCATGGCGCACTGCAGCCTTTTGTGGATGAAATTATTATTACAACAAACACTTGATTTCTCACCTGTTTTCACAGAGGACAATATCCTTGAAATTGATCTAGAACTTTTTTTCTCTGTCAAAATCTTTTCTTTCCCTGTGGAAAATAAAGATTGAAGATCACTCTGGAAGAACCTTTTTTTCACCTGTCATAAGTCTTCTGTCGATAAGAGAGAGACTTGAGAAAAATAACAGAAAGAACTGAAGTTCTTGGTCAGTTCCTGGGATCAGTTTGAGAATGAGCTGCTCCACCGACCGCACACACGGTTGGTGTATATGTTACTTGCTAGCTCACCACTGACATCTGTACAACCGGTACATTGGTTGCTTCGGGGCAATAAAACAGACTTCACAAACAGTTCTGCATCATGATGCAAAGCAAAACTTCCTTCTCAACACACCATAAATCGAAATAGCAACTTCAGGCATTAGCCCAGTGTGTGGCTGATCACTGGTTCAGAAATCTTGATCAATGAGGAAAGTGTGACTATTGTTTCTTCTTTTCTTTCAAGATGAGTAAAAAATCATTTTTGTCTCTTCACATAAGTGCAGACAGCAAGGCACAAAGCCAGACAAAGTAAATTCATTGCAGACATCACAAAGCACCAGACATCTGGGATAGATTAACTGTTGTAAGGGATTATTAAATCAATCAAATAACTGTAGTAAAATAAAATAAAAAGCCACGGTGCAGTGATGCATAGATGGTAGACAGCTTGGAAAATTGCTTTGGTTGTGCAAGGCAAAGAGCAGTGTGCCCCAGTGTCTCGTTCCCACAGCCCATTTGTCACATTTTCCCAATTACTAATTTTCTGTGTATTAAGAGTGAAGGAGCATACAGTATATCACGGTTGTCATGTTCCAAGGCTCCTTTGTGGCACAGCAGGAGAGCAGAGGGACAACCCTGGTCTGTGTTCCTCAACTCATTCAAGGAGTGATAATTTTAAGAATTCAGTTTCACTCTAGTCAGAAAATACAGAGAGGGTAAGATTTACAATGAGTTAGGCTCAATGGTACTGCCACTCAATCAATAAAATCTTCTCTTTTTTTATTTTATTTATTTTTATTTTTATTTTTTTTATTTCTGCCATTAGATCTCCATGTGAGAAAATATCTGTTAGAGAGATTGCTGGCATGAAAGTAAAACTCCTCAAAGTAACTATGACTTATTCACATCTTAAATAAGACAGATTTAGAAGATGGCAATGATTCATGTCAGTAATAAACATCAGGTGACACTTGCTTTTTTTTTTTTTTTTTAATCTCTGGATTGAAATGAAGTTTTTGAAAAGTCATAAAGGCTGGAAAATGATTATGAAACTTACATACATCTTGAGAATAGTATCCTTCTACCAAGGTTGTGTTGCAATGTTGAAACCAAACACTGACATCTTGTGGTTATACGATGACATACACTTTTAGTGGAAGAATTGTAATGTCGACCCTTTGTGTCTAAACAGAGGTACATAAATTATCATATACTAAAGCAGCTCTGGGTTAGGATTCCTAAAATATTACCAATATTCCTAACATGCTACTGTTACAACTATTAATTTGCATCAAGCACTAATAAGTATTATTTTTACTGAGGTGTGTGATAAATGGTTTTGCAGTGAAATAAAAATCACAAATTATTCTTGAATTATAATTTTCATGTGTGCAGTTTTAATAAAGGGTTGTTATTATAATATATGTTGTTATTAGAATAAGATAATGATATATATAATATAACAGAAATGCCTATACTAACATGAATTCGTTTTCTAACTTCACCATTGTGACATCCCATGTCGACCAAATGAAGAGGTCATTTTGTGGGTCATCCATGTGTGTACAGTATTTCCCAACATCCGTAAAGTCTTAATGTCGAATGCTTTGTTACTAACATTAATACACTACTCTTTATTGACAACTTTTACACAATTACGGCATCAATTTGTTCCAATTGATCCCTGGCAAATGAAGTAATGATGAGCTAAATATTGAATCTTTGAAGCATTTATTTCTGAAAATCAACATGAGAAAGACCACTCATGACTGCTAACAAGCTTTCTTCCAACTCGACTTCTAGCTGTGTTTCTCAGCATGAAGAAAGCTACAGAACAAATCAAAGAGGATAACTTACAGAGCCCTGTGGGAGACCACGATAACAACTCTCACTTTTTCAAATCTGTCAGTTTGCAAGCCCTAGACACTGGAAAAAAATCTATTCCACAGACAGACTGAAGCGTAATATGTGAGGATGTGAACCATGCGGAGTTTAAAGCTAAGAAAATGATGAAAAGCCAACAGTGTAGTAGTTTACAAGTGCTTTAGGACCTTGGATCATCCTCTACCACCCTATAATACAACAAACATCATTTAAAGCATGATTTACATAATTTCAAGTCCAGACTGATTGTTAGAGAAACACTAATTGAAAATGAAGATAACTTGCTTGTGTTGATATTTTTCTGTCTCTTACTGTGATTTACAGTGTTGAGGCCTACAGAGCTGTGCTTTGATCCTGTGGACCGGGGAACATGTCAGGGTTCAGAGAAGAGGTTTGCATACAACCCCATGACCAAGAGATGCCAGTCGTTTAGCTACAGCGGCTGTGGGGGAAACCGGAACAACTTCACATACCGGAAAGACTGTTTGACCAAGTGCATGAAAAGAAGAAGAAAGGGTATGATTTCCCAGAAATAATTTCCAAAATGCAGGTTATCATTTTAGGAATTGAAAAATAAAGAAAGTATGTGTAATTCTGTTGCTGTGTTCTGTTTCAGTTCATGGGCAGATGATCCGAATAAGGAAGAAAAACCTAGACAACATTCTTAATCGCTCCATCTAAAAAAAACGCATTAGATCTGTGGATCCTCCTGTATTTATGTCCATATTTTATGTTTGGCTTTACTCATACTGGCTTTACTCTGTTGTTTTCTAGTGCTATGGTACGTGTATAAAATCAATTATTATAGTGTACCTGAATTAGCTTTGTAGTGGCTGAGTTCAATTGCCGTGATTATCCACATTATTTCAATATATCTCAATGACAACAAACACATTTTGTTTTGCTGATGTCTAATATAGCAGCTCTCTACACTGATGCTCTGAGTTGTAATGCTTTTGTATAAACAATATCATTTTAATTTTTTTATAATCATAGTGATAAAAATATTTTAATTGTAACTTTTTATGGGAAACACCAAAGTCTAGCAAGGTTTCTGTTCAGTAAAACGAAATGTTCTGTTCTATATGTCTGTACTTTAACTGATGCTTTTCTACGATGGTTTTGGTCTAGCTCCATGGTTGTAAATCAATGTGAACAACAGCATTAGCAGATTAAACTGGTGGACAATCTTTATTCTAGGATCAACAGCAACAATATATAGAATCTTCTCTAGCGAACACATTAATCAACATGACCTCACAGTTATAAATCAACATGAACAAGGTAATGAATGCTATATTTTTATAACATTAAACATTAACACTTTTTTTCTCCTTTTAATCTGTTTTATGCAGTTTTGTAAATCACTATTGTAGTCCTGCTGGTGTGACACTGAGAGACAGAAGGAGGCAGTGTTGTGTAAAGAAAGATTTGAAAGAGGTTGCCAGCACTGGTCTCTCGTGGCTGCACAGTGTTCACCTTACTGTCTTGTTTTATAACCACAGCTGTAATGTAGCGGACTGTAAGAGTTTATAATAATAAAGTTCAGCAGTCGTCTTCTCTTTTGTCTGGTTTTATCTGTTTTATTTCCCATCAGTCTTTTTGTGTGCAAGTTTTTTTCACAGTAAAACGCAGATAACAAAGATCTCTTCCACAGGCCTTGGAAATTAAAGCATTTTCATCTCTTAATGATCACAAAAAACTGATCATCAATACTTTAAAAAGACCCCACACTGGACTGAACCCCATCACCATCCATGGTAAGTCAGTAGAGAAGGTGAGCACCTTAAAATACCTTGGACTCATTATAAGAATGACTCATTTTTGATCAGCACACCACTTCTATCTATTAACAATCCCAGCCAAGACCCCGTGTCATCTGCAAACACAGTGCACTGTCTGTTCTAGCTTTTTCACCATGTTGATCATCACTAGCAAACATCATATCACACACACCACCTCTAAAATCATTACACTGGGGAACACATTTTTTTGTTGAGTTAGGTCTGACAGCTGTTTTTAACAAATTTTTGGGTGCGGAATCCAAAACTGATCTCAGTTTTTCTCTATCACATCAAGTTTTTGCACTATAGGATCCCTGTTTTCTTAAAAAATATGAAAAATACTGTACTTAACAGATATGTGCTTGTTTTCACTAAACAAAAGTAACAGTCTGTGCAATGATCTTTTTGCTCTCGCCAAACCATGGGGATACCAAATGCCAACTTTTCACGTGTTCCTTTGGTCCACATCCGTAAACTCTCGACACACTGCTTGCACACTTTGTGAGGGGCCCATGGCTTGTCTTGATCACCGAGTTTTACTTTAAAATATGCAAAATATGCTTGTTTGACAAATGCACTGATGTTTGCCCTCTGACTTGGAATGGTGAAACTACCACAAATACAGCAAAAGGAGTCAGGGTTGTTTAGGCATTTACAAGAAGTAGCAGGAGCAGACATGATCTGGAACAAAGGAAATATATACCTATGTAAATAAAACACTAAGATGGAATAGTTACAAGCTTTGAAAACTACAAAAACAGCATAAAACCAAATAGAACTTACAACGGTATGCCCATGGTTACAAGGTTAAGAGAAAAGCCAGCACAAATCCTCTTAATTCTACTATGCTAGCTTTCTGTTTGCAGATATTGATAGTACTGACCTATTGGGAGCTGCACACACCTCTCACCGCACTGTCTCAATTGTGACTGCACAAACAAGTTGCCACGTAGCTGTAGATGAGTCCAACCGCTAATCAGTGGAATTTTGCTTATCTGGAGGGTAAGCTGTGGAGAAAAAACTTGACGTGCTAGAAAAAAACTGACTGAAATTTTGGAATCAGCATGCCAATTTTAGTTTTAATCAGCATAAAAATCTAACTCAACAGATTTTTTTTTTTTTTTTTCAAATAGTTTTTTTTCTAGGAATTTGACAAAAACTCCAGTTCCTCAAATGACCACTTGGGGCTGGTCCCAAAATGATTCAGTCTCCATAAGCCCCCATATTAACATGTCCAACTTCACAGCATTAACATGTTTCCAGCCTGGTACAAAAAATCTATAGCTAATTTCTATATACATTGAATTTCTATTCAACACACCTGTTGAAATTATATTAAGGTTTAAAGTTATGCATAATTAACAGCGTGGCCGCTTTGACTGACAGGGTGGTGCTGCTACAGGTGGCTTGTTTGAGCAAACAGGCATCATTCATCCCACCTCAGCTCTACCCACACGTCTTGCCCATTTTTAGATCAAGTAAAGCTGGTGGAGGCAGGATTGCCAAAATGGTGGCTGCCAGTGCCACCACACTCTGAGCTTCACAATGGCCCTTCAGAAACCTGTGGGTGATGTCACAGACACTATGTCCATGTTTCATACAGTCTATCGTTTTAGCACATTCTACAATCAACACTATATGAGGAGTTTATTTGCAAAACTGCACGAAAAAAAAAGAGCATGATTGAAAATTAAAGAATAACAGTATATATAAGCAAAACAACCCTACAGTTGATTGATATTTTATAAGATGATTCCAGTATTTTTTGAGACTAGGTGCATTGAAATTTGACTTTCAATAAACTAAGTAAAATATTCTGTATTTCCACATTAATTTATGGCAGTATGGGGAAAACTCTTCAATAGCATTGAGATATTTGTGTCAGCAGTTATGAAACAGTGAACTTAAAGCTGCACTAGTCAATATTTTTCTTAAAAATGGCAATGACAATGAGAAAGCTGTCCCTCATAGTGAGAAACCCACAAAGAATTATCACCGGACTCTGCGGTTCCCCTCGGCTCTACTGAGTATTCAACCTGTAAAAGGGGTTGAGGAGAACCTCCAGCATGACCTGTTTTTTTTTTAACCTGTTATTATTTTATTCTAGCTCTATTCTAGCCTTGCCTTTCTTCATCACCTGTTACAGGACTAATAATGTGGGCCAGCTGTTAAAAGTCTGATAAAAAGATGATAAAACAGTAAACCCTCTGAAGTGACCCCTACCAGCTGTGCAGCAGGCTGTTGGTGTTGGACAGTGTTGAGGGGACAAAAAAGTGAATTTGACTGCATGAACCACATTTGAACAACACAAACTGTGCTTTCAACTGTATCAGAGTGTGGGAGTTTAGTGGCAAACCATCCTTGCACTGTGAATAACTCGCCACAGCTCCAAGGTCCTCAGCTGTGGGCTACAGAGTGATGATGTAACAGGAAGTAGTGGGTTGCCTTCCAACGTCAACCTGACAGCCGCTTCGGCTGCGCTCATTGAGAGCCGGAGATCCGTTGTGCCTGGTGCTCTGCGCTCAAAGCCGAAGACAGAAGACACTTCTCGGGATTGCCTTGAACTGTGTCTTCCAGTTCAAACCGCTGCGCTGCTGTTTGGATTTTATCTCTGGTAGGACGCCGCCGGAACCGAATGTGAATTGTGCGGGATGCGCTGTCTTACTTCCATGTTTTTTTGTGTGCAATTGCTGTGCAATTTGAACTGCAGTCATGTCGAATAGAATGAATGTAGACTTGACAATTTATTTTGTTCATCGTTGTGTGTTTATCGAGGTCATTTCAACTGTTTCTGCATTGGATTAGAGTCGAGGCGTGTTGCACTAACAGAATGCTGTCCTCAATCCATTAGAAACGCCGGAACACCAGTATGAGCATCCGTAACTGAGTCCAGTTAATCTGCATTGCCCTTCTGTCAAGAGCTGGATGTGAAAAATAAGGACAGAGTGTTGTGAAATAGCAGACTTTTTGTGGGTTTTGGACACCATTGGGCCACCCGAGCGCGTCGTGCTTGAACATAAATATGTAATACTTCTCATGAGATATTCGGACTCATCCTTATCAGCTGTTCGGGGCTTTTAATCACGGTTTATTAGACTGTTCATCGAGGGATGGACTGAGAGTTTACTCAGCTGTAGCCTACAGTATATCCATGTTTCACGTTAATGCGTAAATCCCTTTTAGATTAAATCAAATTACGCAGCGTTTTCTGGACGATTGTTGATATGCAAACTCCAAAGATCAAATCCAACATCGGCATGCATGCATTGCTGACTCTGACAACACGGCCACGGATGGTGCTCATATACAATCCACCGTGCGTCCATTCTGTAGATTAAATCACCATCATTAAAGCGCATAAAGGGATGAAATACACGCAGCAACAGCGGGCTAATTCAGCTCCATTCAGCGCTGAGGGTTTGATGTAAGCGGTGGTCACTGGTTGCTAAATCATCTGCATGGTTACATAAGCGGCACATTTGGACATGCTGGAAGTTTGTGGGCTGGAGAGTAAAAAACGAGAAAGAATGAAGATGGTGAATGATGGTGATGATGATGATGGTGGTGGTGGTGATGATGATGCGTGGGAGGAGGATGTGACGGTGGTCACCATTGGCAGAGAATACTGTGCTGAAGAATGATGCACTGAAGACATCTTAAGGGAGGTGGTAAAGCAAAGCAGACTGGTTACTCCACTGCCAAGTTTGTGGACCTTTCCTTGTCAACACGTCAAATTTAATGTAATTCTGTTGGAGATTTGTCATAGGTTTTGCAATTATGAAGTCTTCCCACATAGTCTATTATCTACAATTTAATGTAGCCCTGTCATATTGATGAATGGCAAAACACAGCAATTATCAAGAATCAAATTTATTGTGTCAACAGGTTCTTTATTTCTATGCTGCAGTGCCTTTAACTATGTTCTGAATTATTTCACATAAAAACCAACAAGAGATAACAAAACACATCGTCAGTTCCAATATGTGTCCTTGCAACAGTTTCGGTTTTAGTTTTTCTCTCTTATTTGAAGCTTGAAGATGTAAAATTATCCAGCAATTACCAAAAAAGAAATAGATGTTAGAAGAGAGTTTTGTCTTCTTTCCTACTCATTGCTGGACCCATGAGATCTTTCTCACTCATGGAGGTAGCGACCACTAGGTTAGGAACCAATATCGTACTGTATATCTCTGTGCAGTATGAATGTCATGCCATTTCATTGACTCAAAATGTTTCGAATCATTTAATACATCTTCCAATTTATTACATTTGATAAGTTGTCACAAATGTTCAAAAATACCAGTCAAACTGTGTTTTTGCTTCACTCTCCATGCGTGTCAGCTAGCAGGACACTTTGGACTGTGAATGTGTCAAAGCTGCCAGTTGGCAGCGCTGTCAGGTGAGTCTTTGAGGGACTTCCAGTAAATACACAAGCTGATTGTGCAGTGGAAAATGTCATGCAACCCATCAGATTCAACCCCCAAACTCTCATGCTGACTGTTTACTGCCTGTGTCCAGAAAACGGCTATTAAATGTGGACAAGACAAAGATCTTGGCAGCATAGCTACTGAAGCCCTTGCAGTCTCCATGGTATGGTGGATCTATTCCTAAAACAATGGCATTTAAAAGGTTGTGCCAGTGGAATCTCATTCACACTGTAGCTCACTGTCATACAGTAGCTCTGTGGTGCATTGGGGGTTGAATTTACTTCACTGCTTGGCAGTCGAGCGGCATGGGGGGGAATTTTTTCTGCCCTCCATTTCGGAGCAGGCTGTGGTTACACTGTATGGCAATTTGCAGTGATTATACGTGTGTTTAACTGATCCACCATCCTACAAACACTTCTGGCAACCAACTACTGTATGATGAGTGCAAAGACCGCCCGATTGACAATCACATGTACAAATTAATGACGATTCTCATGAAACTTCACTCCTCATAAATCAGCAAGCACAGTGAGCCTCAGCAGCCTGCTTCTTACTGATTCACCTCCTATGTTCTATGGCCTGTAAGAGCGTTCGCGTGGGATGCGAATGCTATTTTCATATTCTTCCAGCATATCTTACCGTCCTTCAAACTCATTCAACTTGAACCTTCATTGTGTTTCAGGTCAGATCAAATCAGTAACCCAAGTACACACTATATGTTTTTTCCTGTCTGCTTACCCCAGGCTGAAGTTATCGTATTACACAAAAGCACAGTGATGCACATATGCAACAGTGTCAAAGCGCTCCCCTCAGGTTCTGGATTCAGTTTCGGGGACGTGAGACCTTTTGAGGTATTTTTTTTCCGCTCATACATTATGGAGGGTCATTTTTCTTTTCCCCTCAAGTTTAATTTCAACCCACAAGGTGCTTGATGAGACCTGTCATGCTCTTCAGAAGCAGCATCTGGAGAGCTTTGTCTGTGTGCAGTGGCTGGCTGGCTGGCTGGCTGGTGTGAGCTGCAGATAGAGGACAATGAAAAGAGGCTGTTCTAGGCTGTTTCTAAGGGTGTTCCATGTTTGTGTGAGCTAAACAAACCGTCAGTGACACAGGCTTCCTGATTTAGTGTGTGGGAGGGGGCTTCTGGCATATAGAATAGAGGAAACGGTCCCTGGGAAGCTGTGTGTGTCTGTCTGTCATCCAAAGGTGAACCTGCAGTAACTCTTTTTCATTCTTGTAAGACAATTACATTGTAACATTCAAAACGCGATTGAATGGCTCCAGTCAGTATGCACTGCTTTCGATTCCTCTATTAAACTTACTGTACTGTGAAAATGTGATTTATTATTGCTGTAAGCTGAAACACCATCACGTTATTGCAGTCAATTGATTTCCAATGTTAATAACAAATTACTTCAAATTACTTTGAAAATCACAGTAAGTTATTGTTCATACTTATTATCATTATCGCAGCTTCCAGGTCACACTGTGTTAGTTTAGTTTAACCAAAAACCACTAGCAGAACGTCCATCCATCCATTTCCTTCTGTTTATCCGGGGTTGGATCGCGGTGGCATACGATTTAGCAGGGCGTTCAAGGTGTCCCTCTCCTCAGCAGTGCTTTACAGTTCCTCCTGGGGGATCTCAAGGCATTCCCAGGCCAGATGGCCAATCCCTCCAGCGAGTTCTGGGTCTGCCCCGGGGTCTCCTGCCAGTTGGATGTGCACGGAGCATCTCAGACAGAGCAGCGGCTCTACTCCAAGCTCCTTCCGGATATCCAAACTCCTCACCCTATCTCTAAGCTGAGCCCAGCAACCCTATGGAGGAAACTCATTTCAGGTGCTATTGTACATTGGCATTGGTGGTTGTTATCAACATTTTTTCCAGTTTAGATTTTTCCATACCTCTTATACAGTATTTCTGACGTGAGATCTGCATACTGTATTTTCATAGTAACGCATTTTAGCAGTTAAATGTTTTTGTCACACAAGTCCAGGACACACAGAGAAACTTGAGCCTGTTTAGTAATGACATGAATAGCTCCCTTGGAGGTCAAGTCTAGGGCCCAGAGCAAGCACATGGAGGATATTCCTTGGGGCTGTTTTAAGAGTGAATTTTGACCGAGCTCCAGGGTTATTTTTGTTTTCGCAATACCTTTAGGGAAGCACTCAGAATGTGCACTGTTTATGTGGACACACTGCTAGAAGAAATGTAATCAGACTGTGAGAAAGAGTTTTTAAATCCTTACCCTAACGTTTGCAATGAACATTTTTAACAGCTTTTTAGTAGATGACTATAGCTCCCTAACTATCTGACTGCTCTCCCATGTTGTTGTTTTTTGTCTTTGTTCAGTGACTGTATCAAAGTATGTCACAGATCTTACCTTGGGAATTTAAATTCCTTTTACTGACACAGAATGTGAGTGTGGCATGGAATTTGGAAACACTTGGATGGATAGAATGACACTGAACATAAGGTGGATTAGTGCATGATGCTTAACTAAAGATCCCGAAGGGCATATTTCTGGTGTTTCTGTGAACAGAAGAAATGAAGTATCATTGGTCCAAAATCCACTGATATAAAGAACCATTTCACTCTCCCCAGATAAAATCTGAAAGAACATGTAAACAGCCATTTTAAACTCCCTGGCCAGTTTTTGCCTGATAATCTCCTTCCGGCTGTATGCCAGTCTAATGACTACTGATCGCTTCAACAAACACAGCCATGAAACTAAATCTGTGAACAGCAAAAACCAGTTAGGAAGCATATGTATCGCACAAAAAAGAACAAACCCCCCCATTGAGAAAGCTTAAGCTATTGTGTGAAGCTCTCAGCTTGTCAGTGCACATAATGCACTTGACAATGAAAATGGAGTGACCTACAGGGTTCCATGTAGTGGAAAGAATTGGTGGAATTAACTACACTTTTCCACCAGACTGTACTGTATGCCTCGCGGGTCAAACAGCGAGCACATACTTAGCAGGTTAGGTTATTTTAAAAAAGCCTAGAAGCCCTAAAGCTGCATCAAAACATTTACATTAACACCAAGGTGAATTGCTAGCAGCTATTCAGGTGCAATGTACAGACGAGCCTGGTTTATTTTTAACCAGTGTATATTTATCTAGGTATTTGTACTATTTTTTCCTTTGCGTAGACTAGAGGCTTATGGAATAGGATCCGTTCTCTATGGTAAGACCTTTAGTACTCTTAACCTCCCAAGTAACTTGAGACAACCATGGTGTTTGTGTTGTTTAAATAATGATGCCATGGTATTGACACTAATGCAATTTTAGATTCAGTGTTGTCCTTTCAGCAATAGCCTGTCTGTTGTCAAACGGCAGCATTTTCATCAGTGTTTAATATTTTCTTTTAGACGTTTATAATATGTACTTACATCCAAAAGACAATTAGCATTAAGAATGATAACAGGGTAAAACAGCTATCTTGGCTCTGTCCGAACACAATCGAGGTCAGAACCAGGCAGTGGTGAAATAATTACTATCCTTTACTTAAAGAACTAATGTGTAGGATTTAGTGGCATCAAGCAGTGAAGTTTCTGATTGCAATCACTTCACCTCATCCTACCCTTCCTAGCAGAAAGGGGAAACTACAGTGGTGAAAGGCCCTCTTTAAAGCCAGTATTAAGTTTGTCTGTTCTGGGCTACTGTAGAAACATGGTGGTTCAACATGGCCGCTTTGGTGGAAGAGGACCCGCTCCCTCTCTAAATATAAATGGCTTATTTTAAGGTAACAGAGACATAACAATTCTTATTTTCAGGTTATTATACACTAAAGAAAGCATTGTTATGCATGTTTTATTATATTTCTGCCATATGATGTAAGTAGAGCTCCCTAAATCCAACACACCTGACCTTTAAGTACAAAACCCACAATGTAAAATACTCTGTTCTACACTCCACACAAAAGGTTGGGGGCCATTGGGTTAATCTTTAACGTTTAAGGTGTATTTTATGAGCTCTAAGCTAGGCAAACTGGCCGTTGGCTCCAGCTACATTTACATGTGTGTTTTGAGTGGTGTCAATTGTCTCATTTTAACTCTCTGCAAGAAAGGGAATAAGTGTTTTTTTCACTAAATGTCAAATTATAGAGAGAATGGAGAAAAACAGAGTTTATGAACTCATTATTTAGCTTCACAGGGCTCTTTTTGATTAGCATTTTGGATGATGGAACAATCATCAAGCAGCAGGTGTTAATTTATTCTGTGCTCAGTTTTAAGGACATAGTTTTGTGATGTTAAGCAGTCAGTGCATCTGTCTCCAGCAGTGGGCTGTGACTGGTGCCCACTGCTCCTCTTTGATAATGCTGCTGTGTTTGGCTGTTTTTCAGACTGTTCCACTCAGTACATGAAATTGCTTTGTGACTCATGTACGTACTGTAGAGTCCAGGCACTGAATATTTGGCATCATTTTGGGAATTTGTTTGCTGCTTCATAATGTTTTCAAAACTCGCATTAAACTGCCAGACCTTTTTTAAAGCTGACACATACTTGACATTGAGTGCAGTATGACTTACCTGTGTTATTGCCTTTTTATGGATGCTTGATGTTTGCAGTTCCATTTTATTTTTGCTTATCTTGTACAAAATGTATGTGGTAATAAGGATGTGAAACCATATCCTGTAGGACATACATGAAACTTTGTACTTCTTGAATTTTACTGAAAAGCAACAACGTCATTTTGAGCACCCATTTCCTCTCTGAAGGGTTTTCAGATGTTTTGACTGATTTCAAAGCATATTTTTTCTCACAAAGTTTTGCTCAGTTGCTGCCAAACCTGGCAGGAATTCTTCATGGACTAAGCTCTCACTAGAAAATATTTCCAAAATATTTTAAACTTATTTCTTTGCTGATATGAATTAGTGAGTGCAAGAGACTTCATAGCAGTTTGGCTGAAACATTAATCAGATACATTAAAACATGTCAATGTGACCAATTGGCGGTAGTCTTAAAGCTGCAATAATCTGTTTTTATACTACTATTTGTCATGTGAATGATGTCGCTTGTAGTGATAAACCCACAGATAATTATCAACAACCTCTGCATTTCCCCCCACTTTGGAAGCATGTTTTAGCATCTTTCAGCTCATTGTTTTGATTTTCTGGCTCTCTGCCTGCTCCTTTTTCAGCTGATAAATCAACTAGCTGGTGAACAAAGTGGAACATTTAGCAGTTAACGAGACATATATATTCTGTTGGAGACCAAAACAGAATCAAAAGGAGAGCGTCTATTTGCTTCGTGAAGCAGACTAATGAAATGCTTGTGTTGCTTTACGCCAGCTGGATGCGGAAATTGGCAGCTGTTCGCTAACACGTTAACCTTAACAGCAGTGTTAAGGAGATTGGTCCTTGTGGAGGTTTTGGTCTTGTCTCGGTCTCAGTCCAAGAATGGACAAGGCCTGTCAAGACCACAACTGTGGGGACATCATTAAACTGCCAGTTCATTGTCTGATTTATTTAATGACTGTGATTGGATGTAAAAGTTCCTACTTCAAATGTAGCCAATAACTTGACATTCATTTGTAATATGATATTTTTTTTACTATTAACAGCTATAACCCTTCACCAACCCCCCCTTTACATGCACTCCAAGAAAGTGAATGTGCTAGAGAGGAGGATAAGCTGTGGCTGTCGGGGATGAGATACCAGCCAAATCTTCTGTAGAAAATGTTGGCTTCCTAAACCAAAACGAGTTCATCTGCAAAACAGTGTCCAAAAGGAAACACACAGCAGTCTGTAAATTCTGCAATGCAACGCTTACTGACACTGCTGGGACCACGCCTCACCCAAAGAGATTTGGCACATATTAGCTACATATTAGTTACCTAAGTAGTCTGTATACTGTGTCTCAGCCTGCCATGGTCTATGGTCTAGGTCTTTACTTAACTTGTTCTTGATCATGACTTGTTTTCAGTGGTCTTGACTACAACACAAGGTACTGTGATAATGTGTCAGTTTTTTAACTAATGCCCTCAAGTTAAAACCAAAGGCAACCACAGTGATAGATGCATATACCGAGTCCAAGGCACAAAGAAAACTGCTGTATTATTCATAATTCAACTTTCGCCAGACAAAACATTGATTCTGCAGTGTAAATTATTTTCTACAATACAGTACCTGCACATAACTAATGACTAAGGTATGCTTAAGGTTAGGAAAAGACTGTATGTACTGTTATATAATGAAGCTCACATTAACGATTGGTTTATAATGTAGGGACACCATTTCCAGTGGATGCACTACATGTCCATGCTACCAACCTACCCTCCACTGTCTGCTTTGCTTTAGAAAGGGCACATTATGTTCTGCACTGATACAGAATGTTGGCATTGGAAGAAGATCTTGTGCGACAGAACCTTTCAATATTCATAAGTCCTCTGGATACTGGGCTGCATCATCTATTCCTTAACTGTACAGCCACAAGGGCTTGAATGACCACCTTGAATGGTTGTATATATTAACATCTGACATCCAGAGTACCAGTGTGAGCCTCTGCTTTCTTATTTCATGAGCTACATTCTCTTCATTTTTCCCATTTCGGCATTATAATTGTAAGTAGAGTCATGTTTTTGCCCTGAGAACGTCGGCATGCTGGCACTGAGGGCATGAGTGGCGATGACATGAATACTTCAGCATCTGGGTTGTTGTCTGCGCTGCGACCACTGGAATACAACCTCCCTCCTGCTATGTTAATGCAAAGAATATTGCGTGCATCAGTCAGGGCGGGTGGATTGAGAGTTGAGGAGGTCTGTTCATGCAACAACGAGGACTCCTCCTCACATCTGTGCGGGATTGTTATTGTTTTCCCTGACATCTGGTGGTGCCCTTGGCAACTTGGAGGCTTGCATGAGGTCTGTTCTCAAGTCCTGGGACTGGTAACATCGGTGGCTGAGATGTTCAAGTTTAATTCTGACATTTTGTCAGTCGCACTGGAGAGATTATCTAAACATACAGCTAACCCTATGGGAAATGTCGACTAGCTATATTTGGTCTTGATTGAGAGAGGAAGCTCTGAGAAGGGCCATGTTTCCACGTCGTTCTTAAAAGCTTCTCCGTCTGTTTCTTGTATTCACATGCCCAACATCTCCTGCAGACAGCAGTTTTTCTTAGAATTTCCTGTTTCATAGACCCTCTTCTATCCCCTCTCTTCAATCATCAGCTCTCATTGTGTTCACAAAATGACAGAAAACAGCAGGAGACCAAGCTTGCTGGGAACTGAACCCATTCCTTCCTCCCTATCCACATCAAGAGCTCTTTGCCAGAATCACTCACTATTTATGTGAACTTAAAGAGTTTATATACAGGTCTCGGTAAAAAAAAAAAATAAGCCAAGTATTGAAGGTTAATATATTGAAGCCACCATCAGAATCAGAGGTTATAAATAGTTTTCTATTTTCTGCATCATATTTTAAAAGCAAACATATGTACAGACAATTCAGCTGGATGCAGGATGCCATCTCGCTCATTAGTTTGTAGTGATGTGCTGCACTACCACCTGCACTCCATCAAACGTTGCTGTTAAGGTAACGTAAACTTGACTGATAAAGACATGGACCTGGGACACGTGTTGCACGTGTTGCATATCAAGCAAAACTGGGCTTATCAGTGTCAAGTAAACACATCATGATAGAAACTATGGTAAGAAAAGAGTGGAATCACAAACTGGGCTTTTGAGAGGTCAGAGGACAGTTGTTCTGTTTCCAGAATAAGGTTGACGATGAATTTCAAAACTAACACAAAGAAATCCACATGATGGGACGCAGCACACATATGCAGCGAATGTTGAAATATCTCAGTGGGAGCATATCACGCTGCCAAAGGGGTGGTGTACATTCTTACATCAGCACATTTTATCCTGTTGATTATAGTTTTCCTCACATCCAAACTTTGTCAAACTTGTCACGTCACATCTTTCAGTTGCTTCATGTTTTAAAGATATATGTTGTGATCATGCTTGGTCTTGGGTAGGTGAAGGTGATCTCCATCATCAACCGATGCTTAAACTTGCCAAGATATATGAGCTATATATATATTTGCTGCCTTTTTAAAATTTCATTTGCCTTGTACTAATGTTGGCTTGTCACTTGGTGAGGTAGCATCTTTGCGGATAAAAGGAACATCATGTAGTTTAGGATAAGGCTATGAGGTCAAATTAACTCCTTAATTATATGTTAGTTTAAACTCATTTATAACTGTTATTTCTTAGAAACAACAGCACCACTTAATTTAAAAAAAAAAAAAAAAATCATTCGATATTTTGACAATGAAGTATGCAGCTGGATCTTAAAGTATGTTCTCATATCTTAACAAAGGAATCCAGAATACTTGTGGAGGTGCAGTCTGCTGTAAATATAGATTCTATATTTATAAGCTTATATAAATCTAATTGTGCTCAGAACATGACCCTGAACCAAAGGTTCCTGGAGTCCCATGTTATCTGAAATCAGATCCAGAAGGCACAACTGTGCAAATTCCCATACCGGGTATGTTTCTGTCTCTTGTTTATACAGCAAGCACAAGATACTTACCCAAGTGACCAGTTTCAAAGACTGATAACAGAATCAAGCAAACATTGCAGTGCAACAGTATAGTATTTATTTTTACTTTCTCACCAGATGCTGCTTGATGCATCAGTGGACATAAAGTATCAGCTGAGATTATCGTAAAAAAAGGGTCACTTTATTTGCCACATGCAGTAAATGTACAATAATCTGTATTGGCAAGTAAAATTAACAACGATGAATGATCAATGATAACAGAGACAAAAACAGCACACAGTTCACATGTTGAATGTGAGTGGTTCTGCTTGCAGGGGCTTCATCAATTGTTGTGGCTTCTCCCCTCACTAGTTAAGCCGGTATCCTGCTATAGACTTGGGCAATAATGATGTTATAGGCCTTCACCAGCCTAATGGACATCCTAATGCCACTGAGCGGAACTTGGAGTGAGGGGCGCCGAACATCCTGTGAGGGCAGAAGGATGTTTACAGCACAGAACAACATCTCTGCAGGGACAGTGGGAGTTAAGTGCAGGCTGAACTCTGGCACTCAGCGTGAAGACAACAGCTGTTATGCATAGGCTGTTTTTCTAGGTACCTTTCTACATGCTGGCGGATGTGATGGGTGACGTCAACTCTTGTGCAAAGTGTACATGACTAACCACTTCTGTAAAACCCTCTGAGGTACTACAGATAATAATGGACCACCCACAGTTCACACTGGTTTGTGGTTGGGTGAAGTTGACCCAAATGGACCAATAATGAAGTGTCGTGCCTCTGTAAAGGCTGCTCTCTTAGCACAGAACTGAAATTAACTAGACTATTCATGGAGTATATGATTTTTTCTTAATTATTTCCAGGGTTTTTGGTCATTAACCTATTAGACTCTTTATCACATTGCTGCTGATATCTGCCTACGTCTGTGTAGTGGTAGGATAAAGAAGTTATGGCTGACATTTTTATTATTTGCTTGTGTCTGTCCATAACTGTTTTAGCTGAGTTTTGATGTGATTATGCAACCTGAGATATTCAAATAGTCCTTGACCTATAAGTATATTTGCAATATATTTCCTGCTAACCTTCTATAAAAAATACATTTATATTCAGAGCGTGCAAAATGTTTGCGAACACATTTGTTAATGGACAGTAGATCAGGGCTAAAAGTCCAGTTATTTTTTTAACATCTGGTAGTCAATGTTGCGATTGACAATTGTTTTCAGTTTGGGGTTCTGCTGCCTCCTAGTGGCCAAAAATATTTAAATGCACCTTTAAGGGAAACATTATGTCCAAGTTAGGCTGCTACAGTAAACCAGTACTGTATGGTTAAGGTAAACTGAGGCATGCAGCTGATTCCTGTACCAGAACAAAATGTTGCTAGTGAACATTATAAATGTATGACAGTCAGAGACAGGCTGGTTGAAGAAAGACAGACTGTATCTAAGTATTTAAGACCCTCTTTAGTTTTTATGGCATGCATTATCCCAAGGTCATCATTTAAAAAAAAACAAAAAAACTGGCCTGATCATGTTCTTCTTTTTTAGCTACAGCATGTTATGGCGCCACTGTCTATCACAGTGATTAATTTATCTTCTATTTCCATCATGAACAAGATATTTATGGTAGATGTGAACCAAAATATCATGCTGGAAATCCCCATGACTAATGAACCATTTAAATGGAAGGGCTCAGGGTTTTTCTTCACTGCCACCTTTAGGCTTAGTTGTATGACCTAAAGAAAGAAGCAAGAACCAAAGAATTTAGAATGAGAACCAAATCACAGTGAGCTATGAGCAACGTAAAAGCAGCTATTGGGAAAGCATTCTGTAGCATCTGTTCTCTGTTGCCATCTGACAAGATGTATCCTGCGTATCAGTCTGCTAATGTATGACACAAAGCCTTTGCCAAGAAACGGCAATGGAACTTGGCAAAGTAGAGTGTTGTGTGTGCATCCATCTGTGTGTATGTGTGTGTGCAATTTTGTGTGTTTGCATGCATGCATGTGTGACAGAGCAGCTGATCGTTTCCTGGCTGTTTCTAATTTGTGCATCACCATAATGTTTTACAATCCCACTTTCAGTAAGCCCCTCCTCCTCCTCCCCGCCTCTCCCCAGTGTAATGCAGATTTAAGTCTGAGCAGACTCAAGGAGGCACTGAGCCAGTCCCCCCCAGTGATAGAGCTACAGGAAGACTCTGGCTGGGTCAAATCTCTTAGTGTTGTACTGACTGATGGCCCTCTGCTTCCTTTTCCTCATCTATTAGTATGCTGTAATAAGTTTGTGTCAGTAAAAATGGTTTGTTTTGGCAACAACACAAAGTTGAAGCAAAGTTGAAGATGAAAGTTGAAGCAAAGTTGAAGCTGCATAATTTGTTGTATTCAAATATGTATAGTTATATGAACATTTTCTGATATATTTTTTTTAATGTAAAAAGGCTGATACAAATATCTATTTGAAGATTCAATGATTCAACATTCCAACATTTTATGGACTGAACATTTTACAGTATTCAGAAAAAAAGCAACTAACTACAAACCAGTAAAAATAACTTTTAAAGGTAAATTCATATGAGGCAATCCTCCTCATGGTTTCAATAAAGGAAGTCATTACTTAATAGACATCTCATGGATCCAGCTAGCTAACATGACTAATGGAGTTCTAGGGAGAAATGGCAAGTAGTTGCAACATTAACACAGGTGGCATGAAGTCAGCTCTTGCACTTACTGAGAAATGACTAATCTGTGCCATTGACAACGTTATAGCAAGTATGGAATGGAAGAAGTGCAGAAACTCATTTGATTCCTGTAGTTTATACAGGCAAAACTTTACCCATAATAAACTGTGTCAATACAAGTTTAATATATTAGTCATGCAGGATAATAACAAGAGACTTTTGTTCATGATTTTTGTCCTTGAAAATTAGCATAACAAAAGTGGTAACACCAACGGCATAATTTCCCACACCTAAAGATAGGTCAAAGTGAACAATATAGAACTGATCATAGAGCCTGGCAAATGTTCATACTATTCATAAATACAAAGAAACAATGTGGGTTGATTTGTCTTAAAAGAAGCATTCAAAGCTATCCACCACTTAAAAGTTCTTACCAGATCGCTAGAGGCAAATTTGAGCCAATTCTGTATTCTGAGCTGAAGGCAAGGTTTCTTTCTTGAGATACTGAACATCCACCCACAATCGTCATACTTTTCATTCATTCTTGCAGTTTATGGTACAAAAAACAGTTCTCCATGTTGATCTCCTCGTATACTCTGAGCTACTCTCATTTGTTTTCTAAGCCTTGTGCAGAAATCCAGCAATAACCATCTGTAGATATGTGAGAATGAAATCCTGGACTGTCTTTTTTTTTGGGTGTAAAATGGTAAATAAATTAAAATTATAAGCCATAAAAAACAACCTACTTACGTTACTTACTAAACATGATACTGGTCAGTAAATCAATATGTGTTTCCAAAGTTAAATGCCATGTAATTTGTGGTTCCGAGCCCCTTAAATGCATTTTACTATTGTCCTGTTGTGGTGTTGGTTTAGATGTTCTACTCTGCCAAATTTAATTAATATGTTGAGAAGAGATGTTGTTGAGATGTTGCAAATACAAGTGATGACCTACTTCCTTTGGGGTATGAAATACGTTATTAAATTTCCCTTCTGAATAGGATGCAATCCACTCCTGAATGCCATGTACACACATGTGTGTCATCCTGGGTTCAGCTTCTCTCTCTTACTCATCCTTCCTGTCTGGTTTTGTTCCTCAGCTGGTACAAATAAAAATTCTTGTTGCATAGTTTCACACTATAAGTAATGCTACAAGAACACAGCCTTGTGATTCGGATCAGGTATTCTGACAATGCCAACAACCTGTTTCTGGTTACCTTAAATGCCAGAATAGAACTCTTGACTCGTGCTGTGGTACATTTATGGCAAAAACAAAACAAATAAAAAAGCAGGAAACTTATTTAAAGACATTACAGAGCACCTAGACAGAAAGCCACAACTATGGTCTTCAAACACAACCCAAAAGATGCCGATAAGTGGTGCACAGAGCCTCCGGAAAAAGAACTGCTGCAGTTGCAGACCTGTAACTCTTAGATATCTGAACACCAGCTGTAGCAGGCATGCTTAAACTACCTAGAGCTACCAGAGTATTAGTACACACAGCGTTTTGTAGATTTGTACAACCTGGGGCTATGTGTTTCCATTTGAATTTTGACTCATCTGCTATGAAGCAGCAGTGACATGAAATCCCAGTGGCCTGCAGCTTTGCTGCAAACAAAATTCACGGATTCTGGTGTGATGAGACACCAGCATCGACTTTAAAAATGAAATGTGTAACACATCCGCTAACCGATTTAATACTGCTGTCACATTGGTTTTAAGTCTCAGCTGTGCTTGCATGACCTTTGCCAGGGAATGGGAACTTTCTTAGGTTTATGGGGTTTTGTTGAGCTGATTCCAACTGCACATGTGGTCAGCTGTGTTGTTCTTGGATCTCCAAGACAAAATACTAGCATTGTGGGTACATTTAACTCAGTGATAACAAACTATATTTCCTGTAAAGAGGAAGACACACATAGAGTCGGAAATTATGACAGACCCATATAGCAGCTTCTGGTTATAGTTGCCTTTTCCCTTATAGTGGCATAGTCTTTTCTATCTTGGTATATTCCAGGTCTTGCCTATAACTATAGCCTACCCAGCAGTCAGTGTGCTATCCACTGCATGTGCTCAGTTTGTGTGACTGAGATATACGGGTTTCTTTTTCAGGCAGCGGTTATTGATGTTAGGCACTTGTCAGTTTATCTGATCAAAAGATTTGTATATGTTTATGTGTGCTTTCAGTAATCTCACAATCTGTTCCCATCTTAATGGACTGTGATGGCAAATCCAGCAGCAATATTTCAGTGGAACAAAACATTTATTAACAGTGGGTGAGATAAGAAGTGATGTGAAGTGGCCTATATGAGTGTATTTTGTTTCATTTTTATGAGGTCTTAATTGTTATTTCTCCATTCCAGATCTGCAGCTGGTAAATCATCAACCTGCTTTAACATGGCCAAAAAGAAGATGGATAGCATTGGACAGAGTGGGATGGTGGCACTCATACTGCTGTGTAATCTAACAAAGGTACGGCAGTCTGCATGCAGTCAAACCAGCAAAAACTAAAAATAAAGACAGGTGAAGTATTAGTTTGCATGTGTGAAGAAATCAGATCGATCTGGACTTGCTAGTAAAAACAGATTACAGGTTTGTTTTCATCAGAACATTTGGATTTATAATCCAGTGAAAGGAAGGAAAGGCTCTGCAGTAAAAGAGCACAAGATCTGCACATGTACCTGCATTTTAGAAATAGTTTACTCTTCAGCTGTGTCTTCACCTCTCTAGACTTACTTATGTCAGTGTCAGTTGTTTACAATGTCAATGTTTGAGATTTTTCAGATGATTGAAAGCCTCTACAGATTGGTATCTGCCGTGTAATAAATAAACTGGGCATATCTTGTTGGCGGTATTTCTGCATAGATGTCATATTTTCCATGGAGTGCAAATTGACTTAATGGAAGCTTGTGTATGTTAGACTCCCTTTCCTGGCGTTCTAAGTAGGCTGGATAATGACTGTCTTACTTTAATACTTCCCCATAGTCAGAGTACACTGCCAAAATTGCGTCCAGACACATGCTTGCACGCAGATGCTTTCTCTTAGATGAAGTTGAGTGTTTGCTCCAAAAAACTGAATTTTGTCCATGCTTATTTGTAAATAAATTTGTTTAATCCGGAATGCCAGAGAGTGGGGACCATTTCTGAATATTATCTTATGAATCTTCCGTCAAAGCTTACTAATTAGCGAGAGACATTAGGAATTCTGATTTTAGTTATTATCGAAGTTGAAGTTATTGAAGTTATTACATTATGGCCATAGACTCCAAAATAACGTTCTCTGCTTCATTTGACTGTTCAGTAGTGTTCATTCCTAATGTACCATACTTTGTGTAAGAACTTCTTTGGACAAATCAAGAACTGAATCCACCTTTTCTCTCCTTTCTTGCAGATTTTTGTGAAGGCAAGCCTGGAGGTCAATGAAACCCAGCAGCAGCATCCAAACAATGTCTACCATGAAATGGGAGTCACCAGGAACAAGATAGTTACAGCACAGTTTGAGTGCTATCAAAAGATAATGAAGGACATCCCCCAAAGCAGAGAAGGTAGCTTGTTCTGTTTCACATTTCTGAAATTCAAAACTGTCTAGGTTAAATGGCAGCAAGAAGTAACTGGAATACACTGCTGACATGTAATTCTGGGCTTCAATGTCTAGAGGACATCCAGTTCCACTGGATAATTTAATTGTTGTAATGCCTCAGTGTTAAATAAATAGTTTATAGTGTCATTTATTAATACATGATACATACTAAAATATACATAATACAAAATTCTAACTCCTAACCTAATTTCTGTTGTTTTAGAGCCTATGTGTAATCGCACTTGGGATGGCTGGCTGTGTTGGGATGACACCAGGTCAGGTGTTGTCTCAGAGCAGCACTGCCCGGACTACTTCCAGGATTTTGATCCTTCAGGTAAGATCTGTGGCTTATGGTAGCTCTAAAGGTGCATTTGCACCAAGCATGTTTGGTTTTTCCTTTTAAGTGGCACGAACAGCAATTTAGTATTGCACTTCCACAAAGTTGAGAGGCTTTATAGAGACAGATCAGTGAAATAATGGTCACAATTGGAGCAGCAGAAGCCGAGATATTCTGACTTACTTTGGATCTTACACTGACTATAATACATTTACATGTACATTTACATTTAGCAGACACTTTTATCTAAAGCTACTTACAGAGAAGGGAACAATCAAGGTATAGTGCGATAAGAAGCGTTAGTGCAGCAATAAGTGCTTGTGACAGTAATACAACTTGATAGCATCTTTGATTGGACAATACCAGCTTGGTAAACCCCACATGTTTCAGTGCGTAAAATTGGTGTACTGTCCCTTTAATCTCTTAAACTATGTTAGGAAGCTGAGGCTGTTTTAAAGCTAAAGTTACTGGTATTAAAATATATCATAATGTGCTAAACCTATCCAGCCTTCCCCTCCTAAAGGTCTACTTTAATGCTGCATGAAACCTTTTTCGGTTTATGATGCAGTCTTTTATGGGGATTTGTTAAATGTGTTGTATTTGTGTATATATATGCATGAATATGTAAATAGTAAATTCATTTTAATTGCTGGAAGATTCTGAGCCAAAACTTCAGTAGAGCACATCCTTCAACAGGATATGCAGATTCGGTTAATTAAATTCAGTCCCTCTAATTACTGCTCTCAGCTGTTTCATGAGAATTAATGTGTTTGTTTGTTTCATGGGGTTTCAGAACATGATTTCATGATTTTTATGGAGCTACAGGGGACAACTGTTGAATCTCGCTCAAAGGGAAACTACTTTATTTTCATTAGCACTCTGCCTTTTGATTTTATGTTTTACTTACTTTGCCCCTAGTTTTTCCAGCTACGTCACTGCATATAAAAAATACCAAGAAATATTCTGTAAGATTCAGTCTACAGGATGGAAATATTCATGAAAAAAAAACAAAAAAAAAAACATGTATCTATCATTTTACCTGCAGAAATGGTTACAAAGATTTGCACCGAGAGTGGTCATTGGTTCCTGCATCCGGAGAGCAACCGGACATGGACCAACTACACCCGCTGCAATGAACACACCAATGAAGGCAGAGTGGTAGGTATTATAAACAGGCCTTAAATGCATATAGAATATAAACTGGGTCATGGCTAGCACTGACCTTTTAATAGATCTCTGGGCAGTTACTATATTTGCAGTGAGGAGAGAATAGTAAGCAGTCACTAATGTAGTGCAATGTAATGCAGTAGTTTTTTTTATTATACATACTGTGTATTTAACTAAATTACATTATTCTACACACACAAAAAATCTGTAGTTTGTCTGAGAGAGGCCCAAAAAAACTCTGCCCTTTCTTCTAACCCTCTCTAACTGGTCACGGCAGATGGCCGCCCACCATGAGCCGGCTTCTGCTCGAGGTTTCTGCTTCTTAAAAGGACGTTTTTCCTTGCGACTATCACCATAGTGCTTGCTCATGGTAGGAATTGTTGAGTCTCTGCTCTATATGGAAAATGTATATTTTAGCACTACATAGATGAAATTTAATTCAACATAGAGCAGGTCAAGTCCATTTTGTTTATAATATTATTTACAGGGACCCAACAGTTGCCACCATGAGCAGTTACGTCTGAAGGCGACAGTTAAGTCTGAAGGCAGTGCTAGTAGAAAGGTCATGGTAATAAAACATTTGAATTCATCATCTGAAGATTGTAATTATTACCACAGCAAATGGGAATCTGGCCATTGTAATATAAACTGTATCTTTGTGTGGACCAATGTTGATCAGCGGGAAATGTTGGTGGTATGCCACTAAATGAAAGCTGAAGGGTCACAAGTATCATTATAACATTCTCTGGGAACCAGGAATATATCCATCATAAAATCTGGCATTTCTCCTAAATCATACATTTCCTATTCAGAGTAACTATTTTACATTTGATCAACTTAAAATGCACTTTCACACAATTTCACTGTCAACCTTCCACAAATGAGGGATTTACTTGTCATAGTAAAAGATGTGAGTTCTCTTCAAGAGTGTTTATAGTCTCTCAGCATGAGCAGTCATTTGGAGATCCAAATAATATCATTTGTGTCTAAATTTTTTTTCTTCAGACAGCAATGAATCTTTTTTATTTAGCTCTCATTGGACATGGGCTGTCACTGACCTCCCTCTTCATCTCCCTTGCAATATTCTTCCATTTCAAGTAAGTCACAAACCTTGTCACAACATACTTCACAGACCGGCTGAAGAATTACTAATATTTGCATTTCGCGCTGGTGGAACTTAACCAGATTGTAAGTAGAGTTTCAGAATGCAAAAAGAAGAAACAGGAGCAAGAGACAACAAAATGGAATCAGCAGTTTATTCAAAACTGCATTTAAACTCAAACTTATTATCAGCTGATAAACAGCCTGTTTAAGACCACAGCCCAAAATAGCTCAAAAATAGATCTAAAAGTGTCAAAAATGGACTCAGTAGTACTCAGTAGCCCCACCATTCTTTTTTATCATTTCAAAAATTAATTTAGGCATGCTTGATGTGAGTTTTTCCAGAAGGTTGGTGAGAACATTGCCCCATGTGGTGAAGATGGCTTCAAGAAGGGCATCCATGGTCTGGAACTGATGTCCATTTTTGTAAACTTCCCTTGCCATCCATCACCAAATGTCCTCAGTGGGATTTAGATCAGGGGGACACGCAGGATGGTCCAAAAGAGCCCAACCCTAAGCCTGGAAGAGGTCCTTTGTTAAGCAGGCATTGTGAACTGAAACGTCCTGTTGAAAGACCCAGTCATTACTGCACAAACGAGGGTTCTCAGTCAAGTCAACATTTCCACGGAGCCAGCCGCATTTTGACGCCCCTGCACAAACTGAAGCTCCATTTTTACATTGAAGGAAAAAGCACCCTAGATCATGATGGAGCCTCCTCCACTGTGCCGCGTAGAAAACATCTCCAGTGGGATCTCCCTGTCATGCCAGTAACGTTGGAAGCCATCAGGACCACCCAGATTAGATTTTTCTTGTCGGAGAATAAAACTTTCTTCCACCTTCTAATGTCCCATGTTTGGTGCTCCCTTGCAAAGTGCAAATGGGCAAGTTTGTGGTGTGGGAGGAGACGTGGCCTTTAAAGACATTTTTTGTTCTTTAAGCCCTTCTGTTGCAGATGCCATCTTATGGTGATTAGGCTACAGTCAAAAAGTACAGTACAGTAAGGGTCTTAGTTTGGGTCAAGAATCGGCCTGTGTCTTCACGGACAGCCCATCAGATCCTCCAGCTCAGTGCAGGTGAAATTTTTTTGGGTCTACCACTTGACTTTTTTTGTCCCATAACCCTTCCAAAACCCTTCCATAACCCTCAGGATCTTTTTAAGAAATTTAAAATGACTGCCTTACTGCGTCCAAGCTCAGCAGGGATGGCGCGTTGCAAGAAGCCTTGCTTGTGCAGCTCAACAATCCTGTCACATTCAAAGACAGAAAATCTTTTTGCCTTTGCCATCAGGGGGTCATGACAGCGTGAATGCCCGATAGAAAATGACATGAAAGCCAGAGTTTTGCACAGATTTTGACTTTTTAAGACTGTGGTCTTAATGTTTTGATCAGCTGATAAACAGCCTGTTTAAGTTTAAATGCAGTTTTCAATAAACTAATTCTGTTTTGCTGTCTCTTGCTCCTGTTTCTTTTTTTTTTTTTTTTTTTTTTGCATTTTGAAGTTCCACCAGCACAAAATGCGAATATTATTTATTTATTTATTTATGTAATGTTGCCTTTCTCTTCTTGCAGGAGTTTGAGTTGCCAAAGGATTACGCTCCACAAAAACCTCTTCTTTTCTTTTGTTCTGAACTCTGTGATCACCATCATTTGGTTGACAGCAGTGGCAAACAACCAGGAGCTGCTGCAGAGGAATCCAGTGAGTTCATGTATTTATTTATAGGTTTTCATGATTATTAATTGTATTTATTTTTTACATTCCTTCTATGCTTCCAGTTTCAGTATTTAAATATAAATCAGTATTAGTGCATACTTGGGTAGGGACGCTCAACTACACAAGAAAACAGAAGCAGAGTAAAATATGTAGCAGTCACCATCCCTATTCATAATGTGCATGTTTTTTTTCTTCCTCAGACAAGCTGTAAAGTGTCCCAGTTTATTCATCTGTACCTGTTTGGCTGTAATTACTTCTGGATGCTGTGCGAGGGAATATACCTGCACACTCTCATCGTCGTAGCTGTGTTCGCTGAGAAGCAGCACCTGATGTGGTACTACCTTTTAGGCTGGGGTAAGTCAGGGTAATGCAAAGAGTCAATGGCAGTCACTCTCTTTACTGTCAGTCATTATTTTTGTAGGTAATATTGGACTCAATTTCTTAATTGTAGAAAAGGTAAAAAAAAAAAAGGTTTGGTATAACTATTTATGGCTGAGCTGTAGTGTACTAAAACTGTCAGTTTCATACACTTTTGGCCTGTTTTTGTTATTTTGGAAAATATTCCTGTCAGAAATGCTTAAAATTGTACTGGCCAAGTTCATTTGCTGAAGTCTCAGTGAAGTTTAGCTTGGCTTATTTGGAAATGAACGTTTTAATTTTTACCAGAAACATTGCTTACAGCTTACATTCTGGTTCAAGTTTATCACATACTCACCATAAATGTGTGCCTGGGCATTATTACTGACATTTTGGGTGTGTTTACGTTTGGTTTCACCTCGAGTTTTGGTAATCCGGTTAAGTTTTTGGCTTGTCTGCAACTTGATTGTCCTAGTGCGTACACCATTGGACTTATGTAGCAATGTTGAGGCATCGTCACATTGCAGCAATTATAAGTAAAAGATTAGTATAAAAAGTATTAACCAGCATATTTTTGTTTATTTGCAGGCTTCCCTCTCATTCCGGCTTCTATACATGCTATTGCTCGAAGTTACTACTACAACGACAAGTAAGCGTGCATGCTCTATTACACCTAATATTACGTCTTATATTGAAGTAAGTAGCATATAACAGCGATAACAATGATGATAATAATAATAACAATAATAATAAAGCATCTAAATCCTGACTAAAAGTGCATTTCAAATGTGAGATGTGGCCAACATCACACTAATACATTCTTTAAACGTGGTAAATGTTATCGACACCCTGCAAAGTTGAACAAATCTTGCTGTTCATGCTAATAAATTCCTCTGTAGACCATTTGATCTACACTATGGGTCAGTTGTCATGTTATTCATTGATACTGTATTGTGTTTTCTCTGTTGTCTTCCCTTCTCCTCTGTAGCTGCTGGATTAGCTCCAAAACGTCACTACTCTACATCATCCACGGCCCCATTTGTGCTGCTCTTTTGGTGAGAAGTTTAAGTCAAATCCAGAAAAGTAAATCCCAGTAATGTCTATTTACTGAACTGATCTGTTCCATATTTCTCCTGGATGACTGTTGTTATTGCACAAGTCGACACTGTGGGGGGCCCTGAAAACAGGACACAGTTTCATAGCATGCATAATTGCGTTTATCTTGTGAAATCAATGCATCTGCCCCTCTGAGGATCCACCCACCCGTCCCCAGGCCCACATTGCATTCTAGGAATTCACCTAATCAGCACAGCCGGGCACGCTTCAGAGAAAACTGGTCCCTCAAGACTGTCGCAGGACTAAATGTTCAGCACAGCCTTTTGTTCAGACAACCTTTTGCAATGATTTGTTCAGGTTTCAGGGCCAAACAAGGTCTTGGTTTGTTCATAAGTTGCTTTTTGTTTCATTTCAGAATAGTAAGAGTTTGTTTCAGGTGTACCAAAATCATCATAGTGAACATTTAGGATAAGAGTATGTGCAAAACAGATATACCAACCTGTAACTATCATAAAACACCGTCCTGTTATACTTTACTTAACTGTCTGCCCAAGGTTTAATTCTGTGGTAAGGTGCTATTTACTGGCACCTATTTTTAAGGTATTAAGAGGGTGAATTTTCAACAAATTCTAACTATCTTTAATCAGCCAAAATATTATGCTGCTTTATTGATGTTTTTTTTTCTGCTGCTATCCCCCTAGGTCAATTTGTTCTTTCTTCTAAACATTGTGCGAGTGCTCATCACCAAACTGAAGGTGACCCATCAAGCCGAGTCGAGTCTCTACATGAAAGCCGTGAGAGCCACCCTCATCCTGGTGCCTCTTCTGGGAATCCAGTATGTCCTGCTTCCTTACAAGCCAGGTGGACGGGTCTCCTCTGAAATATACGACTACATCATGCACATACTAATGCATTACCAGGTGAGTCGAGGGTCAGTGTGTTGGTTTGAGTATGCTGTGTGTGATTTGACACGTTTTAGTTGGCTGAGTGATTGTTACCAACTTCCTAGAACATTTCTATTTAAAAAAAAAAAAAAAAACATAAACAGCTGCACGTTATGTCACGCCCAGGGCGTATTTTTAGAATGGCACTCAACGTTTACAGCCTGTTGCATGCGCTGCAATGTTCCTGTGCACTATTTATGAAGTCCTGTTGTCCTTGTGACATGTATAGAATTTATTATGAATCTTTTCTTCTACAATGCCGGAGACATTTATTTTAAATAATGAACTGTTGCCTGGATATAAACCTCATTATTTTTTTTCTACACTTCAGTAAAAGCCAACCGTTCCCATAAGTCTCTGACTTTGTTTATGTTGTAGCGCAGAGAAGAACAGCGGGAAGGAAGGCATAAATTATCTGAGCTCAAAAGGGCTGAAATGAGTTGGATGTAAGCAACGTGTTATCTGATCATCCTGAGCTGTGTCAGCAGGACAGTGCAGCTAGAACGTCTTGAGCTACAGGCCAAATCAATCAGCCGATCCTTATGACCAATTACTTGTATCATCTCTCTTCTTCATGGTTTTTTTTTTTAATTTAATTTCAGGGTTTGCTGGTGGCCACCATCTTCTGCTTTTTCAATGGAGAAGTAAGACGGGGTTATGCCCTTTCACTATGTTTTTTAGACTTGCATGCACACACACACACACATACAGATTCCCACTTCCCCTTTGTGATCAGGGATAGACCAGGCAATTTCCTCTGCATGACCTTCTGAGCAGGATGATGAGCTAGGGGAATGTCTTGACAGACTTAGTCCTCCAGGGTCTTCTTGAGGATTAAAGATTATTTACTCCTGGCAAGCAGCCATGCCCTGTACAGTGATTGCTATCAATTATGCAAGTGATTGATCTGCATACAAAATCATGTGTTTTTACCTGAAGTGCATGTCAACACGAGCCACAAAATAACTCGTCTTTACGCTGTATAAAAAGGGTTCATCCATAGTGGGACTTTAGTGCCATCTGCTATAGTTGGATTTAAAGTTTGTATAACACCTCTATTATCATTCTGAGCTCATTATATGTTCAAAGAAACTGTGATATTGTTATGCCTACACATGGAAACGTAGGCATATACAGTGCATGTATATAGGTCTTTGATCAAAACGTGGCTGTCAGAAGAGAAACAAACCTCCAAGACAACAAGTCCTAAGGCGTCAGGTGGTTTCACATATATTCGCAGTATACCCACACTGTTTTTAAAAGCATAAAAAAGTTCAACTTCCCAAAAATGTACTGCATTGCAAAACATCAAGAGCAGACAGAAAAAAGGGAACCGACGTGTTACTCTTTTTGTAGGAATAGTAAACATTTTGAAAAATGGCTTCTTTGCCGTCTTTAAAGTAAAATGAGAAGATTGATTTACAACATTCATAAAGTATCAAATTATGATTTATAGGCAGTACCATTAAAGAAAGAAATCTCAACTTGAACTTGAATGTTAATATGTGAAATGCGGTTTCTCTCGTTAGGTCCAAGCGGTTCTGAGGAGGCACTGGAACCAGTATCAGATCCAGTTTGGCAGTAGCGTAGGAAACCACTCAGATGCCCTGCGTTCAGCCTCCTACACGGCTTCTTCCATCACCGAGGTACAGGGCTGCTATAGCATCGACAGCCACACGGAACACATGAACGGCAAAGGCTGCCAAGACCCGGATGCCTCAATCTTAAAGTCAGACAGCCCTTTCGCCTGACAACAACACTCCCCCCCCAAGCCCTGCTTGCCCCATCAACCCTCTCCTTAAAAACTGCAGCATGTTTGGAGCTCCGTGGCAAGTAAAGGAACTCAGCTCTTCCAATAGATACAATATCAGAATGAGTCAGGAAAAGGATTTTATACCCAGGCTCTCACCCACCTGAAGGAAATTGCCACCTGTCTGTCACACAGGCCCTAACAGTACAGCATGGTGAGCTCGATACAACTATTCCTGCACTGTGTTTTGTCTACAATTTGCAACTGAACTGCTTCACTTGACTCGGACAAAGATGTATTCTGATAATCACAATATTGTTGCAACCTTTCTGCCTGACAAAATAGTTTTTAAATGTATGAATATTAACTGCTTGACTGTCCTTTTCTGGGGGTCATGTTGTGCACAAAAAGCCTTTGGTTACACTGTAAATTCTTTTGACATTGTTAGTGCCAAACCGAGAAATCCCTGCTTGCTTCATTTATTTTTTATATTCAGTACAGAATCAGAATGAAGATAGGACGTCTAACAGGTGCATAATAATATATTAAAGCTATATTATATCTTTCACATGTTAAACTTAATTTATCGGAACATATTCTTGTTTATTAAATGAAAATGAAATAAATACCACACAGTATTTATTAAAGTTGACATGCTACATTTTTTTTTCAAAATTAGTCAATTAATTATCAATATGACTTGTTGCCAGCTTCACCTTAACTTTTCATTGTATTTCTCTGTGTGTTTTTTTATGTGTGCAGATGATTTACAGAATCATGTTAGCTTTTTAGTTAGGATTTTATAATGGTGATGTTCGAGTGTGTTCCAGTGCGCCCTTCAAACCACACGGTGGGTTTGCAATGTATAGTTAACATACACATGCACAATATTATCAGAGATCAGCCATCATCACGTACTCCAATAGCTACTCATTACACTTGAATGTCACAGTGAAGTTCTGAACATATTCTGAACACACTGTATATGCGTCACATTCCCATTCACTGCTGTCTTTAGCCTTACTCTTCTCAAAGTACTCAGATATATCCCACATAAGCATTTCCAAGTTTTCAGACTGAAAACGGCACTGTATTAAAAAATGCAGCGTCCTCTGTGAACAATGAGTGTCACAGTGAGAACAATAAAATAATACATCCATGACCTTTTTAAAAGATCAGTTTGATCAGTCTGGTATTACAAAAAGGCGTATACATAACAATGCGTCAAGTCATTTTGCATGTCATCACAACATCTTTTTGTGTTTTGCGTGTCATTTCACATCAGTGTCCACTGAGTTCTGTTGGTGAGTCGGCATGTCGTTTCACCCGCGAATGTCAACGTGAAAAACATGTCACGTGACGTTTTTTTTAGGTTGCGTGCATAACATATTTGACTTAATGTACGTACGTATGTGACATTTTCCCAAGTAGTTACTAAACTGGTAAACTAAACTCTGATGGTTTCATGTTAACTGCATTAATAATGTCGCTACCATGACTATACAGTGACATCATTTTCCTGCACATTCATTATTCATAAAACGCGACCTCTGTAACAGCATTAAACGACACGTGAAAAGTCTTTAAAGGTGGCCGGGTGTTCATACACCATTGGGTATGGATATTCCAAATCTGTATTAACACAGCACTCACACCAGTGAAATAGTAATTAGTGACTCAGTGATAAGTATGTATGTATGTATGTATGTATGTATGTATGTATGTATGTATGTATGTATGTATGTATGTATGTATGTATGTATGTATGTATGTATGTATGTATGTATGTATGTATGTATGTATGTATGTATGTATGTCATGTGAATCTCTTTCACAACTACATTGTGAGAAATAGAGCACAAAATCCACAGTCACTGATCTGTGCAAAGATGCTATCTAAAGTTAAACTGAATTTAATATATTTATCCAAGTTATTATATAAGTTATTCAAATGAGTATCTTTGTGCTAGCTGGACACATGTATGTTTATTTCTGGTGTTTTCACAAAGGGGACATTTCTGAATAAAAGCTCTATAACTTGAGAAGATACCCGTCTTATTTAGCTTACTCACACCAGCTGAAGCCTCATTAGCTATGTGGGTTGTATTCCCTATCATGTACAGTATAGTACCGTGTTGCGAAACAACAGCAGCCTGTTGCAACAAATGGAGTGACCTCATTGAAATGCCTGAGGGAGTTCCTTTTTTTTTTTTCATGCAGTGCTAATGTCAGTCTGAACACATCCTTATTCAGAGGTACACGTCATGATATGGTCACGTCTTTTCACACCAACAAAAAAAAAAAAAACAGCAACAATAAAATGATTTAAAAAAAAAAAAAAGAAAGCATTTACCTAAAGCAAGCTGTAGCTAGACCTGTGCAGAAATCATTGCACATATTTACAGTCATGCTGTCATTTCATCCATCCAAAGCTTCCTTCTTTTTAACATTAAAACATTTAAATTGTCCACAATGCTGGGAACATAAGTCACTATCAGCTGATGTAAATATTTTGTAAATCAAGCTTTTCTGAAAAGAGGATACATGAACGTGTGAGCGTATGTGTGCATGATTTATGTATACAGTATTTATGAATACATTACTAAGAAACATTCAACCATGAATCAATCGTCTTATGTGACAGTGTGTGGGACGTTGATAAAGAAGTTGTTTGTTCTACTTTTGTGATTTAAAAAGAGAGGGGTGGGAAATGGGTTACTAACTCACAGCTTACAACAAGCTACTGTATGTGTCTGCCTGTATAATTTGCAATCACCTGTCACCTTTCTGTGTAGAAACGAAAAGTAGCACATCCTAAGTCTGATATGTGAAGACTCGCATACAACCATCCAAACGGGATGTTTTCTTCACCATTTCAATGAAGAGAGGGGGCAGTAACTCTGAGTACAAGGTGGAGAGCATGTTAGTTTCAGATACACAGTCCAAAATTATCACCTTCCAACAAAACATGAGTATGGATGAATCACCCCTCACGTCGCTTGCTACTCATTTTTCATGATTATTGTTGAATGTCTCAATCTTCTCATCAGTCTTTAATACAACTGTGATGATTTAAAGCGCTTGATTCTACACAAAGGAAAAGTGACACACTTTTCTTTTTTAAAATTACATGTATATATTATTTCACTTGTGAAAAAGTATTGCTGGCTGCCAATGTTTGAGGTAAAGCACACCGGAATATGTTTGCAGTATTCTAAGCAACATGTATCATGTGAAATCACGCATACAGTTTGTATTTTTTTTTTTTTTTTTTAAGTAAGATCTGCAGGACAGTTTCTCCATTTTATCATTATACAGCCTACATTTATGGCTGTCACAGTACTGATTTACTGCGAGTGATTAATGTAGAATGACAGCGTTATGAAATCTTCGAGTCACTTACTGTGTAGTGATGCATCATAATCATTTATGGACTGTGGAAAAGCCTTTTAGCAAATGTAGTAATTCCTCTGTACCTTTTAAGTTGTGTATTTATGTGTGAAATATTTTCATATAACTCTCTGAAAGGTTTGTGAAGTCCCCAGTGACATGTTGCAAAGTATGACAAAAGCATTATGGACAATGTCTGTAGTTTTTGTTAATACTGTACTGTATTTAACTTTGGTAGTCTTGACACATTGACTCCACACTGCTGTTTGAATGTAAGTGCTTATTCTTTGGATGTGAAAAACGTGTATATATATATATATATATATATATATATATATATATATATATATATATATATATATATATATATATATATAATATATATATATATATATATATATATATATATATATATATATATATATATATATATATATATATATATATATATATATATATATATATATATATATATATATATATATATATATATATACTGTATACTTACGTTCTATATATTTATGTACAATGTCTCTTTTTTTATTGTTTCACTGAATTAGACAATGTTGCTTTCTTGTGTGTATCTGCATACTAATACAGTACAGCACAGCACCAGCCATCAACTGTTGTACTTTTGTTTGTTTTTTGTCTTAATTGTGCACAATTCACACACTGTGTGTGAAGATTGGCTCAGCCAATACTGCATTGCTAGTACGTGATGTGTTTAAATTGTGTTTTCAGGAAATTCTTAACTGCATTAGTGACCTCCAGCAAATGAAGAGTACGATTCCATATAGTCAGTTTAGCTTGTAGTTTTTCTGGTTTGTTCTCAGTCTCAATCCATTTAGCAGAATGTTCAAGACATTTTCAATTTAAATTTTATTTATGTATGTCTCACTGACTGTATAGACAGTTAAGAACAAAATGTATTAGTTTTGTTGATTTGGCATTTGGTCACTGTAATGAGAAACATCTGCTGCACTGGTGAAGAGTCCCCACAGTAACTGTTAAGAGACACACATTTTCTTTTTACGTCACTCGGGTCCTCTATCCCTTTTCTAGTAACTAGTTTGACAAAAGTCTATTTAAAAAATGTGTGATAACAGCCCATTTCACACATGTGTCCGTATACATATAGTCTGTGGCTATATGTAAAAATATATAGATAAAATATTGAAGAAGAATGCAGTTTGCCAATGTGTAATAAGCTGAAATACAGTAGATGATGGTGTATGTCCCATAGTTTTTTTTATGTGAGGCCACACCTCACTAAAATAAGTGATTTTTAAAAATATTTTCACTCAATACTGTATGAGGACCTTGCTGTGGAATATAATTTAAAAGAACAAATCAAGGCTAAATGAATAAATGGAAGTTAAACTAATATCCCGTCACAGCATGTGTTTAATAAGAAATGGCTAGATTTTTGTTTTCTGGTAAAAGAAACTCAAAAAACTTTGATATGTTGCAACATATGTCTTATGAAATATGTGATGGTCATCACAATTTTGTCTGCATCAGCCTTTAACCAACCCTTAACTTTGACACAGAATAACATTCTCACACACGTAAGCGCCTTTGAGTATTACGCCTCATTAAATGTCTGTGCTTTAAAGGACCAGTGTGTATGATTTAGTGGCATCTAGTGGTGTAGTTGTGGATTGTAACCCGCACTCCTCACCCTATCCTACCTAACGTGACGGAGAAACTATTGTGGCCATGAAACACACAAAAAAAGTTTAGTTTAGTTTGTCTGTTCTGGGCTGCTGTAGAAACATGGCAGTGCAACATGATGGACCCCGTAGAAGTGTGGTAACAAAAACATAAAGATTCTTATGTTTAAACACAACCATATTCTCTGAACGGAGCCGCCTAAATCTTACACACTGGACCTTTAAGTTGGAATTTAGAAATATGATCAGAATTTAAAAACATGGTGGTGTAGGCCTTAAAATTTGAAACATCAATAATATCGGCACTGTAATAAATCAAATGCTTTTTCTGAAATGACGCATTATTAATGAAGATTGGTCCTCATGGAACATTTAGTGATACAGTATTATTCATGAAATTATGAGGCACATTGATGCAGGACTTCTAGATTATGCACCAGGAGTATATTTTGTTTTTACTGCAGATATTAACAACACACTCCATCCACAAGTTCCAGAAACTGTGCACATTTACAAAGAGATACTAATGATTTGTTGTGATTGTTTTTATTTCCAGTATCTGATTTAAAACAAAGAAGTCCCCCATAGCACAGGGACAGCAGAGCTCCTATTTGAGTCTCAGTTGAGTTCAATAGTTCATTCTCAACTCTCTAACTGTAGTTTGCCGAATAACATAAAGCTAAGGACACGTTTCCACCAGCAGCCCCCTGTATCCCATTTTGTCCAATTATAACTCCCTGTACTGGTCATTTACTACCGCTTCACTGCCTCCAACCAGCCTGAGCTGACATGCGGAATTTCTTATGACCCTTATATAGCTTTTCAGCATTTGGCAGCCCAGATCTAAGTCACAACATTCAACCTCAGCAAAAGTTGCTAAAAATGCAAGATTGTCACTCAGTAATGAAAATATTTGAGGCACACATTTCCTGTAGTTCTACGTGACCAGACATGTTGTGTCTTTTTCTCTGGCACTGGTGGCTTGTCTCCCTCTTACGTGACCTGAATAAGTAAGGCTGCACACTACTGGCTGGTAAATAGCGAGGAGAGGCTGCTTTAGGGTGCTGTCGCTTGCACTTAGCCTCAAAAGCAGTGATACATTTGTACGCTGCACAAAGTGCAACATAGGGACTATTATATTGTTCTCTCTTACACTTTTTGACCAGAAATGAAACAGTATTTGTTTTTGTTTTTTTCCACAGAAATATTCATCTATTCTAGATGAGCATTAGAGCACCAGAAATTTATACTACAAAATATTCCAACACATGCTATTTTATACAGTTCTTATGCAATTTTGTTGAGTGCCTTTAAAAATAAGAAGGTGTAACCTTATCCAAACACTTATGTCCCTTGTATACTGTTGTCTTTGGTCTTTGGAGATATTTGTTTCTCAGGAGTTTGTAGAGACCAACACCAAAAGCTAAAAAGAGATTATATGGTCCATATAATGGTGTGTGTTTATATACTAGAATACTGAGTACACACATCTAAAGTTTAAACATTTTCATCTTCCACAGATGTGTCTTCACACCAATTCTATAGAGTAAATGAAATGACTGAACTGAATTTGTGCTCTTGTGTTTTTCCATAACAACATATGTACAGTATAAGTCACTTTACGTCTTATCTGAGAAAATCTTAGACCTCCTGTAGACGGAAACTGATGCCATACAAACCATTTACAACAAAATGTGGACCTAAATATTGACTGTTTTGAATGTGGACCCAACATATTCTTGCACTTTTTTGTTGTTTTTCTATTCGGAGTAGACAAAGACAGATCACTGGCTTTTAATCAATGGCATTCATGTCTCTGGATCTCTAAGCAAATTCCTATATCACGAAAAGAGGTATGTTTGATTTTTAGAACATACATTATATATAAACATTACAGTTGTGGACATTATTTCTTGGCACTTATTGGTCTAATGAAACTCTGACCCCAAAGTTCCTGTTCTGTATTTCACTATAGCACCTGTCATTTTAAAATCATTCCCAGTGTATCAAAACACAGAAAATAAAGTCTTGAGTTTTCACTGTAAATCTAAAAACAACACAGCCTCCTCGGGTTTAAAATCTTATGTAAGCTGTAAGATTGTGTTGTGAGGGAGATCCCGACCCACTGTGCATAGTGGAAGGCGATATCGACGTGTCCTTGGACAAGATACTGAACCCCACCGAAGACCTTGCCATCGTTGTGTGAATGCGTATGAATGATTAGCCTCTACACATGATGAGCAGTTGGCACTTTGCGAGTCCATTTACCATTTAAGTGTTCTCACGTCACATAATCACCACAGATAAACAGGAGATGGATTCTGTTTTCAAGGGTACAGTTCGGTGAAGAGTCATCAGGGAGGGGGGACTGGCTGGATCATGGTGACTTTTCCACATATGAATTTTTTCTTGTGTAGCTGTACTGTATGTTCTTATGAAGGAAATGGCTATTTACAACTGTTTAAGTGCCATTTGTTTGATCTTTAGGATGATTTTTTGTTGAAGCAAAGTCAGTTTAAAAAGCTACAAATGCCATATATTTGGTAATAATTAAAGAGGAAGTAAAAGTTGCGATTGTCAGTTTCTCTTTCTGGAGGGAATCTGGGGTCTAGAGGGTTAACTGAAATCATAAATCAATCAAGCAGATCAAGACTGCGAAATTACTTCAAGTGACTGGCTCAGAGAAATGAGTGGGGATTGCATTCCAGACATGGAAAAAAGAACAATCAACTGCCAGCACCTCATTAGACCAGGATGCATTGCAGGCACAGGAGAGGTTGCATTCCTCACCGTGCTTCATTACAGCCGTAGCACATGAGCTACTTTCCATTGAGGGGGAAAAAAAAAAAAAAGTTTCTCTCTTAATTAGAAGTACAACGTTAAGACAGGTTTGATTCATTTCAACACAACAATGTAGACTCAACCCTCTGCACCACACTGAAAAAGCTCCACAGGATGAGAAGGCGCCAATGTGTGTGCCAGTCGCTATCTAATCACCCCCCATCCGGCACCCCTCCATGACAGCAGAGGAAATGGGGACGGTGGGAGGCCTTTAGCTTAGTAAAAACATTTACCCTGTCTTGTACTGATAGCTGCTGTTGTGTATATGTAGGAGAAAGGCCAACTTCACTGGAAAGATGAGCAAGATTGTTTACCTTTGGGGAATCTCGGAAATTACTATCAACAGGTCAGACAAGTGGGATTTAAAAGACTGTAGCCAGAGAATTTAAATTCATGGATAATTTCTGTCTATTTTTATCTTGAGCTGAGTGTTTAGATGGCTATTCAGAGGAGATTCACCAGTTTTAAGTGTTGCACCTTTTATAAAGTATTCATTTCACATTGAGATGACAAGAGCCTAATTTGTGAAATGTCTGCACACTTCAATTTGGTCTTAACTTGTGTGTAACAACACGTTTTTCTCCCTAGACCACAACCCTTCGCTATAATTATTGTTGTTTGTCCATGTATCTTTCCATCCATCTGTTCGTCCATTCATTCAGCTTTCCGAGACACTTATCCTGATTAGGCTCATGGTGACAACAGACCAGCAAAGCAACCCAAACATCCTTTTCCCCAGCCACTTCCTTCAGTGGCTTCTAGTTCTTGTAGTTTTGTAAAAATGGGTGATAAGATGATATGCTACTGATCAATACATGGCTGAAAAGCAAATAAATAAATATAGATATACGTTAATTTTGAAACCACACACGTGGCCAATCATGAGTCTGTATGTATGTAAGTTATGTTAAAATGCCGACTCTAAAAAGGGGCTACACAGGTTCTTCCCATTCAGGGGTAAGCAGAGCAAGAACCAAAAAGTTCAAGATTTATTTCACATAAAATTAGTTAAACAATGACCCGCCCAAAGTCTCATCCGTCGCTCCAGCAGCCCTTCTTGTCCTCCCCTTGCGGGCCGGGATCCTCGGCAGGGTGCTGCCTAGTTGTCATCGCTCCGTCGGGTGGTTTGGCATCACCCAGCCTCACATTTGTCTCACCTGTCTCTGGTCTGCTTCCTTGCAGTGCTCCTGCACACCTGACTCTGCCAGTCTGTGGAAAGTTCAGGGTCATCTGGAAAACACACTACTGCATGCAAAATATTAAAACACTTTGAATTATTGAATTCTCTTTCAAGATTACTTTGAATTGTTGAATTGTTTGTGTGCTGTTGAGTGTTGGCTGGTGTTGGTTGCTTTTCTACTTGTTGACAGTTGTTGTATCACCCTCATTTTTCATTGACAGTTTGGAAAGACTTTGTCCCTCGAGGAAGTTGCTGAAACCTCTGAGGGCATGTTTGAGGGCATAATTCTTAATAAATATCATTTAATGAAGGCACGTTCACTACAAATGTGTGTTTTGTGTATTAATGTCGTGCAAGGATTTTACCCACTTTATAGATTGGAGGAATATCAAAGGGTTGTCGGAGTGGCTAGTATATCGTCCTCATGTGATATTGCTTAAAAGTCTCTGGCAGGTCAGCCACTGGCTGGCTCTAAGATCTGATGCTCTGTCCTGACGTCTATGCATCAACAGCACTTCGAGTGAGATTCCAAATGTCCAAATATTCTGTTTGTTTGATATGCTGTTTGATTGGTAAAAGGGTTATGGATTGTGTTTTTATTGATGACTTTTCCTGTTATGAAATATCAAATGTTTACCCAGCTGGATTTAATGAACAGGTTTAAGTGCCTCTTGTACGCCACAGTTAAACTGCTTTAAAAAAACAGGTTATTTGGGTCATTTTAGTTATTACTCAAGCAACAAAACATAACAGGAAATTGAGCCTGACTCTGTATGACCTCTTCCCAGCACTCTCGGTCTATCTCTTCTCCTTATAACTCATAGCTTCCCAGCAGGGGCCTCCTTAGGATCACAGCATGGACAGGTGCAGATATCTGAGAGTCTTGCTGTTGCTTCTCTCTCTCTAACTGTGTGTGAGGTGAGGGATTCCCCAAGCCTTCCCATTCTTGGGAAACACCCAGGGGGTTTTGGTTTACAGGATGTGAAACGGTGAGGCAGTGAAATGCTTTCTGCTCAAGGCAATTTAATGAAACCAATGATGATAGTTAACAACAAAAAAACTGCTAAATACATACATTTTTGGTTGACTAAGACATCTCTCATAAACTAGGGCACAGAGGGATTAAGATGCAGTGGAAAAAGGCCTGCATCTACGGGAGGAAAGAGTCAGCTAATGTGACCCTAAAGAGCAAAAGACCAGTAAGGGAAGAAGAGGATGTGTTACTGAGAGGTGCGTCTTTGGTGAGAAGTAATTTGAACTGAACTCTTTTGTCAGAGGAGGATTGGTGAGGCTGAGAGCGAGAGCAGGTGATCAAACAGAAAGTAGAGATCTTATTATGTTTTAGGATTTTGGAGGATCTGACATAGAGGGTGCTGCTGCAACGACTTATGCATCTCAACCTGTTTGGGTTGATGTGTAAAATGATGGTTACATAGTATCATAACACGTGTCAGTACAATCAAAAACACCTACAACAATGCTTTGTTATATTCACAGATATGTTACAATAATTTGTCGATACATTTGGATGCTGATATGTCATTCTTTTCTCCCTCCTGCCTGAGCAGATGCGTTTTTTGATTCATTTTGCAAAGCACCATATTTCACAGTTAGAGAGATGTTTTGCTTTAATTTGTGTGTTTTAATCAATTTCTACCTGTCTCAAAAACAAAGAAAGAGTACATTAAATATCTACAGATAAATGGGCCTTGCTCAGGAATAGTCCTTCTTTAAGAAAAGCTTCTGTCAGCAGCTGGCAGCTTTATTGGTCAGTCTGTGAAACTGTGTCACGTCTGTGGGTCTATATCCAGCTTGAAGAGCTTCCAGGAAGTAGCTATGCACATCAGCCAGAAAGCAGTTTGACAGCTGATGTCGGGGAGTGTGATGACAGGTGTATCGTAACAGTGGCACGTACAAGCAGAAAGTGAGAATAGAAGGATAATCTTGACACCCGCTTTTTGCATGCGTAATGAGAGCTGTGTGTGTGTGTGTGTCTGTTGCATGTTTGTGCAATGCAAATAAATATCCCTACTGAGAAATAATTCTGCCTTATATATAGTTTTTTTTTTTTTTTTTTTTTAAAACGGCATGTTGTGCAGTATTTCAGTCCATGCATGTTGTGCATTTGTGCCCATGGCAACGTAACATACACTCACTTGTGTTCTGTAACGGTCAATCCTGCAACCTTGGATTTGACACCAGAGGTTTAGAGATTTAACTCCTTGCTAAATCGGTGGCCAGGAACCCGGAAGAGATCAGCACTTCACCTGACACCAACACCATCAGCACAAGTTCCAATTCTGATAGGCGTAAGATCAACTCCATATCTGCTTTCTTTGTGCGTAACCATTTTAAATTATTATTATTACCCTATCTAGTTTTGTTTACCTGTATGAATAAAATGTTTTCACAAAAAACAAGTCAAGATCTTAAACCAGTGACATGTATACTTAAGGTATTTTCCGACAAGGGCCGAGTGACGCAACACATAATTCATTATCAATGAGAGGCGAGCTGTCAGGTAGGGACGTGTGGACAATCAACAAGCTGGCATGTGCCAATAAAACTGTTGTGGATGTACTCGACACACACATCCACTCGCTGGACAACTGTCTTGAACTCTTTTTTTTTTTTTTACGTGACACACAATAACTACTGTCCAGCACTGACCTCCATGGATGAGAGACTGATCCTGACAGTTTGAGATCTATGTAACTGTTGTTTAAAGAGCTATCTTTAATTTAAGCTAGGCTATAAAATTATGACTACGCTAATTCTGCTAACTTTCTGTCTATGAACAATAACAGTCAGTTGTTGCCATCAAAGACAGGATTGCTACTCTGTGTCAACGAATCAACTTGCGATTGCAGACATTGTCAGTCAACTTGTAAACCTACTCACTGAACTAATTTTAAAGTTAGTAGTTAGTTATGTTATTTGGTTATAGACTCATGAAGATCACAGCTAGAGAATCAATATTTACTATAAGATAGAATTTAATATTTAATATAAACAGTATAACCAAAGTAAGTGGCTGAAATAGGCAATTCAGTATGAGAATGTTGATTCATTAGTTTGACAGTTTGATCTGATTTTAGTGAGCCTGGTGTGTTGAGCTGGACGGACTCACTGAGAATGACTTGTTGATAGCCAATAGCTATGCCCTAAAGCAAACCCTGCTTTAAATTTACAAAATGAATGATCACGCCATTTGGAAGAAGTCTTGAAACTAACGATTGGGATCATAAGTTCATGAGAAATCTGACTTTTTATTGCTCCCTGTTGCTCTGCAAAGATTTAAAAAAAAAAAAAAAGAATTTGGAACAAAAACAAGAACTAGGAACATTTACCTTTATTTTCAATATTTCCATATAGGCATTTTTATTCTATTGAATAAAAGACAAATAGGGAAGCATTGTGCAACCTCAATCTTATTGTTGTATAGACTAGAGGGCTTAATATTGTGCATATGATTCAGCGAAGAGCTATTTATTGTTTATAGTACATGTTTTTTATACATTAGACTGTGGATGTTGTCTTTGAAGCACAACTTCTTCCTTCATAAATACAAAACAAGGTTTCTTCAAGTAAAATCTGTCATTCAGCAAGCGATACTGGAATGTTCGACACTTCCATCCTCTTAGTTAAGCAGAAAAAAATGGGGTAGAAGTGGCTTGTTTGTGGAGCCAACTACTCAGGACGTCTGCTAATGAGACAAACTCTGTAGAGTGTGGCTCTGCTATCACACAAGGAAATGTCTGCCAAGGTTGCTCACTATTGTGAGGTCCACTAGCACTAAAGAGTCTTCCTGGTATTGTGAGAAAACCACTGTCTTGAAGTGCATACACTCTCGTTGCTTGTTGATTTAAGGATAGTGATAGTTCTCCACCCAAATGTTACCCATACTGGTGTGCAGTCGAGTGTTAATTGAAGGGACAAATACATTAGGGAAAGCAAAACGTACAACTTACAACTTTCTGTTCCCAAACAAAAAAGTATTATGATTCTATTCCAATTTGAAGTCCATTTTTACATTACTTGTGATGTGGATGCGCAGCAGATAGGAGCTTTTCCATTGCACGTGAACACGCTGAAGTGTTTTTCAAGTGTCCCACTGAATAACCTCATAACCCGGCCATGGGTCACCGTCTTACTCCCTCTTCCTCTCCTTGCAGTTCTCATGCATTAGTTCAGTGTTGTTGGCTGCTTTCACATACACTACAGTATGTTTTTTTTTTGTCTTTTGGTCTGTTGTTGTGTAAAACAGTGTAATAATGTTAGAAATTGTTATTAATAACTATTACATATAAATTATTCTGACCATTAACTGCAAAAACCATGAATTACAGGTTTTGGTAATTTGCTCTCAGTCGTCCAGGAAACCAGATACATTTAGAACAAATTATAATACAGTTAATTCATATTCACAACTAAAATGCACTAAACTGCAGTCTGTGCTGCAGGGACTTTATGCAAACACCACACACACCACAAAGTATATGACCTACATAACTGGAGGAGATGGCTCTTTATTCAATTATGAGCTGATCAGTAATAACAAGATCAATGTCTCCCAACCAGCTCGTCTTGAACCTCAATTATTCATATGAGTCATGGCGACAAGAGAAAGGATAGAAGCATGCATCCTGTTGAGGCTGCAGGGAGCCAGACGCTATATGAAGATGCAGAGCTTAGAGAAATATAATTTTATATATAGTATGGACATAATAAAACATGAAAAATACTGCAGAGTATCAAAAAGAACATCACTGCAGAACTATCATGGTTTAATTGTTTTAAAAATCATCATTTGTATCTCATGTTTATGGTTATGGTTAATGATTTGGTGAGTCAAAATCCTTTTTTTTTTTTCATTTCCAAGTCCCAAACAAAAAAAATCTAATGTTTAATCTCCTGCACATCCCCGATAAGAAATTTCTGTAAACAGGATGGATTGTTTACAAAAGCTCCACTCCCTCTTTTGCCCTTTGCTCGTAAATGAATGCAATTAAGGAAATGATATTGAATTATTGTTAACTTCAGTGTGGGAGTGCTTCCAGGCTTTGTATCATCAGACAGACAAAAATAAATAAATAAATAAAAGTTTTCCATTATTTTAAAACATCAGAAAAGATGTGGCTTGACTCAGTTTGGGTCTAGCAGTCTGAAGAATACAGATGGAGTAACAGAAATACACGCGGATATGGCCTACACCTGCCTTCAGATGCTTTTCTTTGGTCTGCTGCAACGTGCATTGAAAACCTTCTTCATCCCCGACAAACTAGTACGAATACGAGCATATCTTATTGAAGCAAATGAACGTAAGAACAGAAAGCTAATATCTGACATAACTTTCATTTTTGAAATACTTAAGGGAACTGTTTTACTTTACACAGTGCTATGTTGCTATACTGCCAAAACAGCTTTCATCCTAAGTGGTCCTCCCTTCCAGGGACACCACTTTGAAACATCTTATTTACATCAGAAGACACATGATTATATAAGACATTCTGCTGCATGACTTTGGGGTTTACAATTCCTCGGCTGAGATTAATAAACACAGACATTATTGGTTAGGAGGTAGAAGAGTTTTTTTTTTCTTCTTCTTCTTCTTTTTTTCGTACTTAAAATGAAAATATTGATAAAAACAAATATGCAACATCCTGCATAACAGTGTATGTTTGACTTCTATTTATGGGTTTAGAAATTAAAAATTCATGCATGACACTTCATTCTTGTTGCTGGAAATGGTAGTTCACACAGTTTGTAGGCAGAGTTTCCTCAGTTGTCATTCAGATCTGTTGATGTACACTGATTTCACCCCCCAGGTAAGTCCAAAAATTGCTATAGTTCAAATTATAACAGCTACTGGGCCATGACCCCTCAACTAATCAGATTCTACCGATGAAGACAATTTGATACAACCGACAGCTCCAGGTAGTATTTGAGTTTGGATTCTCTTTCGTCTTTATATTAACTGGATGCTTTGTATTATAGGACTTATGATAGGATATAGATAATATATCAAAAATAGCAGAAAATAAACTCTGCATCTGACGCAGTGTTCTCATCCCGTTAGTTCCAGCACTGCAGCATGAATGACTCATCATAACAATGACTAACATGACCTGTGAGCCCACTTAAAGTGACAGTCAACTCACGGAAAATAGAATTTGCTCTCACACTGTTGCATTATGGAAAAAAAAAAAAAAAAGCAACCTAGCCCACCCACATTTTCAAGTACTCAACACAGGTTTTGATGGGTTTCAGGAATAGTGCAGCCACCCCCACTCAGTGTTCATGCACAAAATATGAAATCGTGTTCTTAATTGATTTTTGTGTTTTGTATCAACACTGCATTGTGAAGTTAGGCATGTTGGTATTGGTATGCTAATCAGGGGGTTCCTGAAATGACACACGGCAGCACAATAATATTTCAACAGGAGGAATAATAAGCGGTATGTCAATATCAGGGAAGAGTTCAACTGTTCTGATGCCTCTCCCTGCTGAAATATTGCTCACCATTTTTTTTTTTTTAACTTGAATGTATTTGCATTTACTGTAGTCATCATTGTTGTCTTTACTTATGTAGCACAAAACAGTCACAAAGTGCTTTAGAAACAATGGAAAATGCTAATCAGTAAAGCGGTAAAAACAAAACTGACATTTAACAAGGAAAAGATAAGAGATTTAGCCTGACAAAATTCCACATGTAAATTGCTTTAAAGTTGACAAACCCAAATGGCAAAGGCCAGATCATTTGTCTTTAATCTACCGCCAGTAAAACAGCTAACAAAAAACAGCTGGAGGACCTGAAGCTACAGTCAGACTCATCTGGAGTTTAACCAGCTGCCACATCAGATTACACTGTGTTTTAACTTTAAAAGGACATGCTTTCTATACAGAGCTGCTCCAGGGCTTTGGAGAATTTAGCGCTCCACTTTTTTGCCACTCAGCCACCAGCAGGCCCCAAAACAGATGTGAACTAAATTTTTTAAATTAGGTTTTGTCATAATTTTTTTTATTACATTTTCTACAGCCACGCTAGTGGCCCTGTGAGGCTATGCTTATGCACAGCAGGGCTTTAGCTAACATCGTCACAGTAACAATGCTAGGCTTACAGTGTTAGCCATGGTCACTAGTCGACATTTTTGGCAACACTAGAAGTTAAGGCAGAGGTCAAACTTTTTTTTTTTTTTTTTTTTTTTTTTGGCCAGTTTTTATATATTTGTTTATTTTTTAATAAATGGTTCTAATAAATGGTCTGACTTGTCTGTAAATTTCAGTAAAGTTGCAAGATGTAAAAACAAAACAATGAGCTGAAAGACGCTAGGACACTCTGTATACCTGAGAGGAACTGCAAAGTCGAGTGTGGGTGGGTTCATCACCACGTGCGACAACTTTCACATCCATCTCGATTTAATTCAATATAAAAATCCTGATAAGAGCAGCTTTAACTATACTGTAGGAGCAGCAGATGCACAGAACAGAACAAACTTGTTGAGGTTATTGTAACCTGTGTCAGATGACACTGTCGGACACTGTGCCACCGTCAGTGAGCAGCTAAAATTTACATTTCACCTCGTCCATTCTGATTACACCAACTGTATTCTTGGCTGCAGAACATGTCACGTTCACCTAAACTGAGTCCCGTACAAAAGACAATGAGCCTATTCATGCCTTTTTCTCACAAATAATTGCTACGATAAGATTTTCAATAACCTTCATTGTGTTTGTCACAATCTGTTTCCTGCTTCTGTAATTTGCTGATATTGTGACAATCTTGATCTAACAGCCACAATAAGTATGTCACATTTGAGAAATAATATCCTCTGTATGGGTCTGATATGATACATTTTCTAATCGTCAGAGCAATACAATGATTGCGTAGATATTTAGATAATGGTTCTGCATGAGAATCATTTTATGTCATTTTCTGACGATGTGGATATGTTTTCATTCATCCACGGTTCATATGGGCCATTCATAACCTAATAGTCCAAAGTAGAACTGTATCATCTTGACATATTCATTACACTCTCATATAGTATATATATAAGTGTAACCCTGTCCCCTTCCCACTTTTACTCATGAATGTATGAAGTGTACGGTTAGCAATATTTTAATCAGTCACCTCATGTATGTAAATTATTTAGTAATCTTCTGTCCATGTAGTGCTGGCCTACAACAGTTATTGAAGCTTTGCTCACAATATGGCATATGACAGCAAATATAATGCTAATTAGAGTAATATGATATGAGAAAAAAAAAAAGTATTACCTGAATTCTTGTATTACTCACAACATGTGCAACGAGGTTAAATATATCGACCATTATATTGTCAATGATTTCTCAGAGGAAAGATATTTACAGACAAGCAGTATGTGCATTTGCTCCTAAATTTAGCGCATGCTTTGTTATTGTGAAGGTAGTTATTTTGTACCACATTTTTTAAACTTCCATGAAGTTTATGTTTAGTTAAGCTTGCTCAGGTTTTCATCCAGACTGTGGAGCCATTGGTGTTCTAGTTTGTTTGTGGGTGTAGTGTGCTGGTTTCTGTCTTTTTATATGAGTTGTAATTGTATTGTTATGTATTTACTTTTTTTCTTTTTTTTTTCGTATTTTTGTTGAGATTGTCTGTTTTTTGCATTATTTGATGTTTCTGCTTTTCGGTAAATCATTTTAATCACCACCTTCTACACTGGCGTTCAAGGTCAAGACTATAGATGAAGCCAAAGAATCGTGAACTGGATGACTTTAAAACAATAATAATATGGGTGAGTCTGAAATGGAAATTATTAACAGCTCTGCAGCAAAGGGGCTCTTGAAAGATGAATGCACTTTGGCTGTGAAATGTAGGTGTGGTAAGTGAAGATGAGAACGTTTTGTGTCCTCAAGGCGCCCAGTAGGATGGCCAGGAAGGAAAAGGTGGAGCTAAGACAAACTAAGAGACACACACATAAAAAAAAAGTGAACATCATAAGGTCAAATTTGTGCTAGAACCAAAAACAAAACCTTTTGAAGCTGTTGCATCACATGCAGGATGCATAGTCCAAGTGCATTGTTTGTTGATCAGATAATAACAAGGCATCAGTGACAGAAAGCAATGTCAAATACTGTCAAAGTCCTCCTGTGACTGTTTAAACTTTCAAGCACGTATCACATTGTCCAAAAAAAATAATGTGTGCCAGTACAATTCTGGTCCAAACAGATCCCCCTCTCACATCCAACACTGAAACAAAGTGTTCTTCTATCTTCCATTCAGCCAGACTCTAGGACTTTGCGCAACATCTATCTCAGAGATTAACTGCATCCCAGAGCGCTCATCGAGTGGTAGTTGAGTGTCATGTGAAACAAGATACAGCGAACCAACCCAACCTCTTAAACAAACTCACAGCAACTGTTGAAAGGAAATGGGAGTTGGTGGTGGTATTAAATGGAATTAACAGCCTAAGTGGTGTGCCTGCACTGGGGATGGTCCGTGGAAACTTCCTGCATGTGTTGAAAAAGTTCCTATGCCCTTGATTTGTACTGGGGGTATACGGGACCCCCCTCTCTCTCTCTCACACACACACACACACACACTTTTTCTCCTTTTCGTAGAACAGTGGTTTAGTTTCCCTGAACTTGTTTTGGAAACCTGCTTTATTTAACAGCAATGAGAGTGGAAACATTTTTGTGATAGTGAGTATGTCAGCATGGCTGAAAAAAAAAAAAAAATCTAGATTCTGTAAGAAAGATGCTTGTAAAATGGCATGTTATTTTGGTTTCGCTCTCACAACAAGAATATCAATATTGGACAATTATGCAAAACCACAATGACAAAGTCTTTTGTGTACACGGCAACTACCGTATGGTTAAGATCGTAAATGTAAATGTATTAAAAAAAACTGTAAAATTACAGACATTACCTGTAAATGAACAACCAAACTGTTATTTTAACTATTATGCCATATTTGTACGGAAAGATGGCTATATTATTTATACAGTATTTTTTATGCTTTCTTAATTTATTCACAAAAGTGTAAAATGACAGTGATTATCTGTAATTAAATATGTGGCTCATTATGTAAATGTTTATGTCCATACTAACAGTTTGATGTGTTTCTTTGTAATTTTATGGTAAATGTTATTAGTTTCACTTTCTAATGTTAAATCTGGATACAAATCTAGCAAACTGTGTGTGTATGAGTGATTGTGCTCTGACGTCTGTGTAACACTGTTTCCCCACAGAACGATTAGTATTGTCACTAGTATTTACAATACCCTAAATTCCTGTTGTTGTCGCTCTGTTTCCCCAAGGGAACTATGCTACTCTTAAAACAAACACTAGGATAACGACATAATTAATAGAGATCTCGAGGAATCAAAAGGATAGTCTAGTATATTAAATCAATGCAGGAAAGCCTTGCTAACTCGAGATGTCGAGAAAATTATCCTTTTATCTATATATATAACAAATGTTGTTATCCCGAGATAATGACATAAATAACCCGAGATCTCGAGAGAATGAATTAAATTAACTCGGCATCAAGAGAACAGAACAGAGGAAATAAAACGTATGAATGCATGGCTGCTTAGGGCTTCCGTAGTCAGATGCTGAGCTGTCATGCAAAGATAAAGTTCACATAATAAACAAATAAGTTGCTAGCTTCAATCGCACCTTTAGTGCGCAAGCTAACGTTTGATATGAAGTTACTTATAAAGTTACTGCATGTGTTACTGATATTCCTCATAATATTAAATCTTCTTCAATCATTTCCCTGTATAAGTACCATTCAGGTCAGGCACCGCAATACGTCTCCGATATAGGTCTCTACAAATAGGTCTCTTAGATCTTCTGACCAGGGTTTAATGGTTGTCCTTCGTACATGACAAAAAACAAAAGGAGAGTCTTTGAAGTTGTGCCACCAACACTCTGGAATGCTCTTCCCGTAGACTTACGTTCTGACACTTCATACTTCCTTTATAATATATTTCAAGGGCAAATATTATGCATTCTGTTCCACTTCAGTAGCTGTACCAACATGTTTCTTCTGAATGACTAAAGCTAGGCAGGTGTGCTTGGCTACAATGGGAGACCTCCTGGAAAAACTAAGTTGCTGCTGGAAATAGTGCTGTTGGGCCAGTAGGACCAATTCAACCTCGTTCAGTACTTTTACTTGACATATTTCATGTTTTGTTCTTCTAAAATAAGGAATTTAGGCTTTTAAGGATTGTGGATTGTGTCAGTATATATGACTGCATGTGTGTTGATACATAACACATTTAGGCTCCCGTGTGTCCAGTCCCATTAATGTGCAGTAATAGCTGAGGCTTTGTGTCATGGAAAATTTTGCCATTGCAGGAAAAAATGCCATTGTAGCAGATTTTTTTTTTCTCAGCATAGGAAAGTATTTTGAGGGGTGACGTTTTGCACTTCAGTAGAATAGCATTCATACTTGTATGATATGAGGGACTTAATGATGCAGGATGGAATTTTCTGTCTCCACGACAATCTAGTGATGTATCTGTTGCGAACGAGACAGTTCAAACAGCCGGCTCTTTTAAGTAAATGATGGGAGCTGGCTTCTGTCCACGATTGGCTACAGCAAGTTATTGATATTAGAAAATGTAATTTTTACATTATATATATATATATATATACACAGATCACAAGTCAAAACGGTGCTAAATTTGTCTAAATTATAAAAGGTATAAGTGGTAACATGAAGAGCCATTTGGGAGCCAAAAGAGCCGGCTCTTCTTGGTGAGCTGAGCCAAATGATCTGGCTCACTAAAAAGAGCCATAATTCCCATCACTACAATAATCGAGCTTGTCATTTGATTTTCTTTTTTGTTTTTATTTTGAATTGTGGGCCTGATTTCAAATAAGGTGACACAGTAATAAAAGTAGCGATCAAATGTCCTGGATAATAATTCACTTAAAGGGGTGGTGCAGTTTTTGGAAAATGTTCCTACTTGCTTTCATGTACTTACTTTCATCTGCAGTTTGATTGTCTTTTGAACTGTGTCCCTTAATGACTATTATGAGATCCTGTAACACCTCCTGAAAGAAGGAAATGCACTATTAACCTTCTCCGAAGGTGAATGACTGTTCTAACTAAACCACATGTGGTTTAAATATTTATGCAGTCAATGATCTGTTTAAGAAATAAATTAGATTTGGGCAAACTGATACCACACTCTACGTCCACTGCATGGATCGGCAAAATGGCAAGTATTGCCACCATGTAAATGTTAGGTTGAGTGTTTTTGCAAAACTCATAGTTCAATGTAAAGACGTGGGAAGAGTTTTAATGACCCTGTGGAAAAAGTAAGGGAAAGAAAAAGTCTCAGTGGGACCTCTCTTTTTCTTTCCCATACTTTTTTCTGACACAGTTTTCATGGAGTGCTTTGTTGATTAAGTATGGGAAATTAAACAGATTTGGTGTTTAGAATGGGGGCAGGGGGACTTTTTGAGCCGAGACTCTAAAATTCACGAGTTATTAGTTAAAAATGCAGTTATCATAGTTAATTGCTTGTCACATTTCTCATTTCATGTGAGAAACACAAATAATTTAATGGGGTAACAATTACAACACTAACCACAAATACATCTACTCTGTTCTTCATAGATTAATGACAACCAATTAAAAAACAAAATGCATTGTGGATTAAAGATGACCAAACACATGGTAATGGTTCAAATAATATTCTGTGTATTGACAGTTTGAATTTCTTTATCTCTTTACTGACCCTGTCATCTCCCTTTATGTCTGAATACTGTCAGGGGATCTCATACAATTTGGATCCCCTTTACACTGTTCAATCAATCAATCAGCCAATGCTTATTTACTGTCAGTATTGTAAGTAATTAAAAGAGCTTAAGAAGCTAGTTAGATTGGTTGCTAAGGAGGATTGCCAACTCGCATGCTTGAGACATCCATTTTCAGGCTCTGTCTCACACCTCCCAGACAAATATCACGTTGAAAATGTCCATAAAAAGAAGGTGGATGGAAATGTGCATCCTATGGGTCCAATTGCAGAAGCTATAAAGGAAGCCTTCACTTTCAGAGTTCCTTAAGTCTGTTGAATTACCTGTCGGATGATTATGCAAAGTCTGTCTCATAGTTTTCCTCAAATACCTCACTGAAGCCTTTTGGGTTCTAGGAAAGGAAATGCTGATTGATAGGTCAACCCATAAGCCCATAGAAACACATTAAATTCACTGTGGATCATGTAATATAAAATTGTTAGTTACTGAATGATGAAGCCCTTTCTCTCAGGTTGTTTTTTTTTTCCAGTCTCATGTAGTAGCAGTTTGTTTCATTGTATTTTATTTTCTCCATGCAGTCGACAGCCGTCTTGTTTCCCTCGCTTTCAGCTGGGCCATACACTCTTCGACCTCTGACCTCAGAGCTGAGGATCCCCCAGATGTCTCCACTTGGCTCGTCTCAGTTCTCATGCAGCACTGACCTCTCACTGATCTTCTAACCATTCTTACAGCTGCTATTGTTTTGTTGAGCCATCATAACTAATTTCACATGGCCCTCTCAAACAATGAATGGATTCTTTTGGTCGAGCATTGTTGTAAAAACAATTTACATCAGCTTAAAATGCCAAAATTTAAAATTTCAAGTGACGTTGTATAAAGAAACACTTTGTATTTTGACAAATAAGAGCACCAAGATACATGTTAAAATGTACTGCTAAAAGTCCATGTAATGTTGCATAATATGCATGACTACGGTGACTGAAAGACATGAAATAGCATTTTAGTTGAGGTGCAAAGTAAAACTGTTAAATAGACCTACTAGATGTCTTGTTCTAGCAAAAGACTTTTGTTCCAGCTTCAGCTGAGGAATTGAAATGGACCACAATGACTACATTTATCAGGCATGTTGCTACAGTCCCATTTGTCCATCTGAATTTGTGTCACAAGGCCAATCTGGCTCTGATATCTTTATGTGTTAATGAGAAATGTCAAAAAATAGACAGCAGTTTCCCCAGAGGAAGAGTGTTCCAACTTTTTAGGAAATATCTTAGAGGAAATAATTGTCTCTTGCTTTATAAATGGTGTTAACATCTGCAGTCCTTTCACAAAACCAACTTCCTCAGATACATGTTGTACACCAACAGGTGCATCCACTCTCACTCGAAACGCAGATGTCAGTAGGAATATTTTGGAACAGAAAGTCCGAAAATATCACTTTCCAGTCCCAAAGGGAACATGACTAAAAACAGACAGATACTGGCAGGTTTAATTAAAGAAACATGTTTTTGCTGCTCTGCTGTGCATGATGGAAGCTCAAAGCAAAAACATATTCGAACTAAGTTTCTCAAATTGATTTTACAAATATAAAAGGTGGAGAAAAAGGATCTCCGGTGGGACGGTGAGATAGTCCATATCGAAGGGCAAAATCTTTACTCAAACTTTGGGGGAGTGAGAGAGAGCATGTGTGTAAGTGACAACAGCTAGCAATGTGGAGGTTGGCTGCTAGCCAAGTTCTACACCCTGGACAAACTGCGAAATAATGAACTTCAATGAAAAGCTCGAACCTGCATCTCATCTGTTCACTTTCTGTCTGCCTCTTTTGCCTCCTTTGTCTCTTTTTATCAAAAAGTGTGTGCGCACATATACATATATATATGTGTGAACTTATATTAATGGATGGCAATTTTTTGGAGGGTCAAATTTCACTCTTTCATAGATTACAGGGGAAATGTTCCCCGGTCTCCTGTGGCAGTTACTTATCCTTATCAGAGGGGCTGGAGCCAATCCCAGTTGGCATTGGCGAACGGCCAGTTCAGACTTACACATAGGTACAAACCACCATTCACACTCATACTGTATTTAGACCTATAGGCAATTTAGAGTCACCAAGGATAGATACGGGGAGAACATGCAAACTCACACAGAAAGGTCTCAGTAGGAGTTTGAAACAATAACCTTCTTGCTAAGAGGCGACAGTGCTAACCACTGCACAATTATAAAATGGAATTTTTTTGAAAGTCTTTGGTAGTTGTAGACTCTAATACTCAGAATTAAGTCAGAATTAAGCCACCTACTTTGTAATAACTGTCTGCAAGTTATGCCTCGTTAATGGAGCAGTTTAGCTATCAAAGCTAATAAGCGAGCTTCTTTCTGTTTTGGACATAAACCCAAGCACGTTTGTGTGTCAAAGCTTGAACAAGGACCAAGCAAAGATTTGCATTATATTTAGGTTACTAAACAGAAAATGCCAATCACCATTGCAATAAAACGTTTTAAATGTTTTAATTGCTCCTTTAAATCATTAAAGGAAGGGCACATATATCCAATGACCAGAGTTAATTAATGCAACTTAATTTAATGCAACGTCAGTATTTACTAATTCTTGCTAACCCATAAACATTATAACTTTCTATTGGGTCTGTTCCTTTTCAAGACAGAGCAGAAGACGGTGATGTAACTGCTCAGGGTGATATTTGTATTATGAATGACCAGGCTTGTCCTCAACTAGCCAAAAGGGAAAACAAGAAAGAATAGAAATAGAAGGTGTGGAACTTACTCCTGTTCTGCCTTTGTTCCCTTTTTGAGTTAGGGAGTGTGTTAGAGCAAAACTCTGGGTGTGTCTGTTTTTTAAAGTGGGAAACGGGGTTGAGGGGCGTTGAAGACCCACACTCTGTCCTCTTGAGAACACAGGAAACTGGGGGGATGAAGAAGGAAATGCTCATACATTTTTGTGGGGATGCAAGCAAAACAGTATCAGCTCACCAGACTGAGCTTCAGCATTCTTCCCACTTTGAAGATGGGTAAACAAAATAGCATTGTTAATGTGTGCTGCAGACAACATCAGTCAGGAGACTGAAGAGAGGGAAGGAGTCAATAGAGGAAGGAAGTGGTCATGGTGCCGGCTGTCTGCTGACTGTCTTGAAAGACAAGAGATACTCTGTCAAACAGGCTTTTTTTCCCCCACTAACATACTCAAATAGGTTTTGACAACACATCCCATAATTCCACCATTCATAGGTGTAAAAGTTTGTAATACAACCCAATACTTTGTCAGTAAAATTGTTTTAGTCAAAGCTAACTGGCTTCACATTTACTATACAAACATGAGAGTGGTATGTCCTCATTTAACTCTCTGCCAGAAATGTAAATAAACAAATACAATAATAAAATAAAATGTCAGATTATTCCTCTGCACAAACACCTTTGTGCTTTCATTAAATGTTTCAACAAATGTGATTGGTTAAAATGTGACCATACATAAATACAAAAAGGTTGCTCTGAATGGTTTACATAACATATAGCTTGATCCCAAACCACTGCAGTACCAAAAAAACTGTTCCCATCTTTCAAGAGTTGATTTTTCACTCGAGAATTTGCCCTTCATCTCCTCTACAGAAAGGGGCAGCAGGTCCTGTCGTCAGACCTGAGCTGCATGAAATGAAATCCAGATGTTACCCCAGAAAATTCTCACAGAAGACAGAAAAACCATGCAGGGGGAAAAAACTAAACCATATATAGACATAGCATAAATGATATATATTCTCATGGGTAAAACATGAAAACAAAGTGCTATGTACTCTGAAGAGGATAGATTTGCTTCTCTTTTTTTTTCCTGAAAGAGAAAGATATCCCAGCCTTTTGTCGGCTCATTTCTAATGAGTTGTAGAACATCGTAATTTTGCACAAAGTCATACTTCAAGCATTTTCTAAAAACTGAGGGAAAATAAGTAGAATGAAAGTAAATGTCAGCACCTGAAGCCTTGACAGGCAGAAGCACAGCAAGTGGGCTCTGCCTCAAAGCAAAGTTACCAGGACAACTGATGACCTGCACGCATATGTTGGTTGAACCTTTGTCATGCATCTTCCTGTGAGGCCTTTGGGTTGGGGAGGAAACATATTACACACTGCGGGCCAGCTTCGCCTGCACGACATTAAGAAGGGCAGGGCCTGCACAGAATCTACTGTAACAAGGGTTACAATTTGTTTGAGAGAGAATATATGTGCCATATTTCACAATGATTATGAATAATCAAATGTGGAACAAAACAACAACGATGAGGGGGGAAAAAAGACTTGCAATGAAGGATTATAAATCATATTAAACACTACAGTTCATAAATCATAATTACAATCATTCATTGTGACATTCAATAAAGGGATTCACAAACTATATACTATATAGTAGATGATGATGTGGTATTCCTGGTGTGTCCTAGGGAAGTTTAGTCTTTTTATTTACGGATCCTATACTGGTTATGACCATGGGAAAATACATTAAATATGTTGGATAATACTTGCTGAAAATGTGTGTTGAAAAATGTGAAATGACTTTGAACATTTTTTTTTTTTTGATATATTACTGAAATGTGGAGTTATAGGTTTTTCCACCAGTTTTCAGTCCAGGATTTTTTGGGCAGTCCTAAAGAGTGGCTCGATGACACACTGAGGCCACGCTGAGCATACCCCTCAGCATATCTGATATCAAATAAAATCACATGGTATGGATCATTTGTAAATAGCTACCATAGAGATATAAATATTACTTATTTCAGTGACGGTGATGATTGTTCCATGCTATGATACGCCTTGCATACTGCTCTGCTGATGTTGTGCGAATGATCATCACTTAAAGTGGTGAGTCTCCCTTGTGCAAACATCAGCATCTTTACATCTATGGATCATTGTCATCATTAGGAACATGCAAGATAACAAGCTACCCTGTTAAGTGCAGCTGCATGATCAATGCTCTCGGATCAAACAGGGTGACATCAAAGCAGATCAATAAACATAATAGCCTTCACCTCAAGGCACAATTAGCTGTACATCAAGCCCTCTCAGACATGGGGTGGGGTGAGGGGGCATGTGGCGTTTCTACAGTGGTCTCAGTCTGGTACTCGTGGCCTCTGTGTTGTTTGGCTACTGTTGGTAATTTAGTCACTTAAAACACTGAGTGAAAGGGTTTTTCAAAACTGATAATGAATTTAGTTTGAAAAATGATAAATAAGTCCATCGTATATGTTTTTGAGAACAGAAATAATGATAACCTGTGGTGAAAAGACGCATTAAGGAAGGGAAAATTTTCTGTTTTGTGGTTTGGAGTTAACTAAATAATTAAGTAATTTGGACTTAGGGTTAGGAACCAGACATCTTTGAGAAACAGAGAGCTAGATGAATCAAAATATACTTTTGTGTTTGTTTCTCTTTGTTTTGTGAGAATCTGTTAGATTTGTGGCTGCAAAGATGTACTGCTGATTTTATTCATACTGCAGTTGATCTGTTGACAGTAAGGATAGTAAAATCTTGTTTATTGATCATTGAATCAATAAATAGATAGCTAACCCCATCCCTTTCTGATTGAAGTCAGACCCATGGGGTTAGCTATCCTTGATACTGAAGCAATGCTGATGTTGATGCTGTTTGACAGATTACTGTGAGGAGCATTGCTTTGCATGGCCTGTCTCACAGTTCACGATGGTACAGTTGTAGTAAAGACCAGTTCACAGACATTTTGGAAAAGGGGGCATGATGCTGACATTGTATTTGACTCAGTGATTCCTAGTGAAGCTCAACAAGGTTCTCCGAATTATGGGCACATGGGCATGCTTGTGTATTAGGTCTTAGAGGACCAGTTTAGGGGTGATGATGTGATGTGGATGTTTTATGAATATTCTGCAGCAGCAGCTGGAGACTCTGAATAGGATGCACAAACACACACGTACAAAACATACACACAGAATTATGATAGGAATATTATAATATACTATAACTAGTGCTCCACTGTGAGAAGTGTGTTACTTCTCATCTGGCACAGGTGAGAAGTAACAAAGTACAAACATATTGTAACTGCACTTAAGTATTTTTTTTCAGGTTCAACTTTTACTACTGTACAGGCTTTATGCTTTAGTTTTAATGCACTTGCAGGGAATTATTGATTTATCTATTTCATCTATTTCATTGCACACCCTCACAACGTCAAGACCGGTGAATATCACATGTCAGTGCGTCAAAAACGACAAAAACACATAAAAGATGCAACAAGACCAAACAGACACATGACCCGACTTGAAGCTTCAGTTAGCTTTGCAGAGAAACTGCCAATAGAGAAACCAGTACTTTTTACTTTCATGCTTTTAGTACATTTCAGTTTGTTTGTTTTTTTACTTTACTTGAGTAAGAACACTGTAAAAAAAATGTACAAACAAAAATAAAATAATAAGAAATAAATAACTAAATTTTACAGTAGTTTTCCATTTTTTTTTAAATGTGGCTCATTATATAAACGTATACACAGACATGCAAGAAGTAAATAGACACCTTTAATTTGAATTTGAATGAAGGTGTCTATTTACTTCTTGCACGTCTGTGTATGTTCATACTAGCAATTTCATTAGTTTTACATTCTAGCTCTATTTATAGATACAAATTTAACTTCTTTTAAATAAACCTTTTTCATTACATCAAACATAGTGCATAGTTGTTTTGTGAGAGTCTTATTCAGAGAATGGAGAGGGGAAAAAAAGGATTACAAAGCTGTCTGCTCTCTTGAGGTGGAAACTTTATGGCATGTTGCTCTCTGGCCACACCCAGTGAGTCTGGTAAGCAAGTAATTGCATTGGTTGCTAGATAATGATTCAGGAAGTAAATGTAAAATAACTGTATTTCTCTGTAAAACTATTAGTAGCGTCACTTTATTGTATGTAAGTATAATAGTTCAGAAATAAATTGTAAAATGAGTTTCTCTTCAAAACCTTGACTTGGCATTTATTTAAATTATTTTACTTATCAGTAATTTGAACAGTTTTTTAACATTATTTTTTTTTTACAGTATTTCCACTTCTACTTGAGAAAAGAATGTGTGCACTTTACACTTAATAATTTCTATACTGTGATTATCAGCAATATTACTGACTGTAGTGCTTGACAGTGCTTCCATTATTTGGCCTGTGTCTACATAGCCCTTTCACTGCTATACATAACTGGTGTTGCAAAGGTGCTTTTTATTCACCAGAAAACAATCTAGGTAGAAATGTCTTTGGTGGCCCAGCAGTCCACTGACAACTGCAATTAATTTGCTGGCTGCTGTTCTTTTCACATGCATGTCAGACACCAGCGCAGCACTATACCTCCCACACAGCAAACCAGCAAACTCCAATGAAAGCGGTGAGATGAAATTTGCTTGCCACTTTGAGCGAGCTCACAAATGAAATTCTTTGTGAGCCAAATAAAACTTGATAAAAGAAACAAGTAGAAGCCGGTGTATAAGAACAACGGTCCTAGCAAAAATGACATTCTCAGTTTAAAAGCGGATTGGTGAAGACGTGGCTAATTTTTTGAGGTCATGTACACAAATGGCAGATTAATAGCATTGGACATGAGATGAACATTTGGGACACAAAATGGCTTCATCTCTGGTATTGTACCCTTTCAACTTTATTAAATTCAGAAAGCCTTTTGTGACAAAACTAAAGAACTCCTCATTGCTGCATTACGTCCCAAATCCACAGGGGCTTCTGTGAGACAGCTGTGGCTATTTCAAAAGAAAATTGGCTTTGGCAGGGAAACAAAAAGAGCTAAAAGGCAGTAAAAATGCTCAACTTTGAGGGTTTGCTTTTACTCAGATTGTATCTTTTTTTGCTTTTGCCCCTCAAGCTAATCACTGTTGTTTAGAGATAACAGTGGTACAGTTCAGTCTGGGAGATGGCAATGTCATGGGAAGAGGAAAGGCGAGAGAAAAAATCCAGGGTTGCAAAATTTCCTATAGTACAGTCAGCATATCAGTGGCTATTTTGTTTATATATATTGTATTATACTGGCTCACCTCACCTGTATATTTCCCTTATGAAAATGGCTGTAATTTCACCCCGAGTTGTTGCTTTGCAATACAGAGCAGTTTCTGCTTGACAGCGCAGAAGGAAAGGCTGGTAGGACTAAATGAGATCATTGGGAGGCTGACATGCTTTATGACCATGGACCATTGGCTAACATTAGAGTTACATAAGAACAACCATTTCTACACTAAGTGTTTCAATGATGATACCAGACAGGAAAGGAGAGTCAGATTGTGAAATAAGCAGTGTAGTCAAGCCAGTGGTTTGAGAAGGGGAGTTTTACAATACAATAATACAAGTACACATGAGTTTTTGGTTTTTTTGGGGTTTTTTTTTTCTTTGCTCCACCACATTCAGTTCCTACAGGGATCATGTCAAGTACCATTATTGTCTCTGTCCCTGTAACTTAAATGGACTTTACTTTAAGTGCTCATGCTCTTGTTTCAAGATGAGGCTTTGGTTTTTACTTTAGACAGCCACGTCATTTTCAATTAATTTCAGTTTGACTGAAATACTATTATGTTAAAGGCTGATTCTCCTTATGATGTGGCACATGTGCCTCAACTTTAACATTTTACATGCTGCTAGTGAATGAATGGATTTATTTACTGTCATTTCTGTTGCAAACTAGCAAAACATGAGAATTAACATGTTGCTGTAAATAAATTTAACCTGTAATTTATCCATCCATCCATTTTCTGTAACCGCTTATCCTTATCAGGGTGGCATAGAGCTGGAGCATAGCTTGCATTGGGCGAAGTATACCGGTAGATTTATATGTTTAATTTTTCATTAAAACCTCATTTCCACAATAGATCTGTTGGATTGTTATTGGGGCCAGTATGATGACTCTTTTTGGGCTTATTTTATCTGTTACTGGATACACCTCTCATTCCTTCTTATCCAGTGCAATTCAGGACCCTCAATTATCAACACGCATAGAGGAGGAATTCTGCATCTGTGTTTAGCAACTGCCATTGTGCACCAGATAAATGATATGTACAAATGTATAGTGTATGCAAAGTTGCTATCAGCAATAATAATCCCCATGTTGTGCTCATGCACGAACATGAAAACATCATGCAAGAAACTCCCCCAAATCAACCATATGTGGGAAATGGAGTTGTCTGTTGCTGATAATATGGTTGATAAAGTAGATAGACTTCACCTGCGACAAGGTGAAGGAACTAATTCATTGAACTACCAAGCATTATTATTTGGCAAGTTTCGCAAGTGGGCTGTCAAAGAAAAGTAAAAATGTGGACATGTAACTAATTAAGTTACTGGTTTCTTAAATGAATTTTTTTTAACTGTAACAAATGATGAAAACAGAATTGACGGCCTTCTTCAGCGAGGGGTTTCTGCAGACACATGGTCAGTCCTTCTAAATTAAAGGTTTGTGGATATATCTATTATATTTTAAATTTCCTCTAACTTTTAACTGTCAAACAAGTTTAGATTGGCTTCACTAATTTCAATATTGGCCTTTGTGTTAAGTCTGCACTGTGCTGCTGTATTATCTGTCAATACTAACTATCAAATGTCTCAGATGGATTTGCTGCTATTTGTTATTTTACTTTCTCAGTCATATACCTATGCATGTGTATTTTGCTTTACTGCCACTGTCTTTAAATACACAAACATCATGTCCTCAAAGGAAAAATGTCTTGATGTATACCCCATGTCTGTTCAGGAAATTAAGAATAGAACATAAATAATCATGCGGTACACGAGCTAGGATCATCAAACAACTTTTAGTGCCTCAAGACCTACAATACCAAAGAACTCACAGTACATGCCACATGATTTATCAGAGAAATCTAAATGAGGAACAACAGACCTGCTGAAAGAGACCTTGCATCTGTTCTGCATTTTATTAGCATTAGCTATAAAAAACATGTTGCCTTATTGTGGCCTCTTACACTACATCAAAAGGTCAATACTGTACTGGACAAAAGGGTAAAGTGAGGTTACTAAAGGATTCACTCTTATATCTTGCCCATGGCTGTGCTGCTATAGATAGCCTTATGTCCCTGACCTCTCAGTGCAACCCCTAACCACATTATTTGGCTCAATTAAACTGACATTTGCAACTTTGCCTCAGTCTCCCATTATCCCATTTTATGCCACGGCTGCACGTACACACAATCATCTGTGTGCAGTCACCAATTTGCAATTCAGTCCTATCGCTGTAGCTTGGAGGAATGATTTATTTTCATTATTTTCAAAGCCAAATGCTGCCTGTCTGCTTATTGTTTTGCCGATACACCAGGCTTGGCTTGCCCTCAAAAGACTGTTTAATGTTCAAGCAAGTTTTATTCAAGCTTTCATCAGTGGTGCTTTATCATTTCTTCCTATCATTAAAATAAAGCGTCATAAAGCAGATGTTTTAAAGAGTTCACATCCAGGAACCTTGTAGCCTTCCTATAATCAAACCCTGATCTCTCCTTTTCTGACCCTTATCTCACTCCATACAGGTGTCAGACCACAAACATGGCAACTCAAACACATCATCCCAGCATGGAGCCTGCTTCCTCTTATTTGTACAGCTGAAGTCCCCTGGTTGCCTTGGTTGAAAAGCACTGATGATGCACTTGCATTACCGAACAGATGAGTGACCTTTGCAGCCAGACGACCATGAGAAAGTCAGGTAAAATAAACATGTGGTCTTGGTTTGACTCATTATGCTTTTACTCATTCATATATTTCACAAAATGCTTCAGGCTGTTACAGACTCAACTTATGATCCTCACACATACTATAACAATTCCAATGACTGGAAATTCACATCTCTCACAGGAAGTAGATTTTTTCAGTTCAGTTTTCAACCAATCAAGAAACTTGAAGAACTTCCCGCTTCATCTGAATCAGCTAATTAAAATTCGATTTTGTGAAAAGGAAAGACGTCATCATAGCATTACACTGATATATTATTAGTTTTTAAGTTGATATGCAAACTTGTTAGCAATAAATTCCTGCATTGACAAGACAATGAGCTAAAAGATGCTAAAACAGAGAAGAGGGTTTATCACTCTAAGCGAGACCTTTTTCACAGAATCGTTAATATAATATTGATTACAGCCACTTTAATGGCATGTTCAAACAGATATTCAAAGAAATTCTAATACAATTTCTTTTGAACACATTTTAACTTACGTGTAGATTTCAGAATGATATATTTTAATCCAGAACAAAATTCAGAATTTGCCTCTTACTTTCAAAGACTATCAAGTACAAACACACAAGATGCACTCAAACACGGAATCAGCAACCATCTGCCAAATGTGTGACTGAAATGAAGCATGAAAAACAAGTCAATGTCAAGAAACATCCCCATCATCAAAGCTAATCTCACATAACAGAAAGTCTGTTGAGCATTTAACCACAACAGACCACAGACAGAGCAAAACCCAGTACCCTTACCGAGCAGTTCTTGTGACATACATTGGATCCAGAACAGCACGAGAAACAGCTGCTCTACATTTGTTCCCCAAGCCAAATAAATACTGAAATATGTTCCAGCAAAACATTATAAGCAACACTGCCTTTCTGTCTGCGTTTGTCTTCAATTCAGTCAGCTGTAAAAGGCTGAAACAGCGACCAACCATCATAAATCAATTTGGTGTTTTTGGAGGCTTTGAAGCTATCAACATTCATCTTTGATCCACCCTGTCTGCAGAGCACATGTCCCATTTTCTCCATTTTCTATTGTTCACAGCAGATCATAATCCTTTTCTCTTTGGAAATTAAGATGTTGAAATCAGCACTAATGGAAGCTAAGCTTGTGTAATTACATAGATATTTAATTGTATTGGGTGTTCTGACATACTGTACAACTTTTTACCCACACTAACGGTGGGTGTCTTGGATGTCAGTTGGTCGGACAGTCCAGTACTTTTGTATGAGTGAGTTTGTTTCAATGGGATTTTTCAGTTCAGATAAAGTACTGTGAGTTTATCAGGTTGCTTCCTATATTTGTACGCCAACAGAGGCTTCAGATTTCCTGTACATAATACTGCAGACAAAACAGACTTGTCTTGGAGACCTGAGATTCCAGCATCTTGACCCCAAAGACTCATCATGTTGAATAATTAAAGAATCACATCGTAATTTGCTAGTTTGTCTTAATTTTATATACTGTAAATAAATATTAAGTCACTGCATAGTTTAATTAATGAATGGTGCAATTTACCAATAGGAGGTCCTCCTGTGCATGTTTTGTACCATATAAAGTGGTTTGTAAACCATCACTTCTGCTTGTACTTCAGGAAAGCATAAGCTGAAATGTTGGCCTTGTGTCAAGTGTAAGTGTAAACCCACATGTACTCTATAGATGTTGGAAATGCGAACCTATATATGTCTGGCAGTTCCATATGTGACAAACAAAATGAAGGAAGTGAGATGACACTTGAGAGCCAACAATCTCTCAGGGTATCCATGTCTACCCCTTTTCAACTCCAGGCTATTTCTGAACCCATTTAGGCCAAGTGGTGCTATTTTGGGACAACTGGGGAACTGGTATGTTTTGTGTGTGTGTGTACGAAGGGGGTAATAATAGTAATGAGTAAAAATACTAAATATAATAATGTGACATAGATTTTAACATTCAGACAGTGAAACCCAAGCTGAGCATGCCCAAGGTGTAGGGACATGCCCATCCACCTGCTCATTCCAGTTATTCGGCCACTTGCATACATTCAAACAGTGAAATCTGTCAATCCAAGTCACCATCGCCAAGCCACCAGGATGAGGCTTGGTATCAATGTAATCATCTAAGACAGGTAACTGAAAAACATAACATAACAAACTAACAATGAATTAACTCTAATACAGTAACATGTATTTACACACATTGTCTGTCTAGTCAAACCCCAATCTTTGAACCCTTTAGCACCTCAGCCTCTGGGGATAATGGGTAATGTTTTGGGGCTTTTGGTGTAGCCAGTGGATATCTGGAAAAAAGATAACGGATAACCAGTTGGTGACTTCTTCTGCAGTCTGATTCATACAACTTCAACAACACCAACTTCATATATTTTGGCTAATGTGAACACAATCCACTTCCTAGAACCTGTGATCCTAAAGATGTCTCCCTCAAGCAACCACACAATCTGTAGGATGGTAGGTTTACTGTATATTACTATATGTACATATTGTGGATATCACTGTTTTTATCCGTACATTTCTTGTTACCTGATCACAAATGGGCGTTTGCATATTTACAAATGTCACAACACCTTTAGTGTTATTATCAATGCAGTGTGATATCAAGCCTTTGCACCTTTACACCACTTGTACAGCCTGAAGGAATTAAAAATCCAAGCCTTTATCTTTACTACTGAGGAGGATTTTTGACATGATTGGAAACCTTTGTAAATACACAAGACAAGCATGCCTGCTAATAGCCTGCTGTTAAAACAAATACTGTTGAGTTGGCCTCTTGCCTGTGTAACAGATACCTCTTTTTCACCGCCGGGTTGCATTCGCTGTCTGGCCTGGCGGGGGTTCATGTTTCGAAAGCTTGGCAGTGCAGCGGCATGTGAAAAATGTCCTCCATGTTGGGACGGCAGAAGAAAAGTGGAACAATAGGGCATGCAATTGTATTCTGAAATTTGGTGCCATCAATAGGCAACACATAGTTACCAACACATTGTGTGTGTGTGGCACAATGCTTTATTAGTAGGTAGAATGATGGGAGTTATGTTATTATTGTGTCAAGGAAAATCATATACACCATCAACACGTTGTGAGAAGCCTGATTTCAACTTAAAAAATGCAATGGAGTCAAAAAAAAAAAAAAAAACCCTCTGTAGTCCACTCCTCATCTCTGTTTGAGACTGGCTGCTCGTGGCTACATTAGCTGCTACTAACACACCCAAATCACTGACAAACTGTTGAGTGGTCGAGTTGCATTGTGGGTAATGTAAGCATCAGGTTTTGACAAGGAAGACTAGTGTGGGATAAAGAAGAAGGATATCTATGGTTCTGCTGCATCTTTGATGATCTAATCCTGGTTCTGTTGGTCTGGTGTGATTTTGTCCATCATGAGTCTGACACTAAGTGATTCTAACAATTTCTCCATTAAATAATACATAGTTTGGTGCTTTTACCTCAAAAGAGTTAAAAGGTATTCATTAAAATGCTTGAGAAATTTATGATAGTGAGGCAAGTACATAGTTCACACGAGGTGTACGAGTGTGTTTGTCATTCACTGTCCCCCATAGGCCAGCGCTAATCCTGCTGCTGTTTTATGATCTATCAAGTGCGTCAGACTGTTTCCATTCCAAATGGATCCTCAAACCACCATGCCTCAGCACTCTTATTTCACACATCCAGAGCTCCTTGGTCCAAAGCCAGGTAGTCAAGGCCTCTTTCCAGGGCAGGGAGGAGGGGGGAGTAAGTAAGTCAAAGTATTCATATTCACTTGTCAGGAACTCTATGTAGCATGAATGAACATCCATCCATTGAGAATACATTGAACTGCGTGGGGTCAGGATGCTTTGATTGGGTAAACTTCATACACCCAAACCTAATTCAATTGTATGTACCTGATTTTTCTGACATTTAATACTTTACCACTAGAGAAAGACACAAAAGTACAAACATGCTCAATTTTAAGCTGATTCGATCAGCCTATTTGAGTTATGGCATACATAAATTTGACATATGTGGTTGGGGGTTAAAACTGTTCAAATGTATCAACATGACACTGTAAATGAGGCCTTTTTTTTTTTTTTTTTTTTTTTACTAAGCTACTCAATCAGAAAATTTGTTTTTGTCTGTTTTTCAGTTGCATTACAACTAATATGCTCATGGATTGCTGACACTGTTGCTTAGCACCATTTGGTTAAAATGTGTTTAATGTGCTGATAGGTCCTCAGAACACTAGGCTCTTTGAGAAGTATATAAATAAATGTAACAGAACCTTAATTAGTGTCATTGGAAACAGCTGTGTTGACCCTACTATTTCATGTCAAAATGGCTGCTGTGAAAAAGGTCTGTTACTAAATAAACAAGAACAATGGAAAACAACACAGGCCATCTCTCCTGAACCTCTAATACCATAAGCTCAAAACTATGTTGAAAATCAACGTGTAATAGCTTATTCATTAACACTCTTCCACTATCAGGCATGTAATTGATAAAATTCCCAAAAAGCTTACATCTAATTTATGCTGGACTGTGCGTTGAATGCTAGCTGAACATGGACAGTGAGTGTAATCATTCTGGTCAGAACAAGACAGTACATTTTCTAATTTAAGCCAGTAATTTTAGTGATTTTAGGGACCTGCTCAACTGATACCCATGATATTGTCTGTTTGTGATGATATGTTTGGACACGCTGCCCAACGAAGGCGTGAACTACCATCAGCGAGTCAGTGAATTCCACCTTGTGTCAGGTTCTATCAAAGATAGCAGGTTTTATTCATCAATCCTGAATAAATTAGGGATTCAGCTCCGTGTCCCTGAACAGTATTAGTTGGTATACAAATTTTATGGGTGGACAAATAATGCATTTGTCAAGTTTAGCTCACTTAGCATTTGCTGGATGCTATCGGATCAGTAGCAGCTTTGTGCAAAAGTAATAATACACAAAGAGAGATACCATAACTCAAGGCCCTTGAGCAGTTCATCAGTTAACCACATCAGTCCAGCTGCTTGTGATATGATAGTGTATGTAAACATACTTCTGACCAAATACATTAAATTGCCCAAAAGTACTTAATATTTTTCATTAGGGTTATTGTTTGCTCGAGGACAAGACCACATTTTGGACAGGGGGAGTTGGGGATCGAAGGACTAACCCTGAAAACTGTTAAAAGAACAGTTTATGTCCCACTTATGGCCCCTCAATTTCGCCTCCATTTTGACTTATTTTCAAAGCACTCTCATCTTGTCTAATTTACTGTTTTGCTTGTGTGCCTGCTTTACTCATACATCAAATCAAATATTCCCATACTGTTTAAAGATGTAATCAGTCACCTGGAAAGAACAAAGCATAATGAGTACTTCTACTTTGGTACTTTTTGATGCTAATATCTTTGTACTTTTTTTTTGTACATGTGAGATTTTGTGTGCAGGACTTTTATCTGTAACAAGTAGTATTACTACTTTAACTCAAGCACAAGAAAATAAGAACTTTAAAGAAAAAAAGAAAAACACACAGGATATTCTATATTCTGACACTGAGACTTCAATCATTTTACATAATTCACATCACAAAAACATCCTTATTTAATTTACACTGGCACGTCATGCATCCCCTGAGTTCATCCTCTGTTTGTAAATAGGCATGTCTTTGAGCAACAAGAAGTGTTACCATCACAAGAGGCAACAAAGAGTCAAAATGTCTTCAAAGATAGGACTGGAGGAGATCCGTTTCTTTTTCCACTGTTGGGCTAATCTCACTCTTCATTATAACACTAAACTGTCCCAAGGATTAAACTAGCCTATCCATGTGCATCGAACTGTGTGAGGCTGTGTGTGTTATAAAAGATAACCAAAAGAGTCATAACCAAAAGAGTCAAGCAGTTGCAGAAAATGGATTATTTTTTATTAATCAACAAAAAGAAATAAACCAACAGCACTGAGCCATGGTGGGATGTAGCATCTGGGTTCAGACCAGTCCAGACAGACCTGATAGAAAAACAGAGTCAAAATCATATGCATATCATGACCAGCAGAGTGAGGGATAACAATGAATAACACACAAACAATTATACTGTACAAATATCTAACAGATCTCAAGTAAGAAGTTGTCCAAAATGTTCTGCACTTACCTTTTTCTACTTTTCTTTTTTCGTACACACTGACACGTCAAGATCACCGTCAATCTCATCAGCACATATTTTGTCATTACGTATTACACCGCCACCACGTGCAGTGTAACGTGCTGGGGAACCCTGTCCAGCATTATTCTCTTTCTCTACAGGAAAAAAAAAAAAAACTTTTGAAATAACAAGAGCTACACACTTTACTGACTATATTTTATTTTACAATTGCAATTTATGATTTGATACTACAAGAAATAGAAAATAAAAGATCAATGCTCACCATATGGATGACTGTTAGAGCCACTCTCTGTTTCAATCTTCGCATTGAGGTTTTTTATTTTCTTACTTTTTATATCCATGTTGGAAACAGCACCGCCATCAATAGCTACTGATGGAGGAGGAGGCCCTGTAAATACTGAAGACAATCATCATAACTCATGTGACATTGTCCTTCAGAAACTTTTCTGTCAAAAAAGAGAAACTTGCAATTCTGACTGAATTAAACCCAAATACATGTTGAGGCTCACTCACAGTTTATACAGCACAGATGAGAGCTGGAGTAAGTATTGGACAGTATATCTGCTCTGGATTTTTATGCTGCATGGTGTTTTTCTCTTGTGTTTTTTTGTAACTTCAGGATAATCCCCTCCCAGTCAGTCTTCCTGCCTGTCATGCCTGCTCCACCCAGAACTGTTCCCATGGGTCAGCCATGCTCACGCCACCTCGAGTTCCCCCTGCTTCTCATCTACTAAGCCAACTGCCTTCATCACTTCCTGTCTAAGCATTGCACTGAACATATCCTCATATTATGAGATTGTGCTTGGGTCTGCCCTCACTGATCATAACAGCAGAAGTCATCACTCAATCTTCCCTGAAAGATTTTATGGTCATATTGAACCTTGTAATACTCATGGAGTCGGTACCTGGTATATAAATAATACAGTTTAAAGTCTCTCTAACATCCTAAATCGTTACCCCCTTATTTCATAACGTCACATCTTGTTACACAGTACCTACATATATGTGTTGGTAATGTACTGATACACTGCAAAGACTGCATGAGTATTATGCTGTACTTTGCAGGCTGCAGGCCTAAATTAAAGCTAAAGTTTCTTATTTTCAAAAACACTCTCATCCTGTCAAATGCACTTTGTTGCTTCTGTACCTCTAGAAACTCATTCATAAATAAAACAAACTGTTTAAAGATGTAATCTTACTCACGTCTAAACAATGACAAAAGCATCTGCCACAATGGTTGCAGCCAGCCAACCCAGGCCATGATCTGCAATGAGAGAGAAAACAAGACAAGACAAGAAAGCCATGACATACTGTGAATAGTTAATGTAGATTAACTTCATAACATTAATCCGGAGTCTACACTTTATGTTTCATATACAAAATAATACAAAATTATAAAAGTCTGAGGCCACTTCTTCTGGTCAGGGAAGCACAAAAAGTATCCACACGTAACCGAACGCTTCACCTTCTCTATGGGAGTAAGATTATGTAAGATTTCTGAAAATATTTCATAATGTCACATAAAAAGTTATTGCGAGTCTAAAATACGGATTCTTGTGTTTTTAGCTTCATTTCATGTGTTTTTGAGCCCCAAGATGATGAAAATAATCGACACTCTTACGCAATCATGTGCTGCTTTAAAACTTCAATTTATCCACTTAATTTTGTTAGTGAACTTTTCTGACTATAAACCTTTTTCACCATACTGTATATTAATATCTAATTATATAGAGAGATCTATAAAAAAACTATATATTTAAGCGTAAATGTTAATCAGCACACAGACGCAATAACTGAGCAGTTAATCTTGAGCCACATCTGGAGATCATCTGTTTATCAAACGTCAAAAAGGCGCACATACCTCTGCTGCGACGTGTCAAACTGTAGTTGAACAAAAAAAAAGTGCAGGAATTAAAATGATCCGAGGAGGAAAAATTAATGTCCGTTTTACAGTAAACAGAAAGTAAAGAGCTTTGTGTTGCCAGTTTACTTAAGAAGGTGGAGGGATGTATCGTTTCCTATTTCCTCATTTTTTTAACCAATTGTAGCTCTTCAGGCTCAGATTACAGAGGCAGCGTCAGGGCCGGTTTTTGCTATGGGCAATGTGGGCGACCGCCCAGGGCCCAATCTATGTGAGGGCGCAAGAGCGCCGTGGAAAAAAAAAAAAACTCGCCAGTTTTCTATACTGCTCATTTCCACGTCACGTTAGTGGAGTGGGCGCCCTCATTGTCACGTCAACTTACTGCTGAGAGTCATACAGGCTGTGTGTGTGTGTCAGAAGAGGCAAGGGGCGGGGGATAGACTGATCCCAGGCCACACAACACAAACTGCTTCCAAATAAATTGTATTTCATTCCTAGAATTAACATAGACCCATATACCTACATGTAATTAATTGGGTTATGTGAAAAATGAAAAAAAAAAAGTCTTCATCTTCATCATGGACCAAAGTAAAAGACCAAAGAAGACATCAGGTGCCCAGTTCAGAAAAAGAATAACAGAAGAAGAGGAGAAACGGGCAAAAGATAAAGGTATGCAGATTTCTGTGAGTGACTGAGTGACAGCAGGCTATAGGCTATTTATTAGCCTCTTGCTAATATGTTGCTATTAGCCACAGAAGATGACTGTATTTGGTCCTATTTAGTTTTGCTGAACTAGCAACTATTAGAATTGAGTTATCATGTCATGCAACTAATTCCACCCATAGGCAGCCTAGTCTGGTTTGTGTTTGCAACACAACAAGTGCAAATTCACACAGACATCCTAACTGTGGAATGTTTTATTACTGTACGCTATATGCTAACTTAAATAACTTCTAATATACACTGACATGGCATTTTGTAAGCTACATGTGATATAGCTTTTTAAATTATTTGCAGTGTGTTATGCTTAGTTTATAGGTTGTTAACAAATATTATTAGGTTGTAGGTTGTTTTTTTGGGGGGGGGGGTAGTTTGCCCAGGGCGTAAATGTAGCCAGGACCGCCTCTGGGCAGCGTACAGCACTCTACATTACTCACGCCCCTCTCGGTCTGAACTCTGAATTTGAACTTAAACTCCCAGCTGAAGCCACTGAGTCAACATGCTGGAATGAATGGAAAATTCCTACGTTGATGGGTTTCAAAGTCTTAAATGCCTTACCACACAGCAAAACCTGTTTAAAAAACAAACAAACAAACAAACAAAAAAAAACATGAATTTTCATGGGGTGCACCACAAACAGTTTATTCACAGGAAACTCTGTGCTCTGCCAACTCTGCTACACAAGCACATGCACTATGCACCATCTGTTCCTGTCCAGCCTCATGCATCCCTGCGTATTTAAATACATTTTGCATAAGGATGGCAAGACTCTCCACAAAATCTCAATTAGGGTATATTTGTATTGATTTTTGTACGCAAATACATATAATACATATAATTTAGTTACAGCAAAAAAAAAAAAAAGTTTCATTAATTTGGCATTTGTACAATTCCAGTGGTGGCGGTTTAGTGGGTGGAGTGCTGTGTGTTGGAGGGGCCTGTAGTGGAGTGGTATAGACACTTGAGAGCAGATCTTAATTTTTTATAGTCAATGTAGTATATGGTAAATGGTAAATGGACTGTACTTATACTGTATAGCGCCTTTCTAGTCTTCCGACCACTCAAAGCGCTTTACAGTACATATCTCATTCACCCATTCACACACATTCATACACTGATGGCATTGGCTGCCATGCAAGGTGCCAACTGCTCATCAGTTTTAGGAGCTAACCATTCACACACATTCACACAGATGGCGCAGCCTTCGGGAGCAATTTGGGGTTCAGTATCTAGACCTTTTTGCCTCTCATCTTTAACGGGCATACTTTCCTCCCACATGATTTACAATGTGAATGAAACAGGCGTCTTTACAGTACAAAAGCCACAGCAGGTAAGCTACACATGATACACTAGAGAGCACCAGATGATAGTGAAGAAGCTGCCTCAACCTAAAAGGCCTGAAGGAACCACACAGAGAGAGCAACTCCTCATCTTCCCCTGTAATGAGAGCTGATGTTCTTCCTGTGTTGTGGGTCCCAGGCTTTTCTAGCTGGCTCTAAGGGTCCTGTGTTCTGACTGGGTTCTAATCTAACTTGTATCTGTCATTTGAATGTTGATTAAAACATTTTGAATTATATTATGTTGTATTTGATTTTGTTTAGAGTTACTTTCAAGTGTTTAGGAAAAAAATGTGCTTAAGATGACCAATCCCCATTTCTAAATGTTGTTGTTATGCTAGTTTCAGAGTGGAAAAAGTAAGTGGATCACTTTACCCCGAGCTGATTCACTTTACCCCCTTGATTTCTCTGGTCTAAAGCTGGGGTAAAGTGAGACACAAGACCACTTTTTAAAAAACAATCATATTTTCACTGCCCTTCATCCTGAATACGTTCTGATAATTTCCATTGATAGGAAACATCCTGAATTAATGGAAAATGTGTACATTTTACTGATATATCATTTTAGCTCGCTTAGAGGGGAGCAAATGTAAAAAAAATGTCTCACTTTACCCCACTCTCCCCTACTTAATTTTTTCTCATACACACGTCAGAAACAATCTGGGTTCATTATTGTTTGCTGGAGGACATTTTGGACAGGGGGATCGAAGGACTAACCCTAAAAACTGTTAAAAGAACAGTTTATGTGCCGCTTATGGCCCCTTAAGAAGGCTTGTTACAAAAGAGCTCACATAACCAAAAGAGTCAAGCAGTTGCAGAAAAAAAAGCATTTCATTTATTAATCAATAATAACTGTGATCATAAATCAACAAACATAACAGAAGGCTGATGGGTCAGACAAAATGCACAAAAGGGCATGGAAGGCACCCAGACTGACCCACAATAGGATGAAGGATCTGGCTTCTTCCTTTAACCAAAACTAACATAAACTGAACAGAAATAAAGCTGTGAAAACCGACAGGAACTGGAGAGGAATCTTTCCTGCTGCTGCCGAACACGAAGGTGAAGTTCCTGCACCCTCTCTATTAGTTTTTCCTCAATCAGTCCGAACCTGACACACCTGAGAGAACACAAAACACAAGAGATCAGCAGAGTCCGAATCATATGGATGTCATAAGCAGCAGAGGGAGGAATAACAGAGCTGCCCTCTCTTCAGATCATCTCTTCATTTTTGCCACCACACACAATTATACTGTACAAATATCTGTCAGATATCATGTAAGAAGTTGTCAAAATGTTCTGCACTTACTTATGATTTTTTCACACACACTGACAGGTCAAGATCACCGTCAACCTCGTCGGCACGTATTTCATCATTACATATTACACTTCCATCACGTGCAGTGTAATGTGCTTGGGGCGGCTGTCCAACATTATTCTCTGAACAAGAAAAAAAAAAAAAAAACATGTTCAAAATGAGCATCAAAAGTCTGTTTTTTAAAATGTTCAAACCAAAACAATGTTGCACAACATTTTACAATTCCATTTTATGATATCATATTACAAGGAACACTTGAAAAGATGAATGCTCACCAGATGGACGATTATCACGATCACTCACTGTTTCAACCCTCAGGTTGAGGTTTTTGGCTTTCTTAGTTGTTACGATTCTGTTTGTAACAACACTGGCACCATCAGCTACTGATGGAGGCGGCTGCCCTGTAGATAAGTAGAAGACAATCATCATAACTCATGTGACATTGTCCTTCAGAAACTTTTCTGTCAAAAAAGAGAAACTTGCAATTCTGGCTTAATTAAACCCAAATACATGTTGAGGCTCACTCACAGTTTATACAGCACAGATGAGAGCTGTGTACAGGACTTTTACAGACCGAGCTTTACTTTCAGTGTTCAGCTCTCACTGATATCGCCTCCATTTTGACTTCTTTTCAAAAGCACTCTCATCTTGTCTAATGCACTGTTTTGCTTGTGTGCCTGCAGCTAATCACTCATAGATCAAATATTCCCACACTGTTTAAAGATATAATCAGTCACCTGAAAGCATCGTAGCAATCTTTTCATTTAACTTTGGGTCCATGATCTGCAATGAGAATAGAAAATAACTCACAAAGCACTTCAGTGAAAAGGCCTTTACAGAGACATGACACACTGTGGATTCGTTTATTCCCAAATATTCCCTCCTGGATAAACTGACTTCAAACCATTCAGCTGTAGATATGTTTTATATAATCACTGCAATACAAGAGTCATCACATCTTCAAAGCATTTACCACAAGATAAATATTTCATAACATTAGCAACAAATTAGTGCTAGTCCAAAATATGTGCTGCATGTGTTTTTTTAGCTTTCATTTGATCCGTGTTTCTGATTTCCACGTCCAAATAAGTCCAATATAATCGACTCTACGTGACCAACTACTGCTTTCATAAAGACTCTAACTTGAAATTGTGAATAAAACCTTTCCATTGTACTCTATAATGAATAAAATGAAAGCTTCTCTTTGCGCAAACGTAGATGTTCATCACAGACATGATAACTGTGCAGTTAATCAAATAAACAAACACCAAATGGCGCACATACCTTTCTTTGCTGTAATGTGTGGAACTATAACTATCAAACTATAGTTAAACAAACAAAAAAACAAAACTGCAGGAATTAAAATAGATCCGAGGAGGGGAAAAAAATAAAGTTTTCCGTTCTACATCAAACAGAAAGTTAAATCTGTAACTTTCTGTTTGATGTGGACCTGCTTTCACTTACAAAATGCAACAGATGTATCGCGTCCTACTTCCTCATTCCTCCACCCACTCATTGTGTATACTAACGCTACAGTACACGTACAGCTCAGTTTATGGGTCAGAGTCCTCTCTGATTTTGAACTTGACGCACACAGCTTCCTCACGACTGATTCAGCATACTGCTACACGCAGGGTACACCATGCACTGGTTCCCAGCCTGCAGGTCGGTAGGTACCTGCAGACACAGAGGCATATATTAAACCTTTTCTTTGTGCAAGTAATGTTCATCAGCACACAGACACGACATCTCTTTATCAAACATCAAACAGCGCACTTACCTTTTTCTTTTTTTTTTTTTTTTGCTGTCACATATAAATCTGTAAAAATAAATAAACAAAAGTGAGTGAAAGAGGAAGAACCAGTTTTTTATGAAGGTGACGTCTGTATCGCGTTAGGTCTCCTTATCCTGTTAACCAATCATGTAGTAGCTCCAAAGGTCAGGTGTGAATTTGCATAGCATTGTTCATAACTCAGTCCTCTCTTAGTCTGAGAGGACTGAAGACATGTGGTTTACAGTAAACCACATGTCCTCAGTAAAACATCCTGTGTTATTACGAGCCCCACCCATGACGAGACCACATGCAGCAGAATGCAGATAAGCCAAGGGTGATTTCTGTTACGAATGTGAACAGCCTGGACACACTTATCAAATCTGCCTGACTATCTGAGGTAACAAATCCAGCATTGAGAAACATAACCAGTAAAGAACGAGTTACGTACTAGTACTACTTTCTTATAGACATGCCAAAATGCAATACTAGTACAAGAAATTACTGTTTGGTGTCAAGGATATGTAATAAACACTCAAACAGCTCTTCATACTTCTTATATATGTTGTATATGCAATTGTCTTAAATTATTTTTTAAGTAAAAAAAGCTGTTATTTCAGTATCAGATTAATGCAACCCTCCACCGCCCTATTCACCTCCAGTCTTCATCATCCTTCTGCTGAGCTCATCAGAAGACCTAATTGCAGACGACTTCTCACATATTTCTTCTTTATTATTGTGCAAAATGTCAAATAAATGAAGTTAAGTACTTTGAAAAGTGTCTCCTGATTGAAATAAAACAATTAACCTTTACTTTCAATCATAATGCATATGCAATAAATATAATGCAATGATAGTATATCATTTTATAATGGGCCATTCTGCTTAAGTACTTAAGTAATATCTTTGTACTTTAACTCAAGTGAGATTTTATATGCAGGACTTTTACTTGTAACACTTTAGTTTAAGTAAAAGATTAAGTAAAATATATGAATACTTCTTCCACCACTGTTCATAGAGTTGCTGGAAATATCAGATGATCAATAATTTGGACAAAAGGGAGGGAAATCATCATCTGATTAGATAATATTAACATTAACGACAATAATAACAACAATAAAATTTGATTCCATGTATAAAACATGAACCAACTCTCATGAGGTCACTAGCATTTTTTTTTTTAAGTATATTTTTTTGGGGCTTTTTTATGCCTTTAATAGATAGGATAGCTGAAGAGAGACAGGAAGCAGGGGGCAGAGAGAGGGGGAATGACACGCAGCAAAGGGCCATCCAATGCGGGATTCGAAACAGGGCCAACTGCATCGAGGACTGTAGCCTCTATACATGGGGCACCTGCACAACCCACTACGCTACCAACCACCCCAGGTCACTTGCATTTTGACTGTAATAATGTAGCAATAGAATTTATACAACATAGTAGTATAATAATACTATAATAATAGTATATTGTGCTGGAAACTATTAAAAATGCTCATCACAAAGGTCAGTTTTTTGTATTAAAATATAATGAAATGATTCACTTCATGACAACATACACAAAAACGTGCACATATAGAAATTTAAATGACATTATTATAATACCAAACATTCAGTCATGTTAAGTTTGCCATTATGGTCTGTCCGTTAATCTTGAGGAAATAAAATTTCATTATGGACGCATCTGACCTCTTTTATCAGTGTGAAACACTTTGCAAAAAATGATATGTTACTGCCTGTTGAGGAAGCAGATAAAAAAGCAGGAGGGGTATGCATAAATGTCAACACACTGGACTGTTTACACTTTTGTGCTGTACACGCACAACAGTTGGAACACAGACCATGTGGAATCTGACGGTAGAAATTTGGTTTTACACGTTAATATTAATATGTAAAATATGAAGCAGTAATATAAATGTGTTGTTAAAGATGGAACTGATGCTGTTAATTCACAAACTTAAAGAGCTGTAGGCGTGGAAGCATGAAGAGGTTTCACTGTGGAGCTGCATGTTTACTGCTGGATGTGCTTTTGACAAAAGTAACATTGCGCTCCAGTGTTACAGCCCTCCTTACAGACGTCTGATTTAGTTCGCTCATGTCCACTCCTGAGTCTAAGCTGGTTTCTCGACTCTCAACTGGCCTTCGTCTCCGATGCTGCTCTGACACAGCGTAATGGATCTCGGCTGCGGGCTTGCCATCCAGTGATACAAACCAGGCTCGAGGAGGGTGAAGTGAGGGGATTTTAGAAAGTTCTGCCAGGGCGTGCACTGAGTGCCTGCTGCCGCCCATTTTATTCAATGTTCCAGGGACTGATACTGACTCTGGCAGGGTGAAGTGACCCCTGGATGTGTTGGTGGAGGTTGCTGCCTGAGAGCCCTCTAAAACCTCTGAGTCTTCTGTTTCTATTGGTTGGTTCTGGGTGGCAGAGGGACCTTTTGGCAGAGTCTGGGTGAAGCTGTCTTTACTCAGAGGTTCAGTGGCAGCACTGTTTGAAGCCCCTGCACGAGGAAGTGTGGCCGACTTGCTCCACTGGGGCTCCTCTGGCTGCTCCTCCAAATGGAAGAATGCTGGAGCGTGAAGAATGGCAACAGGCTGGTTGTAGAAAAACAAATTCTCGGTCAGAGAAGCTGGAACTCTAATCTGCTTTGTCAGATTAGTCAGATCATCATCATCAGTGTTTAGCTCCAGTTCGTTACACTCCATTGTAATGGCCACAGCATTAGGGTTGGCTATGATATTGCCATTGTTCATAGAAATAACAGAGGCATTATGCCGATTATCTGCCCTTTCTGTGAATGATTGGCTCAGTCCATCCTGTGGATGAGAGGGGTCCCCTGAAGAGACTTCAAAGACTTCATCATCACATGTAGAGGTGGTTTGGTCCTTTCTCATCACTGGGATCTTCTTTATTTTAGAGTCACTGAGAGAACGTCTGTAAACAAGACAGAACATTTGCCTCAAACAGTGGCATGCTAATCGGATTAACCATGACACTTTATACTTTTGTATCCTGTATATAATAATTGGACAAATAATTGATTTTCTTTTGTAATAAGTGCACTGATACTGACGTACCTTTAATGAAATGATAAAATACTCCGCCCTGTAGGCTTAAAAAGTGTCACTGCAAAGTTTGCAGTTCACTCAGAGGGCAGTTTTAGTCAGCTAGGGTGGCCTCAAAGTTATGAAAAGGCGATAGGGAGATACACAAGTAGTGTAATTAGCTGTGTGCTGGAAAAACTATGCAACTGTGGAGAACATGATTACTGTATGCTGCAGGAGTCACCTGTCAAGTTTACGAGGCATATATGATACTAAAAAAGTGTTTTAGTGGGGTGTTCTTTTTAAGCAACTTTGTGTAACCTTTCTACCATAAAATAACAGATTTTAAATTATGTTGATGCTACACTGACTTGTATTTGGAGGAATGGCGTCTCTGTCATTGCCACTCTGCGCCCCATACACCTGTTCTTGCACTATAACTTTGTGTTTCACGTTTACCCTTTACAGCAGAGGCAAGTCACAGACTACCAAATATTTCATTGATTTTGGTCACATTTTACGGCAAAAATGTTTTCTGGTTTTCCCTCTGATGTCCTCTCATGTCAACTCTTAGTGATCTATAGAGTTTCCAGTAGAGTAAACTATAGCTGCTGCCTGCTAATGTTAGCTCAGTTTGTTAGCTGGGCTGCACAGACTGTTTCATGTTTGGGACGTGGGGGAACGTGTTGCACTGTTCATCTGTTAGCAAAATTGTCATAATGCAAGCAGAAAAATACCCGTGTATAACTGTCCACATTTAGAACAGTGGTGTTGCACTCTGAAACTGAGGGGTGCTAAATCACAAAAATAGTAATACACAATGTTGCTTTAAATTAAAATGACTGTGAGCATGACCTTCAGTTTCAGCTCATGAAGCATATTGTTGCCCCTAAAAGTTAAAGATCTATTTTGAGACGCTTGATTCGCCTTCGCAGGGAGCTGGGAAGACATTCTGAGATTGTAACAAAACCAGAAAGTGTATCTTTAAATGTCACTCTGAGTAATTATATTTGCCTCTCTATAACACACGTATGGGGATATATATGGGGACTAGCATGATATGAAAGCCTCTCTTACCTGCAATAAAACAAAAACCCAGCCAAAAGACAGATGACAATAACAAGCATTCCTCCAAGGATAACCATCAGGAAAGATGAATGGCGCAAGATGAAGTCAGCGGAGATGGCAACTCCAAAGAAACCTAAAGCATGCAGATGAGAAGATGTTTGGATGAAATATAATACATATGCAATAAGAATCATTGCAAATGAAAATGAATAAGATGCATTTTGTATCTAAAAGGTTTGCCTTTATTATTATTATATCTTTTGTATTTTTTTACTGATTAAATTCAGTTCCAGACCACTCAATAAATTATTAAACTTATTTTGAAATTATTTTTCCTTACAGTCTTTGACATTTTCTCCCAACAGCTTGCAAGGTTAGAAAAATTCAATTGGCTCAATTATATTATACAGTAAGTTAACAGCAACCATCAAAATCACTGTTTGTCTTTCATTAATTTAACATTTACTACGCTGCATTTTATTTACAGTATTTTAACATCTTCAGGGTGAGCACTTAACTCTAGGGGATGAAAGAGGTGCTGCTATCCAGTAACCAAGATGAGGAGCCGTGAATGTCCACACAAGTTTCCCCTCTATCGATACCACCGTCCCAAGTCCTTTTCTCATCCATCCACCTACAGGAGGTAAAACAAACACATCAACATTTGTTTACATGAAATTGTCTTGAATTTCCCACAACCACTAAAGACACTCTAGGTTAAAAAAGGTTCTGAAATTATGACTGTATTATAAAATTAGCCTCATCTATCTTCATTATTAAAGTTTATTACTTTTGTATCTTATCACAGTTTTGTTGACCTAAAACCTGGTTTTGAGAACCACAATGACTCAGTCGCAACTGTGACAAATTTAAATAAATTGTTACACTTGTAACTGAGTCACGAGGCCCCATTTGTATTATCTCTGTTTTGGTGGCCCCAGACTTACTTACTTACTTACTTACTGACGTACTTATATCTATAAGTTTCATATAATTTATTACTCTGAAATAATAATTAAAAAAAACAAACAAAAAAAAAACATTACACTGAGTTTGGGTTAAAAAAATATTTTGTTTGAATTAATAAATGTCAAATATTACAACATAGTCAAAAAATAAACATTACTTGGACAAATCTTTAAACCACCTTTTCTGTTACACCGATGCCATTTAGGTAAAGTGAATTTTATAATTTCTCATGTCTTTGTTGGGACTTTTTGTTGTCAGACATAATTTCATTTAACTCATTCTGGACACTGTATTTTGGTTAAATCGTTAGAAAAATGTTGAGCCTAAGAAATTATACATACATACACAAAAAAAGTATGTATCAAATTTTAACAAAAGAAATCAATATTAAAGCATTCAAAAATTTTCTTTGGGCAAAAGACAGTGGAGCATGGTTTCTCCATAGTAGAAGATGTCAGGCTTTTCCCATGTTATGTAAGTATGTATGAATTGTAGACATCATTCAAATGAGTGATCTTTTACCACTGATTAAGCAGGACAGTGGACATCTGAGTAGCATGTTACAAACCATTGCTGCATTTGTGTCTAATTGGAAGAGACTTACACTTACATAGCTGATCCTCTGGGCAATGAGTTTTTAGTCACAAGTCCATTAATGCTCTTCTTATCTAGTCTGAACAGATCTTATGCCAGAACGTAACTTTAGAGGCATCTAACTGAGACAAGTTCATGACATTATTTGAGGTTAAACTCTCCCTGCAGATGTTGAGTCAAGTCACACCCTTTTAAAAAATGGATTGTATTCATATTAATATATGCTGATGGCTGTGTACAGCATTTGACTGAAAGATAGTGATGATGATGAAGCTGCTTTGGAGCTTTCTTTTATCTGTGCAAATGCAGTGAACACAGTGACATCTGGTGGTTTCTAGACCTTCTAGCAGCCTTTTAAGACTTGGGCCAAAGCACTCCAATTTCTTGCTAAGTTTTAGTCTCATATGTGTGCAATAAAAGTCAATAAAATAAAAGTGCCACAATGTGATAAGATAGGAGAAACATCGTAAATTAAACTATACCTTTTGTTATGATATTACTTGGTATCAGATGGAAATGTTCTATAATCATAGGAGTGAACACAGGAATGAAACAAGCTGCTGAAAGTTATAGCTATATTTAGCTAGTTAGAGTTATAGCTAGGTCAGTAATGTTCTTGTTGTCTTTCCCTCCCCTCTCATTTCCTGTGTGTGTCGCTTGGAGTGAACTCTGGTTTACCAGATCATGTCACCACCAGTTCCTCATTTGCCAATCAATCTCTGCAGCTTAAAAGACCATGGGTACGGTCAAATAGTCAAAGAAAATGACCTAAGTCCTTATCTAACCACTTTTCCTTGACCTTGATGGAAAATGTTATACGGTCAAGGAAAGAGGTGAAGGAGAATTCATAAGGAGTTAGGAGAAGACGACCACGGTGTTCAGAGACACACTGAGACACACTGAGAATGGTCGGTCACCCTCTTCTCCACTCGTATATAAACATATTAGCAAGTCAGTAATCAATGGTAACTTCCATGATGATCTGCAGGGACGCTGGACGTCTGTCACAATTAGAGAAAGTTTGACATACTGAATGATGTAATATTCATTCGGTTTTATATATTAATTTGAATGTACAGCTTTTCTAGTTGTTAACAGCATTTTACATAAACTGGTGAAAGTTTTTCACCACAACAGACAGCAAACCTAAACACCTCTGTGTGTCAAAGCAGCTCCACAGTCAACAACAACAGAACAGGCTTCATGAAGTTTTTTATATCACGTCATCATGTCTGTCCATATCCATATGCTCTCTCTCTGCTGCAGTCACACTGTTTGAATAAATTGATGTCTTTTTTTAATGTCTGATTGTGAATGATCAAGCGGTGTGTTGTCTTTTTGTTGCCGCCACAAGAAATTGTGGGACAGCATTATCTCCTTTCCTTTCATAAAGGATCGTCCGGTGTATCCTATAGTAAAGGAGATAATAAAGGATGCATTAAAGCTTCTTTCCTTAACAATTAGAGAATTCCAACAGCTCTTATCATGGCGGTTACGTAAATACTTCTGGGTCATTTAGGAACCTTTCTAAGACTAATAGACTATTTGACCTGAACCGCAGCTCTACCTCCCAGATAGTTTGGTCCCCCTTGTGGTAACTACACTATGGCCAACTCTCATGCTAGTCTTGTTGTTTGTTGAGACACCCCATCACTGGATCTCCCATTCACCTGCGCATTCTCTCTTTGTGAATTCAATAAATTGTGTTTAACTAACTTTCTAGACTTCTTGACTGGCTTGCATCTTGTGTTGGCTATTGATCACCAAGAGATTTAGCCTATTTACACCATTCGCAATGATCAACTCAGGCCTTTTATAGATGTAACACTGTGGAGGTGGGCTTCATTGGTGTTCAACTGTAGGGGAGTTAGAGGGGTGACGATAGCTTATGACAGCAGTGGCAGATTGACACACCTTATGCCTGTTGGCTAATCATACTCTCCTTTATTTTGCAGTACTGTACTGGACTTTGTTTTCCCTGCCGTACACACATACACACGGAGGACAGGTAGGTATGTAAGTCTCTGATGATATAATTTTTTTAGGAATATTGCTTATTGAACTGTGGACTTGAGCCAGAGAAGTCAGGCATCCATAAAAGACAGTGTATTCATGTCAATTGTGAATTCTACTCACCAGTGGTCCGGTTAAAAAACCAAGCTGGAACGACATTTGAAGTTTGAAGTCCGCAGCTGTCAGGAATGCTGAGGTTGATCTGTATGGGTCCACTCAAATGTAACTCTACGTCTCCGGAGAAAAGCTGCACGCTGACAGCCGCCACTACACTCAACTCCACACTGACAAATCCTTGAAAGAGACAGAATTATGTGGATGTGACTAATTCAATTCTTTTCTTGGAAGAAATTGTCTTAAATTAAATGTTAAATGTTAAATAGGTGAATGGTCCCATTTTTATGTTGTCACAGTTTGAATCAGTTTATTACAGCCTATAAAAAAAAAAAAAACCCAAAATGGTCACAGTGAAAACGAGTGCAGCCTCTGTGCTTCTTGAAGTCCATTTACCTGTATCAGGTAGCATTTATCTCTATCGGTGCCTTTCTTTATACTGCCACTAGATGGCACCATAGGGAAAAAAATCAAATCTTACATGCATCCTGAATCTACAAATGCAGATAGAGTGTAGAAACATGATTTATTGTGTTTTGTTTGCATTTTTTGGGGGTGTGGGGGGGACTAATTACTTACAAATTGAATTGTAAAATTATTAACAGAGTCAGAGTAATATGACTGCAACACACACACCTACCTGATTTAGTGCTCACAATGCCCAAGGTGTCCAGAAAACTCTCTTCTGACGGCAGTTTGGGAATGGTCAGGTAGGCTTTAACAGAGGTGACATTACCCCCATCTGTCAGATTCAGCAGGCTCTTGGGAAACTGGACAATGGGCTGTGACGAAGCATCTACAGACAAGAGAAAAAATGTTAAGTAAGAGCTGAAAATATGTTCCTAAAATATGTTTTCCCTTTAGTGCAGCTATATCTCTATGTTTTCTTAAATTAACGCTTGTACTGATAAGCAAAGAGAGACAAAGAGCACGTGCAAGGAAGGAGAAAATAAGTGTGACTTTCACGATATATACAGTACCAGATGTTTTACCAGTGATCAGGACAGAATCTTCAAAGAGCCAGATGTTCCCCTGATTCAGACCAAGTAGTGACATGGTCACAGATGAAAATACTACAGTAATGATAAGAGAGAAAGAGGGAAGATGCAAAATTAGCACTTCATTTCAAAATAAATAGTTTTTTCCACCAGATGGCAGTGTGACGTTGTATTATATTCTGTCATCCATCATATCAAGTCGCATAATTCATCTTAGACAGATCCAGGAAAAAGGGAATTCGCTTTTCTGGTGAGGGCTCATCTAAGTTTTGACTACATCTAATTTTTTAGGAATATTGCTTATTGAACGGTGGACTTGAGCCAGAGAAGTCAGGCATCCATAAAAGACAGTGTATTCATGTCAATTGTGAATTCTACTCACCAGTGGCCTGGTTAAAAAAAACAAGCTGGAACAACATTTGGAAATAAGTTTAAAATAAGTTTAAAATTCTGTTCTTTGGTGTCAGTAGGAATGTAATAGCACTGTAGATGGTAGACACACATTTCAGACGTGGGTTATAAGATGATCCCAAATAGTTTTGTGTCTAATTAGGTGTCAAATGCAGTGCAGAGGAGCAACATTTGGTCTTGCAATTACAACCAGAAAGTTTTAAAAAGTATATGAAGCCCAGTATTTTGTGTGATTGCATTTTTACTTATTTTATCAACTGAAGTGTCCTGAAAAACCCCCCCAAAAAAACCCAAAACTGCTATGCATCATATGTGCAGACTGTGAATGTGTAGATCTGCTGACAGATATGCATGCAGTTTGTACGTCATACAAATAGATTAGATTAGATTAGATTGTATTCATCCCACACAGGGAAATTTACATATTACAGCAGCAGAGTGTAATACACACTACAGAATTAAAGCAGAAAGGGCAAAACACAACGAACAGACAGAAGTTAACCTTATAACCTACACAATAAAACAAAAGAACAAAACAACCTGCAAACAACAGACAATGTGCAAAAAAAAAACAAGTACTGAAGGTAAAAGTGGCATGATATAAATAATATTGTAAGGTAATGTGACCATGATATAAAAATATTGCAATGTAAAGTGACCATGATATAAAAATATTGCAATGTAAAGTGACCATGATATAAATAATATTGCAGCTAAAGTGACCATGGTAAGGATAATATTGTACATTGTAAGTAATCGGAATGGAATATAAGTACAGATAATAAGAATACAAGTAAAAGTAAAAGTACAAAAATACAGAAATTGTAGTTATATAATGATAAATAATGCAGTCGGTTGTGTTAAACCTCAGCAGGCAGATGGTGGCAGGCCATGGAGCAACAGATTTCCTGAGCTGACAAAAAGAGAATGGAGCCGTCACAATTAAGCGCTCCTGTCACTTAGTGGAAAACTTTCAGCCATACGAAGCTCCAAGAACAGCCTAAACATACTCCCTGACATTTCCAGGATCACGAGAGCCAATGATAAACTGATACTGCCTTTCTTATTTTTATACATTTGTTAAAGCTCATTATCTGGGGTGATTCAGCTAAACAATGTCCACATTAAGCGCAAACAAACATTAAATATCTTACTTGGCATTCTGTTGGTTTTACACGGCAGCAGTGTGTAAATGTAGCCATCCTTGCCGGCCACAATTGTGATAGGTGTCCCAATTTGGTATGGTACATGAAGCAAAACACTGCCATCCTCCCCAGTAAGAGCTGTGTTGGTCCTGGTGTAGTTGATATAGACTTCCACCACTGCCTTGCTCAGTTGCTTACGATGCAGCATGTCATTGACCTGGACCTTAAGGTTAAAGGCAGAGCCTGGAGAAAAAAACATAAAGGTTGGCTTTAGACAAAGATGGTCAGTGCAACAGAACGGCTTTTAGAGAAACAAAGCAACAGTTTGCAGTTAGGCATTAATACAATACAAGTGAAGGTTCATACACACATCTCTCTACACCTCTCTGATTTAACATGAGCTCCACTTAAAAACGGGACTGAATTATTAGATACTGAAAGGTGTTCTTCTTATTTTGTCCACCCCTTTTATGCAAAATGACCATATGCTTTAACAGAATGGAGTTGGAGCTGCATTTCCAGTTAACCTAGATGGGACCTTATTGTTAACAAAACAAAGTAATTTGTAGAATCCCTTGAGGTTATCAATCAATTAATCCCAGAAGAGGTAGACACACAAATGGTAAAACTAGCCAATTAGTTCAGCAAAACATGCTTTCAGGACAACATTATGCTACATCAGCATGAAGACAGCTATGCACAGTACATATTTCCAATAATGTGATTTTCATGAGGGACCCTAATTATTACATGTTTCAGGCCCTACTGATAATGTGACACAATAACCACCAGTCCCATTAACCACTTTCACAAGATGCACCGACATCCAATATTAAGTTCATGGCAATAATATTTTATTTCTGGGAGGTATAGGGTTGCATAACACTGTAGGAATGCTAACACATCACTAGCCTCCCATATGAATAAATGGTCTTCATGCAGATAAGCATACAGTACCCCACCAAGGATCAATGGCTGAGGGACACACACACACACACACAAAGCATTAAATCAATATATCCATATTCACAATGGATCAAATGACAATGTGGAATGTAAAAAGGATGGCTGAGGCTGGCTACAGAATGATAAGCTCCCATATCCCCATATAAATGTCCAACTTCACAGCAGAAATAAACATGTTTACAGCCTGGTACAAAAAATGGTTTTGGTCTCTGTAGCGAATTTCCCTGTTAATGACAACTATACAGAGGCTGAATTTTTATATAACTCACCCATTCAAATTATATTACTTAAATGACTTATGACCTAAAGTTATGCATAATTAGGAGCGTGGCCGCTTTAATTGACAGGTGGGTGCCGTTTGTGGCTTGTTTGAGGCTTGCTTGTTTCATGCTATGCTGCCACATCTATGTTTTACACAGTCTATAATTTCCCCTCAGTTCAACAAAGCATTTTAGACTCTAGCTAATTGTTTTTGTTTTACAGACAACTTTACTCTTTGGTTCAGTCTAACGCTCTGCTCTCACCAAGCCGGTTTTAGCCACAGCAGGCAAGCTATGCTAAACAAACTGTATGCTATCTGCCCAACAGTAAAGGGAGTTAGCAACTAGCTGGAAAACATGCAAGCATTTAGCTGCTAATGAACCAGATATTTTGATCAGGAGTTGGTGGAGACTTTTTTTTTTTTTGGAGATTTGGTGGCCAGACACATCACAACAGCAGTACATTTATGAGTTTCACAGACTAGCTAGAAAAATCTACTACTGATGAAGCCACTGAACAATGCTTCAAAAAAGCTGCTCAGTACCAGTACTATGTGCAGCTTCAAAACTCAAAGCTAGAAATGGCCAGGGCCATGGTATCTTCCTTCACCTACTGCCCTGTTATAAATATTTCCAACTGAACTGTGCTATTGCAGACTGGGCCGGAAAGTGAGTCTTGGGAGCTATGAATCTCAGCAGCAGACTCATCATCAACCCTCCAGTTACAGTATAGAATGGTCATTTTGTGCTAGGAGGCTATAAAAAAGCTCCTTACTGCACATTTTATTGGTAACTAAATACTGCAATATCGCTGTAGCAGCAATACTAAGTATCATAATGTCATCATTCTTTAATGGTGACAATTCAACACTGACAGTAGCAGTTGATAATGCTGCTGGTCTGATTGCTCATAATCCTGCTGCTAAGAAATCTGCCAAATCTTGACTGAAAACTCATGAAGCCATGCCTTATGCTACAACATTTTAGCAAGTGCCAAAATAGAAAACCAGATCATCCCATAACATTGCCCCTAACAATTCCCTTTGATCAGAAGCACACATGCCCGGAGCTGCCAGGAGTTCCTGCATTTCAAGCCACAATTTGAGACAAACATCTACACTTGGCAGTGTTAGTGTCAACCCACTGGGATACATACACCAGTGCAGACAGACAAGAGGAAGCTTGTTTTGGAAAGGCCGCCTTCTTTTTATGTGTGTTCTGTCATAGTGGCCAAACAGGACAGAAGGGGGTCATGCTAGATCTGAAGTGGAGGCGTTTTGCGCCAGATTACGATAATCGTCCCATTTGGTGAAGTGAACCACACCACAAAGAGGTTTATAAAGTGGATTGAAACAGGCTGTCTGAGGCCACTGAGTCAGATGAAAAATAGATCCCATGTTGTTTGTGTGTGTGATGTGGCTTGAATACTGATATTATCAGGTATATGATAGCCCTGGTGTCCGATAAAAAGACTGAAATTCCAATCAAATGAAGCACACTTTTTTTTTATCAATATGTGAATATTTTAAAATACATTTCTATTTAGACAATTTCCACCAATGAAAGGTTACATTTAAAGCAACACTGTGTAACTTTTCTACCATAAGTAACAGGTTTAAAATTATTTTTGTAATAATTTTGATGCTACACTGACTAATGTCTCTGTCACTCCCATATGTCTGTTCTTGCACTATGAAAGTGAATCATATTTTATGGAGAAAATGTTTTCAGCTTTCTCACTGATGTCCTCTGGCTGCTCCACATCAGTTTCCCGATGATGCAAACTATAGCAGCTGTTAGCTAATGTTAGCTCGGCTGCCTGGACTGTGAGCTCAGTACAGGAGTAGTGTTAGTGTTTGTACCACAGGTGTTTTTAGACCACCGGGAAGAAGAGGTTTCAACCCCGGGGAGCAGGGGAATGCTGATGGGGAGCTGAGCAGGTGTCATGCCAGAACAAGAGCTGAGCTTGCGGGCAATGTAACCAGGCTTAGCAGCTTCTATGGACATAATGACAGAGGCAGAAAGACCAAAGGGGACATTGATGGAGGAAGCTAAGAAGGGAAAAGGAGAGAGTGACGGAGCAAGAAGCCACCGGACAAGAGTAAATCTGGGACTGACTTTTGAAAGACAGACGTCGAGCTGTGCTTCTTGCTGTTAGACTAGTAAGTAATATTAGTTGGCTGCTATTGTCTTGTGTTGTTGCACTTGACTGATGTTTGGCTGATAGCAAAGTTGTAGACTCACTAATTTTTGATCATAAAAAATATAATCATAACATACACATGTAGAGCTGTCCATATTTACAACAGTGGTGTTGCACTCTGAAACTGGAGGCACTAAATCACAAAAATAGCACTTTCTACACAGTGTCACTTTAAAAGCTACTTGTCCCTGAAATGACGACAGTGAATATTAGAATGACAAATTATAGTAATTGAAAAAAAAACACCATGTTTGTGGCTGAAAAGCTTTGAAATGTACTTTTTGCTGGCACGTGAACAGCATTACATTAATATCATTTCACCATATTGTCAAAAAAAAAAAAATCCAAGATCCACAGGGAGGAGCACAAACATGTTGACTGGTCATTTTTATGAGACAGATGGTCCAACAGGGATTTATCTCTGGTGAAACACCACCCTCCTCACAAACATGCTTGTTTGGAATTAGGCCATACATTCCAACGATGGAAGCAAAGCACAAGCGCACCCTTTGATATGTGGGTCATATCATTAAGCAAGTCAGCAATATCAAACTGAAGTGAGATAAAATATGTTTAGACTGGATCTGGGTTACAACCACTCTTCCTGTTGTCTTATAATTACAATCCTCCCTTGGGCCAAATGATTAAAACTTTAAGTCTCTTGCTTTGCCCATTATAAAAGGAGAACAATGAAGATGTTAATCTCAGCATTGGAGCTGACCATCTGGTTCAAGAGAGGAGGTGTTTTGTGCATTTGTATTTCAAAGTTTTCTTCTTTTTTTTTCTCCCTGAGAGTTTACTCTGAAGGGACAGGAAGGCTAAGAAGGAGAGGGGTTGGCAGGACACTACACATGCCAGCATGTGTGCTCAAGACAAACAGCATGCTCAGGGTACATTTCCAAGCGTTTCAGTCAACAACACAGACTTGTAGGATCATGAGATGACGGATGGTAATATACTCCTACAGCAGCATGAATTAGTCATGAAGCATTTGATGAGTGAACATAGCCACAAATCCCTCTTTCAGCTTGCCTGTACGCTGCTCTGCTATAAACAGAGAGGAGAGGGAGAACATAATTTCTCTTTTAAAATTAAAGTAGTTACAAGACACAAACTGAAGACCTTGAAAAAGAAGAATGGGTCTGCTGTAATGTGAAGCCATGATTTGAATAAGTGTAAGAGTCATAATAAGGGCCTTCTGAGCATCCACACGTTTTTAACACACTTTTTAATAAACAACTTTTTTGCATCTATCAAAATTTGGCCTAACTCCAAAGTCATACATTATTATAATATTGCAAATAATTGATGAATAGCTGCATTGTTGGGGGTGATGCAGTAAAAAGGGACAGATGGAGAAACCGTTATTCGAGAGGAGCTCCCACACCACTTATTACTCATCAACAGCGCAGTAGATTTGCAAGCAAATCCTGATACAGATGGTCTAGGCCGGCTAAACGAGGACATCTTTAATCTGCAAGAAAGAGACCTCTGACTGATAGAGTATGCAAATGTTAAAACACCAACATTAATCTTCATTCTCCAGCTATGGTGTCATTTATTCTCTCTCTTTTTTTTTAAATCCAATATTTCAAAGCACACAACAGTAAAAAGTTTGAAGTTTTACTAAAGTTTAAATGAAGCCTGAAACAAACCTGACAAGGCATCGAGCACTTGCTGTTGGTACTGAAAAGGCTCTTGTTTCATGTGATCCCGGTTTGAAAAGTTTCCGTCATTGATATGCAGAGAGGGTCCAGTCGGAGTGAACTCTCCAGTCGTTTTCCCATTCTTGCATAAAATCAGCGCAGACAGCAGACACATGAACAGGCGCATGACTTCCAACAACAACAACAACAACAACAACAAAAGTTGATTGGCACTTTTTCTATTTAAGGCGTCTCAAGTCCAGTTTTCATCTATAAATTGAGCACGAGCAAAGATGCCCACTGCACTGCCATCCTAAACTGATCTCACGTCAGCCAAACTGCGCAGGAAAACTCCTCCCCTTTAATCTGCCCCGTGAAGCCCACAGACAGACAGCTAGACAGACAGATAGACAGACAGCTAGATAGATAGATAGATAGATAGATAGATAGATAGATAGATAGATAGATAGATAGATAGATAGATAGATAGATAGATAGATAGATAGATAGATAGATAGATAGATTCAAAACATTTTAACCTGTTAAAGGATGTCTTTCTTGTGTCTATATTATAGAAAGAATGAGGCAGGTCACTGCCATAGAACTGATTTCAGAAAATTCATGAAATTAAAATATTTAGATAAAATGCCTGAAAATTGTATTGAAGTACATTACTTGCACCAACTAATTACTACCACTAGATGGCGATAATACAATGTAACTTCACCAACAGAATCAAACTTAAAATTAGTCATTAATAGCCATTAATCATTAATAATCCATCCCATTAATCTAACAGAACATATTGATACAAACTTGCATTATTTGCACTAATAATGGTATTGCCGGTTTTAGTAGGATTTCTATAGGTGTCTTTATTTAGTACGTATCTATACATTTACATTTGTGTGAGTTTCCAGTTCTAAGAAATGCATCAATTAAATATTAAATATTAAATCTGCCTCTTTTATAATCCCCTATAACGTTTTAATCACTGACTCAGAATCTGTCCACACTGCAGTCTTCAAAGCAGCATGCAGGTACAAAGCTACTAGCCAAAAGCCACTGAACATTGGAGGAAAATGAATTTTCTCAGTCAGGACTTTTTTTTGTTTGTGGTGTGAAAAATGACTGGAAAACAGGAGAAGTGTAAGTGGAGCTGCACATTTGTCTGTTGTTGTCATCTTCTTTTGTTAATGGGTGAACTCTATAAGATTGTTCATCCTACATGGTTGCATTGTCTTTGCTGATTTTTGTTTTGTTTTGTCTTAATGTGATCATCAGCACCTAGAAAAGGTCTGAAAATAAACACTATTCTTCAACCACTGTCCTCTACACCACACGAAAAAGCATCATTATCTTCAGCCTGTATGTAAAGAGTCTGAACAATTCTGATCAGTGGGTTTGCAAGTAAATCCTGCCTTCAGGCCGATGGTCCAGTATGCCAAACTGCTGGTTAAACAAAAATGTATTAATTCCCTCCTCAATTAAAATAATTAGTAACACGTAGTCGAATTTGTTTTCATTTAGGGACTATGACACTGCAATCCATCTATTTTCCATATTTATTTTGATAACTGCGTAGCCTCATCAGGGTCGCGGGGGCTGGACACGATCCAAGCTGGCACTGGGCTAGAGGCGAGGTACAGAAAAATCACCAGTTCAACACAGGGCTGACACATGGAGACAAACAACACTCATGCTCACATTCACACCTACAGGCAATTTCACCAATTAAACCGCATGTCTTTGGACTGTGGGAAGAAACCAGAGTACCTGGAGAGAACCTGCAGAGACACAAGCAGAACATGCAGACTTCAAGGTCTCAGCTGTGGTTCAAACCTGGACCCTTCTTAATATGAGAAGACCACTGCGGCACCATACTGTCCCTGACAATCTGTTTATTTATTTGTTTTATTGTTCAAACTATTGTCTTTTATCATAGTTTAAGTAAGTATTACTGTACATGTGAAGTATGACATTGTTGGCAAGTGTGTTGTGTGATGCAGCAGCTTGAAGCCCAAGACAAAGTATGTCTTAGTCAATTCAATTCAATTTCAAAGTTATCTTGTGACATTTTTCCTATGAGCAGGTCTCTATCGTACTCTAAATAGTATTATTTGCAGAGACCCAACAATTCCCACCATGAGTGTGTGACAGTGGCAAGGAAAAACCTAGTTCTGCTCGGTGAGCAATTATCAAAAAGGATCGTCTTAAGCTTACTTACTCTAAAATGTGGAGAGGGTGTCTGCCTCCAGAACCCTAACTGAGAGCTGATTCCACAGGAGAGAAGCTTCATAGACACTTTTTGACTACAGGAGACATCAGTAACTTTGCATTCAAGTTCTTCTCTAGTTGGCCATATAAGTAGCTACTCTAGTGGTTTTTCATGTTTTCTGGACAGGGAGTCATGCCCTGTTTCACTTTATATCCTTCAAAAATACCACCTAAAGGTTGGCTTGCTCAGTGATTTCCAATGATCCTCAGCTGGCTTCTTTACCATCATAGCTCTTCTGTGACAGGGCCCACAGAGAGGCAGTGAGCTGACACATTTGTCCTCCCAGCTCTATTCCCCTCTGACAAAGTATAAATCGGAGTCTAAACACACAGGCAAAAGGATGGATGACAGCCTGAGTCTCCAGGATCAATTTGCCATAAATTAGATACAGTAATGGTTCATTTCTTCACATAAATAGCTGCATCTACAGGGACTATTTTGGAAATCTGCTTGCTTTCACCCTGGAACTCTCTCCCTCAGATCTCAGCTCCATCCCCGGCTGCTTTTTCTATTAATCTTATCGAAGCACAGATAGACTTTCTTTTTGTTTTTCAACACTGCCACAATGTTACCTATTAGTTCCTGTTAATAAAGCAAAGAGATTATTCTTTTTTCTCTCCTAAATTTGTGGTCTGCAGTAAAATAAATAAAGAAAATGTACCATTCATTACCTGTGAAAGTTATGATTACCTGTGAAACCATCCATCCATTACCACTTGCCAATTGAGTCACAAATCATCCTCATCATCAAAGTCCGTGGGTCAAAACAGATTCAGAAAATACTTTGACTCAAAGCTCCACAATGATTAAATGTAATTCTGTGCTATACAATCCATTAAAGTAATACAAGCTTGTACTGATGTTGGTGTTGTATCCCAAAACTCTAAACTAAACTTCCCTTTGAATTCATTCCTCAACTTTTTAATGATATTACAAGTGTATATCTTGAAATACTTTAAACTATTATGACTAATTTTCTGGTAATTGGTTCAAGACATTTTGGATGACAGCCTAGCAGGTGACGTGGGCAGCTGGTGGCACAGATTAAATGTGCATCTTTGCAGCTGTGTTCCCTTTTAAAACACCAGAGATGGACCAGAGGCAACAAAGTGACGTGAGGGTGTAAGACAGGAACCAAAGTGATAGACAATGTTGCATGTTGAATAAGCCCTTGCCCGAAGAGACAGGTGCATGACTTGCCATTAATAATGATAACATCAGCAAGACTTGTTGAGGTATATTGATATGTAGTGGAATATTTTGAAGATCATAAAGAAAGCCATTCATTGTGTTACTTTACATAGAGCAGACATTGCAGGAAATTACATAAGGACTCTGCTCTACCAGGAGGGGACAGTCCCAAAAACCCACAGTAATTCAAAATCAAAGAAACAAATAACTAATAAATCAGGACATTTCTTATGTAATTAAATTGTGTGCACTTCATCTAAACAGTGTAAGGTTAAAAACAAATAAATAGATTCCAAATCAAGCCCAGATGTGATGTTAATTGTTTGGATGTAGTAGACTGCAAATAAAATGAACCTATAGGTAGAAAACGAATGAGGTGAGAGAATGTGAAGTGGGATGATACTACCCTGTGTATCTGTGACCATCACATTTACATTTATAGACAATAACAAAGACTGCAAGCCTAAACAAGGTGAGGGAGAAGCAGAGATTATTGTAGTATACAACAGCCTTGAGCAAGACCGCAGAGGCTGTTGACATGATGCATATGGCATTGTATAATCTGCATATTGACTGGTCCATGGGATGAATAGTTAGCCGGAGCTCACACTCTTCATGTGTGCAATCTGCCTTGTCTTCTACAGAGGGTGCTGTTATGTCATCCTGCCCTGAACCTCCCCCCCAGATTTATCCACCGTCCCTGCTGAATGTCATGACCTTGGTGAGGTTTTCAGTAAAGATCGAGCTCTGTCCCTGTCTCCACACAGACCTTACGATTGTGCTATTGATCTTCTTCCTTGTTCTCCTCTACCTTAGAGTTACCTGTATAATCTCTCTCTCCCTGAAAAAGAGGCCATAGAGAACATGGCATTAAGGAGTCACTGGCTGCAGGTATCATCTGTCCATCTTCCTCTGCTGTGGGGGTGGGGTCTTTCTTTGTTGCAGAGAAAGATAAAACTCTACGTCCCTGCATTGACTTTATGGCCTTTACAGCATCACCATGAACAAGCGACTAATTAGTTCTGCTTTTGAACCTCTCTAGGGAGTCGCCATCTTTTCAAAACTGAACTCATATCACCTAGAGGGAGATGAACAGTAGATAACCTTCAATAATTTCATGTCCGTCAGATGCTCCAAAGATTTAACAAGTTGTCCATGATGGTTGATAAATGTCAATTTCACTCCAGTACAGTGACCTTCCTGGGGTAGATTATTAAAAGATGTGAACAGAGCTGGAGATGGTGAGGGCAGTGGCTGAGTGGCCTCAACCTATTTCTAGGAAGCCACTGCAGAGATTTTTGGGATTTACCAACTTCAATCACCAGTTCTTACACACTGGACCTTTAAGAACCAAATTGAATATTTTGGAGCTGAACTCTCTGATCTCTGACAACTCATAGAACCCCAAGCATACTGTAGCTGTACACTCTTGTCTTTTTTTGTTTGTGTCAGTACCACTGCAGTTCAATTTCACCATATAATTGATCATTAAAGAGAACCGATTTCTTCAGAGTTGATAGTCTGTCAAACTCTATCTGTTGCCTACAGCCAGTGGTGAAATATTGCCTTATGATGATGGCCTACAGTAGTGTCTGTTGGCCTCAGACAGTGGATGAACATGAAGCAAAGTGGTGTTACCTGAAGTGTAAAACTGAGCTTCTCCAGTATTAACCGCCATCACTTCCTGTTCTGTAACACAAGAATGAGACACGACTTTTTAAGCCTGTGGCAGGATAACGTGAGTGGGGAGAAAGGAGGGAAACTGAGTTCAATTCTACATGTTGGGTGTATTGCAAAAGTCCAGGTTAATTTAAACATTTAAATTTATACAGCATAACACAAAATGACTGGATGTCACCACCATGCAGAACATCAAGAATTCAGTGCACAAACTTCATTACAGATACTCAGCATCCCTTCTTGTATTAGCTAATACATTCACCGCAGTCTCTCAAAGTGGGGAAATTTGCACTGGGCTTCAGTGGAGATTTTTCCCAGTTTGAGACATGAAATCCATCCTCAAAAGGCCTTTGCAGATTAAAATTCCTGTTGATTGTTTGCTAAATAACTTATCCCCAAAGAGGTGACTGCTAAATCTTCTACACAATATATATGTTCTCTGAAATTAACTCGATTTGGAGATTAGGAGAGAAGATGAGGATAAACAAAATAATATGTTAGTTGATGTTGTTTGTTTCTTATATTGTTAATGCTGCTGCTCAACCAGGTCATTTGCATCGGCACTAATACTGACCCCCTGCTCAGTAACCCAATAACAGGATTTGCAGCTGATGTGCTTTCTAAATGATTGATAAAGCTGGTGTGGAAAACATCAGCTGCACTACGATGCTGCAGACTGGAGTGATGCAGCAGCAAGCTATTGGGGCTGACTTCCCAGCATGCATCTCATCTCCTCCAACTGCATTATCAACTATAGCTGCCTCATTTCCATAAAGTCTTTCAGAAGAAGTCAGGGCCTGTGTCCCCACATCTTTTATTTAATCTGTAACTGACCAAGACGAGATCCTGTTTTTAAAGGCGTGTTACCACTGTTGAGCCAAAGCAAAGCATGCGTGCGTTTCCACTCTGAAAGTACATCTAAGTATCCTTCTAAATATAAATATGGAAACATATCAGGTGTGTCAAGAAATGCAATTATAATAACCACATTTCACACACGTAATTTCACTTCAGTCATTTTATCACAATGACTACAAAAATACAAAAAATGTTTCCTGCATTTACAATATACAGAACACAATGATGACAATAATGATATCTAAGATGCTACACTACAATGTGTAGATGAAGCAGGGTCATTGCACATGGAACAAAGGAGTTTTACTCCTAACACACTTAGAGTTTCAAACTTAAATTGAAGGGGATGATTTGTGTAGTCTATTACAGGGCCTTCTGTCACCTTACCAGCCACCTTCACAGTATGGCTCAGGTGATTTTTGGCCTTGATGTTACCATACCAATAAATCATGGCATCCTGAATATATTCACTCATTTCTGTTTTAGGTTATACCCTAAATCAAAATCTGTTTGTTGCTCATTGTTTTCTGCTACACCTATCAAGCTTTCTGTTCTTACACCGCACTGCAGCTTTCAACGATAACGGTGGCAGAATTAGCATTGGCAATTTTTGTAATTTTTGAAACAATAGGTCCCTGTTTCAGACAGACCTAGATTTTAGGTACAATTTGGCATCCTATTGTTGTGAATAACAGTATCTATTTGTGTGTTTTTATGTGTGTTGTCCCTATCCTAGACTGGATAGGCTCCAGACCCCCTGTGACCCTGATAAGTGGCTTAGATTGGACATTTTTGAAACAATGGGTTTCAATTATATATTTTTTTTAAACAATGGGTCCCTGATTTCAGACAGAGACAAAAGCAGCCTTCTTATTTCTAGACAGCGCTGCCTGAGAATTAAAAATTTCATGTTTCACTGTAAAAATTGTTGTGCATATGACAACAAAGAACTTGTAAAGAAAAAGTTGTTTAGTGATTAGTATCACTCAGCTAAATGGTCAGATGAGTACATCTGATGGCTTCTTAGGGCTCATCTGTCCATCTTCCTCTGCTGTGGGCGTGGGGTCTTTCTTTGTTGCAGAGAAAGATAAAACTCTACATCCCTGCATTGACTTTATGGCCTTTACAGCATCACCATTAAGAACAAGCGACTAATCAGTTCTGCTTTTGAACCTCTCTAGGGAGTCGCCATCTTTTCAAAACTGAACTCATATCACCTAGAGGGAGATGAATAGTAGATAACCTTCAATAATTTCATGTCCGTCAGATGCTCCAAAGATTTAACAAGTTGTCCATGACGGTTGATAAATGTCAATTTCACTCCAGTACAGTGACCTTCCTGGGGTAGGTTATTAAAAGATGTGAACAGAGCTGGAGATGGTGAGGGCAGTGGCTGAGTGGCCTCAACCCATTTCTACGAAGCCACTGCAGAGATTTTTGGGATTTACCAACTTCAATCACCAGTTCTTACACACTGGACCTTTAAGAACCAAATTGAATATTTTGGAGCTGAACTCTCTGATCTCTGACAACTCATAGAACCCCAAGCATACTGTAGCTGTACACTCTTGTCTTTTTTTGTTTGTGTCAGTACCACTGCAGTTCAATTTCACCATATAATTGATCATTAAAGAGAACCGATTTCTTCAGAGTTGATAGTCTGTCAAACTCTATCTGTTGCCTACAGCCAGTGGTGAAATATTGCCTTATGATGATGGCCTACAGAAGTGTCTGTTGGCCTCAGACAGTGGATGAACATGAAGCAAAGTTCTCCTGACAGACTGCCAAAGAAGTGGTGTTACCTGAAGTGTAAAACTGAGGTCACTGTAAAAAAATGTTGTGCATATGATAACAAAGAACTTGTAAAGAAAAAGTCGTTTAGTGATTAGTATCACTCAGCTAAATGATCAGATGAGTAGATCTGATGTAAAATACGTTCATGTCATATGCCTCCCTGTAATGATGCATTTCATCTGTCTGAGAATCATTTTGCAATCAATCGGAAGAAAACAAGTGGTGTCTTTTCTTTCTACGGCTGGGGCACTGGTAGGCATTCCATGCTTTTATCCTGCCAAGTGTGCATTTTACTTTGGAGTTCATTTTTATGTCTCTCCACTCTGTGTGGTTGAGTCCCACTGCCCATTATTAACTCTGTTATATAAATCACATGCAGCCTCCCAGCACATAAACTCACACAAGCCAAATGTATTTTACCTGAGTGCCCACTTTAAGTTTTCAAAGGACAGAGAGCTGAAGTCTAAGTAGCTGTTGAAGAGTAAGAATCTAGAAGGTCAAAGAAACCTTGTTTTTTCTCTCTCTCAGGATCTGCTTCACCAAAGAACTAAATAGTACTAAACCACAGCTTGACATTGAACATGCTATTGGTAATGTGACAAAAAGCCTGGATCTCTCTTTCAGCACCACTTAACCAAGCACAATAGCTTCAGGGTTTATTTAACTCGCTTCACTAAAAGACTAATGGTCTCTAACCACCAGTTATAATTCAGTAATTCAATACCACTGTTTAGCATCAGTTTTAAAGTTGAAAGTATACTCAAACAAAGTGCAATTCTGGTGATGATACACCCATAACTGATCATACTGTATAGGGCCCTTTCTGTGCTCTGAAATTTTATCCAAACCAAGACCCTAAGTTGGGTCTCAGGTATCAAAAAACTATCAGATCCATTAAATCTTATGCTTAAAACACACACAGTTCCAGCCCCCTGTAATCCTGAACAAGATAAGCAGTTCAGGGAATGGATGGATGCAGTTTAATTATTTTTTTGGCTTTTTCAAGCTTTATTTTGATAGAGACAGCTGAAGAGTGACAGAAATGTGAGGAGAGAGAGATGGGGAATGACATGCAGGGAAGAGCCACAGGTCGCATTCAAACCCGCAGCAAGAACTGAGCCTTCGCACATGGGGCGGCTGCTCTACCAACTGAGCTAAACACCGCCATGCAGTTTAATTGTTTTAAAGTTCAGCTTTTCTTAGCCACCTATCCAAAATAACATCATGCTCTACATTCCAGCTCAGCAGTTTTTTAAGTTAAGTTAAGTTGAAACTTTATTAATTATGTTTTGTACACACTAAATTATTCCTCCGCATTTATCCCATCCAGCTGGCATCTGTTGGAACACACATGCACATGCACAGGAACACACACATAGGCAGATGCCATATATACTGGAGCGGTGGGCATCAATTTACAGCACCCGGGCCACTTAGCAATGTATGAAAACCTACAGAGTGAGGAGGCCTTTCAAGCATGTGATGTGGACGGGTCCCCACACTTGCCCATCAACTAGTACCAGTGTGATAATGACATTCAACCTTTGCCTGGCTCAGTCTGTCATTCTTAAGTCCACCATCATTCTTGTGCAAGACCAGCCTGCCTGAATAATATTGCGCTCTGGGACTCACCCCTATAGTAATGAAATGCTTTGAGTGGCTGGCCAAGGATTACATCTGGTCCTCACTACCCAGCACACTGGACCCACTCCAGTTTACTTACCATACCAACCAATAAACAGAAGATGCCATAGTACACATCCTCCACACCACCCTATCCCACGTGGACAAGAAAGAGAGCTATGTAAGATTATTGTTTATTGCAGTTCAGCATTTACCACCATAGTCCCCTACAGTTTGGCCAGAAAGCTCGAGGGCCTGGATTTAAACACCTCATTGTTCATGTGATTCCTTAACTTCATGATGGGCAGATCCCAGGTAGTGATTGTGGGGGGGCTCCTTACTGTGTTACCAACAGTAAGGAGACTGGACTTTGGGGAGAAGCAATTAGGTAATTGCGTCCCACTTAATATCAAAGGGCCTGACCTGGGTGCTGGGTATACTTACTCTGTGGTGACAAAGGCAAAGCAGAGACTCTTTCGCCTCAGACGCTTAAGGAAATTCCAGGTATCCCTTCAAATTCTGCAGCATTTCTATTTCTTCTGGGAACATCACGGTCTGGTAAGGAAACAACACTGAACAAACCCCTCTTTGCAGGACCTCAAGGTCCTGCAAAGAGGGGTCTTGTTTGATTACAGTAGGTGGTGCTCTACCTTGCCTAGATCTATACCAGATGCCACGAAAATACAAGAATTTTTTGGAACGATAATGGCCTTATCTCCTTCCTGCAATCAGAAAGAAGGTTCCAGATACACCCTCAGACCACTAGGATCCTAAATGAGGATGTTAAAACTGCACCATAAAATACTTCTCTTACTTGCTTATTGTGCTCATTATTATTATTATTACAATTTATAGTTCCATTAAGATTACTTTTTACTTACTTATTTACTCACTTTCAAAATTATCATCATTGTTTCACATAAATACATTTCACTGTGATTGTACCTATATAATTACGTGACCTTTAAAATGATTTGAATTGTATTCATATGAATACAAATACACAAATGTTGAGTCACATGAGTTGATACAATAAATTGTCTAAAAGTTTAAATTACATACTCATAACTACAATCCCTCTCTAGGACTCACTGAATATCTTCAAAATGTATGGCAATAATTTTGATTAAAAAAAGTTCTTAGGGCTTTGAGAAGCACGCTCAGTGTTATGAAACACTTATTGTGTCCAGAGCCGCTGCAGGCATATTTTAAGTCTTTATTTTCATATATATATTCCAGTAATACAAAATAAAGCTGCATTGTAATGAAGAATGTTACACAGTGATTTATGTAATGTGTGTGTGCTGGTTTTCTTCCTACTCAGCCTTTGTTTTCCTCCATCCAATCTGTTCCAGGTTACCTTTTTCATTCTGCATTATTATCCACATAAGATGGAGATTTTCAGGACACCTACTTTGGAATCACACAGCTTCAGTTCCTCAAACACTGGCATCATGCTCATTCCACTTTACTCACTCTTCAGCGCTAATCTAACCATAATGGGTCGTGACATTTAATCCTTCCACCTAATTTGATTTGATTCAAAATGTTGATAACCTAACCATTTTCTTGTTTGGGGACTAATGTCCAACTGAAAAAAATACCCTGTAAATGTATTGAGTAGTTGTGTCACTATTCTGAGGGCCTATGGATGAGACAGAGAGGACAGCTGAGGCGGCTTTTTGTCATGACAAGTTTAGTGATAAATCCTCCATTCTCCTCGGCCAAGCTTCAATAAATCTTTCACATCTTGGACTCCTGTGCACTTTCTCTCCACTGACTGAACTGACCATTGATGAATAGAATTCTCCACAAGAGAAGACATCACTTGCACTGGAGTGTGATGTCATTTCCCTTTTCCCTCTGCTTCAAAACTGAGGCCGTGGCTAATAATAAGTTGATGACTGTATTAACATTAGCTTACGTTAACATTAGCTTTTGTATGTGCACTGTGCTTCTACGCACATGTAAGCTGCATGGATCATAGTAGTACATCGTTCTTCAATATAGTATCCTACAAAGTAATCACCATTTTGATTAATTTGATTGGTGATCTGATTGTTTTGCTTTTACATGTACTATTCATTTATCCATTACTCCCTAAGCCTGATCTTTATTCAATGAAACACAGAGCGAGAGAGAAGCACCATAATAGTTTGATTAAATGAAAACATTGCAATTAGAGTATATCCCTATTGATCGGCCCATCAGTTAACACTGAAAGAGACTGGGAGCCATGAAGGCAGTACAACCACTATAATTAATTCCACGTGGAGAGTCGACTGTTCATGGCATCAACGACATAATTCAGTTACCAGGACAAGATACTGAGTGTGTATATTTTTCCAGAACAGACACAAAAGGGACAACAAGCTTTCCAAATTTTGTTAATGGACGTTTTGTGCTTTTCACAATGCACTACAGTGCTCCGTAATCAAGCACTGTTTTCTTGTTTTTTACTTTATATATATTTATAACCATGGCAACAATATAGACTTATTAAAGTGAAACATCCAGAAAAGTACCTCATGTTCTCATTTTTAAGTCAGTGAAACAAGCTAAATTACTTACTGCAGATTCTTTTCTCTCTCTCTCTCTTTTTTTTTTTTTGCTCTCCTGCCCCAAAATAGAGGCAAAGTCAGATACTGTATAGGTCTGATTAATTCCACTCGGTGCTGAACAATCTGTACAGACACAGCAGGGGCCAATGGCTGACATATGCAGGTATCACAAGCTGCTCATCTTCCCAGAGGAAAAACAGGGCAGCACAGACATACAGTATCTCCTCTTTTTGCTTCAGTTCTTAGTTTGCACTTGGCACTAGGTAAGTGAATATCTCTCTGTTCATCACTTCAAGACTTAGAGGCCAGGCTCAATAAATCGTCTTGTGTGTATTATAAGATTGATCTTCCCTTTATCAGGAAACACCTCAGTAGTGTTGTTGTGACACAAATCTGTTGGTTTCACTCTTTTTTGAAATGATAGGTGACATGCCAAATGGGGCAGAGAAATGGGTCATCTGCAGGTGCTGCACAGGATGGAATCCAAACTGACAAGCCTCTTGTTATGCATCACTTGCTTTAATTAGATTGTGAAATGAGTGGACACGCTGTCATTAAAATATGTGTTTTCACTCCTGTTGTGGGTAACATGAAGTCATATTAAATCAATATATGGCAGCTGATAGCTAAGGCATGGAATAGATACACGAATAGAACCCCAAATGGCTCTTTTCTTCCAGTTTTTCAACACTGATAGTACACACACCAGGTTCTCAACATCTGATATGAAGACATTCCCATATAACATTGACTATCTGCCTTTCTACAGTATTATTACACTCAGTTTATTCCTGCTGGTTTGTGGAAACATAGAGCTCATTAGATTTTTCCAGTCATAAATGTGCTTTCCTTTAGGCCATTTTTACGGTTGTCCACATTTTTCACATTTTACCCTGTTGACTGCTGGGGATGCAAAGATAAACAGAAAATGCAGCAATTTAAAGCAGCACTAGTTACAATTAACTGCTCATATCACCCATACTTGCCAAGCCTCACGATTTCCCAAGAGACACGTTTTTCATAGTTTCCTTCCGGGGTCACAGTTTTCCCGCATTTCTCCTGATTTATGACACATTTTCACACCTTTTATTTTATTTTTTTATTATCACAATCTGTTTCTGGCACTGTACAGTGTGTATAATACCCAAAGTATATGGGACATGGACATGATGTGTTACATAGGTGGTATGTAGGTTTTCATCAACGTCATCTAGAGGGCCAGATATAATTGATGGCGGGCCAGTTTTGGCCCGCAGGCCGCTAATTGCCGACCCCTGGCTTATTCTATCTCATGTCAATAAAAAAAAACATGACACAATTTGAACCAATTTGTTGTTGTCTCTGACTTCCCTTCCCTGTGTGTGGCTCTAATTTCCAAGCCCATGGGTCCTACTGAAGACCTCGTTCTTTAAAAACAGGTCACAAACAGATCTTATGCAAGTAAATAAATCATTTCTTCTGGACTATTTTCAGCAGTACATTAATACTCATTTATAGATTTAATGTATGCATTTAATGCAAGTATGTAATGGTAATCAAAATGGTAATGGTTCATGGTAATGAAGGAACATGTCACCCAGTGCAATGGTGTGGCGCATTAATGTGTTTTTGGACAACAATAGCACAGACACACTAAAGGATTTTTGGTTGGTTTTGGTCTTTATGTGGAATTTATTAACAATAAGAGGTCCTTTAAGTTAAATATGTATAAATTAGTGAACACAGTTTCTGGATTGGAAAAGTGAAGTCAACACAGAAATTTCTTAAACTTACATACTTTTAATGGCCAACACAGGGCAGTGCACTGGGCTGCAAGTCTGAATGTGTATGTGTGTATGTAAAAATGACCTTACTTCTCACTTGATTTATTACCTCAGTAAACAGTTTCCTCGTGAGTTTATGGTCTCAATGACTAGTTTTAAGCCCTCTCCCATACAGCATGATGTCCATTTAATAAATGTTGGTCTTATTATTAGACAATAAAGTGGAGAAGAATGATGAGTCACAAGGTAGCCATGCCCTAAAGCAAATAGGGCATGGCTACCTTCTCAGTGAGTCCATCTACCAAAGTGCCAATCAAATATGAATCAAGATTCTGTATATTATATTTGTACATATTTTAGTGTAACTATTTAGCTGTAATACAAGTACATTTGTATCTCGGCAGGTTGCCTTTTTTTCCTTGAAAAAGGAGTCAAAACCAAGCGCAGCCCAACGTATAGTACACCCACCAGCTCTACGCGTTTCGTTCAAATAAATATATATATATATATATATATATATATATATATATATATATATATATATATATATATATATATAACTGATATATTATGAATATCACTTCAAAGGTATTAAAGACCTTTAGGTTAGCCCAGTTGTTCTGAAAGAGAAAAATAGTCTCATAGCTAATTATCACTAAAGTTAATATTCTTTCTGATTCTTGCTGGTAGATGGTCTCTTTTGCCCTGTATTTTAGTAACAATTGTGTACATCTGTTTCTTTTCCACAGACATACTGAAGAGACCCTACCAGACATGATATCAAAGGTGGCATTACAGACAGAAGTCGTTCAGATTCAATCAGTATTTCAAGAGCACTCTTTGTAGGTAATACAATTTCAAGCATGTATTGATCATCATCTTCTCCAGAGATGATGATCCAGCCAGATCAGGCAGAGACAAGTTTTTATTAAATACTGAAGGATTTGAAGTATTGAAGATCCCTCATTCCAGTGGACATATTTCTCAGGAAAGCGGTCAGTAGGAGAATTCTGTCAGAATGTGTGGACTTTAATGAACATATTTTTATATTTTTTTATGCATTTTTATGAATTTTACAATGTAAAACTGCAAACATAAAAAAATGGATACACAAAAGCAATTTTAAATTTGTGCTGTATGTGCTTTAGATGCCCTTTAGCTGTGCATGCACGATATCTAAAAATAGCAACCCTCCCTGCTTTGTTAACATCCTTAAAGGAGTTGCTGGTCCAGCTCACATTAAACACAGACTTGACTGGATAATGAATATCAGGATAAATCAATACCAATGTCACAGCAACACTTAGGACTAAACACCACAGTGACTGAGAAGCAGGAAGACCAAATCTTTATTATTTTTCAGCGGGGATTGCAATCCTCTTCTCCAACCAGTTGGTTCAATAAGGTATAGTATTAAAGAGACACTCTGGGCTGTGATTCTCTAACTGATTTTTGGTTTCCATTTGTAGTATCAACCAAACACGTTGGGCATGAGCGGGCTTTGGTTGCCTCAGTCTCCTATGATATGTTAAAGTGAAACTCATGCTCCCTAGTTCTCATCATCTTCAACCATCCACCATCATCAACCTATTCCTCTGTCTTCCTTGACTCTAAACTTAGTTATCCTTAGGACATTATTCCCTCGTGGCTACAAAAAATTCAGTATCCTGGACAAATTTCTGTCAGATTTTAGAATGTACCATTGCACACAGTTTGCTCTCCCGATAATGTGTTCTTGTGTTAAATTCACACTATTCTAATTCCCACCAACACAGATGTTTACCCCATTCTCTTGGTTTTCAGGGACAGGCCCTTTAGTAGATTGCCTATTACCTCCAAGAGAAGATCACCCTCTGTTAGAATTGATAATGCCTCCTCTAGCTCTGCACCCATCTCCTGCGGAGTACAGCAAAGCTTAATATTAGGCCCAATTTTATTTTTCCTATACATTTTTTTTCATGGTGTGTTCACACAGAAAGCGAATAAAAAATTAAATGCCATATGATGCAACTGATGCAAATTGGGCAATGCAAATACGCAGATTCTGTTCCATTTTTGAGTTATTCACATGAGTTGAAAATATCCAACTTGTGACAGATTTGCTGCTCACCAACAGAACTGCTGAGTGCCGGGAAGCTCTGGAGGAGAGACCGGTGGCATAGCCAGAGTTTCTGGAGTCCTGGATTCTGCTCTGAACTGTTTCCGCGGGAGCTCAAAGGGCATTATCTTATTTAGTGCTTTAGGAAACACACTGCCACATTCTCTGATGAACAGAGCACTCTCAACAAATGCAGTTCTATTCTCTTCAACTGTCGTAGATTTGCCAACTTGCATACAGACACAGGATAATCTAATGCTGCAATGACATCTTTAAACGTATAACCTGTTTTGGAGAGCACCGAAGCAAAACGCTTTAATCAATTCTCTCTCATAAAGAGTGTCTTCAGCTTGCAATATTATACTAAAATATACTTGACTTGGAATGGACTGCACAGATTGCAGGTGGCCAGCCTTCCCCTCAAATGTAATTTCCAGACACTAATTTGACTATGATCTGCCACTAACACAGTGTGTCGACAGTGGTGGAAAGTGGGATGTGAGTTCTACCACGGGCTTAATTTGATGAACAATAACATGATGCAAAGCAGAAACACCGCCTTCTAATCTTCAAGGCCACCTCTGAGAACAGCTGTTTGGATAGATTGCAATCAGATGGTAATTTAATTAGAAATTGGAACAGTGTGCTCAAACACCTAAATGCTACATTTGGCAAATAAGACAAACTTCAGACACTAGCTATCTATACATACAGTCAAAGTTTTGTTTTGTTTTGTTGTTGTTGTTGTTTTTAGCAAGAAACCTTAATAATACAATACATAATTAACTTAATGTATTGACTTTAGGCATGAATGATTAAGAATTTGTCCTAGCTGTTTCGCAAAGTTAACTTTTTTGTCTCGGATGTACTTTTTTACTAGTTCAGCGATTAAATCAGTTGACACAGATTGTGTGCTCACAAACATCTGCTGGTTCTCTTGTCAGGTAAGAGAGCCCAAATATATCATTTGCATTGCAGTGAACAAATGGAAATCAGTGTGTTTGATATAGTGGCCGGCATCCTACTAAAACTGCTAAAAGAATCCTCAGAATATTCAGATCTCAATGCGTCCTTGAGTGCATTGACAGCTGTACTAAGAGTTGTCGCGGATCACCCAGGGCACATGTTAATGCCAGGTGTGAACAGGGCCACAGTGGTATCCAGGCAGGCAAATTCAGATATGCCTGGTGAGGTTTTTGAGAGATCTTCCTTTGAGATTTCTGCTACACAATGCAGGTGAATGGAATTTCATTTGAGGGGCTCAAAGGACTGAAAATGACATAGGAAAAACTCAACAGCAGCTTGTCGTTCAAGTCCCAGTTGCAAATACTGTCACAGTGAGGTTTGTGAATTGTTCAAAGTAACCAGGGCATTGTTTCTGGAAAAAGAAAAAAAGAACCCAGAGAACCCAGATGTTTCATTCAGCCCGCCAAGTCCCAAAATCTAATTTCTTCTGGGGTTTTTTGCCATGAAAAAAAATGCTGTGAGTTTGACTTGGGTGGAGAATCAATGTGTAGGATTTAGTGGTCATCAGAGTTAACGGTGCTCACATACCCATTCATCAGTTCTAAACAGATATGTTCAGAACACCAGTGGAAAAATAACTCAAAAACATGTACATGTAAGCTACACTTCGCACAAAATCGCACAAAGTTGGATAAAAATACAATATTGTTCAACATATTGTCAGTGAAAGCATATACTATAAGTGCTAAATAGTGAAGGGCACCAAAGAGACAAGAGAAACTGAATCCAACTGTCTTGCAATGGTGCACCACCTCAAGGTTTTTCAGACAACAATATGAATTTTATCTATTTTTATATATAGTTTTTCTGTGATTCTGTCAAATGGCCTCTCAGCTGGTCAGACAGATGTTTTGGGGACTTCCACAGAGATAAACAGATAGATCCTGTGACCTTGCTTAACACAAATCAAGAGCATCCTCAGTCTGATTCACATTAAAGCAAACATTATGAGTATGCTGAACTGCAAGCAAATGTTTTTGTCCTGTACAACAAAAATGGCTTTGAGGCCCTAATTGGGTTCTATGACATCTGAGACAGGAGATAATGACATTACCTATCAGAGACCCTTATAGATCCATACATCCTTTGAACATCGTGCACCCTCCTCCACTGCTAATTATATGTCTAAACATACCATATGGAAAAAGGCAGTCACGAATACATGATTGATGTGTGTAGCTACATGTTGCCATGGTGCTAAAATGGTAATTTTAGAATACATAAGCTTTTAGTACATGATCAGTAACTACGTGACATCTTATTTATATTCAATTATATTTTTCATTATATGGCAGAAGTCGTAACGTAAACCAGGTTGAAATTGAGCAAGAAGTAGTCATTGTGAATTAAATAAATAAGTCATGTCAAATAAGTCATGTCAATACTTAGTCTTCGTTAAAACATGCATGGATTAAAGCAAATCCTTTGACTGAAATCCTTTGACTTGTTTTTGAGCTGCAGCCAAGTCATTATCCTCCATTTACAATTTGTCAAACATGTTACGGGTGATGTTACTTGACACCTGCTAAAAAAAATAATACATAATACATAATGAATAAGATTTCAGCTCCACACATAACCATGTCTATGAAATCAAACTAGATACTTAAATACTTTTTTCAAAACTTATCTCATGTTTTACTCTTTCAAATAATCAACCATCTATAGAACCTTTCAGTACATGTTTTTGTTTTTCCTATTATTGATATTGTTTCAAGTGAGCCTCATAATCACTTAACAGAAAAATACATCAAACAAACAGCACCAGGACTAAATAACAATAAGTGAAAGTGATTAATAATAAAAGGGAAGCTCTGAATTGATTGATTGATTTGTCACGTGCAATTATGTTGTAATACAAGATTTCAGCATCAAGGTACAATCAGACTATATTCATGATTTTCATCATTTTTCCATACTAACCAAAATCAAAAAATCATTGCAAAGTTTCAGAGCATCCCGTAACTGTAGTAACTCACGGTGACAGAGGAGAGGGAGAAGCCTTTTACACAGATATACTCCATACAAAGTCATTATTTCCCACATGTAGCACACAACAGGAGACACTCCGTGTGTTCACGTGTTAATAAAACTATACAAACCGAGTCTCAAAATGACAACACAGCTCTGTGACGCAGTCAAAAACTAATTGATAACGTCGCCTCGCAACACTGCGGACAGACGCAGACAGACAGACAACCAGCACCGTGCAGCACTTCAGACCATCAGGACGAAATGATATGATACAGATATGAATCTGTATGTGGCGACATGAGCATGGGATCTTTCACAGCCTTAATGAATTGAATTGCCTGACAACGCCACCCTGGGAATTTCACCCAGAGATTTCTTAAATGGACTGATCACAAAAGGAAAGCACTCAGGTCCGTTTCACAAGGGAGGACAGAGACAGTGGTTCGAGAATACAAAATATATTTATTACAAATTACTTTTCTTTTTAAAACTCTGGCACTAAAATCACTCACTCTGGAGATAAAAAGGAGCCAACCAGGGCTGAGACCTACTGTGACAAATGGGTCCAAAAACAACGGGGATCCCAGGGACACCAACACCGTACAAAGTGAGGAGCAAGCAACATTTAAAGTCAGTGACGGTGTGGCCCCTCAAGTAGTTGTGGCCCTAAACAACTGCATAGACCACTTATGTCATTAAAAGCGAGTCAATGCTAGCTAAGCAGCTAAACTTTGGCGCAGATGCTCCGTGTTTAGATCCCACCCTGGTGTGGGTCATGCACACACATGCTGTAAACAATACCATTGGCTGTAGAGTGTGAGAATCTGCCAATAAAAACATCAATCCTGCATTTTTTTCCCTCCTCGGCTCTACGTTGACCTCATAAACGGCCTCTGTGAACTCTAAATGACGGAAATTCGTCGTAGCGACAGAAAACTTTAACATGTCAAATTCAAGTGGGATTAATAGCAAAGTTTGACAACCACCTTTAATTAAACCTCCCACTGCAACTCAACTGAGCAGTAGCAGGAAAAACAAGGCGTGTAATGCAGTAGTATTTTCACATCTAACTTGATGAATGTTGGATTTTCTTCTGACCTTCTGTTGTTTTTCCTGCAAAGGTTAAACTTAAAGGGCAAACACAGGAAGTCTAAGTGTCCACCTACAGTAAGTATTTCCGTTGTTGTTGTTGCTGCTGCTGCTGTTGTTGTTGTCAGTAAACTGCCAGCTTGTTCATTTAAGTCCCTGATCTACAATTTATTTTATGTTTTTTTTTAATCATTTCAGAGAAATATGAAAAAAATATAGCCTAGCTGTGCTAGATGCGTCTTCTCTGTGCAGTTTTATAAAAACTAAAGTGCACTCAGCAGGCCCATGCAAGCTACAAAATCCAGAAACTAGAGCACATTTGACTCCCAATGGACAAATCAACAAACCCAGAAAAAACTTTGAAATTTGAAAGCAATAACAAATAAAGGTCTATGGAAATGAGGTCTCAGTTAAAAGCTTCCTAAATATACTTCCTTGGGCAATTCATTGCAATGTTGCTGTTTGGTCCTGACCATGCATACAAACACAGCTTTATGAAGACTGTGATAAACAATTTATTTCTCATTACCGGAAGGCATCACTCAGACTCAGGTGAAAGAGAATGCAGCATGAATGCAAACTCCTAAATATATCCAGTATATACAGTAAACATGTTATTCCACAGTGAAGACCATAATTATTAAGTTAATATTCCTGTTTCTTGAAACAGGGACATACTGTATGTCTGAGGCATATAGACAGGCTATGCCAATACTATCCACAAATGGCCTTGGGGTGGACAGAAATACATAATTTAGGAGGAAGATACATTCTTGTGTCATGGATGAGATGGTGCAATGTCATCCCAAGAATAATAAGAGTGTGCCTTGAGCAACCCTGAATCTGGTTAAGGTGCAATCTTTTCTGTCAGCCCAAATCTTGTCCGTCAAACTGAGTTTTCTTTTTTTTCCTTTTTTTTTTTGTACCCTTGACTGGTTTTTCTATCAAATAAAAACACATAAACCAAGATGAATTATATAATAAAATTATGTAATCAATAAATTGGCAAAAGGCTTTAATTGAAGATTTAAACACTCAGCTACAAAAGAAATCATTTTCATGTTCAATTAACTGTCCTTATCCTCTCCGCTCTCTAGTTAAAAACACTGTAGACAAATGAATTGTTTTTTTCCTAAGGAGTGCATGGAAAACCTTTTTTCTTCCAATTAGCTTCTCACTGTGAGAGGTGAACTCTTAATAAATAATAACTAAAGATGTTTTTTTTTCCAAGCTTTAACTTTGAATGTAACTTATTCAGTCATTACTTTAATGTCATAAAGAAATACTGAGGAACAGAATACAAAATTAAAGTTATAATTAGGGTTGATTCAAGGTCCGGTCCAATCTAACATATACAAGGTCCAATCTGATTTTGTTCAAACTGAACTGCATTTGTCATTATGAGCCCTTTTAGCAAATTTAAAAGGGACAAGAAGCAGCTCTCAGCGATGTCGACACCTTAGTGATCGATCACTACAATCCTCTCAGATCAGTTCGAAGCACATGTAGCGTTAGCAGAGCAGTGTTACAGCTGAGCAGGTGGTGCAGAGTTAGCAGCGTCTTCATGGAAAGTTGCTAGTTTGCTAGCTGCTAGTAAGTAGTTTGTTAAATATATCTGTATGTTTCAAATTAAAAGCCATTTAACGTCACAGTGGACAGAAACCTTCATTTCTTAACAAGACCTTTTTGCGTTAACAATTGAATGTATTTACATTCAGTATTGTATTTTTCACTGATAGTGGAGGAGTCTACCCTTCTGTATACAAACATGAGTGGTATAAATCATCCCATCTCACACAAACGAATGTGTGTTTAGTGTTCAAGTACCCAAACAAACTTTTTGAATTATCTTCATCTACAGAGTGTTGTTAATTCATTTCTGATTCCTCCATAAAGAATTTGCCAATAAAAAATTACATTTATAGAAACATATTTTGTAGGATAGGATAGAGTGCTGCTGTGGTGCAGTGATTGATACACCTACATACTGTGATGTCCCTGCCTGTCTCCTGGCCTGGCATCCACTGCAGCTCTTGCTGTCCCCATTTTCAGAATCCATTAACTAAACATTGCTCAAAGCAGGTCACCTCCTTTATTGGCTACACTGAAAACCTGATTTACTATGTTGCACTACTTGTCAGTACCTGACATCATGTTATTGAAAGTCCAAAACCAGGAGTCATGTATGGATAACATTTACCACTTAATAGCCTTTCATTAATTTCTACTTAGGGAAAATGAGTGTTTGGAGTCTTTGAGAACGCACAAGTAATTTGTGTTAAAGTGCAATTTTCTTTCTTTGTTTCTTTGTGGAGATTGACAGGCTTGGCAAAAAAACACACTTCTCAGTGTCTGTGTGAAAACACTTCCTGGAAGGGCCGACTCCTGCAGCAGACAAAGGGGTTGTGAAAGGGGTGTCCCTCAGGTATAAATGTTTAGGTCTCCCCACATTCGGGGTCTTTCTTCATCTTTGACCGCTCGCGTGTTGATTGACCTTTTCTTTGCAAAGAAAATAAAACCTTGTCGGCCGGCAGAAGTCTCTGTTTCATTCTTCACCAGCAGCAGAGAAATTTCCGCAACAGTCAGTGTTAAAATACGGTGGGGGGTTTGACTGAAAACATTCTCCAACCAACACCCGTGGAGTTATGATGATTGTAGTTTTCAGAGATGGTGTAATGATGGAGTGCTCCCATCCATATTACCGGTAACCAGTGGTGTGGTGTCGGATCCTATTAAAAGAGCAGGTGACTACACTTTGAATAAAAAACTGCACTGCTTTGTCTTTTTAGGTGCCTGAGCCATGAAAAGAAGTTAAAAAGTCTCCTATGATTTCTAAAGCTGCATTTGATCCTTTTTCGATTGTCAAAGTAGCATAAATCATTTTGTGGACATCACTTACTGAAATGGAAGCAGAGTAAATGTGCAAAATGATTCAGCATATCCGTGTAATTAGAGATTTTGATGTGTGGCTGGTTATCACCTTGCTCAAGGACACTTTGATGTCGCTTGACATGTTCACCATTTCAGAGATTCAGACTGTGACCTTCCAATGCAGTCTCTCTGCCACCTGCTACACATGGACCAAACTGTCCACATCTATGAGAACTGAGAGTTTGAACTGCAGGAGGGGTAACTGTTAGGAATGATTTAGGACGACCCAAACTGTCATTTGTCATAAATAGTGTTGTCATTTAAGTCCAGTGGAAAGTTGCATAAAGGTTTTTGAAGGAGGTCCTGTCACAAAAGTCATCATCAAAAGTTAATTGCTTAATCTTGAATCAGCATTCAAATCATTGTGACCATTTCATGATCAATATTTTTATGCAAGCAATCAATTAAATATCTAAATTAACCCTCTGGGTTGCCATCAATGGCCCTATCAACCCCAGATGCTTAAATCACCTGCTGCAGTTGAGTTCTGTGGAACATTCGACCATCTTTCAGCTCATTATTTTGTTTTTTCAAGCCTGCAAATTTACTGCTCTCATCATTTTAGGCATAGCAGGCAGCTGTTTTTATAAAAACTCGGATAAATCCACAATCATACATTTCTGGTCCCCTAGTGACTAAAAAAACAAATAAACAATTCATGCAACATTAATGAGTATGGACTGTAATGTCTATATGATGTTTCCATCTAGATATTAACTGATTTTAGACGCAACATACATGAATCCCTTTGAATTGTCTGATTTTACAGCACCAACGCTCTGCAAAGGCTGTACTGCCTTTTTGTTGTCATGAAGTGAATCCTCGTTCTGTTAGAGTGTCCTTTCAGTGTGCATATTCGCTCTCCATCTAAGATATTAGCAGAGTAGTATTTCATTGCACAAACAACATGAGAGAAAAAAAAAATAGCTCTTATAAAACACATTTTAGACATCTTGTCTAAAACTAAACAAATAGTACCCATTAAAATTCTGCCTTGTAATAAATGTAATCACTCAGAGATGATTTTAAATGAAAACAAAGTGTAGATGGAATTACATTTGGGTCTTTAAAATGCCATTATAACAAAAAAAGAAAAAAAAAAACAATGGCTGGAGAGAATAACATCTGAAACAAGATTTAGACCATGAACACAGGCACATCTTACAGAAGGCAATTTAGTTTCTGACACATGGTATTACAGTACTTGGCAATGTGGGGTTTTGCAGTCTACTGAAGCTGCGGATGGGTCACATTCATCTTGCACCACGTTTAAGGCGCAGAACACCACAGATCCTCTTAGCTTGACTAACTGCACCCCGTCACTCCTTTTCAAGCTTCAAGATTAAGATTTAACGGAGCAATGCTCAGAATTATATTTGAATGTATGTTCACACATGAACATTTTCAACAGAATGTCAAGAGGTAACAGCTATGACGTTATGTCAAATATGTGTATTGTGTTGCAGAGATAATTACTGAATGAAATAAGCATGCTAACCAGCTAGCTTTGGCCCATACCGTCTACTAACATCACTTGTGCTTTGAGAGGCGATCATAAGTTACTGTAGTGTCCAGTCGGCCCTCGGGACATCATAAGGACCAAGATATAGAGAACTAGCTGCTGCTAGCCAACAGACAGCTGCTGAGCACCCCAGGGGAGCTGTAAAAGAGAGACCCAGGGGCAGACCTGGAGCATCTTGAGAAATAAACACTTTTTTACTGATGTTAGCTGTTTACTGATGGAAGGAGAGCTCAGAATTTATTTTTTTAAATGTGGATTGATCTTCACTCTCGCTTCTCAACCTGCGGAGGTGCAGACATTGGCTATTGTTATTGTATCCATGTGTGGGAACACAGAGATTTATGATACTGCTTCATATTCATAAAGAAACCAGACACACGAAAAAAAAAGCAGAAAAGTAAGCAGGGAAATTGGACTACCTATGAAATGCTGAGAATAAGTGTCTCCATCTCCATCAAAAGGAAAGTCACCTTTCCTTTTGTGAACCCGTTAGCATAGCCCTGATTCATCTGAACTACATTTAGAAAACAAGCATTCCAGAAGACTTTAAACAAACCACATCATGATGTAGTTATTCCAGCATCATTTTGATCAGTTTATTACAATCAAAACACATCAAAATCTGTCTCATACCACGTGGATAAACATATGATCCCACTGCTATTTTGTGACCACTTGACATTCCTCTAATGGGAGTTTGGAAAGTAAGCATTGCAAGTTTTATTACATCAGTCTAACTGTAAAAAATCTTGAACAATGTCATCACGCGAAGACCATCAGTGTGGGAGGTGGTGAAATGCTGCCTTTTAAATATCTTGCAAAAAACACAATGAAAGGTTTCCTGTCTGTCTGCCTGCCTGTCTGTCTGTCTGCCTGCCTGTCTGTCTGTCTGCCTGTCTGTGTGGGCAGCCATGGTCAATGCTTCCTGCTCAGGAGCTAGTTTATTTTGCCTATCAGTCTTTGATTAATCTGTGGACTGTGGGTCATTAAAACTGATCTCTCTATCATTTATATTTGTGTGTGTGTGTGTGTGTGTGTGAAACACTTTATAATTGTGTTTATAAGTGCATTATAAATAAAGCCTTACTTTGTTTGCCTGCCTGCCTGTTGTGAGATTTTCTTGTTTTAAAGATCACAATGTTGCCCATCACACCATCTTGCCAAGCCCAGCCAGCCAGCACACATCTGCAGGATTTCCACCGCCAAGCCTTCACCTCACCCCAGACACCACAAACTCCAGCCAGCCATCATCTCTCCTGCCTTTATTTTTGTAATAAAGACTTGTTTTTTTTTACCTTACCTACTTGTCTGGCATCTAGGTTGAACTATGTGACAGTTTCTCCTTAACTACCTTTAAGGTTGTTAAGATCATTATTCCACACTGTCTGCACAAACTGACATATTATACATACTCATATACATATATCATATATGAAACTTCGATATCTTCTCTTCTGCATCAGTTTATTCATGTCCATGTAAAATTCAGCAGCCCAGTTTTGGTATTCCACTGGAACTTAACATAAAGTTCTGTGTGTTTGAACATGCAGCACAGCATGAGTAGTCACTGCTCCAGCAGTGGGTCAGAATAAAATTATCTGTCAAACCTAAAAGAAATCTAAAAGAAGTGTACTTACAGATGATCTAAAAACTAAAAAATTGATTATAAAATGTAAACTGAGTTTCATCAGTCACATACAAGCTTTGTATCGATATGTGGTCCTGAAAAAGTGGCGTGATGTTTGGGCAAAGACTTTGGAACAAAGTGGAATGACACCAACTTTCTCTTGTCACCCTCATAAGAAGAGTCTGGGTCTTTCATTAAAATATTAATGATATTTCTATGAACAGATGGTGCAAAGGGGCAAATATCCAGGACGAACAAACACAGGGGGTCAAACCAGTGGGTCATATTTCAGCCAAGTGTGTCGTTCTACATGTTAATCACCAGATGAGAACAATGTCTTGTGTTCTCAATGGAGGCAACACAAAAGGACAGTGATGTAGCATGCCAAGAAACTAATCAAGAAGAGAGTTGAGACTAACAACAACATAAACAACAACATTCACTGGGGTGATTGGGGATGAGAGCCAACAACTTCAAATCTGAAGCCAGAATGCCTCCTTCTGATTGGGAGCAAGTTCATACCCCATATCAGGGACTGTCTTTACTGTAAGTCTTGCTGATGGTGTAGGGATGTGCTTCCTAAACTTTTTCATTATTGTATGCCTTTTCTATCATTCAGTGAATTATGACCCCTGACTAAGTGACATATTTTATGGATATTTCATATCAATAATAACAATACATAACAACTGTCCATTTAACCAAAATAGTGAATGCTATAACTGCTGAAAGTGTGTCTGTGTAATTTGCTGTGATAATGACATTAGAGATGATTTTTCCTGATATTGGAACTTATATAATATATAATAAAATAAATATATATATATATATATATAAATTGCATACTGTATATAAATATAATTATATCATTTATATAATTATCTCTCTGTATTATGTTTTGTCTTATTAGACTTTTTTTTCTCTTTCTTTTTTTGACAAATGTAGTGTTTTCTTCTCCCTAATGCTTGGCCTTTGTTCTCTTAGCTGTACTTTAGTACTTTTCTAATGCTGTTTAGAAAAGAGTTAAGCCTCTGTGAATACAGCTTGTGTTCAGGTCTCCATTGAGCCCTTGAGATTTTAGTTTATATCTTAAACGTGCCTTTTGAGGCATTTTCTTTTCATTTTCGTTTTCTTTTATTGCAGGTTCAGTAATTATTTTTGAGGAGACTTAAAATAGTCCATCTGTCCTCAGATCCTGGTTAACTTCTACCTCTGCACCATTGAGGGCATTCTTACCAACTGCATCATAGTATAGCGTACCAGCTACTCTGTCTCGGACCAGAAATCACTGCAAAGGGTGGTAAAAACTGCCTAATGCTTTACCTGCTTTCTTCTCTGTAGTGAGTAGGTCACATTGCTGTCTCCATTTCTCTCCTCTGCTTTCACAGGCTGGCACAGTACTAAAGTGTAGAGACACATCTGGCCATGTATTAAAATGTATCTCTTTGTGTCTGAAGTTGGAATGGAGTTGGGCTGATCTGCCTGGTAAATTGACTGGCTTGCAATTTATTTTGCTGTCTGGCGTTGCAAGGCAGCTGGATACATGTGGTGTTGCTGGGTTGCAGCTGACTGCCTACCCTTAGCTTGCTTGCTTGCTAACATTATCACTAGCAGAATACTATGAGTGGATATGTTCTAGATTCCCCAATTACTTTAACGTAAACAACGATACTAATTTATGTATGAAGATAAATGGTGATGATTTTAGCTAACAATAGATCACGGGACAGTACAAAACAAAGGTGTATAACTAACAATTGTTTTCTATTAGCCCAGTGAAATGCAAGACAGGGGCCTGTTCATGCCATCATCCTGGGCATGTATTGATGATGCCCAGGATGATGCCTGCTTCTGTCTAAGGAGTTCAAGCATGAGCACTAGCAACACAATTGATAACTACAAAAATTGTAATTCCTCGAGAGGCCACTTGAGGCAGGCTGCAGAACATTTTAACCTTCGTAAGTGCGCATATTAAAATGCCCAACTTTACAGAAATAAACATGTTTACAGCCTGGTACAAAAAAACGGCTTTGGTCTCTGTAGCTAATTTCTCTGGTCATGACAAAAGTACTGTGTCTGAATTTTTTAAACTCACCTGTTCAAATTGTATTTAAACTTATTTTATTATGCATAAATAACAGGGTTCCTGCTTTGATTACCAGGTAGGTACTGTTACAGATGTCTCATTTGAGCACCCAGGCATCATTCGGCCTGCGTTACTTCCGCCAATGATCCACCGATTTTTAGATCACCCGGGGGGCGGAAGAGGCAGTACAGCCAACACGGTGGTGGCCACGTATTTTCAGCTTCAAAATGGCATTTCAGAAACCTAGGGGTGACTTCACTCATGCGCTGTCCATTCTTTTTACTGTCATTGCTCAGGACCCCCAGGTTTGAAACCAGTGACTGAGATCAACAGGTGGAGCATTCCAACTGGCACTGCTGCAGCTATGACCAAGAAAATGATAAAATGATGGAAGATGAATAGATTCATGGCCTGACTTTGTCTTGGCATTTACAATTTTTTAAATCAAAATAAAATGAGATGACTAAGTATTGTTCTGCGGATAACGTTATTAGAAGATTAAATGGATTGGTTCTGTTGAGTCACTGCTTGAAAGTTTGACTCTGTCATTTCAGGTCCAGAAAGAGCACCCATACACCACTGTGGTAATAAGCTTACTGCCAGCATCTGCGTCTCAGATTCATCAGCAGAATCTCTAAAGCTGACAATGAAGAGCCTCAACAAAAAATAATGCAGTGCTAAAGGTTTAGGAAACACCAATTGGAATGATTGCTACAGTGTGTCACAGAGCTTTAATGACACTGGCCTTTAAAAGCAATGCCGCAGACACAAGTTTCTCTCAGTAATGACTCTTTTATCGATCCCTGCACTGTGCACTGAAACCACTGTCTGGATGAGCTAAAAGCTTGCCTTACAGAATAGGCTTGTCTGGACACAATGCATTTTTTCTTGGAAGATTTTAAATTCTTTATTCAATATACACTGTGTTCCATCATGAAACATTAGACAAAGTCCTTGATTGCTGAGGAATCACTACAACAAAGGGAATGTCATGTTTTTGTGCACATTTTTGCACTCAATTGAAGTTTTTTGTCCAGGTAGGAATAGTTCTTGTCAGTAACATTTTACATCAACATGGAGTGAAAATATAGCTGCTATAAAAAGGACATCCATTTTTCTGCAGATAAATTGTTGAAACCACAGTATAGCTGAGAAACATCTGAGAGAAAGAAGGTCCAACTAATGCACTTGTAATAGCGAAAGTTGGCTTTCTTCAAAAAATATTTTGCCATTCATTTTCTGCAGCACCAAAATGCAAAAAGGTGAGGAGACTGAACTGACTTGGAAAAGAATTTTTATTTTCAAATGCTGGTAATGCTGTCCAGTGAAATCCAGAGAACAAAACAAACACAGTATTTACTGAAACAGATAGAAAATTGATAAGATTATCACAAACAAAATTATTGGAGCCCTTTCATTTCCATCTCAGAACTACACCGCTCATAGACCAGTTCTTCTATAGATGACGAAAAGACATTGACCAATGCCACACAACTAATCACAAGCTCTTAAAGACATACAGAGATATTGATATGGATAGCTTTTTTTTTTTTTTTACAAAATAACAACACAAATGGCATGTGCATTCCTTTTAATGGTAAAGTTGTCTACACATTGGCCAGCACAAACTTTGTTATATAACAAAACCTCACAGACAGACACTTCTGTAACAAATAAACCTACATTAGTATAAAAAAAAAAAAATTCGTCAGATGCAAATACAGTATGCAAAATTAAAAACAAGTCTCTATCTAGAGTAGGTCAAGTTTTAATTGCAAATAATTATTTGTGTTTATTTTAACCTGCTCGAAGTACTAGATGAGTGGGACTCACCACATGAGGACAGCTACAGTGAATGGTCAATCACAGAAAAGCATGTAACACTTTCAAACTCTTTTCTGTCATTGTCTTCTGGCACCCATTCTTGTCCTTCTGTGGAATTGGACTTTAACGTCGTTCTGACTCAGATCCCCAGCACTGGCTGGCTAGGCATACGTTACAACTGACTGAGTTCTGCAATGACAAGGGTGGACAGGGAAAGAACTTGTCCAACTTGATACACAGTGCTATGGCGTAGAAGTCCCAGAGAGTAGGCACTTGGACACAATCAACTCCAGACCACCAAAGTAACCCATAAGAAATACAATAAATGTTCAGATTGTGTCAAAACGAACACGTTATGCTACATTCAAATCAACAGATCAATAGCAGTGATGGTTGTGGTGTGTTAATTCAGCTGTTTGAGGTTCACAAATAACAAACTATGTGTTTGACAATTAAGCATGTTGACATTTGACCTGAATACATTCATACATACAGTAAATTGTGACCCTTTGGAATTTTTGGAATTGCTATCTCTGAAAATGAAAAGTACACAAAGCTGCTGAAGTCCATTTGTAACATTTTTTTTTTTTTTTTTTTAACCTGTGCAGTAATTCATCGTCCAGTAATAAAATATTTTCATCAAAATTGTAGTCCTACACAGGAAGTGGTTTAGTTTGTACCGAACACAATATTGTTACCATTGTGTGCTGGGGAGGCAGCATTAAGAGGAGGGACACTATGCTGCTGGACAGGCTGGTGAGGAGAGCTGACTCCCTGATGATTCCCTTATGTCAGAGAAAAGGACCTTAAATAATGTGTTGTCCATCATGGACAATGCCCACCACCCTCTGCACAGCACATTCAATAAGCAGAGGAGTAAGTTCAGTGGCAGACTGCTGTTTCAGTCCTGCAGTCCGACTGAGGAAGTCTTTTGTTCCCCTGGGGCCGTACAGCTATTCAACTCCTCCCAGCGATGGTGGGGTGAAATTGACTGAATGCTCACCTGCATTCTGTCATTAGGCTGATGGACTGACAGTCAGTTACTGGCTGTGTTAGCCTTATACACTGTCTGTCTGTCTGTCTGTCTTGTGTTTCTCAAACCACCATGAAATTCACAACAGACTGCAGTTGGTTTCTTTCCCTTTTCCCAGGACATTATTGTATCAGGCTATCACATAAAGGGCTTTAATACTGAATCAAAAGACAATATAAAGTAAAATGGCTCACTCAACCATGAGTTTTTCAGGTTCTTTAATCTCATTAATTTGTTTTTTTTACAGCCCCCACACTGAGGCTGGAATTATGCTTCTCCAAGCTGCATGTAGGCAAACATGCACAGGGGACCAACCAGTCAACCAGCCAACTTACATGGTGTGGAGGTCCAGATGACGAGTGGACAACAACAAGATGATCATTTTACTGCATGTTTGTTGCATAAATGGGCATTTGTTTGCTAATATGCTAACCATTACGAATTTATATGGTGATGATATTTTAAAAAATATAACTATCTTTAAGATCTGCAGAAATGTATTAAGTTCATTCAGTGTACTGGGAGATATAACGATCTGTACGGTGTCAAACAATATTTATGTTCACTACTGCCTCTATATTATTACTTATTACAGTATGCAGATCTTAGTCTTCATTGCAGGAATATCACCTGGTAATGTTTTTGACGTGGGATGCTGACATGTTTAGATCATTTTTTTTCCATTTACTAAAGACACATCAGAGCTGCAGGTGTTTGACTACATTTTGTCTTTCAGGTGACACGATGCAGCAGTTGCACAGAGTAACCTTATTTCCTGGGTCAGTAGTTGTGTAAGGTTTATCGGAGGCAGAGCTGTTATGCAAACTGAATGCTGACTGAATCTTAACACCTTAAATACATTAGCTGAAGTCTAAAAATGTCCTTTACCTTGACAGTGTGACATGGAGAACATAAATCAATCAATACAAAGTAACAGGGAGACACACTCGTCCTCCTCATTCGTCTCAGTCCAAATTCAATCAGACTGTGGATCGACACCAGAGTGGGAACATTTATCCTCCCGTCTGGAGCTTTCATCTCTGTGAGTTGAATATGAGTTTTAGTATTTTGTTGATTTTGTGCTATCACTATTGCCCTATCTGGTTGTAAAGACATATTTACTCAGATTTAATCAAATCAAAATAATTTTTTGGAATATTACAAAAGATCATTTGTGAGGCTAAAATATATTAATCAAAATGACCTTTTTTTAGTCACTGAAAAACCTCAAATAATGTGCTAAGAAACAGGTGTGTACAGGTGTAATCACACATTTACTCACGTATTTACAGACACACACGCACACACACCACATCTTCTGAGCCGCCGGCCGTGCTAGAGAACAGTGCTGATGGTGTCAAATTCCTTGCTGATTTGAGAGCTGCTGGGCAGTGATTTCAGGTACTCCAGATGCCTCCTAGCATCCTCCTGATTGTGTCTCACATAGTAGATGACGTACGCGATCACCATGGTAAACCATCCGAACATGGTGACAAACATGGCTACGTCGGTGGTCTTGTGGTGAAAGTTGCAGAAGTTGATCCCTGAGTCCAGCACCTGGATTACCGGTTTGCCTGCATATTCCTCCTGCTGCGCTGTGTGGCAGATCACCTCATTGACTGTCTCTGGGTCCAGCCGCAACTCCCTCAGGACCTCCTGCAGCGTACACTCGCAGTGCCATGGGTTGTTTGAGAGGCTGATTTTTGCTCGTAGACGTGCGAACGCCTCTTTGGGGACACTTTGGATGCGATTGTTTGATAGATCCAGGACGAGGAGACTGTCTGAAATGCCTTGAAAAGCTCCGACGTCCACAGTTTCAATGTCATTGTTCGACAGATCCAGCTCCTGAAGGTAGTGCAGTTCTCTGAAGGCGTGATTGGGGATGTGAGTGATCTGGTTGGATGCCAAAAGTAAGACCACAGTATCTCTTGGAAGGTCTGATGGTATCTTCTCCAAGTTGCGAGACATACATTGGACCACGGTCATGCCACTCTTCTCTATACAGTGACAACTTGTGGGACAAGCCGTCACTGGTGTATGTGCCATGAATAATCCAAAGAGCAAGCCCCACAAGAGGGCAAAGCTATCAAAGTTAGGGGTTTTCCTGTGCATATCAGGCCCAGCTATGTCCTGCATATTCAGCAGCAAACTCCCACAAGTCCTGTCAGGTAAAAACAATCATTGTTCCACCTGTTTCTTGGCATTAAATTGCAGTTTCATTAACTTTCAAAATGCCAAAATTATGTTTATTCGCACAAACATTAGGGCTTATCTTGAGCCAGTCCTTCCAAATTGATTTTCTTATAATCTTTTGAAACAGATTTCAAAGCTAATCCAAAAGAATATTCCAGCAGGGAACTGCAACCTCAGGTTTACTGGGAAAGCTTCAGAGAGTAAAAAGCGGAGCAAGCGACAATGGAATCGACATGTCACGTCGTGCGCTGAAAGAAACAAAGGACAGTGTTATTCTTGAGCAGAAAAATAGATTTTTTTTAGCTCTTTGGTGCAGCAGGAGATTGCATAAGGTTGCAGTCAGTGTATATAACAATCAAAATCATCCAGACTGCAACTCTTTAAAAAAAGTTCTTCATCTAAGTGTGCAGCCTTTATCATCCCAAATTGAGCTGAACAAACACTCTGCCCACAGTGTTTACAAATGTATAATGTAATTATTGAGAAAAATCTATTTCACTTGAGCAAATCTCATAAACCAGCAGACGCACACATGGGTCATCACCAGCATTTTCTCATTCAATTCATCATTTTCTTCTACAACCGTTACATAAAATCATTTTGTGATGCTGCACAGTAGTGCCTATTAATATTAATCACATTATTCCATAACAGTAAAACAATAAAACAGCTCATTTCCATTTGACTTCAACAATGAAGAAAAGCTTCTTTTTTTCACAGCTCCCTCATTTCAAGAACTGCTGTCTCTCAACCACAGACACATGATGAGAATAACTGTGGGGTCCAAAAATGACTCCGTCCATCCTGCAGGAGCATCACCACGTTAGGACTGCATGCGCACCCTCTGCTGGGCTAAACTGATCACACAATGAACCTCTCGCTGTGTTCGAGGTCATCCGCCCCATGGAGCCATGTCTTTCCTCGTATTTTTCTTTGCTTTTTACCCCTTTGTCTTTGGCAAGGGCTGCATAGCTGAGGGCACACACACACACACACACACACACAGACCCTGCAAGTTCTCGTCAGTCTGAGCTCAGCAGGAGGTGTGGACAAGATGGGGCACTTACACCCTGCGGTTATGTTATGACACCGCTATATCATTAAGTAATGGTGTGCGTATTAAGGCTTACACATGCACATCGTGCTCATTGCAGCTTTTCTGATGTGTCTCCTGGAACATATTTTTGTGGTCATCTCTACATTTCTGCTTATAGCCTATACGCATCAACAGATGTTTTCTTCAGTTTTGCAAGGACATTTCACTCTGAACACAGCTTGACACAAAATCTAGGAAAGTAAACATCTGTCTACCCTAAATAAGGACATTAGGTGAAGCTGTAGGAGCATGAAAAAATTGGGCAAAGATTAAAATTTAATTCAGATAATGATGCCTAAGTGCAGAGTAAACAGACAGCTATAATAGCCTAATAATGTGTCTTTTAATCACATTAACATGTGGCTAAAATATTACAGCTGCAAAAACAAATACGCATGGCTTCATAACTTCATTAAGTACACTTCTTGCAGAGGTACTTACCGGGAAAGAGTGCATTAATATCATTTTTTTGTTGTCTCTATACCAAAGCAGAAATATCGTCCATACATCGGCAGTAGTTCGCTCATATCACATCTGTATCATCGTTGAGACCTGTCTGAAAATAAACATTTTTTTTTTTTTTTTTAAGAGAAAAAGTATATTCAGCTACAAAAACGCATCCACGTTTTCCAGGAAATAAAGAACAAAGCGGTAAAGTTCGGTGAAGTTATTAAATCTCCGAGTGGAATGATTCATCTCTCCAAAGGTGGCTCTTTTTACGTCTTCTCGTAAAACATCAGTCACACTTGTTGATGATGATGAAGATGATGATGATGATGATGACACTGATAGTGATAGTGGTGGTGCGCGTGGTGGTGTTCCGGAAAGGTCTCGAGGAGCAGCTCGACTCATAACGCGCCTCTCTGTCCGAACCGCGCGCGCATGGCGCCACAAGGACTCCCGGCTGCGCGTGGATTGGACTGCTGTTCTGGCTGGCAGCTCTCCTCGTACTCCGCACCCCCCTCTCTCCTCCCTCCTGCTTCCTGTCTGTCTGTCTGACTGTCTGTCCTCCCCTGGCTGCTCTGCCTACACCTCCCCTTTGTTCTGAACCCTTCTCTCTCCTCTCAGACAATTAACCGAACAAAAAACAACATTAAATCTGAAAATTGTTCCTGGATGTAAAACATTTATCATGACAAGTCCTCTGGAAATGACTTTTATGTCTTAAATCAGGTATAAACCAAGATTATAGTTGCATCATAGCACTAAATATTCTAAATGCACTGGCAAAATCATAATTCTCATGTAAAACCTCAAGACCTCATCACATTGAACTGTGATGTATCAATTTTCAACAGTATAATCAAACTGACAAATGATGATGATGCTGGGGATTTAGCTTTGAATTTTGCACTATCCTCTGGTGCTAATTGACCTCAAATTGCAGAGGCTTAATTCCACACTCATAAACTGCATGCAAAGTAGGCCATATGTTTTTGATTTGTCTTTTTACTTAATGCTACATGACTTCCTGTGACTGAAAGCAAGCACGGTGCATGTCTGCATCATCTAACAGCAAATGTGAACACATTCTCTAAGCTATTAGTGGTGTTTCATTAAAGGCAACGTCTTAAAATTGTGATGCAAGGTTTATTTTTACCTATACTTGTTATACAAGCAACATTTTTTACACCTCTTGTTGGAGGAGTGACAACACCACAGTGAGCATAATTACATCAGTGTGGTAAATAAGGTCAAATCCCATGTAACCTTAATGGATTGACTGTACATGAGTGCACATGCAATGGAGCATTCAGCTTTTTTTCTCTTTTGTTTCATGTCATTAGTGGAACTCAGACAGTGTTGAGGCAACTTACTGCAAAGTGAACTGAGCCTAAATCTACTTAGTGTCTTAATGAAATGTATTGTTGTTACAATTTAGTGTAGTTTATGAAGAAAACAAACCAAACAAAACAAAAAAAAAAAACACTGTCATGTTAATCTTCTCATTAACCTTGACAAGAGCAAAACACATTCTTACAAGGGGCTTAGAAAACATCCATCACTGACTGATTTTTAGCCACCAAACAGGGCTGGAAATGAACAGTCAGGACTGCAGAGAAAATTACTTATGCCATCCTGCCTGCTATTTAGCACTTATACATGTCCAGAGTCAGGAAAAACGGCAAAACAAGCTGACATCCCACACATCCATCCCAGTTTCACAAAGTATAATGTGACAAGATATTCAGTTTAATATGATATAAAACAAAGGGAAGCAGGAAATCTTTTATATTTGAGAGGCTGAAAAAACTGCATTTTTGAATAAAAAAAATAATTGATTATCAAAACAGCTGTCCATTATTATTCTGTTGACTGATTAATTAGTCGATTAATTTTTGCAGTTCTGCTTCCTACAGGTCATCACTCTGTTGAACACTTGAGGGTGAGGCAATGGGGTTGCAATCAGTATGATTAATGTACTTTAAACATCCACTCCATTTAATATTTATTTCTTTTAACTATTTTTATATTAACAACTTACAGAACACTATATTTCCACCTGTTTAAAATACATTTGTACACAACAGTCCTGTACATTCTTTGACTTGATTTGTTCAGCTTTGTCGTCCCTATTCTTAGCTGTTATGTCTCCTCCTGTGTAAGTGAATTGAGAGCAGGAAAAGTTTCCTTGTATGTGTACACATAATTGGCCAATAAATCTGAATCTAAAAAGTTATTTTAACCAACCACTTCAATTACATTTGCACTTCCCCATGTGATTCAAATTTAGGTCAGCTGGTCCCAGTGTTCCAGGTGTCATGTAAGCTCTGCAGGAGTACAAGTTTTTCATGTGGCCAGTCCTGCCACACTTTCAATCCCACAGTGTGCCAGCTGGCATGATGAACTATGCTATACTGTACGTAGGATAGTACGCTATAATGCATTTTGGATCTGAGATAACCAGGCGGCTGTTAGTCATGTGATGTATTCATTCATTTCACTACAAATATATAGGTTGACTTTGGTAATTAGCTGTGTAACTGTCTCATAATGATATAATCATACCAAAAATAATTAAACAACAAGAACATCAAGGAAAATAACAATACATTATATTGGCAGTGGAGTGGCAAACTGTGTGGCATTAGCTGGTCAGAATAATGATATATTTGAGAACCAGTGTGTGGGATTTAGTGGCATCAAGTGATGTAGTTGCAGGTTGTAACACCTTTGCCTCATCCTCTGCTTCATAGTGTGAAGGAAAAACATGTAAGTCCCTATCTAGAGCCAGCGTTTAGTTTCTCTGCTCTGGGCTACTGTATTAACATGGTGGTTCAACATGTCGGACTTACGCAGCATCTGTAGATAAAAAAGGCTCATTCTAGGCTAACAAAAACATAACGATTCAGGTGATTATATACTAATAAAACATAAACATTAATATTATATTCGATTTCTGTCGTATTCCATTATTAGAGCCCCCCAGATCTTACATACTGGACCTTAAAGCAGCACTAATTCATTAATTTTTTATTTTTTTAATTCTTTCAGCTATTTGCTTATTGTTTAATATTGGTCTTATATTAACAACGCGGACAGAAAAAGTGAAAAGAGATCCCAGCACAAGAGCAGAGCTATGCATTGTTGTAGGCAAGGTCAGCAGAAAAAACATACTTGAGCCACATAAAAAAGGCCTACCTCAAAAACAATCCATCTGAAAAAGGATATCTGACAGCAAGGCAAAGCAGTCAAAATATTTTGAATATAGCGTACACTTAAACAGACATCGATTATTTCTAGGTGGGTCTTTTTCATGTGGCTCAAATACATTTTCTCTGCTGACCTTGTCCAGTGCTCTGCCTCTGTGCTGGGCATTCATCATAGATGGGTAGTTTTGACAAAAGGCAAATCTTTGTTGGAAAGGTTGAATTAGATTAGAGACTAAGAGTCTTTTTTCTTCTTCTTCTTCTTGATAACACCTTGCAAATTAAAAAAAAAGCATTAGTGTCATTATGTTTGACATCAAAAAGTGAACATCATAAGGTTACTGCACCATAGTGTGCATCAACTTCTACTATTAGTTATTCACTTAGTGTTCCATGACAAATAAGCAGGCATCTTGCCTGCTTATTTGTCATTGGGTTTCAGGTTACAATATCTACATGATTTACTGTCTTCATCTGGGAAATTCTATTACCTCAGCAGGCAACAGAATAAAAAAAAATGTATCTTTTCAATGGCACTATGAAACACTAAAGCCTTAAAACACCAATCTAGTATCACAGCTGTCACAGCTGTTATCGTGGAAATCCACTAGAGAATCAGTCCTGTGCAAATGATGTCCAAATATAAATAAATCTGCAAAGCAAAAACAGATAACTGAAAAACACGAGTTAGATATAAGCTCTGTTGAAAATTTACTGTTTTGAATAGATTTCTTGTGCATTTTTTGAAATATTTGTGAGTTTTATGTCAGGATATCTAAATGAAGAGGAGTCAGCCTATGGCTGTATCAAGTGAGTCAGCTGTAGATAGCATGGCTGCAAGAAGACGCTATCTACTTCCTATTCTTTGCATTTTATAGTTGAAGTCAAGTGGTTAGAGTGAGAATGCAAGTGCTTAGATAAGAGGAGAAATTTACCTATCCACTCTATACAGCAGAGGTAAGCCCTGATTGTCATGCAGTGTGCAAAATGAATTTCACTGCTTCGATAATGAACTTTCCGAGATTCATGTGATGCCTTACAGACAGTTTATGTGCAGAAAATGCATGGATCCTGCACTCAGGTAACAACTTTGAGACTTTAAGGACCCATTATTTTTGATGCACCATAACCATAAGTATTGGGAGTTCAAGAGGCTAAAACCTATTAGATATAGTGTCCATAAGATGCAGAGTTAAGTAGTGCTGTAAAACGCTTGAGGAATAGACCAATAACACATCCACAGACTGGCGGCATACTAAACTGGGAGTTATCATGCTGGGAGGCAGGGTCGCTCCAAGCATATATCTGTCTCCCAATACAAGATGGTCAGAGATCTCAGCGACTACCAGTCACCTAGGAATTTCTAAATGCTTGAACAACGAAAATGTTCGTTAAACATACACCCTGGTTCTCCCATTCTCCTATATAGTAAAACAAAAGATATAGCAAATCACTTTGTAACATGGAGAAAGCTTTTTAAAGCAACATTGTTTACATTTTTTTGCAGATTTGAATTCATTTTGAAGGTACATAGACGTTTAATCAGGTGAACGGTTCCCACTTTGCGTCCTGTACGTCAGTTCTTGCACTATGTAACTTTAATCACCCGCTGGTAACTGGATCAAATTTTATAGAAAAAATGTTTTTTGGTTTTCCCTCTGATGTTTGCTGGCTGCTCCGTCTCAACTTTCTCATGGACAGTAAAGTAAACTGCTGCAAACTATAGCTGCTGTTAGCTAATGTTAGCTTAGTTTTTGAGCCAGGCTGTCCAGACTGTGAGCTCAAAGCATCAGGGGAGTGTTAATGTTTGTACCACAGGTGTTTTGGACCACCGTGAAGACGAGGTTTTCAGCCCCGGTACGCAGATGAATGCTGACAGAAAGCTGGCTGCTATGTCTTGTGATGTTGCACTTGCTTGATGTTTGGCTGTCAGCAAAGTTGGTGACTTGCTAGTTGTTTTTTTTTTTAATCAGAATTAATATAATCATACAAATACACATGTACAAATGTCCATATATGTAACAGTTGTGTTGCTCTCAACTGGGGCCACCGCTAAAGACTTTGACTTTGGGTTTTTTTAATTCTTGAATGTATCCGCAACAAAAGAAAGTTCTCCGTTTCTCTTGAGCAAAGTGTTAAGATACTGACTTGTGAGTCTACTCCAGGCAGAAAGAGCAATTCAGACTGAAACTCTAGCTAAATCATCACACCCAGAACTCACTTGCTCCGACTGGCACACAGAATTATTTTCCTCCTTTATATGCCACACACGCCCGTTAATCATCATCCATCATTCATTTAGTCCCAACAAAGGAAGACTCCAGCAGCTACATTAAATTAGAACGAATAAGCCCAAAGATATTTAAGTTGAACACAAAAAGCATTACTCAGAGCAAACACAAGCAGCTAGAGGTGGGATTTTATCTTACCATACATCTGCTGAGTTTGATGGTTCTCACACAAGCATATAATTCACACACAAATTTCATCCTTTGTCTGACTAGATAAAGGGTCATGATAGGGCTCACTGGTGGTTCCATTCTGACAAAACACACATTTACAGAGACAGAAAAAAAAAGAGAGGACTGTGGCAGTCAGATAAAAGAAAGCCAAGGTCAGGAATTTGGAGCACAGCTGTTACGGCAGCAGCAGAAATACCATGCATTTGCTGCCAAGAGAGAAGCAGCGGGTTTTCCATGTCAGCGACTTCGACTAACCTTCCTCAATCACTATAAGGGACCGGGCAGAGAAACGCAGGGGTTGGAGGAGGTGCGAGTAAGTGGCTATTCATCTAGATGAACAGCAGCACTCGGTTTACCTCCATATCAATTTATCGTGATTAATGTAGCCACAGTAGAATTTCCTCTATGTCAGGATTTTTTCCCCCGTGTTTTGTCCTAAACGCTTTGTAAGGGTGTGAAGCTGGTTTGTGAGATGCTGTGAATAAGATGCCATTATTCCACATTTGTCCCACAATTAACACCCTGGTGAAGTGTTTCTAATGATCACCATCTATTTATATTACGCACAGTTTAGGAGACATTTGACTAGTCACTGCTTGTAATTGCCCCTGGGACAAATAATAACAGCTCCAAACACAAAAGACATTCATCCAACTCTGCTAAAAGCCAGAGGAGATGGGTCGCAGAATGATGTATGACCTGTTGGTTGTGACACTGAAGATAAAGGACTATTATGTGGTTTGGCATTTGTGTGTGTTGGCATGATTGCATTTACTCAGCAGGCAAAAAACACAGGTCCCCTTGTCACCAGGAGGTCTTTCCTCTCATCTTCCTGTCCTTTTGCCCCTTAATGGATTTCTAAATGCTTTAGAAGAGACAAATGAGCCATGTCCACTGCTTCGAGTCAAATCAACCCCGTCACCTACTTACTTATCCAAGTGTATCACTTTAGATTTCCTCTGACAAAGTAAATTCATCTCTTATATACTTACTGTAGTGCTGTCCAAGGGAGCAGAGCATTAAGAGCTAATAGCATCAACATGAGTGGACATAGCGTGTCTGATTAGCTGCTTGTTATGAATCTAGAACTGTTTGTGTGTGACCGGTTGGTTTTTAATGAAACACAGATTGTATTGATGCATAGCATGAATCTACCTGGCAGAACATGATGCATCATATAACACTTTGTACCCAAGTGGCAACCTCTGCTGCTGTAATTCCTCGAGCGGCCGCTTGAGACAGGCTGTAGAAGTCACTCTCCATAACCCCCCGTATTAAACTGTCCAGTTTCGAAAGAAGCAGTACATCTAACATGGTGGCGTCCAGCGTCACATATTTTCAGCTTCAAAGCAGCACTTCATAAATCTACAGGTGACGTCACTCACCTGTCCATTCTTTATCCTGTCATTGATTGTACCATGTTGTTCTTTATTACATAGTTATGAACAGCGTTCATAGGACCTATGTATACAATGTAAAAAATCGAACATTTATGGAAAATAACTAAAAAGTAAAATACAGAAGTTTTCTGTTTGTTTGTTAGTTTGTTCTTTAAATAGAACACAGAACAGGGACCAATCACATACACTGAAGTCACATTAGAAAGTCTTAATGGCCAGTATGAACAAATCATCACAGCAAGCAAAGCCTGTTTCAGTGTTCATATAGAAACCAGACTATATTATTTTAAGACAAGCTGGAAAAATGGCCTTTCTTATGTAAACTACATACAATCTGTTTTCCATGTTTACAGTGGGAAAACAAACTGATTAAGCCTTTGTCCAATATTGGATACTGTTTCCGTATATGTGTCTCAATCCATCCATCCTATTTCTGTAACCACTTATCATTTTCACAGGGGTCTGAAGCTGATCCCAGCTGACATTGGGTGAGAGGGAACGACCTGGACAGGTTGATGTCAAACCTAAAAACCTTCTTGCTGTGAGGCTACGGTGCTATTGCTCCACCACCATGTCCATCTCATATTAATAATATATTGTATTATAAAAGTTCATGCAGAGACAACTGCAGTCATTTCTAAAAGTTGTTTCAATATTTGGAATTCTAATTGCTGAACCAGGAAGAAGATCTGCTTTTTATTGTTGATTGTATTATTTGTTTTAGTGTATATCATACTGTTGATTCGTACTGTAGATTGTTTTATTTATTCCTCCTTCATAACATATACAACATGAGTCACACCTGAGGTAAACATGTTTTAATTGAAGTGCTAGAGAGTTGTAAACACAGAGAGAATGACCTCAATTTCAGCTCTTGTTTTTCTGCAGCGTTTCAACACCACTCCTAGTGAATGCTCTTCAAATTAAGCTGAGGGTCTAATGAGGGATAAACTGTTTACAGAAGCTCATAAACACTTTAGACAGCGACAAGATAAGTCAAATATTTTGATGTCAACATAGCGTTATAGCCCATTATGGATTAATAAGACCCAGCTGAGTTATTTGCTGTCAGCCTATTTGCAATGCGGTTGTGGTATTTGTGACCTTTAGCTTTGATATGAAATCATTCTTTCATCGTCCTGTGCTTTTGTTGGAAAGAAAGGAATAAAACATCAACAGTTAACAAGGTTACAATGAAGTCGATGCTGTGTTTTTCTTTTCAAGCGTTCACGACTGAAATAAAAAACCTGTTTGAGTAAAAACAATGCCCTACCTCTCCTGAAACGCCTTGACTTAGAAATTACAGTTTCATTTCGATGGATTGAATTATGTGGGTGTATTTGTAGTGTGTGTCAATCTTTTGCATATGTTATGTTAACTACTGTAGTTGGACAGCCAAGTAGCGAGAAAAAATGAAATAGTTTGTCCAGCTACTCTTTTTAGCACAGCACTGCTAATGGACTGTGTCGCTTGGGAATTATTTTCTGCACCTTTGTGGACATCTTCCTCCTGGCAAACAATTTCACGGCTAAAAAAAAATCCTAAACTAACAACTTGTGTCTTTGTGCCACAAAACTCAATTACCACACTCTATATAGTATCTTTTCATTTAGACTTTTTTTTTTTTCAGCCATTAAATATAAAAATACAAAGAATGCCTCTGGTTTCCTCTTTTTGGAGGTGTCACAGCAGATGGCAGCTGAAGAAGGCCTTTGGTGAGCCACCAGTCCTATGTTCAGCTCTAACTTTAATACTAAAGATTACAAGATACTAATACTAATACTAATACTAATACTAATAATAGATTAGAAAGAGATTACAAGAATAAATAAATAAAAACTTTAAACTGAATTTCAAAACACACATTAAAACGTTTTTTCACCGAGAAGAAGACTTTTCTTTAAAACTCTTTCTTTAAGTTCCTGTTTTTGTCGACATGTAGACGAATTATACTTTTGATAGACTTGGTATTTAGAGGAACTCTGATTCCAATTTTGATCAGACATATATTTCTGAAGAAAACAAATGGAGCTGTCAGACAGAGATAGACTGGAAGTAAAACAAGGCTGAGTAACAGAAGCTTAGACTGACGTAGGCACCAAGATGCCCAGTCAATCCTTGAAATTAGAACATCATTTGTGTGGGCTGAAAGCATTTGCCAATCAAAATGACTCCCACATGGATGTCAAGGGTATTTCAGTGTCTTTGAACACTGAATAGCAGCTTCATGACTGCAAGTCGTTTGTGTCAGATAAACTGCTGCACTGAAACCACTTGTAAGATTTCTGTTATAAATGAAAAGCAACAGAATGGTGTGCATACCTTGTGAGGAATTCTGTATCAAACTACCTTTTATATACCAAACAAAAAGCGTGAGTATTTGATGCTTGAACAATGTTAAATAATTACCTGTAGCAGCAGGACAGTTAACTGTCACACAACCAGAAACCTTCGATGGGTGTATGGATGTTCTGGTTAGATGAAGTAGAATTAGTACAGATTTTTATTGCCCCAAAGCCCCATAAAAATGAATTATTCAGAAGGTAAATTACCTAATTGCATTTCATACACAGGTTTTTTTGTGAGAACTAATCTAAACCCAAGGGTGAATTCATATTCTACTCAGCATGCCTTGCAATTTGCTCTGAGACTATTCAGGAGACTTGTGTCACAGGAACACAAGGCAAACAGCAAAGAGAAAAAAAAAAGCGATTTGATGAAAGAAACTCTCTCCTAATGAGAGGAGTCATTCTACAGTTTGACCCTGAATTTTTTTGAATATTGAACCAAGTGCATTCACTCCCATAATACACCGTGACAGATTTATGGCGCCAAGATGCTTTTTTTTTTTTTTTTGAGTTTGTATATGGAACGAAAAAGAAAAAAAAACTAAAATTGTAAAATTGTATCCTCAGCACCATCCTGTCTGATGACAGGCTAATCTCATCTTCTGTCTGACCTCTTGCATTAATGACACTGCCACTAGCATCAGTTAAAGGCCTTTCATCAAAGCCATTGATTGAAGTGTGTTTCTAATTAGAAATGGGTCCAAATAAGCCTTAAGTTGGTGGTCATGATGAAATACTCAAGATGAGTCATATGATGAGAGTATTAGTGTTAAGTCTTACTCAAACATTTATCGATAGCGCAACCTTAAAGCGGCCATAATCAATATTTATAAATCAACAATGTAGGCCAATCACATGACATTGTGTATATGAATGGGTTTGTTTATGTGGCAAGCCCACATAGAATTATCACGAGAATGTGCAGTTACCCTCTATTTGGCATTATGTATTTATAGCATTTTAGTGTCTTTCAGCTCATTGTTTTGGTTGTATAGCCTGCACTGGTTCACACTCACTTTCATCGAGCTGTTTCACTAGCAGGAAGAACCACACATTGAATTTATCATTCTTTTCTGTCTCTTCACTGTAAACAACTTTATTAAAATGAAAGATACCAGGGTTATTTCTGTTTTGGCATTGATATGAGCATAGAGAGGTTTCAAGTGTTTATCTCAAGCCTGTCTGCAGTGACTCAATGAATTTCTCTTAAACAATAGCCAGACAGCCGAGAGTATGATGGTTTTCATTCCAGCTAAACATTAGAGCATCTGATTTCACTAAGCTGCAAAATCTTACCTCTTACCCCACCAGATGAATGGGACCCAACACACCAGAGCAGACTGTGTCACAGAAGCTGTTAATTATAGAGTATATCAAAGTGTCAAATAATTATCCATGATTAGTGAGTGTGTGTCTAATGTCAGTGGTAGCTAAACCAAACCTTCAATATCACGTGATGCACACATAAGAAATTTCTCCTGCCATTAAAATAGGAAAACGCTGAACAGATGTGGCTGAACGTCACAAACACTGGGGGGTCCAAAATCCCACGAATGTCACAGCTCCAGCCAGTTTAATGTTCATTCAGTTGTCTGCTCTGTTTTCCTGTCATCTACAAACTCCCCTGTCATCTCTGATCCAGCTACTCTCTCCTACCCTGCAGTAACCTCTTTCCCACCATTCCCATCACCTGACCTGTCCTGGCCACCTACTCACCTGTCTTTCATCTCCCTAATAAGCATAGTAGTACAATGGCCCATCTCCACTCACTCCCTGCCATTTGTCTAGTTTTCCAGCTTTTGTCTCTGCCTGTTGACCTATTTATTGCTTGACCTTCAGATCTGGTCTGAATAAATTTGCCTCCAGTGAAACATGAACTTTCGGCTTACTCAGACTCAGACTTTTTGTGTGTCAGTGTCGTGCTTTTGGGTACAAGTTTGCTTTTCTTCTGAGCCCTTACAACAGAAGCCTGAAAAATATTCAGTGTAGGGATGAACGTGGAGCCATCTTGGAGCACGGTATGGAACATGGGCTAAACACACTAAGCCTTTTCAGCTGCCTACCTAGCTGAAGTTAACTTTTGTCACTTTTGTCGGTAGCACAACACATAATGTCAGTTATTATGCTGCACACTACTGTATCACCACTGTATTAACAGCAGCTAAAGTATTTTAGCCATAAAAGCTAATACTAAAAAGGCTGGATAGCTAACACTAGTTGGAAATCCACAAATACCATATTCATAACATCGCCATCTTCATCAAGCACCACAATAAAAACACAAGTTTTATTTTTTATTGGTTCATCCTCGACATTTAGTTTATATTTGCAATTGCCTCTTATCACAATCTTAAACTAAAATGAAAACTTCTATTTAGCAAAGTATAAAGAAAATATATAAAACCTTATATTTCCTGTTAGCTTCCATTTTTATTATTTATTATTTAACCAAAAATGTTAGACTGCTATATAAACTACTTCATAGCTTACCTGAAATGTCTGTAGCAATCTTTAAAGGGCATCTCACATAAGTGTGTTCCAGTGACAAAAGAGCCATGATGAAGTTATTGAATATTGCTAAATCACAGTGAGTTTCCCACATTTAACTCTTCCTGGGAAGGTTGTCAATTGTTTAGTGCAGGCATTATCTCTCCTTATTTAGACTTGGTGAATGTGCCACTAAATGCAATCAGGGACTTGGGCAGTGCAATCAAGGGCTGCTCGAAACTGGGCACATTCAACGGCAATGAAAGATCTGGTGCGGACTGACGATCGAGCTATATACAAGGTGACCTCTTGCTGCCCCTCAAGAGCAACAATGTTAATTTGCAACATGCCTGTGGACAAAGGCGTCCCGTGTGGCTCAATCTCCTGTGCACACACTCCAGCTGAATGTCAGACCATAGCGTTGCTACATCCAATTAGCAGCAGTGACTCTTTTAGATGAACTTAACACTTGCAGGGGGGTATATACAGAGCCTTTTTATCTTCCATCCATTTAGCATTAGGACATAATATATTTTGAGAATTGCAGCAATATAGACTCAAATTATTTTATTGTACACTACAGAGTCTCTAAAGGAGCTCATAATGGTGACTAAAGTTTTAGTATCCTTAGGATTATCATCCATAGCCCATATAAATGGGACTGATGGGTGCCTATTAAATAGACTGATAACAGTCAAATCGTGTGGGATTATTAACAGATAACTCAGTTTATCATAGTCTGGGCTGAGAATACTGATAACATTCTTAACTTCATAAATATAGGATTCTTTGTGGGGATGTTACAATTGATTGCGTCATATTGCAAGGTGTTCCTGGTATTTTGTCCACTCTGTCTGTTGTTATAGATTCTGACATTAGAAAATAAGACAGATTCAGACAAGCTTTCAATCAAAACACAGTGGTCCAAAGTGCTGCACTGAAAGAGCACAAACCAAAACCTTTTATGAGTCTGACAACAATACTGTGATATGAGAATACAAGAAAACTACATTTTCCATCAGTTTTAACTAACCTTCACTGTGAGAATGGCTGAAAACATCTGGCACTGTGGGAAACCACCAATGAAGCTAAAAATCAGTTACATTAATTGCCACAAAGCTCCTCTGTGAATTGTATTTCAGAGATTTCCTGTAGCTTTTTTCCACTTTATGATCATTATGTTGTGCCTAAGTATTAACCAACCTATTTAGAGTTTGTTACACCTGGTGTTTCAGATCTCTTCATTAGTGAGCAGGGTGGGATTCATCATAAAAACCTCTATTTACAAACCTACTGAAGTGTTCTTAAGTAAGACGCAAGGGCACGGTTCTGTGGCTCAAAGATTTAAATGTTGCTCAGGCGAGACTTTGGAAAGAGGTTTTGGTCCCTGCTTGTATGCACACATTATGAATGTAGATGTTTTTATAACATCCAGAATTGGAAACTGCAATGCATTCCTGTTAGCTATCCATGACAGCAACAATCACTGATGCCATTTGTTTAAATATCCCCTCCAGACATGCCTGAAGACATTTAAATATAGTCTACTATCAATGACAATTTGTGTCTGTTAGTCTCTCCACAGAAAAAAGTTCACTTACCTCATTTAAAAAAAACCTCATTTTCTCCGTCTTCATCAACGGAAAATACAGAATCTATGAACTTAACTGCTGTACACAAGATACTTCTTTCACTGAAGTCCTGAAGGAGTGTATGTACACTGGAGACTTGTATAAATTGCATGTTAGACCAGGATTGGCTTCCAACATAGTTGTGATGTACCAATCTTGTATGTATACACGTTAAATGGAGACTTAAGTTCAGCGCCAAGAAAACCTTTTTTTTCCTTCAGCAGATTAATTAAAAATAACCTTTGAGCATCAAACTCTGCACAGACATCATTTATCACAGAGAAGATGTTATGTGGCGGCGGGACTAATAGAATGAACCCAAATGCAGAACACAAACACAGGGCAGTGGAAGCAGGAGTAACAATCTTTATTCTAAATTAAAGTCTAAGGAAGAGAGTCTAGCATTTAAGGGGGGCTGGGGGGGCTGAGCTGTGAGCTGGAGGATGGAGTCGAGCGAGGCAGGAGGGAGAGCAGGCGAAGAAATCAGGCAGAAAGTATCAGCGACCCAGGGAAGAATGGGTTCAGGTTTTGAGAGAGACTTCAGGTGGAACAAGAGTTGAATGGAGGCAGGAGGCAGGTCAGGGTGGCTATGGGCACAACAGACAAAAGGTTAGCGGCAAAGCTAAACAAAGAGATGAGAGTCAAAAAACAAATAAAATTTAAAAAAAGGCTGTAGGAGACTGACCAGGAATCAGAGTCTACAATCTGGCAGCATGCTGGAGTTGAACCCAGGCATTCTCATTTAGTAAACTAAGGCACATTTTATGAATATTTAATATTATATTTAACGCACATTGAATATTATATTGAACAATAACAATACAGAAAAAGTAACATACTGTACAATTAACCCAAATAGTGAAAGCAATAACTGCAAAAAGTTTGTAGGCAATTTAGAATTTTGAGCAAATAATTTTCTGTGATTATTTCATGTGAAATGTGTTGTCCTGGTATTTTAAATTCTGTCTATATTTGTTGTTTTGTTTTGTTTTGTTTTGTTTTGTTTTTTTTGACAAATTCTGTGTTTTATTTTCCCTCATGCTGAGGTTTTGTGAAAAAAGGTTCTTCATCATACCCTTGTCCCGTAAGATAGTTTTTTTGTTTGTTTGTTATTTTAGAAATATGTTTATTGATTTTCAAGAGAAAAATAAAAAAGAGAGAGTAAGAAGAAAAAAAAAACATAGAGAAACAAACACCTAACAAAGATCACGTAACATACAGCACATCTTGGATTACAACAATAAACCATGGTCATAGTTAAGATGGGTACTATAAACAAAAACATCTAAAAGTAGAAAAAATAAATGAATTCGACATATATACAAAATCACATACTCATTTGCACTGTGAGGTTTTATACAATAGCCAATATCTATGAGCTCACATTTTTAAGGTAATTCAGTACCGGGTCCCAGGTTTTATCAATACAATTCATAAATAATATGAATATACTTTCATTATGTTTTCTTCAGAGAAATGAATTTGAAATGCTGAGGTATAGGCCTACTGTGTATATTTCCGAAAAGATTTAAAACATGATGACCTCACGACACCCCATGAAGCTTTGGCAACCCCTAGTGATGGCCCATACGTCCAGGTTGGTTACAGCTTTAGCTCACAGCTTCCCTCTTGTGAGGGAACTTCTGTCAAGACTTTGAAATCTATTTCTCTCTGTACTATGGTCCTCCCTGAAATATAAACTACAAATACACTCAACTTGCCCTCTGCTGGCAGGAAGAAGGTTTGATTCCCTCAAATATTTCAATTTTATTTTAAAGAGCGAACATTATGCCATGTGTATTAATAATTGTTTCATTTTATTTTGAACAATAATGTGCAGCCAAGCTGAATGTTTCAGCACTTTCATTATCTTATAAATAGTCTAATCTGTAACTCAGACGAGAACTGTTAGTGCTCTGCTAGCAAATTAAATACAATAAGATTTTGTATTATCTCATAATGAAGACACATATCCAAACACAATTCACAAGAAGTAAAAACTTAAAAAAAAAGATGAGAAAGGTCAAGTCAAGGGAAAAAAACACAAACTTTATTTTCTTCTTTTTACAAAACATTTCAGAATGAACCTCAATAAATAATAAATCCAATACAGACCTTCAAGAAGCAAATGACCAAACATAAACATGGCACATTCCCTCAGACAGCATCATACAGTGCTAACCTTTAATCTTTTGCTGCTCTAGCACAGTAACAGAAGTGTTAATGTATCCATAAAATGACAAAAGCAACACAATAAGAGGAGTTTGACTTACACGGCATTGCAGAACGCTGAGATATATGAAAGATAGACTTATGACAATCAAACAGGCAACTGAAATGTATGTAAAGTAGCACGACTGCATCTTGGTTGACCTACAAACACAACCGATCATGTGCACTTTGCAGAAAATGAGATGCTGTGGATAACATTAAAAACCGGTTAGCCCTCAATCACCTTTTCCTCAGTTTGTTCATTTGAGATACATCTGAATGCAGCCAGATGAGTGTTACTGTAGAAATGTGTAAATGTGAATGCAAATGCATGAATGTACTGTAAAGCAGCAACAACAATGATTACTTACTCATAACGTACATATGTATAATCATTAGTAACCAAAAGCCAAAAGTACCTGAGCCTAAACTGCAATGAAGCAAATCATATTCCCTAAACATAATTTCTATAATTATTATTGGAGTAGTGCATATCCAGACTTTTGGAGTAAAATGTGTAATTGTGTTAAGGTCAAGTGGATTAAAAATAGTTGCTACCTGCACTCAATAACACACAGACATGAGATTAACATCATATTACCTGTTGGACTGTCATGTTTGACAGTGAAGTGATAGATATACTTTTTGAAATGAGAGCTGCATATACTAATAAGGCCATCCATTCATATGTTTGCAGAAAATATAGGAAAGTCTTGGTTTAAATTCAGGTTTAGAATAATAGAAAATAATCAGATTACATAGCATGTCATGTAACTAGTGTGATAAACTGTAAATTACAGTTAGGTCATCTGGAACAGACCGCATTTTGAGAGTAACCTGCTCCACTTTAAAAAACATTTTTGATAAATAAGCATTTCTACTCTACTATACTGATCAGTCGGCATCATACTAATCCAAAGTGCCTGACTAAAAAGACAGCCATAAATGCATTTTAATCGAGTGTGACGTGTAAATGTCAGCAGTTAAAACATGTTCTGAAATACATTCAGCTTTAGCTTGAATATGCACACAGGCTGGGTGTCTGTGTATTAGAACAGCTGAAACAGATCAAACCTGGTGTCATCAATGAGATATTGTATTAGATGGCAACTGCAGAGAGCATCATACATACATGTATATGTAAGGCTTGTATGTAGCTTGATTGGCTGATATATCCTGCAAAACCAACAACTGGTTCATTGTAAATCTACACACATTAAAAAATATGTTTCCAGTGTTTCATACATGCTGGAAACACGTTTTACATATCTGATATGGCTTGTTGCCTACCAGGAATGTGTGAGGAAGGAGCTGAAAATCAGACATGACTGAATAACAGAGTCCTGCTTCCCAGGAGCTTTCCAGCCCCTTTGACATCCAGTGAAAAACTTAAATGTGCTACACATGAGTGCAGATATACACTAGACAGTTCTTAGACCTTTCTATGTGGTGCATGCCTCTTATACATAGTAGTTATGATATGGCAGCATGGATAACATGATTACATGTTTGTGGATTATAGAATAACCTGGGGTTTATTTATAGCATGCATTTGGATTTCACTCTTTGCTGCAGTCACTTAATGGCTTCTTTTCATTTCTCCACCCAACATCTGAGTCACGTCTTGCATGAAACTCAGAAAGACTGATATTTGTGCATTACAGTGGATGTTTGGCACGTAGCCATGAGGTCATTTCAAATCGGAGGGATACTTCCAGATCATAAATAGACAAATAGATATTCCACTGTTGTCCCATTCCCTTTCTCCATTCGTCATTTTCTCTACCTGTCTGATTTTAAAATAAACTGGAAATGTGGTAGGATTTATGTGTCATGCAGATCAATCTATAGTGTACATACAACACTAAGACAAACAGGCAAATGTCTACAGGCACAGAGTAAAGCACTGATTTCAATTAGTGTGAAATAAAAGTTTTTTTTCTTATTGAACTTGTGCGTTCAGCAATGCATTGACCCATGATACCATCTAATGTGGGACAAAAAGGCTTACTTTGCATTCACTTTCAGGTGCCTGCGGTGCAAAAAACAGTACAGTGAGATGTAAAAACGTGAAGTAAAAACAAAGCGATGCAGTGCGTGAGATGCCATGAAAGGTACTAGAGTGTCAGAAAAGTAAAGCGACCTTTCAGAAACAGAAACAACACGGTTTCGGATAGGTGTGAGGAGTCTTAGTAACAGTGCAGGTAGACATGTTTACAGTAAATACTAGAAATTATAAAAGTTCAATTCACTTAAATATCAGGACAGTCAAAAATACAGAGAAATAAATAAAACTAGGTGCAATGCCATTTGCTCAAGGGTCATGTGATGCACTGAGGGAAGATGGGTAGAAATTAGAGTGTGCCCATTCCAGTGACTTCAGACGTCAGCCTAGAACAGTACAGGGAAGGCAGGGAAGGGAAGGAGGAGGAGCAGGGGAGGAAGGGGGAAGGGGGTAGACAGAGAAAATAAAAACAGCTGTGAAAGAAGAACTTTCGCTTGAAAGTGAAAGTTATGCTGCAATGGCTGGCTTTGTGCTCAGTTCTTTTTTTTTTTTTTTTTAATACACAGATTTGATACCATATTTTCATTGTACCCTTTCATATAAAACACCTTAATGTCTAAAAATATGGTAACATAACCATGCAGTACTAACCCCCCTCATGAAGCCATGCAGTGGACAGAAAAGAATGGCGGTGTTATGAAATGTCTAATGTAGAAATTGCCGTATTCCCTGACAGAGGCATCACATCACTCTTCTTTCTAACAGCATTGCTCAAGTGGCAGTTGTGTGTTCTTTTTTTTTTCTTTGCTTTTTTTGTTTATTTTACATTTTTTATTAATTTTACTCTTTCCAGACAGTGACACAATAGGACTTAATAGGGAAATGTATCTAATATACTAATGACAAACAAAAAAATACAATATTATTCTTGGAATGAGGCATGCTAAATAAATACTCAAAAGAATTAGTTTGACATTTTGAGAAATGTGCTTATTCGGAGAAGAAGATCAATACTACTTTCTGTATATTGATGAAAGGAGATGTTTAGCCTAGCTTAGCTTAGTTGAGCTTATCTTAGCTTAACATAGCATAAATGTTGGAAACAGCTAGCCTGGCCCCTGCTGAGTGGCATCTATACATCTCTCTCTCTCTCAATGTAATATAGTTATTTTTGATGAATTCATATAAAAACTGAAGTGTAAAAATATCAAGTTAAAGTTTTAAAGGGTTTGCTTGCCAAACTATGTCTCTGACCAGAGCAGTGACGTCCTGGAAGTGTTGTTGTCAGTGTGTGGTTGTTAATTAGTGATCTGGGCAGAGACAGTTTTGCTGTTTCCCTTGTTTCCAGCCTTTTGCTAAGCTAAGCTAAACATCTCCTGGATTTAGCTTCATATCTAACAGAGATGGTATCGGCATTACTATCTCACCATATTTCCCAAAATGTCAAACTAGTCCTTTAACGATACACTGGCTACATCGACTTAAAACAAATCCCAGTGTTTTTAGTCTGACTTTTACTATAGGTGTCCCCACAGGCTAATGCTTAAGCGTTATGCAAAACCAAAGGAGTGTAGGGGAAGTTCCATGGGATAACACATAGAGGTTAATTGTGAAGCGGAAGGTGGTTTTGATGTTAGCTTCTGCAAACAGAACCAGATTTGGGGTGACTTCAGGATGTAGTCATGGATGAGGGGTCATTCCACATGGCAGCCACGTCCCTGAACCTGCCATTGGAGTTGTGGGAAAGCAATAGCCATTAGTTTCTCAGCGGACTGCTGTCTGAAATCCCCTTAAGAAGTCCTGTTTATTGAGTATGTGAGTTTTCCTTCTCTAACAATGACAACATTTGACTTTGAGGTGTATGTAGCCTGTGGACATCAGTGAGGCTTCAATTTCCCAGAGTTGTGGATAATACATATATTTTCTCTGCTGATAATGAATTAGTAGTTGGATAGAGGGGGAACATAGACAGAGGGGTAGTGGAGCATGGCAAGAAGATTCAAATGAAAAGACATGTTTCTTAGTATCTTACTGGTGTGTGCAGTATCTTACTATCCAGCCCCTGTTTATTTCATCTCAGGGTTCAACAGATTTAGTCTTGTTTAATAACATAATATTATTGTGCAAATACATCGGCATTGGGTCTTAGTTCTATCTTCCATATTAGGCTTGTTGAGGATCTATACTTTATCGTGTTGTTTTACACATTTAAAAACACATCATGAAGATTTCGCCCATGAACTCTCCAAACTGAGGTGGCCATTGAACGTTTGATTGTTCATTTATTGATGATCCAGTTTACTAATCTGCAGGTTCTGTTCAAAGACACGTCTTACTTGTCTCAGTAGCTGACATTCTGCCCATGAACTACTTACTTGCAAAGAGTGTGCTGGTTGAAACTGAATGCATTTGAATTGGCTACACTTGGGATGGGGTTAAGAAACAAAAAGTAGAAAGGAACAACAAAGAATAGAACATGAATAGCCACATTATTCATGGACTTATCTGTCTTACCAAAACCTGATAGACATCGTGCATTTTCTAGCAACTCATCAAAAGTATGAGCGCTGTGAATTTCAAAACTAAACAAGCGAGATTTGTTAATTTTTTTTCACAGATATGTGCTATCTTGTATGTGCACTATGAGCATGTCATTCAGGTGTTTCTCTTATCCGTTAGATTGTGCTGGAGCCTAGCTGTTACACTTAAAAGGTTACCTGGCATTGATGAGATACTGGGCCAGGCTGATGTTAGCAGGGGTCCCTGTGATGGTGATCTGGCGCTCTGATGAGCCTTCCATGGCATTGGCGATTTTGATCTGCGCCCCAGACATCTGTCGAATCTCATTTATTTTGGTTCCCTGGCGTCCAATAATGCAGCCTATTAGCTGGGGGGAAAAAGCAAATGTCTTTGCAAGGAACTGTGTCTAAACACATTGATACCCAATATCTACAGTAAGTTTAATTGGTTATGAAATGGTCCTTGTTTAACTTAAATCCTATCATTAGGTTTAATGAGGTTAATGATGGTTAATAGCTCAGCTCATTGGAGGTGATGGAGGTGCAGTAAAAACTGCAGTTTGCAGGGTCACTGTTGATAATGTTGCCAATCATTTGTTCCTACAACATTAATGAGTTTGAAAGAACATGATTGTTTCAATGTATTAGATCAGTGTGCTCTGTAACAAAGGTCTGAATAATTTTAGATACTAAATTATGACATACCATTTAAATTTATGATATGCCAATTGAAAGACATTTTCAGAATTATCACATAAAACGCACAAAATGTTGAAACATATATCCCTCAGTCAGCTGTCTCAAAAAAGCTTGACTCACATCATTAGGGATGGTGAGTTCATGGGTGCTGGCTTGTGGACTGGCATCCAAACCTGTATTGGAGAGCAATGGGACAAGAAAGGAAATCTGACTTTAAAAAAAAAAAAAAAACTTTTTAAAGGAATATTTTGCCATTCCAAGAAATAGACATAGGCCAAGAATTAAATGAGGACATCAATATATATATCTCAATCTCATGCCTGTATGCTTAAATATAAAGCTACAGCCAGCAGATGGTTAGTTTAGCACAAACACTGGAAACAGTTAAAATAAATGCGAGCTAAATCTAAGCTAACTCCTGGCTCCAGCTTCGTATTTACGTACAAATATGAGTATATTTTAGAGCTAGCCTGTGTCTCTCCACTGTTTCCAGTCTTTTTGCTAAGCTAAGCTAACTTGCTGTTGGCTGTAGCATTAGCAGTGGAATGGTGTCACTTGTCAACAACTTGACTAAGTGTATTTGCCTCATCAAACAGTATCAAAAGTATGCACGCTTGTTTCTCAATGGAACCTTTTACTGTAGTTTACTGTTTCTCCCTTTTGAATCACATGTGTTTGATTGGATTATTAGTAATTAGTAATTGCCACATGATTTTAGATTAATCTGCTGAAAAAATAATACAGCTTTAATGTTTATTCATGAGATCTTCAGTTGGTCTTTTGCCACATACCAATGTCCACATGAAACAGTTCAAGACTCAGTTGGTTATTTTAGTACAATGTGGCCACACTATTTCACAGTTAATGGAAGTAAAACAACCTGAAATGTGTTAGAGGAGGATGTATCCTGTTGCCAGGTGATAATGCCATTTTGAATACATCATTTTAGAGAGAAGTCCAGTGTCTTTTTTTTTTTTTTTGCCTTTCACTGGCATAATATCAGACAGAGCCAGGAGAAAAATATATATGTGAAAAAATCAAAGAAGGAAAAGAACCACAGGGGCCAAGTCATGCTGGGCCAAAAGAGAGATAAGGTGGAAGGTAGGGGAAAGAGAAAAAAAATGTTTCTCTGGATGCAAAGAGAAGGAATTATCTAAAGGGCCTTGTGGGTACGTACCAGGGAAAGCAGGGGTGGTCTGTCCGAGAGGGGTAAAGGGGGTTTGCTGCATAGCCAACTGGTGGAGCTTGGTCAACTGCTGAAGGGTTAGGAGGGAAAGTAGAACTAAGAGGTTACTGTTACACAGGTCACACCAAGAAATGAAGTCAACCAAAACTAGAGTGAAGAAACGGTGAGGAGAAGGAGGCCATGACACAGGGTGGTGGAGGACAAAAAGGTAAGAGAAAAAGAGATACTAAGAGAGGGTGATTGTCTGTCATGGACTTGTAAATTGCTCTGTAATTTCATAACACATGAGTGGGTTTTCACATACTCCAGTTTTTGTTTTTTTTCCAATTGACAAAATGGAGAGGGAAACAACTCCACTCATGAGCACACTGACAAAATGCAGGGACAAAAATGTATTCCCATTCACCCCATCAATTACCATGTGTGTGTCGAGCTGCCACTTATGACTCAGAACCGGAGAACCTTTAGTTTTACATGCCTGTCAGAGCTGCTGCTCTCCCACCACCATCCCACCATCATGGTCGCAGGATGTCCATCATCTGCTGTGTATCATTTCCATCAGGAACGGGGGAAAGACGCTTTCAAGCCTTCTTCTCCTTTTAAGAGGAGTTTTAATGAGGGCGGAAGAGCATGTCAAGCCTGTACTTGAGTGATTGTACCGTCAACCACTACCTTCAGTGGCATCAATCATGGGCCAACTTTGAATTAGTGGATATGACACAAGGTAGCTCTACAGATACGACAAGGACAGACGAAGGCAGGTTATTAATGGAAACTATATAGTCCACTAGAATTAAAAGGGTGTCTACAACAAAGCTGCCATTACTGTCTTTGCCTGTATCATTATCACCAGCAGTCAGTGTTTGTGTTATCAACAAGATAACACTGCTAAGAGTTCTTTATACTGCTTGAGCTGTAGTCAACCTATAAACCAGTGACTTTGGAAGTTGTGATTTATGACTTGCCTCAAAATAACTTCCAGCATGTCCATGTAATGTCTGCCAAAAATGTCTGCTATTATTGTTATATAATTAAGATACATTTACATTTCAACTCTTGATTAGAAAGAGACTATGAACTTACATCTGGGTGTGGTATGGCGTATTGTCCCTGAATTGTATAGGCCTGGAAAGACATAACAGACTTTAGAATTTCATTTACAAAACAAATCATCTTGTTCAGTATAAACTCTATACAACACTTCTTTACAACTTTTTGCATTATGATTTAAAAACATTTATATGCCATATTCTTAATCATAGTCATTGTTACCATATTCAAAGCAGTAACATAAACAGCACATAACATGTAGACGAATGTGAACATTCAAGTTTTATATGACTAATCAATGAAAAATGAATCACTTCTGTGAGTGTCAAAAGATTACGTCCTCTATCAAATCTAACAGGAAGAGTTGCTTCATGATTCTTCTTCATTTTTTAAATTCATAAATTGAACAAAAAAATTATCACATTCAAAATGACTGGAGTGGACACAATAACGGGAACTTCGGCACGGTGTGATGCAATTCAACACATTAAAAAAATTACCAGAACCATAAATCAGCACATTGTGCCCCAACAAAACTGAATGAATAAAAAGAAGGTAGCATTTACGCAGGTGTTTTTAAATTGGGTTGTACAATGTTGCACAGGTGTCTGCGAGTTTCTGTGTGAGTGTGTTCTGTCTTCAAAAGCGAACAAAACAGACTCGCAAATTATGTTGTCTAAAGGCTGCAGTTGTCCTATGTTCCATTTAGCATCCAAGGGGGTAAAATCTCCAGACAAAAGCTCCCAGATTGGAGTCATTACAAGTACTTATGTGGTGTCTTTCTCAAATCTATCTCTTTTGTTTGCTGGATTTTCAAATGCGTCCAATAGCTTTTAGCCCAGATCTGCAACTAACTTATCTAAATTAGATACACAGACATTAGTATTTGCAGTGCCTTCCTGCAAACACAAATGCTGTTATTTTGTACTTTGTACTGTTTTCCTGTGTGCCCACAACATGTCACGTTTTGTTTTGCACACACATATCAAACCAAGGGAAATGGAAACATTTAGTCATTTTAATCCTTTAATCAAGAGCTGTTTGTAAAAGGGCATATACAAGAGTATGAAATTTAAAAGGCTTGCAGTTACAGGTAGTGACCAATGCTGCAGTAAAAGCCTCGGGTTGGCTGTAGGCAAAAACTAACAAGCTAGAGCTAGCTCAGCTCTTACCTGGCCACCAGAAAAAATGACTGGGGTGGAGGCGGGCTTTGGGCGGTAAGGGATGGTGGCACCTTTTGGTGGAGACTAAGAGAAAAGGAAGTCAAAGGAGAGGCAGAGTCAGCATGTTCTTACTTTAACTGAAATTTAACAGACTATTTATCATTTAAAGGAATAGTTAAGATTTGGGGAAATGTGCTTGATTACTTGTTGAGAGTTGGATAAAAAGATCGATATCATCTGTATGACAAATGTGCTAGCTTATTTTAGCTTAGTTAAGGTTGCAGATTTACAGTACATTGTGTTATGTGCCAGACTATTCCTTGGCCAGGAGCAGTGACTTCAGCTGCGGATAGGCAGATTTTGTTACCTTTGGACAGGCCAGAATAGCGTTTTCCCCCCATTTCCAGTCTATATGCTAAGCTCAGCTGCTGGCTGTAGCTTCATATCTAATGAACAGGTATGAGGGTGGCATTGATCATCTCATTTAAGTCTCAGCAAGAAAGCCATTAAGCGCATTTCCCAAAATGTTGAATTATTGCAGTGAATTCTGTAGTACTCCTGTTTTCCTATCAGCCAGGAATTTATTAGAAAAATCATAAATAGTAAATATTTCTTAGGTTAAATACAGGAGAAGCATTCATTGGCTTGGTAATTCAAATGTATTCATACTGAAGCTACATCAGAGTCAAAAATCACTTTTAATATTGTGTCTTTGTTCAGTAACCTGATGTTCTTACTGTGAGAAATGCTGGCAGCTTTTGGGTTTGGGGTCACCTGTCACAAAAGCTTGGAGAGGGCTACATTTTTGAAAATGTTTTTCATGCTTTTAGGTTTTACAAAGTCTTCTTCACAAATAGATGTTATTTTGTATGAAGAGTTTGCAAAAAAAAAAAGATGATGTTTTGTACACGTAGAACAAAACGTTGTACACTGGTTCAAACAGACTGACTGTAAGGGCAGAAAGAGAAAAGATCCCTCTGAGCAACAGTTAAATAAGAATATAAGCAATCACCAGTCATTGGTAAAAGAAACTGAACTGGAGGCTCAGCATCAAAATCTCTGACTTATTACTGTCAAGTGCACAATAATACTTCTAATGAGCTGTAAATAATTAGGTGTGTCGCTATTCTTAGAACTACAAAATAAAAGTTCAGGGCAAGGACTATTGGAAGTGGATCACTGACTATCAGCTGAACATACTATTAACTGACATTACAATTTAAACCCATTCAGTCTAACCACTGACTGGACTGCAGAGGGCCTGAAGAAAAACAGGTCTCCAAGATATTTAGAGGCCAATTACACCGTTGTGATTCAATAATGATCTTGGGGCACATTGTGGTGCTTTTCTGGACTAGAAAAAAAAATCTAAATCGAGGGATATTAGGAGGGTAACAACATTATTTGCCCATGTCATGTCATGACTTAATGGAAGGTTTTGGGGGGCTGAAACTATTTCAGATGTAAATGATACATTTGGTGTTTAAATTATATTGTTTCATCCATGTTAAAATAGACATTATTGGAGGAAAGATGAAAAAACATTGATATAACATGTGACCCCAAACTATTAAGTGGAGGTTTATGTTCATGAAAACAAAAAGGATTTATAGAGCTCAGAGATATTAATAGTTGATTTTCATTTTCAAGATTACAAAACTGCATAGACCTGGCATGTGGCAAGCCTGATGATAACAGATTAAAGAAAAGTCACGCAATGCTGCCACGTCTCTATTTTCCTCAGACAACAGGAAAGTGGTTTCAATGGGAAGGCAGGGCAGAGCCAGTTTACAGAATTACTATACTGACACAGTTATTGATTCCTGCCGTGCCAGAGCAAGAAGGCTGCTCAAGACAGTCGAGAAGGCCTAATCAGATTTTGTCTGTAGTTGCTGCACTGTAGTGGGAGACGTATCCACTTAGGTATGTACTTTAAATGCAATATGAAGAAACAGCGGTTGTGTTCTTAGGCTTGGGTTTCCATGACAGTTCAGCTACATAGAAAATGATCACATAGTAATTACCAGCTGCTTCCTCTGAACTGTAATTAGATGGTTTTACTCATTTAACTTTAGTGGTTAGACTATATGTAATAGTTAGGTCATATACAATGTATAATATCTACTCTCTCATACTTATCCAAGTCTGCAACAAAATGGAAAGTACATACTGTACTAGACACAATTTGCCCTCTATTATGCAAGTTGAATGCTTGTCAAGTTTATATTTATGGACAGCAATAGCTATGATTTCTGAGCCAGACAAAAAGTAGCTTGTATCTCATGCTTTCATTTTTTCTCTCTATGAAGCCAAAGTGAAGGACTAAAAACCATTCAAAAATCAATTCCTGAGAGAAAATGTGTTTTACCACCACAGGCACTGAATTTACGGAGGCGTAGTTTCTAGTCAGAAATGCAACACAACTCTCAAAGCCTCTGACTATTCAATACGGTCTTTCTTAAGTCTGTAAGCATATACTGTATACATAACTTCATTCTTACTAGAATTAGCACTTCAAAGCCGTTTTAAGTCTTGGCATACTCTACCTCCAGCATGACCACACAAATTTGTTTGACACACTGGATGATGGCTTCTGGGGTTCCAGAGATTGTCACTGCACGTTCTGTGGAGTTGGGCAGCATGTCCCCTGCCACCTGAACCTGGGCCCCTGTGGACTGAAGTAGAGTAAGGTACTTTGAGGGACTTGACAATATTGACAAGATTCAGTTGTACGTGACACAGGATGTGCAGCGCTCTGCGGTAGGCACATTAAAATTTAAATTAACTTGTTCTGCCAATCATCCTCTATCAACCAACCCCACCTGGTTCATGCCTTTTATAATTCTACCTCTGTTTCAACATTAAGAGCTCCAGCCTAAATAAGATGTTTAGTTTGGCCTCTGGCTATGCTGCCACTCTTTCCCTCAACTGTGACATGGGCCATGCTGACTATGAAGGCCCATCTGCATTTAGGACAGAGGACTATATATAGTCCTCTGTCCTAAAGGCCTATAGTCCTCTGTCCTAAATATGCCTTTGCTTTTGGCTCCACATCTTCTTCTACAGCTTTAAGTTTCCAAACTTCATCTGGATTGCAGCCTGAAGGCAGAAGTGAAGCACTCGCCCACTCTTCCAACAGTGGAGCTTTTTCCACAGGGTATGTTCTCAGTGGTCATTAGGGCACAGCAAATGTCACTGGCCACTTCTCCAAACTGGGAGCGTGCTGACCCACCACCTACTGTAGATAATATACCGATTATGCAGAAGTACCTCATATAACCCCACTTCAAAATACCTGAACTACTTTAAGACATGCATTTATATAACCTGCAGTGGGTAATGGTATGGGTGTTGGTGAGTATGTCCTGATTGGGTGACTAAGAATGCAAAGATTAATGCACCCTCTAAGAGTTGAATGAATGAAATCTTTACACAAATTATCTTTTACAGAAATTATTACACTTGCATACATAAATGTATGTTCCCACATACTGCATAATCAAATGGACAACAACAATATAACAATTTAATTAACAATAAATCAGTTTACATATCCATCCTAATATTATAATATTCGTGGATAATGTAAACTAATAAATAAATCTAACTAACACAAGCAGAGAGACAAAAAAAATGCTGCCCAGTATTATATGTTTATGTTTTTTTTTAAGTTAGCTATAAAAATGCTTCATATCATACCTCTCTCATTTCTTTTATTTTGGACCCCCCTTTTCCTATGAGGGAGCCACACTGGCTGGCTGGCACTACAAGCCTTAAGGTGACTGGGGGCTTGCTGGTTGCTGGGCTGTTGCTCATGGAATTGATTATGTCCTAGAAAACAAGAATATGTATTTTATATTTCAGTGGCAATATTTTCTCAGTGCCACTCCAAACAACAACAAAAAAGAAAGAAAAAAAATCCATGACCTCCATTTTTCTGGTAATGTCCATAGAAATCAACTTAAAAGTCAACACATTTGAAATATTCTTTCACATCTTTTCTGTTTGGCGAAAGAGGGACTGCTCTTTGTCCTCAGCGAGGACACAGCAGTGTGTCTCCTTGAGGATATCAGATGATTGACATTGAAAACAGGATAAGATAATAACAGCCATGCACTACAAATATCTACCACAAAGAAGGACTGTGTGCCTTATACACATTGACTGTGTATATGTGAAAGTCCTTTTCAGTATGGAACACAAATTTTACAATGTGTAAAATGGAAACATTAAACTGAGATACAGCTGCTGTGCATTTAGAAAGATAAGATAAAATGAGATTTAACAATAATCTAAAATGACACTAATAAACCACAGGGTTCGTGTGTACTTCGTATAGGAATTATGCCACCACCCATCACATAATCTTATCATACCTCCTCGAATTTGTAGGCAATCATAGCAAAAGCCTTGAAGATGGTGTCTGTTGGTCCAGTGATAGTGACAATCCTCTCTGGACAGTTGCCCTCAGAAATATTGATTCGTGCTCCGCTCTGGAAAAACAATGCATACATATTGTCGATAGAGTCAATACAGTTGAAGTGAGACCTTACTCCAGGAATGGATCTCTACCAAATAATATAGATATATTTACTATTAATAAACTGATGTGTTTTTTTAATGTATATGATGCTATTCATTTTGTGACTTGCCTGGGAGAAGTGTACATGTTTTTTTTTATTATTTATAGGACCAATATGTTGGATTTAGTGATATCTAGTGGCATAGTTGCTGATTGCAAGCAACATTGCCTCACCCTCTCCTTCTTAGCTTGAAGGAGAAACTACGATGGTGGCAAAAAGTGTGAAAAACTGTGTGAGTGAAAGGCCCTGTAGAGCCAGTGTTTGCTTTGTCTGTTCTGGGCTACTGTAGAAACAAATATTATGTTCCATTTTTGCCACATTGTGTAAATAGACCTTTAATAATTTAAATGGTGTTCTTTTTTAGACTGAAACTCACCTCTTCTCGCATCTTTTTTACTGTTTCCCCTTTCTGTAAAAAAAGATAGTAATCAAATAAAGTAAAACCAAGTAATTAAAACTCCAAAATCATGGTTATATATTTTCTTCCATGAGTACAATCATATGTGGTCTAATAAAAATCACATACCTTTCCAATTATACTTCCAACTTCCTGCAATAAAAACAAAAAAACATGGATTTCACAAAATAATCATTAAAGAGTCAAATAGATAAATGTACAGTTCTAAAACGTGCTTGCTGTTGTTTATCCTGGACAATGTGCAAACAAGAGGCATGCAGAGGTTACACAGCTGCATGACGTTGCTGAGGGACACACTTTCCATATGCATGTAATCACTCTTCATGAGTCTGGTGTGGCACAGTGGGGAAAGGGCAGAGAGTGAGACGCTGGCTGCAAGCGTAAACACTCCCTGACCTCTCCTCAGTGACTGCGAGGGTTACATCCATTGTGACGTTTCAGCTGCAGGCCAGTTGCTGCACAGTGTCAGGTTCTTCCCACTGAATCCATTTATATTTAAGCATTTTGTGTAGTCACAGGGTAGAAAAACTTTGTTGTTACTCTAAAATATTCTTTTAGGGACTTTTAGAAGTGTTTTTCTTTCTTTTCGTTCAATCTTTTACTTCATTACATTTTGAAGATATAACTGACACTCCAACACTCCATTTGTTGTAGTATACTATGTGTTCTTACAAACAACATGTTTATTACAACAGAGTTATTCTAGCTGTCAAACAATGAGGCATCACTTACATCTGGCAATAAGATCGACACTGCACATTTTTATGGTAGACTGAAACACTCATACACAGTCCCGCATACTACATACCCCACCTTCAGGGGCACATGTATCCACCACAAAGTCTCTCAGATGTCCTGGAGGATGGCACCATCACCAAAACTGTGGAGGACTGGCAGTGTCCTTGCTAGTCACTCTAAGCAGGCGATGTACCAACACCTGATAGACCATAATGCTCTCCAACACCTCACTCTGCCAACCCAACGGCTGTTCAGTTTGAAAAAAAGGAAACACCTTTTATTTTGCTGTGGGCAACAGAGCCAGATCTGGGTCATGCTGTCAAAGTCCCCCATTGCAGTCATATATCTTCTGGCAGGCTCTGGGGCCAGACTGGGCCTGAGTGGCTGCAGGGTTACACAAACTATCCCTGGTGTCTGGAGCTCCCGCATGAGCAGCCATGCTGTAGGTGAGTTTTGGGTAGCCCTTTAAGAAACGCTAAAATGTCAAAAGACTTTTTTTTAAAAAGTGATGCCAGTTGCTTGCAGTTGTTAGTTATCACAAAATTGTGGACTGCAGCTTTTAGTACCTTAGTGCAGTATGACAGGAGAGCAAAGGTCATGATAACTCAGTATGGCCAACACACACATAAAGTCTGATCACCTCTTAAAGAGTGGAAAGGAAGGAGAAGGGAGAGAGAACATGTTACTCATAAGTGCCTAAAAAAGCAGACGCTGGTGCCCACTTATGGGTTCTACACTGCGTCCTGGGAAAACTGAAAACACTTAGCGCTGACAAGACACACTGAGTTGGCAGAAGCACTCTTTAAGTCTGGAGGTAGAGTTTGTACTTAGGGCAAATCAAGCAATCATGACTCCAGAGACTCTGTCTAATGTCAAGTTAGTGCAGAGGGCTTGACAGTGGCACGGGAAGACAAAAGACAGCTGCTGTCCTTTACTAAGATGTTCAGCAAAGCTACAAAACAGAGTTCAGCGCCATCATTCTGAAGACTACAGACCATGTTTTATTTCCATATGGATGCTGCAGAACCTGCTGTAATGGTGAGACAGCTACAGGCAGCATAACACCTAGGAGATAAGATGAGGCCACGTATGTCTCAGTTTTCATTTTGATCTTTCAGAATAAAAGTGGCTGCCAGGTTAGGATGCAACAGATGAGAGTCTCTAATATGAATATGGAGCTTCAGCAAAAACAATTCACTGGACTGCAGTTTTGTTTGTCTGTTTGTTTGTTTGTTTTTGTATATTCATTTGAAGTTCATTTTGAATGCCGCTGAGATTAATCTAAACGGACTTAAAAAGGAAAAGATAAAAAAAAAATTTTTTAAAGCATATTCAAAATCGAAGCAGCAAAGGCTGAGATATCCTGACTTTTCTACTCTAGTACGTGTCAAACTTCAAAAACTGCTGGATCCATATAGTTCCCATAATGCAATTACTAGCATATTTCAAATAGTCTGGTAAATGTAAAGGTTTTTCCAGATCAATGCCCCTAGCTTGTAACATGGCTCAAAATAAAATGGTCCAAGTCCAAGCTGTGATAGTCACAGAAGTCACAGAAAGACATCCAACTGTCTTCACAGGCAGAGCAGAAAACTAGAAGACTAGTATAAGTATAAAATCAGGGGAGTGACCCCTTATTCATTTAGGTTGCTGTACTCTAAGTAGATAATAGGTCTGAGGGTTGCTTATGATTTCTTCAAAAGTTCATAAGTAACTTAAAGACCCCTTCAATGAAGAAACAAATTCCCCCAAAGACCTGCATAATAGCCTGTGCTTTCTTACTTTTCCATGCATGAGGAGGCGGATGGTAAGGGTGACATTGAGACCACCCTCTGACTGGACTTTGGTAGGCTCCATGCTGGGGGGGAAGTGTGACCAAAGCACCGTCCTGGAATGGGATGTCCTCAGAAGGAGAAGGTGTGGGGTGGTATTCCAGCCAGCCAGTCACCTGTAAACACACCATCACAGACAGAACATAAATACTAGATGATTTTTGTTTTTTTCTCACAGGTCACCACACATTTCATGCTGCAGCTTATCATTTAGGAAAAAATCGTTGCAAAAAATAAAACTTCTGCAGGATCAAAACTATTTATTTGTCACGTAGGACTGTGTCAGAGGGTGAAACTAAATGATGATAATGAATGCATCGACTAAACTCCTGCAAATGAATGTCTTTGTGTAATAATGTTAACAGTGCAGCACGATGACTTGCAGAATCCTTAGTGGCAAAGTTTTCAGCGGTAAAAGGCTCTTTTCTGTGAGTCAGACATTAAAGTTTCCTCTAGTGCCTTCATTACAGTTAGTCAAATTACTTTGCTCCCCTCCTTTTCTACTAAAGCAAAGACAAACAGGACAGTGTGTTTGCATGGGTAGCTGTGCCAAAAATGATAACTTACTTTTTGTGCAAGTAGTAAAACATGACCCCTTTTTCTATTAATTGTAATGTGTATGTATCTTGCTAAGTCTACAATATATTACAGAGAAATTATGTAAGACTGAATGAAGAAATACTTTCTGCATGGCTGCCAAGTTAACACTGACCTTTCTTCATAGTGTAATGCTTAATTCATTAGGATTAGGATTGCATAACACGCTGCGCAGTGAAAATATATTTTGCCAATGACACAAAATTATTGTGATTTATGAGGCAAGCAGATAATAATACATAATACACATAATACTAAACATTTTCACTTTAATTGCAGAACTGCTAAACTTAAAACAGATAAATTGCATATACTTAAAACAAATTTCATAAGATATATCTTGTCTGCTGTTGTTTTCAAAATTTCCAATGGCTTGAACCGCTTCATTTGGTTACAAATGTTGTTCTCTAAGCATCTGGCTTCAGTCACTTTATAAAGACAGCATTCATTTTAAGTCAACAGACACCTGCTGTCCTCACCCACCCAGGTGACTTGCCGTCATCATTACCTGCACATGTTTATCATTTAATTTCAGATATAAAAAAAGCCCCAGATAATTCTTACCAATCTGCATTTGGACTGTTCTGATATTTTTGGTGGCTTGTTTGGTTACAGATTCTAATTTTCTGCCTGACACAACCTCAGGCTATTGTTGTTTTTGCGTTCATGTGAAAAAAATAATAACTCATCCCGTCTGTATCTCAAAATATGGACTTCAGGCAATGTTTGCACTTAGCAATTTCAAATGGTAAGAAACATAATAAAGCTGTCCTGATAAAATAAATAAATAAAGGAGTATAATTTTGGTAAAACAGCGCCCCTCTAGCCAGGTGAAGCTGCCTGCTTTAATTAAGTAATTCACGGTCACCCTAATGCGAAACTCCAAATGCGAGGAGGAAACTGTGAAAGCAATGTTGAAATAAAGCCAGATATACAATACAGGAAGATGGAAATGAAAACAACCAAGAAAGTGAGCCAACAGGTGTAACAGTTGTAGCTACAGGCAACAAAGGTGAACATGTGGACTTCCGGTGAAAAACGGCTCCACAAAACTGTGCAGCGGGAAATTACCCAATGCATGTGAGTAAAATAACCCGCTGTATGTCACCTCATAGATAGTAGCTTTATGGTTAAGTGGCTTCATGTGGTAACTGTCTGACGTTATTGATGTTATTGCTTGCATGTACACAGTAAGGTGTGTTGTTTCCCTGGATGCTGAAGTTGTGAATGTGTCTTCCTGGTACTCACACACACTAAACATCATGGACAGGGTGCATCTTGTCACTGTGTGTGATTGTGTGCAGACCATGTGGAGGGTCTGGTAGTTTCTTAAATTCTTAAAGTCCCCATGAAGACAAATTTGATGTCAAAGTGTTTTTATCACATAGCCTATATCTAACGTTCTGTGTCACCACCGATATCCGGCCCAGCAGTGACAATAAAGTAATTTCTGAGGTGTTTCCAGGTATCCTTCCTGGTATTTTAGAGTTTGTCATTTCCTGATAAATGATAAAAGCTCTTGATGACTCATCCTGCACTCAGGGGCGTGTACTAATTTTGGATCCAATGCGTTCTCTCTTATGAGCAGAGTGTTAGACACAGTCTATGAATGATTCTGCGGGTTGCTGCATATATGGTTTAGACCTCAATGATTTCCATATGAAAGCACAAACTATATTATAGAAATATATTGGTTGGTTTTCCCTTTGATATTCTTCAGCTGCTTGGTTTGAACTCTATATGCTTTAGCCTAATTATGTGCTAAAGTAGCTAATTGCTAATTAATTGATGCTAAGCGACTCTGCCATTAACAGGCAACAGAACTAGCCTCAGTAGCTAGAGCAGACCGGTTTTGAGCACAGCTTCTGGGACCAACAGGGAATAACGTTGCACTAGACAGGTGATTTATTTATTTTCATGACTTTCCTGATGGAAAATCTCTAAGTAGTGAACCGCTAACTGTTGCAACTCCCCCGGGATGTCAGGAGTCAAACCCAGCAAGAAAACCACCTTGGTAGGCTACTGTATTCCCTACCAGACTGGCCACGGCTGTGTTCACTGGAAAGTGACACTGCAGCCTGCAGACACTAGCTCATAGCATAGCCGCGGGGGTGTAATGCACACTTGCTATTGGCTATTAAACACCAGTATTCACTAGTCTCTCCCTGTATCTACTTTCTGTTTTCTGGGGACTTAAAGAATAAATACAACAGGAGTGTTTTGTATGCCCAACATAGATGAGTGAAGTATCATTGCTGCATTACACCTTGCATCATACAACCTTATGAAATAAGATTTCCTTTAGCTTAGGGAACACATAGGAGGTACAGTTGTGTTTTAGTCGTACATATGTTACAGCTTTCATCCAACTTTTTGTCTGTCCAGAGAACATTGATCACTTGTATTATTCATATTTGTCTGCTCTGTACCAAAGCAATGTGGTGTGCTTAAAGTATATGTGTGACTTTACTTTTTTCTCTGATTCCTTTTGAAAAAAAATAACTTCTTTGACATGTAAGAGTTTTGACCAGAAAGTTAGTCAAACAGAATGACTGAAATCACTGAAGTGGTGTCAAAACAAATTACTCATAGAGAAAACTGAGTGTGAGGCTTTTTGCACCTCCTGGTGATGTCGTTTTTTCAAACAAACTAGCAACACCTAGAGAGCAGTGTAAAATCCAAATGTGCTGGCTAGTGCAAACTTCATATGTGTCGAATATTGTTGAAAGGTGGCAGACAGCAGGATGTGTGGAGCAACTGAGGGTGCTAACAAGCTCATGTGTCAGGTAACCATCCAGAGTCTGTCCACTCGTGGATCTGCTCACATCAGTAAACTTCTAAAGAGAAAGACTATTCAAATATTAATGTTGTTCTTGTTAAAAACATTTGTGTCCGGGCTTGTTCACCTTGGATTGTGATTTAGGGGAGGCTGGCATCATTCTGTGTATTGATTATTGTTTCCATGATTTTCTTAATATTTAATTTATATCACAATCTGCTTCTTGCTGCTGCCCCTGGTGATGCACTGAGCCAAGATAATGGCTTTTGTGCAGTTTGTCTTGCTGTGTCCTTGTCTAACAAGACCATGAGTGTTGTGTTTTCATGCTGCCCATTAAGCTTTTATGAATAGTTTGGCATTTTGTGAAAGCAGTGAGCAATGACTTTCTTATTTTCTTGGAATTTTCTGGTAGGTGGATTTTTATACCGTTGACAGAGCCAGGCTAGCTGTTCTCCCATTTCCAGTCTTTGTGCTCCACTAATCACCCAGCTGTCACTTTATATTAAGACTGTGTCCTGACTCAGCCCTGTGAGTCTAATATGCTGGCATTATTGTATAACTTAATAGACTTGTTTAAAAATCTATATGTCATATTTTACATGTGTGCATTAATATATACATTTCTAACTACTATATGAAAGTGACATTGATGAGAAAAATAGTAAGATCACTCATTTCACCCTTAAAAACTGTGTCTGTGTCAGTCAAGGCTTAAGCAGCGTTAAGCCTTGACTGTATAATTTGGAGTTGTTGAAGCATGTTATTTTGCCATGGATGGAAGTACAGTCTCAGTCGTGCTGACAGCAGTGATGTTGGTTTGGCCGACTCAGGAACAAACTAATACGCCTGTAAAACCAGTGAAGCTCAGTATTTGCTGGAGACATGTTTGTCCGGCACAACAGATATCAGAGCATATTTTTCACTTGGAAAAGACAAATCAAATGACTGTGAAGTAAATGATTAAAATGATACATACACCCTTATTTTTACACTATTAAATTAACAAAAACATGATGTGTTTATTTATATTAGAGATTAAAGTGATGATTAATCTTCTCATCTAACTCTCATTGACTCAAAATTAGGAAACTTTTTTTTTTTTTTTTTAGAAACTGTCAAATATGGTAGCATCCATTGTTGTCACACTCTGTTACTGGTGCATCGAGGCATTGGCACTCCAGCTGTAATTAATTTGTTTCTTCTCAACAGAATTTGCTGCAGTTGCTTCGATAAAACAACACGTAGATGATTGATGTATCAGGGGCTTTAGTCTTTGACAGCTGATGAGGGCAACAATGCTTTTCTATGTAATTTAGTCCTGCTTCAACATTTTAATGTGTAAATGATGATGACTCACCAAACAACCATATAAATCCCAGTGTGGATTGTTTTTAAGGGCAGAGATAGAAGCAGAGAGTCAAAATCATGCCACACACAATCAGTTTCTTTATTTCTTTTTCTGTATTTTATATTATTTGTCTTTTTTGTTTGTTTTTGCTGTCTTTTCATATCAAGTTGACCGTTTTAAGCAGCAACGTCCATCGCAAATCCTCATTAAGGAGTACCTAAAATCTTTAGCTATGCTTACAGTTCAGATTGACTATTGAATGTCCCCTTTATCATCCCCTGTGTCCATTCAAGGTGTTTCCAAGGACAACCATGTGATGCAAAGGCACAACAATAGAAGCATAAAGCATAATCAGTGACGTCAGGCGGAATGAGAGTAATTAAAAACCCAAATGGCAGATTGATTGATGATGACTTGCCTGTTGAATAGACAATAAAATCCCATGCTGTAACAAATGTGAGACTGTGTTGTGGACACTTGCAGCCTGCAAAATGCACAGCTGCATCATAAAATGTGCACCATCAAACAGACAATAGATCGTATTGGCTCTGTAAAGCTCAATCTGTTTCTGATTCTTAATTTGTTGTCTATGGAAAGCCGGCTGTCAAATAAATCCCCTTTGCGCTCAGTTAAAATGCTGCACTGTGCTGTACCTACAGTATAAAGGGAGAGCCACCACTATCATTCACTAAAGGCACAGAATTCAGTTCATAAAGTGGAAATCATGATGAAACCCTCCATCGTATACATGCAGTTTTGACCATTTTGGTCTCTAAGCTAGTAAAGCAATAAGACTTTTGTGATGTTGATGCTTCCTAACTGTTTTAGACTAGTGTTTTTGATTTTAGAAAAAATAAATGCTGCTTCTTTGCTACTCATGAAGCCTTGCAGATAAAAAGTTTGGCAGAAAATTACACTATTTCACATATTTCAATAAGCACTTGGCTTTTCTGTCCCCTGTGGTTCAAATCACTGGAGCATGAAATATAAATATAAATATAGCAGAGGACCAATTAAGTGCATTCGCCTGCCAGGAGAACATCTTTGAGATGATAATCTTGAAGAGGAAATGTCATGTTTTTTTTTTTTGGGGTTAAACATCACCTGCTAGCTACCGTGGCCTGTTAGCACCTTCCTTCTGTAGGAGAGCAGTAGATTTCAAAATGGTCTCTCAGCCCCTAATAGCTTTGATGCATATGAGAAAATGTGTGAGCGGGAAGGGAAGATTGAATATATCTGCACATACGCATGCCGAGCAGCCTTTTATTGCAGCACGAGCAAGCACGAGCAAGCAGCCTTTCTGCCAGACCCATTTGCCCCAAAAGCGGGCTGAAAATCTGTCATCTCCAATCAGCTAGCCCGGTTAAGATCTCAACCCAAATTACGATCACAAGCTGACGGCCCCTTGCATTGTTCCTCTGCCACTTAGTATTAGCTTGGAGAACTACCATAGTTATTGGTGCATGTCAGCTAATAAGCCATGCTAACTAACAGTTTCTCCTTCCTCTTCAGCTGACCAAAAAATACAAAGATGATGCTTGTTTGATGACACTGTTGGTAATCACTAATGGAGAACAAGTATTTATTCAATACTGATTCAAATGATAACGATACAGACACAGCTAACAGTAAACAGTCTTCCCTGTTTCCATATAAATAGTGAAATGCTTCTGCCACTCAGGAGCACACATCCACTTGAAAACTGAGCACACATAACCGCCTGTAAGCAATGCAAGCAAGTGTGTTTATTATTTTTCTTATTTTTCGTGATAGCACCCCATTACGTATGTTATAACCCTGTAGTAACTATGGTGGTCTCGCTTTTGAATCCATCAATAAACAAATCCATAGTTCTAATAAGACATGAAGAAACCAACATGACGAGAGGTACCATCTCATCCAATCAGGGCGATTAACTGGAAAAGTTTAAATTTGTTTACGCCCCTCGCCCCACGATGTCACACTGAATGTACACAAATAGTCGACAAGCAGAAGGGCCTTGAAATAAGATATTTACCACACGAATCACAATATTTGATCACAGAAATATCCAATGCTCATCTGTGATGTGGTTTGCAATTATTCATAAAGTATTTACCTTTATGCAGCTCCTAACAGTTGACCACCACTTCAGCTGTTAACAAAAGATTAGCAAAATGGGATTGAAATATTCTATCCCCATACCAGTAAGACAAGATAAAATACTGGCAAGTCATTGGCCATGACATGGAGTCATGTGGCCGATGCATCACAACTCATGACGTCATCTTTGGCGTGTAACCCCGAAAATACTCCCCAGTTTGGCCAAGCGCTGCAGCTGGTCTAGCCTTTTCGTCATCCTTTCACCATTGCATGGGCAAGGGTCCTCCTCTACATGGACAGAAGACATGATGGGTGCCCCAGATTATGATGCCCCGAGGGATCTGACAGGGTTTGAGGTGGCAAACAATTCATGGCTGCCTGAATATTCTGAGTGACATGTAGCTCGACGCTACTGTTGGCTTGCTGCTAAAATCGCCTTCTGTGCTGCCGCTCTGATTTTGTGTATTGTACCTTGCAATGTTGATGTTTAAACATAACTGTTACCTTAACGTTGGTCATAACCCACTTCACCACGTCTCTGCTCACATCACATCACATCATTTACACACATGAAACCCAACATCATACCACAGCATCATTCAGCTGCACCCACAGATTGAAATTTCTTATTGGTAAAACCATTAAAAAACAAGAGTCATGCTGCCTCACTAGGTAACTTTTTCTTGCTACATATAAATATAAATGACCATACAGCTGTGATTCGTATGCCACTGTGTTGCTATGAGCAAACAGAGCGACCACTAATCAGCTCTGAAATGAAATGATTCCATTCCTCTGCCTGAGGACATTCTCCAGCGTGTTTCTTTTTTGTTTGTTTTTGATGGACTGATAACACATTTGCAATTATTTTCCAGGTCAATAACAACACTTGCACACCTTATTATTATCTTATTGTGCTGCTTTTATGTTTGTTTTATTCATTTCCCGCCATTCTAATAGCACTCTCTCCTGTCAGTGTCTGTAAGCCATGGACATGTCACACATGTAATATGAATAGTGTTTGTTTTGTATGTGTGATTTATCAGTCCATCCAACACGGAATCTACAAGGTAGAACCCTGATTTATCCAATTCACTACCTCAAAACCTAACGTGGCAACAACAGCTAAACTTGGATATTGTAACTCATTGTTTATTCATTTAATACTAGAGTAACATGTTGTCTTTTGTCCTTTTTTTTTTTTTTTGTACTTACTGTATTTTCAATTTTCTGTTGTCTTTTTGAATAACTAGCACCACCCCTCTTCCACGTTTCCTTTTTTATAGCTCTTACTGGATATTATTCCCATATACAGTATATGCTAATTGTTACTTTTTTTTTTCTAAAATATAGTCGTGATCAATTTTAAGCTAATTTTGCAAGCATAGTATTTAAGATTAAATGGATAAATACAGCTTAGAAATCTTAGAAACAGAATATAGAATGCATATACTAAGGCATTGGCAATGCACTATATATTTACAGCTTTCCACATTAGTACTGTCATCTTGGAAGTTTAAGGATATTGAAAAAAAATCTTAAGGAAAAGGAAGTCACTAACTAACTAACCTTTTACAGCCAAAACTCACACTAATGGAAAATTGTGCCTGACCCCACATCTGGAACAGTGTGAAAAGATCTGCTTAAATTTGTCATTGGGTGTTTGCATGATTAATTATCTTAAAAAAAAACGACTTGCTGCGGTTGTGTAATGAATTAACACGCAGACACAGAAAGTGGCTTCTCCTTCCACACCTTTATGCCCCTGCTCACAGGCTTTTTAGCGCTATACTATATTTTGGCACTGTCAGTACCAGCGTTTGAATAATTACCTCTTGGCAATCTAAGAAACAAATGGTGAAATAGTGAAAGAAAAAATGTGAAATGTTTGGCTAAAAAAAGACATAACCCAATTAATAGCCTGACTAACTTTTGTTAACCAACATCTTTAGCGGCCCTTATGACTTCAGTATATGCAGCACTGCCTGTTGTCTCTTGGCTTTGGCATCAGTGACAATAAATCATTCTCTCACAATGCTGTAACTAAAAATCAGGCTTCAATATTTTCGTGGAACCAGTATAATATCACAGTAGCATCGACAAATAACCTCCATGTGTTTCTGCTTCATGTCCCTACAGTTCTTAATGTGTTTTACATGGCGCCCACTCCAGTGGCCTCTCGGGTTCAAGCTATTATCTTTCCATATAGGGTTAATAGACTATCCACCTGAACTTTAGTCCGTTTCAGAGAGTATGAAAAGCTCAAGTGCCTTAATAATCACAGTGAGATATAGCCAGGATTTTTTTTTCCACTTGAAAAAAAAGTTATTCTAACAAGGTGTTCATCTGAAAGCCAGTGCAAAGGCTTGAGAATAAAAGGAAGGGCAGAGAGGCCACTTTAGTCTTAAATATATCATTTTCTCCTGGACAAAGGATTATTTTTGATGAATTCCAGACCTCTGAAATGGGACTGCGTAGGCATAGCTCAGTCACAAACAAAAACACATCATTAGTCTGCACATGGATCCAGCGTCATATCTGTATCCAAAAAAGAAGCATTAAAGTCTATTAAAAGCTCTTTTATCAGATGTGATATAGCTTTACATTTAAGTGGGACAATCCTCTCAACGGGCAAGGTGTTGTTCAGTGGATAGCACATTACCTTCAGGCAGCGAATCCAATTTCATTTGCAATTCAAATCAAAGTTGAATCACAGAAATATTTTACGAATAATATCAGCATGAAGAACAAAAGACAAACACTGCACAAGTGTTGAGCCCAAATTAAAATGACTTTCCCCAAGAGAAGCATCTTTATAGCTCAAGTGCCCACAGCACTGTCTGAACTCTCTAATCGCATCCCACCTCTACAGGCCATATGCCCACTAAATCCTGTATCAAAACATTTTGTAGGCAGTCAGACAGAGCTCTGACAAATTATTTCCTGACCACTTCATGTGTAGTTCGAGCCAACGGTACGTTCTTGATCTCCTTTAATGAAAAGTTTCTGAGGGTGCATTGCTTGCTGCATTATTGAAGAGCAACGCATCGTCAACATCCACAACTTTTGATTGTTTTTTTTAACTTTAACTCATTTTAACCAGTGAAAGTGATGGTCAGTGCTGATGCTCAATGAGAGCTGAGTGTTGTGTACAATGCTCTTTGCTAATAAGAAAGAGAGGGGAGAAATAACAGATTTGTCACTGTCAGAGAAAATTCATGTATATTTCCAAACTCTGCGTCAGAATAGTCAATGACCAAATCCTTTTTCACGTTTACACGCTTCAGTTTTCTCTCATATACAGAGTGAAGTGCTCGCAGTGTAGAGCCAAGCCGTGATAAATGACAACACTAGACAAACATTTTTTTTTTTTTTTACATATTGTAAAACATATTATAGCTTTTGGGAATACTGTAGAGGAAGTCTCTCCAGCTATAGAATGTGCTGTGATTTATTGCACAGTAGAACAGCATACTGCACTGTATATACTGCACAGTCATCTCACCTTCTTGGCCCTAAACAATTGTTTTGATGATTTCCAGTCAGGATTTTGACCACACCACAGACTGCTTTGTTAAGGTCTTGAATGACCTAAACATACAGTAGATGATAGAAAAGCTTCAGTCTTGATATCATTACATCTCATTGCTGGATTTGACCACAGCATATTACTAAACAGACTGGAAACCTGTGATGGACTTTCTGACGAAATGCTAAACTGGTCTGAATCCTATTTGAATGACACAGACTGCGTTTGTGATTACATGTACGAGCGTACAAAAGTGTCTCTATTCTTGGTCCTCTTCTGTTCAACACCTACATTTGAAATACTGTTGGTTTTTAAAGCGCTGAAGGTCAAAAATACATTTTTGATCTGCTGCTGTGTTGTGAACTGTCCAGACCTTTTTAGATCCTCCGGGACGCATCAGCTTACTGTCCCCAGAGTCACAACTTCACTTGTTGTGGACCATATATCTGGAACAAAGTGCCAGAAAACGTGTTCAGACTCTTCTAAATCAGGACTTTGCTGTGAAACTTGTGACTGTTTGACATCTTGCACTGCACTGCAGTCATTTTTATTCTGTTGTTTGATTTGTATTATTGTATCAGAGTGTGTCTTTATCTTCGATTCTAGGTTTGCTTTACTCTTTTCATATTGTCTTTTTACATTACTATGTGTTTCTTTGATATACTTTCTTGATTCTTTTAAGTCTTGTGTCACACTTTGAATTGCCATGTCATTGACTGGTGCAATAAACTTGCCTTGCTCTCTTCAGACAATAGCAGACTGTGAGGCAGACATTGTAGCGCTACACTGTGGTTTCTAACAATTTTCGTTTGTTGTTTTCAGTCAGTAAGGCAAGAGTAAGGTGGTCAAATATCCTTGTTTAGGACTAGTTTTGGAAATTAGACTAGTAATTAACACAATTGAAAGAAATGATCTCTTCTGCAGTTACCTTATGAAGCATTACTATCATTATTTTTTCTCAAATATCTTCAAAGCAGATAGTATGACCCTGGCTCTTCTCACAGTCACCTCTTCTCTCCCAGTCCACCTTTGATTTTAACAGTTATTTTACATGAATTCTTGTTTTAATGTTTGATTTGTGATAAACAGTTTTCATTCAACTGTAGCTTGGACCTGTGAAGTTGTGATCCATACAGCCATGTGATGCAGAGAGGATATATTGCTCGAGTATACTTCAGTGTGACGGTAATAAATACTTAATTGTTCATTTCGAACACCCCTAAGGTGTTCCATCCTAACAGGTGCAACAGGAGACTGAAGGATATGTCAGTGAAGACAGGCCCACAGAGACGTGAGAAGAGGTCTCATGAGGCAACTGGTTTATTCGAACCATTAAGCAAACCATTTTTTAGTGGCGAACAGCTAACACTGCATGATGATCAGTTTTCACACGCTGTAGAGAACATGCACATAATCATCATCATTATTTCCAAATGTAGACATTAAAGGGTATGTTTAATTATAGAATCTCATTATGTAGCTTTATTTATTGCATAAGCAAGCCCTCAGGAGAGTAAATACCAGGAAATGTATTAATGTTAGCTTGTCTGGTAGATGCTATTTTCATTTTTCTTTCTACATTTAAAAAAATGTTGCTTTTGGCGATAGAGTAGTCAAAAGTAAGTGGCAGCCTCTGCCCTTTTCAATATCTGTTTTGAAGCTAAGTTGGCAGCTTCGAATGGCAGCTGGTAAATGTTTAAAACACGTTTTTAGTTCAAAATCCAGAACCATCTCACATCATGTTTGCCAGTCCAACTGGTCTGTGATGATTTCTGTGAAAGGAAACTAATGGAAAGAAAGAAGCAAAAAGAGTGTAGCTTTCTCTGAATGCAGTCTTTACTGGTTTGTATTTAAATAATTGATTAAGTTCATCACTCTGGGCCAATGAACATACCCCAATGCCAGGATTTAATTTTGCAAAGCATGTGATTATAGTGGATCTCAGTTACTGCTGTGTTAAGGATGGAATCATTTCATTAAAAAAAAAAAAAGTATCAAACTAAATCAAGTGCAGCCATTTCATGCAGCCGTGAAACTGTGGATAGAAAGATGAAAAACTGAATGGAAACCAGCCACGTGGCTTTTAGTTTAATTAAAGCAGGCCATGGTGTAGAGTCTACAGCTGTTTTATCTGACTGAAACCAACCTGTCAGCAGCAGTCCAGACTTGTGTCTCTCTGTGTGACAGCTGAGCTCAGACGGTCGCACTTTAAAACGTCAAAAGAAAAGAAAAAGGCAGCAGGTGACGATAAAGCAACACCCTGTCGACAAAAAAATAATAATTTATTCTCCGCAAAATGGCAGCTGCACTATCTTAATTAAGCCAAAAGGAAAATGTAATGTGTCAGGATAAAAGACTCGTAAGCGGTAAAGGTAGGAGCAAACAAGTGACAGATGGAGGCCCTAGTGTGACAGCTTTAGTGTGGACCTGCACTGTAGGCAACTTTTTCTCATTTGTTTAAACTGAACAGTTTTCCTTTTGTTCTTTTGTTGTCTCTATATTTTACCAGTTCTGGATTTTAGGGCTGTGAGGATATGTGATTGATATGATCACATACTTATTCACCTTTTTAAGATTAGACCATGGGAAAAAAAAGTTGAATCATACACTTCTAACGAGTGTATATCATGTATATTTCCCAAAAGAATGCACAGCCAATCATTTAGTATTTTTGAGTTTTATTTCAGCAGCATCATCGCTACACACGGTATGTGTGCTGTCTTCTCCTGGGCATGAAATGTCTCCACCCAGTGGTGGCTGTATATTTAAACCCATTGGGAGGTTTTGAGTTTTGACCCTTTGAGGTTGCTGTAGCTGGTCAGTGTGGAGCGTTGATGCCGAGTAGCAGATTGAGTTAATCAGTTTGTTTTCACAGAGCAGATGAAATATATTTATGTCATTTTATGTTTTTTCTTAAGAATTTACTGTTTTTTGCTGGTTCATGTGTGTTGGGCTATCCAAAAGCAAAGTCAACTGAAACTGACAACCCTAAATGTAATAGTAGAATTCAAACATGATTGTGCACATTATTGCATGCAGTTAAAATACTATGATGCAGCTATACTCACACATTCCACAATATACGGATGGATGACTTGTGCTTGCACAAAGCCATGGTCTAAATGTCTCGTACTTAGATATTTTGGCAAAGAATTAAGGATGACACACACCAGCGCATGACGGCAATCAAAACATCCACATCCATTGTTTTCTATGTAAGCCCACACCGGCAGCATCTCGATGCGTGTCAGTCTGTCAGCTTTGCTCCCTGAATTGGTCTGTCTGTCTTTATGACGCATCTTGTCATTGGACACACATCAAATGATGTGGGCTAAACTTTAATGTAATAGATAAAAGTGGCCTTTAAGTAGATAACAGACAGTACAACACATATTGTAGATATTTAAGATGGAACAAATTCTCATTTAAAAAGTTTTACTATACGTTTACTAAACTTAAAATGTCACCGTGAGTGAATAAGTTTTGTCCAGTTGTAAAATGTCTGTCATTTGGTGTTAGTTTAATGACATACATAATTTGTAAAAGCATTAACGAAGTATTTATGATGTAAACTTCCTTGTTGTGCATGGATCGATCAATTTTGACTTTACTTGAATTTTAATGGTATTTAGTTGTGAAAGCAGAAGGTCAGACAGCTGTTTAGCTGGCATTTGGCACTTGGGAAACCTCCCTGCAACTTTAGATATGTGTAATGAGTCTCCATGATCTTGTTATGAAAGCTTATTTCAACCAGCTCATTAACATTTGACTTCACTGCATTTCTACAAAGTTGGCTTCATGCTCCTCCTTGGCAGTTTTAGGGAGAGTGCTGGAGAGTGCTGAACTAACAGCAAAATAATGAGGACTGAGCTGCAATATCAAATTGTAATACATAAAAAGTTGTTTAAAGCTGTGTCTGCTACTGTAGAGCATATAATCAGCAGGTCTCAGTGAGCTGTGTGTGTCACATGTATGTATCTTATTGCTGCTAATATCTGCTTTGTCCATTTGGATCTATTTTTGATTTTGACTTTTAAATCTTGATACCTCTACTTAAAATCAAGATCTATTTAATCACAATAACAATCCATGATCGAAATGTATTTTTTGTAAATTTAAAATGACCTGTAGACTACAGCCAGTTTTAAAATAGCCTACTCTCCATTTGCACTATTATACTAAACATATACTAAAAAGTTCAACATTCTAAGTTCTAAAATGGTGATTTAAAACCTGAGTTTTAATTTGAAGGCATAAACATAAACCCAAAGATCATAAAATAACTTTTACTTTAAGTACTCTCAACTCAACTGCATTGTTTACAATACATGACCCAAGGAGGAACTTTGTGAAGTAATCCGTCCAATCAGCATAGCTATCTAATCCGTTTGTTTACATATCATGGAAGAAGAACTAAGAGGACATCTCTACAGTATGCCTGAAAAGTAGATTGTGGATGCCTTCAATCATGATCTCAATCTACCCCACATATCTGCCCACTCCTGCTGATTTATAATGAAACCTATATGGGACTTCAATGTAGGTAGAAGTCTGGGAAAAAATCATAAATGCATAACCCACAAAAACTTTCTCTGCGCCCTTGTCTATCCCATTTAGTCCCCAGCAGTGACCACACCAGTTGAAATCGGCAGAGGAGGTTCCAGTGTGAGCAACTGTATCGAAAAGAAGCGTGAAAAAAGAAAGCATAAACTCAGTGAACCATCTTGGATGAATTGTTTTTATGTACAACTCAGCCTCTGCGTTTTAGTTTGATGTGCTCATTGAGGATTATTAATCAGATGTAATCTCAGATCCAGCAGAGATCCTGCTGTGTATAGTATCAGTATATGTCAGTATGGGGTTGTTTTCTGAGACGAGCCTCCTTGTTATCCTCATTTAACTGAATATTGAAAGATCAAAAAGCAATATGCTCATAAAATGGTTGGTTATTAAAAACACAAACAAACTGCTCTCTGTATAAGCAGACCTGATTGAGTCTACAAAGCTTCTTTCAGTCTAAACAAGAATGTAATGTACGGAGTGAGAATTACTACTAGTGCCATATAGTGACGTATTTTATAATTTGATTAACATTGGTATGTTTGATTTGGGCATTCAAACACTTGTGATGTTGATAGAGTTTACATGGTGGACGTCTTCAAAAGGAAAGTATTAAATCTCCAGTGTGTCTAGTTAAGCTGTCTGTATGGCATATGCTGTTATGGTCAGAGGTAGCAGAGGCACAGTGTTCTTCTCCTACATGGTTATTAAAGGAAACCGGTATTTGCTGACTTAGCCCTATCAGTCCTAAGCAGTCCTCTAGAGATAGCCAGCTTACATATTATTATTTTATTTTTTTTCCTGGGGATCAATCTATAAAGCTTTACTGCAAGAATTTAATAGTCAAATCACACATACGCGTGTATGCACAGGTACGTACAAACATGCTCAAAGGATTTGAACACAGACAGACCAACATATCCACACTGTCAAACTTGAAAGGAAACTTGTGCACTTTGAAGATAGTCTGTATTAGTCACAGCAACACACATGGGCTCCACTGTGGGAAGTCATGGGCTGGAACACTGAATTGCTCAGGAGTAAGACACTGATCCCAAGATTGTCCTAGTGGGTGTAAAACTCAGTGACCAACATGCAAGACTGGTTATGGTGGGCAACTTTTCTGCAATGGGTATTTGTACTGTAAATCCTGCTTAGACCTTCAATCCCTTGTAGGGACTCCAAATACTTTCTTTCCTTGATAAAGGAAATGCTTTCTAAGTCCAGAAAGAATGAATGTCCCATAAAACACAACAGAACAGTTTATAAGTGAAAAGTGATTTGGTATGAAGTAATAAGAATCAGATGAAGGACGTGCTGTTTGAGAATAAGCTTTCAGCTTTGTACACAGCTGTAAACATAGCTGAGCAAGGGCTGCTTGTCCATATATCAAGGCTGAATATGTCATTACAACCAACAAGGCTGTCCTATCCCAAGGCACCACCAACTTCGGCTGAAATATACTGCTTTCTTTTGCCAAAATACATACTGTAAAATAATACCCTGAGTATTTCTGCAATAATGTTCTTGACAAAATACTGAAATAAACTGAAAAAATCTTTTTGTTTAAAACTCATGATAGCTGTTGAGCTCTCCTCGTGGGATTTAAGGCTCTGGTTGTACTCAACCAGCTGCTTCTAGTTGAGCTTGTTGTATTGCCATTTGTTTTTTACAGTCCTTTTGCACTTCCATAATTCCATAGCTTGTTGTAGTGATCTTTTGTAATTAAAGCATTTCTACACTACTGAAGTCACTCCCAACAGCAATGCAGCTTTCACTTTTAACCACACTTTTGCAGTGGAAATATTGCCATTGTCACAATATGATTTTTTTTTTTTTTTTATCACACTAAAAACTATACAGGTTTTGTTGTGAACAATATGATATGACACACCCTAATTTACATACATATGCAGTACATGTAATCCTTCAATCCGCCATGCACTGGTTATTTGTTTAATGGTGCATTCAGACTTTGTCATCACCTCTGAATGTTGGTGAATATCACTTGAACATGCCGTAACAACAAGGTCAGCAGTCACTGATGGCACTACATGACATCAACAGCACCAAGGAGAGCCACTTCTAGTGTGGAGTAATGGACTGTAAAGATTTACTACTGGTGTGTTTTGTTTTGTTGTTTATAGCGAAATGGAGTGTGACTTAACAGCTACAGGTCAGTGTTTCCTTATGTTCATGTGAAATAACCTGACAGAGCAGACATTACTATCTCAACTTTGAACCAGAGTACCAGTCAAAACAAAGCATGAGAAAGGAGTTAGTATAAAAACAGATGACAATTATTGGTAGACAGGGAACAACTCCAACTGTTGATTTCACTGCAAGTCTTCCTCTGTTGTGTACGCAATGAAATAAATGTGTACTTTTTATAGAAAGTAGACTGAAGACAGTGAAAGTACCTGGCAGTAAGGATTTTTGACTTCAAATGTGTTTCTCTAAGAACTTAAAGTATGTAGTCTTTTTTTTTTTTGCCTTACAGCTTTGTGATTATTCATTAGGACCTGGTTGCACTAGATTGATGTGCTATTTTCAAACCTGTCAGTAGTGCCTTTCTTTGGTAATCCCTGACTGCTGGTAAGATCGCAAAAGCTGTTACATTGACAAAGGGTGAAATCTGCTTCAAGGCGTTCTCTCTGACACTCAGCAGTTTAAAGTGGTAAAGTTGGCTTTTACTTTAAAAAAGGCAGTCTGTTGACAGACAGGCTCTAAAATTATTTTTTGTAATTTGTGTATGTAACTGATGTCACCACTGCTATTCATTCATCAGCACCCAATTTTCAATTCAACCGTCCAAGGAAGGGATATTTTGATGGCTGAAAAGTGAAGCTGAAAACATGCTTTATACATAGAGTTTGTACCACAGTTGGCGGCAGTTAGATGTCAGCTTGCAGTCTAATTGAATGGATGGAGCGCATCCTTATTATATAATAATAATAATTATAACCTAAATCTTATTTCACTTTGGTGTAGCATGTGGCATAAGACTGGGAGGAAAGTCTTTCTGCTTCCTTCTTTTCAAGAGGAATAGAGATGCATCCTGAATCTTTACCTGCTGAATGTCGGCACAACACACTTGCCACACACTAGCATGAATAAAGAGTGGAGCTGGTTCATCCAGGTAGCTGATGCAGGGCTATAGACTTAAAATATGCCTTTTGTCACTGGTTGTTGGTACCCAAACACAGGAATCTTCTCTGCCTTTGTCTTAGGGTTGGGGTTAGGGTTAGGGGTCTGCGAATATAACTGGCAACCATTCGTCTTTCCTGCAGTACCTTTTTACATTTTTAAACATGTATGGGTCTGTTAGACTGGGAATACATGTTCTTCTGTCTTGATACCCTCATCCACATGGTCTATGTAGTCAGCCATTGTCAATACAACACAGTTGAAGATTTCTTAAGTTCCCTTGAACAGCACACTGGTTTTAGCCAAACGCTACATATAACTTAAATTCATATGCCATCATTGTTTGCGGGGAAGATTAAAGTTGCCCCATGGAGTTTTCTTTAAAACAAACAGTTATATTCTCACCAAAATGCATTGTGTGTATCCTTGAGGCTTGACAAACATGAAAAATTGAAGTCATTATTCTTTCTTTAGCATTGAAGCCGGAAGAAACAGACACAATATTTTTATATGAAGAAAGGAATGACTTAATGTACTACATTTGCCAAATTTACAAGAGGGGAGAAATAATTAAGGGCAATAATTCACAAAGTTTATAAAGGTCCCTCCAGCTCAACAACTCACAAAACTTTTATTTTTTTAAGGAGTCTGGGGCTGATTTGCTGCCACCTCAAATTACTTGTGCGCGGGTTTTGGTCTGGAGGACAGAGATCCGATCTCAACGAGGATAATGAGAACGCATTAAAGGCAAGATCAAATCATTTATTATCCAGATAATGTGTCTGGACATAGATCACCTTTTAATACTAGGTTTAAATGAGGTGTGTGTGATTAGGCGAACCACAACCAAATCAAGTCCAAACTGCCAGTGGAAAAGAGCCCTAAAACAGTAAAGATTTTGTTTAAAGCCTCTGAGTGAAATGAGACTGTATTACAAGAGGAGGTAGTTTAAACAGAACAGTGATGAAGTATATGTCTTATTACTTTATCAGTACCGAACATTAGGACAGCTGACTGAGATGGGCAAAAAGAGGAAGCTAAAGAAGAGGTATGAGATTATGAGATTTGATGTGTAGACAATAAACATTAAACAATACCTGCCTGCTTAAACTTCTCTGTAATGGAAGCCCAACATTTTACAGATCGAATGAGTGTTGTTACTCACCAGGTTTGTGCTGGGTGTTCTCAGGGCATATAGGACACCAGAGCAATGTGGTCTCACGCAGACACAGATCAGTTCATCAGCCTTTGGACTTCCCTTCAGGTTGATAGCCAGCCCATGCTAAAGCCCATTGAAAAACAATAGACATGAAAAAAGACGTTTCAGCAGAGGATAAGAAGTATTGAAATAGCCTCTACAACCACTGGCTTTTAATCAGAATAGATCGACCCATTAATCATGCTGATGTGCGAGCAATAACAACAAAAAGGTGTGTCTGACCGAAGAGGGATCCCAAAAGTCTCCTAGGTTTTCTCTTCCAGGTCATGTGACCTGTGGCTGGCAGCCTTCCAGCAGAATGGGGAGACTAGACGTGGGGTCGATACACCTAAATAGATCAAAGGTTTAAGGCATGAAAACATGATAAATTGCGCTATGACAAGGGTTTACTAGCTGAATCATGGGGATCTAACAGAGAAAATCTTATGCAGTGGTGTTAGGCCAAGTTAACGTTTTAGAACGTTTCAGGCAAATGTTTCAGCAGAGAGACTGAGACTAAGCTTTTGAAATCTGGAATTTGGAATGTTCTTAGACCAAATGTCTGAGTTTTGGACAGAGGAAAGAGAGAATCACGATATCAAATTGATTAAGGAATAGCCATGTCTGTAAGTCTGTAAGTTAATGTTGAGATGTGTCTGCTCCTTGAACTCTGTGAAGGTCAGTAACTGTAATGAACTTATCCTCTGCAGCAGAAGAAACTCTTGGTCTTCCTTTCCTGGGGCGGTCCTCATGAGAATCAGTGTCATCAGAGGTTTTGATTGTTTTTGCAACTGCAAGACTCAGTTAAAGTTCTTGGAATTTTCCAGATTGACTGACCTTCATGTTTTAAAATAATGACAGACTGTGTTTCTCTTTTACTTAGCTGAGCTGTTCTTGTTATAATATGTATTACTACAGTAGTCGAGTAGGGCAAACACTTCCTCTGAACAACACTATGATATTTAATATCATTACCTGTTAATTGAAGAGCATTCCAGCTCATGAAGCTTAGCATAGTTTTGATGTCTTTAGTGTTGGTTTGATGTAGAAAGTAACAAAAATAAAGAAAAAAATATTAAATGAGAAGGTGAATAATGAATATTTTTTTCATTGTGATAATGTTGCTTTTAATTTTAATGAAGGATTATGCAAACACTTTAAGCAGCTTACGAATGGGCCTGCATTGCATTTAAATATGTGTATTAAAAGGTATGTTCTGAAGGGTTTCCCCATGTATGAAGACCATAAAAGTGATTTGTGAAAACTAAAACTGGCAGATGTTAGGATAAACATTGCACCTTTTTACGTTCAATGTGTTTAGATGGATCAAATTCAGTATGACTTACTTGGCTGCGTCTGGCCTGCAGAAGCGTATTCAGATCAAATGAGTTGTGGGAGTGGATTCAGCAGAACTGTCAGGACAGAAAATACTGCTTTAAAGCCAATATTGACTACGTGAAAGCACACGCTTATACTGTTAGGATGAATTATTACATTATCATTATGCATGAATGAACGCATGGAGGGTTGAATTATGAATATAGACAAAATTCCTGAATGATTCAGAATAATCAGTTTTGCTGACAATTCTTACATTGTGCAGTTGAGTTGTTTGACAGACAGACAGCACTCCAGGGGGTGAGAGGAGAGGAATTCCTGTAAATGAGATTAACATATTAATTTTAGTTTCAGTGTGACTTCAGGTTTGTACAGTAACGGCTCACTCCATCACCATCTGCAGTAGTGTGAACACATGGGCTCATTCATTCCCAGCCACACCCAGCTGTACAATAAACACACACACACACACACACACACACACACACACACACACACACACACACACACACACACACGCACGCACATACACTGGGTTTGAGTTCCTGTGTCCTGCCAAGCATCTTTTCTTTAGAAGGGGATGACTGCCCTCTGTTGGTGCTTCACGTGACAAACACCATTCAGTTCGAAAGAACTTTGATTAAATGACTGGCTGCTAGTGTTTTTTAAGGTTATGGAAGGGGGAAAATATGTGATAAGCGTATAGTGCAACGGCAAATTAATCTCCTAAAAAGTAGCTGAAATAATGAATTTATAAAACAATTAGTTGGAGGACAGAAAAATAATTGGCAACTGTTTTAATAATCAGAATCACAGTTTCAATAGAAAAAATAAAACCAACAACATACATCGGCTATAAACCAGACAAGTGTAATTGTTAACAAATACAAATGGTTTAAAGAAATAAACATGAAGTAGGTGGTTATGTAGATTATTTGCAGTCATTTTTTTCAGTTTTTGTTGTTCTAGCTTCTTAGTTGTGACAATTTGCTGATGCTGAACTGCAGTATTAAGGGAACTTTTTTTATTTTTTTATACATAATTTATACATACACGTCATACATGAACACTGAGTAATCCACACAAAATCATGTTTAAACATAAAACAAGAACAAAAATATTAAGATTGATACTAAATATGTATTAAATAAGTATTACTCTGGAAAAACAAAATAATCAAAATAATATTATGTAAAAAAGTATTTGAAGTTCTTCTGAGGATTAAGTATTGAATTAATGTATGCAAGTCTCTTGAGGGCCTTTTAATAGTTTTATAATAATAATAATAATAATAATAATATACCTATATTATGAGCAAAAGACACAAAGGGAGCAAGAGAGAGTGCCTAACCTCATATGATCTACAATTCACACACACAGACCCACTAATCTTATCCTCAGAAGTGGGGTGGCGATCTGATCTTCCCTCAGCTTTAGCGCTGCACTGGGGGCTGGGTGGGGGTGTGGAGGTCCCCAGAGGTGAAACTCTATTAGCACGCAGCATGAAAGTCAACGAAAAGGACCCCAGTGTGCTCCAGTCCCCTGACAGTATTAATGTTTAATGATATCTAAAAAGGCTAATACTCATCCCCCCTCCCCCATTCGCTTTTGCTTTTCCTCTCATTAAATATCCTCACAATATCATCACCTCTTCAGATTAGAGCACCGACCCCGTCCACTGAAGGACTCGCCCTTCACTGAGGGTAAACGTATCTCCCATGCACACGTACACACACAGACACACACACACACAAAATTAATGTACTGAAGCATTTGAGATGTGTTCGAGGGGAGGCAGCAGAGGACCGTGTATTGGAATAAGGATATATGAAATAAATCCTTGTGAGCATGCAGGAAATTATCAGTATATTTTATGCAGAGTGTATACAGAAACATAACTCTGTCCTATGTTATTATTTTATAGCTGTGCCTTTTGTCTGCTAGGAGATACGTTTAAAATAATAATGTATCACCAGAGGACTCCACTCCCAGGCACCAGTGTCAGCAGTGGGTGCTCAAATCTGTGAGTGTGGAGGAAATTGTACACCATCTTGGATCTCAATGAGGCCTGTTCAGTGGTAACTCAGGGAACCAGGCTGGCTTTTTGCCATATTTAAAGAAAAAGTGAAGACTAGATCGTCAACATGACACACACACACATATTTAGGTCCAATAGTTACCATGTCAAGGTATACGTTGCCATTCATGTATTTGAAAACTCATCAAGACACTATGTGTATGAGTTACGAAAAGGAAGCAGGTGAAGCCCTGTGCATAACTTAGCCTTATTTACCAGCAAACATTCTGTCAGTCAAATGGTTTTCTTAAATTGGCTGCAGTAAGCTAATGTTAAGGTGTAAAAAGCTTCTGTTGATACTACCCTAAATAAATGTGTCTGAATGCTCTCACAATAATTTTACTATTTTGCTTTGGGCAAATCTTCAACTTGTTCTTAATCATCAAGTTGTGGGTGTTTACATCAAAAAGTGGGTGACAGGTGCATGATCGTAGCCCTTTTATACATCATCGTGATTAATTATTGAATTTAAATACATTTTGGCAGCATATTCCTTTGCCACCAAACCATATGTGTTATGGCAATCTCTCCTGACGCATGTTTTAAAGGGCTTCCAGCTCTACATGGTTTACACAGAATGGATTTAAACCCCCTCAGAGTCAGCACTTAAACCTCACAGTTACTGTGTTGTATCAAATGAAATATGCAGTCCACATAAACCATTGAAAAGTAGAGCAATGCCATGTTTTTGACTATATTGTTAACATGTAATGTTGCTGAGAGCGTTACCTTAAAGCTACACTATGTAGAAATATTTCTGCGTATTTTTGCATTTTATTGCCCCCACTTTCAGAGTGCAATACGCCTGTCGTGTGTGGACACCACGTGCATTTGCTAAGATTATATTACTTAAACTATAGAGTCGACAACTTTGCTAACAGCCAAACATCAGTCAAGTGCAACAACACAACAAGATATAGCAGCTAGCTAATAGTCCTAACTAGCCCAACAGCAAGAAGCCCAGCTTGGCGGCTGTCTTTCAGACTTTTACTGCACAAAACTCTCACCAAAGACTACAAGTTGGTTAGCTCAGTGGGTAGAGCATCTGCCCCATGTACAAAGGCTCAGTCCTTGCTGCAGCGGCCCAGGGTTCGGATCCAACCTGTGGCCCTTTGCTGCGTGTCATTCCCCATCTCTCTCTTTCCCCACATTCATGTCACCCTTCAGCTGTCTCTATACAATTAAGCTTGAAAAGGCCAAAAAAATATCATTTAAAAAAAAAAAGCCTGAGATTTACTTTTGTCCAGCGGCCTCTCGCTTAGGGACTGTCTTCTTTTATCTTCTTAGCTTCCTCCATTAATGTTCTCTTAGCCTCAGCCATTATGTCTATAGACACTGTGGAGTTTGTTTACAATGCCCGCTTGGCCAGCTCTGCTACTGGCATGCCACTAGCTCCACTCCACGTCAGTCATTCGCCAGTGCCCTGTGCCCTGAAAACTCCTCTTCATCATCAAAATGATACACTGAATGATCAAAATCAGTTATCTTATGGTAGAAAATGTATACAATAGTGCTTTAAAAACAACATTTAAAACTGAAAAAACTGACATAATATTTTGTTTGTGGACACTGTATACTGTAGTTCAATAGCTGCTTCACTTTAGTAATTCAGTTTTTTGGTTTGTTTGTTTTTTTTCCACCAGGAATCATAAGCTTGTTCAAAATGATACATACACACAATATAGCACAACAACAAAGCAGGACATTTAAAAATACAGACATGCTCGCTCACACACATGCACACACAGAAAAACACACACAAGTAAACATGTACACACACAAACAAATACATTCTCAAGGACACACAACAAACGCAATGTGAGCAGGCAAAAAAAAAAAAAAAAAGTCAGAGGAAATGCTTATGCCTACAAACACACTCAGGAACGGGCTGCGCAGCACTTAAGTGGTCACTTTCACACACAAAGGCCAATCACAAGAGCTTAACCGGCCCCATCAAGCTTTTTAGGAAATGCTGTGGTGCTGAAATAGCTTCTTTAGTTAACCCTGTGTGCTGCTGACAAAAACATAGTTCCATCACTCAAGTCTGTTGTAGCTTTGCTTTGAAGTCATTCCGAGGGAGACCATTCATTGTGTTTAGGATGAGTAGGCCTTGTCATTTGTGAGGAGGGATTAGTCATGCTATGTTTATTGGACAGTGCACATCAGCTTTCTTGACTGCTGCTACCGCTTTAGGGGATTTTTGCTTTAGAGGTGTTTTTGTCAGAACTGAAAGACAACAACATATGAAAACTTCAGCATTAAGCAAACTCTACAACTATTACACAAGAGTAAAGTTGCACTCTGGAAGTTACAAAGCAAGAAACACGTTCAGAATCTGGTCAGTTGTCTAGATGTGATTTTATTTTAAAGTTAATTTAGATTCATCACAACATTTCAGCCAGCTGAGATGGGCCAGCCCAACCAGCATTATAGTTCAACATATAACCATTTTCAAATGATATCTTTATCTCCTTTCCTAATTACAGTAATTATTAGGGATCAGGGAGTTCACCATTATCTGTATCTGTATCCTTACTCAAGGTATGAGGGGGTTAAACCACACATGGGCAGGACTGACTGGAAGTTATACATTAAATTCTGAACTTGATATGGGGTAATCAGAAGTAGCTATATTTATCAGAGAAGTATTTACAGAACAGCCTCAGGGTTTCACATCAAACGTTTTTGATCACAATAGCAAGAAAACTATTTACAAAAGTTCCTATATTTATTGTTTATTAGAAAACTGATATTCACACGTTTTACTCTGATACTTGTGAGCCAAGTACTTGCTCAAACCTAGTAATTATTGTAGAATAATGTTTTAATTAGCAAACTGTATAGGGTTGATTAAAGCCAACAACATGTTTGCGTTTCATTTGTCGATACAGCATGTGGCTGTTTGATTATGACTGACACACGTTCCCTGAGCGAGAGTCTTCCGTGGTATAGACCTGACTTTACTTGACATATTTCACTGAATGGACATGGGAGATATAATTACAGTAGCCAGTGATAAAACACTAGTGGAAGATTTTCAGGGAGACATACTTCCAGGACTTCCAAGCTCAACATGGTTGCCATTGATAACCATTTTGAGAAACTGGCAAACCAATTCTTGGCCTTTGGTCGCAATCATTGCCACTTTTTAATGTAACATCGGTTGCATTTTACTCACACGCACACAGGCATCGGTTTTAGAGACAATGACAAAGAAGATGAAGTTATTTGACCGTGGTTAGTTTGACTAACCCACCAACATCATAAAGGAATATGTAAATTGATTCTATGGACAACGAACCAGATGAACGTAAGTGAAAAACATAGAGGAAGTTTGTGAAGAGGCAGACTATCCTGGCATCTTCGAACTGGACAGACAATTATTGTGCGAAGCAAACAGTGACACACTGCATTCATTTTTGTGGAATCTGTGGAGAACAGCTACATTTTTGTATACCAGGATATGGTGGTCATGTTAAGTCTTTAAGATGATTTAAGATTCTGTAAAATATCAGATAAAACACAAACTACAGAATTTGGTGACTGTAATAAAGCTTTATTACAGCAACGGAAACATTATTTTAAATGCACACTGAGCTTCTCTATAAGGTGTATTGGTAAGCCTGGTCATTTGGAGTATCTCATAACCATTCATAAGCACAGGAATAGATCCATAAGCCTCTAGCACAGAATGCATTTTTTTCTCCTGCAAGGCAACTCTGGTCCCAGTGATGGAACTATTGCATCATAATCAGTTAGTCGTAATTCATCTGCGATTTTTTAAAATGAATCATTTTAAAACAAATTGTGAGCATTAGTAATTCACTGAGTCAGTGTGTCCAGAGACTGTTTCCATGTCCCTCTCTGGCTTATTTGGCTTATGTACTTAATGACACATTTGAGTGTGACTGTCTGAAAGTAGATGGACATTAACATGTTTGCGTTGTCGCGCCTCTAGTCTAGCACATTGGATTTAAAATGACTATGAGACTGCTTGAGAGTTGGACATGTGGCCCTTATAATACATCAATCCATTATTTATACCAGCTTATCCTTTGCAGGGTCATGGCTGGCTGGCGCAAGGTACAACCTAGATGACCAGCCGGTCACATATTATACAATGACTTTCATTTTCGACTTGTCCATTTACTCCTAAATGGATCATAACACTTGGAAGTGAAATTGAATCAAATGCAAAGGTAACTAGATACGGGGAATTACAAAGAGTGAAACTGACCTTTTTATTTAATCGAATATTGCATGATTCATAGAGCCACCCTGCCTTCCATCACGCTCCACTTCTGTTTAGGACTATAGTCTGCCTTGAAAGATGATTTAGAATCTCTGTGGGGTTGCTTGGTTACATAAAGGTTCAATGGAGGAAAATCATCTTTACTGTAAAAACACTTCACAGAAAGCATTTAATTGAAAGACTGTATGATGGATATCTATTCAGTGATCACTGTTCCCTTGGTTGTCAATTGTTTCTGTACTTCACAAAGCATTAATGTGTGATATATGGACGTGTTTGCATAATCCTCCATTAAACAGGTTGTTTTTTTTATTTATAATTATTTTGTGATGAATCCCTTCTATAGCTCTCTTCATTGTGTGCGTATCATCTGCCTGTGCATGCACGTGTGCAAGCCTGTGTTTGTGTCTGCGTGTATTGCACGCCTGCATGAGTTGCAGGGAAGGGGCAAAAAGCAATCGGCGAGGCTTCAACCGGAGATGGAATTGCCAGTTGTATATCTTGACACTGGACATATTTATGCCCAGAGAGGCTCGCCTTTCTGCCTGCTCATCACAGCTACTGTCAGGTGGTGAACTGTGTGGGCAGGGTCTGTTTGTGCAATGTGATATGCATGTGTTGATAAGACGAGGTCTAGTGCATGTGCATGTCTGATAGGAGGCAAAAATGGTATCAGTAATACAATATTTAAATTTGCTTTATTCGTATACGCAGTACTGTATTGCCATGTTGTCGATTTACAATCTAACTATACAATGCAGGATGTAAATGAGATAAATGGTGTGAACTATGGTGCATACACTAAAGGGGAAGGTTTTTTTTTCTACAGTATGAATAAAATCTACCAACCCAAACCTGCCAAAAGGAGAAGATGGAAAGAAAAGTCAGTCTCAATCAGCTGATCCTGGAGAATAAATTCAATTTCAATATCATTAAGCACTGAGCAGACTATAACAAGTGACAGATGAAACTGACAAAGGCATTAACTACTACATATATAATGTGTGACCACAATCTGGTCATTGAGAATGGTGGATGCAGATAAACTGGCAACACGAAGAGAACAGACAGTGTCAGTTCTGCCAAAAGGAAGAGGTAGAGATAGAGCAACACTTCCTGCCACACTGCAGTCAGTATGAAGACAGAGCGACCAGAGTTCTTTACCGAAATGAATCTCGCATGTGAAGACTCTCAGCCCAAAACAAATTATGATATTACATATATAACGATATTTACTGACATTGGAATTTTTAATGATGAGATTATAGACACAACTTGATGCAGACCAGGCTACAAAATTAAAAAGCATTGCACAACTCTCCTCCTTCAAGCTTCATTCACCAAATGTAAAAACAAAATAAAATAATATACATTGTCACAGAAGCAGCAAACAATATCACAGCCTGAGGAATAATAAAACACATGAAACTGGACTGACTTCTGTTTTTGATTTTTATTTGGTCTATTTTCCTCTATTTAATTACTATTTATCTCATCATATTTTTTCCATCTAAAGAGTAACACCACTGACAGTATATAATTAGTGGACAGAGCTTCTGGGACTAAGAAGTGACGGCAATGCTGTTTTTGAAAATATAATATAATATTGGGTGGCATGGTGGTGCAGTGGTTAATACATCAAGGAGGTTCCTGGTTCGAATCCCGGCTGGGGCCTTTCTGTGTGGAGTTTGCATGTTCTCCCACTGTGCTCACCGTGCACACTCAAAAAAATTTTTTGGCCAAAATGCATGACAGAAATTTCCATCCATTTGAAATACATAGGTTTAATATAAATCAACAAATAAACTTAATGTAAAGCAGGTAATAAAATGTATGTAATAGTACTAATAAACTGTAACATGAGAATATTTGTGACCCAGTCGGCCACCATTCTTTCCTTTGAGGATGAAGTGAAGTTTCTTGAGTTAGTAATGCACAGTCACTTTATTACACTATTTATTGATCCTGGTCCTATTTTATGTTTATTTCAACAGAAGTTATTCCAGTAATTCTGCTTGTTTAAGCTAAATTTTGGTGTTCTTGAGGTGTTCTGGGATTCATACGCAAAAATGTGTTTATGCTATAGTAACATCTTAACCGTGGATGCTTAACTCTGTGCAAATAATGTGCAAATGTGACTTGAATGAAGTCAAACTGTGCACAGATGCATAGATGAACGTCTGAGCAAACAGGGGCTTGTCAGGATAATTTTATAGGCTGTTACATTGCTATGTCTGATAAATTACATTTTACACTGGTTATTGAAATCAGTTCATCCTTTGTGACTGTGTGAATGAGCATTGAGACACAGAGCTGTGAATACAAATCACACATTTCTTAAAAACAGTGAATATCATTTTGTTTGTATTCTTCTGACATATTGACACCTCTCTGATCATGTTTAGCAAATCAGATCAAAGACAATTACCCACATGTCTTTTGCAGAATGCTTCTGTTGTGTGAAAAATTATTATTTCAGGTATTATATTATTAGTCAGTGTTCAAAGCATCAGATGTGGTGTCGCGTTTATGATCACACCTTAACATTTCCCATCTCAGTTTGTGCAGTATCCTCTGCCAACAGTCGGGAGTCTCCACAGCTTACAGTTGTTTGCAAGCTACACGGAGGCATTTTGTGTTATCAGCTGTGACAAACAACTCCTCCAATAAATCAGGTTTCACCACCAATTTATTCTAAGACCAGCCATCAATAGCTGCCTGCTAAATCAATTTTATGAGCATTTCTTAGATTTACAGGCACAAGTATGTTTCTAACTGCCATGGTATGTATTCTTCTCTGTTTTTGAACAGGTTTCTAATTGAAACTTGTTCTGTTTCCATCATTTGTAGTGTTTATTCATCCACTACCATCTGTTTCTAAATTCTGATACAACAACAGAATTGATCTTACACCCAAACAACTGTTTAAGACTGTCTTCAGTGAAGACTGAGGTACAAATGAATGTAATTCATTAAAACACATCAATGTGTTTTTTTTTTCCCATTATATTGCTCTAATTATAGTTTAGCTTATTCTTCATTGCCAAATCCGTAACATTAATGTAATGCCTGCAATAGAGACATGAGCCTCATTAATCCTGCAGACATCTTCAGCACGAAAGATACAAACCTCCTCATTGCTAATGTCCAGCCCAACTATTCATATCTCTGTTTTATATATTTCTTATTAAAGGGAACTAAAATTCTATAATGGGCTATATTAGGCTGTCTGACTTATCCCAATTCTATATAAACACACAGTCAGCCAAATGAGTTTCATGCATCATGAGACATGCCATCCTTATGTGCATGGAAATTGCACAGCTGTTTTTCCCCTTACTAGTACAATTTTTCTGCAGATGAAAAGTGCCAGCTTTAATAAATCTGATAAATTACCAGTTGCAAACTGTTGACCAGTCAATTTTTCTGACAGGGCGTATTACCTGATTTTCTCCTTTTTGTCAAGACATACTGCAAATGGAGCTTGATTGCTCCCTAAGGTGGTGAGTTACAGATTTAATGATGTTGAACTAACTCAGCTTTCTTCTTTCCCAAGTGGTTTTGCTCACATGGGGACTGAGCCATAGCCATAGTTTCTTTCTCTCTCTCTCTCTCTCTCTCTCTCTCTCTCTCTCTCTCTATCTATCTCTCTCTCTCTCTCTCACACACACACACACACACAAAGGAGCCATTATTTTACAGTAGTTCCATTAACAGCTATGATTACAGGTTCATATGCTCACCGGACCAACAATTAGAGACTGACCTCTATTGCTTGTGATCCCTTAATCCCTTAATGCCTTTTCGTGTTCCCTCGCATAAACATAGTATCATCACAACCAGTAAAAGCCTTGTATCTGCTAAACGTTGACTTTTTTTTTTAGGAACTATAAAAAATAGCCTTGTTTTAGGCTTGTGATGTATTTGTGATCCATCCAAAAATGACTGGATTGGCTCAGATCCCAGGCCACAGGATCATCCCTAGTGATCTCCCACATTTAAAAAATAGCAATATCATAAGTACATAACAAAGTTTTCAGTCTTCTTCCTCCATTCCATTGTTGTGTACATTTCTTGGAGTGTGGGGTTGATATGGCGTCAGCGCTTATTCTTGCTACTAATTTTGCCAAGTGGCCACTTGTGGTTATTCCAATGATAATCTTTCCCCATTGATCACCATTATAAAAGAAATGTCACTAAAACTGTTGACAGAAAACCTCAAACTGCAAACAAGGTCAATTCTTACTCTTTCTATTCTTAATTTTTAGATCCATGCAGCCACTAAAAGCAATTTTAAAAGAAACAATACTGCGCATATTCAGTTAGTTAAGTAAACCTTGGTGTATGCGCCAGATGAGTGCCATCTTTGGGCCAGGCATCCAGTTATATTATACAACCATAGATATGACTGGCACCAACAATGAAATAACATAAAACCACCAACTGTAAAAAGAATCGCGTCGTGTGCATGCATTTGCATCCTCATGCACATTAGGAACAAAACCGGGATCCAGTAGTAAAATATTCAAGCTCCACATACCTTCACACACAGATATATACACAGGTACCAGTATATCTGCAGCAATAATAGTGGCTATTTACTGTATATAGTTTTAAGTTGTTTTATTTTCATATTTTACCCAGAAGATGCAAAGCACTTTTGCTAGCCTATAAATAAAGGCACGACCTCCAAAATTGTCTTGCCCCTGTGGCGTTGTGACCCTGCAGTTGAGAACCCCAATGCTAAATGGTAGATAAAATGTGATAAAACACCGTTTGATCTAACCACACTAATGAGGTCAGCGGCTAAGAAGACCTTTTGACAGCACTGCTGCTCTGATATACATGCAAATGAATGGAGCTACACATCAAAGGTAAAATTGTCCAAATCCCCGAAATGTTCACGCTGGTCGTTGCACCAATGAACAGATATTAGGAGGTTAATGGGCAGACTCACAGATGCTGTAGTTATGTGGTTTGTGGAGACTTCAGTGTGTGAACGTCTGTGCTTACATAGAAGTGAATGTCTTAACTCGGTGGGAAACTATTATAAACCACTTAGCTGAAAGAGTAAATCATATGTGATATATAGCTTAAATGTGTGTGTTTGCATCTTGTATGTATCTACATGTGTGTGCTAAGGGGAAGCCTAATATCCTGCATTGTTGAGCAGCATTTGACGTCTTTACACCTTCAGCACACAGAGCTTTCCCTTAAGATGGAGACGACACTGAAACTCTTTGATGTTCCAGAGTCTTTAACCACTTAATCCCAAAGAGGGGGAATTAAGAACCTCCTACATTTGAATGTCATTTTTGCAGTTTTCCACTCTGTGCACATTGTGCATACACACACCCATATATAATATATTTTAGACATGTATATAGTGCTTTTGTAGCTTGACATCCATGCATTTATGATTTATCCCATGGATATTTCAAAGGGCTCCCCAAGAATGTACTCAACCAGCGGAGATTAATGCAACACATCAAGTAAATGCACTGAAACTACCCTGACAATTGGAGTTACAAGGTTTCCGCATGACAACAGCAATATGCCTAGTGTGGCGAAATGATTGTGGGGGGTAATCATGATGTCATACGGCTCTCCCTCTTGCAGAACGACAAAAGCGAATTAGCCGATGGATCTAGTTCCATCAAATCTGAGTGCGTGGAGATCACACCATGCTGGTTAAATAATCTGCTTTCATTTTTGATTCGCCTGCAGGGAAACAGATTGTGGCAGCTCGCACAAGCTCTGCAAAATGTCAAAAAACCAAGAGCAGTCAAGCAGTTATTGTGCTCCACTTGGCGTCGCGATGTCAATACACAGAGGATACATGTCGCAAAATGTAAATCATTCTGAAAGTTTTGTGTCCACTAATTAAAAGCGAATCTACATCTGATTCTTTCAATGACGAGAGTACAATGCTCGGGTTTAGCCGTCTCAATTACTGTTGCCATTGTTTTGTGCTGATCTGAAACAGATGGTGTGGGTCTCAAACAGGCCTGCAAAATGTCACGTCTCTAATATCATCAGGTGACAGTATATGACAGAACGGAGATAAGAGGACCAAGGTAGTGTTGTGCAAACAAGAAAGCAAAGACGACAAGGCTGGAGAAGAAGAGAGAGCCACGATTGTACCACGTCTGGTACAATATCTGAGCGGTTGCACTGACACAGTTTCAGTATTCCATTAAATGAATAATGGAGGAAGAAGGCAGGGTTAAGAGCATTTCCTCTTTCCTAATGTGGAAAGAAATGAAAGAAAGGGAAAAGGAGGTTTACAACAAGGCACAACTGTTAGGTGACATTCTTTTGACACTTAGTTTAATGAAAGATAATGCACACTTTCAGCATTATTTCAATGCATCCAGTCATCCAAATATTACTCCTAATAGTACATAATGCATTTCGTAAATACGTCCCCTGAGTGGGGCGTCTCTGAAATTTTTAGTGATTAATGAATTAGGTTGTACATATGGGAAGGTGGAATAGCGCAGCGCGGGCTAATGGGATTCTAAGCTCTATTTTTTCAGACATGCCCTGTTTCATTACGGCTTCTCTCCCCGTCAAACCCACTACCTAAGACGCTGAGTACATGCCAGCGGCAGCAACCCGAGGAAGTGTTTTCTCAAGCTCCTGAAGCGCTCGCCTCGATTTCTACATCTGCTTAAGCACACTTGGCTGAGTTCTCGCTGACTTAGCAGCCTCTTCTATGGATGCTTCAGGAGCTGCACCATAAAAAATATATATATATATATATATAAAACAGACGCTGTTCTGGAAAAGTGTGTCAGGAAAACAGAAAGCACAGCTATAGCATTCTTTCTCCTTTAAGATGGCAGGATGAAAACAGAAGGAAAAGACACGAGAGAGAGATCTAACATGTAGAAATAATAAATGTCATTCTTGAAGAGGTTCACAGCAGGGTTAAGATACTTGTTGCCCGTGTAGTGAATCCCCAGCCTAATGATCTAACAACAGGAAAGAAAAAAGAAATCTATATCTTAATTTAGTCAATCTGCCAATAGCTGTGCTGTTGCAGTTGCTTTATTAATTTTTTATGCCAAGTTTAGCTTTTCCTCTGGAATAGGATTGTATATATGTTGATTTTCTTATCTCACTGACGCTTAAATATTGTTTTATTTCCCGTAAGGCACTTTGTAATAGTGTTTTGAAGTGCTATGCAAATATAATTTAAAATGATTCCGGTCCTTGCAGTAGATCAAAATGAAATAAAATAAAACCAAGACAAAGATGGCACTTTTAAAATGTATTTGCTGAGCACACATAAAGGACAATCTGGACAGTCTCTGTATTTTTCTTCAAATTGCATGGAGAAAAAAAAAAAACATTGAACTGGTCAACATGTTTTGCCTGTGTAGTCAAAGTCTGATTGGTTTATTATAGAGCTCTATGGTCATCCAAAAAGAATAAAGCGCAGTGTGTAAAAAATGTAAACCCATTGTAATGTCGCCCATTGGTTTGTTGACATCCATTCTGAAGCCTCAAGTTTGGCATTGTGGATGTTGCCATCTTGTTTTTTTGGAGCCAGAAATGACCATATTTGGACGACAGCGTGGAGCTGGTGGGAGACCTATGCCGAGTTAGGCTACACTCGGGTTTGACTTGGTTTTTAAGCAGGAAAAATTTGTGGCCTGTATGATAACAAAACTTCTCAGTTTACAGCTAAACAGCACATTAAATAAATAACCATAATTTAAAAAATGATCACGCTGTATAAAAGAAGACTTCAAACTAGATACAGTATTGAGACCAGACTTATGAGCAAACTTTAAATTCAAGGGAGAAGTAAGGCTTTTTTTTACATCACAGTCAATATGAATACACTTATATATGGTCAATGTTAAAAATACATCGGTGTACAATATCCTTGCACTATAACGTCCTGAACACACACACACTGTAGTTTATTTTGAGTCAATCTCATGTTCACCATCCTGCTGCCTTAAATAGTTGGTGCTAGCGCAAATCCCACAAACACAATATCTTTTTCTTGTTTTCTTGTTCAGAGTAGAGGTGGTGTGACTTTGCTGGCTTTGGAGACAGTAGGTAGTGTTTTTTTTTTTTTTTTTTTCACTATATATAATATGGATTTTACGAACTCTTGCACTGTACTCTTCCAGAATCCACAATAGCAGCTGAATCACTTGCTAAGCGTCTGCTGTGTCTGTTCCTGCCTCAGCCTCCAGCTGGGGCCAATCTGTTGGTCAGGTGTGGCTCAGTGGTAGTAGCCAAGGCCTCACCAGCAAGCTGGGATACACACAGCCCAGATACAGAGAAGGGCAGCTTACACTGCAGTGCAACCCATAATGCACAACAGATATAACATATCCTTGTGGCAATTAATTGTTCTCATTATTGAAATGTTTGTATGTATCTAGAATGACATTTTAAAGGTAAACAAACATTTCTGAGCGTCTGAATGGACAGAAATGAGAATAGCGTTTCTCCTGTAAATGAGCAGGGTAAGTGATGTTACTGACTATAATGCCAACATAGTGCAGAAGACCGTTGTAGTAACAATAGGGCAGGGATGGTGGAAGGTATATTTACATGACAGTTCTCTGTACATTAAGCATTCACTAGCCATGGCAAGAAACATGTTTTAATTTGCTGATGACGACAGAACAGCACTGTTGTGCATCAGTGATATTTTGACCCCTCAAGGAAGACATTAAACAGCCACTAATGCATTAATTCCCACTGGATGGACTTTCCCTGTGGTCCACAGTGTAGGACAACATACAGCCTGGCTACTGCTAGCCAGCTTCATACAAGAAGTTGCAAGTGAGGACCCTATGTTGTGTGGATTATGTCTAAATAAAGCCTCGGCTGTGTAAGAATCACTATGTCACTGATCCCCTCTGCTTTCCAGACAACAGGTTTGCCTTCCGCAAGCTGTCACTGGCTTTCCAGTCTTTCAAATAAAGAATAAAAGTGAGAGAGAGAGTGAGAGAGAGAGAGAAACTGAGACTGTGTGAGGGAGGGAGGAGAGTTGACGTTCATCACTCGAGTGCCGTGGCTTAGCCTAAGAGGCTTGAATAATCAGTATGTTAAGCTGTCAGGGTGTGTGCTCGCACCTACCACGCGCTTACAAACTCCTGGGCGCTTTTTAATCAAGGAAAAACGCTGAGAGGCAGTGGCGAGTGCCAAGAGCACAGGCTAAGAGATGAGCTTTAGAATATCTGTTACACTTTCTCCTGACATCACCAGACGTGCGTTTTCACTGTAAGCTGCAGACATGTCTGTTTTTTTGTTGTTGTTTTTTTTTTTCCTTAAAGAGGACACAGTGAATTTTCTGCACGCCTTTTATTTAATGTGAATCATCATATTCAAACGATTCCCGGCGCATTCACCAGATAGATTCCACAAGAATGAAGGCGTAATCTATATGTTTTGGTGAAATCCAGCCTACTGTGCATTTAACATGTCATGACCCACTGCACTATATCTGAGACCCTACCGTCAGCATTGCTCAACTGTCACAGAGTCTGAGTTTGATTATGAACATTGATTACAAATTCAGAAGATGTCAGCTTTTATATTCTGCTTTGGCTTGGCGAAAAATAAATGCTTCTGTCTCTCCATTTACAGAATGTATCATAATTTGCCCCAAGCTAATAGATTTTTGCAAGTGTCATTTATTCCATTCGAAAACCTGCTTGAAAGGGCTGCTGAGAAGTTGATTGAAAAGTTTACTCAAGTGCAGAGTTACAGTTTTGAGAAAACGACTCTCGCGAATGAAGCTAGCAGGGCTGTGTTGCATCTGATTCTCAGCACTAAAAATGTGTGTGATCTGCCGAATTCTTGTTTGTGTGTGGGATGAAAGTCAACTGTCAGTGAAACACATACCTTGGTGATCATCTGACTTTTCAGGTAGCGCCACCACAAGGTTGACATTTTTGTTAACGACATGTTACCGGATGCAGTTCCTTGAAATTGAGCAGATGTTAGCATGTTAATACACCACTGAACTACCTGGAATACCTGCAAATCTGATCCGCATGTTAGTATTGTCATTGTGACCATGTTAACATTTAGCTTGTACACCCTTATAGAGATACAAACAAGCTAGCTATTGATGACTGGCTGGGAAGGCTGCATCCAAACATTTCTGGAACTTTCCAAAACCAACAAGCCAACATTAACAACCAACACGCCGGGCAGAGGTGAGAATGGAACCAGGGTTTTAACTTCACTCTCTAGCTCTCAGTTTCCAGTCTTAACACAAGTATTCAACATTTCATGTGTGAGTGCAACATGAAAAGAAATTTGCGGCATTGTTCCCATATTTAAACAATATCGTCAACAATATTACCTTCTATGATGACCGGCACTTTTCATTGCCGACAAGGTCAGAAAGGACGTCTAACTAGCTCTGAACAAGCATAACCTGACCCCTATTCCAGTCAAAGTTAGAGATCAAGAGTTTCCAACTTCCGACCTCCAAACGTTCCAGGACACCAAATGTAAATGAAAAACACAATGCAATCAGCATTGTAGCCTCCTTATAATACTGTAGTCTACAAATACACCCTACCCCCTCCTCAGTCCTAAAGGACAGTTAAATGAGACTCAAAGAGCTAACCCCATTGTCGACTCGGGGTCAGAATAGTCCCATCCATCATTTAGTCCAGATTAGGAAAGTCATGTCAGAAGAACAATGGTAATTAATGGGTAAATAAATAATAATTAATTGCATGTATAAATAATGATATACATGCCTAGTATATTCCAGCAGGATATATATAGAGGTCAGACATGCAGAGATATAAAAAACCTTCAGGGGTCTCATGGGTATTATTTTGCCTACAGGATGGTGCAGGTAGATTTGCCAAACATTGTTGCAGAACTAAACCTCTGCAGGGATGAGTGGGAGTGGTCTGATATTCTGAGTGCTCAGGTGGGTGCAGGATTTAAAAACAGAACAGTCCATCGCAGATCTTTAAATAATTAATTACATCACATGTTGCAGACACAAACAAGGTGTGCATAATGCATCTCCATCACCAGCTGGATTAAAACAGTATCCATGTTTGTGACATGAAAAGCTAAAATAATTATATAGAAAATGTTGAAAATTTAACCCATAACATCCGACAAGCCATCAAGGCTAATATCTGTTTGAGCATGATCTGAACTCTGTCAGGCCTTCTTTCCATTGTGCTTAACAACACAACTTTCATTTAATCCTTCTCTTGGGCGAAAACTCAATTAATTAATTTTCCATGAGCACAGAGCTCAAGCATCATGCTGTTTTCACAGAATTCGTGGGAAACTGTCACACCTTTCCTGTTGTTTAAATCAAAGTCTACTGTGTGCTCAATATGAAAAACAATGTAGGCAGTAAGGTGGACCTGTAGTTTAACTTTAGACAGCAGTGACATCAAAACCAAAACGCTATCACAATCTGGAAATGGAGCCAATATACAAACACATGTCAGATTGGATCCCAGCCAGAGTCATAAATGAGCACATTGAAGCTTTAATCTAATAAAAGAAAACAACACAAGGCTAATTCTGCCACAACACTCCTCCATGGGCATGTGCATAGTTCTTTGATCACTACGGCGCTCTTAACTCCAAGCCAACAATAATATTTTCTCGTCACTTCACCACTTGAGCTGGTTCTCCAAACCATTCGTATTAGCAAGTATAAAAATAGCACTAACACGGGAGGGGCAGAGGGGCTGCCTATTTATGTCCTTGCTTCACCACCCAGAGTGATGCTAGGAAAGCAGCAGGGAAGGCTAAAGCTCTATTCCTGCTCCACCTTTTCCCTTCTTAACCCACAGCCTCTTCCATTTTTTTCCCCCCTCCCAACTATTCATCCTGGAATTGATCTTGCAACCCTTCACTAGCTTAAATTACATCATTGCACAGAGACAAAAAGGCTCCCAGATTTCACAGATCATAATTCTCTCAGAGAGCGTCAACTTCTAAAAGGTGCCATGTTCAATTTAAGCCTCCGGCAATGCCTCACCTCCCCAACCCTCGTATTCTGTTATGAATTATGACACAGGATAGATTGTTTTTTAAGTTTACAGCCAAGCTCAGTGGCAGAGAACTGCTTACCAATCAAGTGAGTGTGAAGGAAGGAGCGAGAGGTAAAAAACAGTCAATGGCGGCAGTGGATTGTTTGTATAGTCTGCTATGTCGGAGTCTGATCAGCTGTGTGTTGATGCTGTATTTGATATCTATTCATAACCGTACATGCACATATTTCCACAGCTTGTCAAACTTTTGAGCATGGTCACTGCTAAGGGTGTGCTCCAGCATACTGTTCACGATAATACCAGTCTAATTTTTAATATGACTTAAGGACTTTGGTTGCCTGGCGAAAAGCTTTATGTTTGTATCTGAACCGCAGTGGCTACGGATCGGCGTCCTACAAGGAATTACTGGCAGCTACGGCGTGGTTTAACACTAGGTTTGTGTTGATGTGTGTGACAAGTGAATGTTTACTAGAAAACAACAATTCATTCCAGCTATCTTCAGCTAAAGTAGTAGAGTTAGATCATGATGATGACATGAAACGCTGACATTTACAGTAAGTAAAATCACCATGATGAAAAGTGGTAGCAGCATTTCAAATATATGATAAACTAGATTACCAAAACAAGAAGAACTAAAGGTAACAAACCGCTGTATAATCAGCTTTAATGCTGAACAGTCATGTAATAATAAGCTGCTCTTCGTCTGATGGTGTGATTGATGAAAGTATGTGGGACAGGCTTTAACCTCAAACAGACAGGGTTCCATAGAGGTCTTAATCTGATCTTAATCCAGCTATGGCTGCAGCTTTTGAACCCCTTTTCATTTCTTTTCTTTTCTGTTGCACAGAATTGATAGCCTTTATATGGTGTGCTTCAAGTCAGGTAGTCTGTGTAATTAATCACATCACATCAAGCCATTTCACACGTGAAAAGAATATGGAATATCAGATCAGGATCATAGCATGTCTGCATCAGTCCAAACATGCTTGCTAAGCACTAAACTTTTAAAGAAATTCTAAATGTTGACTGACATAAATAAGGGTTCTCACTGAAAGAACTAAATCTTGAGATAGAAAGCTCAGAGTGTTTAGTGTTATCAGAAGTTATTTGACAAATTACTGATCACAATCTGTAAAAGAAAAAAAAAGTAGTCTAGCACCTCATGCAATATATAATATATAACATCTAATAAAAACAATCTCATAAAATATTATACTTGTGTGCATAAACTGCCAAACTCAAAGTCATTAAAAAGCCAATAAAAAGTTTTAATAGATAGTGGATTTTTCTTTTGACTCTTTAATCTAATTTTCAAATGTTTTAATATTCCGATATAAAAGCAGATTAAGTTCCAGATTTCTGTAATTATTTGCCATGAAAATAATCAATGCGAAAAACATTTTGGGCTACCAGTTATTAAAGATCATTATTATTTTTTAATTAATTTTAGATGTATTTGTTTACTTTCCATTATAATGATATTTCCTTTGTCTCATTTTGCAGCATCAGTCTTTGGTTAAAACCCTGTAATGTGAAAACAAATTAGGTTTAATAAATATGGCAAATGTTTTTAATTCATAGACAGCATGGAACTTTAACATAAACTTTAACTTTAACTAGCCCATTAATAATGTATTCGAGGTAATTCCTATTGTGGGGTAAAGGCAGTGTTAACTTTAAAGTCATCATCCAACAGACCAAACACAGTAATTCCTCTACAGCCCTTTTGTCTGCGTCTATTTGCCCTCCATCATTCTGTGACAGCTACCAAGACGGCATCCAGTCAGTGTCAGCGGCCTTGTTCACACTGAGCCAGTCCCTATCCCGGCAACTCCCGGCACACTCTGTACCCTGAGCCAGGCCAGCGGGAGATCCGGAAAGGCTCGAAAGGGCCAAGGCACAAAGGGCCAGCTGCTTGCAGAGCATTGGCTTTACATAGAAGGAAGCAGGGCTTACTGAATATACTGCATACATGTGATCCATCTTTTTATTTTATAATGTGTGTGTTCCAGATGGAAAATTAGCAGTGGAAAAGGAAGATATTTATATGGACTTGAAGTATTTACTTGAATAATCCTGATCAACTAGCCATGGTCCTGATCAACCGGTGGGTCGGTGGACATCTTTCAAAACAAAAGCCTGCTCACATTTCATATGCTTCACACTTCATTTGTATGTTTTGTTCAAATCAATTCCCAAACCACCCAGTGCCCTAAACTGGCATCTGTGGCATTATGTGACGTGAAAGTATAAAATTGCTTTGATGTGGTCAGCTGCGCTCTTTGTCTACATTGCCTGCACGCAGCTCAACTTAAGCTTAAAGCAGTGGCTCATGAAGACATGTAGGAGCGTGCAAACACGTCACGAGGCTCATAAATATCTCGTTCTACAAGACGTTTTACATATGTATTCTTATGAGCACTGAAATAGTTGTCGTGCAGTAAGTGCCTTTGGCTGCATAAGAGCTGCTGGGCTGATGTGGTGAGAAAAACATTAGTTTGCAAAGCAAGTCCAGTTTATTATATCTCTTTAGTTCTCAATAAGTTTTATATCTACAGTGACAGTACTTGACAAAGCTGAACTTTGTTACTCAGAGACATTTAAATATATTAGCTTATTTCAGAAGAAGGATAATGATTACATAATTTTTATGAAGCATTCACGGTGAAAGGAAATGAAACATAATTCACAAAATGCAGCCGAGTGCTCATAAGAAACTAAAGTCAATCTGCCAAATTTGCTTTTTATTTTTCACCTTCATTTGTATCTTTGTTCAGTTAGCAGTCCTCTAAACATGCTTCTTGTGTACATGAAAATGAGAGGATTAATACGTGGACGATGAGCAATTGTGTCTTTGGCCTAGAGCCAGCTGAGCATCTGAGGGGTAGTGCAGACAAACACCTGCATGTTTCTTCAAGAAGTGAAGACATCCAATTTACACGTCCTAATAAACTAACAACCCAACACCTGAACGGATGAATATGTGCATGCTGCCAACAACATCATAAATACACTGTTCACTGACATATTTATGGTGAACAACATCATAAATATGCTAAATCAAAGTGACGTTCAGAATAAAAATTTTAAGTGTCAAGGATTTTCCACACAAACTATCACAATAAAAGGCTTCCAGTGAAAGCTGCTCTCCCTCGATGCAGCCCTATTGGGGAGACCCTCATTACCCAGGAGGCTTTGTCACAGATTTTTTTTGTCTAAATTTGGAAAATGATAATCACAAAAAGAAAGGTCAAGCTGTCTGATAGAGAGAGCCTATTTATTAAAGTTGAAAGTCACAGGCAAAAATAAACATGCAAATCTGACCTGTGATTACATTTCAAAAATGTAATCATCTGAAGACTAAAAAGAAGAATAAAATGAGCACTCACAGCTTTGCTGATAATTGTCAGCGCTGTTTACAAATGTAGATAATACGATAAGGTAATATCTTTGTCATATTTCAAACACCCACCTCCTCACAAAAACCCTCCAAAGAAACAAAACACCACATCAGGAGAAGCATTTCCTCAGCTGTTGACATTATTGTAGGGTCTAATTTTCAGATATGATAGAGTGGCTTTAAAAACTCCGGGCTGCCAGTATTGATGTCTAAAGCACTTTAGCAGTATCTCTGTCTCCCTCACAAATACACACACACACACACACACACACACACACACACACACTCCACTTCCCCTTCCTGGTAAAGTACAGGATGTGCGGATGGAGAACTAAGCAGTTTTTTTTTTTTTTCTCCTTTGCTGTTGCCAGGAATGCTTTATGGGCCATGTTAATATTGGAGTTCTCCTGCTGGAAAGATTGCTTGATTCAATCAAGCAAGTCACTGCCTTGTAAAGTCATTACACTTTGTGCAATGTCATGCGTTCTGTAGCCAGTGGACGGTCCTGTGTTCTGTCCCGGCATTAGGGAAGTGGCCTAGCTAAAGCACGTGTGCCTGGCACGTCAGCGCCTATAAATAGCCATCAACAACTAACGTAAACACTTTTCAGAAATCAATTAGAGCTGCATTTTCTATAACTAAAATTCAGAACATTGTCCTTGTCGTCTTGTGCTCCGGGCGGACTTAAACATAAAAAGACTTGACTCATTTTCATATTGAATTTGCACATGCTGAGAGCCGGAGGGTATGAGATTGCAAAAGACACGAGGAGAGAAGATGAAGAGATTGTGGGATAGAGAGGGAGGGGGGAGTTGATATCGGGGCAGAATATCAGAGGAAGAAGAAAGATACAGTGACCTCTCTGATATCATCTCCTGCAACTGTGTCACTTTTCCTGAGAGAGACTAAAGTGCTGCAGGGAAAACTTAAAACATGCATACAAGAAAGACGGAGAGACCAGAGAGAAGTGAGTGTAAAGAAGACAAAAACAAGCAGAAGAAGAAGAAGAAGAAGAAGAAGGAGACAGGGCAGGAAGTACTTTTTAAAGCCTCAGTGCAGGCTGAAAGAAACCAAATCTTACCTGCTCAGAGGTTATGGTTGGTGGGACGGAGAAGTGAGGAGAGTCAAAGGGTCCCGGGGTGGTCTGGGTGGTAGGGCAGGGGGGGGGTCTCGATCTGGCTCGAAGCAGGGTTGAAGGGTGGTCCAGGAGAGGGGAGGAAGGATGGAGTGACAGGGAGCAGGGAGACGGGGAGGCTAAAGGGGGGAGAAGAAACGCTGCTTGCCTCTCCCTCCCTTACTCTCTCTCTCTTTATCTCTTTTCTCCCTCCAACATACACACACACACACACACGCGCTCGGAGGCAGACACCAAAACCCCGAGTCACTCAGATAATAGGCAGAGAAAGAGTCTTTACATTTACACGCTCTGCCACAGGGGGAGGATGGGGTGAGCTCTCCTCCCACTCTCCTCTAGGCAGCCAATGGGAGGCGGCACAGAGGTGTCTAAGCAGCCAATGGAAGTGGAGGCAGCCGGTGCCTTGCCCCAGCCAATAAGTGCAATAGCTCATATCCAGTTGAAATAATTACAATATGGAAGGAGTCGTGAAAAGCTTCCCTTTTTTTTGAAGGACAGACCGAGCGCTGCACTCCAGCCAGTGAGTGTGATTTAGGGCTGCAAGAGACATTAGAGTGATTAGATTCTGGGCCACTTAACCCCCGCACAATATCACTGCATGCTCCTCTGCAGACCTGGCAAAAACCCTGCTGCCAGACAGCCAAAGAGGCTTCAGTCAGCTGGAGTTTGAGAATTACTCATGTACGGTCAAATGGAGACACACATGCAAAGGCAGGCACACATGACGTGTTCACATTCACAGGCTCTCTCTCTCTCTCTCTCTCTCTCTCTCTCTCTCTCTCTCTAAGACACACACACACAATCAATCCCCTTCTGCCACGCACAGTACATTTACGCTGTCATCTACAACACTGAGCAGAGAATAAGTGAAAAAAGTGAAATTTCATCAGGCGCTGTTGTTAGTGTGTTCACTGAGGAGCATACTTCACTTCCACAAGTCTCATTTTATTCCCCACCATCCCACCACCCACTCAATCGATGGCTCTGGCAAGCACCCAGTTTGATAAATGATCAATGTTGAACTGTCAGGTTGAGGAATGAAATGCACATCACCATTCCACTCCTCATTCTGCACCAGGGAAGTGAAGGAAACACCAGTTCTAATGTTACATCAAAAACCGTGCAAAGAAGCAGTACTTTTCCATTGTTCTTTTTGTCAGCAAACACGACTCGGCGACTTGCTGAAAGGTAGATTTTCTAAAGGGATGGAGGGAATTCTCAGGGGCAGCCAGCTGTGGGGGGACGCTGGGTTTTTATATATTACTGTGAAACTCCAGGTTTCATGTTCACAAGCTCCAGCAATAACTTGGCTTCACTGTGAAAAGGAAAAGTCCCCGAGGAATATTATCCACCTATTTCTAAACTGTTCTTCAGGGTGGTGGGGTGGTGGGGTGGTGTGGGGGTGGGGCTAGAGCCTATCCCAGCATGCATTACACAAGAGGTGGGAGTACACCATGGCCAGACACGTGGGCACGAGTGTTTTCATTTAATCTAACCTGCATGTGTATGCGATTTGGGCATTCATACAAACTAATGGCAACAGTAACCAGTAGTTTCCCAAGGAAGACTTGTGATTAGTAATTAAAGTCTGTGTAAAGGCAATTCTGAGATATCTTTCAAAACACATTAGATATGTTGGAAAATAGTTGCTGAAAACATATATTATGAAAACATTTCATATATTACTAAAATGTGGAGTTAGAGGATTTTTTGGGCAGTGCTAAAACACGACTCGATGACACACTGAGGCCACCCTGAGCATACCCCTGCACCCCTAGCAGAGAGATAGAGACTCAGAGTATTTCAAAGTTAGTCATGTCATTTTCTGAACTCATCCTACACGTTTCAGTTACTTCAGTGTTTTTTAATGCTGTTTTTTGTGTAGGGCTGCAGCTAACGATTATCTTCAGTATCAATCTGCCAATTATTTTCTCTAATGACCGGTCACAACAGATGATCGCCCACCATGAGCTGTGTTCTGCTCGAGGTTTCTGCCTGCAGGAAGTTTTTCCTTGTCACTGTCATCAGGTTCTTGCTCATGGTGGGAATTGTTGAGTCTCTGTAAATAATTCTATAAAAACCTCAGGTCATATCAGCAAATTTCCTGGTGTAATCAGTGGATATCAAGACTTCCTCTGCACTCTATTTAGCAACTTATATGACTGAAAAGATACATTTTAGCTAATCTCTATAAACTATGACCAATTGTTTAATTTCTAATTACAGTAAGTGATGAATTCCAGCATTCAATTCAGATTTATTTAAATGAAAGAGTGTGATACTTATTGTGACTTGAAACCAACATGTAAAAACTGCTATCAATATTATATACCGAAGGGCAGTATTGTAACAGTGCTGGTAAAAAAGTCCAGAGGTTCTTGTTTGTTCTAACTTTCCATTGAGATAAAATCCATATTTAGCTCCACCTTACTGAATATTGTAATAAAGAAAAATGTTTTATACAGTTCATACTACACAATCATTATCAGCTGTGTGAAGGGTTTAGAAGAAATGAATAAGGTGATCAGAGGAAATGTATTATTTCTCCATCAAGGTAAAACTGTTGCATGTATAGAACTGGCAGATTATCACATTACTCCCCTTTGAATGATCTTTTGCAGAGGCCCCGAAAATCAATACAGCTGTCAATATGTGAGTGCATTATAACATTGTCGGATATGTACAGCACAAGTGTTGCATCAAACTGTCAGTTAAGCGGAGAGTAAAGTCCAGAAGTTTGTCTTTTTTTAGAAATCAATATCGCCAGGCAACGATGCATGAGAAAAAATATCCATACTGGAGTCTTACTTGTATAATGGCAACTAAAATTGAGCGAACATGCTTGAATCGTAATCAGAAAAATAATTTCATGGACGTTAATAATATTTAACATGATTTTCTCCATTGTTTGGATGCACAAGTTTGCATCTCAACAACACAATGATTGTGAATTATCTTGCGAATGTGCCCACGCTGTGCATTACAATGTCTCTGGACAAATCCAATCAGTAAGGAACCTACAGGAGAACAATCTATAGCAATAACAGGGCAGGGCAAAAGGGTCACAGATTGCAAAGGCAACACTGTAATTTACAGTAGCATAGATTTACAGAACGGAGCTGATACAAGCCCCCGTCTGCGTGCGAGTGGGAGAGGAAGAGACATAAAAAATTCATTAGAAGATGGAAGGAGATGTCACATCGAATATGTAGCCAGCTGCAGTGATGACCACGGGTAGTGAGCTGTGTAAGGTTGGTGAGGTAGCTGTGAACTGGATCTGTAGAACCCCCGACCTGGGGGAATTCTGAATGACACCGTCACAGAGGTTTCATCAGGAAGGAGACGCAAAAACAGAAGTATGATAAATAACAGCAGATATTTGGTTTTAGTGGTTATTTGATAGTCGATAATAAAATGTCTGACGAATTCTTGCTTCATAATTTCTTCATTGATGGCAAGTAACAAACAGTAGCTCTATATAAGACTGGCTCATAATTTTGGCAAGAGCTTTCTCGTCACTGCTGCTCAGTGACATTTTCATCCAGAAAAATACATAAAATATGCATTAAACCAAATGCACAGGCACAGATTGCATTAATTAGATTCTGTCAATTTTGGAAAAGGTAATCAGTAATAGAAACAGTGTTGGCCAGCGTGACCTTTTCAAGTCCGTAGACAACATCCTGTCCCCAAGGACTGTTTGAGAGCAAGCGTCTTTACCTTAACTTTGAATTATACATCCAAATTCATATGTAAAGATGATAAAAGGCATGGGAGCAACATACCTGTGTTGGTGTAAAGGTGAGAGCAGGTATGATGAAGTGGTCAAAGCCTATCTTCACAATGCCAGGAATATCCACTCTGGATAACATCCTCCTCATCAAATATTTAAAGACAGGAGGAAAAAAAATAGACTTAAATGCCAGAGGATTCACAAGGGGATTTTAAGACTGGGAGACTGTTACTCATTATCTATCTAAATGTCAGTGAAATGTGAAAGCCTTGCAGTCGGCCTTAAGTACTTCAGACGCTACACAAATGTTGCTTTAGGCCTCCTTATTACCCTTTCATTTGATGGGGAAACATGTTGGTCTACTTAAAGGCAGAATGCATTAAAATGATCATACTTGAAGGCATTAACTAATAATTTACAGCAAGTGGTCTCTTTATACACATTTACTTTCCTGTGTATATGCTGATGTTGGTGTTACGTTAAAATAAGGTTGGTATTCTCTCAGATAAAACACAGTAGAAGGTCACAAAACAAATTGGCTCTGCAACTACGCTGTGCGCGCGGTGTTAAGATATTGTTAGATTTGGGTTAATGTGACAGTGAGTCACCAGCGTCGAATAAACACAGACCAGAGATCTGACAACTGTGGCTTTTCGCTTCCTCCCCGAACGTAATTAAGTCCCCCAATATCTGGTTGTCACCTTGTTGTATCATTACCGTAGCTGGATCATTTCACTGTACTTAGTTATTACTTAGCACCCACTAAATATAGCTTTCCCCAGGCAGCCAATGTGATAGCACTTTGCAGCAAAGCCAGCTGTGGGTTATTACATCCCAACCACCCCCCACCCACTCTAACCTCAGTCAGTCAAGAAGACTTAAATGGATAATGCACCACTCAGTAAGTTGTATTTTTTTTCTGAAGATTTACTCAACCAAGGGCATTGAGGAATTGGACAGGAGTTATGATGCTCGTTTATTTTTCCTTCAACCGGGGACACTGCAGCGACACACAGCACCCCCCTCCCCCCTCAGTCAATTAATAGAAAGTCTTACAGCTCTTGTAAGGCTGCTTAGCGGGTTGAGATGCTTAAGAGGCAGATTTGATCAAATTGAGTGGGAAGTGACTGCACTTACTGATTATTTTTAGGGAATGCTGGCTTTTCATCTTGGTGTGGGCGCATACGCTATGCTTGATTCTCAAATGACATGTCACTAAAAATGATGACTTCAGACTCTTGATATTTAATACCAACTTTGGCATGAGTATATTGAAATGTAAAACTAGAAAGAAACTGACCCCAGCAAAGTTTTTACAAAGTTTACTGTCCTCTGTGTTAAAGTACAGGGTTGTTTAGTACACATATCCAGAACAACAAAATTAATAGTAAGAGTCACATGTTTATGTTTATAGGCTCTAACCATCTTGTTATGCTAAGTAACGTGTTCAACGTTAGAACATATTGATATGATGGTTATCATATACATCTTATGATGGCACTTGGACAGATCAATGATGTAACCTGTGGTCATCTGTTTTTTTTGTGTCTTTGAACAATTGATCAAACAATTGACCCTCGCCCGGGCTGATCAGGTCTTACCTTGTGTCCATGTGGTCTGTGTAACCTATCCACCTCTTAATCCATAACCATCTGGATGCCTTCTCTGCAGCTTTGGTGGTGTTTTCGATGGCTTTGTCACTCTACAGCTCATCTCTATAGGGATGCATTTCACCCATCATCCCTGCTTTTGCTACTCACCAACCAGGTCCTCAAACTTGGCCCTCTTCCTCTCAAAGGCCTCTTCCATTTGATCTTTCCAGGGAACTGCCAGCTCCAGCTCCATATCTGGCCTTAGCATGGTTACTGCAATGGTTTCTGGGAACTTAGGGTGGCTTCCACAGTTCGACTATGAGCTGTCAGTCACATGCAGTGATGAGGAGCCTACCCAAGACCCTTGCTTGAGCTTGTGGTTTCTCCCCATCCTTGATAAATACAACAGTCTGTCTTGCTGGGCACTGATGTTTGGCTTAGTTAATCCCTGTGCAGATTGAGTCAGCTACTACATTTGTGATGTCAACGATAGCATCCCTCTCCCAGAGCCTTCAGGCAACAGCTAAGGATGTATTTGAGTGTTCCTCCTCTCTGGCACAGGGAGAATGCTGGAGTCTCAGCTGACTCCCGGCAATTCAGGTTGGTTGCACTTTGAAGAATGTTGTACACCCACTGGATCAAAACCTTGATCCTGAGCGGCCTTCCAAAGCTCGGGACAATACATGCCGAGAACTTCCCCACATTTCATCACACGACCATTCATACTAACTGGCATGGAGGTGGAGGCCTCTAAAGCTCACCAATTAACACATTATAACTTGTTTGTTTGCAGGCTGGCAACTTCACCAAAAATAGACCCCAGAAAGCAAATAATGGACCCCACAAACTGCATGTAACACTGCAATTAAAACAACATTATGTAGAAAGTAGAGTGTAGTACCACTGTCCTAAACATTGACAGTTGTACACGTCAATTTGTTATTTTTACTAGCAAGTCAAAACATCAAGTAAATGCAACAACACAAGACATAGCAGCCAGCTAATATTACTTACTAACCCAACAGCAAGGAGACCAGCTCGGTGTCTTTCAGCCTTTTATTTAACAAAACTCTTGCCTGCCTCTTGCTTTTACTCTCTCATTTTCTCTTCTTAGCTTCTTCCATCAATGTCCTCTGATCTCTTTAATGCTTTTTTTTTTGTATGAATTAAATGAAATGCAATGGGTTAATCAGTAAGTGTTAGAGATGTTGGAAGGTCAGGCTAGCAGCTGTTTTTATGCTAAGCTAAGCTATCTGACTACTCGCTGTAGCCTCATATTTAATCAGGAAGGAGTCGCCCAAGGGACCTCGACTTCTAGTTTGAAAAGAAAATGATAGGACTGAACTTTGACCTGTGAAGAGCAAGAAAAGGTTGCCCATCAGGTTACTGAGGCACCAGTTGCCTCAGTCCCTCAGTTACTGAGCCAGGAAAAACCCTGTAAGTGCAGAGATGAGTGGGTAAAGGACTGCTATTAAAAGTGTTTATATACATTCATTACATTGTCTCTACAAAGAGGTCCTCACAAAGGCTGACCGTGTGTACTTAATAGATAAGTGTTAAATATCAAATATGGTTGACCTGGCGCGACTGATCAACCATGTTATTCCACTGAATGCTGTGATTTATCTTACATTTATCTTACACTTTATCTTATTATTTAATCATCTCTGTTACTTCAACAGCTCGCCAGCATTATTTTGCAATAATGTTTTCAGCTACATATATAAGGTAAATAAGGTGCTGCCCACATTAACACCCTGAATGTAAGAAACTCTCATGGTGAGCATATCATTTTAAAGTAACTACTAAATTAGGCCAACTCTGTATAATTCAAATTAATCTACTTAATCAAATATTATCTTAAACGCCTCCCAACTTTAAAGAAGAGATTTAAGAGGATTTCATAAGCCATCACCAATGACTGGTGACCTAAATCAGTTCTCTTTTAAATTCCACTTTACTTGCAAACCACAGCTAATGTATTCATGATTGTCTGCTAATTTAAATTTTTTTAATATCAAACTTGACAAGTTCATGCAACTCAGGACTGTTGTCCTGGTGTCCCAACAATGCGACTGAACTCCAAACTCCCAACAATAATTTTGTAACTTTACATTATGTAACTTTTCTACCATAAATCATGTTTATGCTTCATTGACTAATCAGGTTTCTCTGTCATTGCCAGTTTTGCACCCTGTATGCTTGTTCATATATTGTGTAACTTAATGCTCTGGGTCCAGGAGTTTCCTGTAAGTAAACTGCCTCAAACTAAAGCTGCTGTTAGCTAATGTTAGCTCAATTTGTTAGCCAAAGTGGCTAACTCAGAGCACCTCAGTGTGGTGTTAGTGTTTATACATTTACAGGTGTTCTGGACTACAGGGAAAGGGCGTTTTCATGAGGCGAATGATGACAAGGAGCGTAACCGGAGCTAGGCAAGTGGGCAATGTAACTGGACTCAGCAGATTCTATAGACATAATGACAAAGGACAAAAGATCCAAGAGGACGTTGACGGAGGAAGCTAAGAAGACAAAAGGAGAGAATGACAGAGCAAATCTGGGACTGACTTTTAGTCACTGGCTAAAAGACAGATGCCAAGCTGGGCTTCTCGTTGCTGGACTAGTAATATTAGCTAGCTGAAATATCTCATGCTGTTGCATGTGATGTTTGCTGACTTGCTAGTTAAGTTTGCGGGTAATCTAAGTAGTAATATTCAGGGCACTAAATTGTAAAAATACAAAAAATACAAATTTCTATGCAATGTTGCTTTAAGTTTCAGTTGCTTCTGAAAGTACTTTTGTTTTACTAATGAAAGTGGCAGATATCACTATTACTGTTATAGAAAGTCCCTCAATAAACCTCCATGAGGTATTATCAATGATGATAATGATTTCATGGTTAAACTGAATTAATTTGGAGGTGTAGATTTCCAATGAAGATAAATGGACCGGTGTGTTGAGTGCTTCTTATTGCCACTGGAGACACTGATTTGTGATGGAGTCAATGCCACCAGCACATCTCATTGAGGAGGACATAAAACTGCAGGTCAAGGCTGCCTTGTGAAACATATCAAGGTCACAGTGTTGTCAGAGGTCTGCATGAGGTGGTGCAGCAAAGAAAATAATTTAACACACTGTACAGACCTATGTACAGTACATGATATTACTGTAGTAGTTGAAAAAGAGTTTTATTCAGTGCCTGGGAGAAACAGTACAGCACAATTTGTAAAAAATGGAAATCCACAGGTTCAGTCAATGTCATCGGTAGCACTAAGGTCCCGGTTAGTCTCTGAAATTCAATGCAAGGCTACTGCAAAAACTGTCTCCTTAACATACTGTTTTTTCTGTCACTAACACCCATGACAGCAATCACTCCAACAGATTAGCAGCAAACTAATCACTTCCAGCTTACTCACTGATAGGTTTTTATAAAGTGGAAAGGGGGAAAACCATCATTTGATTTAAAAGGCTCAATTTCAGCTAGAAGGAATTTTGCCCCCTGAATGTGGGATTATTCATTATAGCAGTGTCTGTGTCCAACAAGGTCATTTAAATTTAGTGTGAAGTAAAAGCACCTGGATGCACTTGAGCAAAAACTGCTGTAACATTTACATATTTGTAGAATAACGCATACAAAAAAACGTGGTTCACTATATGAGCTGATTTTGTAAAGCAGTCCTGGTTGTGTAATAAGGCACAGTTTATGATCAGAAGCTCTATTGAAAAGAATTAAATGGTCTGTGTTGTGTAGAATATAAATGAGGGTATTTAGCTTTTTTTTTTTTCTTTATCCAAATCATTTTTTTGTCCTTACATAACTTCATTTAAAAATAAATATCTATTATCTTCTTTAAATTTAAAATAGTCTTTAAAAAGTTTGCTGTACCCCGTCATAACCCACAATTCTAAAATGAAAAAAAAAAATGTGGAAATAATCAATACCTAAAGTAAAAAAACAAAAAAAACAATAACAGGATGGTTATAGCATTATTATAAACAGTTCAAAAGGTAAAACATTGATAACGTCAAAAAATAAACAAAATAAAAATCACAAACATGTAATATACAGAATAAAAAAAAAAATGGATACAATGTGAGAACACCTTTAGCTTCTCCGCTCTGATTTCACCCCTTGGAGAAAATATGTGCCAATGCCCCCGAGAAAAAGGACCAACACCCCTCTGTTCGACCCATCTCTTTGGCGTTTATGGAAGGGAGGAGCAGACAATGCAAAGCGTCTCTGCCAGGCAAAGAGCCACGGGGGCCAGTTCATCGAACGCCATGTACTCACAAGGCGTGTCATCAGGGAATTAAAAACTGTAACTAGGGCCCAGAACAAAAAAATAAAATAAAATAAAAATGGATGGACGGGATTTATTTTTTGGAGTGTGATGTGAAGGCGTTCTCAATGCAGAGGACGATGTAGGAGCCGGAGCAGCTACTGGAGGTTTGCTGCAGGAGGTGGCCACTCTGTAGTGATGATGCCAGACCAGTCACAGCGCGGTCACCCGCCCGCCATGTTTCGCAGTAGTGGTCTGTTTGACGTTGCCCTTTGTTGCTTGATCCATGCCAGACCATTTTCTCTGGCCTGGAGGAAAACAAAAGCACAAATGTCAGAATACAGTGTGTGCCCACAGGTAGAAAACCATCAAAGAAAGAAAAGGCTACGAATACATGATGATCAAAATGATGCCCAAAGACTCACCATGCACTGTCCCTGAGGATATCTCTACCATCGAAGGAGTAGATCGGTACATTCTGCCTCATTTTGCTCGCTTCGTCACCAAAGATTGACTCCCAACTGCTGAACAACACTTGGTCCTGCAAGGAAGAAAATATGAGGCTTTGTATTAAATTTCTCCTACATAATGCGTTCTTCATTAAGCGTAGTGTAAATACACTACTAAACCTCTGCCATTAACAGAACAATAACATCGGACTTGAAATGGAAATCACACATTGCGTGTCCGTACAGCCATACAACCTCTGTGAGGTTCAGCCCATGCAGACACCCACTGAAGTATAAACAGAACAACCTTTGCTGTCTGTTTCAGAGAGAGAGAGAGTGTATATATATACATACATACATACATTTCCCAGTAGTAGTATCTCACCTTGAGGTTCATGATGGGGAGGCTGTCCCTGTCCGACCTGCGGACGATGGTGTAGAGGTCTTGAAGCTTGGAGGACAGGAAAGCTCTGAAGGTCCCCTTCAGGCCTACAGCACGAGCCTGCTGGAAGCACAGGAAGTCTGCCCCGCGTATTCCTCGCATGTTACCAGTTTGAGGGGTGTTCAAGGCGATGAGATGTAGCTGATGAGAAAGATGCAGGTTTATGTCTCTGTTGCACATTTTAATGGTTGCTGCTATCAGATAAAATATTGCATCCTTATTTCTGCAAAATATATTTCACTGTCTGTCAGTGTGCAACCCTGAATATATGTTCACTGATAAGTTACAGATGATATACATATGTAAAATACTCACTCCTGATCCTGATGTCTCCACATGACCACCAGGCTGTGGTACAGGTGGATTGGGTCTACGCTGCGGAGTCACAGGGTATCTGTTCTCTGTTTGCTGGGTGGCTAATCTTCCATCTGTCTGACCTGTGTGTCTTGGATCTGGGAATCTGGGATCATACTGTGGAGGGTATCTGGGGTCTACAGGTGGCTGTGGCGGAGGCTCAATGGGTCTTACGGCAGAACCACCCTGGGAGTAATGGCCAGCTCCGTTGTTCTGGGACTGGTCCTGGGACTGTGGGTACAGGATCACAGGTGGAGGCTGAACTTCTGCCACCTCATTCTCCTTTTAAATTAAAATGTACATTATCGAGCGTTACTGAACGTTAGTGAACGAAGTGAATGTTTATTCTATTTTGTATCTTTCTTCTGTGGGACTTACCAGATCTCTGAAGAAGGGATTGTAATCTCCAAGCTGAGAGGAGAAAGAAAAATATTACTGCTGATGTCTCAACTCACAATGAATAAATGACCTCATCTGAACTGTATCACACAATAGGTAATAAGGTCTTAAAATTGTATTAAAGCTCTATGGTATAGTATATGGTTTAAATGCCTGTTTTTTTAGCCTTATAATAAAATTGCATTACATGTTTTTTGAGTAAAAGTTGATTACTGTACCATGACTTGCCGCAGTCCATCGCGTACTCTCAAATAGAGGTCCGCTTTGTCTATGATGTAGATGAGGCTGCCCTCTGTCTGTCGTCTGGCAGTAGCAATCATTGTGTCATATGACCTCAAAACTGTCACCTGTGGAAAACAAATACACACAGTGGTCAGCTTTGGTTCAAGCTCATTACAAATAACTTATTTTCAATACCAGCTTAACAATCACATAGTAGCACTGCTACTTACCCCAGCGGAGAGACCAGGAGTTCCAGGTGGACCAGGAGGACCAGGAGGTCCAGGGAGACTGACGGCTTCAAATAAAAACAAAAGCTGGTTAATGATTTGGCTTATGAATAGTCCAGTGGAGTTGTTGTAGGAAAAATAAGTTCTGTAGTTCAGAGATTTCAGAATATTTCAAAACAGAGAAAGCCGCTTACGGTTATTGGGTCTATATGCTCCAGAATATGAGGGTGGTCCTGGAGGTCCAGGTGGTCCTGGAGGACCTGGATGCCCGTCATAACCAATGCCCGGTGTCCCTGGTGGCCCCTGAGGTCCAGGAGGGCCTATTACGGCATCTCCCTTCGGACCCTAACATGAAAGAGAGAAATCTAAATTGATGGAACATCACATTTTTTATGCGTAATAGTGGCTCATGTGCTCATGCAATATGGGATCTGGGCCATTAACTTCTCAGAACTCACCGGCAGGCCTGGTTTGCCAGGAGGCCCTGATTGTGCTCCTCCAAAACGTGGGTCATAATATCCACCACCAGCCTCTCCCTTTTCTCCCTTCACACCTGCTTCTCCACGCTCTCCCTTCAGTTCATTCTGTTGTAAATACATTTAACATTATTTAGATTACTTGTAGTACATTCACCATAGTGATGAAACTGACTGGTGGCGTAGTGATAAGCTCATTTACCATGAGTGTGTAAAAGTCAATATTGGAGGCTGTAAAAACAAAAAAAACAAAGATGTTTTAGTAATTTAGTATAATAATTCACTCAAAAAACCCTGCAGTGGATGTGTGTGTAATGATCATCACGTATATTTTATGCAAACTGGAATTTACCTGGGATTCCTGGAACTCCTTGATCACCACGATCTCCTTTTTCACCTTTAGTTGCTGCAACAGAACATCATTTTTTATAACAAACATCCCACAGGTGTGTCTGACATTAGCACTGCGAAACTGTTAGCACCCTGTGTCACTGATAGTGACGTATTCTGTTTTATCAAGTCATTCTTCAAAAAAGTAAGACTTGACAGCTTAATTTCGTGACAATAGAGTCTATATCCCCTTCAGGCTGAGGCAGCTGGATCAAACTGAAATTAAGATAGAACTGTTTATCTCTGCAGACACTTTAAACCCTTTCTAAATCTCTCTTTCTCGACTGCCACATGTACTTTACTTCCCCATTCTGATCCCTGTCTTACAATATAGTGCTAAAATGACAAACGGTGTGTGTGTGTTGGAGGTCATACCTGGGTAATTCCTTGAAGTATCATCATAGCGCTATTAGGAGAGTGAAAAAAATGCTCAATTAGGCAATTCCCAGCACCAGCCATGATAAAGAAAAAGGTTTGTTTAAGGTTTCTGTTAAATTATCCAAGCAACTGACTCACTATTTGACACAGAAACACACAGAATAGAACAAAACGCTCCAGATAATGACTGTTTGAATGCTTTCATGACTCAGATATGATACAGTTTAGCTCTCATCCTGACATATAAATGTTAAAAATTTAGTTTAAGGTGCATGGTTTGAGGTCTTGTGTACTTACATTGAAGCGATCCAAGGGAATGGCTGGCCCAGGGGGTCCAGGGGGTCCAGGTGGTCCAGCTGGTCCAGGGACTCCCTGATGAAAACAACGTTATTCACTCTTTCATAGTGTTTGGTGTGTAGATACAGAATGACTCACATTATTTAGTAGTGACATTACTGTCAAACCATCAATAACTTAGGCAGTATTTGGATATTTGTGACAATAACATTGACGTGAAAAGAGAAAAGAGAGAGCTTTGGGCAGCTTCTGGCTGGTCCCAGCAGCAGGATCACCCCCTTGGAGAGCACCATGGTCCTCAGTTCTAACAATTGTGCTACTATGATGCATAAAGTTGAGACTTTTTGGATCGGGTCTGGTTTGGGTCGTTGATTAGCGGATATTTTTGCAGGTTAGGTGGTGCAGAATGACCCTCGGGTCAGGTGAGTGTGGGTCTTAAAAAACCCAGAGCCGGAATATATTAATTTTTTTGAATGTCCGATAGCACAACGCTAACATTTTATTCTTCATCTTTGTCATGAAAAAAAGGTCAAAAAGTTGTTGTTGTTTTTTTTTTTTTTTAATAAAATAATAAAAAAAACACTGAAGCATTGATAATATCAATAACACTTACTGGGTAGCCATAGCCAGAACCAACTCCCGGCTCTCCTTTCTCACCCTTGTATCCATTTACACCAGGGCGACCCTAAAAGGAGAAAATCATTGATTAACACTGCATACAACAGGTCAGCAAAATAAATGTACAGTATATTATGTAGAATAAACACAGAATAGCGTGTAACACAGTAAGGAATGGGTACTTACAGGTCTTCCAGGCATTCCAATTTCACCCTTTAATCCAGTAGGTCCATACTGACCCTACAAAAACAAATCAGGAAGTAAAAGACAATGTGAGCTGAAAGAAATACATTTTTTAATTTTAAACCACTTTGGTACGTTAGTGGAGATGTTGGCTCAAACACTTACAGGGGGTCCTACAGGTCCAGCTGGTCCTCTGTCTCCCTACAGGCATGGTAAAGGAAGCAGATTAACAACAAATGGACAACCACACCAGACAAATGCACACAGAGGTGCGTGTGTATGTGTCTCTATTTGCAGTGAGACTCACCTTCACACCTGTTAGCCCTTCCAGGGACAGAAGATTTCCATCAGGTCCGATTACTAACCCGGGCTCACCTTTCTCACCCTGAACAGCAGCATTAAGACAATACAGACTCAATTACAGCTGTACCTTAATGATGACGAGTGGCTAAATTAATAGCTGGACAAACAAATAAAGACTTTACCTTCACTGCGTAGCCTGGAGGGCCGGGGTCTCCTCTGTCACCCTTTGGTCCAATAGGACCCTGCATGATAAAGACAATAAATATAAGATTTATTAAATAACAAGTGGCTGCAGGAAAGTCTTTGCTCCAATGATCAATTCAAGCCCTCATGATAAGTCTCTGTAGTCTCTGTCTACAAAGTGAAGCTGCTCAATTTCTGAGTGGACCGCTGATTCAGTGCCAATACGGTTACCTGAAGATGTGCTGTACATGTGAAGAGGTCTGTACAGTGTCACAAAGTAAGAGCAATAAAGACCTGACAGATTAAAGACACAGTCCCTAATCCAAATGCTAAATGTTAAACCCTCATCAAAATTCAGCACATGTTATTTGAACCAGTAATCAAATAAAAAAATATAAAGAATTGATCCTACTAACAATTTTCCAATGAAGCTGATTGAGAAAAAAAGGTTTCCAGAGCCTTTATTTTACTGTAAGAGAACTTTGTGCTTATGACCCATTTTTTTAAAGATTCGTATAATTAGTAGAACTGAATGTTCTTCCCGCGTGCCCCAGACAGGGTCAGGAAATTGGAAAGTACATTCTCAGTTTGGGTCTTTTCATAGGATGTGCTAACATCCATCCATAACATTAACAACAGGTTCAAAACAAAGCAGGACACAATCCTGTGTTTCTTAATTATCACCTCTAGAGAATTACACAGAATGCCAGAAAGTCAAACTCAAATTATGTACAAGTGAACACAGTTCACATTTATGGTTTAAGGTAAATTAATTATGTAACACAATAACAGGGAAACTTACAGGAAAGCCAGCTTGACCAGGTAAACCAGGTCCCCCCTGTACAAGAAAACACAATACATTTGCTTCATCAGATTGCTGTTCTATGTTTTGCTAACTAACTTTACAAATAACAAAAATGTTCAAGAAAAAGCCTATTCTAAAGTGTCGATTGTGAAATGAGTGCAGCTTCCACACAGTGTGCCTTTATTTAATAATATACTCAATTGGAAACAGATGTTTTGTTGTTTTATGTTTATATTTGATAAAAGGACGGTCAGACGGTAATGACAACCCCATGTTCTCATAAAGTTTGACACACTCTGTCAACACTGATGTGTCTTTTGAACAGTGCCTCCATAATTGCACGAACACACAAAAGGACAAGTTAATTGCACGTTTCACCATGCTGTATAAAATCTTGTCATGTCTCTGTTGTCATCCTGCTCTATGGTTAGAAGTACAATCATCTTTATATGTATCTTACATTTAGATGTCCCTGCTGTATTTTGGTTTGAGTGTTACTGTGGAAACATGAATACAAACCTCAGACCCGACACTGCCGATGGAACCATCCAACTGTAGTGGCACAAAGAAAATGATTAGGATGTACTGATTACAGTGCTCTTAGTTTTGGATTTCAGTCTAGAAGAAATTGGCCAATATAAATTGCTAAACAGTATTGCTGGTTTCATTATGTTGCTGCTTCTTTGAATGCCTTCCACTGTGTGCTTTCTGTTACTTACGTTGCCAGATGTCTGGTAGATGATTTGTCCAGGTGGGCCAGGTGGGCCAGGTGGACCTGGGAGCCCGGTTCCATCTCGTCCTGGGTCACCCTAAAAAGACAACACACGCAACAAAAAGATAAATAACCACCCCACTTAGTAAGAATTTCAAGACCGGAAATTAATCAAGTGAAAATGTTTCTCCTGTTTGTATTAAACCTGAAGAATATTGTTTTTTTTTTTTCTTTAAAGGTCTGAGAGGACTACAAAGAAATGAACAGAAGTGAGATAGGGCGAGTGTGCAATACTATTGGATAAGCATACAGACAACTGCTTTGTGTTGACAATCATATACTGTATAACTGAGCAGATATTTAGAGTTAAAAATGATATTTACCCTCTCTCCTTTGTCACCATGGTCACCCTTTGGTCCCTGTAAAATTAAAGAGAGATGAGACAAAAGAGCCTAAAACAAAAGGTGAAAGTACTGTATGTCCTGAAAGTACTGCTTCTGTTATATTATTATAGGATAAAACTCTTAAATAAGATGATTAAAATGAAAAGAAACTAATCAAATCATCACAAACCTATCCTTTAAAGTCAAGCAAGTACCTGACCCTGGCTGTAGTAAACCAGATGTTTCATCACACAGTTTCAAACATCTAACTCTCGTAACATTATAACTTTTTTGTAAGACTGTCAGATCTAGAGGGATTTTACCTGAGGTCCAGGGAAGCCATCCAACCCTGGTTGCCCATCTTTTCCCATAAAACCGTCATTGCCCTTCGGCCCTGGTAGACCAGGGAATCCAGGTTTACCCTGCAGAGGTACAATCAGGTTACACCAAAGGAAAACAAAAATCAATGAAACACACAAAAAGAAAGTTATTACTATATTACTGCCCACAATGTGAAAGGTTTGGTTTGTCAACACCTTGTATCTCACTCGCTGGTGCTGAACCAAACCTGAGCTGCTTTCTGCTGGATGCGGAGGCACGTAGACAAATGTTTGCTACTGTAAACTTGCTAACTTGTGAGTAAGTGCTGTGTTACTACAACCTATATATTCAACTTCTACATACTGTAAAACTATTAAAACAATTTATTTGTGTGCTTATATTGTTTATGTTTTTCCTGTTTATGTTTCTTTCGACAGCACATTGACCTTATTTCCCCTCAGTAATCAATTAAACTACACCCTGTTTTCTCAACCCTGGTTAATAAAACACGCACGAGGAAGGACAGCAAAGGAGAGAAACAAGGATAAGTCTACTGCCGATAACCAAACCTGAATGTTAAATAAACTGTGATGGAGTACAAGGGCTAAACACTCGCCTGTTGCCAGTCCAAGGCAGAAGGACCTCATGCTTGTTTGCGTGTTTCTACTAATTTCACATCAAAACACTTAAAACAAAACCATTTTTCATCTAATAATTTGCTTTAAAAGCAGAAAAGCAGAGTTGGAGAGGCGGAGCAAAAGGACCAACTCATGACAGATTGCTTGAAAACTTCAGTTACTTACCGGTAGTCCAGGCAAGCCAGGAGGACCCTGAAAGCAAACACATGTACGTTGGTTATCTGCAAGCTAATGTATGTCTTCCAAATGTATTTGCAACATGCTACCAAAATCTGTTGGAATAGTTCCTGTTAATATTCTCACACATGTAAAATATAGATCTGTACACAATACATGTTTTGATAAATCGTTTAATTAAGAAATAACTAAACTTTACAGAATGTTTAGCAGCTAAGCCAAATAGCCCGGATGCCACCATGAGTACTTGCTTATTTTAGCAGCTTTCCAAGCAAGATAAACTACATTTGAGTAACATGATTGATTAATAATTGAATTCAATGTTCAAATAAAATGTCTTGTTTCTTCTTTTAATGAAAAAGTATGAAATTGTCACCATCTTGCAGCTGATTCTGTTCTACATGACATGGCTGTGGTCAAGCCATGTCATGTAGAACTGTAAAGCTGCTGATCAGATCTGGGATCAAAAACTGGCTCTGGCTTGTAATAGGGACAAAAAACAGCAACTAAAGAATTGCAGAAAGTAGGAACTGTTGCTTATTTGAAACTTTGTCATATTAAGAATATGAGACAGGACCTGAAGTATTTCTTCAATACATAGTACAAACCTGTCTTCCTTCTGGTCCTCTGACACCAGGAAGTCCATTGGTGAAACCTCCACCGGAGCTTTCCATGTCATCCTTCAAACACAACAAAGATTTTATGACAAATTAGAAAGATAAAATTTTGCCACTTTTTTGTCAACTCAACCAAAAGCTATCTTGACAAAAAAATAAGCGAGGACTTACAAATCCAACACGATAACTTGATCCAGGAGGTCCAGGAGGTCCAGGTGGGCCAACTGGTCCCATTGGTCCAGGAAGACCAGCCAGTCCGGTCTCTCCTGGAGGTCCCGCTAAACCAGGTTCTCCTTGAGCTCCCTGTGTGAAGGAATGACAGGAGTAAAATCATTGTTCAGAATAAATAAATACAAACTTTAAAAAAAACCACAAATATTTCCAGTGAAGTGTATCTAACCATGGTAATATAGTGTAGATGTTTTAAATTCATTGTCAGGAATCCCATGCATGCTGCACAAACTTACTAATGCCTGTGTCATGCAGCATTCAGTTATCATTTTCTATGTACGTCAATAGGATAATGTAACTGCACAAACACCCGTGCTCATTGTACCGGGACCAAAGTCAGATGTCACCAAACGTTAAACCAAACCATAGCCAGCACTCAGTAGCCAGATTAAACTTTAAATCATGTCTGTGGCTGAGAATATTTGACAAACATTTGCATATTGTTAGAAGACACAAATCTCCTTTGATGGCTGATGTGCTGGAGCCCAGTTACCTGCAGATGGGAAGACTTAGGGAAGTAGGAGGAGGATAAATAGTGAGGCAGCAGATTGGTGAGAAAAGAAAGGTAGGAGTTTTGCTGGAGAAATGAAAGGAATGAGAAAAGCTTCAGAAATAGCTAGATGAAAGCTGATATGTCATTCTAGTTACCGAATGGGCATTTATCACTGAGAATTAAACAGTTCTGGTGTTCCAGAAGCACACCACTACTTCAATTTATGTAACTTTGCCTCAGGATTATGTCCAATAACAAATTATTCTTTAATACTGGTTACAACGCTATGGGTTGTGTTTTGGAGATTGTAAAGTCCCTTGTGGCATTTGTCATTTCTGAACTGGCGATAAAAATAATTGATTTGACTTAACTTGACTTGGAGTGTAGGGTCTAGTCATTGTAAAGGTAAAATTGAAAAGAAAAAAAACGTTAAAGTTATAAAGGTTAGAAATCCGCACCTTCGCTCCAACTGCTCCTGGAAGACCCAACTCGCCTGAGTCACCCTATACAAAGACAAAATGTGTCAATAGAAATGCCAGTCTGAAATTTCAGTTTTCATCAACTCTAAGCTTTGCCGGCTTCCATGGCTAGCATGGATAACAGTGGTTGATCCAAACTGTTTTCCCCCAATTTTCGCCAAGCTCACATGCTGGTTTTGTATGATCAATAATTTACTGTGGCCTTTTACAACAAGTAAGATTTGAGTGGACTGACGACTGACAGTAGAAGCTGGCAAGAGATGCGTCCGCTCAGAAAGTGGCTGCTGGTTAGCCTAGATTGCTAATGTTAGCACTAATTCCCACTAGGCATTAGTTTTTGTTCATATTTTTTCAACACATTTGCGGCTCCCGCTTACACGGTTTTCTGTTTGGCCTGCAGAGAATGGAGGGAGGGTTAAGCTAGCATTAGCTGTCTCTCTGTTATGGATCCAACACACATAAAGCGTAATGTAGAGATTGCTCAAATCATAGACTGGACTAAGCAACAACTAACAGTGTTGGTTGTCTGCGTGGTTGTTGCAATTGTATGATATTACTGCCCGGCCCCACTGAAAACTGAATTATAATTTCAGTACTCGAAACAGATGCATCTCGTGTTTACACTATGACCCATATTCAGTTCTATGGATGCTAAAAATCCAGTTTTGTCGTTTTTTACAGATTTTTTTTTTACATTTTCACAAGATTATTACCTTTTCTCCTTTGGGACCAGAAACTCCTGGAACTCCATCAGTACCTGGCAAACCAGGCAAGCCCTACAGTCAGAAAGATTTGGGTCAGATATTCAACAGTTGTTGATTTGATTGGACTGAACATTTTAATCACGATTCAGAGAGTTTGAGGGTTGAGAGAATTATTTCGTTAGTGGGACACAAATATAATGACACCTACAGGTTGACCGGGTGCTCCGTCCTTTCCTGGTGGTCCAAATGCCCCAGAAACAAATCCTGTGCCCGCAGTAGAAGGACCAGGAGGACCAGGGGGGCCAGGAGGACCTGGCAGGCCTGGCAGTCCCTACAACAACAAGAAAAGAATCCTTTTAGCAAGTTTACAACAATCTATGGTGTTTATAGATTCTTGTTACAGTCATAGAACAACAAAGATGATGTCATCTATTACATAGTTGAGAGTATTTAAAATTTAAATTCTCACCCGAATAGATTCCAAATCTGGGAACCCTGAACCTTCCATGTCCACAAAAGTCTGAAAGACATTGAATTCAGTTTTATTCAAAACATGATCCACAAAGTCAGTCTTGTGCTAATATAAGTTGGATATGATACATGTCATGTGATGGAGGCCAAAATTAACTCACAGATCTGAGTCCAGGTCCTGGGGGTCCTGGTGGTCCTGGTGGTCCCCTGGGGCCAGGCTGACCATCTCCACGATCTCCCTGTATGCACAAAAGTCATTAAGATTTCTATCTATCTTTTGTACTTTGTAAATGTTATTATGTTGATTTTACTGAGCATCAAACCTTCTCTCCTCTAAGTCCAGGGTCTCCTGGGATTCCTGGGAATCCTGGCGGTCCATCAGGACCCTGTGTTGAGGAAACAATAACATTAGGTTACTAGAGGTTAAAACAAGTAAAAGTAAAGTTTCAAGTGTAAAGGAATAAGTATCTACTTTAACAGTCAACAAAAAAAGTTTAACACATTGATTAGTGTAAACTTACAGTTTTTCCATCCTCACCAGGATCACCCTGTGAAATTGAAATAAAGAAGTCCTCTTAGACAAAAAATGTACTTCATCATTCTTATTTCCACATAACTGTAAGTTTTATTTTTATTTTTATTTTACTTAGGATAATCTTTATAAACTTTGGAATGAAACTTTTAACCCCACAAGAAACAGAAATACTGGCAGTCTTTGGATCGACCACAGCAATGTTGCTTTTAGTGTTTTCATATAAAGAATCAATTGTAGTCTACTAACTGGCTCTCCATCAGCTCCTGCTGGTCCCTGGGGGCCTGGGACACCTGGAGGTCCAGCTGGTCCTCGTGGTCCAGGGACCCTGGAAGCAACTGATCCATCACTGCCGGCTGAATACTCATTTGCAAGCCCTGGAGGCCCAGGAGGACCGGGCGGCCCTGCGGGGCCGGGCTCTCCCTTCGTTCCTTGGTAGCCAAAGCCTGCACTTCCCTGGAGGTAAAGAAGCATCAGTGTTAACTGATTAGACAAAAGAAATACAAAATATTGTCTGTCAACTCAACTTTCAACTTTACTGAAATCCAAACAATGAAATCAACACCACTGAATTCCTCTATTTTAATCTTGCAGCAGTCCTCTCGTGGTCATGATGACAAGCTGAGAAAAATTGGTCTAACTGAGGTCATTGACACTTGTTGAACCAATGTATGAAACAGATGAAGTGCCAACACTCTTTATTCAAAGATGACTCTATTATGAGAGGACTTTTTACTTACCTTTGATCCCTTTTCTCCTGGTTCTCCCTGAAAATTGAAGAAACAGTACCAGGTCAGTGTCAACATCTTGATTGGCTGAAGTGGCACCAGTGGCTCAGATTTTTGTATACAAATAATCCATCATTATATAAATGTCAGGCCAATAATAATGTCCTCACTTTAAAGGATTTTCCTGATTTTCCAATCATTGTGATGACATTTGGCCTTCATAAGACAAAACAACTCCATACATAGTTTATCTGTAATTGTACAGAGGTTACAAAATGTATAACAAAGTATGTTATTGTATGTATTACATACAGTGTGCTTGCATAGAATTAGTACTTGCATCTCCCCCTGGTGGTACTTTGGGGCATTTCACCAAACCTAATATCACTGCGCTTGTCCTTGCTCATGCTTTTAAACAACTAACTCACTGCCCAGTACGACCTTCAGAAGGACAACCTAGGTTAAAAAAAAAAGTTCTCAAACTGCATGACAACGATTACTTTTTTAACACATGCACTATCAGAGTAGAATGTTAAAAAGGGTCCAAACCTTCTCTCCACGGGCTCCACCTCGTGAGCTGGAGCCAGAACCAGATTCTCCCTTCGGCCCAATAGGACCCCTGTCTCCTTTCTCTCCTCTATCCCCTCGGTCACCCCTTTCTCCTTTAGCCCCAACTGGCCCTGAAAACAACGACAAAAAGGACAGAGTCATTAATACCCAAATGAAAAAGACCTTTCAAAAATGATTAATGATCGTATCCCACATCCCAAACAATAAACAGGACATTTCCTGCACCCAAAAGAAGAGGAGAAAATAGGAAAAGAAAATGACTTTTTGCTTGATGGAGCAAGAATCCCAGTGTGCAAGGCCATGTGAAAGGTTTGAGGTGGCACCTTCCCACACCTGCATGCACTACCATCCTGAGATTTATTTTCTGGTGCAAGTTGAGCTGACCTTAGACTCTTCCCCCCTCTTGTATGAAATGCAACCAGTTTTTTTTCAGTTCCAGCACTGCTGACATGCACATCAAAATGACATCTGCTTCAAGACGGCTTATTCAGTATTTTGGTTTAAGGGTTCGAGTTTAGCAAAAAAATGGATACCATGCCTTTAAATTGATGTATAAGCATAACATATTCACTGAAAAATCTAATGCTGCACGCATAACATAGCATTACTAGCCTAAGCTAGCATGCAATACTAGTCCTCCTTGTCCAATCCTTGATATATATGTAAAGATTTACAAAAACTATTCCTAACCTTTTTCCCATTTCATTTTCTGTCTCTTTTTCAGTTGAGTGCTTCTATTTTTTCCCTTTACATGTATTTGGGGGGGCTTGAATAGCACAATTTTCCACCCCTCTGGCTTATTTACAAACATGTCCACCACCCCGCAAAAGTTCCAAAGCATAAAACAGATTCATGCATTCTTGCACTTCCAAATCCATGTGAGGTCCTACGTGAGGAGTACACATGAAGTAGGCAGACGATCAGGCCGAAAATAAAAAGGAAATAAAACACAGGCGATCTGGATGCTTGGCTTTGTGTTTTTAACCCCCATCGACCCACCTGGTGACCCAGGAAGTCCGGGCCTGGACTCCACAGAAAATGAAACGTGCTGGGAGTCGCTTGCTGAACACAGGCGCAAAAGACAGTGTTAAAGTGAGTCTCCAGAGTAATACTATTTCAAATCAGTTACATGGACGCTCCTGAGGTCATTTTATTTTAATTTATATGTTTGAATCTGGTCTATGATCAACAAGAGATTTGACTTTTTAAGCATTTTAAAAAAAAATGACTGACACACCTAACAAACTGCTTTTGCCCTGCAACTGATGCAAGCATTGCACATGTTCTTAACATACAGTACAGTGTGTTCACAGTGTTCTGATCTTTGTCATGAACAGACATTACCATCCTGTCATGACTAATAAGTTGCATACTGTGCTACATCAGACACATTTCTGTACACTTCATTCACTTTATATCACATGGAGAATGGACCAACCTTGTTCAAAAGCTTTGTGCCTTTTTTGTTTAAATTGTTTAAATTAAACATACTTGGTTTTGATGTGTCATTTATATCGTACATGATACCAGTTGTGGAATAACTTGTGTAATTTAGAAACTACTGTACACGACAGTCAACAAAAATCTGTTTCACCATCTTTGTGGGTTAATCACTGAGTAAAATGAGGATAATGTTTACTCAATTCCTCTTTAACACTGATTCATACAACAAACATGAACGTTGTTCTGCTCCGAATGAAAACTGACTACTAAACTAACACAGACACACTTCAGTGCTCAACTTCCAAACCCTTTGTTGCATTAATTCTTATGTCCACTAGATGGAGACATATGTCAGTGAATCTGTTTCTAGGGAGCGCTGACTAGCTCGGCTATGCCTGTTCAAGGAATATGAACTCTGCAACTCCATAAGCTGTCATAAACATTCCCCTCCGTACCCTACAGGTTAGCTAAGTCACGTGCCAGCATGTGGAGGTACAGCACCTATTTTCCACCTTTGAAAATAACATTATGAATTTATGAAAGACAGAAAGTTAGAGCCAAAGGCATCTGTAAAAACACTCATGTAAAAAAAAGTGTGCTAAACGTTTGACTGACAAAACTGTCTCATGTCCAGTGTAGAGACACAAACAATATTCCAGATGAAGTTAGTGCTGATGTCTATCCGCTATCTGAAGATCTGATCTATCTAAGATCTGATCTATCTAAGATCTGACTTGAGTGATTGGTAATCATTAGGTTGATTTTATATTAAAAAGCAAGTGTTGACTGTCCAGATAAACTCACCTGTTTCTTTTGTAACCGACACCTCTTCTTTCCTGGTCAGTGGTGGCTGCTGAATGGGCCGTGAAGATGGAGGGGTAGTCTGGAGGAAATTATTTATTCAACAGAGAGAGAGATACATATTTAAAAAGGGCAATGGATGACATTTACTGGAAGCCACACTAAGCCTGCTTTAGATTATATGGATCTGTTTCCACTGATACACCCCCACTGCATTGAAAAGCCCTGAAAACAATGTAAGAAACATGTCAGTGCATGAGAAAACGTAATGCTTGTTAATATGAATCCAAAACAATCCCATGAAAAAACCTCCTGTTTCAGTACTTCATTAAATTGTTAGTGTTTATAGTTTGTGCAGCCAAAGATCTCTTCCTAACGAAGAGACTGTTTTCCAGTACATGATTGAGTCAACGTGTGCATGGCAAAACAAGGATAGAGAAGTTTTTTCTTTTCCTTTGGCAAATGTTTATTGTTGTTGGTAATTGCAGTGTATGTGTTAATTACTGTCAGGCGTCTTCATGCCCGGCCTTACAGTAGAACTCTTTATATGAACATGATGGAAGCTGTCAGGGAACACAGCTTCCACTCCCTGTTGCAAAATGTCTTTTTCCAGAGTTACAGCGACACCCAGAGTACAAATGACATACACCAACCTTCATGAGTATTCATCTTTGCATACTGGTGTATGCTCATCTCATTGCTGCTACTCCAAACCCTGTTTTTTTTTTAACTTGCAGCTAAATTAGAAAAGCCCATGCTCAAATAAATCAGGTTGGATTTAGGAAACAATCATAATTCTTTGGTCACTCGCATACTGTCTTTTGTCACACTGGTTCTCAAGCTATGGTACACCATGCAACCTCCTTCTAATGCATCCATGATCTGAAATCTGAATCTGCAAACCTGTCTCCTGTGTGAACCGTCCGTAGGTGAATAGGGTCAAGCTACACTACTGTATTTTAACGTCTGTTGTAATGGTGGGACTTAGAGATTGCAGTGGTACGTGGTGTAAAAAAAAAAAACTGGCTCAATATATTTAGAATGTGTTTTTCTGGACAAAGGAAAGACGGGTCATCCTTCCCTTACTAAAAACACATGAGGACTAACGGAAGCAGCAGGAGTAATTGAAGGTTGTGGGGATTGCCTTTGGGTTAAAAGGAGAGAGGGGGGTTAGAAATTATACAAATACCCCCCGCCTGTAGCTCATTCTTCACCGGTGACACACCTCGAATTGTCACCTGTGGAATTCAAAAGGAGTGGGATAAAGAATGTAAGAGAGGGGGCGGCTGAAGGGGCAAGTGAAGCCAGTGTTGATAATTAACCAGTTTCCTCTCTGGGGAACTATTCTTCCTACTGTGTTGCATAGCGCTGAGTATGCTAAGAATTTGGCCAGGCCATTATTGACTGTTCTAAGTTGATATATGTATTAATGTGATAAAGAATACCCTGCTTGTTCACTCCTTCACCCATGCTTCATAGCTGGGGATGACGGCTGGGAGGCTCCGATCTTTAGAACATCTTGTTGATGGATTTGAACCACACGACCCCCCGAATCTAAGAGCAGGTATGCAGCTCCCTCGGCAATGAACGTATTCCACCTCTGCAGCAATTTTTTTTTTTTTTTTCTACTGCAAGCCCTGTGAAGTATCACAGAGGGAATCTGCACATTTTTTGTGGCTGGCCTAAGGAAGAAATAAAAACAGTCTGACTGTTTATAAAATGCAGCAACTCTCACTTTATTTGATAATTAAGTGCAATCCTGATCAGAACAGAAACAATCACATGTTTTTCCCAAGTGCTGCTGCCTTTCATTAAGACCTACCTAAATGCACAACTCTTACCCAATCAGGTAGCCACTCGTTTAGCACTCGGCTGAACTTTTGCATCATGTATCACAGTAATAATCTCATGCAGTAAGTTTAACAGGCCCCGTTACTCCAAACAGAACCTGGTCAAAATGTCTGTGTTATTTGATGGAGATGCAAACATGACTTTGTCTTCTCTGTCATATCATTTGTCTTCCATGAAACACCTAACTGAACTACAACAGCCTGTATTAGGATAATAGAGTTTTAAGGAATCTCACAACATTGATTTGTAAACATTTTTATCCTCTCCGTTTCTTCTAATCATTACTTGGTAATTTACTTTGAATATATTTATTGACTTGACTTGTTCCATTGGTGTAGCCTTCAGACATTAGGGTAAGAGCTGTTCTTAAGCCTAGTAACAAATAAGCTAGTCAAACTGAACTCGCAGGTCTTGTGATTGTGATTTTTGTTTTTAAGGCACTGGTCACCCATTTTATATTAAGTTATTTATTTTTTATAGTGTATGAATATTTTCACAGTGTTGTGTAGAGCACTGCACCAATGACCCAAACACAGGGCTTTAACTTTAAATGAATGGATTTTAAATGACAAAACACAGATTTGTAGGAGGATAAAGAGTTACTGTTGCTACTGTCGATTGATTTTATTAGATTATACTCAGAGGATTATGACGCCTAGAGTCCTCGCTGTGTTTACAAGTTGTATGAACCATTACACACAGGTGACGGGTATGTTACAGTAACTCCAAACTGTGTTTTCAGCAATGAAGATCATCAGTGAAGATCATCAATCATTCAGCTGCAAGAGCATTTAAATTGTTCACAGTTCCACAGTCTTGTTTAAAACAGGGCAGGCGGCATGAAATGAAAATGTGATTTCTAATAATTAGTGAGGAATTTAGTATGTGAAAATGTATGAATAATAATCCTGAATATTTACCAAAAACAAAATAAAGATGACATAAATGAATGAATTGTGCATCAGTTATTTATGGCTGCAGAAAGGAAAATATGCAATATACACGTTTACATTTCATTTATAAATGAAAGGCTGATTTGTTTCATCTACATTTGGTTTTCTATATTTTATTCTGGTGCAGGTAGCTGCAAATTAAAGTGTGCATTAGATTATGGAGATGTTGCACACATCCTGCTTATGTTATTAATAATTCATGACAGTTTGGCAGAGCTCCAAAAGGCACAACTACAGATGACTTTTTAATATTTATGGGTCACCAGGTCAAGTCTCTTCAGCATTTTGCCCTCAAGTCAGACGAGTCCAGGTCCAGTCACAAGTCCACATCTCCGAACACGAGTCCAACACCTCCATATATAAAAATCCATAAATTTGTTCACATTAAAAATTTGCTTTCAATGCAATGTTGTATTCATTAATCTGAGGTCATTCTTTCTAAACATGACATTACATTACAGACTTTTGCATCGCATCCACTTAGAATCAGGCCTGTGAATCGTTTCCTCTTTGGCCTTCATGCTGAAGGGGACATTTGGTTTCCAGCAATGACACCCTTAAGGATGACTGACTCACTCTGCCATCTATCACCATGAATTCCAGGATGACAAAATGGAAAGTCTGACTTGTACAACTCTCTCTCTCTCTCTCTCTCTGTCTCTCTATCTCCCTTCAACTTGTTTCTGCCTAGACTTGCCTTAATTGCACTGGTTGGACAAACGTAAAGAGTATAGGTTCTTCTCTCTGACATCAGATGGAAAAACATCGGCAGGTAGGAATTAGATGCCAGCTGTTGTCTTTTACATTACATTGCATATTACATGATGCTAATAAATGCCTACTGAACAGATGGAAAAGCCCCTTGTAAAAGTTGCAAGGCATCGAGGCAGTATAAGGAATAAGGCAGTAATGATGAAGAGACTTCCGACTTGAGGTACCTGACCCTGCCCTCCCTGTCTCGTTCTCTAAGTTTCTTTCCACCTCTCTCAGTTCCTGTACACAGCTGATTGAGAAACCAGTCAAAATAACAAAGCCTTGAGGCGAGTGGGGGGCTCCGTCTTGGATCACATCGAGTCCAAATTGACATCTGGTTTTTCTAACTCTCCACTATAATTGTGAGTGGGAGTGCATGCACGCACAGAGGTAGTGGTGGTGGTGGTGGTGGTGGTGGTGCAGGGTGGAGGTAGTGCTACATTTCAGCATGTATGGCTATCTTTGAGGGTGGGAAGATGTGAGTGGGTGTCTGTGGAATCTGATTGTGTGTGAGTGTGAGAGAGACAGAAAACAGGGCGAGGAATGACAAAGGGTGGGAGATAGAGAGAGGACACCCAAAGATACATGCAGTGATTTGATGAAGTTAGACGAGTGTTGGGTTAGGCCTTCATCCAGGTGATAAATCTGCAGCTACATTTATCCAGAGCACGCAAACGAACACCTGACACCAGGCAAATCTCCTAAAAGATAACCATCCACAGCTCATAAGTCTTCTTGCTGGCTTTACTTTCTATTTTGGCAGCTGTAACTAAATAAAATAGCACTTTATAAAAGAAGTATTTAACTATTAACTCAGTTTTACCTTTCCATGGTCATTTCCTTTCTATTCTAACAAGAGGAAACTTTCTATGTAAAAAGTCTTTGTCCCCAAATGCATAAGACAGAAGCAGCTCAATTTCCAGACATCAACTCAGCAGTTTTTAATCTCTCTTGAGGGATGAGTGTTCACTCACTTATACCGAGTAACTTGAGACATCAGTGGTATATCTAGGTAACACTGGGATGACTCCATTCGCAGAAGCGCGTCTGCTGTTAATAATCTTTGTTGGCCAGGTATAGATGTCAGGCTTGATCAGCTGTTTGAATCCTCCTTTGCATTCCTCATTCTTTTTCACTCTAGAGTTACAATTTCACATCAAACTTATTTTATCCCAGAGCAGCCATAATGTTTCAACAAAAAAGAACAAGAACAAGAACAATAAGTGCGGCAACATAACTGCAAGAACCAGTACTGGTATGAATGACACATCATGTAGTTGAGCTTAGAAAGTCTAGCAGAGATCCAAAAGATTGCAACCAATTCAGCTCACCCTCACCTCCACAGTCCCAAGTGTGTACCAAGAGAAACTTGTGAAAAACATAGGCTCTATCTAGAGCCAGTGCTCGGTTTGTTCGTTCACCAAACATCAATTCCTATTTTTTTATTATATATTGATGCAAACATACATCATCTGAATATTATATACCATATTCTGACAATAAATCTTACACACTGGACCTTCGAACAAAAAGGAAGAATAAACAACAGCAGGTGAACATTTTGTAATGAGTAAAAGAGCTCCAGTTCCTTACCGTCCATCTAGGTTTCTCCTTGGCTTCATTTGAGGGTCTGGTTTCCCTATAACCACTTCCTTCCCCTGAAGCCTGAGGAGACAAATCATACATTTTTATTTTAATTTAATGTCCACCAGATGTCTTTTTTTATTTTATTCACTGCATTGACAATTACAAATGTGTAACATCTTTTAACTGTGTGTGTGTTGTCTTTGCATCATGTGTGTCAGTTCATGAGTTTAGCAATTTGGAGCAATGGTTTTATTGAATATGTGTACATACATATTCACTTACATAACCTCTGTGCTATGTGTGCTCTGTGTGACAGTTTTACTGCCTTATTATATTAGTTGTCTGTGCTCTCTTTAGACAGACACCCCTTGAAACAGATAGTTGAATCTCAGTGAGGCTTTTGTCTGATTAAAACTAAGGTGCAGTTCAGACTGAATGCTCTAAATTGTCAGCATGTCTCTGTACTCAAGTCATTAAGTCAAATGCTGGTGTGTTTGTCGTATCAAACAATGTACAATACCGTTAAGTAGGTAGCTATAGTAGCTCATGTACTTCAAAGCTTGTTGGTAGTTCAATGTGTCCTCTATACAGGAAAACAGCTGTGTGTGAGGTTATCATTTGAGATAAAAGACACATCCTGAAATAGGAAACCTGTTATTTCCACTTGGAATGTGATTTTCCCATCTAATTCAAACAACATCTAAAGATTTGATGACAACAAGCGGTAAAATCTTGAACTTTATTCTGTCACTAAGTACAAGGATTTGGTGGTCCCAGCAAGCAGAACAGCTGCAAAGACAATGTTTTACTAAACAACACTAAAGGCGGCTGGTGGGCTGCAGAGAGGCACCTGTGTTTGTGTGTGGGCGGTCAGGGTCAGCCGGTGAAACGGCTGCTGTCAGGCTCTTATCGGTTACAGATTTAATATTGGGAATAAGTGATGCTACATACATGCTAGAGTAAATCCACAAGTGTTGAAAAATGCCATTACTTTAGGACACCTCTGCTATAATTTCACGGAACAGTTACCTCTTAGTAATTGTTTTCTCTGCTAGTCAGATTTTTCCAGTTTAAGAACGAATTTGAACAGAACTGACCGTTAGCTTTCCATTCTCACATTGGCTCAATGATAACAGAAGTAGATCTACCATCAAAATTCTTAGTAATATTTGAATGAGTGGTCCCAGATTTCAGTAAGAATTTGGACTGAAGCAGCCTTCTCGTTTCTAGCTGGCAACCATCAATTTTGTCAGCTGAAGTGACTGATTTTATCAGGTGTAGCTAGTTAGCTAATCAAGCTAACATTAGCTTTGCAAGTTAGTTGAAAATGTTGTTTCAGGTGAACTAAAATGATAACCTTGTAAAAAAGCTTTTTATGATGACTAAAGTGTTTCAGGCAAAGGAAATTGACAATCTGACCAATAGATAATCCTTTCAAAAGATATGCAAAACCAGCATTTTTCATTGTTCTTACTAGTTGGCTGTAGTAGAATAGGTCAGAGCTACCATTAATTAGTTGAAAACATTAGCTTGCACTCTGATAGCATCCAAGAATCGCTTCCTCACTGAGATGAAATACTACACAGTTTAAGTCCTGGTTATGGAACGGGTCTTTTTTGTATTAATGTAACCTCTAACCCCACAAACATAAGGAGTTATTGATACTGTTATGCTCCTTGGGCCTTGGGAGTAATGCTTGATTATTACTGCTTTAGGAATAGTAGTGTTATGCTAGATTGGAGCTTATGTCAGGACAAATAAATGTAATCAATTCTTCACACTTTTGCTCATGCGACTTGACAGGCTGTGCCTTATTACTGTTGTTGAACTATGACTGGACAGTCACTGTTCAGGGGAGGTTTAGGCCCGTAGCTTAACCTACCGAGTGCACCTCTCAACGTCATGAGCGTAGTTTGGTTGGTAAGCATTTTACAAAGGAAGTATTCTTCTGCACATACTGAGCCACAAGCTTGCCTGTGACTCATAGGCTAGCCAACAGCCTTAAAAACGCATTAAGTGTTGAATTCAGATGCATGGTGCACAGTTTTTATATTAGCTTGGGTAATAATGAGCGGGACAGAAGTATTATAAGAAGTATTATAATTGTTACTTTAATTGTGGTGAAAACTGGGATAGTTCTGTAGAGAATATTTGTGGGGATGCAGGACACCCAGCTTGAAACCTGGACGTCTGGTCACCGTAGGTTTTGCCAACAGTCAGTTAGATTAAAATGTGCTCACAGTCTAACCACCAAATGCTGTTTTATATTTTTAACATGCAATATTTCTATTCAGCTGCAACATTTTTTTTTACATGTATTAATTTTTTCAAAATGGGACTCACCATATCTGAGTCATCTTCATCCTCTTCACAGTGTCTCTCAGCGGCACGGGGGTCTCCCACCACCCTCAGCTCACCGATCACCCCCTGTTGCAAACAAGGACAAGGGGTATTGATGTTTGATGATATATATATATATATAATGTCAGAGGAGCACTTGTTCTCACACAAACACACATAAGATGTCTTACTTTCATCATACAAATATGGATGCTTATCTCTGAACTTGCTGCTTGGTGATACTATTCATGGAAATCCCCCTTTCCACGAAATCAGAGGGGTCATTGAAGTCTTCAGTTTTAGCCTGTGAAGTGCCATTATCTCTGCCCCGCACACAAGATCTGATACATGTTCCCACACAGGATACTCGCACAGATACCATGAATGCTATCTAACTGCCTATCAAAGGGCCATTAGCTCTGTGTGAAGAGGTGTTTTCTCTGCTGCTGAGTTATTTGAAGTCGAGTCTTTAGGACACATTTATGTCCTGAGAAAAAAAGTGAAATGGATTTTCTAAGAGCTTTGAAGATAAATAGCAAAGGCTCTTTGACATTTAAACCCTACACAGGCTTTTAGTGGCGGTACTTTTTCTGTACAATGTTTAGTCGATGTGTCATGGTATTTTTTTAAACTCACTGCTTTAGATCTTCACAATAATTCTCAGCATGTTTTTGCTGGTGACAAAGGGACATCTACTAAACAAATCCTATTTCAAAATGAAATGTCCGTTTTATAAATACATAATGTAAATATTTAGATGCCTGAGAAGCAAGTCTTAATTTGATTAGTGAAATTAAATTCACAAGACCTCTCTAGCTTAAGGCCACGCAAGGGTCAACAAACAGCACATGGTCAACAAGTCCTGAAATTTTTTTTTGAAGTAAGCAGTTAAAACATCTTTCTGACAAAATATCTGAAATACCTTAAATGGGCTTGTCTGATTTATAGAGTTATAAAGTGGTTTACAACCAAAGAAGCAGCTGTCTTCAAACACGGCAATAAAAAAAGATCAACAAGTGTTAGAGAGGCAAGACATGAGATGATTCAGCTGAGCAAACATTCAAAACTTGCGTGCTCCGAGCCAGATTGGAAAAAATCATTTGGAATCAAAATATGTTTGCTATTGAAAGAGGGAATATCTGAATTTTGTCTGGCTCGCCTGTAAAATTAGTCAAACATGCATGTACCTTGAAAGCTTCATGGCCTCAATTCAGCCTCATTAACAGAACAAGGAGGTCATTTTTGTCCATATAGGCAGCAAGACTCTATGCTGTGCTTTGCAACACCGACACAGTGAAAACAGCTAAGAAAAGAAGCAGTATCATGTTAAAGTATAACTCAACAGACAACAAGGTCATATTGGAAGTTGTATGATGAAAAAATGTCTTTTTCTCTATCATATTTTCTGAGATAAATATAGAAGATTTGCATGAATTAAAGATATGCCCTCACCCCAAGGGACCTGGGTTTTATATTCCGGTATCACCTTTAAATAAATGATGTAAAATCAAGCATTTTCCTCCAGGTTCTAATTGAATTAGCGTTTACAAATGCAGCTTTTCTCACATGAATTAGTCAAGGCTTGCGTTGAGTATTGTGGTTTTACCCTTTTTATTACCTACAGCCCAGCCATAGTTTATCTTTTAAAAACAATTACTTGCATGCACTGAAGCAAGATTAACAATCAGCGCTGATAGTACCCCTGCGGTTACATGTTTTGCCCATTCAGGTAGCCCTGGATGAACTGCTATAACCTCTACGGTTTACAGCAGTCAAATGACTGAAGTTAATTACATCCCAGCTGTGAGGGCTTCCAATTATTTGCTGTGTATCCTGAAGAAGATGGTGAGGAGATGTAGACATTAATGTTATGGTTTAGAGAAGGGCAATCTGAGCAATCAAATCATATGAGAGTTATTCAGCCAAGATGATTCATGTGACTGACTGTGGAAAATTAAAACACTATACTGCGCCAGAACTTCACACTGCAGGAGTCCTGTCTCATCACAGTAGTTTGGGAATGTAAGATGTGCAGTCTTCTGACTCTAACAGTTACTATGATTTATTGAACGTAGAAGCGTCTTGAAAACATTTCTTTATATACTTTCAAAATAAATATGGCAGATCTTTCTATGAAATTATCTGATTTCGTGGCCTGAATATTGTTTTGTTCAAAACAGACAAAGCCTGCATACACACCAGAAACTTTTCAGGATCAGCTCCTCCGGCTTGCCCAACAAAGACCCCGGCACCGGCCTCCAGCTCCATCTCGTCAGGAGACCTCTCAATACGCATCACCTGAGGGTCGATGTCACAGTTGAGGTAGAACATCACCTTGTCATCCCTCACAGCGATGGCAAAACGAGTCCAGGTATCCTTCATGGAAGGTACACGGAACCTGGCCCCCTCATACGAGCGCTGTGAGTCGGGCTCTGTGTAGTACAGGATGACATTTTGGCTGCCGCCCTCCACGGCTGACAGTTTCACACCCACATACATAATCTGCTGTGAGGCATCTGTGACGGAGAAGATGACACCTCCCCTGTCAGAAGTGGGTTTCAGATTGAAGATGAGGGCGAAGTCTCTGTAGAATGGGCTTGGCAGGTGGGCACGGGCAAGCTGACCCGTGTTGGCATCAGGACCAAAGACATAGCCAGGGCTGTTGTCGGGCCCGTAGACCTGGGTGATCTCACTTGGAGGAGGATCCCCAATCAGCTGTAGCAGGGAGACACCACTGTCTTCTAGAAGGGGAGAGAAAGAAGGTGTGAGGCCACAATATGTGTAAAATATATTGGAGGTTAGAAGGGAAGGCTGCATGGCAGGGCAAATGTTAGACAAGGCTCTATTATACTGTTGGGGTTAACTTAAAGTGTATGTGCCCGATGGATGCAGGAACAGCTGCTGTTACTGCATGGCTCTTTGTTGCACTAGAACAAAAAAAAAAAAAAAACTGTACTATAATTGGTCAATGATTTGTTCCCTTTCACATTTCTTTACACGTAAATGCAAAGTTACCAAAACAACCTCCAACCAAACTAAGACTTTATGAGAAGTAAAGAGAAGGCGAAGCATCTGCTCAGGGGACCTTGAACAAACAAACCATTTTATAACTTCTAAACCAAAATATGGAAAATATCAACATGCCCAAAAAAAGGCAAAGGTTAGATCATGTGAGACTAATGAAAGACGATCACTTTAGCAAACATTGCAAGGCCTGTATATGACAAAACCAGCCAAACTTCTACTTCCTAAACTGAAGGGAGACGTGAAGACATAGTCCAGAAGATACAGAACAAGATGTGACATGAGAGTTGATTCATTTATCAGCTTTAACAGCTCCAAACTTAAATGTAAGTCCATATGTGTTAACAATAAAATGTGTTGTATTTATCTTTAAAAAAAATTATAAACTTAGCCTCTTTATTTAACGTACTAATAAAAAAGTCTGAAACAAGAGAGACAAAAATGTGCAGAGCCCGAGCCACTAGATATGACCTCTGTAAAACTGACAGAAAATTGCATCGAGCTTCTTGTATGCATTTAAAAATGCTGATCAGTCTTCTATGAGCAGAAAAGCATAAAGATCTATACATGAAATTCCTGAAGACACCAAAAAGAAACAGCAAAAAGAAAGAAACTCTTCTGACTTGTGTGACATCTGCTAAATGTCACTGCTCCAGGGCACACAGGGACCAACAGCTGGGCCTCCTGCATATCTCTACTCACTCTTCCATCACCCTGGGTGACTCTGGCGAGGTCAGTGCATAATAATTGAGGCTTTTAGGGAATACAAGAGACACGAAGAGCTGTGTATACATCCATATTGTGGAGATGGTTGTTCTTTTACTAGGCACCAAACTTCAGACTAAACCTTTCTGCTTTGACTGAAAATGATGTTCACAAATCAGAAAAAACAACAACAACAAAAAAAAAACGCTGTTTTGGGAAAACACATGACGTAGTTTCTAGTGCTTTGAAGAAATGCTTTGGTTTACCACCTGGTGACTAATGTGCGAGCACTACTGCTCGGTTCAAAGCCTCCCCACTGCCCTGAGTGCTGGAGATCAGCAGGGTTTGTAGTTGGCTTTGCTGAAAGCTTAAAGACACAAGGTGTTTAGCTGAACCCGAGGTCCTGCTTTGTGTTGTACAACCACAAACATGAATCTAAATATTCAGGATGCTGTCCGAGAACTAAAGATCCTTTCATTTGTAGCAAGACAGCAATAAAACATTTTTTCCAGGACACTTCTGAGGATTCATCACTAAACTGTTTTACATTGTAATGTGTACTTGTGTAATCATACACTTGTCACCAAAATATATAAATGAAGCACTGATAATACAAAGATGTGCCAGAGATACCTACCGAATCTGCAATGTATGACATGAATGTAAAAAAGTAGAAAAGTCTTACATTATACAAAATGTCCTACATTAGCTGACTGTAGAAATTATATCATAATCCCACATAGCATATATTAGCAGGAAAAAAACAGATTAAAAGATGGCTGATAGTTGGATATGAATATCTTTTCAAAGCGTGTCACATGATAAAACAAACAAGCGTAACCATGAAATGACAAATGCAAAAAGATACAAAGGGTTCAGAACACTTTACGTAGACTGTAGGTCCCTGACTCCTGCATGGATGGCAGTTACCAATAATGTCATACACACCAGGCCAACCAGATGTTTACTCTGATAAAGTCAAAATGAGAAACCTCATGGGTCTCCTCAGCGGGCCTGTGCTCACATGTCTAAACCTGGCTCCCACTTAGGAGCGCAATCTCTGCCAGAATCGGGTTGAAAAAGACACTGTAGTAATTCAGTGGTCAAATTCATCAAGTAGGGAAGCACGGCATTTTAATTTGTAATCCTCCTGTTACAGGTGCTGAAGCTGATGTGAGCTATTTTTAAAATAGAAACCGTCCATGACTGAGCATGTGTCATAACTCTTGAAAGGTTATTTTGTGAAAATAAAAACAATTAACTTTCTTCAACAACTTACAAGAAACATGCGATTCGTTAAGCAGAATTAGCAGCTGGTCATAAAAAATATTTGATTTGTGTGCAGATTAAACTTCAAGGTCTGTAATAAGTTGGAATGTGTGGAACATCTCTGAAACAGAACCTGATTGTGTGTCAGCTTGCAGCATGTATGACCATCTCTTTTACCTTTAATTCAAACATCTGATTTTCTTATGAATGAAATGCTGAAATGAACAGCAGACATCCTCACATGTGCACTCCTGTTACAAGCTTCCCAAACCCCTCATTAGTGAGACATCTCACCTATTAGTCATCACTCACGCCAACCAGATGTGCACTCTTTTAGACTACGTTCAGAATTTAACTGAAAGAAGAGACATCCATGTGAACCAGACGATGATCTACTAAATGTATTTACTATAAATCTAAAAAAAAAAAAGGTATCCTAATGTAATTTAGCCAGATGCCGTTAAGAAAAAAGAAAGCTAGTAAGTATAAATAGAGGCAATTTCATTACCGGATCTAAAGCATATGAAAAAGTTTGATCTGCTTTAGGCTTGCAAAGGAATGCTTTTGCTGTCTGTTCAATGTGCCTGCATTGTCAGCAAAGGACCAGCCAGTCATTCCTTCTCAGAGATCAAAAATTGTTGGGTATACAAAGAGTTCACCATTAGCATTTTAAGTGCAATCTCAATTCAGGTTTTCCAAATAGCTTTTGTTAACCAAAGACAGCTTCAAGGCCAGTCAGCCATAGAAAGGGGTTGTTGATGAATGGAGCAGTGCTGGGTTTATGGTGCTAGTTTGTCTTGTCAAGAAGGCCGCTTGCTGACCAGGAACGCTAGTCTTTTTCATTTCCTAACATTCCAGGATGGGGTACCAGAGTTTGTGATACCCTGTTGTTAAAGCTGTATATACAGTGTAAGAATGTATATACAGCTTTGGGAAGTACAGGATCCTGTATAATCCATGAGAAAACATTTGAACATCTGGACAGTCCCAGAAAACCTTGTGGTTTCTCTGACTACGTTCCATCACCATTTAAAACATCCCTTGAGGCCTGCTGACAAGGGCAATGATCTTTCCCTTCAATCTGCAAAAATGCTGGTCAGTGGTCTGACCTGTATTTGGGGTGTCAGAGTTCTCCTCTGGGGACTTTAAATTAACATCCCAACATAAACTGCCTGTCACCCAACGGATTTAAAAGTGAAGTCAATTAAATTTGGTCATGATATGGTGGTTGTGTTTGCTTTCTGCTTATCTGAGTCCTGTTTGATCTTGTGGTTTCATGTATATCTAGCCTAGTTAGAGGTTGAAGAATGTCATTTGTAATGGTGCTCAACACCATGAATAAACTGTCCTTTCTTTCTGCAAAGGATGTTCTGTGAACCTCTGGGAAGATTTGTCAGAATCTTTGACCTGATGATGCAGAATGTTTGGAAAAAGATATCAAACCAAAAAAAACCACATCATAGTCCAGGAAGGAGATTTTATGCTGGCTCGCTCTGAAGACTGAGCTGTAATTCTCAAACCACAAAGAGGAAGATGGGTCTGCCACAAGCTGTGCACTTTACTCTTTGGGGAAGGAGTAATATGATACTGTTCAAGCTCTCTACCTGTAAGAGACAAACTTTTAAGGGAACATGCAGTTTAAACAAACCCCTTGTTACATACTGCTAGTTCACAGCACAGTGGAAAGGTCTACAAAGAGGTATAGAGCTCATTCAAACCTCTGAAACAGCACTGCTCTCCTTCAAAAACTGTTAAAAACATCTTAAGAGTGTCAAAATTAGGCTATTATCCTATCCTAACTTGAGTCATCGCTGTGCTTCAGTACTGTTTTGCAACACTGCCTCATCAGTTCTTATTTGGATTAGTGCAACACAAACCAGAGGGGGCAACAAGTTTCTGGCAGCAAAGAAGTCAGACTACACTGTGCCCATAATTGGAACCCCGAGAGCCAACTCAAAATGACTCCTTGGCAAGCAGCACACTGAAGAACTGTAGCCAGCTTTGGGCTTTTCTGTCATGAGATACAATATCAATCTCGGCTCAATGGAACCAACCGTGCTACAAATCAGTGTCAGACCACCAAAAGGGTGAACATGCTACAAAACATGAACTACATTCAGATACCACACGCATTCAGATACCAAGAAGGGTGTACATCTTAACAGGAAAACATCATGTTCATGTTTTTCCTTTTCTTTTCCTTTCCCTTCCCTTTCATTTAGACCACCACAGAGGTGACCAGTGACAAGATTTCATTTAATTTCAATTAAACAGCCTAAACTGACAGAGAGTAATGAAGTTTCTCGTACAGGATAAAGTTTTACCATCAAGAACTAACCAAAATAAATTGCAGTTGACCTCTAGACCCTGATATGAATGACTGCTCATCTTTCAAGCAGGAGACTGGTAACCATGGAAAAACATCATTAAAAGGCCTATTGTGCCCTAACAATCCTGTTTTACCACAGGGGTAGCCCCCGTGGCTAAAGGATCACATCTAACAGATTTCTTACAATGTTACCATGCGCACACTGATATCTCTGCAATCTTCCCACAGTAATCTCCCACAAACACATGTTTAGGCTACATACAAATATTTTAGTGTAGAAACTGTTTCATTGTGTTTTTTTTCCCATGCTGTTGGCCCGCTTTCATCCGAAAAATACAAACCAAAAAGATGTAAGTATATCATGAGACATTCTTGAATGACAGGTCAGATGTAAAGGATGTAGGAGTGGCGTAGAATAAAGGTCCAAATATGTCCTCCTCCCACACAATAAGCAAAATGTGCATAGTAGGGGTTCTGATCAGTGGATTTGAGAGGTCAAAGGACTCATAAGTGGGTAGATACAGTAGAAAACAGCCCCAAGATAATATTATTCGGCTAATAAACTGGGAAATAAGGCATTTTGACTTCAGGGCACACATTTACAGCGCTCTGTGAGCAACACACTTATCTCGGTCATATATGTGTGACCTCGTTCAACTTTGAGCTAAAGCCCACTAACTTGTTAACCACTTTACAAAAATTACCAGTACGACAACTGACTACTGACTACTACTCATTGGCATATGCACATTAGGCATTTTGTTAACAGAAAACATGTGGGGGTTAGATAGTCAACATCTAATCGTCTCTGAAATGTATCAGTCATCTTCAAGACTTGGTGGGGCCATTAGACCTCACAGGGACAGAGTAACCCAATAGCGAAATAATTTGTTACAAGTCTATTCAGCCTCAGGGTTCTATCTCCACCATCATTGTAACAAACTCTGTCTGTTAGTAGATTTTTAAGACCACTGTGTTTGAATGAGTGATACCAGATGGTCTTGACTGTGTTGGGTTTTTTTGTCTATCCCAGAATGATTTAGAGTGACTGAAAGCACTTGAGTGATACCTTGAGGCACAAGCATGTTTTGGTGGTAAACCAGCTTCTGGAGAAACTATAAAAGCTGTCTTTGGGGTATAAAGATGGCAACAAGATCATAACTTTTTCATTTGCCTAAGGTCTATGTGCAATGTCAAAGACTGCTAAGTCTAGAAACTATAACATATAACTTGATCTTGTTTGAGCTCTGGAAGAGTTATAAACACCTTTCACACCTTATTTAACATTTACATCAAACAACTGAAGTATGAAGCTATGCAGGAAGAGCCAGAAAAGCCAACACTACACTTTTGTATCACTTACAACAAGACAACATATTAACCCTAAATCTTGTTTAAACATGTTAAAACAATTGAAACAAATATTGTTTGACCCTAGATGTGTCTCTTAGCTCTGGAACAACAGACAACTTGTCCACTCATGTCTGTCAATGAAGCAGGCTGTCAGAAAGATAGCAAAGCTGTAAACAGACAGTCTTGAACTATCAGTGATATGAACTGAGAGTGCAGGGCAGGGCAGCAGCCTAGGGATTAGGGATTATTTTTTTAAAGCAATTCATAATTTGAGGGGAAGTTCATTTGCAAAAATAGATTTTCTCATGTTTGATTGTTTGATGTAGAACTAAGGATATGGGTTCTCACATGAATCAGTACTGACCAGTAGCAGTAAACATATGAGTCATTTTCTCCATTATTTTTTTTAGTCACCAAGGGCAAACATTGTATTTATTAGTTTAGGAGCACTTACTCAAATGCACATGGGTCCTATAAATTTTAAGGATTATATCAATTTAACCATAAATTACCATATAACTACTAGTTGTAAAACCTTGAAAATGAAATGTATAACCCTTCATAACCCTTCATTTTTTACACTGGTGTTTGAAAGATTCATTTCAAACCACAAATGAACTGCTTCTTCAACAAGTTATTTTGACTTAAACTACAAATTACAACAACTAGATTATCTACATCACTCCAAATCAGATAGAAACAAATGCATTAAGTGGTGACTCATTTCTTTAACTTTAAAAGTTTCCCCTGTTAAAATATATTACCCAAGTACATTTGTCATGAATACTTTTAACAAGCACAGCTATATGAATTGACAACCCACTGAAAACCATTGATGCAAACATGACTGCTTCTCATGCGTGACATCCTTATGAAATGCACGTCAAACTGCCTGCAAGCCACTAACTGTCAAAAGAGACATGCAATTCTACATGCTAAATTATGTACAGTATTTCATGCTCAAATTGTTTACAGAAGATGGGCCTCTCTTTCTGTTTGCAATTTCAGATGTGTTAAGGCTAATATAAAAAGCAAACACAGCTACAGTACCATTTCCTCAGTATCAAAAAAACAAAACAAACAATCATGCCAATTATCATCACATTTTATTTTTCTGTTGACTGTATGTCTGTTGATGTATTGGCTTTTCTCTGGGATACGATACAGAATGTATATAGAGGAAATATACCTCAGTTGGTTTTATAATGAACCACAAACCCACTGAACTCTGTGTGTGTGTGTGTGTATGAATGATTTACCTTTAAGTAGTAAGTGACATGCAATCCAAAGGATAAGGGAAACACATACATGCAACACTAAGGAGGGCTGGCACCATGCTTGTTAGGCTGTAGCCAGAACATGAAGCATGCTTATTTATCTTCTAAACCATTTTGCTGTGCATGGAACCCAATATACTGTTAATGTCTTTGACTGTGCTGACAGGGATAAATGTCAGTTTCTTGGGTGGGTATTGGGGAGTGGGTGGTAAGACCAGACAAACTGGGGAGTATGGATATTGAAAACTGGTTCAAAATGAATCCCAAAACTAGGATTCATTTGAACCAGTGATTACCTTTCTGGTTTCTAACTGACAAGCACTGATACCCATCATCCTCCTCGTCTGGTAGAGTGTGGCACTCCACAGGGAGGCGTCCCTCATCCAAGAGTGTCCAGCAACTGTCCCGCAAGACTTCGCAGAAACTCCGGCAAGGCAACACCGGCAGTGAGACCAGAGAGCCACACTTTGGTACCAAGAGAAGGCAGAAAAACCACTCCAAACTATGGTGGCAACGTGACCTCAATAGCCATGCCCAATTGTTAAGGAGTACCTGGACTTCCTCCACAGTGCTCTGGTTGAGGTAATTGGGGACAACAAACTGTTCCCCAACCATGGAGGAGCAGAAAGGAAGAGCAGTATCTATCAACAAACATTGTGGTGATTCTACAGCCAGTGGTGACTTAGCTACTTCTGTGTGGCTTTCAGCTGATGCCCACCAAACTACAGCTGTCTGACTAATTAAAGTTGCTTGGCTAGGCTCTTGCTCACTTAATGATGCTTTAGTAGCATCTAAGATGTGACCAATTTGTCTGGTCGTCCCTTTCTGGCTAGCTGCTGATGCCTGACTTGGCACTTGAGGTTGGGTAGCTATGTGTCTTGAGGTGGTGTCTGGTTTCTTGCTAGTTGTTTGTAGTTGGGTAATTAATTTGGGGGTATTAGTTGGCATTTGGCCTGTAGAAAGTGCTTGTCTAGTCAAAGAATTTTGTATAGTCTGTAACACTTGGTTAGGCAAAGCTTTGTGCTTAGCTATTGATTCACTATCTAGTAACTGAGTAACTTCCAGTAGCTTGTTGTCCTTAGTTACCTGGGTAGTGTCCACAAAATTGTTCCCAACAACTAAGGTTTGTAAATCTCCTGGGGTGGAGTTTTCATGGGTGTACTTTGTTAAATTAAAGTCATTCCAACTAACGTTACTGTGTCTATGTCCTCTGGTGTTATTGGGGGCTTTGACAGAATAATCTGACTTTGTGCTACCAAGATTATAGTCCTCATCTTTTCCATTATGAGTGATTTTTTGACTCTTTTGAAGCTTCAATTTTACCTCATTAGACTGGGACACTGCACTGCCTTCACTATCTAACCACTTATAATCAGTGGGCATGACTTCTCCTTCTTGCTTTTCCTCAGAAAACCCCTGTGTTTCAAAGCCAGATCTCCAGTTAGTTTCAGGTTCAGACCTGAATCCAGAGCCAGGCCAAAGACTTGACCCAGTGTCTGATGTCAATTCAGACCCAAGCCCAGGTCCAAGTCCTGATACATTTTCTGTAAACCTTAAATGATCAGAACCCATACCCTTTAGTGAAGATGTGCCATTACCAGGTTTATGTATGCGTGATGAAATCCCTGCTGGTGCCTTTTCTGATACACGTTCATTCTCCGGTTGTGTTGTAGTGGTCAGTTGAGGAGCCTGAGTGGTCTCATCCCGAGTCTGCACAACCTTTTGGATCCCATGTCCCTCATCAATTATCTCCGCTCCAACCCTTGCAATATCCTCTGATGGTGGTTCTCCACTACCTGCAGGGCTGCCAGATCCCTCATTGTCCACTGTTGGTGGCAAAGTTGTAGTACCAGTCCAGGACCAAAACCAAGCATCAGAGTAGGCCACCCACAAGGCCAACAAAAACAAAACTCCAAACTGGGTCCTCATCTTAGGTATAATGTTAAGTCTTGACCACATCCACCCACTTGATTAAGCTCCCAGAGTGAACTATGACATGTCCACACAACCACTCCACACACACTTTCCAGCTCTGTCTCCACAGACTCCACAAGGCAGAGAGGAAAAGTAAAGAGGAGTGCCCCATTCAAAAGAGTAAAGGGGGAGAGCACGAGGAGGTGTGCTCTGTATTGGCTGCCCTGGCAATATTTCTTCTCCTAACTCCTCCTTCCTCCTCCTTCTCCTTTTGTCACAGCAGTGAAAAGCGATCTCTCCTGCTGACTGATACCTTAGAATTACGGCAGCCTTGCCTTTCAGTGTACAATACTGATGCTTTCAGTGTTTTACAGAGGAGGGCAATTTGTTCCCCTTGACTCGTTCTCTTTGTTAAAGCATGATAAGAAAACTAAACAACTTTAAAAATTGCAAACTAAAGAAACTACAGTGCACACTACAGTGAACACATTAAGTTTGTAATTCAAATGGATGGAAATTTTGTGGCCAAAAGTTTTTTTTTTTGAGTGTGGGAGCAGAAGTTGTTGTCATGTGATTTGCTGATAACCCTTGAATGCTATTTTAAGGTGAATACTTGCAGTATAAGGAGCTGCATTCCATTCCCACTGATGGATTAAAATAGTCCCATTCTACTGCAATAATGGAACCAATGATATGCCGATATGTGGTATTATGTCATAGGGTAATGGTAAAATACATATAAACAATTCAAAACCACTGTCTTTACATGTAGTAAAGTTCAAACTCAAGGCCTTACTCATTTTATTTCTCTACCTTTGCACCCTAAACCTCATGTCTCTGCATACATTGTCTCTGCTCTACATGGTGCCATTTATTATTCAATTCAGTCAAGACTCCTGTTTTCAGTGTTCTGTGGTTACACAGTAATCCAGGACTCCCTTTCTTGTCCAGACTGGTTTCTCATACTGCCTAGGTGATCAGTTGACAGAGACCCTCGACATCTGCTAATGGGAGCTTAGTGATAAAAGGAGCAGAAGGTTTGTGCAATTGTCTCACTAATAGTAGCATTTTGTGCATATAACCTCGGTTGCTGATAGAAAAGAGGTCGGGTCATTTGTGCAGAGCATGCTGCCATACCTACAAAGGTTCCAGATGTTTATGTTGAGATGCATAAATGTCTTGACACAAGCTTGACAACTTTATCCTGTGTCTCTCTGCTATGGCCTGGGGTCACTGATGATCCAACTGAACCCTGTCTGCAAGATTATGTTTGTTTGGTCAAACAAAGGGGGGAGGGTGAGCACCAAAGAAATTGAGAAGTAAGGTGAAAATATTGACAACTTAAAAAATGACTGTGGCCTATTAAAGAGAAATAATACAGCACAGCTCACTTATCTAATCACAAGGCCAAGCTACGTTTCCCCCTGTTGAAAATTTCAATGAAAGAAAAATATTGTGTGGAGTCTAAAAGCAGCTTCCTTTCAGGCAAACATGACTAAGGGACTTGTGATTGCCTTAAACTGGTGTCTGACTTTTATTCACAGGATATGTACCAAAAAAAGATCAAATAATATATCAAGACTGCAACTTCTGGACTGGTTCTAGCATGACTACAGTACATGTAGATTAGCTGACCCTCTGGGCAAGAAGGAGGCTTCTTAACCGAGCAATTGTTCACTCTAAACCTCTCAAAAATAGACTACTTAATTATAGCACTTGCTTTAGAAAAAAAAAGGAATTACAGCTTTCTGTGGGAAAATAACTCATTTTCAAGGTGACTTTCAGGCAATACTATGCAAGAACGGCACCATCATAAGTCACTTTGCATCATCCACAAGCCAACTTTTCTGTGGTCAGACAAATTGAGTGATCAAAGTAATCTTTAGTCAGTCTGTAAACCCAAATGAACACAATGTTTATAGTAGGGACTTGGTTAATAAACCCTAGGGTAATAAACCGTCTTGTAGGTAGGTAATGATTAGCCTTAAACATCAGCTCTACCCTCCAATGGATTCACTGGTTCATTGCGTTAGGATAGGAAAGGCAGAGGAGGTTATGATGCAGAGAAACTGTTGATCAAGTAGTCATTAAAAAGCCTTGCTCTACATTTCCTTATCTCCTGTGGGGAGTCCCACAATCATGATTATCTCTTTTACCTTGTCCCATTGTGTTATTTTAACTGCACAAGATGCCAAATCCTAACGACTCACATAATCTCAGGAGACAGACCAATCAGAGTGTTATTATCGCAAAGATGACAATATATTAGCCTGAAGGCGTTTTTGCATGACAGTGAAAGAAAATAGATTTTACAGAATTTCCACATACACTTGAAACATGGGAAACATGCCAAAAAACTTGTGGGTGGTCATGCATACACCCTGTCACCTTAGAAACAAGAAACGGTCTGTTTATTTATTGAATAGTCTGACAAGGAAAAGACAAAATTGCCCTTAATGAAAGCAGCAAAGTTGCACTTTTGACGTGACAGTTTTTTCAGCACAGGTAATCTGCACTTATCAAACTATCAACATACCTCGAACCTTGTCAGAAGTCAGTGTCTCTCTTTTCAACATCCCTTTGATGTCTATTACTGCCCGTATAGAGTAGAGGGCTGTGAGTCGTAATGACAGCACGGCCAGAGAAGATTTCCTGTTTTCAAGAGTGGCATTTGTAATTGGAACAGGTAATTACAGAAAGAATAATTTAAAAGTTTGTACTGTACGTCAAAGACAGAAGGGAGACTGGAAAAAAGGAATGAATCCCCTCTACTTTGCTGATGGTGCATCTTTTTCTGGGGAAGTCAAGGTCAAAGAGGTCAGATAAGCAGAATATGTGTTTATTTATTATGTTGTTGTTTGATAGAAAATAACAGCTCAGCAACTGTTAATGATAGTGTGTGTCCGTGTGTGACCTGTGTCAAAGATGCACTTGTCACACACCGTAAAGATTTCATATGACTAGTAATTGAACATCATCTTCCTTGACAACGGTATCCTGTAGTTTTGTTTTACTCAACAAGTGAAGTGGTTTCTATTCTGGAGACTCCCTACTGTCTTTTATAAGAGTTTAAGAACTTCCCTATAACCCGGTTCACATGCTGGTCACCTGTTGTGAAACTGCTGCAGAGGATCATAATGTCAGCAGGGATCTCTAGTACTCTAAAAAGGGCAGTTTGCCCAATTCCCCATTAAAAAAATTGCACTTTTTTCAGTGCTTTTGGCACCACTGATGGAATTTCATTCACCTCCACTGTATTTGGACGGCAGCAAAAGTTTTTACAGCAGATAAAACCAAAACTATATTTACGGCTCAATACCAAGAGATAATAACTAGAGACACAAATATCACTTTCAAGAAAAAATAAAAATCTTCTTAAAAACAAAAACAAAAAAAACCTAACATTATTAAAAATCACATTATTATTCTGAAAATAAGAATCTGACTATGAAAATACTGACTCCATGCATTCACAGTTTTGTTTTTGGGTTTTTTTAATGCTTCGTTTTGTACATTTCTCTTCCTCTAGAAAAAGTCCTTATTACATATTACAAAGTGGTATTCCTTATGAATTTCTGTGATGTCAGTGACCTGTGACATCCTGAGATGTTTGAGCAGGAGATGAACTGAAATTCCAGGCCTTCCTCAGTGTCTGTCCTCACAATGCACAAACAAAAGCGTGAAACCTAAGACCAGGAATGAGTCTGAGGGCTGAGACCATCAATGGGAGGATGAATGATCGACTAATTACAACACCAACAAAACCTGCTGAACATAATCCATAGGGGCCAGAGGGGTCCAATTATCTGTCACTGCACAGGAGTATTTTATGTCATGCTGACTGTCGTTCAGATATTGAATTTCATATGCAGAGTGCCAATTTCATCAGTGCTAAATATAGCTTTTGTGAATAATTTAAGAATACAAGAGCATATGTATGCAACACAATATCCTGCACAAGTGGCACTGTGAAGAGGGAAAGCATGCATTTCAAAGTAAAGCTTCCCTATAACTTTAACCCAACACTTCACAACTGTGACTTAACATCTTAAAACATTTTATTATTTGCACTTAGAGTTATACATCTTAATCATTCAAAGGATCTGCATGTCCGTAAAAGCTCTACTTTAAGGCAACGTTAAACAGCAAGTCATTTTCACCTGAAGTGTAACTGCTGTACAAACAGAGAGGCATGAAACTAGACACATGTTACAACACAGGCTGACAGTACAAAAACGTGAGGGCCTATTCGCTGTAGGCCGTAGAGCAGCTAGAGTGCCTTTTGGCAGCCCTCCCTGCACCTTCACTGATGTTATTTTAGCAACGGGGGTCGTTGACCTCTCGCTGTGACTCACAGTGTAGTCACCGTCTCTGCGGTTATACAAGCATTAAGCTCTGAGGCACTCAAAGCTGGGAGTTGATAATGACGCACACAAATTAGGATATCCACAGACACCACATATGGTTGACATGCATGCGCAGACACACACACAAACACAAAAAAACTTGGGCTGCAGTTGCACAGCATGTCACAGCTGAGCAGCAGTATAAACAGTAAGACACAAACAGACATAAACTCCAGTGAACATATGGCTGCAACACTCACACACTCAACTCCTGCTGGCGCTGCAGCCGTACAGCATGTCACAGGTGAGCAGCAGTGTAAACATATCTCAATTTGAATCGCCCGCAGGAATGAAAAAAACACATGAGGAAATGCCTTCCATACTCTCATCTGATAATTGATGATTCCTCACTGTGCATCCACTCTCTCTACGTGCTGCATTTTCCTGTTAGCAAAAAAAATCTCATCTGACCCTGTATCCCCGAGCAACAGGTTGCAACAGAGTGAAGCATTGTACAGTAAAGAGACTACTCAGGCTAAATTTAAAGCCTGTGAAACTTGAAAACAGAGGCATTACCCTCTTTTAAAGGCACAATCAGCAAGTTGTGGCCATGTATCCTTCTTGTTGCAGTCTGATGGGAATTAGTGTAATATACTGCACGTCCCTGAATGTAAACTTCAGTTTCTTTTAAGTAAAAGATTAGCCTTGCTAGAAGGCAACCACAGTGGCAGCTGACAGTCCACCACTGATCCAGTGCTGAGAGCGGAGGGTAAACTGCGTTTGAGCCCTACATATCAGCAGTGAACATGTATGTTATACGGTTAACCTTAATTTGTCTTGGCAGCAGCAGATTGTGCTGTGAAACATATATACTTCTTCTATACTGCCACACAACACAGGACAAATTCCATGTCTGAACGAAAGAGCCTAATTCAAATGACATCTTCTCTCCCATCTCCAACCAGTGAATGTGTGTCACTGACTGGGTGAGACAGCCGGAGAATGAGAGGTGGGGGGTTGGCTAACAGAATAGGAGGTCAGAGGTTCACAGCTATCAGATTAGGAGGGAAAGGGGTCCTGTTTCCCACAAATAGACTTATTGCAGTCCTGGAGTGAGTGAGCCTGTGAGTGAAGAACCTTGCCTGCAGCATAAATGCCTCTCGTTCAGACATGATAACTGTTGTAAACCCAAAAGTTTTCCTTAAATGTATTCTCTGTGGATGAGCTGAAGAGTACTAGAGAGCTGGCTGACTGCAATGCTAAGACCCACAAAAGTGGGCATGAAAGGAAAAAAATGTGAAAGCCAAATGAATGAGTTTTGTAACCCTTTGACGCTGGATTATAGATTTCTGGACACTCTCCATCTTAAAGCTTGCAGAGTAAACTGTAAAGTAACACACTGCAATGAGTATGACATACTCAAACCTGATTTATTCACTTAAATTCACTTGCAATGTAGGATAAAATCAGACTGTGCAGTGAGAAGGAGCAGAGTCAACAATTTTGGCATGACCACTACCAATTCAATCTATCATCTGCACATGCATCTCCAACAGATCTGTAATGATCCGTTTGAATTTTAAACCTTTAGTATATTAATGCTACAGGCCATGCCAGATACTCCCAGAAGAGGGTTTCTGTCTGACCCCGTGTTCTACTTGCTAAAGCAAAATGGAGACAATCAGGGAGCCTTGCTGAATTCCTAGCCATCTGAGATGTAATATGAGGAATCACCACAAATAGAAAAATGACAGACAAAGGTGAGGCTGCATACAACTGCTTTTCAGTAATGTTAGGTTGTCTCAACAAAGGCATTATCATCTAGCCATCGTAGTTTAGATGAGTTATGGTTCTGGTTGAATGAATCTGAATGAATAAATTACCTGACACTTTGAATTTGTTAAAACGTGATTAGAGACAGCCATACTACCCCCACTAAAATGAATAAAGAAGTCTACAGTACATTTTTACCCCAATGCCAAGTCCAAAAGCACCATTAGTCCTGTGTTAGGAGATCGATATTCACTGTAATAAGTATTGATCAAGGTCTGAATCAATGAGAAACTAAGTGGTGTTCCCTTTTAAAAGTAAATTATCATTCTCTGTCAGTGACAAGTCGGACAAAAAGCCCAACCTAAACTTTGAAGAAAGTTGGAAAACAAAGTAAGCACTGATTTTTCAGTACAGTCCCGTCAAATCCCAGCAAACACCGAGCACAAGGGCGGCTTCTTGTTGAAAAGCAGTAAAAGCTACTGATTACTTCACATCATACTTGACTGCTAGGCCGCATCTTTCAAGCGCTTCAACTGAATCATCTAGTATCCTGTGGGAAGAGACAGAAAGTCAGACAGAGCCCTGCAGGGTTCTTCGGAGTCCTGCTCAGGCAAGCAGAAACAGCTTGGCTGTCACTCTGAATAAGACACATTCCTTAACAAGAGAGGAATATGTAGCCTGTGGTGCCTAAACAACTGTTACAGTATATGAAAGAGGTAGAGGGTGTACTGTATATGGGATAGAAGGGAGGCACCCGTGTTATACCATCTTTAATGTGCTGAAGAAATGTTTTAATTTTCTCAGCAAACACTATCACTTATCTAGCAGGGCAGATCAAAGCTAGACTGTTGTTCTGTACATTAATTGCACCCTGAGAATATGACAATTATACGTTCTATTTAGTTTCAAACACCATGAGATTCCCTGGTGACCAATGAGTCATTGGTTCCATTATTGCTTCTTTAGCATGTAACATGTATGTTTCGGAAACAGCGACCCAATACACCAGCAAAAAAGAATTTGCATTCATATTATGTAAATAAACTGGAAATTCTGCATATTGCTATCAAGATGGACACAGTTTGCAAACTGTATTAAAGGCGTTTATCAGAAAATGCTCAGTTTCATCATCACTCTCAGGAAATATATATTATTAGATGTTGTAATTTGGAACATCTCATAGCCAGGACATGAAATGAAAATTGAAAACCAACTGCCTTGCAGTCAAATCCCATTCCAAAAAGGACTACTTTAGAGACTCCTTGTACCTCTAATGACTCCACTAATTAGTGCACTGTCAAGTCAGAGCGCTCGGAAATGTCTGAACTGTAATTGGCCCACAGTGCCTGGGAGGTGTTATCTCAACTAACGACAGTGTTGATTTCTGTAACAAAACTTCCCTCACTGCTGTACATGGCGAGACAAGCTGGAATAGCAGAGCACATCACTCTAATAAAAATTTGCCACATGATTGTGTGTTGGCTCAGAAAGAGTACTTTTTACACTGATTACAGGTGTTTTGCTAGAGTTTACATACAATCGTGGTATCACTGCTGTCTATTAAACATGTTGGAAGGTGTTTTGTAGCAGTGTTGGAAAGGAAGTGTATTTCCACTGTTGTGCAGAGTCCTTGGATTACACAATCTTTACGAATAACAAGCAGCAGGTTAGGAAAATCTGACTGTGATAGCATTTCTGCCTGGAGCATCACAGTATCACATCCCAGTAGTGAGGCGTAGCAGTGGGGAAATAGCTCCCTCTACTGTCCACAAGGTGAGATGCCAGATGTAGTAAAATACACAACAGGCTCACTTAATCACACAGCCTTGCCTCAGTTGTCTATAATAAACGGATTAATCTTAACCTGCATTTAAAATGCAACCACAGCAGAATGAAAACAGTTTTCATCCTGTTGAGCGACCCAGTACAAACAGTTAACTCTTAGTATACATGGCTGTGTTGTCTCATGAAGAATGAGACGTTAAATTCACAGCGATGCTGCAAATGACAAAAAGCAAACTTTACTCGACAGGTGGTGCTCTCCTAACAAAAACACACCTGTGGAAAATCAAACACAGTGCCTATAAGGCCTGTCAACGGCACCTCATGGCAGATAAGACACGTAGTCAACGCTTTCTTTTTTTAAAAGGCCTGTGTTCAGTTCAGCTTGCTTGTGCATGATTGTGTGTAGTTGGAAGGTAACAGAGAATGTACTACACACAATCTCTGTTTAATGTGATGCTCACTAAGATAATAATCTCATTACAAGGTGTTTATTTTCATCAGCTGCTCCATTGTGGTGGCCAAGCCTCCAGCAAAACTCAACACACCTGCACTGCTGATGTCACAGCACAAAGAAAAATCACAAACATGTCATCAGAGTTATTATGTTTCCTGAATGATGCGACCCGGCGATTAAATCCTTAAAGGTGTTGGCTCTTTGACATTTAATAGCACATGAGATGATTTGCAAGAAGAAATTACATAATTATCAGTACTGCCAAAGTAAATCTCTTTTTCTCTCAAGCAAGTAACTCAAAACAGATGTTCATCTTTGTGCCAAAAATACACAGAATATCTCTATGATATCCATGTACGTATCAAACACACGTTGTGTTGACATGTGTTAAGGCAAGTGATTCTGCTGGTTCACTTGTGCTGTTGACCGTTTTCCTCAGCAGAGGGAGACTAAATCACTGTGAGATTTATGATGGGGTTCAAAGAGACACTGACCTCATTACAGTCCAAAGCACTTAGGTCGCAGGACTGTCATGAGCATGCACACACACGCACAACACACACAGATATCAAATGAGAGACAGGCGGGGCAGACAAACAGGATGAAGTCCATCCAGGTCGTCATTGGAAACGGAGCCTAAATATTTAGTTGCAATAACCTGCAGCAAAGTACCGTGTTGGAGATAATGTTTGGATGAGTAACAGCACCTACCCTCAAGTCATTATGTGTGATACTTCAAAGGTCAACTTTTAAGTAATGTTTTTTTTTTTTGTTGTTGTTTGTTTTAACAACTTGTAACTTTACTTATGTCAATTTCAAAGTAACATGAACTTGGTTATGCATGTAGCTGACTCCAAACATCTACTTAAAGTTTGTTTGCTTGTATTTACAACTAGTGAAAACCACAAAGTTACGTTTAAATTAACAGTTTAATTTACTTACTGTTAAAAAAACGGTTAAAACTTAAAGTGAACAGAGAATAAAGTAATCTATTTAATGCCTGCCTCAAACACAGTAAAAGGAACACAAGATAAAGCAGACAAAAATGTACCTGTACATCATTACTTGAATTATTACAAATCATTAAACAACATTAACATAAACACAAAAATTGGACAAAGATCACCTGCAACTTGGCAAAAATAACCACTAGTCAACGCTCCTACTCTGCCAAGACTTATTTTTCTGTATTCATTTTTTGATCATGTGCATGTAAGAGTTAACTTTTCTCTTCAGCCCAGTGAGTCTTTGGGTGAACTTGAAGTGTAGGGTCATCCCACTCTGACGAATCATTTACCTGCTTTCTAGGCCTGAAAAGAATGGAGAGGGACTCTCCCACACCTGGAATCCAGACACTCTGCTTGTCGAAATATGGGCAGGGTTAGGGGGTCACAGAGTTGAATGTCCCATTCAGGTTAGCTACATATTTACCACAGAATAGCTCGGTCTGATGAATCTGATAAAAACATAAATACAATGGGCATTAAGGGGCTGCAGAAAACACATTAAATATGGTCTTATTATTCGGGATTGGTGTGTTAAAAACATCTTAATAGGGTTTTTCTTCTCTTTGTGGGAGGAACCAGGTGGCTACAGGTCAGAGAATTCAGCTTTTTGGCTGGAGGGTTACAAGTTTGACTTCCAAGACCAGCTGGGAAAATCTGGAATGAGGGAATAAATGAGTGACAGTGTCATTTTCTTTTGACGCACTGGCATGAAGATGTCCTTAAGCAAGGCACTTAACCTCCAATTGGAGCTGCTCACCAGCTAATGATAAACGACTGTAAGGGTTGTTAACAGGTTGTAAGTAATTGGCTCTCGCTCTAGGTGAGTTTATGTTTTTAACTTTTATGTATTCATGTATTGAATGGCTGTCTTTAACAATCTATAACCCTCCTGCAAACCACAGTTGTGCAAAAATTGAGTGACGATACATAAATGCCAATTCAGACTCAAATCAAGCCTGTTAACGTTATCAAGCAACACAAAATTGACAATCAATTCAAGAAACGAAAGATAGTTAATATCTATTTTTTCCACTGGTAAACACCAGTTGAGGTGAGTCTTGAGGTGGAGAGGATAGTAGAGGAATTAGAAATAGTAGAGGCAAATACCAGCTGTTTCCCTGTGACTGCCTATTAGGAAAGTGCACGGCAAGTCTGAACGTTTCCCTTCTTCAGACATCTGACACACATGAAAGAGGCCAAGGGGTCCAATTTGGGGCTAAATGCTGAGCTATATATTCCAAGATTTGCAAATTCCAACCAAAGCCATGTTTAAGAAAATCAACTTCACCAAAATGCTGCAAAACAGAATAGTAGTTCTTTTAAACTACCAGCTGAGGATAAGCAGAATAAATCATTTTGGGTTTTGCAATCCCAGAGAAATCCTGATGGTTGCTACCTTATCAGCTGCAATGTTGTGTTTGAGGAAGGGTTGGCCAGCTGGTTGATGACAACGCTGTCATTCTCACTTCCCATAAAGATGAAACAACGTGGAGATCGGAAGTCTGGCATTAGGAGTGTTGACTTTGGGGATTAGGATCCATAACCGGATGGGAAGAAAACGAACAAATTACCCAGATACTTCTATGTGAGACCTCTGTAACTGACTGCAGAGAAATGGAAAACAGAACTGACATCCTTTAAATAATCCTTTGACCTTTCTGTTTTCTCTCAAAAAGGCGGTGTCTATTACTCTGTGACATTTGTGTACTAATATATACACTATATTTGTCCCCTGAGGATTTGTTCATGTACATATTTATTTTTATGTGGGTGGTTGTTGTTTGTATTATTATTCTTTCCCAGATGAGAACAAGCACAAGAACAAATATGGGTTGTGAGAATCTTGTATGAACGTATAATCTTAGTATAATCTTTTGTGGTGCGGGAACACCACAAAAAAGAAATCTAAGAAACTCATCATTCAATGTAAGCAGCCTTTGATGAAGAGCAATATTTAACCGTCTAGACATCGTAGCACCTGGGAGCGCCCGTCATTCTCAGTGTGTTAAAATGCGGAAAATAAGGAAAGGAAAATTAGTCTTTTTTCACTTTAATCAACATCAGTGAACAGCTACATTACCTGGCTCTCACTGCAAGAGACAGAGGCTGTTTCTCGGTGGGTGGTTTGCTGAAGAGTCGGAAGAGAGAACTGACTGGGTCGCAACAACTTTTTCACATAAATTCGAAGATCTTTTCTCCTATAAGTTGTCAAAGACACTACCTACCACCATATCACTGCTGTTTGGTATAACAATGTGGGTTAATGGAAATTTCATTACATCATCACTGCAGCTAAACAGCAGGACTTACCACCTGACAGTTCACCGAAGAGTCGGCAGAGGACTGACCGGTCCATCTGTGACTTTTCCAATTTCATGTAGCTGGCCTGTTTTGGTGCCATTTATTCATTTTCTTTAAGGGTTGACTCAATCTCAGTCTAAAAAGCTACAAATGCCACATATCTGGTATCAAATTAAAGGGGAAGTGTTTGTTTTTTTTGTTTGTTTTTTTGGAGACAGACCTGTTGACTGAGTAGAAGAAAATGCTCATTTGAGTTCTTAGTGAACTGCAGTAACATTTGAGAATTCGACTGGGGTTAAGAAGGTTAACTAGTAATGACTAAAATCTCAAATGGATACGTACTTTAGGTATAAAGTGATATTCCTACCTTCTATCATTACAGAAGTTGCTGCCTTTAATTAGCATTGTAGCAGGAAGTTTCTCTTTACTGCACAGTGAAAAGAGCCGCTGTAAGTGCCAGATTCTTTAAAGGTAATTTAAGCAAGATGCATGAATAAAAGACTAAAGCCTTATGTGAAAAGAAGAAAGAGTGGGTACGTGTTTGAGTTTGTTTTGTTGAGTATGGCTAGGCACCATTAACATGCTAACCAAAGTAATCTCATTATTGTGGCCAGGTTCTCTTTTATGTGGAATTTGACTTCACGTTTAACTTTAGTAATGGAATGGGTAATTGTGCAGTCTACCCGATTTCCTGTCACACACACTGAAATGTTTTGGCAGTTTTTATTTTTTCTAATGATGACCTCTTTAATGTTTCTCACCCTTGTAATAAATTGCATGGGGAGGCATGGCAGACAGGCTGGTAAACTTGGCTTCACTACAAACCAACCATCATCTCTTTGCCAGGAATGGATTGGGTTAGTGATGCGCTGAGACATGAATTTACAGGCGTGTTTCTTTTTTTTCCCATTCCTTACAGATATTTCAAGCATCATTTTGGGCTATTTATATTCATCTCACTCTTTGTGCAAACCACAAAAGTCAAGGCTCTTTTGTCTCATTTATAAAACTGCCTTTCGCATAACCTATACGCACACGTGCTGTCAAAGTCTTACTGCTGCCACTGTTCAGATTAGAAGAGGTTTCTCTGTAAAGCTCACGATAAAGTAAATTCATGCATCACGGAAACTGCAGAACAAAATAAAGCATTTTGGATTCATTACAGATGATAACTCAGTCTCCAAGTCTCAGACTGTTTATTTCCGCTCACTGACTCATGGCAAAATGAGCAAAACTTTGCTGTTAAAAACGTGAGTCAGGATAAGCACAGGAAAATCAGAAATGTCTCCTACTTACTAACAGATGGAGGGGAAATCCAGATGTCTCTATTACCAGAGAGAACACCCGCGCATTTCGTGTGAGATGGATTTGTAAACATTTATGCCCTTACAAACATTTATACCATGTTCATGAATGTGCTAGACGATACATTATCTGTACAATCTGTTCAAAGAAAGACAAAATTTGGAGACATGAAACAATGATTTTAACCTGGGTCAGGCTTCAGATCTCTAAATGTAATAGATGTACAGTTGTTGTGCTGTTGTGAGTGGGAACCACCCAGGTGGTAATTTAAGCTAACAAAGAATAAAGGCACAGGAGAGTATGTCTGGTTGTGACACTTTTAGGTACAGTACGTGTCTGCGTGTTAAGGTGTGTCTGTGCACCTACAAAAGCCAGAGAGTCCAGTTGATGCTAAAGCAGGAATTAAGCCTTGGACTTTACAAATCACTGGGTAATTCCAAGGCCATTTCCTCAGCCTCTTAATCCCAAAATGAGTGAAGCATGTGTTTAAACATCAAAAGCTCTTGGGACTGTGGCTGTTAGAGAAGCATTCTTCTGTGACAATGCCAATGAAAGGAGTCATTTCCAAAAGCTTTACTCAGCAGACCAAGCATTAAGTGTCCTCAAATTGTTCTGTTAGGGAAAAAAAAGGAATATAAAATTATTTGGGGGGGGGGGAATTTAAGTTCTGAGGGTAATTTAAGCACCATTATATGATGCTTAAATTATTCACTTAGCTGCTATTTTAACATTCTGCCCAACAGAGACAGAACAGGGATAGTGATTAGACATGTTTTAAAATAGCATAAAACATTGATATATTGTAATAGAAATATAAATGAATATTGCATTTTAACTATACTCATTCACAAAAACATTCAAATATAGCCTGCCTTATATTTACATAAACAGAGAAAACGCTCTGCATCACAAACTATACCATTGCAATCGATCTGGAGCCATCATCATCAGCTGACATTCATATTAAAATGGTGATGTTAAAATTTACCAAACGAAGAAACAGAAGAGGTTTCTAAAACTGGGAAAATCAACACACACATACACACATACACACACACACACACACACACCTCCTAATGACCTTTGCAGGGTTGTGTGTAATGAGTAAGATGGCAGTTGTGCATGTGCCATATTTCAGTAAAAAAAAAATGTTTGGATCGGAGAGTAGTGGATTATGTTGCAAGGGAGGTTTGAATGTTTTTTTTCCACTGTGTTGTCACAATTGGAAACCGCTGTTGCTGTCATGAATTCAAGTTGGTCATTCTAATCTTTCAAGTCTAAAATGAGTGTTAAAGGTCCACTGTGTAGGATTTAATTGCATCTAGTGGTGTAATCGCTGCATTGCAATCTCCTCACATCACCCTTGCCTTTCTAGTGTATGGAAGAAACCACACTTGAAAGGCCCTTGCCTAGAGTCAGTATTTAGTTTTTCTGTTGTGGCCTACTGTAGAAACACAGTGTTTCAACATGGCAGCCTTCACGAAAGAGGACCCTCTCTCAGTGCAGATATAAAAGACTATAAAAAGATTCTTATTTTCAGGTGATTTTAGGTACAGTATGTGTTTGCGTGTACCTAAATAAGACAACATAGTTAGGAATATTATATCCCATGTCTGCCTTATTCTGAAAATAAAGGCCACAAACACTGCACCTTTAAAAAACTGATTTAGGTAGACTATCATTTGAAATAAGTGAACAGTATTGCTATATCATCTCAATATTATGCCTGACTTTTTGCCTCTCATGTACTAACATCACATTCATGTCCCGCTGGTAACAATTTTGGCATCAGTTTTTTGAAAAACAAAGAAGTTTGTTTAACAACACTTACCACTGTTCTGAGGGTATTTCCAAAATCCTTCTAATGTAATACTACATGAGAATCACAGACATGGGCGATGCTCACTGTATGACTCACTTTCTTTAGGGCACTATTTCAGAAATACATGCAGTGGCAAGAGGATCAGCATAGAGCCCTGAAGTGCACAAAACTATCACTGTACATATTCAGAAGACAAGCCATCACACATGTTTTCCAATAAAGGCATATCAAAGGGAATTGTTCTCTTAGTTCAGCACATTTGTTCTAAAGAGCGAGTCGCGGAGGAAGAACTGGGATAAAAAAAAGAGGAAATTCTGTGGCTTTGCATGCTCAGTGGAGCTTCATCTCCATAATCTACTGTAAGCAAAGAAACTGTTTGCAGATGAAAGCCCTTGTGTGAGACACGACAAGACAATACAAGCATGCAGAGGCAGTGGTAAGAAAAAACAGAATACTGCTGATTCATTATCAGAATAAAGCAGACTGCCACAGGTCACAGAAACCAAGGTAATGAATGAGGACAGCAGCTACATTTTCATTATACTTCAATGCTGGGCAACTTAGAACAGCCAAAGTAATGTTGAAGAAAAATTACATGATGTGATTTGTATTCTTCATAATATTTAAATACTTTTTTCTTTGGTATATCGATAACAACTGTTGCAAGGGTGTCAATTAAAGCAACACTGTGTAACTTTTCTACCATAACAGACTGATTTTAGATCATCATTGACTAATAATCGGGTGCAATTCACCTCTGTCATTCCCACTCTGCACCCTATACACCTCTTCTCATACTATGTAACTTTGTGCTCTGCGTACGATCACCCACACTTTACAGCACTAAGTCACACACCAACTATTTCACTGATTTTGGTGAAACTGGATCATATGTTATGGAGAAAATGTTTTCTGGTTTTCACTCTGATGTTCTCCGGCTGCTGCACCTCAACTCTCTGTTACAGAGTTTCCTGAGGTACAGTAAAGTAATCTGCTGTGAACTGTAGCTGCTGTTAGCTTATGTTAGCTCAGTTTGTCAGCCAGACTGGCCGGACAATGAGCTCAGAGAACTGCATAAGTGTTTGTACCACAGGTGTTTTACCGGGAAGAGGAGGTTTTCTAGCACGGGATGTAGGGGAATGCTGGCTAGAAGCGGAGCGGAACCAGAGTTGGGCAAGTGGGAAATATAACTGGCCTCAGTAGCATCTATGCTCATAATGGCAGAGTTGAAGAGACTAAAGAGGATGCTAAAGCTAAGAAGAGAAAAGGAGAGTGTGACCGAGCAAGAAGCCACCTGACAAGAGTAAATCTGAGACTGACTTTTGGTCGTTGGTGAGAGCTTTGTGAAATAAAAGTCTGAAAGACAGACGCTGAGCTGGGCTTCTTGCTGTCGGACTAATAAGTAATATTAGCTGGCTGCTATGTTTTGTCTTTGTTGCACTTGCTTGATGTTTGTCGACTTGCTAGTTTTTGATTAAAATCTGGGTCCCTGAGTAAACATATACTGTATTTACATTTTCAAATTGAAATGACAGTTTCATATTATTTCAAACATTTGGAAACACACATGGAGAATCATGATAGACAATGTTCCTTGCTTTTGGTCCTTTTGATTTGTGTTTTATTCTTTCAACTAATGCAGTGGCTTACATTCCCTTTAGTTAGAGCAGGACTCACCTTCCCTTAATCACACCCCAGTCAAGGCAGCAGACAAAACAAAGCCACCGCAAGACACTATTACTTTAGGCTTCCTGTTCCAAAAGCAAAAACGACACTATGTATTTAACAGTTATGGCTGACCATTTACAAAGTCTGGTCTAGTTTAGAATAACTTGTGGGATTTGACTTGGACCAAGAAACAATGCTTGTAAAACATGTCACATGGTATTTTAAGGTGTCCTCAAGTAATTTAGTGGTCAAAATCTGTGTTACAGAGGCATAGATATCCTGACTTTCACTGCCTATTATGGGTCAAGCTTCAAAAACACTGGATCCTTGTAAATACCAAAATCTTTGAGACTGCATGTCCGCAGTTTGTGAAACAGGCTTTCTGTTATAAATTTGTAGTCTCATTTTATTGTAAACTGATATCATCTGGGTTGGTCTTTTCCCACCACAAGCCCTTTTTCCACTGAAAAGATTTGATACCAAGAAAAAAAAATGTTTAGATGCCGTGTCAAAGCTCTATAGACATTCAATGAAAAATGGCACAATTCTATGATTTTAATGAAACAAAAAGAATAACACATAACTGGGACTGGAGTGAATCAAACTGCAAACTGAGGAAGACAGATCATCTCTGACCAACAAAGGTCTTCCTGCAATGTCCATCTTTTCAATCTTCACAGCCCCCCCCCAGCTCCAAACCCCGAAGTGAAAACATTCCTACTTAAATTATCCCATTAGAACAAAAGAGCCTCTCTACAAAAAAGGGGGACAAAAGAGGGAGGAAAAAAGCATTCCAATCATGTTGGTTCAGGCTTTGCAATACCAAAATACTGCATGTGAAAGAGGAACGGCAGGCAGGGGCACCAAAAGTATCGCCCCTGGGCTGTGGTTTTGTGTGGTCAGTAAGAGAGGGGTGGAGTTTTCTACCACCTACAGCCTCCTGGAGACAAGACAGTCTGCCTCAGTCCAACTGTCCGTCAGAAAATACGTTTGTCCTTACAACAAACAATTATTTCTCTGACATAAATGTCAATCTGGGAAACAGCACCCCCTCAGACATCTTATTTATTTGGTCACCAAGCATTAAATGACGGTTGTTTCCAAAAACTATAGCCCTGAGTCGTTAGATGAGAATATCAGAAGAGCATTAGTCATCACAAACGCCTCCTATTTCCTATACGAAGGAAAAACTGCTGCAAATAATGAATCTTTATTCTTCAAACTTCTGCAGCGGGGGAGTCGCAGAATCAAGTGTCAGTGATTGGTAAAGCATGTCTGAATGATTTCTGAGGGATTTGGGGAAGGGGAAAAGGTGGAGGTATTTTCAAACCACATGTGATTTACTTCACATCTGTAACACTTTCATGAAACACAAGGAAAAATACAGTTGACAGTGTAGGAGGAACGAGACAGAAAGAGAGAGACTGTGACAGAATTTGTCTTCTTCCAGACATATAACACATCAACTGAAGTACTATGGGCCTCAATCATTTCAACAGACGTACGGGGATTTCCTTCATGGTTGCTTTGTGTTAGTCATGTTTCTGAACGGCTACAGATGGCTGCAGAGACATTTGTTTCTCTAAGAGGACTTAAGGAAGGGATATTTCTGAAGTTGCAATTAAAATGTAATTCCTATACTTCCTGAAATGTCCCACAATTACCATGCGAATATAAGGCAAAAATTAACATGATGTACTTTCAATATACTATAATGTTCTGTGGTATTTACAGTGCAGTTAGAAGGTAATAAAACAGCTGTTTTGGTGCTGACATTAATCTTAATGGGTGTCTCTGGGTACATTCACACTGGGTTGAGCAGAACTCATCAACCTCTAGTCCCCCAATTTTTAGGACAAGGATCCAAAGCATACAAATAAGGAATGTTTTTATTATGTCCGAAGAGTGAAAGGTCCTCAGCTGGCCAAGGTCAGTTACCTGACCTCAATCCAACAGAGTGTGTGTTTTATTTACTAAAGACCAGACAGGAAGAAAAAACCCAAGAAACATTTTCACAAGAAGCGAAGCTGGCTGCAGTTTAGGCCTGGCAGAGCATCAAGCATTAAACAAAGTTTCTTTCATACTGCTGAAACTTCAAATCAGGAAATTATCAAAGTAAACAAGACTAATAATCTGGTCAAACATTGGATGGCAACTTTCAATACTTGTTCTTGACACAGTGCTAGAGACACATTTCATTCTGTACCTGAAAGTTTGATACTTAGCTCTACCTGTGAAAGGAAGATTTTTAACCACAAAGACACAATTCAAGGACAACTGAACAAATCAGACATCAACAAAAACGTACAGGGCAGCAGTAAAAAAAACAGGAAGACTCCAAAAGCATTGTGTCATCTAGACACAATGCTACCTTTTAAAGCCTGGGTGGGGTGTACATCTGAATACCTGCTTCTCTTTACTTGTCCCTCTTTCTGTCCCTTGCAAGTTAACTTTTATGACCCGGTCCAATGAGAAATGCAATGGGTGTGGAGGACATTTAAATGTACACAGTGTGTCCTTGAAGACAACACGGGGAAGGCTGTATCCTTTCATCCCGAGACATCAAAGAATTGACAGAACTGCGTGGGCAAACCCAGACACACAAGTACAGAGCTGAAAAAACTGAAACATTCCACCGCTCTCGCACACACTCGTCGGTGGATCATTCGGCAAAAAGAAAAAAAGAAAACTTTCCCAACTGCTACATAATGGGTCTGTTGTCTTTGCACTGTGGTTGACATCATGCACTGTAACTGTCAATGTTTGCAACTCGATGATGTGATGTTTATGATGTGACTTTGTGTTTCTACTGACTGTTTCAGCATTTCTTTATTTTTGTAGTTGAAACTTGGTACAGATATCCATGATGTCCAGAGAAGGAATCCTTGACTCTGCTGATTCCATAACTTTTGACATTTGTGTTTTTTTAGTGAAACATAGACAACTATTGGAAGGATTGCTTTCAAATTCATTCACACATTCATGTCCCCTCAGGATGAATTGTAAGCACTTTGGTGATCTCCTGATGGTCTCAGAATTTGAATTTGTATACTTTGATTTGTGATAAAAAATATCTGCAAAACTAACAATTATCTTAAACTCTATAGCGTTTAGTGTTATGTTAGCATGCTAATACGCCAAATTAAGATGGTAAGCATGGTATACATTACCTGCTAAACATCAGTTAGTGTGAGCATGCTAGTCTTTGCATTTAGCTCAAAATACCTCTCCTGGCTACCTGGCTATAGACTATGAGCTAACTGAGAGTGGTAGTAACAATTTATGTTCATAACTACTACTGAAGCAAAGCCATTTTTTGTTTACTTGTTTTTCTTCTTCTTCTTCTTTTTCCCTCTTTTTTTCAAGGTCGGGGATATCAGTATGTGCCCACCTACAAAGGCCTGTGTGGGGGGTTTACCGTGGGGTCAGCCCCAGGTACAAAGTGATAGGCGACGGGGTGGTTAGCATGCTAACCTCAGTAGATCTCTCTGTAACACAATACAAAGATGTCTTGACATGATACCAAAACCATTCTGTTCACATTCTGTTGATAATTTTAGTTACTTTCTACATGTTACAAGTCAGAATGGGGCACTTTGAGCTTAAGGGGGGGGACACCTAGACTCGATCTCAGAGTCCTGTAGTGTTCTGTTGGATGGTGAGAGAAGCAACTAAGAATACATGGCTATTGTCTGCTCTGAGGCATTCCCCACAAGCTGTGACTATTCACCAAGGCGACTTCACTTTGTGTGTGAGAGAGAGACAGACAGAGAAGGCATGCTGACCCCTCACTTCGACTTTAGCCACTGAGCTTGTGGCCATTTGGACTCACTGAGGGGGAGCAGAGATAAAATAAAGTCAGGATTTGGGGATGGGGTGAGGGAGGGGTAAGGGAACATTTTGTTGTGAATGACAGAAATCCCTAACCTCAACACACACACACACACACACACACACACACACACACACACACACACACACACACACTCACACAAAGCTTAATTCCATGGCATTTCTTGCAGCAGAGGAAGGTGAACTCCAGACTCCAGTTGGGAGGAGGAGGTGTGTGTGTGTGGCCTCATTTTCCTCTTTCTGACAAACAATGCACTATTCAACTGGTGAATAAATACAACAAAAGCTACAAAAAAGGTATGCTGCAGCAGCTACAAATTGTCACAGGAAGACGATTCAGAGGCTGAATTCCGGAAAGCCACACAAGACATAAATCGTGGACAAAATGAATGATTTGGGAGATTCTCTCAAAAGCTTTATAACGTTTTCTTTTTTGCAAGCTTGACATTTACTACCAAGCGCTCGATGAAAATAAACGGCCATAGGTAACTTACAAAAGCCCACGATGAGTGGCAAACACATTTCTAACCTCCTCCTACCTAAAGAAAAAGAGAAGCATGATCCCATGTTTATAATAAAAGTCTAGGAAACTATCAGTCATGGCTTGTTAGTTTGTGATGAGTGTTCAGAAGCATTTAATAACCCCTGGGATGGCTCTGGGCTTCTACTTGCATGATGTCTTTTATTTAGAAGGAAATCATACAGCTCTCTGGTTTCACTGAAAAAGAATTTAAGCATTTAATTTGCAGGTACAGTAGGTGAAAACGTTTGGCTCAGCCATTTTAACCTGCAAAAGAGGTGCAGACTTTCCTGCCTCCTCGACTTAATAAGGAGGCCAATCTTACAGCTATGCCACTTTTGAGCCCAGATCAGACCTATTAGGTAACGCTGCAGTAACCCAATAGCGCTGCCTCGCTGTATGGTCTGAGTGGCGGTATGCACGGCCGGAATGTGTCCAAATACCTGAGCGGTGGCAGGGAGAAAAGAAATGGAAGGTAAGGAGCAGGAAGTGGAGGCAAATGCACACCTCGTGTGAGTCAGTGATAGTCAGTGGGTCCTGATGGATTTTTCTCCCGACACAGTTCAAACACTATTTACACACTGAACCCGCTCAACACTCACACATCCACCTCGTTCTATATCCTTTGAAAAATTGTCTGCCGTCAGCTCGGCACTCCACTGAGTTTATCATGGAGTAATTTGTTGCCAGTGTACTTTTCACCCCATTGTGAATTTCCAGTGACGTATTAAACTCTTGGAAAGTGGCCAGCCTCTTGAAGCAAGGGCCTGTGGACCCCTGCCCCTCACCCACTCACACAGACACACCTCACCAGCCCACTTTTTTTCTTTTTTTTTTGGTCTGCCCTGAAACAGTCAGAAGCCTGAGGCAAGCCTTTTAGAGTGTGGGGAAGTAAAAGGTTTGACTTGACCTCGGGGTAAGCCTACTGCAGTGATGTAGGGGTAAAACTCATCCATCAATGCAGCATTACAACACTTACTACATCACATTCTGCAACTCTTCAGTAGAGAAAACATGTCTGAATGCTTGCTGAATTGTTCTCCCTTTGCGGTTCATTGCACAATATATCAACTTCAATTGGTCTTTACTCTCAAACACTAAGACAATTCTCAGTTGGATCCTTGTCAGTAAAACAGTGTTTACACATGTTAACTGTTAAAAACATTACATTAAATTATATTGAATCATCAAACATACAGTTGCAGACCACAAACGGCAAAGCACTTCAGCATGCAGGAGTCTTTTAGTGGCTTTTTAAAAAGCTATGAACGAGTTGAAGCCTGTAAAATGACAGAGGTGGGGATCTGTGCCTCTAAACTAACGCTGCATGAGTTCCAGTTGTTCCTTGTGCTCTGCCCAAAAAAATTGGAATCCGATTGATGTCTATCCAATATCAGGTGTAAATTAGACCTGCCTATTGTGAAGTTTAAGCAATAATTACAAGAAGGGTTTGACTGTGTTTTCAATCAAATAGCATTCGACATATCAGAGATTTTTTAACCTTTAAACACTAAAAGACAATTGGCAGCAAACCATATCAAGAAGCTAATGCTTAAACGTAACCAAAACTTCAATAAACAAAATGAGTGCATTCATATTTTAAAGCTAAAAAATACATGAATAGCCACGTCTTGTGTCATCAAGATAGACAGGCTAATTAGAATAAAAATATGTACTTAATTATCCAAATTTGTTCTCATGAACATTTTTGCCTGAGGCTTATGCCTAAAGTAAGCAGCCGATGATGAGATGAAACAGATTCTTTTCTGACTGCGCCTATGCAATCATCTGACATGTGAACTCGTAAGGGCATGCCAGATTTCATAAACTAAAACAACAAAGACGGCTTTTCTCAGAACAGCCAAAATCGTAATAAATGATGTGAGAAGCATAGCATGATTTTCCTGCACAAATAGAAAGGAAACAAATTGTACTCAGTCAAACCAGAAATTGTTTTTATAGGATAAACCATGGAACAACATGGGTCTAAACCACAGACCATAGGGTTCACACATTGCATGCTTGAGCCCTCTAATCTTCCCTCTTGACCCATTTTAGCAGCAGCTTCATAGCCCAAACAAAAACCACCAAGAACATACCAACAAGGGAGTGGTTAAAGAAAGATTCCCGTGTGATTCTGTTTGGGCAGATTGTGGTTTTGGTAAGAAATATAAAATGTCTGCAATCACTTTTTAAGCGATAGAAAGCATGTTAATATATTATCAGAATAATAATGCTTTTTAAAAAGGTCACTGGCATCATAAGACCTTCCAGATTTACCACACTGCCTTCCATTTAACAGTACATGGTGACAGATTTCCAGGAACAGAGAAAGGTAAAAAGGTGGAAGCTGGTGCCCTAGGCAGATCTGGGAACAGACCCAACAAATGTGTGACACTGGGTAGACCTTTCTTTAGTTGGTTTAATGACTGTTGGAGGTTTTCTCTGAAATGATAATGAGGGTAATGAGTGCAGCTGAGCTCAAAAAAGAATTATCCAGCAACAAAGACGTATTAAAAATGTTTAGTCAGCTCATCAATCAACTTTTTAACCTTAATCAAATCAAAAAAAAATCCCCAAGCACAGTTATTCCAGGTGAATGTAAAGCTCTGACTCACTGATGTTTTGTCTGAATACATCCCCTGAAGCATAACTGACACATTGACACTGGAAGATGAGTTTACATCACGTTGGCACATTACGAGATGCTTCGGTTTCACAGGCAGATGTACAAATATAATCAGTTCTATTTGGTTGTAGGGCTGGATTTAGAGTTCCAGATTCTTGCAAGTCACAACATCGATCTTTGCACCACACCTGCGTTTTATCTTGTGCTCACGAGCAGTGGTAAATTGTGGTAGATGGTTCAGTTGGCTGCAGGATGTAAAAATGATGTATCGTTCAAAAATAATGATGATTATCACTGGCTATATTAGACAGTCTGAGTCTCAGTCTAGACTGTCAGACTCAGGATGGTTAGCTGACTCTGATCGAAAACCACTCGCTCATTCACTCATTTGCTCAAAACAGTAATTTTCTATCTAAATGTATGAAATATGGCAAACTGTATTGTGGGATTGTTAGCAGAGAGTAGTTTATGTGCCATGGACACTATTTTCTTTGTTCCATTATGTGATTATTTTTGAGGGCAGAATATATATATATATATATATATATATATATATATATATATATATATATATATATATATATATATATATATATATAGTAAATACATTTACACTGAGAAGTCAGACACTCAAATAAAATACTAAATAGGAAGTGATTCCTCTGGCTGTCTCGTAGCCAATCTCGAGATCACATCTACAAGAGGAATGGACTGAAAAATGACTCAGCACTCTTAGTTTGTGTTTCCTGAGGAGATATTATCGCTGGCTGTAAGATGTCAAGCCCTGGAAGTCGACTGAACAGTGTGTTGATTTTGCCTTCTTGAGCTCGTCCCTGTTGGGTAGCTAACACTTGCTAGCCAGCTGTCTGCAGATAATCAGGCTGATGTCTTGTCAACACAAACAACGCAGATGAACAAGTAAACAGACTTTCAGTTTGTGCCCTGCCTGTGCTCAAAGTGATCATTAAAGTAGATATGGTGTACTTAGCTGAAGCATCTAATACTGACAGCCCACGTGTGGCCGTATGAGATAGCATGCATATGCAATATGCAAGTGTTGCACATTCTTGTTCACCTGTTTTGCACATGTAGAGTGTCATGTTTTAGTTGGATTTGAGATAACTGATCCACAGTTTTATAACTGTGTATTATTTATAATGTGATCTACACTGTATTTCATATTAGTGTTGCTCACACTAGACTGAATCAAATCAATCAAACTGGGAAACCATTGCTGAATTACAGCTAAGTGAAATTCTGTCTGATTTAGGACTTTTACTGTGAAAGCTGCAGAAATCTTTGAGTCCGAATTGACTTTATACTATCAGTGAATGCACCTGCTTTCTGACAACAGATATCTACTAGAGACAACACTGTTTCCTTCCAGCCAAGAGGAAACCTTTGCTGAGGAAGCATATCAATAGGTGTGAACATAATAAAATGGTGGTGAGATATTCTTATCTTCTACAGTACATCTTACTTTATCAATCAGAAAGAATTAAAGGCAACAATTAAGCTGCTTAGATTTAGACAAAGAAACCAGAAATTAGCATTTTTGACAAATCCAGTCTAACAAAAAAAGCCCTCAAAGGAATCGAGAACTCTACGACTTGCTGTTGCTTGTTGGCTATAGGAGTCAAAGGTACCTTATGGTCACATTCCAAGACATGCTCATATCTAATAAAATAGAGGCCCACCTCTTTAGTGTGCAGACTGTCCACTGACAAACTTCCCAGGTTATCAGCATTCTTAAGATTCTCCTGCCAGTCACACAGGACAATTTATTGACTGACCATCTAACAACCTTGATGCAATGTTTCAACACACGAGTCAAGGTTCATAGTCAGTTACACAGTGCCAATCACATTGATTAAGTGTGTTACACAGTAACAATATTTCAACGACTGGTAAGCTGCTCCATAACACTGACACACGTTTGGCTAGAATATGTTAGTTCTCAACACCCTGAAAGACAAGGACTTAAAGTCCAGATCATTAGTTACAAACTGTAAAAGCCTGTGTCTGGGTGTGTGACTAGACCTTGATTGCTCAAGCGCTTTCCAAAATGTCCTCCAAAATAAAATAAAAACAGAAAGTGCTTTTGCATGCTGGATTTGATCTCAAACTGTGTTTTGTCAGCGTCTGATGAAGACCTTCAATTGTTTGGCCTGATAACCATCATTGTTGTCGATGTGCATGGTCTGATCTGAATTAAAATGCTTGACACTGACAGATGCTGACATTTCTGTTTATTGTCTATGGAGCATGGTGATAAGCTGCTGATGCCCATATTGGATTTTAGTTAAAGTATACAATTTAACTACAGTATGTTAGTGCAACTGTATGGTATCTCACTGCAAGATTAAAGGTTAAGTGACTTATCATTTCTGGGCTGTTGTGTGTAATTTGAACCTCCTCTAATTTCCCCCCTTTTTCATCGTTCTGAGTATTCTCAGATTAGAGCCTTTTCCTTTTCGCCTCTACTTAGAGTATGCTAAAAAGTGTTGTTTGACACATTCGAGGTTAGGTTCTACCACAAAAAGTGAAAAAAGCTTTGACTTATAAGGAAACCTTTCCTGTGAGCCTCATATATTTGATCCTCTCTAGAGATGGAAAGTAAACACTTCAAAAGAAGCTTTGAAAATAAATGTGACATTTACAACTATATTACACCATTTCAGCTCCCTCACTCATCTGTTTCTTTTCATGGCCCGTCAGATCCACACATTCACCTGGACTGCACAGATTCTACCTGCCTACACAGGTTTAAGATTTACCAAGGAGCTTAAAATGTTGGCAAAAGTGCAAATGTATATGCACATCCTCTCAGCACTCAGCATAAGCCAAGAATGAATTTCCTTTTCATTCCTGTTGTTTCTCCTGAATGCATAAGTAAATAACATCCTCCACTGAAGACGTGGGCTTCATGTGGAAAGAATGTGCTTGCAGATCTCATTTGTGCTTTCGCTTTAGGTTGTAGAAGGATCAGATTGTTAGATCAGTGTGTAGACCAGTCCCATCTTTGTCCGTTCGCTGGTTCTTTGAACCCGCTAGGCCTCACTCAAGTGTTAAGTTTCAGCTTTGCACAGCACTTCAAGAACATGTCAATGCAGATCATCACTTTGACAGTAAATCTAACCATGAAAGAGTGGTAAAGCACTTCTTTTTTGTCACAAAGCTTCTTCTTTGCACGGGAGGGAATCATAGGTCCAAACCCTTGAGATTTGCAGGAGACTGATACAAATTCCACAGTGAGGACACTGCAACAACGAATGGGATGAAAACAAGAGATGTAGGCTCCCGCACTTATCTGCCCTGCACCGCGCAATTAAATATGTAAATGAATTTTAAGTGGACAAATCACTGAATTGGTTGAATTGATGCTCAAAGTTTCAAAGAAGCTCACAGCCAATCATGTCTAATTCACATTGATTAATGAGAAGGATAGACTCTGACCTTTCCCACTGATGATCTCCTCCACTCCCCCAAATGGCAAGTCTCATCCTCTACAGTATGAGGGGTGTTGACGGGGGCACAAACTTTTAGCTTACGAGGCACAACACCTTCACACACCCCACAGCGAATAATGCTGGCTAGCTTATACTTCACCTTCAACTGACACTTTAATCCCCTGAAATGAATGGAGACAATGGCTGCAAGAGAATGACGTTATGCCTACAGCTATATCTGAGGCCCGGGGATACAGTAGATGATGAGAAGTAAGTGGGACAAAGAGGGCTTTCATCGACAAGACAATATCAGGGCTTTCAATTAGTACAGGCCAGACTAGGGTCCAGCGTACAGTGTTCCCCCCGCTGGTCACTTTAGCACAAAAAGCCCACGGGTCATGCTCTTCCTCTGTTTCAGCTTAAGCCAAGCAAAGGCATGTTATAATCCACGTGATGGGGCTTTGGTGAGCTGCTGCACCAACTTGATCTAAAACAAGTGAACTTAGTGAACCGGCTAAAAAAAAGTTTGACTTTGAGATTTAGGACTAAATTGAATGTATCAAATTTGGCTAAGCATTTCAAAAGTGATAACCAACAAAACATCTAGGACGGAATAATCTGTATCATACCTGTATCAATATTACATGTCTTGTCCAAAGTAAACTCGGACAACGCTCTGCCAACTCTTCAGACAACCAACAGGAAACAGGGCAGAATTCAAACACACAAAATGACCCAGATAAAGATCAAATACAAACTAAGGTTTTAGAATTTATTCTCAAATGTAACCTCTACCACTGATCTGATGTCCTGTATGGTATGCCAAACCAGAAATCTACAGGCACTCTCACCCAAAGGCATTCATAGCACAGTAGCCTTATCATTCTTTCAGAGTTTCACAGAGAGAAAGAGAAGAAGGGAGGAAACAAGAGACTGACTGAAAATAAGCACAAAGCCCACCAAGGCCCAAGGCTAGCATGTGCATGTTTAGGGTCCTGGCAAAGCAAACCAAAAGCTTGGTACAGTTGGGCCATATAATGCTAACATAAACACAGACTTATTATTACTTAGTCAAAAGAGCAAAAAAGCACAAAATTACATGAGCATGATTTCTGAGATGAATTCTAGTTGCAGCCTTCAGTTTAAAATTTCCAAGTTGCTGACCTTCACAGCTGTTTAGTTAGTTATAGATAGATTACGTTTTTCGTGATAGACAAATATGACCTGTTGGTTCTTGTAGCCAAGAAGCCAAGCTTATTCCCATGCTATGTAGCACTCCCAACAAACTTAATAAATAAAAGTGTATTACTTGTTAGAAAATGCCCACACAGACTGGGTTGCAGAAGCAGCACCTTAGCAGAGCAGCAGCAGCACTCTGTTCATTTCTACACAAGGATCAGTACTGACTGCTTTACGTAGTCTATGTAGACATCTTTATTTATAAATGAGAAGCTTATGTATTCTGCCAGATGTGGTTCAAACGAATGTCTGAAATGCATCCTGTGTAGACAATTAACTCGTGTGAATCAGTCCACTATAACACAGAGCAGCCTAGATATCTACTGACACCTTTACTGTGTAGCAGTATGCCCAATTATCTCTCTCCATCTTACCTCTATTCTGCTTTTAACTGAGGCGGACACATTCAAGACAGGAAACTCAAAGTTATAAAAACTTTACACAGCCGAGTCTATTACCGAGCCCAAATAATAACGTTGTAAACTCGACTTGCAAAACCACAGGGTTCTGTTGAACATGGCACTAAGTTTCATGGGATGTTTCAGCAACTCAAGTGGCCACAGAGAGAGGAATTTGACTGCAGACCTTTAAGCCCATCTCCCTGTCTGATAATGCCACTGTATCAGACAACGAATGGCCCCACAAATCTTTCACTGGACCTCTAAATATTTAATGTCCCCATGGTTGGCCTATGTTCCTCCTCTCTAAAACTCTCAATGGATGGCACTGTGCCACCTGGCCCATAAAACCCCCCGACTGAATAGAGGGCACCCTTCATTGCCTGCAAGCTCATGATTCACACAACAATTAGAAGCTTCCAAGTTACAAGCAAGCGAGGCATTCATTTAGTAAAAATCCAGGCTCAGCACATGATCCCACATGAGTCTTCTGCAGTGGTCGAATGTAACTACATACATTTATTCAAATACTTAAGTGCGATTGTGAGGTACTTGTACTTCACAATCTGCTCCATTTTATTCTTTCTACAATTCAGTTAGAAATATTGTACTTTTTACTCATTTACTTACTTACATTTGTTTGTATCCAAATCATTTTCAGACAAAAAATTTCAGACTTTTCTGACTTGAGCATGGTTTCATTCAAATACTTGTTTGGGTCTTAAAGATGTCAAATTACCCAACATTTCAAAGAAAAATCAAAGATTAATCATCTCATACTTCCAGATTTATCTGGCCCCTAGGTTGGGAACCACTGGACTAAATTACCCAGGCTGTCTATATAAAGTAATTAAAAGTGGCTCCACCTCAAGCACAGCAAAATTCTACTTATACACTGACTCATCAGTACTATTTATGTAATTTATTATAATCAGTTACAGGGACTGATTTTTTACTAAACAAGAACTTGGTCATTTTACTTTAGTAAAGGATCTGAGTAGTTCTGCCACTGGTCTTCTGTCTCATTATACTGTCAAACAATAATGTACAAAAGAGGATAAAGGGATGTCTTCACTAAGATTCTCAGCAATGCATGAAAGTCGCTGTTAAAGCAGTTAACTTCAGGGCAAACAACAGTTTCTGTCATCATCAGCTACTGTTTCCAGTCCATTCAGGCCTATAAACTGTCTGTTTTCTCTCACTCTGTTTTCCTTCTTTACATCTTTTTATATTTAAGTCCACTTCCCCAAGATTACATCCAATATAGAGTGCACCTGGAAAGTGTATCCTCTCGGATTCCGACTGGTACAGTGAAGACAGGCCATGTCATCGAATCCCGTACCTCACCCAAAGTCCTACTTCCAGCAAGACCATACGAAAGTGGAGGACAGAGGTGCAGGACTCGGCAAATCCCCCTTTTGTCACAGGAGCTCTAGTCTTGATGGTAATCTTCCCGTCCCATGGGATTCTCCTCAGTTCACACCCCCATGGTGTGAGATTTGTGAGGGGGTAAGTGCCTACGGATATGGAAGCTCTTGAAGGACGGGTGAATGAGTGGAATTCAAGGATGCCTTGAAAAGCAACCTGCACATCATGAGAGTCAATCAGAAGATAAGAAGACGTGGAGTGCGAAAAGAGGGATATAACGACAAAGTGAGGTTTGAAACGCACAATGGCATTCCCGAGAGGGGCCTCATGACATGCTGAATGGTCTATTCATTCATTAAAAAGTGCATTGGGTGGTAGCTGGTGCTTGTATTACAGTGTTCATGCCTGATGGGTAAAATAATCTTATTTCAGGTCTGAATCTGCAGAGGATTACATCATAACTGTAGAAATGAAGCGGTCTTATAGTCCTGGTCACTCTGGATCAGTCCTAGTTCATAGAGAGTGAAAAGCTCATGGTATAGATTTCTTAGGACAAGAGAATGTAAATGGGTGGAGGGGGGTCTCTAGTTTCATGCCTCCCTGTGTTCTGCAGGCTGTCAGTGAGGACAAGTGAACACTCCCTAAAGCTGGAGACAGGGACAAAGTGCCAGGTAGACAGATCCGGTTTCCTTTTGCAACGACCAAATACGGCTTTGTGGTGGAAAAATCTGCACCTGGTGGCCATGGAAACCGGTGTTCACCCAGGCTGCAGCCTACAGTCCTGGCAAACTGACCACAAAGAGTAGAAGTAAGCCTGTGTGGAAATGTAATGGTTTCTAAAGGTGGTCTATAACATGAGTTTTTTTTACATGACAGTACACTACTGCAACTGCTGCGATGTTCCTCCATGACAGATTTTATTGTGGGGCTTTTCGCTACTTGAGCTTGGTTGCTTGCTGCAACATGCTGTAGCCATGTAACCGAGTTAATGAAATCAGAATATACATATGAAGTAGCAATCTTGTTACAGCACTTGTGTTATGATGTACAATGCAAATTAACTTTGTCCATAGGTCATAGAATTAGGCTAAAAAGGTTTCCCTGAAGTAAATGCACATCAGAAAATAGCACACAGTAACTAAAGTTACAGGGCAAGGCTCAGTTTTACTTTTTCAAAGTGCTGGTGATACTTAAGCTTTTCCAATTTGCTCTATGTTCAGACATTTAAAACAAAACCTTCATATACTGTAGGTCTGTTATTTGCAGAGCTGGACTTCACACCTTCCACTAACTGTTACCTCGATTACGGCTGGGAAAGACAAGCAAATAAGTGAGGGTTTCACCGCAAACAGGAAAGAGGCGCTGAGAGGTAAGAGGGCACTCAGTGTGCCATTAGTGCTGGAGATAGTTGGTTGTACAGAGCAAGTAGCCCTACAAATCCTCTTCTCTTGGAACATAAGCAGTAATTATGGTGTCCCTCTGTATTTTGCTGCTGTCAACCCGGCAGTTTGACATCAGGGACAGCATGAGAGAACAGCCGAGCGCACCTGAAACACTGAGTGGTGGGAGCACATAAAAATACAAATAACAGCTGTCAGCAACATTCAAAAGGATTCTCTGCCCCGAAAAGCAAGATGATAGGGGATCGCAAATACTGAGCAAAGCTCCCGAACACTTTCAACGTCAAAAATTGGACTAGATGCACTACATACAATGGACTAATATAGACATCAGCGTAAGAATTACAATATATATTATAATCAGATCAACTGGGAATAAAGAGGCATAATTCTCCTTTCCAATTATTCATACTGTGAGTCAGTTAAACATGCATTTCAAATAGATACAGCAAGCAGAAGCCTGTGTGATGACTCTCGATGTGTTCAGGTGTCTGCCAGATAAAGGTTATCTTAGGACTCTGCCCAAATTCACATGACACATGACAAAATAATTCTGAACTCAGTAGGGTTAGGATCAAATGGCTGTAGCTGGTTTTGTCACAGGTCATACTGTACAGTGGTGTATTTGGGTCAAACGTGACACATCCAAGTTGTCCAAGTTTATCTGGGTTGTGCAAAAATACCACAATGGTTTAAATAAAATCTCTAATGGTAATCTTCGGTAATGCTCTTTAAGGTATTTAATGAAATCATGAAAAATGACATGAAAAACAAAGTGACAATGATATCTACATCATTCCAATGTGTGCGTACACCCTAATTCAAAAACAGTCTGCCTTGTGACTCAGGGATGATTCTCAAACTGGGCCATGTTTTTCAATGTCCAGTACAGATATACAACTCCTCAGATTCTCTACAAGATCCAGATGCGTTGAATTAAGTAATCAAAGCAGGATGTGGCCACCGTAGTTTTCTTACAAAAACACATCCACATTAAAGTAAACTACACCGTATCCTTTTCTGTCTCCTTGGTAAGTGTTTCTCATATAGAGACACTTTTTTTTGTAAACAGCTGTACTGCGTTAAGAGTGTGGTGGAATGAGTTTTAAGAGATGGACGTAAATGACCTTACAGATATTGTCATGAGAGTCTTTATGAAACAGCTATATATGGAATCTCAAGTCTTTTTACAGAAAGCATTAAACGTGATTTTAAAAAGCTGTGTTTAGTCCATTTCTGGAGCATTTGAAACTTCAGACATTTCGGTGAGTGACAGTTGCCACACCGGCACGAGTAAGAGCACCTCCAGAGATGTCGATCATGAATAAGTAGGTTTACCGACTAGAAAATCCAGGGATTAGACATCACAGGGTTCACTAAGTCAACAGAATCTGTGCACAGTTGGTCCATTTATTTCACTTGGGAGTTACAATGATCCCAACGGAGGCACTATTCTAATAGTCGTTCCACCAAGACTTTTATTCTTTTATGGTGTCTTTAGGAGTTCAGCATTTATCCATGTCTTTCATTGAGAATCTGTGCATCACATGTATTTTTACGAATTACTGTAACTCTGGTGGTGGTCCTTCAATGTCCTTTCATTTGTATATATGAATAACAATAGCCCTTACAGATGGATGTCGGCTCATATGTAAGGCTTTCTCTGATGAAAAGGATATGTACCATCTATTCCAACTTTTATGCCTGCTGTCTCTTCTTCCGCGATGTAGATCTGAATTAGCTTTGTGGTCATTAAATAAAGTATGTCATGCTTCATTAAAATCCCGCTATTCATTGCAGCCCACCTGGCCTATCACTAAGAATAATAGAGCATGCACATCCTCTTGGCACATTTGGCCAAAGCAGATAGAGTTGAACTCAGTCAAGGACGTTCCCTTGTCTCTCAGTCTGTCCCAAAATTACCTGTCTACCATCTAATATGGGCAAAATGTGAGACTGCAAATACATGAAATAAGAGATTCTGTGTAATAAAAGTAATGTTTCTTCATACTACCGTGCTTTTACTGGCGCCAATAATCATTCAAGATATGCACATATGTAAAAAAAAAAATCCAATAATACAAGAATTTATATTCAAAAGGTTGCTAAAGAGCAAATCTGATTTTTGCAGCCATGGAGAATAAACAAGTAAAAACAGGAAAGCTCAGATTGTCATTTTCAGGACACATCTGATGTATGGAAGCAGCTGTTTTCCTGCAAATGCTACAACTGAAAGTGACGTGTCAACACACGTTTGTCAAATGGTCCTCTGTCAGACCTATCATATATCATATATCATATTATTAGAACCTGAGTATCACCAGCTAGTTGCAGAATCGCTGCAATGTCAAAAAGCTTGCAACTAATCCTAATAAAAATATATTCCATTACTCAAATGAAGCTTACTCTGTATGCTTTAGGGCAAATACAGTAATGCAGGGATTTTAAAAATGTTTGTTATCCTTTCCCAGCACACTGAAAGCCTGTCATCATGTCCCTGCACTGAAAAGGAGAAAAACCCCAAGCCAGCTGTGATTTTTAATGTGGCATCTAATTCAGCCATTAAAAGGCACAGTGGGGTGTCCCTCTACAGCCGTTCCCCTCCCCCTGCCTTGTCCTGCTCCCCCTCAGGCAAAACCACGCTGGGTGCATGTCAAAGATCACATGACAATAGGGATTCCTGACCCAGCCAGGGACTGGGAATGAATCAGACCTAATTCAACCATGTCGCAGGCAGCCAAAGGCATTGCTCTTGAGACAGAGCCGGCCTTTTCAACCTGGACACACACAGACAGGACGACATTCCTGTGAAAATGTCACATTGTTTGCTACTTGCAACATGTTTCACCATTTTCACGTTCTTTCTGATCTCCACTGAAGTTAAAGATGGAGTATTATCAAGATCGGGCATGCTAATATAAAAGAGAACAAAAAAGGAGGCAGATGAATGGCACAATGCAAACAATGTTTGATAAAAACCTGTTCATAGCATTAGATGGGTTGGGTTAGCTACAAAGGACAGTGAGTGTTACCGGGGTTTGAGTCAGTCTGCTTCTCTGAAAGCCCCTAAAATACTGTATCTAACTGGTGGCGATCACAGTCAATCAAATATTAATCAATGTCCTCTCAGTTTCCTCTCCATATCATCTGACAGCTACACAGTTCTCCAACTCCATGTTTACCAAATTAAATGAAGAACATTAGTGAGGCTCAGAGATAAATTATTCAGAAGCTGACGAGAGTTCTTTCATTCAGTGGCTCATATAGCCGGTGTGTGTAAAAATCTTCTCTTTGTTCAAATTTACCAACATTACAACAGCCGGAAAGATGCAAGCTAAGAACTCTGCTTGTGCTTTCAGTATTCTGCTAACAGGTCGTGACACAGTTGGGAAACAGAGGGGAGGAAAGAAAAGCATCTTTCATTACTTCAATGAAGCCACGACAAGCAACGGTCAGACACAGAGCAAGACACAAGACAAACAAAGGAGGAATGTCGGTTTCTGAGCAATACAGCCTTTGGACTTGAGAAAACCAGTAAACAATCCCCAACTCACTTTGACCTCGTCAGAAAGTTATTAATTAATTATTAATTTATCAATGAACCATAACTATGTGACATCACAACTCTGTAGCAGCAATGCTAGTCAGTCAGTTATATGATACGTGAAAGGCTGCTGTAGAAACTTGATAAAAGAACAAACAATAAGTAGAAGACTGATACAATCTAAGCCAAAGAAAATACAGCAAAGTGGCCAAACGTCATGCTCAGTCAGCAGCCTTTGGGCATCATAACTGACTGAAGTGTTGCTGCAACCTACTCAAGATAAGTTTCAAATATCATCCCAGTGAGTGAACAGTAAATCTCTTATTCAAGTTGACTAAATCTGGAACAATCCACTCAGATGGGTGCTGATTTGGGCAGATAATTTCCAGCAGCTTCCTAAAAGGAATCTTTGTCAGTGTGTACTTTACTCTGCTAAACTTTTATTATGAAGAAAACGTATCTATCAAAGACGAATAACAATGCAGAGGAAAGCTGGATCACAGAACTGAGGCGCCAAAGTTGCAAACGTTACTAAAGAAAGTGTCCTGAAGGTACAAGCATGCGACCACAGACATCTCTTTCATGTTTTCAGCGTTAGTTCTTACCTGGCCATTGCGATGCAGCTGGGCTGACAAGAATAAGGACGCAGCACAGGAGACGCTCCAGCCACGAGGAACACCTGCAAAGGTAGCAAGCAATCACATTCACAACTTTATCGATCTACTAAAAGCAACAAAACCACTCAGAAATAATAATTAAAAAAATGTACCTCATCTTCATCTCTTCTTTTAGTGATATCGAGTGGGAAATCTACATGGACTATTATTCGGGGGTGAAAAAAAAAAGTGTTCACAGTTTCTTCGGTCCAGCACCGCCGCTGCTGCTGCTGCATGTGGGTGGAACAGCTGATGGAGACGCAGCGCTTTGCTGGAGACAGAGAAGAAGTGTGGAGAGTGAATGAGGTGACCTGCAGGAGTTCACTGCAAGGACTTCCGCCAGGTCCTAAAAGGGAACAAATTCCACAGATTTTCACCGGTTAAAGCCGTTTGTCTTTATCAGGGATCCGAGTCATCCAAAAACACACCACAATTATTATAATAATAATAAAGCGTGCTTTATTATTTTGTGTAATTATTTTTTAAATGCATTTATTTTTTGATGTAAAACTCTTTTTCTTTGCCCCCATCTTCTCACATCTTAACACTGAATAGATGACAGAGGAATAACAGAGATCACTAAGCACAGCTTGGATCTGACAATTGTTTAATGGCAGTAGCTGAAGTGGATGTGAATAGATGAAAAACTGCAGCACGGGCTGTGTAAACTTGAGTTTTTCACCGGAAAATCTTGCCATTCATGCAGAGTTTACACACTGTCACTACCTTCTCGAGGCTCACAAGAACGGACTTGACAAGATAATGACCACATGGAGTTTCAGTGAAGGCTTATTTACTTTGGTTTGTGCTAGTTAGAGGTAAGAGAGAGGTGAGACCTCCACGAGGAAGACACACTCTGACAATGTAAAGAGAAACACAGATTAATTCGTTTCTTTTTTTTTTTTCTTGCTGAGTGAGATATTCAGTTTAAAAATAAATTTACAATCTATAGCATCACATAGTGTTACAACTCATTGAACCAAACGCAAAATTGAGAATTTAATCCCACTTCAGTCTTGATTGATGAAAAATGCAAACAGTCAAATCATATTAAAACCTCAGTTTAACCAGTCTTTGATTTGCTGGGGAAATTATGGATGAGGAGAGATGTGACATATTGCACTTACACACGGTGACCACCAGAGGGGGAAATTGCTTCTATTTTAAAGACCTGCAAAGGAAACATTCGATCTGTTCTTCATCATTTCACTGCTGTCAGTCATCAGTATACACTGTTAGTTGTGTTTGATAGTTGATTTTAATATGTGACATGCTGCTTTTTTTTCTTTGTGGGTCAGATCAGATTCACTTTCGTTTCTGTTGCCACAAACAAGATAAAATACTGAATCCATTTACTGATGTGTATCAATTCTTGGCAAAAGTACATACACGATGCATGTCTTCATTTTTCAAATGAGTGAATTCATCAATAATATTAATGTTACTTCCTTTACGTTTCCCAACTACTGCTACTTTCTTTGAGTATATAATGTGTGTGTTATCATAGGAAAAGGCACTGGGTTCATGTATTAGGTCTCTGCTGTATTAGTCCCTCTATTTGCAGACCTCCAGGCTACTGCCTGAACACGTCCGCAGTTCTGTGGATGTCTGCTTTGCTCACATTCCTGTGTCAGGGAAAAGAAAGACAAACTTGTCTGTTAAATGCTATGTTGCAGTGTAACCAAGAGCAGGGTGGGACTCTTTCCACAAAGAAAAATATACAGCATAGTGCTTTATGTAGCTCTATAATGAAAACACAACTTCAATTATTGTCATCTGACATGAGTCATGTGTCACAGTTGTAGTCTGTGACACATGACCCACCCTAAAAAAAACATTTTACAAAAACATCTGCTTAAAAAGGTAATTAGGGTGACAAGATAATGTTGCTTTGTTGTTACATCATGCCATAAAATATTCCTCTGTAATTTGATATTTAATCAGTAATTTCACTATCAAAGTAACCACATTAGCATGAATTGCTTTATTGGACATCCTAAATGGTTGATGTGGCTTTATAAATACAAAATTGAAGTAATTTGCAAACCCATTTGAAATACAACTCAAAATCACATATTCTGAGGGTTAAGCACCAAGATTTTATGGTGGCTCTGTCTACCGTGCAAGCATTTATATCAGTGTTCAAATAAATGCCTTGTAATCTGGTTGTCCAAGTGATGGAGGAGGATCACAGCGATTTCGTACTGAAATGACAGCTGAGAGCAGCAGAGAGGATTTAAAGTTTGAGAGCAATGACAACATTGGCTGGTGATGAGATTGAGGCAAAATCTGGTTGGTAAGAGTAAACACCCATAGTCAGCTCATTGAGAAGAAGAGGGGAGATAGAGAGAGGGAATTGTGAATGATTATCAATGGTGTCCAAAAACACACTGCACATGGAGGATGGTTTATTCAAAACAACATTTCACTCCTGCTAAGTGACACACTTACCAAACCACCTGACACAGGTGTGGTTCACACACAGAAATCAATACATATAAAACCCGTGACACCCCTTTTGTTCCTACCATATTAGGTCACTACAAAAGACTGATTCAGGCTAAATCACTGTCCAACTGTCCAGATTTAAAAGCTTCACACTTACTGATCTTGTGATACTAGGTGACAGCATGACCCAAGTCTGTTTTCCACCAGCTTTATGCGTTATCAATAAAAACACTGTAATGACTGGATGGCTTCGAAAGTCAAAAATGTTTCTCCTGTATAGTTTTAATTCACAAGAGTTTTATAGAAGAGATATAGGTCTACGCTAAGGCACAAACTATTCTCAACATCCATGACTTTTCAAGCATTTAGCTGAAAAAGCAAACATCAGTAAAAAACATTCAGTGTTTGTGTAGGAGTGAAAGCATCATATTGATGGTGCTACCTGAGACCTGCACCAACATATGCTGCAAATAGTTTTCTGTCCTGAAGAAACAGCAAAGACTTGTATGATTGATTTGTAAATCACTTGTAATTTATTTGAACCTGTTTCTAGAACGTAGATTGAAAGTTGCCCCTAGAGCAATATCATAGTGCGAAAAGTGTGAAAGCAGTACTTGACAGTTTTCTTCAAACCCAAATCCCTTTGTGCACTTGGTAGTGTATGATAGGCAAAAATGATACAACACAGGCAAACACCAAACACTTACATTTCATTTTCAGTTCAGGATACGTGAGTTCTGATAACATAAGACCCCTTTAAGTTTTTACTCTGCGGTAGTCACAAAGCGTTTTATAACCAGCTAGAGGGGTCTGAGTTATATCAGATTACTTCCAACAGCTGAAATCAGGGAGGAGGGAGTGTGGGGCTGTGGAGCCTCTAAACAGCTGAAGGGACACTGCAGCCCATGCTGAGACCAGGTCTTATAATTACACAACATGCCTCACACACTGAAAAACCCAGGCCCACGTGTTGTCCAATCCCTTCATTACCACAAGGCATAGCATGAAGGAGAAACTATAGTAAAGTTGTTGTTGTTTTTCTAAATATATGTGTTATAATCTTTAATATGTGGATCTTTATTTTTTAGTATTATTGGGTATCTTTGTAGTTGCTGATTGCAACGACCTTGCCTCATCCTCTCCTTCCTAGTGTGAAGGAGAAACTATGGTGGCTTTAAAGGACAGTTTTAAAACAAAAACAGAATCAAACACGATGCAGAGGAACCAGAGACATCATCTTTTTTTATTCCATGCATCTTTCTTCCTTGTCAAAACCTGGCGCCTGCATTAACCATGATGTAATACGACAACCAACAGTTCAGTTAGAGATTCTGGTGTCATGCTAGTAGTGGCTAATGTAGCGTCAACAAGAGATGATGAGCCAGCGACAGAGGTCTGGTAAGCTCACTTCATTCGAATTCCTCAAAGGCTTCATCCGACTGTATTGACATATGCAATAGTAAACAGACAGGACTTTCTCTTTAAAACATTTAAAAAACATTTGGTAACTTTTCTATCATAAAATAACAGATTTTAAATCATTTTGATGCTACACTGACAAGTAAGCAGATGAATGATGTCTCTGTCATTCCTACTACGTATCTCTTGGTATGATCACCTGCAAGAATTACATCACGTTTTACGAGTCACACACCACCAACTATTTCACTGATTTTGGTGAAACTGGATCATATTTTATGGAGAAAATGTTTTCTGGTTTCCCCTTTGATGTCCTCCGCATCAACTCTCTGTGATTTCCTGATAGATAGTAAAGTAAAGTGCTGTTGACTGTAACTGCTATTAGCTAGTATTAGCTCAGTTTGTTAGTCTGGCTGCATGGACGGTGAATTCAGCGAACCAGGGAGTGTTAGTGTTTGTACCACACGCGTTCTGGGCCACCGGAAAGAGGAGGTTTTTTGCAGGTTGCGAGGGAAATCCAGAGAGGTAGTAGAGCTGGTGTTGTGCCAGAACCGGAGCTGGGCAAGCAGGCAATGTAGGAAGCAAGGCTAGCAGCCTCTATGGACATAATGACAGAGGAGAAAAGACTGAAGGGGGCATTAAAGGAGGAAGCTAAGAAGAGTAAATGAGAAAGTGACAGAGCAAGAGGTTTCTGGATGACAGCCACCAGGACTGACTTTTAGTCTTTGCCAAGAGCTTTGTAAGCTAGTAAGCAATATTAGTTGGCTGCTATATCTTGTGTTGTTGCACTTGCTTGATGTTTGGCTGTTAGCAAAGTTGTTGACTTGGTAGTTTTTGATCATAAGTAATATAATCATAACAAATACACATAAAGCTGTTCATTTAGTGCAGTGGGACTGCACTCTGAGACTGGGGTTGCTAAATCACAAAAATACTAATTGCTACGCAATGTTGCTCTAAAGAGTTAAGCCTAAGTTGAATCAAGGATACCTGAAACTTAGCTCATGAGGAGGTCAGGTGGGGGAGGGAGCTGCAGCAGCAAACACTGAGTGAATCAGCAGAGTCAGAGAGAGACATTATACTGTAATAGTACACCTGCATGAATATAATTGATTATTACTGGTAATTTCTGTTGTATTTTAATATATTTATTTCATTTCAATTACTAGTATTCCATTAAGAAAAAATAACAAGTAAAAAAGTACCAACAGGAAAAGAAAATAATCTCCAGTTATAATCTTGAATGTGTTTCTTTTTTAGTTTAGTATTTTTAGCAATGTTGCTTTCCTTGCCTTAGCTTTACATCAGCATGTGACTCATCAACATAAATTAAAATAATGGATTCCATTTGGATAAAAAGAAAATTAAAAATGGGGGTAACAAAAAGTTTAATTGAACCAATGCTGGAGATTTAATGAAGGTGATCTTTAAAATATTTTGAGAGTAGAAGCTTGCTCTTCTTCTTAATCTTTTATTGCAAAGCCTCAAGTAAGCTAAGCAGTCTGCCCTGCAATGGCCACCTGAACTATCTTTAGTCCCTGCTGGCAAGTGAATGGAAGTGCCCGACTTATCTTCACTGCTGTCATCGAGGCAGCCAGTATTTTTAGGGGACAGCAGCAGCTGCAAAAGCATTTAACGGTATTCCACGAACAATGACACTTGGGGTGTCTAAGGCCTGAACGACACAGAGATTGGGGGACCACTCTGAAGCTCGTGTGGATACTGAAGTTCTGCTTTCTACCCTTCCTACCGGATGAAAGTCTGTAAAGATGTGCTGGATGAGAACTTGGGACCTTTGAGGAGAGCATGTGTTTGAATCTGAAGTCCACTTGGGACATTACTCAGCCTTCAGGAGACGGGTGGCATTGCTTCTTACCTCGAAGAGAGATTGCAAGTGCGGAATGTATGTTAACGGTCGTTCCCCGCGACTGAAGCGAGGTAGGTCATGTGAGGGGTACACAACACAGCTTCACAAGGGGCAGAGGTCATTCCAATTAAATCAGACAAGTAAACACAGGGGTTAATCTCCTCTCTTTAAACCTCCAGAGGGAATATTGGAGACACTTTTAATGCAATGTCCAAACTGTGCATATAAAATATCCTGAAATCTGAAGGAGAGATTATATGCAACTTATAAAAATAATATAAACACACAATTTTTTATCAAATAGTATATGGAGCAGTTATACAAAATCTTTTTGCATCAACATTCAGTTCAATTTTTAAGCAATTAAAACTTTTGCTGATGCTAATCTCTCTTTATGTTAAGTCATATTATTTAAGTTATATTTAAATCAAGTTTATTTCTACCTACAACATTTAGGGTTAGCTGGAAAAAGTATAATCAAATAGAAGCTTGATAAATTTTATAGTTGGCAGGCATCTCACCTACTTTTGAAACAGTATTGTTCAGTTGTCCAGTATTTTACCTTGAGTTGGGCTTTTTTGTGTTTGATTTGAACAGTGCATGATTTTAATGAATGAATTGTAATGAAATGTTTCAGTAAACCATAGTCTTAAAAAAGAGTCATGTGTAATGTTAGTAACGACAGTGAGGTGGCTTCAAAAACACTACCCTGAGATTATCTGAAACTTCCTGAAAATTCCTGCATCCAAGAGGACCAGTTTACAAAACTCTGTTGGAGTTATTCCAAAACACAAGTCTGTTTAACTGATAAATATATAATTTTGAATTCAGAAGCTCCTTAAGAGAAACGTTTCGGGAGAAGCGTGAGATTATAGAAATGGTCAAAAGGAAGCAATGTTTTCAGGGGGAGAGGAGAGAATTACAAAGTGTGTAGTGTAAACTTAACTTCTTGGATTGCCTAACTGATATCTATTCATGAATATGACGGAAACATTATTTTAACATTGACATTTAAATATAGAATTCCAGAACAGAGCTGCCAACAAAGGGTGTGATGGAGGCTCAGCATATTTTGACTGCAAGGACCCTTGGGTGGGCAGACCATGATTTCGGCCTGTGTTTGTGTGAGCACGCGGGTTTCAGAGGCTTCTTTGTGATACCTGACACACACTCCCCCACAGGTCTTTATTTAGGGCATACTATATTAAGCACTTTCCCATTGAAATACAGCACCAGCTGTACTGGCTATGTGTTGTGGCTGTTGCAAAAGGACTAGGCTGTCCCCCCTCTCACTGCTAGCCTGTGTTTTTCTCTCATGCAGACAGATCTGATTCAATTAGCCCTAATAACCATACCTTCCTTTTGTGATGGATTGGATTGTGTAAAGCAGGCAGAGTGTTTAAGTGACACAAGTTTTAGTTTGCATTCTGAAACATAAGTGTTAATTTCCTTATTACAGGAAGGCTAAAAGTATAGTCTTATAACATATACAGTTATCTTAAGGTTAAATGATATGGCTAAAATGTTAGTAACTCATCTGTAATCTCTTTTTTTTTTAGAAATTTGCAGTGCACAAGTTGGACCGTCTTGCCCCAGTGAATAACCGCCACATATTACTCTCCTGGACAGCTTAAAGTGAAGTAAGGCTGACAAAGAAGCAGAAATGGATGTGTTTGGTGGTGCGCCACGTTTCTTGGCCTATCCAAGACCTGTGGTGGTACAAAGTGGAACTGATGCAGTCCTCAAGTGTCAAATTGGTGGTGATCCAAGGCCTGCAGTTATCTGGGAACGAAACAATGAAAAGATTGACCCACAGGGACGGTACAGGGTCTTTGAGGATGGAAATGTTTACAATCTCATCATTTCAGCTGTGACCACAGAGGACAGTGGCCAGTACATATGTAAAGCAAAGAACAGCATTGGGGAAACATACGCAGCGGCTACATTAAAGGTGGAAGGTGAGGCACAAGAAATGGAGTTACGAGAGGAAAATAAGCCACGTTTCCTCATCAAGCCCTTGTCCACTCGTGTCGGGCGTGGGGAAGACGCTGTCTTCTCTTGTAAGCTCTGGGGAAACCCACGACCAGAGGTTGTCTGGGAAAAGGATGGCAGGAAACTCAATGAAATATTTGAAAGCACACATTTCAGTGTGGGCTACCAGGACGGTGGATGGTTCCAGCTCAAGATCTTTAAGACTCGTGCTCCAGATGGTGGTGTTTATACATGCAAAGCCAGGAATGAGTTTGGGGAAGCGTTAGCAGGAGCTGTGTTGCTTGTTGATGCAGGCCCAGGACATGAGGAAGAAGGAAATCGTAATGGCTACACAAATGGCCACTGGAAAGCTCACCCGGGAAAACAGAGGAGCGGAAGGCAAGTGCCAAACCGGCTCAAAGATGACACCATGACCAAGTCCACTAAAGTAAAAATGTTTGCAGTGACAGAGGGTAAACATGCCAAATTCCGCTGCTTTGTGACTGGGAAACCCAAACCAGAAATAATTTGGAGGAAAGATGGCAGGCTGATACTTTCTGGAAGGCGTTATTTGTTATATGAGGACAGAGAAGGATACTTCACACTTAAAGTTCTGTACTGTAAGCAGAAGGATAACGGAGTTTATGTTTGTGCTGCGTCAAATACTGCAGGGCAAACCCTCAGTGCTGTACACCTCTCCGTAAAGGGTAAGTCCATTTTTCAGTGGCTTCAGAGTTTTAATTTAAAATGTGAAGACATTTAGATACAGTTTAAAGAGTAAGCAGACACAGTCGCAGCCTGTGTTACATTTTGCCGCCAGGAAAGGAGTGAGGGAGGATGTGGTGTGTTCTTGGATCAGATTTCTATCCATTTGATGCTAGGATGATGTCAGTGAGATATCTCTAAGAGCTATGCTGAGATCATTTATTGGGACAGGACCAAACAGGGAAGGCAAAATAAAAAGTCTTATGACAGTTTTATGATGCTTAAAAAATAATCTGTTTGTTTTAATAGTTAATAGTTTGATAGTTTGTTTTGCATGATGACGATATGCTGAGATGTAAACAACTATAACTACTATTAAAATCAACTACAAGATAAAACAAAAAAAAAACATATATTGTTAATATTACATATTGTCCTGCTAATTTTTTTCGATCTTCCAAAAACTATATATCTATCCATTCATCCATCCATTTCTTCTGCTTATCTGCTGGTACATATCCATGTGGTACAAATATAATTATTATCTCATCATTCAAGATAATAAAATTACTATATATTGTATATTATATATGTTACAATAAAGGTAATGATCAAAGTGACTAATGCTTTTACAAAGCAAAGAACAGCACACACTGTACTGCACCACACTAATATTTATTACATGGTGCAGGTTGATGTTTACTTAAGGAAAGTATATAAGAATATGGTCAGTTAAATTTATAAAATGGCAGGTCAGCAAGTCTGCAAATATAATCAGTAATCAAATTATGTGACATCAGCTGCATTAAAAGCAATTCAATCCTGGGTGCACTTGAGAATTAATGAAATGTATTAATGATCTGAAATCTGACCCAAGATATATCTCAACAGGCAAAGTTCATAAGGTTGATTTGGATTTCAACAGCAGTATGATGTCTGCAAAGTCACTTAGCTTGTGTAAGGTCTGGGGGGGCATTCATGTGATCGTAGTCTTTGAGAAGGGGATCATATTTCTCACATAGCTCAGAGAAGTCCAAACTCATGGCACCAACAGAAAGTATTGTACTGTATCAGTCAGAGATAGGAAAATAACACTGAGGTGGAATTAATGGTAGGTGGTGCCTTGTGTGTGAATTTAAATATGATTTAAATGTTAGATGGTGAACATATTAGTTGTCTGTGTGTTTAATCGGACTTGTTAAAACATTAGTAAGATATGGAAATAAAGAGCTTCACGCACAGACTACTAAATACAGTCCACATTCTTTTGTTTACAACCGTCTGGTACTGTCTCATGGTGTCAGTTACAAACAGTTTATTTCCTATCTGACACCCCGATGTGTTAATGACCTTTTCATTCCTCAACTAAATGAGCCACTTGTCTCATGATTTTGCTCATCTTGTTTGCTTCACTGGAATTTACTGCCAAATATATTTCAATTCGCAGTGTTTACTAGTGTACAAGGACATAAATGATGTGCTGAGTTTGCACAGGGCTGACTTGCCTGAAGAATTTATGTGGATCAAGTAACACTTGATAGAAGTTGATATGAACCATTTAAGCTAAATGTTAGCATTAGGTATATGGGGATATTATATAGGCTTAATCAAACTGTTCTTCCTCCTCCTTGGTTCCAGAGCCGCCTGTGCGGTTCAAGCAGCCTCTCATTGATCTTGAAGTATGGGAACAAGATTTGGCTGTTCTCGAGTGTGAAGTTCCAGAGGACTCTGTTCCCATCACATGGTATCTGGAGGATAGACGACTGCAGCCAGGGGCCAAATATGGAATGGAGGAGTGGGGAACAAAACGGCGATTAACTATCCGTGACATCGGAGTTGACGATGATGGGATTTACCTCTGTGAGATGCCCGATGGGGGGAGAAGCATTGCAGAGGTAGCTGTGAAAGGTAAATCAAGTTGAAATAATAAAATAGCCTTCTGGGAAAAGCACACTAAAAATGAGAAAGCATAGTATGCAAACTGATTCACATGGTGAAGCAACAGGTTGGTTTCATATACAGACAATGTGGTGGCCTTGCTATACTTTTGGGTGGAGAAGAGTTCATATCATTTTATGAAAGCAGTATGTGGTTGCTATAGATACAACAGGACCTTTTCAATACAAACAGTTAAGGTTCAGGAGAGAGAGTTAAATTTATGTTTGGGATTATAAAAACCAACTGTTTTCCTTTATTTCATTTCACAACACAGCCTGACGACCAAAAACTTGTAGTCTAAAATTGTAGTCTAGTGTCTCAACTTTTGTCAGGTAATTTGACTTTGGAGAAAGAAAATGGTGTTACTTTTCATCTATGCTTTTTGACCAGTGCCAAATGGGTAACACAGCTGGCATCAAACTAGAAAAAAATAATACTGTTGCTTGTTTTGGCTCAATACTACCAGTCCATTATGAAATCAACAGCATCAGTCGTTCAGGAGATGCCCAAAACAACATAGTGCACATTCAAGTCAGAAAGGTCTGTGAATTATGTCACTTGTTTGCCGGGGATAAAGGAAGAAAGAGTGTGATGTTGTTGTAGTCACAAAGTTTGTAAAGGGAGAGGGGCAGAGTGGTTAGATCGGTCAACAAAATTATGGATTGACATGGGAGACCAATGTTCACAACGTGTTTCCTATTGACAGTCATGTTTTTTTTAACCATGACCATAATGGTTACCTAACCTAGCAGTTTTATCCTAACCAAACCTTTATCAGAACAGTCTTTTTTTTACCTATTTTTTACAATGCTGATTTGCAATGATTTTGTAAAGCATTGATAAGTAATAATGCCCTAAAGATAAGGAGTAAAATAAGTCACTCACTTTCAAAGTGTTTCTCTGCAGGTACAATTTTGCGTAAGCTTCCAAGAAAAGTGGATGTGTTGGAAGGTGAAAATGCTGCCTTTTGTGTTGAAGTGGAGAAAGAAGAAATGGACATACATTGGTACAAGGATGGTGTAGAGTTGCGTGAAACGCATCAGACCATCCTGAAGTCCTTTGGTCGTACACACATCCTAGTTTTCGTCAATACAATGCCCCAAGACTCTGGCCTTGTGACTTTCCTCGTAGGCAGATCGAAGACTTCTTCTCAGCTACGAGTGAAAGGTAGGGTCCCTCATCTGCAAGTTATAGCATTCCAAATGTAACATGCATATTTTTTAGCTCAAGTAGTTGCTTTTGGAATCAATCAACATGTATCAGTTATTCCAATCCCATGAACACTGACACATGATGGGTCTCTCCTCTTTCAGCGGCCAGACATTGTCCTCCCAGTTGTCCAGTGGGTGTGCAGATCAACACAGAGCGAGCTAATGCAGCTCTTCTCTCATGGGTTCCCGCTCAGGACACACGAAAGAACCCTCCATCTGGATATGTGCTTGAGCGACAGGAAGTTGGTACTGGCTCACAGGAGTGGCTGCAGTGCCTGACCACTGACTCTGCAACCTCTGTGGAGATCCTTGGCGACAGCGTACCCTGTGAAGCTGATTATCGATTTCGCATTTGCAGTGTAAACAAATATGGAAAGAGCAACAATGTTGAGTTCCCTAGGGCTGTTCACTTGGGTAAGTTTAGTAATACCACAACAATTGTGCTGAATCAATTATACAGACTTTTTTTCCTTGATAAATGGATTTACAACAAGGTTGAAGATATTTCCCGCTTAATCACGTATAAACTGATTTTATTGTCCAGTTCCAGTTGCCAGAATACAAGCTCCCTTACAGGATGCCTTGGTGCCAGAGGGTCAGGATGGCCTCTTCTCTATTGAGCTGTCTGCTTCAGTAATTGGCACGTGGTTCTTAAATGGTACTCAGCTTCAGGAAGATGAACGTTATTCCATGCGTCGGTCACGAACACATCAATCTCTTCGCATACGAGGGGTACGTGATACAGACAATGGAGCTGAGATCACGTTTATTGCCTATGGCATCCGAGATTCTGCAGCACTGTACATTCAAGGTATGTATGGACCACTGTCACAGTTTGTTCAAGTATGTGATTTAGTCAGTCTAAGATTTATTGTATTTGTTTTGTTAAACTTGATTTTGGTTTGACACCAACAACGCCAGACGACACTAATGTACTGTATCCTTCCGTTCATTATCCTACATAAAAAGACACAGTGTGTGACTTTGTGACATTGTTTTTTTAAAATTTGCAGCTCCTCTTGTCAAGTTTTCATCACTGTCAGAAATGGATCGAAATAAATTTGTAGAAATTGGGAACCCCATTGTGCTCTACTGTGAGCTGTCAGACCCTGCAGCTCCAGTGCACTGGTACAAGAATGGGGTGGAATTACAAACAATGGAGGGTCTTCATATCCAATCAGAGGGCACCATGAGAAGAATTGTCATCCAATCAGCAGAGTTTTCACATTCGGGAGTGTATTGCTGTGATGCCATTGATGACGTCATCAGGTTCAATGTGGAAGTAGAGGGTGAGTGGAGTGAATTTCTTACAATACTGGTGTCTTTCACAGAGACTAACCATCTTTATTGTCACTTCACCCCTTTTTCTTATCTTTCTTATTTACAAATGCATTTAGTCTTCTCTTAAAGTCTGACTTATCCAAACATTTAACATTTACAACTTAATGAACAATTCAAATATCTAAATATCCATAGCCCCACCTGTGAGGTTTTCAGCAATTCCAGATTCTGAGAGGAACAAAACCATCCAAACAGGCTACCCCATTGTTTTACGATGTGAGCTCTCAGATCCTTCCGCCCAGGTGCACTGGTACAAAGATGGGTCAAAGCTCCATCCTCAAACTGGAGTAGATATTCTAACTGATGGCTTGGAGAGAAAGCTGACTGTCCATTCAGCAGAATTATTCCACTCTGGGTTATACTGCTGCAAGACAAAGGGTGACACCATCACGTTCAGTGTGGACATCAAAGGTGATTTGTTTTATCTTAAGCGATGTTAAACGTTAACACGCTCCTTCTCAGCAAAGCAACTAACTTAAAGTTTTGTATGTTGTCTGTTGCCATTCTTCTTAGCACTCATTACAAGTGCAGCTAAGCTGTCATCTTATGTTTGACTGCATTACAGCATGTTACAGCAATTTAGTTGTCAGTAGATTATGATGAATAATCTTAAGGGCTGGCATGAGGTTGACACAAGATCTAAACATATCTATAGTTCCACCTGTGAAGTTCTCATCAATTCCCGAGGCAATGAGGACCAAGTCGATTGAAGCAGGCTGCCCTATAGTACTCCAGTGTGTGGTGTCGGATCCTGAGGCCCACGTTTGCTGGTACAAGGATGAAATGCAGCTCATTTCAAATGCTGGATTAGAAATCCACTCAGAGGGCAACACAAGGACATTAGTTGTTCAGTCTGCAGAGCTGTCCCACTCGGGTGTGTACAGATGTACCACAAAGGATGATACCATGGAGTTTCAAGTGGAGATCAAAGGTGACTTTACACTTTTTATCTTGTGCGTTAATATTGTAACCCCACCCCCTCTTTCTAGATGCCACTAATAATCCCTGCTTCTACTGTATGTGGTATGAAGAACTGTTTCATGCACATGACCTTAAATAACTTTAACGCACTAGGTAATTATTATTTCTAATTATTTGTTTTGTGACTGCTGTGACCTGAACTTAAAGTCTCCAAAACCCGTTCCATTTTCTGCTCAGCAGTTATTGTACATTTTTGCAAGGTATCCATTTCCACAGTCTTGATTTTATGTAGCTGTCCTGAATTCCCAATGCTAGCTATACCAGTGACGTACTCTACTATCTTTGACGTTGAGAGAACCAAGTCACTTGAAGCAGGCAAACTTGTGGAGTTGGAATGTGAGGTTGCAGACTCTACTGTGCCTGTCTACTGGTATAAAGATGGTGTAAAGCTCTTCCCACAGAATGGGTGGGATATACAGAGTAATGGCACGTTGAGGAGACTCATTATCCCATCTGCTGAGCTCTTGCACTCAGGGCTATACAGCTGTGAAACTTCTGATGACATTATCCACTTCACTGTGGATATCAAAGGTGATTTTAATTTAAATTTGCTGAATCTTAGAGCAAAGCGTAGAGCTTTCTGGAGACTAGACGCAATTAACATTTACAGTATGCATATCTGTCTGTCTGTGGTGTTTTGTGTGAAGTTGTAACTGTTTCTTAAATCATAAAATTAACCTCTACTAACAAAATGTGTTTCTCCTAGAATTTGGTTATAGTTGATAGCTCCCCATTTGGGAGAGCTGAACCAATAACCTTTTCTTAATCAAAGTGTAAACATGCACTGTGAAGTCCGCAATTATAATATTAATCATCATCTTTAGCTCCAACGTTGCCGTTGTCGCCCTCGCCCTCGCCCTCGCCAGTGGTTGTGGAGATGCAGTCACTTGAAGCAACCTGCCCAACTGAACCAACATGTGAAACCGCAGACCCTGATTTCCAGGTTTCATGGCAGAAGGATACAGAACATGATTCTAATAGAGAGCCTGATTTTGAAATGGGAGACATCAAGAGGACCCTTGTTATTGAACCAACTCATCCTTCAAATTCTGGAGCATACTATTGTGCAACAGCAGATGATGTTGCCCAATTGATAGTAAAAACTCAAGGTGATTTTTTTTTTTTTTTTTTTGTAAATGTCTTTTCTATTTTAGCTATGACTAACTCTTTATGTAGCTTTAAGTCTGTCTTCTTATTTGTTGTTACAATGCAGAGCTAATGTCTGTGACAGTTTGGAAAATATCTTAAGTCCGTTTTTCTAAAATCTACAGTGAAATTATCCCCCCAATGCTTGTCTGTAGTGCCACCTCCAACATATCCACTTGGTCCTGATGTTGAGAAGACCAAGTCTGCTGAAGTGCACAGCCCAATTGTTCAGCAGTTTGAGATTTCAGATCCCATTGCCAGAGCTTGTTGGTACAAAGATGGAACCCAGATCTACCCAAAAAGGGAAGGTGACTGTGAATCACAGAGCAGCAGCCAAGCCTTGTCCCTCCAGTCACATGACCTGTCTGGTGATGGGAGATTTGGCTGTGAAACATCTGGTGATGCACAGTTAAACGTGGACATGAAAGGTGGTGTTCCACATTGTACCTGTATAATTAAGAATCAAGCATTTAGTTACATACATGAAGCTATCACCCAGCTCATTGTTTTCTCTTTGGCTTTGTCCAAACAGCAGAGCAGTGTCACTATGATGATGAGATAGCTGATGCATCTGCCCAATACACTGTGGATGTCAAAGGTGATTTGATATATTTCAACATCAGTCATCCATGTTAACCCAGCACATACATGCCACTAACAACAGTGGTGTATTTTACTGTTAGCTCAATCATCTGAAGCATCTTCCTTTCATCCAAAAATTGCTTTTTGTCAAATTGTATCCTGGTCTCATGTAATTTTTCTGCAGTATTTGGCTCCTAAACATGTGGGTGTTTAGTAGCTGCCTAGCTGCTCTTCATACTAACATATATGTTGTGTTTGTCAATAATTCTTCATTTTAACAGTCATCTTTGCTTGTAACAAGCAGCTTACCACTCTTTAAGTCCATCTTGTGTCTTATTCATCACCAGAACCTCTCATTCACATTGCTGCCCTGAACCTCTCACCGTTGCAATGACAACGAACTCTTATCAAAGAGAAGAAAATTGATGTACTTTTTAGGATTTAAGGTGGTAGTGTACAGACTGATAGTATAACAGTATTAGGAGTCAGTTGAAGGGGGAAATATAGGAACTCAATCTCAGACCAAACCTGGTCGACCTTCTTGTTTGTCTTTGCAATGAATTATCCCATAACTCCATGCTAACCCACACTGATGTAAAATTCTGTTATGAGAAGAAGTATTGAGACCATCAACAACTGAAAACCTTTCTCTGTGTACATCACAATGCTTATAGCTACATCGCCAGGGCTCTCTTCTGACCAAGAGAAGAAGAAGTCCACTGAAGAGGCTTATCCTGTTGAAGATGACTGCATGTCCTCAAAATGCAATTCTGACATCTTCTGTGGCGAGAGAGGAGATACACAGACATATGAAGAACATTCCAGGCATATATCAAATTCCCAGTCAACATTTGAATATTTCACTGACTGGATTACAACTGAACAGCCAAAGGGGCTCTCCGACAATCAACGGACAATAAATGCTCAATCTTCAGTATACTGTAACTCTGTAAAGCCAACAATAATGCAATCTGACATACAGCATCACACTAAACAGCCCACAGAATCACAAGGTGAGGAATTAATTTATTATATACAGCATGCACAAGGCCCACCTGAAGAGCTTGATAGTTCCCTGCAAACAGCTGTCCAGACAGATGATTTTTGCAATTCTCAACAAACTGCAACTGCTGAATCAGAGGAATCAACTCTCAAGACTCTAACTGTCCACTCAGAAGAGCGACATGGCTCAATACAGATGGTGACTGTCCAGTCAGAGCTAGGTGACCCCTTACAGACTTCAACTGAGCAGTCAGAGCACCTTACTAACCACTTACAGATTTCAACAGTCAAATCAGACAAGTCCTTAAAAACTGCAACCCTGCAGTCAGAAGAGGCCTTTAAATCCTCACATACTGCAACTGTCCAGCTGGAGGAGCCCTTTAAATCCTCACATACTGCAACTGTCCAGCTGGAGGAGCCCTTTAAATCTTCACATACTGCAACTGTCCTGTCAGCGGAACCCTTCACTTCTTTGCATGTTGCAACTGTCCTGAAGGAGGAGTCTTTTAAATCCCTAAAGACTGCAATTGTCCAATCAGAACAGCTCTTTAGCTCTATACAGATACCAGATGTCCTGTCAGAGAAGTCTCTTGATTGCCTACAAACTGAAACTGTCCATTCAGAGGGGTCCTGTAACTCCACATGGACTCCAAATGACCAGTCAGTGGAGTCAAACAGACCCGTACACACATCACCTGTCCAGTCAGAGAAGCCTGGTGATTTACCTGACACTGCATCCCTTCAATCATTGGATTTGTATAACTTAAAAGAGGCAGAAACTGTCCCACCAGGGGACCGTTACAACTTGCAACAGTCTGCATTGGACCTCTGTCACACTGGACAAGGAGGACCTAACCATTCAGAGGTGCTGTATCAGTCCATGTGGGCCACAACAGCCCAAGCTAAGAGCCATCACACCATAAAGGCCACAGAAGACCAAATAGATGCCCCTCTTAACTCCAGGCAAAGATCATCTATCCTGTTTGGAGAGCCTTGCTGTGACAAGCAGGCATCTACTGTCCAATCAGAAGAGATCTATCTATCAAGGACATGTGATAGTCACTGGAGTGACAGTGTCACTGCAAATAAGGTGGCTGTTGAAGGTGATTTAAATGGTTAGCATTATCAAACAAAAAAAGTGGACGGGCACAATGTTGACATTGTGCAAAATGAAGAGATTGCTTTTTGCAATCCTTGACATTTTGACAATTTCTACATTTACTGACTTGATTTTTGTTTATACTAAAACTACTTAAGTAGTGTAAAACTTTGAGCTTGGGTGGTCTGTGAGGAATATTAAAAGATAGGGAACAGAGTAAATAGATTAGCTTCAAATCCTAACTTGAATGCCTAGTTATTTCAAGTCTAACCAAAGATACCTCTTAAGATTACTAATAAAATAAAGACATATCTATTAAGACTTATTTAACTAAAAATTATTAGCATGACTAATCTTGTTTTGCAATTTTGCTCTACTATTGTTTGAAAGCATCATTTTTGTTGTAGTCAGTAATAGTGATGCAATTTTCTCTTGATATTACCTCAAACATCCCCAGCTCCGCCTGTGAGAATTACACTTTGTGAGGCTGAGAGGAACAAGTCTGTTGAAGTTGGTGAACCCATAGTGCTGCGATGTGAGATATCAGAACCTAAAGCTCAAGTTACTTGGTACAAGGATGGAATAAAGCTACATGAAGCAGCTGGGCAAGACATGCGGGCAGAGGGTTCCATAAGAACACTGGCTTTCCAGTCAGCGATGCTGTCTCATGCAGGGATTTACAGCTGCAAGACAACAGATGATGCAGTGCAGTTTCATGTGGATGTTAAAGGTGACAAAAGTTGTTTTCATGTTCTGTTCTGCAAATAGATTTTAGTCATGCTAAAGTGCATCCAAAAGCTTTTGCTTTTCTTATAAAAAGTAAGTTCTTATTTTATTACTTTGGATAAATAAACCTAAAATAGATAGGGTAGATGGATTTATAGATTCCTCTTTAAAGAAATAAAGCACACGCAAAAATATCCAGAGTTAAAAAAAAAAAAATCTTCATTTGTTGTCTTTAGCACTATTTGAACGACAACAGTTTACTGTAAAGTTATCAAAGACATCTGTACAAAACAAACAATACAGCATACCAAATCTTAGTGGCATGCTGTATTTATGGGCAGTTTGCACACCAGAACCACAGTGTATGAGTATTATATTAACTAATAGCTGTAAGTGGCTACTTGAAAACAATGGTAGAATTGATGCTTCTACATTTTTCTAATTACTTTGTCATGTTAAAGCCTTACCTGAGGCCGTGTGACTCCATCTGCTTCTCTTTTTTCATGTCTGGGAGTAGCTGGTTAGGTAGCATGAAATGTTCTAGGGTTAGTCTCACATCATGCAGTTCTTACTTAGGGCTTGATTTAGCCCTAATCAGGCACCACGGTGAAAATGCCAGTCCTCTTATTCAATTAACTGGTGTTAGTCGTTTTGAAACTTTTAAAGAAAGGCAACTTGCCTTCATGCAGCAGTGGCCTATCCAGCAATTAACTGGTCAACCCAGACTGCTCCACAGAAAGCCGTAAATTTTATTAAAAATGAGCGCTATTCAAGCAGGGTTCATAGTTCAAACTATTATACTCTCCCAGTCGTGTTGTTGCTTGGTTTATTTTAGGTAGCCAGCTTTGACGTCTGTGTCTAGCTTGTATTATATGCTGCAAAATAGAGAAGATTTATAGAGAAAGACAGAGACAGAGGGAGTGCCTGTAGTGAAAAAGGCAGTAGGTCAGAGAAATAAAACACTATTTTCTGATGCTCTAAAAAATATATTAACACCACAATGCCTGATTTAGGCATAATGGGAATGATGGATACAAGCAAAATTCATCATGTTAACACTACTCAGTGATGATAGAGTCTCTTTCACTAGGGAACATTTTTCCAAACATCTGACAAATTAGTCAGTTTCAATACTGACTAATCTTTGAGGTGTTTTCTTGGGGTATTTCTTGAAATGTTAATACAAATACAGCTTTTCAAACAGAGCTGCAGAAGCTGTTACTGTTGATTTCTACTGTGCTGAAGGGATAAATGCTGAGAAAATAATGGTTGTAAAAAAGCAGAACAGATTGTAGTTGGGAATCATGGATGGAATATGACACTTCACCAGTGAAGCAAAGTTAAAGTGCCGCCCTTTTTAAGGCATAATATCTACTTAATTTGAGATTCTTTTCTAAAATCCCAAAGAGATCAGTCAGGAGAATAATTTTGGTGCAGTCAGATGCTACTTTGAGCCTTATTTACCAGAGGTTTTCAACAAAAGAAAAGTCCAATCGGGTTTCATGAGTCCCTTTTATCTGGTGCTCAACAGATTAGATGACTGCTGGAAAGGCTGGTAACTGTCTAGACTGAATCATCCTACAGGCACATAAGCAATGTCCAGATGTGTTGAAAAATAAGTAGATTTACTGAAAAGACTGTGCACAAAACTTTAAGATTGAAATCATGGCACCCATAGAGGAATTATTTAACTAAATATTTGACTTTTTTTTTATGTATGTAAACTGTAGAAAATACTTAATTTGGTTAATAACATAACCTGTTTTATTGACCAGTTGCATTTTACATTCAATCCTGTAGCTCCGCCTCTGAAGTTTTCAGCTTTATCTGAAGCTGACCAGAAAAAGACGGTCATGGCAGGCTGTCCCATTTCTCTACAATGTGAGCTGTCAGACTCCACTGGACAAGTCAGTTGGTACAAGGATGGAACAAAGATCCTACCTCAAAATGGAGTAGACCTCCAGTCAGAAGGAAATTTGAGGAGTCTAGTTGTCCCGTCAGCAGAGCGGGCTCACACTGGCGTATACCGTTGTGAGTCAAAGGATGATGACATACAGTTTGCTGTGGAAGTACAAGGTGACTCTCAGAGACTCTGCAGCGCTTTCATTGTCTTGCATGGCCAACTAACTGTAACAGCAGGTGATTAAGTCACATTAGTCTAATCACCTAACAGAAAATGGTTAGTTTTCCACTTTTCAAAAAAAATATAAAGCAACACTCTGAAATAATGACTTCTGCAATTTCATTAATACAGCTTCACATCAATTTGTTATTGCATATGGCAATTTGAAGAAAAACAATCTCAATGCCCGTTTTTTAAAAACTTTTCAATAAAAGTAAAATTAAATAATATAGGACGTCTCCTCTCCATGGAGCTTTTTATTATGCATGTCCAATATCTTAAGAGAGCTAACATTTCTTTTGCCTTTCCTTTTTCATTAAAAGGCACTAAGTGAATACTGCTCCTTTACCGTCAACGTTCTTGTTTGTCTTACTTGTGCTTTTTTATCGATGTATGTATGTGACTGACACGTCAGAACTCTTGCTCTTTTAACTCTTTGAGTCATTTTTTTTGTTTTATTTATTGTCTTTGTTAAACCAGCTGTTGTGTTTATCTTGATGTATGTTATGTTGTTTTTGTCTTGAAATTCTTTGGATGTTTAATTACGTCAAGAAATTTCATTTATGATGTTTATTAAGATACTCTTTTTGCAATATCTGAAACCTGTAGCACTACCTGTGAAGTTCTCAGAGCTTGAAGAGACTGAGAGGAACAAATCCATCCAAGAAGGCTCTCCCATTGTTCTCAGTTGTGAACTCTCTCATGATCCTTCTACTCATGTGGACTGGTATAAGGATGGGGAGAAACTCCTACCACAGAATGATATGGAAACACAGTCAGACAGTCTAACAAGGACACTACTCATCCATTCAGCTGAGATCAAACACAGTGGTACCTATGAATGTTCAACATCATATGACACCATCACATTTAAAGTGGACGTAAAAGGTGAATTCTCTCTATCCTTACTATATTCTTATCATGCATACCACATCCATCTTATTCTGCAGTGTGAGTGGTTTTGAATGTTCATTAGAACATGGTATGAGTGGCTGGGCAGTGTGTTTTGTGAATTCATCTCTTCTCCAAAACCCTTGTTATTCCCCTCTCTTAGGCCGATCGCCACAGATCATGCCAATCCCACTGTCAGAAAAGTACAAGATGATTGCATTTGGTTGTCCAGTTATCCTCCAGTGTGAGGTCTCAGACCCTGTTGCTCAGGTTTCCTGGTTTAAAGACGAGGTGGAGCTTTTTTGCAAAACCGGCCTTGATATGAAAAGAGACGGCACCCTGAGAAAATTAATCATTCCTTCTGCTAAGGTCTCTGACTCTGGCCTCTACAGTTGTAGCCTCACTGATGATGTTGTGACATTCCGTGTGGACATTGAAGGTGATTTTCTTGTATTCGCTTTTAATTACTGAGATTCCAGCTGTGATATGAACATTTTTGCATCTCCTGAATTACCCTTAACTGTACATTTCTTTGCAGAATTATCCGTGAGTTTTTTGTAGCATTGTGTAAAAACAGAGCTTCTAATACTAAAATAATCACACCAAAATGTTTGTGTGCACAACACTACTTGTTAAATGATGTTCTGACAGCTTAACAGCAGTGCTCTGCAAATCTTATAATACCTCCCCAGCTACTCCTGTGAGGTTTTCAGCACTCCCAGAGGTCGCAAGAAACAAATTTGTTGAAGCAGGCTGCCCAATTAAGCTGCAGTGTGATGTCTCAGAGCCCGCTGCCCAAGTCTATTGGTACAAGGATGGTGAACAGCTACTCCCAAAGAATGAATTTGAAATCCAAACTAAAGAAAATCTGAGAGAGCTGGTTATTAAATCAGCAGAAGTCAGACACTCTGGGGTGTACAGCTGTGAGGCCGCAGATGACCAAATAGAATTCAAGGTGGATGTTGCAGGTGATCTAAGTATTTTGAGCTTTGTCAGAATCACTAACTTTCGATGAATGCTTGGCTATTAGACCAATTTATACTTCAACAATTTATTCTATTATACTTTAGTATACTGTATACTAATACTTTGTTAATTATACACATTCAATGATTTTGGGGGCATACTCTATAAACCTATAGATATTGATATTTCTTTAAGTAATAGCAGTGATATGCGGCTCCATGTCATTCCTGCCCCAAGAAGCAAATACTTGAAGCCCTTTCAGACTGGTAGTGGCAAGTGGTCGGTTATTGGTATCTTAAATCTGTACAGTGGATCAAATTACCATCTATAATGTTAATCAGATTGCTTGTAGTAACAAACCACAGGGAGTTATCACCGGACTCTGCAGTTCCCTTTTTACCAGCACCTTATTTTAGTCTTACAGCCAGCAACTGTACAACCACCCTCATCAATCCTGTTTTAAGATGCAGCAGGATGTAAATTCTGATAAATAGAGTGTGCACTACTTGCCCGGCACCAAACAGCAGAGAAACAGTTAACGACTAGCTGGTGAGTGAGCCAGAGCTTGATATTGTAAAAGTCATCAGCGTGCTGATTTAACTGCCCAGTCCAGTGGTAACAGTAGTGGCCCTTATGACGCCTTGTCAAACGTTGCCACTTGTTGCAGGATGCAGAGCAGACATTTGTTTGCCATTGTTTGGCTCTGGTGAAAATTATGAAGGATGAGACGCAGATGCTGCAGACCTCCTGGTCTGAAAGGGCATTACGGCTGTACGTGTCGGTATTAACTAAAAGACAGACAGTTAGACAGAGGAAAATCAAAACAAATCAATCAAATTTGCGATTTAAACTGCTGTCAAGTATACTGTACATGTACAATGGATCATTTGAAATTGGACTGATTCATGTTGCATTATGCTAGCTCACTTGCATGCAAATCCATGACTAGCAATTTCAAAGTAACTGTGTGATCTCACTGTCAACCCGAGTGGGCACAGACTTTATTATTATTTTTTATACCAAACTATTTTTACACCATCTGTTCCATCTGGAACAAAATGGTGAATTTTACAGCTTTTAGCCTGTAAATACAAGTATGTTCATAGTATAGCATAGCAAATCTGATTACTATCTGGTTACTGTTCAATGAATTGAAAATCCTATAGCACCAGTTTGATTCTCAGCTGTTCCAGAGGCTGAAAGGAGCAAGTCTGTTGAAGCAGGCAGCCTGATCAAACTGCAGTGTGAGATCACAGACCCCACAAGCCAGACCTGCTGGTATGAGGATGGGATAAATCTCTTGCCAAAATCGGGAATAAACATCGATTCAGAGGGCAATAAGACGACACTGGTTATGGAGTCGGCCACGTCTCCATGCTCTGGAGTGTACAGTTGTAAAACTGATGATGATTCAGATTTCAACGATTTCTATGTGGAGGTGAAAGGTGATATGCTAAGCTTTTTCTTGGCGAGATGTTGTCATTGTAGAGTCTCATGCACCTTCATGACCTCTAATATCTAAGAAGAAAGCAAAACCTGATCATCATCATATTCATCATAGCTGGCTTCTAAATGTCCTAATTTCATTAAACATTTAGTTGCTTTTCATATACATGCTTCACATTTAAGGCTGTTTAGCATGTATTTTGTTGAGTATACTGTTTTTTTCCAGCATACCTATTAGTGCACTGCTTCAATTAATTTTCTCATTTTGCTTCAAAAGTGGATTAACACCCCACTGATCATGATAATGTCTATGATGAGTTGTTGACTAGGCAGCAAGGCGGCTTGATATCAGCATGTCTAAGCTGTGAAAACCTGACCTTATAGCTGCTCCGTGCATGAGTCTAAACAATGAATGCAACTTTCAACCAACAACTTACTTTTTTGTGTACTGTTTTCTGCAGCGCCACCGGTAACATTTGCTGACATCCCAGAGGAGGACCTTTTCAAGAGTGTTGTGGAACAAGAAGAGCTTGTTCTGTCATGTGAGGTATCAAGGACTGATGGTGTTGTCCAGTGGTACAAAGATGGAACTGAAATGCAACCAAGTAATAGCATTACAATGCAAGCAGAGGACACCAAAAGGAATCTGACAATACATTCAACCCAACTGTCCGACACAGGCACATACACATGCCGTACAGGAGACAACATTTTATTGTTCAAGGTTAACATACGAGGTAATAAAATAACTTCCCAGTTCTCTAAAAATACGTAACAAAATCTGACATTCACTCTACCTGTATTAAAATGTGAAGAAGAATGTAGAGAATATGTTTCAATTTCATATATTCTTTTTTTCAAAGAACCTCCAGTGATGATAATATACCCCAAGGAGGATGTCCATCTTGAACGTCACGTCCCTGAGGAAATTATTCTGAGCTGTGAATTGTCTCGTCCCAATGGTATTGTCAGCTGGTACAAAGACGGCCAAAAGCTGCAAGAGAGTGAGAACATCAAGCTCAAAATTGAAGGCCCTTATCGTCGACTGAAGATTCTTTCTAGTGGAGTCGAAGATTCTGGAGAATACGTCTGTGATACAGCTGATGATTCAATATTCTTTCACCTTAGTATTACAGGTAAAATTCATCATAGTACATACAAGTGAAGGCATCTCAGTACTGTAACAGCACAGTGTAAAAGCACAATGTGTAGATTGTGTTAATTAAGGTGAAGGAGGAGCTGGTTGCAGATGCTGTTCGATGATCTGAGAAGCACTTTGTTTGCAAGCATACCAATGCCTTTGAAATTAACCAATTCACCCAACCAATTCAAAGATAAATGCAAAAACATTCACTTTGCAGACAATATATGCATGAACATGACACAAGATAACAGCGTAGATTTCTTGTAGAATTCATTAAACTAATGAGTGTTGACTAAACTGGATTTTCATACCTCTTTCTAGAACCTCCAGTGCGGATTGTGTCCCCAAGTCAGTCCCAAATGGAACTGTGCCAACAGACCTCTGAGAGGATGGTGCTGAGCTGTGAGATCTCACGGCCTAATGCAGTGGTGCGTTGGTATCGAGATGGACTCGAAGTGGAGGAGAATGACAACCTTATTCTCGAGGTGGATGGTGTCTACAGAAGACTTATCATACCTGAAACTACTGTCAAGGATTCTGCTGAATACGTCTGTGATACTGCAGATGACTCCATGACATTCTTTGTAAACATAGCAGGTAAAGAAAACCATGAATGAAAAAGGATCTTCTGAATGCGTTGTTGTGCCAATTTTTATCCATTTCTAATGCATTTTCTCAATGTACAGAGCCTCCTGTTCGCTTCGTACGTCCCAGAAAGATGGCAAGCAGAGTAGAGAAAGTGGCTGGGGAGACTCTGGTTCTAGACTGCGAGGTTTCAAGATCAAATGCTGAGGTCACCTGGAAGAAGAATGGGGAAGAGGTAGAAGACTCCAGAAATATTACCATCCTTGAGGATGGTGTCATGCGTCAATTAACGGTTCACTCACTGACACTGGAAGATGCTGGGCAATATGTCTGCGATGCAAAGGATGATGTGATGGATTTCCATGTGAAAGTGCAAGGTAGGTTATTGTTCTTAAAGGTATATCTCCCAAATTATATGAGCCCTCAAAGTCCAAAAAGATATAAGTATAAAAAAGTATATCTTACAAGGTCTGTACATTATGTACTGTTATTTATCTGGTAAGAACAAGGTAATCTTGAATTACTAGTAGCTTACTCACTTCAGAGACACACATCCACCTCTAAATGAAATTGAAATTCAAACAGCTCGTGTTTGAAATGTTTATTACAGCTGCAGAACATAGTTAGAGTTTGGTGCCTAGGCCCCGACACTGACACTACCCATGTGTTTATGCATATATTGGGGAGTGATGAACGGGATGCTGGGATGATGTTGGGGTTAAAAGAAGAGACAACAGTACTGATGTAGGGTGGTAATGGCATGGACAGGGCAGAGAGAGAGCTGGAAATTTTTTAAGCTTAAGTAGACCGCCAAATTGGGAGGGAGTGTTTGATAGATGATTGTAGAGAGCAAGTCACGTATAGCAGTGCAGCTCAAGTTAAGTGCAGCTCAAGTTGACTACCTGAACTAGCTCGCAGGTGTTGCTCCATTTTTATTTTCACCTCAAATTATGATACCATGAAACCCCTGCTGCTATAGCGCAAAACATGGGCTGTCCTACGTAGGAATAGCTGCATATTCTAACAGACATTAGACATAGTCAATATAGGCACTGCAAATGTCAACCAGATCATTGACTCCAAATACAAAACTTTGGTGGTTAATGCTGTGCAATGACAAAATGTTTGTTGTGTTTTTTTTTATATATATACATTCTAAATTCTGCTCTCTTGTCTATTTTCAGAGATGCCTGTAAAAATTCTTGGCAAAACTGATGCAAAAACAGAAAAGCAATTCTTGGTATCAGATGACATTATTCTAGTGTGTGAACTATCAAGATCCAATGCCTCAGTCAGTTGGTACAAAGATGATCAGTTAATCGATGACACTGAGCGATACTGCAGCGAGGTGCAAGGTGTTTTCCGATCACTGGTTGTCCTAAATGCTGAACTTGAAGATTCAGGAGAGTACACCTGTGATGCAGTAGATGATAAGATGGTCTTCTATATCACTGTCAAAGGTGATTACCTTACCATATGGTTTAGCAATGTAAATGTTATCTGTCTTTCCTTCATTCAGGAGGACGATAACGCTATGTATTTTGTGTTCAGAACCTCCAGTTCAGATCATTGGAAACTCAGGCCACCCGGAGCATCATATCCTTCTAGCAGGAGATGACCTTATTTTGGAGTGTGAAGTGTCTCGGCCAGATGCCATCGTTCAGTGGTTATGGAACAGCGAGATACTGAAACCAGACACTCGTATACAAATTGACAGCTACGATGTTGTGAGGAAGCTTGTTCTCTCTGGACTTCAGCCCTCAGACTCTGGAAAATACGTCTGTGATGCCATCGATGACAAATTAATAACAATCGTTGAGGTCCAAGGTAAGATTTAAATTTACTTGATTACATGTTTTAGAGTTAATTTCTGCAGTTTCTGTTTGATGAACTTTTTGTTTTATGTATGAACATGGAATTTACAAGGAACTTCTTTGTTTACTCTCATATTCTTAGAGCCACCAGCCAGGTTTGTGAATAAAGAAGCAAATAATCACATCTCTGGCTATGAAAACGAGAGGGTGACACTGTGTGCCATTGTGAGCCGAGAAAGAGCTAATGTTCGGTGGCTGAAAGATGGCCAACTATTGAACAAGGACAACATTCACATCTCCAGTGAGGGTAATACCCACAAGCTCACCATTAATCCCCTGCAGCTGTCAGATTCTGGAGAATATGTCTGTGACGTAGACACAGATGAGATGTATTTCAGTCTTTTAGTCAAAGGTAAGAATTTGGCACTCCTGAACAAATTGTGACCTCTCTTTCCAAGTAAACATTAGCTTGACCGTATCTGTCACAAAGTTAACATCTCTGGAATTATATTTCTTCATTCTATTCATCAGAAATGTCAGTGAAATTTAGCAGACCGTTGGAGAACGTTGTGGCTCTGAGAGGCAGCAGCCTTATATTAAGATGTGAGATCAACAAGCCCAAAGGAGATGTCCAGTGGCTAAAAGATGGACAGGAAATCTCTCCAAGCCGCAGACACACAATACGTGCACAGGGTCGAGAGCGAAGCTTTACCATCCACCAAATAATGGAAGAAGATGCTGGAGAGTATGCCTGTGAATCCACAGATGACAGGACTTCAGCTACTGTCACTATAGAACGTAAGTAAATAGAAATAACATGAATAAATAAAATAGTTTAAAATAGACAATGTGCCATCTGAACATGTGGAGCACAATCAATCTAATTCAGCTGAATGCTTTGCTTTCAGTTCCCCGTGTTGTTGAGTTCATAGCAGAGCTCCGTAACATCACGGTCTGTGAGGGAGAAGATGCGGTGTTTAAGTGTGTGGTTTCACCAGAGGACACTCAGTTGGTGTGGCGCTTAAATGGCAAGCAAGTAGCCCTGAATGAGCGCACTGTCATTTCAAGCAACGGACTATGCCACATGCTCTGCATCCACAACTGCATGGTTTCAGATAGCGGCAGAGTGACAGCTGATGCAGAGGGGTTGGTATCAGAGACAGAACTCCAGGTTCAAGGTGAGTTGTGGCCCCATCCATTAACACTATAATTATATGTATTTGTCTCAATGAATCACAGAAGTCACAACATTTAACAACCATTTACTGTTATATATATATATATATATATATATATATATATATATATATATATATATATATATATATATATATATGGTAGCTATCACCATATTTTTAACTGTGTGCTATTTTCAGCAAAACTGGAGTGAATACGAACATAAGAGCAAGAGAATTTAAATGGCTGTATACCATTAGTATCACATAAGCATACACTGCATATGATAGATAATGACCCTTTCAGACAAGTTTAAATTGTTGAAGAGGCGCTTTTGACAGCTAGCGCTTAGCAGCTTCTCCTGTTAGAATTCCTCTGGTAACTGACAGAGACAAGTGGCTCGGTGGTTTTGGTGTATGTGACGCTGCTGGGGGCAAGGCTCCTCAGAGCTCTCTGTGCTTGAACTTGCAATGTGACTTTTTTGGGGGGGTCTATATTGTATTTAGCTTTGTCTGGGTATAGCTTTGTCTTCATGCCATTATGCACAGTAGAATTAACAAAGAATTTATGCACATGTAGTCACATAGTACCTAAAACGTTGACATGATGGTGCTGCTATTTAGTAATTCCTTACATCAATTTTTAGAGCAACAGGTGCTGTTCACCAACAAAATGACACCAGTTGTAGCTGAAGAGTACAGTGAGGCAACTCTAGAGGTGGACGTGAGTCTGGATTCGGGAGAGGTGCAGTGGATGAGGCAAGGCGTGCTGATCCATCCTGGAGCCAAGTATACCCTGAAACACAATGGCCGAAAACACAGTCTCACCATCCACAAACTGGCTATGTCTGATCGGGGCACCTACAGTTGTGAAACCCTCCATGACCGCACGCAAGCCCAGCTCACAGTGGAACGTGAGTGTGCACGTGTTCTCACTATGCCCTGTTGTTGTTTGTTTACCGCCGTTGCCGACGACTCCACCTCTTGCACATCCTCCATCACTGCTTCTTGTGAAGGCAGAGCTCAGTTAAATGAGTAAGAGTAATTTGAGTGACTGGGGACCAGGGTGGCACTTGTACTGGAATATGATGGCAACCAACAGCTGATAGACTAATAGCCCAAGCTGACTTTCAGACCTGGGTTTCTGTTTTGACAGAAGATCAATAGAGCCCTGATGATTTCATTGCCTATATCAAAGACAAATCAGATTGCACTTTTAAGGGAAGTTAAGTATCAAGCTTGACAGACTATAAAACCAGCATCTTGTAGTGATTAAGACGTACTTATGCTTGTTTTTCTTTGTGCATACTTCTTATATTTCTTAGTCCTACGAGCCACAGGCCAGTGGGTGAATTAAAGGCTGTTCTTTCAACACTAGTGTGGGTGGGCAGGGGAAAATCAGGACTTCAGGCTGCTGTTGGCACCTCCTATGAATTTGGATCTCCTCTCATTGCATCTAAATTTACACCCTGGCCTTCAAAACTAAGGTGGTTGTCATCAGGTCTCCAAAATAAACACTCCTTTTTTTCCACAGGGAACGCTCGTCTGTGTTAGAATAAGTGAAAAATGTTGGCAGTTTCAAAGCTGGCTTTTGTGTAAAGCCCCATACTCAAATGACTAAAATATCGGCTTGTCAATGTGTGCCAGCTTGTATTGTTTAACTGCAGACTGCTGTGTACAGAACAGACTCCAAGCCTATTCTGTAACAGAAAACGGACACCATGTCTGCTCAGTCTTAAAGTGGAATGAAAATATTTGTGAGTGGGACCAATCTTTCAAACTTAACCTTTGTTTAACTACTATTCAGTATTTATTATACTGAAAAGTTACAAAAAAAATCACACAAAGTACATTACATGTAAGCTAAATCTACATGTACTTGTTGGACAACTGTACATGTAGATTTATTTCCTTTCACACAGCTCTGCCGTTTTCCTTACAGCTCGAAAAATCACAATCAAGAAAGGACTCACTGACCTTAAAACCACAGAGAGAGAAACGGCGTCTTTTGAGGTGGAGCTCTCCCATCCCGATGTCACAGGCACCTGGTTGAGAAATGGAGTCCAGCTTAAGCCGACGAATCACTTCCGTATGAGTGCAAAAGGACACGTCCACAGCCTCACCATCTCAAACCTATCTGTTGAGGATACTGGCACCTTTACATTCAGTGTAGAACATCTGAAGACATCCGCAAGGCTTGTTGTGAAGGGTAGGTCATTTAGAAAAAGGTCAATACTTAAGTAAGACACTAAATCAGTAACTTTGAGTCAATGCGCTTATTGCAAGTAATCTATAAGGTCTACTTTGTCACTTTGCAGCTCCCAAACCATGTACAGTACACCACTGTACTACCAAAACAAATTTTACTGTACTAATTTTGTTGTGACCTCAGACTGGTAGTTAAAGAGGTCCACTCAAAGTAGACCAAATGCCAACCAGTGAAGGCATGATAATAGAATAAAGTGATGGCTCTGCTACTGTTGCCTTTATCCAGGCTCATGTTACAAACACAAAATAGCCTACCATGACCCAGTGAGAGGCGCTAGCTCTGTTCAGTCTTTTCTGTCAGGTGCTAGTTTAACCTCATGCTGTAAAATAATCCACTCCATGCCAAGTCACTCAATATGCATCATCCCTTTGAGCTAGGGGTTGAAAAGCAGAGGATGACAGTTGAATGAAAATGTCATCACTATAAATTAGTCTACATACCTTAACTGTATTAGGCTACTTTAAGTGTGAGCGGCAGTGCATACGCTTGTATGCTTTATTTTGGAGAAATTTAGTTTTGTTTGCCAATTCAAGCATGCTTTTTCTTCACCAGAGCCCCCAGTGACCATCTTCAGAAAACTGGAAGACCAGAAGTTCCCTGATGGGGCATTAATCTCTATTGAGTGTGAGCTGTCAAGACATAACGTTGATGTGAAATGGATGAAGGCAAGTGTTGAATTTTCTTGGTGACCAACAATATTTATGATTTTTTTAACAAAAAACCCCAGGCCCGAAAATATGGCCAATCAGGGCCATGTATCCCAAACATTAAATAACCCTGACAGACCTTCTGAACGGCCAAAACCTTTATGAACAACATATTTCAAAAAGTAAAAGTAAAACAAATGTATGTTCAGTATAGTCTGTCAAATTTATGTTGACCAATGTGGAACAACAAAGAGCCATATTTCACTCAATTGGACAATGCGTTATATATAATTTCAGTCGCTTGGAGATGATTAATTGTACTCTACTTTTACACCTTTTCAGAATGGCTCTGAGTTAAAGCCAAGCAAAGACTTGCGCATTTATGCAATGGGAAGGAAACGGTTTCTTCAGATCATGAAGTGTCATGTCAGTGACTCTGGGATATACACCTGCGATGCTGGAGATGCTACTACATCCTGCACTGTGGAGGTCTATGGTAAAGTCTGCAGTCCATATACTATAACAGTGGTGTAATGCGGTGGTATGGCCTGGCTGAAAGAACATCAACCTTGCCGTCATGAAGTGGACAAGAGATTTGGAAAATTATTCAACAGAAATGCAGGATAAAAATAAATGTTATACGGGTGGGAATTGTTATCAGTAGGTACCCTACTAAAACAATGAAATCTCAGACTTAACAAACACTGGAGCACCTTTTTTGGCTATTTCTGCCAAATTACTGGTGTTAAACTAAAGGCCATTGATGTATCGGCTAAGTAAACTACACCTGGCAGACATGTTTAACTTCTTTTACACCTTTTTGAATCAATAATTTGTCAACAATTGTGTCTAACTAAGTTACAGGGCTTTAACTCAGGTATTATAACTGAAAATAATGAAATCATATCAGGGATCTAAAATGTGGTCTTTGGTTAGCTAATCCTCTCAATGGCACAATCACTTTCTTCATTCACTCACCAGCTTTATAACTGATAGCATGGATGAGTTATTCTAGCTAAGAAATGTAGCTGGTTGTTCAGAACTTTAATCTTTACTTAGCATTAAGCTACCAATCAATCAGACTTTATTTGTATAACAGTCCTTCAACAAGTTTATAATGTCTCAAGCTAAAATACTCTTGGGCTATGTTGAGCCTCTTTAAGCATTAAGTACAACCATAACATGAGAGAAGCATAGTCTGCTAGCTGTGTGTTTCCACATTGTTGGCATTGTTGGTGAAGTAAGCTAGTTAGCTTGGTAATGCTAAGTGCCAGTTTGGAGAAGCAGAACATGTAACTTTGCTTAATGCCTAAAAAAGAAGAAAGTGCTCACCATACATGCCAGATAAGCACGGCCATCTTTGTTACAGTAGCTGCTATAATGTGCTGCTCTTATTTTGCTGCTTTTCTTTAATGTTGGGGATTTTATTATTCATTAACGCAATCCCAAAAAAAAAAAAAAAACAGAACCAAATTTAAAATCAACTAAGTCAACATGTGAGCGGCAGAAAAAGAGAAATTAGTTAGAAGCACAAAATGTACAAAATTTGTCAAGCATGGTAAAAAGGTTGAATCCATGGTTCACCCACACAGGTGCTTTGAGTTATGGATGATTAGACTTTTGTTGCCACAGACTAAACTTGAATGACATCACTCTCTTTCTCATATAGAACCTATGGCACCTGTTAGGCGGGGTAAATTACATTTTTATCATTCTTATTGGTTCACGGGGTCCAGAAACAAGTGACAGTTGGAAGCTAGTAGAATGATGGTCGCAGATTCAATATACAAAACATATAAATTACAAAGTAACGTGTTTGAATAGAAAATTATTGTACAGCTATATTGTTCCAGTTTTCTTACCCAGTAATAATACAAAATATTATTTTCTCTTATATTAGTAGTAAGTAGAACGTTTAGTGTTTTAGTATTATATAATTAGAATAATTAATGTTACTAGTATTAAAACTATTATTATAGTAATAGTGACTAGACTAGTAGCAGTATTTACTATGATATGCATATTGCTGTGATAACAATTGTGTTACAGTATAAAAAACTGTAAATGTAGTTATTTTTAGTTCTTTTCTTAATACTGTAGGACCAGGACCTGGTTTTATAGTTAATTCCTTCATGCTGTCAGAAAAAGAAGCTTTGTTTGTTGTAGTTTTTTTCCCTTTCCTTTTTTTTTTTCATTTTGGTAGTGCAATCTTAAATATCCTTTCATGTTAATCCCCTCTGCAGAGCGCGAGCTGCTGATCCTGCAGGCCCTCGAGGACCTGGACATCCAGGAAGATCAGAATGCTGTGTTTGTTTGCGAGATCTCCGTGGAGGATGTGCCAGGGGAATGGTACAAAAATGGAGAAAAGATACAACCCACCAGCACCATCAAGATCCGCCAGGAAGGTCAGTTTTAAATGTTTTTTTAATCCTGTAAATGAAACAAAGGTTTAAAATGCTTTGACACTGAAAAACAATGTGATAAAAACATTTTTTTAACAGGAATAGTTTTACCAGTAGAAATATTTTTTTATCAATTTTATTCTTTCTTCAGGGACCAAACATTTTCTTCTTATGTGCAACGTGCGACCGGAAGACTCTGGAGAGATCAAGTTTGTTGGCAGAAATGTTGAATGTGCTGCTTACCTGGAGGTGGAAGGTATAAAATAAATATATTTTATTTGATGTTCCAAATTAAGTCTATACTGTAAAAACCTAACAGTTAATCTTCTGATCATATTAAAACAGGTTAAATATTAAAAAGTGTGTTGACTTGTGGAAGTGATCTTGTTGAACAAAATCTGTCATCTAAACTGTAAATCCTGAATCTAAAATGTACTTTGTCCTTTTCAGAGCTTCCTGTCAGCATTGTGAAACCGCTGCAGGATAAGACCGCCCTCGAGAAGAGCCGCGTGATCCTCGACTGCACTGTGTCTAACCCCAGATGTAGTATCCGCTGGTACAAAGGCATCAATGTCATCCTGCCCTCCGAGCGCTTTGAGATCTGTAGTGAAGGCTGTTATCGCAAACTGATCATCCAGCAGGTGGCGCTAGATGATGAGGGCACATACAGTGTCCAGGTTGGAGAGTATACATGCTCTGCCAAACTGACAGTGGAGGGTAAGAAAGTTCATGTTCCTCATAGTTTACACCTTTTTTTTTTCATTTGTTTTTACATGTTTTTGTATCAAATAATATATAATGTAACACAATTTAGTGCAAATGTAACCTGACTCTCAATACACACCTTTAGTAGTTGCAGAAAATTCACCAAAGAGTGTTATTAAATACTAATGGTAACTGTATGATTCCATGGACGTATAAAGGGAGGTAGACGCTCTTATTATGGCCTCATACATATCGTTATAGCTCCATCTACTGGCACAACAAAGCGAATGCATGTACACATGTTTTCTGATAGTAATGGGATAGTAACAGTGCGGCATTCGCACAAAATGAAACCCTTTATTAAATCAGGAAAGGAAATCTCTTTTTTAAGAGAGTCCTAACTAAGAACAAGTAAATCAAAACTGATACACAACAAAACAAACAGTAGTACACTACACAACAAGGTGAGCATGGTTCAAGTTTAAGCAGTAACACCCCAACGACTCCATGTCTTTCAAAATGGTTTCAAAAGCATTCAAATAAATCAGATCAAGGAGGTTTATCATTTTCTGCCATTTCCTTTCAATGAAATTCAAATTTATGTTTCATAACAGAAGTTATCTCGTGACACTTTACACAAAGAGCAGCTATAGACCATAATCTTTGTCATATTATTTACAGACATGCAACAATTAGAAAATAGATAAATAGATATCTGTTGTGATTTAACACCATATAAATAGAATTGAACTGAAAGGAATTGAAGTGTTGAAAGGTGCCTGTTCTAACATTTCTCTTTTTCACAGAACACATTTTGACATGTCACTGTAGGCAAATCAAAGGTGTAAATAATACATTATAACATCGCATGCTGGCTCACTGTTGTGACTTATTGGGACAACTGAATAGAGCAGACCTATCGTAAATATTATTTACATCTGTGTTTTTCTCTGTTTTTAGTATGACAAGTCAAAATGTCTGCAGTGGCCTATTACCTGATGATAAGATAAAATAAACCTCTACTGATCCCCAGCAGGGAAATTAAAAGTAATAATGATACTACTACTACTACTACTACTACTACTAATAATAATAATAATAATAATAATAATAATAATAATAATAGAGGTATATAAAAATAAATAAATAAAAAATAATACAAAACATAAACTATAAAAGGGCATTTGGAAACAAACTTATAAGGACAGAGGGAGTAAAACCAGGCCATGTTTCAAAGGTTATGTGGGAAAGATCTACCACTCTACCACTTACAATTATCTCCCAATAATTGGATGAAAACACATTTAAAGACTCATACGTTTTAGGTTTTACATAAATGTGATGGGTATGGGAGTTTGTTGCTCTTAATAATATGTTTTCTGTTCAAAATAAGTGTTCTAACAGCTTTCCCTCTCCTTTGACTCAGCCGAGTCTCTGTTAATGGTCAGAGAGCTGAAGGATGTGGAAGTCATGGCCCCAGATGAAGCCTGCTTTGAATGTGAGGTTTCAGTCCCTGTCCTCAAATCCCCTGTGTGGAGTCTAAATGGGGAGCCCTTGCAGTCAAGCTCTCAGGTACGACTGGAGAAGATGGGCACGGTCCACAGGCTGACCCTCCCACAAACTTCCACAGACATGAATGGAGTGGTGGAGTTCACCTTTGGGAAAGCCAAAAGCAGAGCCCAGCTTCGGGTGCTGAGTGAGTAAGAGAAGTAGCTATTGTAGGGCATTTGTCCTTTTACATGACATTACTTTTTACCATTATATGTATTCATGAACTATGTAAAAGTGGGTATGGATTTATGTGCTGTATGTATCTACATATAAGATTCAGAAAAGGTTTCAGGGATGAATTATAGTTAAATATATGCATTTAATTCAATTTGCTTCAATTCATTTGAATCTAGAATCATAAAATATATAGTGAAATGTATTCTCATGAGCTCCTACTATAAATTCTCGAAGAGTTTATGAAAATGCATAAGAAATGCTTTCATGAAAGAGATCAACACGCAATGATGACAGAACACAACATGCAGTTAATAACAATCAGTGCTTCCGCTGCATTTAGCAGATGAAATATTCAATTTAGAATCCAGTGATGTAATTCAAAACTGAGCCACTAGATGGAGGCAATAACCAAGTCTTGAGTAAAAAAAAACGTCAACAAGCAGTAGAAGTAATGGAAGGAAATTCTGTTTTTGTTTGTTTGTTTGTTTGTTTGTTTGTTTGTTTGTTTGTTTGTTTGTTTGTTTGTTTGTTTGTTAAATTAAGCTATTCAACAGCAACAAAAAGGCCATTTCATTAGACTTGTCACACATAAAAAAAGAAAAAATCCTTCAGGCTGATTCTGAATTGCTCAGATGGTGTGTTAAAGCGTGTTGCATGACTTGGCACTGTACGTGCAGCACATAGCAATAAATACAGTAAATGTTTTGGCTCTTAGGCTGCTGCATTCTGTAAATGATGTAAGGTGTTTATTGTCCTACTCTATCTGCAAGCATGTAGGTCAAGCAACACAGAGCACATACCCACAGAACCTTTCGAGCTATTGAAATGTGCAAGAGAGTAATGTATTTTTAGTTTTATTATGTTGGCTTTGAGCAATAGCGTATTATGTTTAATCATCTGGCTTAGGTAGTAAACCTGTCACGAATTCATTTGGTTTTAAAGGGCGATGTGCAGAAGGGGGTTTGATGGATGAATCATACCCAGCAGTGGAAAGTGACTGAGTACTATATTATAAGCACTAGTATTTACTCAAGTACTGGATTTTAGACAGTAATACTTTTGCTGAGTATTTCGTTTAGTCATTGCACTTCAGAGGCAAATGCCGTACTTAGTTACTTACTGATATAAAATATGATCAACAAATTAAAGATGATATGAGTTTACACGCCAAGATAAGATAAAACTTTATTGATTCCTGGGGGGAAATTCACAAGCTACCTTACAGTATATAAAGTACTTATAATTAGCCCCACCTGTTTGCAAGTCTGTAATTAAAGAATACTTATAAAATACTTCATATTGGTTTGCAATGGTTAAAGGTTGAAATTAAAAGTTGCAACATTAGTGATGAACACACTAATGAATCAACGACTGCAGTTCAATATTATAATGTAAATTCTTAAAATATATTTTTCAAATGGGCCATTCTGCATAATGAGTACTATTAGCACGTGTTGATGACAGTACTTGTGTACTGTGTACTACTTAAGTAAAAGATCTGGGTCTTTGACACTAAATAAGATTTTATTTAGTGAGTTACAATGATGAAAGTAAATTTGGGGATTCTAATTGTTGATTTGGCTTCAGCTCAAATCAACTTCAGGATGGTCAAAACAATGCTTTGATTTTTCGTTTGTCTGAAGGTTTTTAGATGGATGGTTTTAATTCAAAGGGGTCTCAAGATAAATCTGTGGGGTTCCAAGATGATTAAAGGTAGAAAGAGAATACATGTATATATTTTTAGATATATTTCCTGCCACTGGATAATTTCTGATCTTTAGGCCTTCAAATGAAACAAGTGAAAGGTCAAAGTACTCACAGCTCTTGCCCACACTGTGTAGAAGTAGACACTGATCTAAACTGGCTTTGACTAAAGAGTTTAATGGAGCAAGATTTCTTAAAATATATTACACATACTGTATATAATATGCACAGGTGTACATATTGGCAGAGAAAAAGTCAAACATGTTGAGTGATGCTCTCTAGTCATCAGTCTTATTTTTTTTTCTGCTCAAATTTCACAGGTGACGCGTGAGCGACATCTTCAATCTGTCATCACCCAAACTGACACGGATTGATTATTATGCTTATAATGCTTTTTAAGTTGTAACATTGACATTGCTTATATATTTACGAACAGTCTATAAAAGTGATTTATACAGGGTTGTGATTGGTTTTTCAGTAAATCAGGCAGTGGGGTTTCTTTCAGTAACTTGCATTTAAGGAACTAGGTTCCTGTTCATATAAAATTTGTCATAGTGTGTGACGAAAACAGTTCCTTTATTATAATACTAATTGCGGTTTGGATGTAAATAATGTGTTTAAGTCATTGTAACTTTGCTATGGAAGTTTTAAACAGAATGTGTATTTGTGACAATAAATCCCTTAAAAAACAACTATGGTTAGATTCATGTGACAATATAAAGTGTGAGTTCAGCGTGAGTTTGAATGCAACCCAACCACAATGCATGTGAAGAGACGTGAATTAACAAAGCCATTTCTAAGACCTGTTGTTGAGCCAAACATCTTTGAAACGTATAATCGTCTGATCTGATCTTGTCCACTCATTTTGTCGTGGCTTTATGCCCAAATGTAATTGGCTGATGGTGTTTTTGTCTATTAGTTTAAGAATGAATGAAAGAAGAAAACATCCTTAACCAATTATGCAATTTTCTGTGCAGTATTATCTGATGATTTCGTTTGGCTGTTGTGACAGTAAGCATAGTCAGACAACGGCATCAGCTATTACTACATAGAAAACCCCAAATATCCATTTCAAATTTACATTTTATTTCAGGCTTTAGAAAGGCTCAACAGTTGATTAATTAATCACATCTAACAATTCATGTGTATTTTCATCATTTGTTTTTTTGTATAGAGTTTTTTTTTTTTTTTATGTTTTAATGAAACCTGAAGTTCATGTTTGAATGAAGAGAGTTCTGTCTTGCAGCAAGGGGCTTGTAATGTAAATACATTGGGCCAAAAATCAGGTAATCTAGGAAAGAAATAGATTAAAATAAATTACCTGATCACCTTGATTGATAATCAGGGCATGCGAGTTTGATTGTTGAGTGGGTATTTGTGTTTGAACTTAATGGAGAATGATAGTTGTTTTCATATGAACTCTGTTCTATATTCCATTTTTCCATTTGACTTGTTTCCACCTCTGCCACGTTGTGTTGAGCGTTAGGTACGTGAAAAAAGTTCTGTAGTGAAATATGACCTGTTTCAATAAAACATGCTTTATTGATGCAAGGTAAAAATATCACTGGTTGTCTTTTTTTTTTTTTCAATCTTAACATTTATCAGCAGCAATTTAAAAACTAAACTTGAACCAGTTTCTTTACTTGAGTCATAATGTTAATACTCTTGTTGCATACAGTAAAAAAGTTAAATCATTATTTAAAGACAGGTTATGGTTTTTCACATATTGTCAAAGTATCTTTGACTCCAGACTGAGGCAAAATCAATCAGGGCTCAAACATGTTTCCCCCATGAAACTGAATATACAGATCAATAAGGCAGTACACTTGACTGCATTAATGTCTTACGCGAAACAGCTCTGATTCAAGTTAACGATAGGAGGCATCAAAGTGTGCTTTCAAATCAAACAGAAAACTTATTTAAGTCGCCTTAGCAGGTTACAGCCTCCTCCAGACACACATAAACAGTATTGCATCATTTATGGGCCGCACACTGTGGCGTCCAATTCAACTTAAAACTCAAAAGATAAAATAACATTAAAACCAAATCAAAACGATTGCCTAAAATTCTGATATACTGTATGTACAAAAATAATCTCACGATTTCTGCAGTGGCGTGAAAGGTCTGATGTGCGTGCAGTCTGTTTTCTTAAAGGAACAGTGTGTAGGATTTAGCGGCATTCTTCCTGGCGTGAAGGAGAAATTACGGTGTCCACGAAACACGCAAAAAAAAAAAAAAGGAAAAACAAAAACAACAAAAAAAAGAGCCAGTGTTTAGTTTGTTTGTTCTAGACTACTGTAGAAATATGACTGTTCAACATGGCAAACTGCATGGAAGTGCATCTGTAGATATAAAAGCCTCAATTCTTCTTTTCAGGTGATTATACACTAATGAAAACATAGCTATAAATATTATATTAAATTTCTGCTGTATTCTGTAATTAAGAGCCCCCTAAATCTTACACACTGGACCTTTAAAACTAATCCAGAACTGTCCAAAACATTGTCTTATACGTGGTATAATTAGCTTTTTCAAGATTTGTTGATGCAAGTATGAGGTCAACTACTGAATAACAAGATTATGGCATTTTTTGACTGAACTAGAAATAAGACAAGATATAAAAGGGTTATTACGCATTAATTATATTCCAGTAATATTAGAATTGACACAATAATCTGTAATGTAGTTCATAAAGACTACAATCAATGCCGGATATGGTTTCCCATGATTACTGTTCGGTTTCTCTCAATCTAAACAAACAGTGTTTGTTCAAAGCTTTCCCGAGATGAACAGTAAGTGCATAGTATTTGGAGCAGATCAAAACTGTTTCTTTGTAGTGAAATGTGTCACAAATTTACATGTTCTAGTAATTATTAAAGCAAAGTTAAAGATTGTCTATTACTACATAGACATTTGGCCGTTATAGGCACAAAAAAAAGTGAATGGGACTCAACGGACGGTCATCAATAACTTGTTATATTCTGTGTGAGAGCTTAAAATACTATTACAAATGCTACATTGCACTGACATGAAAATGACTGATGTGGTTCATTTGCAGAATGGCACTGAACAACTGTTCACACAATCTAGGGTTACAGCACACTTACATGGGTCACTGCTGTCACATAACATCAACAACAACACACTAGCTGCACTGCAAAAGATATCTACAGAAGTCATTGAATCTCATATTCAGTCTTTATCTAGTATTACCAAAAGAAAATCTTCACTAGGATTAGATACTGTAGTTGTTTTCTGATGGACCTTTAAACAGTTGAAGATTACTTTTACTTTTTTTATGCAAATACACTGAGAATATGAGATTAAATGACATGGCATTTTTTGCAGTGTGGTCCTTGTAGTTGGAAGCAGCGTGGAGCCTGTGGCCCACCAGCCTCCGTGGCCCCGTGACGACAGCTGCTGGTGATTATTTTCATCCTAGTATCCTGCCTCTGTTAACTTGAAGTCCTCTGCTGCATGAGAAAATCATAGATGTCATCCGCTTTGCTTAGTCTCTCAAAGAAGGGGATAAGATCGAGGAGCTCGGTATCTGACATGTCGTCAAACCAGGACGCTACAGGAACCTGGAGATTTGAAGAAGAAAGATACGGTGGAATCAGGAAACTTGCATTCTAGAGTATTTTTAGTATTAATTCTCTTTAGTTACATGTATGTCAGTGTATTGCTGAAAAAGAAATATAAACAGCATACTGCGTTGTCGGGATGGAAGATGTAGGAGGCTGGGGAGTTGTCAATGATGATGACCTTGTTCAGGTCTCTTCCTAAACGGCTCAGGTCTTTTACGTAGTTCCCTTTGTGGAAGACGCATGACTCCCGGAAGAGACGGCTCCTGAAGGCCCCCCATTTGTCCAACAGGTCCGACACAGGATCTGCATACTATAATATTAGGAAAAAAAACAGGGACAAACTTTAAACAATGCTGAACAATGTGTGTATTATGTTCCACAGCTATGGATCAATTGTGTATGGGTATGTTCATTTAAGTTTTTATACAGCTTTGTTGAATAATCAATTCTGATTCGTCAATTACTGCATTGTAAATAACAGACTTTACTCAATGGTGAGATAATAACCACACACGTTTTACACTCAAAAGCAACAAAATACACAAACACAGACGACAACGGTGCATTAACTGATTTTTTGGCCACTTGAGGGAAACAAAAACAAGTTGTAAACAACAGACAAAATTTAAGTGTGGACATTTTCAAAATTCTACACGATGTACACAAAAAATACTCACGATATTGACAAGTGCAGTGCACAAACGCGGTTACAAAAAAAGTGTGAGTGAGTCACTGGCTGCAGTCGAATGGTCTTTTGGCCAGGCAGTAAGTGGTAGCCACGACAAGAGTTTGTTTGAACTCTCTAAATGCTAATGAACGGTGCTTCAATGCTTCCTTTCTCATCTCCTTTAGCATTGGATGCACTGGATCATCCCTCACCAAAGGAAAGTAGGCTGATGGTGTCTCTTGCAGCAGAAACATTTAAAGCCACGCACCATTTTAGTTCCACCATGGTAGACCCACGTAAATGTAGACTCACTAAGGCCCTCCACTGTGAAATGCACTAAAAGTTCATTTTCTCTAGCTGACAAACGAAAAAAAAATGTGAAAAACACCCATGCAAGAAAACATCATCATTATTTTAATGGCTTTCATGGCTTTGTCTAGCTGTATATTTTAAGTCATTATATCATCTTCAAACCAGGCTTGTTTTCTCTTTACTTTCAACAATATCTCTTTTAATATCTATTTTTTGGATCAGTGTCTTGGGAGGTGCGATTCTGTTTTGGACAGGAAGCCTTACGTGAACTTACGTACAACACTGAGTTTGTCACTGTACCTATCTTTCATGTGTTATATATGAAGTTAGTTTTAAGAGCAGTTGGATTCTCTTTCCATAGTCCTTGTGAATACTCCTTAACATGTTTCCTCATGACGTCAAAATCAAGGAAAAGTGTTTTGAGAATTGTTTTAGTACATCATTTTTTGTGACTGTTCGACCGCAGCCTTTGACTTACAACCGACCAAATGCTTCACAAAGTTAAGACTAAGGTTAGCTCAGTTTGAAGTAAATGTTAGAGGTCAAAATGTCCAATCGTCTGACAGGTACCATAAATATATCTTTATGTGTGAGCGTGCATGTTGAAGGTCATGCCGGGCTTCCAGTAAGCATAATGTTTTGAAATAACAGGTGTCACTTTCTACATCAAGCCTGTTTGTGTCCATCTGCGAAATGCAAACTTTAAGTTACACAGAAAATAGCAACAGCAGCCTGACCTTGGATAAGCTTGCGGTGAACAAAACACACTCGAACAATTCTCCCATCCTCTTGAGGAATTCGTCAACGTGGGGTCTCTTTAACACATACACCTGGGCAGAGATACAAAAGGCATACAAGAGTGAAATACACAGTTGCTTCAGTTATTAGCGTTATGATCAGGAACACAATCTACTCAGGGGGAAATATACATGCTTCTGACCTGTCTGACCAGAAAGTATGAAGATAAAAGTGTATTGCAACATACAGCATCTGCAATTTATTTAAAAATACCAGCGTAACTGAAAAGTTACGTGTTCTTCTGAAAAGTAACAATATACATTTTATGGTGTGAGCACAGATTTTCTCTAGTATCAACATTATTTCCTGTTACATGTTGATAATTCAATGTTGCTATAATGACATCAAAAGGAAAGACAAATCTGTAATATTTAATTCAAGAACACTTCATGTAAACACCCCAACAGGACTTTATATCTACACCCACTAAGATGCTGGCGGCCTTGTTTCTGAACCAAGTCATCCCGAATAGGCCTTCCCCACTTTAACAAGCCTATCCTGGATTACTTGAAACAGACCCAGGCCCTTTGGACAACAAAGCTCCTCTGTCTTCTGGGAGGCCCAGCACAACAGACTGCAGTTACCATTTAATGCCTGCAGGGAATAGTCACTGTCATTCCCCAGCACCAATAAGCAGGGCGTAATATGCGCCACAGAGTGAGATTGATGGCCAGTGATTTCTGAGAAGCCTGCCAGGGTTTCCTCATTTCGTCAGGCCATGGAAATAGCCACCTGCTGCTTGAAGCCATCAACAGAGCAGGCCACAGCACTGTCAGGGCGCTAGTACAGTGTAACCAGTGCAAACTGGAGCCAGCATGTAGGATTTCTGATTTTTACTCATTTCATTTAACTCATAAGAGTTCATCAAACATCCTACTGTTCAGGTCAGAGGTGTATGGCACAGACTGTAGTTACTGGTGTGTGATGGTGATGGTGCTCTGTATCAATCCTGCTTGCACATTTTTTTAAACAAGCTTTTGGGGCTTTTTAGCAGGAAGTCTAGCAAGTCTGTGGAAACTTCCATGATGGCTTGATGCTTTAACATTGTAGTGATGTGTCTGAAGCAACATAAGAAGACAGAAAATGGTCAAGTGCCTACCTGGTGAACTGTTCCATCAATTTCCACTGGAATGATAAAATCAGCATTGTTCACTGGCTGTTGAAAACAAAAGTAGGAGTGTTAAACACACAAAAAGAACATTTTTCATTTTTGATCGACACTTTCTCAAAGAGATGAGAGCGACAGCAACAAATCTGAAGTGGAGATGTGTCAAATAGGTTTGAAGACGCCATTTAAACACAACACTGTAAATAATACGACTGTAAATAATATGACTCTTGTCACTTCCATCATTGAAATACAGGCAGTGCAGAAAGTGACAAGGCTCATAGAATATCTGATTTATTTGGGCAGGTCTCACACCTTAAACACTGTATCTTCTCAAATGCTAATATCGCCCCAAGAGTGTCCTATTTAAAAGGCATTACACTGTGGCCTAAATTTGTATACTATGAGGTAATGTAAGTAAGACAGGACGAGTTTAACATCAATCATAAACGTAAAATTTAGGTGCGCATTAAATGCACAGTATTTTTCCTCAATGTTGCATGCTGGTTTATGTTCTGTCCTGCACCTGCTGGTTCATATATTTTGCATTTCAATTGCATTTCTCAGTGCCATCAGTACAAATGTAAATCCAGTATACACAGCCGTTTTAGTTCTGGTTTGAGCCGCCAACTCTGGGTCTCTTTGCCAACTCCATCTTCATCCTTTGAGTGTGAGCCAGTAGTGTGTAGTGTCAATGCAAGCTTAAGGAAAGAGCAACCTTCACAACACACCATCTTCCTTTTGCTATTTGTTTTTTTATCCACTTCCACCCTAACTAGTGCTTTCTTACATTTGCCATTTTAAATTGTTTAATCCTACTTTAAGTTATATATCTGCTATCGTAACCTAAATATTTAAAGCAGAGGTATACTTCAAAAATGCTTCCAAGTATGTCAATTATTAAATTCGAAGGGTAGCCTGTAGAAACATGGCGGATCAACATAGCCATGTCTGTAGATATAAAAGGGCTCATTCTCAGGTAACAAAAACATAACAACATCTTATTTCCAGGTGATTATAAACTCTTGAAAACATACTTATGAGTATTATATTCCATTTCTGCCATATTCTGTAAATAAAACCATCTAAATCTGACTAGACATCGGATTTTCTTTTCCTGTGTCCTATACTTGATACTGATTTGTGCAATTAGTGTCTCCATTATCTATAATCTATTGTTTAAAATTAATATTTAATTTGTAATTTCTTATATTTATTAGAATCAATGTTTTTTTGTTTTGTTTTTTTAAATTACTCATGAATCACTCATGAGGTTTAATGTCAAGTTGTTACACTTTATTCTTTAAGCTACATTTGACACATATCATTGGTCCAGAATGATGTCTTTGAAGAACTGTATTAAAATCCGAGTTTATGATTCTTTATGATCATGGCAAAATCTTCAAATTAGGCATGGCAGTTACAATATACAGAGATACAGTATATTTCATAACATTTGTTGACATATTTTGTCTCTTTTTAGTCGTAAATTTGATGATTGTTTAATTTAATCCAGATTTCCATTTAATATGAAATTAAATATTTTATATTCCAAAAGATTAAAAACAAGCCTGCAACTCCAAAACTGTGTTACCAAACGCTATTTTTAGTATGTGTGTCAAAGTAATAATGAGTTTTATTATCCACCTTGTGTTTAACATGGAGTTCACAGAGTCTGACCCTGTTTACACATAGCCAGTGGCAATATCCAGTGACATCCTTTAGGACAGTCTGTGACCTGAGAAGGACTAAACACCACATGCCATTCATTACATAATTTGGGACACAGGAGCCATGACTTTTGGCATTGATTACTTTGTTCACTGAATGCTACCTTAAAAGGTATCAAAGTGATCAAAATGAAGCCAGTTATTTGTATGAAGAATGTAAAACTCAAAACATTATCGGAAATGTTTACTAAGAGTATATTAACACTGGTTGATTTAAACGGTTTCACGGATTATGTTGTTGATATTCATATTCAATTTAAAAGGTGTGGAGTTTACATTTTTTCTTACATGAAAGTCTAGTTAAATATTTGGTTATAATTCTGTGACATATTTACTCCTAATAAGACGTAAAACCTAATACTTCTTAGCAGCAGCAACAGCTGCTCATTTCCTTGTTTGAAATTTACTTTTCATTTCTTCAAAATCAGATTTTCATTACTTTTTTTTTAATTATCTGACTTGAATTTTAGGGTGCAGGTGGGTTTTGCATCGTGAAACCAGAGCAGCCATAAAATAAACTTGTAATGTTCAGACGGCACATGAGCCCGGTCCTTTAAGATAAAAATAAGTCATGCCAAATGATGTAGTGAAAGTCCTGTTGCTATTTTTGCCTACCTTAGCTTGCCAAGTAGATTGTTTGCTTTCAGTCAAAGCAATTCACAGACTGTCACTGCCTTTGAGAGTCACACTCAATGAAAGCATTTTTATATTTAGTATACTATAGTAATTTGCAAAGTAGACATTTTAAGTAATTAAGAGAAGATATGATAAGATAGACTTTATTGATCCCACACCAGGCAAAATCAGCAGCTCATAGTGCACAAGGTGGATAAGACAAATATTCATAAATAAAAATAAAATAGAAAAATCAAAGATATACTAGAAATATGATAATAAAAATAAGATGTATATACACTATGTACAATTAAAGGCATTTTGACAGAAATATAGTCTCTTTAAAACATTTGCATCTCTAATTGAATTAATTCATTTGTTTTAGTGACCTATCATGCTATACTGTATATCCAGTCAGATAGTTTTGATGAGATTCCCAGTCTGTTAAGACACCTTCTACCCCCTCAATACAGAACAGAACCTTCAAAACTAATTGGCTCTTACCACCATGAAGCAAATTGCAGTGCATATACAGTACAAAGATACTGTGAAGAAGAATAAGATTCTAAAAAACATAAAACCATATTTATTTATTACATTTACAGAAGCTATATCATGACATGCGTCATGTTATCTGTATATGAAATTACCTAAATCCTTGTTGTTCATAATCGCACAACCCTAAAACATATTTCACTAAGTTCAACTGTATTATTCTCTTCTTGAGTGTTAGATGAGAAGATCAAAACTCTGTCTCTATGGTAATTATGACGCTACAGTCGGTAGCCAGTTAGCGCAGCTTCGCATGAACACTAAAAAGAAAAGAAAAGAGGGAAACAGCCAGCCTGACTTCCTTCTGTATTACAAAATCCACCTACCAGAACCTCTAAATCTCACTATTTAACACATTGTACCTTGTTTGTTCATTTTGTGCATGGTATAAAAACATCAAGTTGTGTTTTTTGCAGTGGATAATTTTTTTGTTTGGGAGTTTTTGCTGGGTGCCTGGTAACCTCACTGTGACTACAAAATTCAATGAAGTTTCTGCTTGTCTCCAATAAATAAGCAACGTATTATTTTGTATGCCAATCTTATATGGAGTGGAAACCATGCCTAACTGGCACAAACCAACACTATGCCAGTAATAAGTAGGTCAGCTCTAAAAAAAAAAACACTCACACACACATACAAATTACGATAATTATCTGCTTTCATGACAAGAAATGCCAGAAAAATATTTATACCTCGGAAGTGAGATCACTGGAAAACTATTAAACCTAATTGTGGTGGAGATCATTGCATAACTCCTACCCCCCATCCACATGGGTCCAACCCTGGGACACTGAGATTACTGGACTGAATGGACTACATTTATTTTCACCAGTATGGTAAAATACCATCAAAACAATTTTAACAGTGCTATAACCACATAAATTCTATACATAGTGGCTTTAAAATATCAGGATGTAGAGAAAAAAAATGTATTTACTTTTATTTTGTAAAGGATGAGATTTAATCATACTTTTTATTAATAACATCAATATACGGTATGCATGCTCGTAGTTGATCCCTCACAGTAAAGAATATAATATACGTAGGATTATGAGAAAGTAAGTCACACAAGCCAACCTACCTTAAATGAACTATGCACTAGTGTTTCATCCAAATCAATGACAACACAGATCTTCCCTGCATCATTCGATCTCACCCGTGGGAGCAGCGGTTTGGCTGGGACCTGAGGATAAAAGTAGAATTAAGACCTAAAGCTCATTTATTGCAAATATTACCCCTAATTACTTTAGCTTTAAAGTTAATATGAGCAACAGCTACAATGTGAGAAAGTCACTGCTTTGAACTTGAGAAATTACCATCTTGATTTGTCGTGTAGGAGCTCATTGTGTGTGTTTCTTGACACTTGAGAGGTTGAATTGTGTTGTGGTGTTTTGGTAGGGGGGTGTTACAGGGTGCTACAGCTGCTTCCACGCTGATTGAGCATGTAAATATCACCATACTGAGTCCCGTCCTTCAACAAGTGGTCAGAGAAGGGTGTTTGTTAATGTGATTCTGATGCTAAAAACAAGTTGGTATGACCAGACAGGCTGCCTGTAACACTGGTGCATGTGTTTATCCATGTAGAGTGACCAGCCACATGAGGATAATAGCAGAGCTGGAGTTTCACACAGACACCACACAATCTGCCAAGTTAAGATCTCCTGTAACTTGTAACAGTTGGCAGTGCAGTCTTAAGAGAGTAAAAATAGATAGACAGTATTGACAACATTGATTCTGGGATAATTTAAAGTTTGTCTCACATTTCTGAAAACTCAATTTAGTCTACACCATTACTTCTCAGCTAAAAGGTGCAAAGTCGTATAATACCTGCTCTACTGGTGGAATGCAGTACTCGCATTCACAAGGCTCAGAGTATTCATCGTCACTCGTCTCCTCTTCTGAATCCCTGCTTTGTTCGGAGGTCTTGTTCTGCGCATCCCTGCCCTCGTGTTTTGCAAGTTCTGAGACAACACTGTGAATAATATCTAACGGAGGTTTTATTTCTCTTGGTATTTCACTGTCTCCACTGTCATCTTTTAATTCTGGAGTTTGTTCATTGGTTGTTTTTTCCACAACAGAGAAATTAGTGAAATTGTCACTCAGTTCAATAACTTCAGTAATTCCGAATCTGACTGCTTTGCACTCCTCTAGGCTCCTCTGGACATGTAACTCAGTCTCTTTCAGGTCCAAAAGAGCATCTTCTTTTTCATTCTCAGAGGCATCCCCATTAGCTCCATGGATCATCTGATCATATGATCCTCCTTCCATAATAAATCCATTCAGGGCTTGTTTAACAGATGACTGAATGCTTTTAATCTGATATGCATAGTATTCTTCAACACCTGGCTCACACAACTCTCCATTTTCCTCATGATTTAGAAGTGACCAATATGGCTCCATTTCTGAACATGCAATAAATTCTTTGTCTTCAGACTCGTCTTTGTCTTCCTTTTTGCGATCAGTAGCATTTGTCTGTAAATGGCTAATGGTAGAGATGTTGTCACCAAGAGATTCATAATTCTGAGCATCAGAGACTTCATCTTCATAAGCATCCCCTTCGACAGAGATGGCATCTGCACATGGTGCGCACATACTCTCCACAGCTTCTTTTTCATCACAGATTTCAGAAACATGGCCGTCAAATGCTTGTTTCTCTGCTTCCTCACAATCCTCTGCATAAAGGACATGAGCTTCTGATTCATTTTCTTCAACTTCATCATCTGCTAAGCTTGATTCTGATTCAACTATCCAGTCTTCGGGTTGTTTCTCTGACTCACATGACCCAGAGGAGGTATCATCTCTCGGACTTGCATCTTCCTCATAAATATCTCGGCATGCTTCGTCATCGGCTATGAAACATGTATCAGTTTCCTGCTCGTAAATTTCCTCTTTGATTTCTTTACATCTGTATGCATTTTTGGCACGTTTCTGTGCCTCAGAACTAACTTCTTCAAGATACAGGTGGTCGTGGATATCGCCCCCATCAAAGCAGGAGATGTAATGTCGCTTTTGTGAAAACGCATGTCCGTGATAGTCAGCTCTGTCAAATAGATCAAAGTAATCCTCAATGACAACATCAACAGTGGACGTTTTCTTTTTATCCTCATTACTTCCGTTAATAGGACTTTGCTCGATTTCTTCATATTCTTCAAAAGATTCCCACTGCGTCTGTTCATCACTTGAATCTTCCTGAGCTCCTTTGTCAGATTCCCCAGATGAATCAGAGCAGAGATCTGAAGGAATACTGTCATCAGGACAAGTCTTAAAGGACTTGGTTTCAATTGAAGAGCAATCTGAGGAGCCATCTTCTTCAGCGCAAAACTCTGAGGACTTGTCAGAGTTGCACTGCTCTGAAGTAGCACATTGTTGAGTCGGTTCATTGTCCTGGCTTGTTTCAGAGTAATCCGTTCCACATTCGTCTGTAGACATGTCTTCAGCGAGCTGTTGTGACTCACACCAATCACCTTCAAAGTGAACATCTTCACTCTCATCAAAATAAACATGAGCAGGTGGATTGAAATGTGAGGAATTTACTTCTTCTGATAATTGGCAGGACTCTTCATCAGTCAGTTCAGTTTCATTTTGCCCGTCCTCTTGTTCAAGTGGATAGCTCTCTTCATCGGCATCAGAACATTCAGTTTGACTCTGAACTTCGTCATACTCACAGTCTTCAGTGCCACAGTCCAATAAGTCCATTGAATCAGAGATGTTAGGTGTGAAACCAGTCATTTCACATGGCTCAGAGTCCTCTATTGATGTGTCTAGCTCAGAGTCAAAGCACTCACATTGCTGATCTGAAGGCTCATATTGTTGCAGTAACTCGAGGTCGTCTGTGGACTCAGGTATGAAATCAGACATTTCACACTGCCCAAAACTGTAACAGTTCACTGCCAATTTATCTGGCTCAAAGTCAAACTGTTGATCAGAGGGCTTACATTGTTGAAATAATTGGAGGTGTTCTTCACAATGTTCACAGCAAGGACTACATTTGGAAGTTAAGCTATGATTAGCGCAGTGCTCAGAGGACTTGCAAGGTTTAAAACATTCACAGTGTTGAGCACATTCATCAAATGGTTGGCTTAACCCAGAAGTCTCACACTCATCAACAATCTGGTCAGATTCAAAAAATCCATCTCTTCCTGAGTATTGCTCAAAGCCCTCAGAGTGTCCATTGCAATATGTGCAGGATTCAGTCTCATTTCCATTCATGTTGCAATGTTCCACACAAAGCATAGAAGGGTCCATTTCTCTACTGACAACACTCTGCTCAGTATACTCCACAAGGTCCTCCATGCCAGGTTCAGTGCTTCCCTTTGAAGGACTGGTCAAATCTGCAGCTTCTGTTAATTTGGAAACCTGGCATTGTTCAGCAAACATGACTTCAGAAGATGGCTCCCCTTCTCCAGAGACTTTGCTTTGCTCAGAGTTTTCCAAATACATCAGTAAATGATTTCTCAGTCTGGACTTTGATTGTTAAGAGTTTTTACTCCATGCATTGGTTCCAGATCCTGCAGAGTCCAAGTCCAAATGACTGGCAGGTAACTGTAGGATCCATTCAGAGTGGCTATCTACACAGCTGGTGGGGGGAGTTACTGAGACCACGGCCCACCCGAGAGAGTAACAGCAACAGGAGCAGCATGCACATTGACATGACAGGCTGTCACAACCAACACTGAGCCTAGCACTTGACTCAACCCCCCTTTGCCAGAGACCAAGAAATTTATTTTGGGGGCTTGGAAAGACGTGACAAATAACTTCTGGAATATCAAATCTCTATAAAAGGCTGAACTAAGGCAATAATCTGAAACTGACACCTGAGAACATCTTGACCACTTGATCTTCAGACCATAACTGCCAAAAGTCATGTTGTTTTCCAAGAATATGCTCAGTTTAACCGTGGGCAGTGTTGTCAATTGTCCAAAAATGAATGGTGGTCAGTGACTGATGAACTATTTATTGCTGTCTTAGCACATGTAAACATCCTAATCATTCACATTTTTCATACTCAAACAAGCTTTACCCAGAAATTATGTCTTTATTAATAAATGTATTATTTAATTACTGACAAATTATCAGTTTCTATAATTAAACCCTTATGAATGCAGGAAAGGTTTAGAGACTACTATGGCCACAAGCTCTTAATCACTTGTCATAACAAATTGTATTATAGGTTTCTGCTGTTAGCTAAGCGGCCTCTTGCTCATGTCTTGCTCGTACCACATATACAGTAGGTGTTCTAGGATTTTTGCACTGCACTGATCTTCCAGTCAGTCCACCTCTGTAACATTTATACCATTTCCAACCCTTCTTGTGACACCTAACCGTCTTGATTGATGTCTGGACATGGAGTACTTTTCAACACTGCTGTGCGTTAGAGAGATGGTAGAGTAAACATGAAAAGGTTTGGAGCCAAGAAGACATGTGTTATACGCATCACACGGCCGTCAGTCATGGTGACCACATGCTGCTCAAAGTTGATAAAAGAGGAGTGTGAAAGAGTGAGAGAGGGATGTTGAGAGATGAACTTACCTTTGACAAAGTTCCATTTTCTTCTACCAAGAGGGGGGCATTGCTTTTGACTGGAAGTGGCTCCGATTCTTTGTGACATAGACAGCAGAAGAGACTGTGGAGAAGACCTCTGCTGCGAGGCTTCTTTGAAGGTGAAACTTGGTTGGCACCTGGACAGAACAAGACCGACAGAAGATAAATAAAGAACGATCATATTGCTCCAACATGACAGATTCATAAATCCCACTCTCTTTCTTTCCTGATATTGATTTCAGCACTTCCGCTGTGGGAAGTGGGCTGATACCAACCTATAAACTTTGCTAAGTAAGTAAAACCGATTCAGATTATTCTGCAGCATGTAACATCAACTACAAATGTGGAATCAGTCAGTCATCAACATACTTTAAGATAAACTTTATATATGTATATATACGGTATTGTTCTTTATGTAATTGTTTTGCTACAGTTTTAGTCCTTCAGTACTTAAGAAATAGTATTCACCATGGTTCAGCCTTATGTGGCTGACTCACTTCATGACGCCAGTATTGGCAGCATTGCTGATCCAGTGTATATGATCTGTGCATCCTTCTGGTCTGTCAGCAGGAACCCTACTGTGCTCTGTCATGTTGTATATTGCTTAACTATGGCTATTTCAGCAGTTCAGCCAAAGGTTATAAGACATTGCATAACAGAATAGAGGTGTACATTTCAGCACCAAAAATAGTGAGGAGAAGACATCCTTGACAAGTTTCAATTCCAGCATACATTTTATTTATTTAACATTTTATTGTTTAAAGTGCAAAAATTTTGATGACCAGCATTGAATGTATGCTGTTGCCCATAAAGTTCGAATAAAATATGTTTACCTCTTCTCATGAAATGATTGTGACGATATGATTTACATTTACATACAGTCATTTAGCTGACTTACAGAGAAGGGAACAATCAAGGTACAGTGCAATAATAAAGTTTATTCTTCTCAAAACGTTATTGATCAATCTCTTCCAAACATATCACATATCAAAATTAAACCACATTTAACCTGATGTGTATAAATAAGAATAAAAAGAGTTATGAAAAAAATATTCCAACTTTATGGGCAACAGTGTATTTAAATATAGGCAACATTATTTCTATAACTATTTTTGTTATTTGCTGTATTTGTTAAGTATTTATTTTGTGATCAGTGTGCAAATTAATCTCACAAAATTTAATAATGACGACTGGTACAGCACTGCTCTCAAACTTGCTATAACATGTTTTTGTTTTGTTTTGTTTTTTACTATATTCAAAGATCATAATTTCTGCTTGATTATTATCAGAGAATGACAATAAGAATAAAGAAAGTTATGATAAAGTTATAAAGTTGATAAAGTGTTGTAACAGAGGTCAGATATTCACTATTTATTTATTTATTTATTTTAAGATTATTTTTTTGGCCTTTTCAAGCTTTATTTTGACAGAGACAGCTGAAGAGTGACAGGAACGTGGGGAGAGAGAGGTGGGGAATGACATGCGAAAGAGCCACAGGTCGGATTCGAATCCTGGGCTTCCGCAGCAAGGACTGAGCCTTCGCCCCCAGATATTCACAATTTTAAAAGGACAAAAAATTGAAGCTGAATTAATGCTAACATAAAGAAAAATCAAAATCAAAAAACCTATGTTTAATAGTAGTTTAATATATTTGCATTGATGATGGCCAAACTGTGTACTAACAGATTTCAGGGATAATTTAATATTTTATTTTCTTAAAGACGGTGTTTATACAATATGCACTGAGAACAGACAGAACAAATAAATAATTACATGGAGGTAAAAAATATGAGTAATTCAAAAATATATACGTACGACACTATGCTATTGTTGGATGCACATGTGACAATATCTTGTTGCTGCATTTTGCATTTGGTCTTTTATCTCATCTACTTTAACATCACTAATCCATGTAACAAAAACTACTGGCACACACAAGTGGTAGAAAATCCCACCAGCCGGTGTCAGAGTGATGAGAGCCAGTGTTTCCAAAGAAACAAGAAACTCACTGACAAATTAGCTGCGTCCTGATGACCAGTCAGAGCTGTCAGCTAAAGCATTAGTATGCCACTCATAAGACTAAATCTGTTGCCTCAGTATGTATCATGAGCCTGTCAACCTGCTTTGGGTGTAAAAGTGAAATGATGGCAATGGATATGTTGTTTAGGAGGACAACATAGGGAGCAGCGGGCGGACAATGCAAATCCGCTTTGATACTGTTCTTGTGTGGACAATATTGGATTACAAATGTGTCATGTGTCACCCCGACTGTCATGTTCGGGGGTTTTGAGTCATTTGTGACATGAAATAATTTTAACTAACTTTAAAAAAGGTCAAACATCCAAGTGAAGCAACGATAAGAAAAACATTTTTTTTCCTGTTTTATTATTTTATTTTTTTATTATCTTATTTGTGAGGATTTGCCACTTTTCTTTTTCTTAAGTGATGAAAATCTTTTATTGGTGGAGCGAAAGGAGAAACGTCACCATGGACTTCATGAGATGTCTTTGGCTACCTCTACTCCTATTCAGTAAATGTTTTATGATGTGTAAATAGTTGCAAGATTTACAAGACAAGACACAACAAGAGAGTCATTAGCTGCAGTCCTATACTGTATAAACTCTTTATTTGGATGTCTAAACCCAGGTAGTTTTTTTAAAATCAAAATTAAGACTGATTATTCTGAGTATTCTTGAGACATAAACATTTCATAGCAGAACAAACACACCACATTAACAGAGGTGTAGCATGTGTAACCATTCCTGCTATTTTTCATCTTTGTGCCAAATTTCCCTAACACGTAAACGTAAATCCACAAAAATAAAAGTAAATCATATAACACAATTAGAATCTGTGTAATACAGTAATAACTAGGAGGTGTGTTTCAGTTCTCAAAATGTAAGACCTCTTTTAAGTAGAAATAAGAGTTTTTAAAACATGTTATGGCCTTTGGGATTTTAAATCAAATGTAATACTTTTTAAAAAGGAACCTGAGCCTGGACTGCAGGAATGAATTTTAAATGTTCTGTGCACAACACAGACTGCCTGCCTGAGTACCTGAACACTTTCTCTAATGTGGGAATATTGGAAAACAGAAACATATTATTGAAGGAAGCATTCAATTGTTCCAACTCATTTCTTAACTCACCATTTTTCATAACAAGTCTGGCTATTTTCTTTACCACATTATGATATTCATCATGACAGTCTCATAATAATTATGGACAAAAATTATGACAAAAAAAACAGTCTTCATAACAAACTTTATGAACCTTTCTATTCGGCACAGTTTCAGCTTTATCCCTTAACATGTCTGACCTACTTTGAGGCGTTATTCACTATGGCTTTTGCTTGTTGACTACTTCATTCAACTGGGGCTGAAAGCAGACAAAGCCACTGGAGAGAGGTCATTATGGCCTGGGCATGCTTGTTGGGACATACCTCTTTTGGTCCCAGGACGAAAGGTTTGTGTGCAAATATACGTGAAGGAATTGGGCAGGTGAAGCCTGTAGTGTTAAAAAACATCACGCTGCTCAGTGCATTACCTCTTCTGACATTACACATCACAAGTGCTTAAAATAGCCAGGCGGAGCAGCTGTTGACAGCGGTTAATGATGAGATTCTTTGTATATATTTAGTGCCGCATACTCCCACCAGGCCATAAACAGTCACAAACAAAACCTTGTTGTGTCACTTACAACCCACAGCAGGAAGCGGCTAAGCTGTGTGTTTACACTCCACCGAAGTGCTTAAAAAATTAGCTAAATTAAAGCACTGACACTGGATACACTCGGGTCATTGCCAAAGCTTGCAACCATCATGTCTATACTGCAAATGTCAACGTAAACAGAATCCCAGGCAACACATACTGCACTGGTTCCTTATTAAGATCCAAAATAGGTCACAAAGTGCAAACAAAAGCAAAGGTTTGTTTCTATCATGTTATTACATATAGATAATGCTCTGACATGTTTTGTGGGCATGAAAGCTGTACAACTGATAGGACGTTTTCTGTGTATGTAAACATTTGATATACAGACAAGTCATGTGCATGAGAGAGATTCCAGAGATAGCAACAATTGACCAGGTTAGCATCTTACTGACTTGATTCATATTTGTTGTTATGAGTCAAAACAATGTCAGATAATATAATATAATATAAAATCAGATATTTTTAGAGCAAAAAAAACTTGAAAAGAAAAGCAGATATTAGTAAAGACTTTCTCTGTGTTGTGCAGGTTTCTGTGAATTGTTTGAACCGACTAAAATGATGGCGGCTCTGCGAGGCTGCACTGTGCCCATATGCCCATCAGTGCTTTAATATATAAGCTAACATCAGCATGTTGACATGCTTACCATCTTAATGTTAACATTTAGCAGGTAATGTTGACTATTTTCACCACTATATTTAACCATGTAAGCATGCTACCACTTTCTTATTAGCACTAAACACAGTTGAGGCTGGTGAGTCGGCAGATATTTGGTCATAAACCGAAAAATTCATCATTTTTGTCTTGATGGTCCAATGTTGCTGTTGCTCCAATAGTTGTTGAGATATTTCCCCATCAGCATGGTTAAAAATAAAGTGGCAACGTGACATGGGTGTACCCACTTCTTGAGCACAATGGTATGCATCAAGTTAAAGGTTCCGGTGTGTAAGATTAAGGGGGATTTATTGGCAGAATATGTTTAATTTAGTTATTCATAAGTATCTTTTCATTTATGTCTAATCACCTTAAAATAAAAACAATATTTTCATTACCTTTTTTTAACTTCTAAAAGGAGTCCGCCATGTCACACTGACATGTTTCTACAGGATCCCCAAACAGACAAACTAAACACTCTAGATTCTAGACTCTAGTCCTTTCATGTTTTTTTGCAAGTTTCAGGGCCACCATAGTTTCTCCTACATGCTTGGAACGGCTTGGAAGGAGAGGGGAGGGTGAGGCGAGCGGTATTCAGTTAGTTGCAACTTGGCTAGATGCCACTAAAGCCTACACACTGGACCTTTAAAAACACTAAAAAGCTATGAAATTAGCTTAGATATAAACATACACCTGGCTTACACAACCCCTTCCATAGCGTGTGTGAGATAAACAGTTTTTTCTCTAGAGCAGCCCCATGCGTTACATGTGCAAGACAGATCCTGATCTGCAGGTGGGTCATCTCCATTGCATGCTGGAGCACGGACAAACTTTTAAAACTGACACTCGAATGGTATTTAAGGCCTACAGACTGATCATAGACGTCTGCAACCAGATTTTAAAGCACTGGTTTGATTACAAACCTAGTTTAGCCAAGGTGAAGAGAGACAACAGCCAGCCAGCTGAGTTCTAGCAAGCTCATTCACACCACAGCCGATTTTAAGCAGAGTATTTATTTCGTTTCGGATTAATCACACTAATGAGATTGTAGCTAGATTCATTAGATGCATCTTATTTGCTCTATCAGCTCTTTGCGGAGGCTCTGGTGTATAATTAGGTAGTCGAAATGGGTAAGAAGCAGAATGTACTGCAACATTCCTCACACCTCCGTGTCCAAGAGGCTCAGACACTGATAATGAGGTTACAGCATTTCTGAGGGGCAGCAACGACCTGACGCCACATCAGCATGTTTCAACCTAGTTAGTTGAAAGCAGGCTTATCTGAAACCCTTTCAGGCTAGGCATGCCTCTGAACCTGGCTGCTTCTATTCCTATCCAGACGCAGAAAGAATGAGGCCTCCCACGGCCGACTTTCCGCCACATTGACACCTGATATTCTGTTACAATCTGACAACTTGCTTCACACCCTTCCAGAGCAAATGGTATGGCAGGTTCATGGTGGCTAAGCTAGACTTAGCTAGGTCAGGTCAGATCAAGGTTTAAGCATTTTTGCATCTGAAATTGTTCACCTTACAGTCGGTCTCATGTCCAGTGAGAAAAAAAAACTAGTGTCGTTATTACATCTGCTGACTTCAATAAGCAGGTCACATGGCTTCATGGTGCAGAAAATGAAAGGAGAATATAAACTATAAATATACATTAATAGCAGTGTTATCGTGGCCAGAAAATTGCATACTGCAACGTGTTGAATCGTGCCACCAAAAAGAATGAAACTTCAAAAGACAGTGGTTTACAGTAGATTGGCACTTTGTCAAGACTTTGCGAGACATTCTAAAAGAAAGTTTCCTGAGGTTAAGCATTTATAACGCCCACACTTGTCTGCAGCAACTTGTGAAACTGAAGAAGAGTTACAGACTGATCCCCCTTTCCTTTTACTCTGGCCCCTCTTTTCTGGATAGCAGCCATGTTTTGCACTCATGACCTCTTGGCCAGGAGGAAGTAATCCAAGAGCAGGCTGGGGTTGGATTGTACTAGTAAATTGGACAACACTGCCACCTTCTGACTGGGCTCAATGAAGCACTAGCTGGATTTTTTTTTTTTTCTTCATGCTGCAGCCCTTTGAACGATTGGTGTTGGTTGTGCATAAGTGTTTTTTTATTGAATTCATTCACTGTGATTAAATCATCTGTTTAGATTAGACAAGGTCTGCGTACCAAATCCCATCACTGGGTGGATTGATAAATCATTTAATTACACATTTAGTACCAAGATCATCAGTCTTATCTTACATTGTCTTCTTTCATTCAATCACCACACTTTTTACTGATTAACTCATTCTGCACCTACTTCATCTTCATCTCTCTCTCATCAAACTGGAATCACAGAGATGATTTTACATCTAGCAACAAAGACCTCAAATCTAATCTAACACTTGCTGAAGCACAACAACATTCGCTTGAGGCAAGACTAAGCCTAACCCTCTGACTAAAAAAAAAAAAAAAAAAAAAACAAGAACTTGTCAAAATTTAAGTTTTTCCCAGCACTTTAGCCACCAGATACTCCTATTCCTGCTTAACTAGTCTTTGAGTGTGAAATCCAATAAAAAAAACACGGGCAGGCAGATCATCCTTCAGGCCTATTTCAGGATGGTGCAAAAAAAAAAAAAGATCATGTTCAGTAATGTCTTTATTTCCGTAGTTTTGCAGTTCTCTACTGTGACCATGACTCTGTTTAAACTCTAAACAACAGAACAGAGCATACAGTTATATTGTTTTGATACTGTTTTAATAAGGGGTCCTCGCTCATGAAGCCAAACACTGGTCACTTTGCTTGTTGTCTGACAAGGCTTTTTAGGTATTTGTTTAGGTTAGGGGTGTCATCACTGACAGCAGACCAGTATCATTTTGCAGGTGAACGGATCAACGTTTTATCAGTCAGAGCTCAAGAACTACATTTGCATTGCTGCAGATATCTTGGCCCTGAGAAGTGTTAAGAGTTTAAGCTGGCACATGTGGGTATGAAAGCTTCCTGCCAAAATTTCAGGATGTTTCTCCTTTATGCAAACCCATGAGTCTGAGCAAGTCAAAGGAAACGACTAACAAAATATTAATAAACGTCTGTCTGTATGTATTCTCTGATGGGTGAAAAGTGAATCCAAATCATTGAACTAGACTTTCACATAATAGAAGATTTGCTGCTTTTCCTTTTAATAAACTGAATCCATTTTGAATCATTTAGAGGTTTGTGCTAAACAAACATTGTCAAGGTGTCACATTGTGCTTCTGGGCATTTCTCACTATTTTCAGAATATTACAAATCAAACAATCAATCGATTCATAGAAAAAAAATAATCAGCAGATTAATCTGGAATGAAAATAATTATTAGTGACAGTTCTACACCAAATAGTTTTAAAAATTAGCAGAAAAATACTGTTTTTACATTAAGGCATGACGCAGTTATACATGATAATATAACAGTCACAGGGAGACATTAAATACATTTAATAGTTGATGTAGCATTTCCCTGCCCATATTTACATACTTTTATTTAAGTAACAACTTCAATGCAGGTCTATATTTACACTTTGGTAGTTTGGCCTGTTTACATAAGTAAAGGAACTTCCTCTAACACGGACTATTGAGCAATGGCTGTGCTTTTCCAGTGCCCACTGTGATAATACATGCAGTTGATACCTATAAAATATCCATGTTATCATCTTCATGTGTTGATTTTGTTAGAAATATCCTCTTTGGACACTTTGAGGAGACGAACTGAAGCAGTCCAGAACAATAACAGTGAACTGTCAAAGTGACCCCGCCCCCTTTGAACACACATTATTTCTGATGTTTTACACACACACACACTGAAGAAAACTCAACACAACTAAAAGTACTGACTTTTTTTATGCTTTGCATACTCATTTAAATCCAAATTCATGTCATTTATGTACTTATAAACTTCTACCCAAGCGGCTAATCATGGCTATGGCCTACCCCAGAAGGCAACCGGCTTCAAACGTACTCAAAGCGAGTCGAAATATTTACAACAAAGTCATTCAAGGGCGTGTAAGTTTGTGCAGAAGAAGAAGACGGTATTAAAGCTGCTTCACGGAGCCCTCCGTTGACATTTGTGTCACCGTGGCGCCATGGTTATACCGCTGCCTCGTCTCTCGCTGACATTGTCATGCGCAGCTGAAAAGTTCAGTAAACTTTTTCCCAAACTCACCTTCCTCACGACAAGTCGCATTTTCCTCCTCGTCTCTGGTTACTTGCGTGATTATCGACGGCGAATGGTCCATTAGATCCGTCACTCAAAAGACAAGGACGTTATTGCTGTATAAAACGAGTTCGAGGAGTTATGGCACACAAAAAAAAGACAATTATTTATATTTTGCCACTCCCTGTCTGCAAACGCGCATACTGAGAGTAAGATTCAAGAAAAGCACTAAACGACAAAAACCCGCGCAAAACAAACCATGTCGGAGCAAAGTACTCCGAAACACAGAGGTTAAAAGTGTCTTTAAAAAAAAGTTTTTGTAAAAGTTGTTACGTTGAAGAAGTTCATCAATTTGAGCACGCTAACATGGGACTTGACGGTTTCAAGGAAGCCCCATTCTTAAAGCCACAATGCAGGATGTGAAGCTTTTCACACAGTATCACTGCACGTGTAAAGGTGTAACGTTCACTTGTGTTGTTTTTGTTGGAGAAAATGTTATAGGGAACATTTCAAGGTTTTATTTTAGGTTTTATTATGAATGTCAATACTAATATGAGTGATAAAAACATGTATAACACCGGAACTTTTTTCATAATTTTTCGTAGTGAGAATATTTTCTGGCGTTTAAAGTGAGATGTTTCTTGTGTGTGGCATGTTTAAAAAAAAAAAAAGTTCACGCACAACTTGCAAAACTTTGACGTGTAGTGGGGGCAGCCTTGAAACCGACCAAACGAGAGCGACCGAGAGGAAGCTAGGGACTGTCTGGAAAGGGCCCACACCCATGCTCGAAGAAAAATTAGCCAATAAATAAACAAGGATGATTGTTTAATTTAATTGTTTAAATATTCCAACACTCTTTGCACTCTGTAGTCTTGTATTATTATTGTTATGTTTTTGTTACCGTTGAATGAGCCCTTTATATCCAAAAACAAGTTCTCCTCCATGGAGTGTTTTTTTTTTTTTTTTTTTGCACGTTTCACAGCCACAATATTTTCTCCTTTATGCTAGGGGGAGACCTTTGCCTTTGTTTAGGACCAGGACCGTTTAAACAGTCGGGTTGTTTTCTTGTTTGTTTGTTTTTGTTTGTTTGTTTGTTTTTTCATTTTTTATATTTTTTACAAAATATTGTTATATAATATTAACATGTTCATCTTAAATTCTCATTTTCCATTCTTACTAAAAATCAAATTTAACACTCAGTGTTTGTTTTCAATGGTGGGTTGACATTCAGCCCCCTTGCTTATGATTGGCTAGTATGCCATATCATTTATGTTTGCATTGTATTCTCTTGTTCTCTCCTCTCCATCTGTACACACTGATGTCTCATTAATGCATCTTAACTTAGCTTTTTCCCTGGAGTGAATAGTGGCTATGCCTAGATGGATGGATGGATGAAGATTGTGGTTGTGTTTCCATAACATCAATGAATTAACTGGTCCTTTAAAGCCAACTGGTCATGGCAAATGGTCGCACACCATGAACCGGGTTCTGCTCAAGGTTTCTGCCTTTTAAAAGGAAGGAGAACTTCTGTTATCAACCCCTAGGAAGTCTTGGAAAACCTGCAGACAGAGAAGGCAGTAAGAAAGCGAGAGTTGCCTTTAAGGTTTTAAATGCCAGCCAGTGTCACTGAGATGCAGAAAATGGATCCACCTCTACATTCTCTTTTTCAGAAGGCAAAGGAGAAGGAGCCCAGAGCCAAGTTGAACCTCAGCAGAGATGATTGGATTCTGCAAAATATTCCCTAGTTTGGCCACCTAGGCTCCATCGGCTAGCTGGGAATTGTCTACATTCTACAGTGAGATTGCACTCCAAAGCCGAAGATGAAGACGGTGGTTGACCCAGGGTCTGAACGGGGAATCAAAGTTGTGAGTTGTTGCTTGGGACTGTTAATTACCCTGATGAGGTTGAGTTTTTGTTTTGTTTTAGGAAACCCTAACATTAGCCATCACAATTTGGATGTAACGTTTGGTGTCAACATTAGTTAACATTCTAGCAGATAAGCTGCTTGAGTCAGAAAGTTGTGAGATCAAACTGAAATCAGACTTCCTGTTTCTAAAGACTTTACAGGTGGTGTACAAGTTTTTCTGGCTGTGCCGCTGTAATTCTGATCCAAACAAGTGGAGTGTGACACAGAAGGCAGTGCAATTAGCCTTATACGTCAGATTACATAAGTTCTGTGGTTAGTGCTAAAAAGGCTGTCTGGTGGCAAGGCAAAGCAGAAAAAGTATTACTAATATAGGGTACACTTTTTTTTGAGGTAGGCCTTTTATATATGGCTAAATTACGTCTTTCTGCTGAACCTGTCCACAGCAGTGCATAGCTCTACTTCTGTGCCGGGATCCCTGTCTGCTTCTTCAAACTGGAGTTGCACTGACCACTGTCTACTGTAGGTAATACTATACTCTAACTATATACTATGGAAGTATGGTAAAGTATGGTGAGAACCAACATTTTGACCAAAACTGATTCTAATTAAATCTGTTCAAGCCAAGAGAGACGTTCATTAACACCCCACGTTAAACAGCCGATCTGTGTGGGCACCACACACACACAAAGATACCCTGATATCACACCTGATATCCTGAAGATCCTTGAGAAAGGAGGAGCAACAGGTGATCCGGGTTCATTTTTTTTTTGTTTGTTTGTTTCTTGACCTCACGGTCAATTTATTCTTTCACCTCTCAGACTGAAGTCTAGAAGATGAGTGGGTGTGAGGAGGAAGAGGACAGAGCAGATTCTCCAGTATCCAGCTGTCCATCTATGAAGAGTGACTGGTCTTAAGATCATCCTCCAGAGTAAAGTAATGAACCTGGACGCTCAGACACAAAGTAAGAGAGCTGCTACCAACTGATTTATTTGACTAATTTTCAATTATCTCTGTCAATGTGTTCTGTAATTTTGTATTTGTTTATTATATTTTCTACCAAAATGTTTCTACTGACTAAAATTGAACAAACTTTAAACTTTTGACACACCTTTTGACACAAAGACAAATCATTTGAGCTCTGTTCTTCTCAGTATCTGTGACAGATGTCAGTCACCTTGAATAGCTGTAATCTGACTCATTTTCAGTTATCTCTGTTGATGTTTTCTGTCAATTTTGTATTTGTATTAATAAAGCCAAGAGAGACACACATAAACACATCATGTAAAACACGTGATGTGTGTGGTCATGACACGCATACAGACTCATTTCCTGTAAATGGTGAAGGCAAAGTGTTCAGTTTGTTCAGACTGAGTCGACAGAGCAGGAAGAACACTGAAGGCTGAGGCAGGGTGAGTGTTATTCCAACATGTTTATAATTTTATAAGTTTCTGAGTCAGTTTTCTCTATGTGTCCATACTGTAGAAGAAAGAAATGTTAGAATGAACTCAAGAGTTTGATTCATCAGTCAACACATTGTCGTGCTTGGCTGAGTAACGGACATTGATTCTGATTCACATGTTACTCCCTGTTCTTTCAGTCTCGTTTGTGACTCTTGAACTCTGTCTTGATTCTTGTGTTGTGAGCTCACAGTCAGCGTTCTGTTTCACCTCTCAGACTGACTGAAGTCCTGAAGATGAGTGTTTGTGTGGAGGAAGGGGAGCAGTGCATAGCTCTACGTCTGTGACGGGATCCCTGTCTACTTCAAACTGGGGTTGCACTGACCGCTGTCTACTGTAGGTAATACCCTAACTATATACTATATAAGGAAATGCTGTTGTGTTTTGTGAAACATTTAGTTCAGTTAGTTTAAGCACTTTAGTTGTGACTTAAAACAGATCCATTGACGTCATTTGAGAACCAACATTTTGACCAAAACTGATTCTAATAAAATCTGTTCAAGCCAAGAGAGACGTTCATTAACGCGTCACGTTAAACAGCTGATCTGTGTGAGCACCACACACAGACACACACAAAGATAAACACACAGACACACACAAAGATATCCTGAAGATCCTTGAGAAAGGAGGAGCAATCTCCTGTACTATCAGTCTTCGTACAAGCCTGAACAGGTATTTTTTGTTTCTTGACCTCACAGTCAGTTTTAATGTTTCATCTCTCAGACTGAAGTCTAGAAGATGAGTGGGCGTGTGGAGGAAGAGGAGGAGAGAGCAGATTCTCCAGTATCCAGCTGTCCATCTATGAAGAGTAACCAGTCTCAAGATCGTCCTCCAGAGTTCAGTAATGAACCCAGACTTTCAGACACAAAGTAAGAAAGCTGCTACCAACTGATTTATTTGACTCATTTTCAATTATCTCTGTCGATGTTTTCTGTAAAGACAAATCATTTGAGCTCTGTTCTTCTCAGTATCTGTGACAGATGTCAGTCACCTAGACCTAAACTTTTAAACCTCCTAATGATCGACAGTAGCAGCAGTTTGTGTATTTAGAGCTTCCTAAATGGTTTTCATCAGAGAATATATCAAGGATTCATGTAATGTGAATAAAAAACATGTAGGTGTTTTTGTAGGTGCAGAGTTCAGTCCAACAAAGAGAGAGCAGAGTCTCCAGGATCCAGCTGTCTGTCTATGAAGAGTGACCAGTCCAAAGATCTTTTTCAGAACTTCAGTAATGAACCTGGACCCTCAGACACAAAGTAAGAGACTGTTTTTACTGTAAACTGACCTGATAAAGATGATACATGACAAGACAAAATGTTAAAAGATTTATATTCATGATGCAGAACTGTGAATACAGATACTGTCTGAAACTAAAATGGATCCTGTTTTATTTCTTTTGTAAAACACTTGAGAATTTTAGAATTGATACAAATATTCATATATTTTTGCTCTAATGTTGAGGTCCTTGTAATGATTTAAAATCTAAATCTAATCTTGTTTTGTCTTGATTTGCTGTTATGATCAACCAGATGCACCTTGAATCAATTCATATCGTAAATGTGCAACAGTGGTTGAAAAGCTTTGCTCACCTTGATTCTGTGTGTTGATGCTTTGAGTTTACTCCAATTTCCAACTTTATGTAAAGATGCTGTATATTTATTAGAAATGTTCATGTCAATTGTTTGTGTTGTTATTGTTATTGAAAATGACACTTATTTATTGACTTTTACACTAGCTTCTACACAGCTTCCACGTTCCTTATTAGATTGAAGGGGCATACGTTCACATAAAATGATTATATCCACAATGCAAATTAATTTAGAGAACATAGATAATAAAGCCACAGATGAAAGGAACCTGACAATATGGTCATACTGTAGCTGTATTCTTTTTAAACACAATGCATAAAAAGCAGCATAAATACAGTAAATTAGTCTGCGCTAATCTATTCATGAATGGGGCTGCAGTATCTGCTGAAGGCAGCAGGACTGATCTAATTCCCCACCTGAAAACATCAGCAAGCTGCTACAGTGTAACCATGCAGACCTCTGCACACATCAGATTGGTCGCTCATAACTTGAATGAGACATCTGGTTACCAGGTCTCATCGAATTTTTGTTAAAATATCAACAAACCGATTCAGCTATAATAATATAAACAATGCTGATAATGTCATCAAACAATTTTAAAGAATTTTTTTTTTTAATTGTAGTTACTTCCTCATAGAACATATTCCCTCTGTGTGGGTGCAGATTTGTGGTGACACCCAGACATTTCCAGCACTAAAGCTTCCTGTTTGCTGTTGTCATGATGTTGAACTGTGATTGGCACAGCTGTTTCACTGATGCACATACATGAAACAGCCTAAAGACCTACCACCTTGTGCTTAGCATTCAGAGGGTGAAAAATATTAAATATTATTCATGCATATTAAATGCATGCTTTTGCACGCTCATAGAGCCCGGCCTGAAAATAAAAGGATCTTGTTATGAAAAGAATAGCAATAAAGTAAAAATCAAATATCTGAATACATGGGTATGACATGACTGATGGGCAATACTTATCCACATAAAATGGTCAAATGAAGGTTTAGAGTACTTCTCTTTTTCAGAATCTTTGAATTGCGTTCATACCTTCATTTAGTAGTTGACAACAGAATGACGTAAAACATAAAGGAATGGCATACAAACAAGAAAACTTGAACTTGAACCTGTGACAATATTGTTACATGCTATGTGTCTTAGACTGCTGGTCTACCACAATTATTTTGAACATGTCTAACCTCAGTTTAAACTGAACTAACTCAAACTAAGCTGCCCAAAGTGACAGACAAAGTGATAGAAATGTTATGGTTCAGTTTATTATGTCTTGGTTGTTGTGTTTTTTTCTGTTTTGTGCTCTTTCTGTTTTCCCCCTCCCATTTCTGTTTTCCTGCAGAGCTTGTGTGTTGCAGGGGGCGTGGCTGGCTCCTCCCGTTGGCAGCAGAGGCACACCTGTCCTCACTCAGCTCGTTCCCTCCACCTCTTTAGCCTGGCCTTCACTCCTGCTCTTTGTCAGATCATTCCATGCTCTCCCTCTTCATGCCACTCACCTGTGCTCCAGCCCCGGAAGAACGTCTCCCGCCAGCCTGCTCCCTGCCTCACCAGTCTGCGTGGTTTAGTTTCTTTGGTTTTTGGAATTAAAGTATTTTTCGTTTTCACCCACCATTGTGTGTGTGTGAGTCTCTGCTCTGGGGTCCACATCTCTGAGAACTTAACAAGAAGACTTTTACTGTGAAACAGCAACAGGAAGTGCTGAGTGTATTATTAACAACAAGCAGATCACTAAATGTTTAATTAGACAGACAGATAGGAAAATCAGTTAATTAATTAAAATAACTACTTTTACTTTTCTCTGTAACCATCTGAGCTTCTAGACAGTGTTGGCCACATCTTGATATTTTTCACCAACAATCAACAAATCATTTGAGTTATAAAGAAATGTCTTCACAGAGAGAGCAAGAGGACTCATGATTCTGTGGAGGAGCAGCTGTCCTGTTGTGCTTTGTCTCAGGACGTCCTGAAGGATCCCGTCTCTACCAGCTGTGGACACTGGTTCTGCAAACAGTGCATCACCTCATACTGGGACCAGTCTGCTTCATCAGGAGACTCCTCCTGTCCCCAGTGTGGAGAAATACCTGGACTGCAGACAGCCAGTCAGACCACCACTGTACAAAGTAAGACTGTACATCTTAAAGATTTAACCTGCTGCATTTCATTACATTATGTTTATTTAGAAACTTACAATAAGTGAATTCAACCACGTGGAAACAACTGCAGGAATCATGAAAGCACATCAACTTCATCAAATAAAAAGGCTTCAAATGCTACATTTAGTTTTTCAGTTTTCAGGCTAAAGATGTGTACAATTCTGATGTCAGTGGGACTTGTTCCACCATCGTGGATCCAGGACAGTAAACAGTCATGATTTGGTGGAGCAGTAGCTGACCTCCACCACAGTGAGAGTGTAGCAAACCTGTTGGCAGCAGCAGAGCGCAGTTGATGGCTGGGTATTGACCATAGTTTGACCATGTCATGGATATAGAATGAGCCTGAGACAAGACAATAAAAGCCATCTGGATGTATTTTCTTTTTTTATATATATTGCAGTTGTGACTGCAACTTGCATTTCTTTGTAGAATTAAATAAATTAACCTTGTATCTGTCAGTACTTTTGCAGCTTTTAACTAAATCTTTGTGATTTGGAGTCTCTCCTGTCTTCCTGTTTGAATGTTACTTTAGACGTGTCAAGTTTGTTAATTTACTGCTTATGTAAACTCAACGTTTCCTCCTGCTGCTTCACATTAAACTTTTCCACTGGTGGTTCCAAAATCAGCGTGAGGCCTTTATTGTGAAGTAGCTAAAGTGAATGAAGTGTATTTGTCACAGAAATTTGCAGGGCTTTGTTGGCGAAAAAAAGTCTACACAATGAGACATGAACATATTCTCAATTATTCAATCAGTGGATCCGTTTTAAATATTGCAGGGAGGACAGAACAACCACAGTGAGGTGTTCAGAGGAAGAGCTTCAGACGAGCTGCTGAGCTTCAGTCTGTCGACTCTGCTGTCGATCAAGCATGTACACCAACACAAAGTCAGAGGCTGAGAGAAAAAGAAGCATTTCTAATGTTCAACCAAAACTGGACTTTATAACATTCTTACATTGAAATAATGAGAAGATTGACATTTTTTTTTTGTTTTGTCTCTTTTTTCTCTTTTTTAGTGAGTGATGGTCTGCAGGAGGTTATAGATGAACATAAGATCAGTCTGAAGACGAAATGTGAATGTGTGACTGAAGGAACTGATAAAACAGGAAGTGGAACCCTCCTTAACAAGATCTACACTGAGCTCTACATCACAGAGGGACAGAGTGAAGAGGTTAACACACAACATGAGGTGAGGCAACTTGAGACATCTTCCAAAACCCTCCATGACGATCCAATCAAGTGCTGCGACATCTTTAAAGCCTTCCCTGACCAAGAGAGACACATCAGAGTCGTTCTGACAAATGGAGTCGCTGGCATTGGAAAAACCTTCTCAGTGCAGAAGTTCACTCTGGACTGGGCAGAGGGCTCGGAGAACCAAGATGTCAGTCTGGTGATTCTGCTTTCATTCAGGGAGCTGAACTTGATCAAAGATGAACAGTACAGTCTTCTCACGCTGCTCCATGTTTTCCATCCAACATTACAGAAAGTCACAGCAGAGAAGCTCGCTGTCTGTAAACTTCTGTTCATCTTTGACGGCCTGGATGAAAGCAGACTTTCATTGGATTTTAAGAAGAAGAAGGTCGTATCTGATGTCACACAGAAGTCATCTGTCAATGTGCTGTTGACAAACCTCATCAAGGGGAAACTGCTTCCCTCGGCTCTCATCTGGATAACTTCTCGACCTGCAGCAGCCAATCAGATCCCTCCTTCATATGTTGACAGGGTAACAGAAGTACGAGGCTTCACTGATGCTCAGAAGGAGGAGTACTTCAGGAAGAGAGTCAGTGATGAAGAAACATCCAGCAGAATCATCTCCCACATCAAGACCTCCAGGAGCCTCCACATCATGTGTCTGATCCCAGTCTTCTGCTGGATCACTGCTACTGTTCTGCACCACATGTTGACTACAGACCAAAGAGGAGAACTGCCCAAGACACTGACTGGCATGTACTCACACTTCCTGCTGGTTCAGACAAAGAGGAAGAAACAGAAATATGATGCGAGACATGAGGCTAGTCCACAGGAGTTGATGGAGGCTGACAGGGAAGTTCTTCTGAAGCTGGGGAGGCTGGCGTTTGAACAGCTGGAGAAAGGAAACATCATGTTCTACCAAAAAGACCTGGAGCAGTGTGGTCTTGATGTCACAGAGGCCTTGGTGTACTCGGGTGTTTGTACAGAGATCTTCAAAAGAGAGAGTGTGATCTTCCAGAAAACAGTCTACTGCTTTGTTCATCTGAGCATTCAGGAGTTTCTGGCTGCAGTCTACATGCTCCACTGTTACACCAACAGGAACACAAAGGTACTGAAAGCTTTCCTAAATGACTACAAGCACTGGAAGATCTCAAATTGTTTCAGAAACACTGACAGCTGTGACTTATCCCTGGATGTGTTCCTGAGGAAAGCCATGGAGAAATCTCTTGAAAGTAAAAATGGTCACCTGGACCTGTTTGTTCGCTTCCTTCACGGCCTCTCTCTGGAGTCTAACCAGAGACTCTTAGGAGGCCTGCTGGGTCACATGGACAACAGTCCAGAAATCATCCAGAGAGCCATTAACAGCCTGAAGGAGATGAACAGTTATGATATCTCTCCTGACAGAAGCATCAACATCTTCCACTGTCTGATGGAAATGAATGACCGCTCAGTCCATCAGGAGATCCAAGAGTTCCTGAAGTCAGAGAACAGATCAGGGAAGAAACTCTCTGAGATCCACTGCTCAGCTCTGGCCTACATGCTGCAGATGTCAGAGGAGGTTTTGGAAGAGTTTGACCTGAAGAACTACAACACATCAGACCGGGGACGACTGAGACTGATTCCAGCTGTGAGAAACTGCAAAAAGGCTCTGTAAGTCCAGATGTGATTAACATGATAGATCAGTGTAGAATAGTAGTTTAGTTCTACAGATATACACAGTACAAAATACTTAATATTCTATATATTATAATATTATAAGTGTGTTCCAATTGTTTGTAGCAAATATTATTGTTGTATTTCAGGTTGTGTTTATAGCTGCCAATTTAATTATTTTAGTTATACTATTCTTTGGTTTGGGGTTCATAGTGAATATGGGGTGGTGTTAGGGGATGCCACATCCCCTTCTTAAAGAAAATGGCCACCCTGACACCCCCTAATTTATTTTTATTTATTCTTTTTCAAAGAATTTTTGTGTAGATCCGTGAAGACGGTTTGCTTCTCATCCAAGAGGCTTCTTCAGTTCTAATTGACAAGTGGGTATAACCTAGGCAGGATTGTATAGCTATAGCTTGGTTCGTTAGTGCTCATTGTTGTTGTGACGACAATTGTCAGAGTAGTTAAAGTAACCTGACCTCTGGTCTGGACGATGGTCATGGGGGTCAGCATTGTAGGTGGGGGATAAGTGGTGTCTGAGGCCTCCTCCTCTGTCCTCCTCTATCCAAAATGTCAACATTATTGTCACTAAAAGAGTGCCCCTTGTCCCTAAAGTGTAAGAAAACTACAGTCGAGTCCCTCCTATGTTAAGCCATGCGTTTTTGAATGGCTGTTTGATTTCACAGATGAATAGGTCAGTGCACTTCTCACTCCATTGGACAGCATACACCAGATCGCTTTGCTAGGTGTGGAGAGTATGGTCTTTGGTGTGTACCAGTTTCTCTCTAAATGTGTGAGAAAAAACGTTTTTTTCTGATACGGCAGATATTTAGAGGATGATGTTATGGGCAGTGCATCTCCTTGCCATGGCCGAGGTACCCTTGAGCTTGTATATGGCATCTGTCACTATGTGTGTGTTCCTGTGCATGTGTGTTCTGGGGACCCGTGGTGGTCTCGCCTATCTCTGGGGCTGAGATCGCAGAGGTAGTCAAAAAGCTCCTCAGTGGCAAGGCCCCGGGGGTGGATGAGGTCTGCCCAGAGTTCGTCAAGGCTCTGGATGTTGTGGGGCTGTCTTGGTTGACACGTCTCTGCAACATCGCATGGACATCAGGGGCAGTGCCTCTGGACTGGCAGACCGGGGAGTTCAAGTATCTCGGGGTCTTGTTCACGAGTGAGGGAAGGATGGAGCGGGAGATTGACCGGTGGATTGGTGCAGCTTCTGCAGTGATGCAGGCTCTGCACCGGTCCGTCGTGGTGAAGAAGGAGCTGAGACGAAAGGCGAAGCTCTCGATTTACCGGTCGGTCTACCCTCACCTATGGTCACGAGCTTTGGGTAGTGACCGAAAGAATGAGATCGCAAATACAAGCGGCCGAAATGAGCTTCCTTCGCAGGGTGGCTGGGCTCTCCCTTAGAGATAGGGTGAGAAGCTCGGCCATCCGTGGAGAGCTCGGAGTAGAGACGCTGCTCCTCCGCATCGAGAGGAACCAGTTGAGGTGGCTCAGGCATCTAGTGAGGATGCCTCCTGGACGTCTCCCTGGTGAGGTGTCTGGGTACGTCCCTCCGGGAGGCGGCCCCGGGGAAGACCCAGGACACGCTGGAGGGACTATGTCTCTCGGCTGGCCTGGGAATGCCTTGGGGTTCCCCTGGAAGAGCTGGACAAAGTGGTCGGGGAGAGGGAAAATTTGAGTGTATCCCTCAAATTCTGGTGTTCCTTCTCTTGAGCTTGGGCACTCATAGGCACCTTATCAGTCCTGTATTGCAAGGTTCTGATAACACCAAGCTAGGTGGCTAGGCAAAATACTCGCACATCCCCATGAGTCAGTTAAATTAAAGTAAAAAAGCAAATGTTCTGACATCAAATGCATGTAGTAAATATAAGAATATTAAAGCAAAACACATGAGACAGTGATGAGAATGATTGTTTTATGTCAAACACAGTGAGATAAGATGACTTGAACCACTGATGTGAAGAGCAAATGTTAATTAAAACAGAATATGTCAAACTGTTCTGACATCAAATGCATGAAGTGAATATAAAGTGTCCTCTTTCATGATAACATATTTTGTAATCTATGTGTCATGGCAGACTTTCTGACTGTGGACTCTCAGAGACTCACTGTGAAGTCGTGGCCTCAGCTTTAAAGTCCAACCCCTCCCATCTGACAGACCTGGACCTGAGCTACAACGAGCTGAAGGATTCAGGAGTGAAGACACTGTCTGCTGGACTGGAGAGTCCAAACTGTAGACTGCAGACTCTGAGGTCAGTTCACTGAATGTAGTGCATGTCGTTTTTTTGTACATATTCAATTTAAATCCCTGAGTGACTTTTTGAATGGTTGAAAGATTTTTTTAAAAAGTACAGAAGTCCAATGTTTGTCAGGACAGTTTTTCAACTTGCATAGACTGACTGGATGATGTCTGTAGAAGACTGACACTAAGATGATCCAAGTCACTCTATTTGTTTTAGAGAAAAGCTCATTGATTAGGACATAGTAATGTTGAGCTACACATTTAAAACATGAACACATCTGAGTGGATTATAAATTGATTTTTATCTCCATCATTTATTCTTTATTCAGATTGTGGAGCTGCAGTTTGTCAGAGATCAGCTGTGCTTCTCTGGCCTCAGCTCTGAAGTCCAACCCCTCCCATTTGAGAGAGCTGGACCTGGGTGACAACGACCTGCAGGATTCAGGAGTGAAGCTGTTCTGTAATTTTCTAGAGAGTCCACACTGTAGACTGGAGGCTCTGAGGTCAGACACCTTTTTTTTTTTTTACTTCTGTGCTGAGATTACTATGATGTCAAAGTTGTGGTGACACTAAACTGCAGACATCAGGCTGATATTATACTGATCCAAACTGAATAGCTTAATGCTAAAGTCTATTATCTTCTGTGGTTTAGTCCATTGACTGTGGCAGAGTTCCACATTTCTTCAACTTTTTATCTTATTTTTCACTTCATGAACTTCTACATTCACATTATTAAAATTGTTTTAAGACGGACTATTGTCTTCTAAAGTGACATCATTTATTCTTTGTTCAGATTGTGTTTCTGCAGTTTGTCAGACACCAGCTGTGCTTCTCTGGCCTCAGCTCTGAAGTCCAATCACTCCCATCTGAGATATCTGGACCTCAGTCATAACGAGATAGAAAATTCAGGAGTGAATCCACTGTCTGATCTTGTGAAGAGTTCACAATGTAGCTTGAATGCTCTGAGGTCAGTAGAAGGTTGAGTCAGTCTTTGCTGGTTTCAACAGTATTTCAGTCTGTGAACTTCACTCGTTATATAAGACTTGAAAGGAAGCTGGCTACGCTACACAGCAGCTCCACTTCTGGTCTGAACAGGACTGAAGTCCCTGCTGGTCTTTATACTGGATGTGCTGCATCACTGACAGACACCTTAAACATTGATTTATGACTTCTGTTGTCTGTTTTCCTCTCTCAGCATCACCTCCCATCTCTGGGACATGATAGAGAACGTAGATGACCGAAGTGACTGACAGAGGAATCACAACAAGTTGAGATGACTCATGCAGTCTGAACTGTTCTAAGATCAGCTCCACTGTCAGACACAACGTCACGTCAACCATCATCCTTGTATGTTCCTCTGGATCATGTGACAGAGTATCTGCTGCTGCTCTGTCCTTCTACACAGAATCCACAAACACTCTGAGACTCCGCTCCACTCCTTCTGCTCCACACGCAACCTCCTCCTCCACCTGGAACCTGGAACTGAGCCTGGATTTAGCTTTTTCTTTCTTTCTTTGATACATTCAGTCTGTGGTTCTCTCTGTATTTCTTTGCATGGCACCCCTACACAGTTGAATGATGGAGAACTGCTGTTAATTTTATTATTATTGTTAAGAAAATTATTCAATAACCCTCCGTCAGACTTTTTAAGATAGATTATTTCATAGTAACTTTCAGCAAGGGAACAACTTACAGACTCTGTGGTTCAGTAAATGTTCAAAGGTTCAAGGGTTCAGCACAGCATATATATAGAAAGCAGTCACTTCCCTACAGACAAGAGTGACACCCATAGCCTGTCTATCACATAGTTCCAATCTTGAGGATTTTTAACTATATATGGTCATAGAACGGGGCGGCCGTGGGTCGTCCAATAACCGGAAGGTTGGCGGTTCAATCCCTGCTCTCGCTGCTCGAAAATTGCAAGGTTAATATACACTTCACTACACTATACGAATTGGAAGGTTAATATACACTTCTGTATTGGCCTTACACTCACAGAGATTCCTGCTTGGTACATCAATATATTACAAAAAACATCATGGAGACCTGCTGTATTTAAATATGGAAGACGCACACACAATTTAAGTTTTTACAGAAGAAGGTGGTGAAAAGCCTCCTGGAAAGTACCCACAAATGCCAATTGATACAATGTGTTTCATCAAGGCTCAATACTACTGAACTATACGTGTGAATGGTTAAAGACATTCTAAGTAGGATTTTCTTCTGCTGTTTGTAAAGACACTGTAGATCAGTCACTTTGAATTGGCCTATGTTGAGCTATTGCAGACACTGTACTTAGAGTAGGTAATCCTGTGCATGCGAGTTACTCAGTGTGTGTGTTTATACTGGTGTGCCATATCTGTTATATTGCATCCTTGACATTATGATCAATAAAACCACACTTCATGTTAAAACAACTTGTTTTTTATTCCTGCAAATAACCAACACACACCATTCAAAGTTGACCCCTCCTCCATGGCTCAGCTGAGAGCAGTGGTGGTACAATGAGCTAAAGACTGACTAAGAAGAGGGTGCGACTTTATGGAGAACGAAGCAGTGAATCAAAAAATATATTTTATTTTGTTATTTTCCTTCACAGTGGTTATGTTCTATAGTACAAATAAACACAGCCACACCTCCACACAACCCTGCTAAAGGTGTGCATTGCTGGATTTTGTGTGAATGGCAAAGCTACACTACACTGTGTTGTGTGCAGCTTAACTCTACCCTCTGTTAAACAAACGCACAGCAGAGCATAGCCAGATGCATCTCCGCAGTTCAATTTAGTACTGTGCAAGCACTGGAGAACAGAGAAACATGGAGACAGCAATCTGCTCACCATATTTGTATAGAGTCTAAACTTCAGACCCTGTCCGTTGCCAAAAAGTTGGCGCCTAGAAGATTAGATTAGATTCAACTTTATTGTCATCGTACAAGAAAGTACTTGACAAATCCAAGTTCAAAGAACAGAGAGGGAACCTCTAAGCGAAAGTATTCAGTCAGTTTGTCCATTTTGAGTCGACAGAACAGGAGGAGGAAAACTGAAGGCTGACGCAGGGTGAGTGTTAATCTAACATTTTTTTACTGTCTCTGAGTCAGTTTTCTCTCTGTGAACTGTAGAGGAAAGAAATGTTAGAATGAATTCAACAGTTTGATTCATCTGTCAACACAGAGTTACGAAATCCCATTAAACCCACTGAAACCAAATAAAAGAAGAAGAGAGTTAAAGAAAAGTGACCAGGTGGAGATCGGACTTGTTTTAGACTGAATACTGTGTTTGTGTGTGTGTGTGTGTGTGTGTGTGTGTGCGTGTCTTGTTTGTGACTCTTGAACTCTTAAAGCTCACAGTCATCTTTACTGTTTTACCTCTCAGACTGACTGAAGTCCAGAAAATGACAGAAAAGGGGGACGCAGCAGAGTCTCCAGTATCCAGCTCTCTGTCTATGAAGAGTGACTTCTCCAAACATCACCCTCCACACTTCAGTAATGAACCTGGACCCTCAGACACAAAGTGAGGGAGCTGCTGCTAACTCATTTATTTGACTAATTTTCAGTTATCTTTGTCGATGTTTTCTGTTGATTTTGCGTTTGTATATAAAATTTTCTACCAATATGTATTTACTGACTAAAATTTAAGAAACCTTTTGACACAAAGGCAAATCTTTTGTGCCATCTTCTTCTTAGATAAAAAAACAGCTTTTGCATGTGACTGACATCTGTCACAGATACTAAGAGGATTAATACAAACTTTTAAACCTCCTATTGATGTAGAAAAGCTTTGCTAACATTGATTGTATTTTTGATGCTTTGAGTTTACTCTAATTTCCAAATTTATTTTAGGGTAATTACTGTATATTCATTTAGAGATTTTCATGTCAATTATTTGTGCCATTGATCTCCACAATGCAAATTAACTTAGAGACCATAGATAATAAAGCCACAGATAAAAGGAACCTGCCAACATGGCCATAATGTAGCTGTATTTTCAAATACAATGCATAGGAAGCAGCATAAGTCACTATCAGCAGGCATCTGGGATGATATATTGATAAAACCACACCTGAGAAGTACCTCGCCAGAGCTCAGTGCCATTACACACGTGTTTACCTAAATGACTCACCTGAAAACAGCAGCAGGCTGCTACACTATCACCATATAGACCTCTACACAAACATCAGACTAGCATGTTATAACTCAAAGGAGATGTCTGGTTACCAGGGCACTTCAGAGCCTTTTTGTCAAACTATGTTTTTAGCAAAAGTAGCGTGTCATCTTTGAAACAAACTGCAGTGTAAACACTGCTTTATGACATTGATTACTAAACTATATAACCATACATGGTCAATACATTATAATTATTGCTATGCAGATAAAATGTTCTTCTTTTACTTTTCTTTTTCTTTTTTCTTTTCATTTGGAAGGGCAAATTTCCATAACAAACAATTTACAGCATTTTTTTGTCCATAGTAGATTATATATAATGTCCATCCATCCATATAATATCCATATTGTCCTTCTGGGGTATTCCCTTAGAAATCACAGGTAATTTTAATTTATGTTTATATATATATAACAACAACATATATATAACAACAACAGAACAGAACAGGGGAGCACATCACCTCTGACCATCCAACCATCACATGGAAAAAAGGGTTAGTTTACACACAGCAGAAGTACAGTCAAATCACTTCTCTTTTTCATAATATTTGAATTGCAATTATACTTTCACTTAATAGCTGACAATAGAGAGTGACAGAAAACAAAGGAATGACATACAAACAAGGAAACTGTCTGGACTTTAACCTGTGACAATATTGTTCCATGCAATGTGTCTTAGACTGCTGTTCTGCCACAATTATTTAGAGCACTTCTAACCTCAGTCCAAACCAAACTAACTCAACAGAAACAGTCATAATCAGTTGTGAAACAGCTGCAGGAAGTGTTGATTTTGTAGTATTAATGAACTACAGACAGTTCACTAAATGTTTAATTAGACAGACAAATAGGAAAAGATGTTAAAAAGGTGTTCATTACAGACTAAAAGCTAAATTCAAACAGAAATTTAATGACACTTTTCTACGTGACCATCTAAGCTTCTCGACAGTGTCGGCCAAATCTTGATATTTTTCACCAACAATCAACAAATCATTTTAAATATAACGAAATGTCTTCACAGAGAGAGGAAGAGGAGTCATGTTTCTGTGGAGGAGCAGCTGTCCTGTTGTGCTTTGTGTCAGGACGTCCTGAAGGATCCAGTCTCTACCAGCTGTGGACACTGGTTCTGCAAACAGTGCATCACCTCATACTGGGACCAGTCTGCTTCATCAGGAGACTCCTCCTGTCCCCAGTGTGGAGAAAGATCCAAAACAAGACCTAGACTGCAGACAGCCAGTCAGACCACCACTCTACAAAGTAAGACTGTACATCTTAAAGATTTAACCTGCTGCTGCTGCATTTCATTATATTACATTAATTTAGAGACTTACAATAAGTGTATTCAGCCATGTGGAAACAACCCAAAAACTGCAGGAATCATACAGGTACATCAACTTCATCAACTAAAACAACTTCTACAGTTAGTTTTTGAGTTTTCAGGCTGAAGGTGTACAGTTCCTGCTGTCCAGAGTGCATTCCACCATTGATCCAGGACAGCAAACAGTCATGATTTTGTTGAGCAGTAGCTGACCTACCAAACTTTTTTCTCTTTTTTAGTGAGTGATGGTCTGCAGGAAGTTATAGATGAACATAAGATCAGTCTGAAGACAAGATGTGAATGTGTGACTGAAGGAACTGATAAAACAGGAAGTGGAACCCTCCTTAACAAGATCTACACTGAGCTCTACGTCACAGAGGGACAGAGTGAAGAGGTTAACACACAACATGAGGTGAGGCAACTTGAGACATCTTCCAAAACCCTCCATGACGATCCAGTCAAGTGCTGCGACATCTTTAAAGCCTTCCCTGACCAAGAGAGACACATCAGAGTCGTTCTGACAAATGGAGTCGCTGGCATTGAAAAACCTTCTCAGTGCAGAAGTTCACTCTGGACTGGGCAGAGGGCTCGGAGAACCAAGATGTCAGTCTGGTGATTCTGCTTTCATTCAGGCAGCTGAACTTGATCAAAGATGAACAGTACAGTCTTCTCACGCTGCTCCATGTTTTCCATCCAACATTACAGAAAGTCACAGCAGAGAAGCTTGCTGTCTGTAAACTTCTGTTCATCTTTGACGGCCTGGATGAAAGCAGACTTTCATTGGATTTTAAGAAGAAGAAGGTCGTATCTGATGTCACACAGAAGTCATCTGTCAATGTGCTGTTGACAAACCTCATCAAGGGGAAACTGCTTCCCTCGGCTCTCATCTGGATAACTTCTCGACCTGCAGCAGCCAATCAGATCCCTCCTTCATATGTTGACAGGGTAACAGAAGTACGAGGCTTCACTGATGCTCAGAAGGAGGAGTACTTCAGGAAGAGAGTCAGTGATGAAGAAACATCCAGCAGAATCATCTCCCACATCAAGACCTCCAGGAGCCTCCACATCATGTGTCTGATCCCAGTCTTCTGCTGGATCACTGCTACTGTTCTGCACCACATGTTGACTACAGACCAAAGAGGAGAACTGCCCAAGACACTGACTGGCATGTACTCACACTTCCTGCTGGTTCAGACAAAGAGGAAGAAACAGAAATATGATGCGAGACATGAGGCTAGTCCACAGGAGTTGATGGAGGCTGACAGGGAAGTTCTTCTGAAGCTGGGGAGGCTGGCGTTTGAACAGCTGGAGAAAGGAAACATCATGTTCTACCAAAAAGACCTGGAGCAGTGTGGTCTTGATGTCACAGAGGCCTTGGTGTACTCGGGTGTTTGTACAGAGATCTTCAAAAGAGAGAGTGTGATCTTCCAGAAAACAGTCTACTGCTTTGTTCATCTGAGCATTCAGGAGTTTCTGGCTGCAGTCTACATGCTCCACTGTTACACCAACAGGAACACAAAGGTACTGAAGTACTTTCTGAATCCAAAGTCTTTTCTTGAGTATTTTGGAAACAATGACAGCTGTGACTTATCCCTGGATGTGTTCCTGAGGAAAGCCATGGAGAAATCTCTTGAAAGTAAAAATGGTCACCTGGACTTGTTTGTTCGCTTCCTTCACGGCCTCTCTCTGGAGTCTAACCAGAGACTCTTAGGAGGCCTGCTGGGTCACATGGACAACAGTCCAGAAATCATCCAGAGAGCCATCAACAGCCTGAAGGAGATAAACAGTTATGATATCTCTCCTGACAGAAGCATCAACATCTTCCACTGTCTAATGGAAATGAATGACCACTCAGTCCATCAGGAGATCCAAGAGTTCCTGAAGTCGGAGAACAGATCAGAGAAGGAACTCTCTGAGATCCACTGCTCAGCTCTGGCCTACATGCTGCAGATGTCAGAGGAGGTTCTGGAAAAGTTTGACCTGAAGAACTACAACACATCAGACCGGGGACGACTGAGACTGATTCCAGCTGTGAGGAACTGCAGAAAGGCTCTGTAAGTCCAGTTTTTCACTGCAATATATAAGTCCTGCACCTCAGTGGAAACAATACAATCATGGCTAGAAGTACAGAGAGCTCAAAAATGTGTTTTCTTCAGTCTAACAGTGTGATAATGTCCTAAATCAGAAAGAAAAAATCAAGTTAAAATTCTTTGAAAATTTAAGTGTTACCAATACTATTTACATATTAACATATTGTACCGCCTGAAAAACTGCTGAGAATTGAGTCTCCCTCCTCATCACTGCTGAATGTATCCTCAGCAACCATGGCTCTGACGTGCTCCATTCCTTAATGGTTTTGAGCCACACTGCAGTGATTTTATTGCTCCAATATGTTTTGTTTTCATGTTCTTTGTCTTTCAAACCCATTGTTGTGCAGTATTTTTCATTTGAGTAACCTATGTCAATTTTGTTGAAGCAGCCATTGTGGCCACAAGTGACAATCCTGAGATACTATTGAAAGCTATACTATACAAAATGTATCTAAAGATTGCTAACATTAACTAACATTAGCCACCATAAACTGCCACTTTTTGTCACCTCAAAACCGAGCATGGTGCATTTTACTGCTCATGAATTCAGGTTGTGTTAGATCATTTTGTTTTTAAGTTTTTCCTTCATCTGTTACTCACCGAGGAGTTGCTCTCTGTGAGTAACAGATGATAAGGAAAAACTTAAGGTGTTTTCTCTCTTTTGTTGGTGTAGAGAAGTTGCAGGAAATCCACAGCTTCCACCAATAACAGTGATGTGATGAATACATAAAGACAGAATTTACAGTAGACTTTTATAGAGACCTCATAAACGATCAAAGGTCAGTGTTATGTTTGTATTGCTGATACACTGATAACATCTTTCTAACGTCATTGTGTTGAAATAATGTATCTTTATTAGTTTGTTAATTGTGTTTATATTTTGAACAAGATTTTTAAATATGATTTAATATTTAATCATGTTCAGGTTGAGTATATTGTCAAGTGATCTGATTCATTTCTGTCCTGTTTGACAACAGTCATTGAATTTTCCCACTTATAAACATGTACTTGGCAGCATCGGGTACTGAGCAAAGATTAATCATATTTTACAACTCTATTTGTTCAGAATGTTTTTCTAATCACTGACAGTCTGTGGACATTATAGAAGCCTAAATGGAACTACATTTTCTCTCCCTTCATCTGCAAGATTAAAGCAAAACACATGAGACAGTGATGATTGTTTTATGTTAAACACAGTGAGATAAGATGACTTTAACCACTGATGTGAAGAGCAAATGTTAATTAAAACAGAATATGTCAAACTGTTCTGACATCAAATGCATGAAGTGAATATAAAGTGTCCTCTTTCATGATAACATATTTTGTAATCCATGTGTCATGACAGACTTTCTAACTGTGGACTCTCAGAGACTCACTGTGAAGTCGTGGCCTCAGCTTTAAAGTCCAACCCCTCCCGTCTGACAGACCTGGACCTGAGCTACAACGAGCTGAAGGATTCAGGAGTTAAGACACTGTCTGCTGGACTGGAGAGTCCAAAATGTAGACTGCAGACTCTGAGGTCAGTTCACTGACTGTAGTGAATGTAGTTTTTTGTACATATTCAATTGAAATCCTTGACTGGTGTTTGAGCACAAAGGTACTTGCACTGATTTACCATGAGAGTATAAAACTAATGCCACTCTCCCTGGCTGATGAGTCTTCTTTTGAGATAATGGCTGTTGGAGCATTAATGCCACTCGTACAGACCACGCAACCCATCAAATGTCTATCTCACTGAATTTTAATTCAGTTTGATAGCACTGACATAGTTTATTGATTGAATAAGATTTTAATAAAAGGTTATATTGCTTTGGGCTTACACGATATGTGAATTTTATAACCCTGTTGTGCTGGCATCATACCATTTAACATCACCTCTACTGGCCTACCCATCTCTGATCATTAAGCTGTGCTATTCAACACCAACTCAAGAATGCACGGAACCATATCATCCTGCAACATCAGACATGTCAACCCTGACGATCTCATCAGTTTATTTGCCTCAAACCCGGTCCCTGCTCCCACCGCATCACTTCTGGATCTAATGGACCTGATCCTCTTTCCAAACTTGACAAAGATCAGCAGCATGTTATCAATCTGTGTTGACATGGATAGTTGTATGAATGTGGTGCTGACATTTGGATGATGTCTGTAGAAGGCTGACATTATGGTGATCCACAATAACACAATGGCAAAGCCACTCTATTCATTTTAGAAAAAGCTCATTGATTAGGACATACAGTTGTAATGTTGAGCTAGACATTTAAAAACTGAACAAACCTGATTTGATAATACATTTTTTTCTACATCATTTATTCTTTATTCAGATTGAGTTCCTGCAGTTTGTCAGAGATCAGCTGTGCTTCTCTGGCCTCAGCTCTTAAGTCCAACCCCTCCCATCTGAACGATCTGGACCTGAGTGATAACATGCTCCAGGATTCAGGAGTGAAGCTGCTGTCCGCACTGTAGACTTAAGACTCTGAGGTCAGAGCTTGAAATTTTGTCTTGTTTTTTCCCCTGCCAAATAAATCTTGATATTAATTTGTCCCATTCGTTAAACTGTGACCACTTATTTCAACTGGAAGAGTTGAAGAGAAGACATTAAATAAATATGTTCTATTATATTATATTTTCTAATAACAAACACATTCAGTTCTTTTTTCAACATTTTGATGAAGATCTTATGCTTATACTGACTGAAGTTTAAAATGAGGATCCTTTGATCATGATTTAGATTTTTGACTCCACTATTCCTCAAAGAAATACTGCTCATGTCTTTTGTTCACTTTTTCCCAAAATTTATCACCGACATATGGCATCTTTGGAAACTTTAGGATCTTGAGTCAAATCTTGAATTAATTTCTGTGGGTTTTTATTTGTGCTGCACAACATGAGTTTATAGATTGGAGCCACTAGTGGAGCTGTAAAATTTAAGAGGTGGTTTTTCACTTTTTGTATTTTCCAGTTTTGAACCTGCATCCTGTTGGGTTCAGGTGTGGAGATTCCATTTTCCAAGTTCCTACATTCTAAACTTATATAATAATAATGAGAATAGCAATACAATAATTTCATAAAAACTGCTTTCTAAACCCTCTTCAGCTTAACATGTCATTAAACATTAAATGATTTCAAGCAGGAACATTGTATTCTAAAGTTAAATTATTTATCCATTTTCAGATTGTTTAGCTGCAGTTTGTCAGAGATCAGCTGTGCTTCTCTGGCCTCAGCTCTAAAGTCCAACCCCTCCCATCTGAGAAATCTGGACCTGAGAGAAAACACCCTGAAGGATTCAGGAGTGAAGCTGCTGTGTGATTTTCTGGGGAGTTCACACTGTAGGCTGAAGATTCTGAGGTCAGTTCACTGAGAGAGAGAGCAGCCACCAGGGGGCCCCCAAGCTGCAAGTTCAGCCTCAATATATTTTGGGAGAATTAAAAGTCAAATCAAGTCAAACTAAGCTGCTATGACGGAAGCTGTGACTTTTGTTAGCAGGGTAATCAACTATTAAACTACAACATAACTATTATTCTTATTTTGGGTTTGTTTTCATTGTTTACACTTTAAAATAGATGCTGGTTCAAGATAATTTTTTTTTTTCTTTTGCTGATTTCTGTTGATCTTATGCAGTGGCCTCAAACGTCAGGCTTATACATACCACAATCACAGAAACAGATCCAAAATGGTACTGAAGGGGTTGCAGTGTTACATGTAAATGTTTCTTACTACCTGAAACATCAGTATTATTCTTACTAGTTTTTTGTTTTTTATTGTTTGCACATTAATATAGATGCTGGTTTTGGGTTGGTGGGGAGGGCTTTTTATGTTATGTCACCTTGTTTTCCAAGTTTATGATAAACATTTTTCAGGAACATGCCCCCACTGGCCCTGCGAGAGAGAATGATGATCCACAACAACACAATGACAAAATCATTCATTTCAGAGAAAAGCTCATTGATTAGGACATAGTAATGTTGAGCCACACATTTGAAACCTGAACACATCTGATTGGATAATAAGTGGATTTTTATCTTTCTTATCTCTTATCTTTATTCAGATTGTGGAGCTGCAGTTTGTCAGAGATCAGCTGTGCTTCTCTGGCCTCAGCTCTGAAGTCCAACCCCTCCCATCTGAAAGAGCTAAACCTGAGTGAAAACGACCTACAGGATTCAGGAGTGAAGCTGTTCTGTGATTTTCTGGAGAGTCCACAGTGTAGACTGGAGACTCTGAGGTCACACACCATTTTTTTTTTACTGATCCACAATGAGTATCTTAATTTTAAAGTATATTTTCTTCTTCTGTGGTTTAGTCCATTGACTGTGGCAGAGCAATGTTGAGCTCCACATTCAAAATGTGACTATAACTACAATAGATAATTCACTCTAAACCTCTTTAACTTTGTATCTTTTTTTTTTTCACTTTTAAAATAAACGAGAATAGAACATTTTTAAACATTAAAAGATTTCAAGCAGGAACATTGTCTTATAAAGTTACATCATTTATTCTTTATTCAGATTGTGGAGCTGCAATTTGTCAGAGATCAGCGGTGCTTATCTGGCCTCAGCTCTGAAGTCCAACCCCTCCCATCTGAGAGAGCTGGAGCTTAGCTTCAGTGAGCTACAGGATTCAGGATTGAAGCTACTGTCTGATCTTGTGGAGAGTCCACACTGTAGACTGAGGACTCTGAGGTCAGTAGAGTGAATCTGTGCTGGCAGTATTGTACTATAAAGACAGTTAGTATAAAAACACAGATCCAGTATTTCCTGTAAACTTCCAACCTTCTCAGTGGCTGCTTTCCTCACTGAAGCTGTGAGAGGAGAACAGTGACAGGCTGATTAGATAGAAGATGAGCCAGAAGCTTGTTGTGATCATGTGTTTGAGTTGATGTGAGGATGACTGTTGTTGTTTTTGTGTTCATGTCTTCAGGAAATAAAGCTTAAACTGAATTCCCTGCTGCTCTTTATACTCGATGTTTTCATCACTGACTGACAGCTGATGAAGGGAGTCTCTGTAAACACTGATTTATGACTTCTGTTGTCTGTCTTCTTCTCTCATCAGACGGTGGTGATATCTGTCAGAGTGTGAAGGTGTAGGTGGTGGAAAGGAGAGCTTCATCCAGCAGAGACTGACAGAGTCTGAACTGTTTTAAAATCAGCTCCTCTGTCAATGTACATCTACATCCACCTTCATCCCCGTATGTTCCTCTAGATCATGTGACAGACTATCATCAGTGGATCTGGACCACTCTGCTGCTGCTCTGTCCTTCTGCACAGTCTCTGCAGACACAATGAGACTCACCCACTCCTTCTGCTCCACACTGAACCACCTCCTCCACCTGGAACCTGGATCCTTAATTTTTTTCATTCTTTGATTCATTCAGTGTGTGATTCTCTCTTTATTTACAGTATTTGTGTTGCACCATCACACTTTTGAATTATGGAGAACTGTCATTCATTTTCACATTATACTGTATCATGGAGGTTGACGTCAGAATGCACGAGTCTGAAGTTTAAGAAACACCAGAAAGGCCCTAGCTGGTGTTTGTGCCAAAAGAAGAATCAGAGTGAAAAGTATTTAAGTGAGCTCCTTAGTCTCTTTGCAGTTGATTCAGAATGCTGCTGCTCTTAACCTGTGTTATTATGTTTGTCACTGTATTATTTGCTTTCTGTCTGTGTGTATATTTTGTCTATACATCATATATTAAGATCATGCCTTTGTTTACACTGTGATCACCATGTTCTGTTGCCTAAAAAGTTCTAATAAAAACAGTTCAAATGTTATTCTATTTAACACTTTTTTCCTAAGCTTAATGAAGTTTATGACAAGAACAAATAACAAAAGTTACTCCAATATTGTGTTTACCATTATTTTTTCAACAGAGTAGAAATAAAATGAGGTTAAGAAGACAATATGGGCATTCAACTAGAAGAACACCATCACAACTTATCACAAAGTTATATATTACATATTTAAGCTGAAAGTCATATTTTTAAAGTAAAACACTCAGACTATAATGAAATCCATTATAGTTTCAAGGTTAGGAGAGAATACATTTCATTTCCTGGATGCTCTGATGATGCTTATCACCTCCCCACCTGTGCTTCAACTACCAATCAGCCTCCACTAAATAAAAGACCAGTTGAACCTTCTAGACTTTGCCAGAATATTCAGTCTCACTTGTGGTAACAATGCTACAGCCAACTCAGTCCTCTTTGTTATAACTTTGCTCTTGTGTGATTCCTGAGTAATTGTGATCTCCTTGTGCTATAGGAGAACTTTCACTACCATCCTCCTGCCTGGTTAGTTTTGTACCATCTTCACATCTGTACTCTTGGACACCAGCCACCACCAGCCCTGTACCACCCCAGACACCTTGTTACTGGTTGCACCACCTGCACTACACATTCCCTTAGTGAAACCAATAAATTGTTTTTGTTGTTGTTTGCACATTGACTTGGCTACCTTTTTTTGTTTAGCTGCTCTCTTACTTTGTGTCCGAGGGTCCAGGTTCATTACTGAAGGTCAGAGGAGGATGTTTAGACTGGTTCATAGACAGACAGCTGGACACTGGAGACTCTGCTCTCTGTTTGTTGTCTCTGCAAACACCAACATGTTTTAATTCAGATTATACGAATCCTTGATAAATTCTGTGATGAAAGCCATTTAGGAAGCTCTAAATACACAAACTGCTGCTACTGTCCATGATCAGCTGTCTGTCTCATTTCATAGACTGACAGCTGGATACTGGAGACTCTGCTCTGTCCTCTGCTTCCTCCACACAAACACTCATCTTCAGGACTTCAGTCAATCTGAGGGGTAAAACAGTAGCACTGACTGTGAGCTCAGAACTCAAGAATCAAGAGACACGGGTTTGTTCAAGCATCACAAAGAAGTGAAAACAGGAATAAATATGTACATGCATGTAATCACACACACATATGCACGCACAGACACAGTATGCAGTATAAAATCAGTCAGAACGCTACCTGCTCAAATATCTGCTTGTTTTCTTGGGTTTTAACATAATAAATTAATATGCAGACTCACCCTGCTTCTGCTCCATCAACTCAAAACTGACTGAACAGGTTCACTTACTGTTCTTTGAGTCTGGATCACCTGTTCCTGTGTGTGTGTGTGTGTGTGTGTGTGTGTGTGTGTGTGTGTGTGTGTTGTACACAGATCTTATGTTTAATAGGGCCTAGCGGCCACATGCGTGGACAGCATTTTTTTTAGCTCTTAGGTCCACAATCGTGTTCACTGTTGAATTGGGGGTGTTATGTACACGTATGTGGGCACTTACACTGCCATCTGGTGGTGTCAGAAGAGTCTAACATGCTATGGTAAAAATTAAATATGGCGGCAAACAGGAGGGAAGATTCAAGTGGCAGCTCAATACACAAACGTCGACCAGGTAAGACGTCCTATCTTATTTTATGGCTTATTATTATTTAGATATTTATAGAAGCGTTGGATGTTTGTAATGAAGAGCAAATTTGGAAAAAAAAGTGTAAAAATAAGAATTTAGCATGTCGCTAAACATGAAGTACAAGTACGTGTGCTTCATGGACTGACTCTCCTCAAAACAGCTAATATGCTAGCAAAAATGCACACATGTAAAATGAGAAAAAAAATATCTCTGGTGCAGCTAAAAAGCTGTAAATTGTCTAAATGTAATAAATAACAATTAAATCACTAAATACATACATACATGTAGATTAGTTGGGTTGAAAATGTTAGTCAAATGTAATATGCTAGTAAACTAAACAAGCTAACAGCTAACTCTGGTGCAGCTAAAAGCTGTACATTGTACCACTGAAATAATTTACAAATAAATAATGCATAACTACATGAATGACATTTGTTTGTATTTGGTTTTGTCATGTTTTTATTTCCAGAGCGTTTTTCTGTGCAACAAGCTTTGGAGCTACTTGGGTTAATTGATGGAGACAACTTAGATTTGGACTTGTCTGACAACGATGATCCCATCCTGGATGAAAATGACCAACCATCACCGCAGGAGCAAAGCAGCAGTGAGGATGAGGGTGACAGTAGTGATGATGAGGACCCCATTCCTGAGCCAACTGAGCACAGCAGAGGACGTAAACGTCTCCGTGGTGCAGATAATGGTTAGCCAAGACCCAGTAGATATTTGTTCACTTTATGTATGTCAGGGCCTCAGGGCTATTTTGGAAGCAAAATGCTTATTTACAACACTTGCTGACAGGTTCATTGACAGGGACAGAGAGTACAGGTACAGGTCCAGGTTCGTCCCACACTCCCAGACGTCGACGTCAAACTGAAACAGTTGACACTGATAGCTCAGAAGATGACTCTGAGGAGCCAACACCAGGACCAAGCCAAACCAAAAAAAGAAAAAGGGAGAGTCCAAACAAGGTAATTATTATTTTGGCATGCCTTGAGGGTAAATCTTCAAATTTCATATAAACGTCCACACAGATTCAAGTATTTTATGCACTAACACACCTCAATTGCTTACATGGCTAAAATGTTACTTATTGCAATAAGTATTCTGATTGTGGTTGTGCAGGACGTGGATTACGCTGTAAGGCTACTCCATTGACACCAAACCTCGCAGAGTATCACCATCAGGACGAAACTGATCTAGACAGACATGGCTGGACCCCACTAGACTATTTTGAACAGTACATAGATAGAGATCTGATGAAAATTATTTCAGAATGCTCTAATGTTATGTCACTGTCTAAGAGTGGGGATCCACTCAACATATCAGTCGATGAAGTTTACCACTTTTTTGGTGCCTGTATTTTGATGTCCTGCATCCGATACCCAACCATTAGGATGTATTGGTCCAAAGCTTTGAGAATCACCGCCATCACTGACAGATTCACGCGTGCCAGATTCTTCAAAGTGAGGGGAGCAATAAAAGTGGTAATTGATGATGATATGCCAGAAGACCTGAGGAGCATGGACAAATTCTGGAAGGTGAGGCCTTTTCTGGATCGCATTCTGCGAGGCTGCAAGTTTCTGACTCGACCTGATTGTGCATCTATTGATGAGCAGATGATACCTTTCACGGGAGCCTGTCCGTTCAGACAATATCTGCCAATGAAGCCAAATCCAGTTGGCATGGTCACATTCCTCCTCCAACTCCTCTCCTCTCAGATTCTGTGAAGGTCATCAGGTCCTTCTGTCCTCAGTGATCACACCCTTTCTTTTTTTTACATTATGAATACAAAATGTCACATGAGCCATACTGTAACTGTGACTGTCCAAAAGGGGCAAAAAATCTGTTTTGTCTTTTCACTATATTTTTTCATTTTGTTGTTGTTTTTTTTACTTGTTCAAATGTTCAAAACACATTAGTAGCCTGATGCAAGCGTGACAATTATTATTTGAATGTTTTATATCAGTAGTTTTAACTGTCCAAAAGTGGTAAAAATGCAATGTTTCCATGTTGTTTTTACTCACCGATATTCAAAACATGCTCAAAAATGTGTGTGTATGTGTTATTAATACATGCAAAAGCAGTCAGGAAAAAACTCCTGTGTTCAAGGTGGAAATAAAGAGTTTTTCACTCAACTACACAAAGGTGACTTAATTGTATTTTATGGAAATTCGGAACAAGAGTCCACATATGTGGACATAATTTTTCTCTAAAAGTACATCATATTAAAAGATTAGTTTTTATTCTAATTAGGTTCCAATAAGCCCAAATACCAAAGAGGAATAAAAAAATGCATGTAAAAAACAGCTTGGGCCTTAGGAGGTTAAGTTATAACTAAAGTGTTTTAAACTAAATGTACTCAATGTTTTCTTTTACAGACTTATAGGGAACACAAACACAGCTGAATATCAGCTTCTTCATGCTCCACTGGATCTGGAGCTTTCTGTGTGATGGACAGTGGACAGTGGGTTCAGGTGAACAGCCTTCATCTCAGAACAGAGCCTCCGACTCTTCTTCCTTGGCACAAACAGTTTGATATCCCATCCCATTACAGTTCAGTTATCTCCCTGAAGTATACTGATGACATCATAACAAGTCTACCCAGTGAGAGCAGGTAATCAGCAGGTAGTCATGTAGTGCCACCATAACAACCTCCTGTTCAATATATTTAAAAACCCAGCAATCCCCAACATTGAAACTCAAACACATCACAGATTCATATAAATGTATCATACAAAACAAGGTGTAGATACTTAGCTTGTGTCTGACAGAAAGGACATACTTCATTTCAAACAACCTGTATTTAGACACTGGTTAAAAATCTTCATCATCAAGAGTCTCTGTGGACTAATAAGGTAAAGTACTACCTTTAGAACAGCAGAAAGTGTTATTGAAGATATAGAGAGCAGAGATGGAGGTCTTTAAATAGATAATTCTGATAAATTGGAGCCCTTTCAATAAAATAAAAATTTACCGTCTATACATTTCTGAATCAGCTGCCCAAAATAAGTTGACTCTCAGTGGCCTCAGTTTTTTTTTCAAAATATTAAATCAGATATTGCACATTGAAGTCTGCCTGTTTTGTTTGACTGCAGAGTTTCACCCTTCATTGACCACATATCAATCTGGCCTATGATAAAATTTATATCATAATAACCTTTATTTAAGAATTTAGGTTCATTCAAAACAATTATTTACTTTTAAAAACAACCAATGAGAATTGAGAGAATTTAGAATGTCGGTAGAACATTCTTAACCTGTGTGATGCTGCTGCCTTTGATCTGTTACTGTCACTGTCTGTCACTTTGCACAAAGAGAAGACACACAAGACACAACTTCTGTTAATCTTGGACTTCTGAGCGACTTTCAACTTTGAATTTGAAGCTTCAGCATACTCATTTCTGTCTGAACTCGTTCTCGTTGATTGATTGAAAACAATTTGAGGAAAAAAAATCAAGAAATCCCAGAGATCAACTATCAACACTCTTGGTAAGTATTATTAATTTGCTGATGAATCTGTTCCCACAACAAAAGTGTATTTAGTTGGATGTAGCTTGTGATAGAAATGCTATTGCGTGTTATATTGTAATATTGTGACTAACTGTTGTGTCCATCTTTATCCTCTGCTGTTTTCCACAATAGCAGGTGTCACAACCTCATGATGGGTTCAAACATGCCGTCCACACAACCTACCCCCGTCAACGAATTGGTCCTTGGAGACGTACTCTCCTCCCCTTCCTCCAAGTACCTGTTGAAGTCTTTTTTGGGGCAGGGCTCCTTTGGAAAAGTTGCGAGATGCATAAGGTTGAAAGACATGGCAACTGTGGCAGTCAAAATGATGAAGAATATTAGCCGTAGTCTGAAGGAAGCAAATCACGAGGTACGTGGAGGAAGTTAGGCCTATCAAAGCTTGATTTGTACAGTTTTTTCTGACAGTGCATTGTACATCCACTCTCATCAGTTTTATTTGAAAAAGTATCTATAATTATGAAATGGTTTGTTAATGTTGACCAAACTGATATGAAATCATGTCTCACCAGGTGTCTATTATGGTTGAGCTGAAATCGCTGGATGCGGACAAATGCAACATAGTTCGATGGCATGAAATCTTCATCGACAAGGAACATATTTGCCTTGAATTTGAACATCTCGACAAAAGTCTCTATGACTTTATGAGGGATAGACATTTCCGGCCTCTCCTTCTGATGGAGATTAGACCAGTTGTCCAACAGGTTGGTGCTACTCCATTTCTTTCTCCATTAATTCACAGATATAACAGTAAAAATTACTAGTGATATAATGTTGACCTCATTATTAAATTAATTGTTTCAATAACCTTTCAGCTTGCCAACGCACTCAATCACTTGAAGGCGATTGGGATAATACATGCTGACATAAAATGGGAGAACGTGATGTTGGTGGACCAGGAGCGGAAGCCTTTCTCAGTCAAACTTATTGACTTCGGCTTGGCCTGTAAAGTGTCAGAGGCCAAGCTGTGCGCGCACATCCAGACCCGTCCATACAGGTGAGTAACTGGAACCATAATTAATGTCTAAGTGGTGTAAAAAAAATTTAAAAAAATGTTTTTTTACCGAGAATATAAACACCCCCTCCGTGCCCACGCACTCTGTGCAGTAGTACTATAAATCATAGTACTCCAAGATATTGAAATATGGATTACATACAGTCTGACTTTGATGTTTGTTTGTCCTCTCTCAGGTCTCCAGAAGTCATCCTGGGCCTTCCATTTACAGAAGCCATTGATATGTGGTCACTTGGCTGCCTGGCTGCTTCTTTGTACCTTGGCGCTCTCCTGTACCAGGGCATAAATGAACATGATATGGCAAGTACTGCTTAAAGTTTACGCTATGTTCCTCTTTCAGAGTTTCATGGTTTACTGAAATATCCATCACAATCTGATTTACTTATGTGTACATATAGTGAATGACTGATATTGCGGGTAGGATAGTTAATTTTCTAAGATGTAGATAATGTAAATCCCTTGAGGCATAGCAGAATACAGACATAAAATTGGCTAAATTGACCTAAATCTGTAATCTTCTTAACCTTTTTGTGGTTTATGTCACATGCTTATTAATTTTAATAAAATATTTGAATTAAATAAAAAAATAATTCAGTTAACATTCTGGACTCCCAATTTGACTTGATGTTGTGTTGTATTCTCAGATAAGGCGTATAATGGCAACTCAGGGTCCGCTGCCCAATAAGATGCTCAGTCATGGACGCAAGACTTCCTGTTTTTTCCATCGGGAACACAACTCTGGCACCACTTCCTGGAAACTGAAGGTACTTTATTTTCAATGTAATTCCAAAACTGTGACTGACTGTAAAATATTGTTTTACTGTACTTTCATTGATAACAACAACATTGTCTGTACAGGAACTTCAACACACAGACGGACAGAGGGAAAGAAGAACGGTGAACCTCAGCTCTCTGGATGAACTTGCGACGGTAGCTTTTCTTTTTGATCATTGACAGTAATATAAAATTAACATGAACTGATATGTAAAGCATAGATACAGTATAATCAAAACTCTGATAAGTTTTACTCACCCCTTACCTTTGTTGTTGTCATTGTTTATCCATCTTCCAGATCCGGGTCATCAAGTATGACAATTATCCAGATAAATTTGCACAAAGTACTGATGTGCTGATGTTTGCGGACATGATTAAGGGAATGCTTCAGCTCGATGCTGCAAAACGTATTACACCAAGTCAGGCGCTGGAGCATAGGTTCATCAGCTTGTCCCACATTGCCCACTTGCAAAGCATGAGTTCCCAGTAAGTCATAGTGATTTAAGTGATTAACATTAAGAATATTTAAGTGATTTAATTTAGTATTTTTAAGGTATTATGATTTTTCACCATTTATGTCCAACTTGCGTGTTTCTTGTCTTTCAGTGTTAGGTCCTGCTTTAAGATTATGGCCCCCCACCGCATCCAGCAGAACAGTCTTTCTTCTCCTCCCCCTGCTGAGAGCAGTGATCTAAGGCAGCCCAAATGCAACAATTCACATCCCAGTACCAGTTCCCAGACCACTAATTCAAGCAAGTCAGGGATGAAAAGATATTTGGACGATGAAGATGGGAAAGCGTGTGGGACTTCTCAACCACACAAAAGAGTCAAGTCAACACACGATGACAGAAAGACGCTGCCGAAAAGCTGTGCACTTCAATCCGCTTCATGCAGCAGCAGCAGCCAGACTCAGAGCTACATTTCACCAAGTGTGAAGAGGAAGAGGACACCTGAAGAAGAACCTGGTCAGAAGGAGAAGCGATCCAGGAACACCAGCTCTGAACAACGCAGCGGGACAAAACCCATAAAGAAGGCCCAGATGGAAGATCCCTGTAAGCCAAGCATGAAAAGAAAGGCACCCGATGATGATGACGAGGAAGATGTGCAGCCTGGAAAGAAGCCCTTACTTTAGGACAACTGGAGCAGTTTGCTGTGCCGCGCCCCCCCCCCACCACCAAGATGCCATCTCCCACAGCCATTTAAGCAACTGGAGCAGTTTGCTGTGGCTTTGATCTACCCCCCATCCATCTCTCTGTAACTCAACCGGTCGCGGCAGACGACCATCCACCAGTGGGCCCGGTTCTGCTCGAGGTTTCTACCTGTTAAACGGAAGTTTTTCCTCGCCACTGTCGCCAAGTGCTTGCCCCTGGTGAAATTGGAATTTGTACATAATACTAGTTTGTAAATACTAATTTGTAGATAATACAGTGTTTCCCCTAGAATTTCTTTCAGCAGCGGTGCTGTGGTAAGTATTACAGCTGCTATGTCCGTGTCCATGAGATTTACAAACCAGAAGACTCTCTCAGCTCCTTTCCTCACTCCTCTCTCTGCTCCTCTTCTTGCATCTCTCACTGCTCCTTTCCTCACTCCTCTCTCTGCTCCTCTTCTTGCATCTCTCACTGCTCCTTTCCTCACTCCTCTCTCTGCTCCTCTTCTTGCATCTCTCCCTGCTCCTCTCTTCACTCCTCTCACTGCTCCTTTCCTCACTCCTCTGGACATGCACAGGTAGCAATGACAAGCAGCTAATTAATGTAGCTAACACTACTTAGCAGCTAAAAACGTACCGTTAACGTTAACTCCTCTGGACACACATAGATAGTGTTTGTGTTTGTGCTAGTGATTGCGAAATTTCAGCAGCGGCGCTGCACTGCTACTGAATGTATATAGGGGAAACACTGTATATAATAGAGTATGGTGTACACCTGCTCTACTGTAAAAATGTAATATATGTAAAATAATATAAATTTAATATATGAACAGATAATATATTTTTAATAATTTAATAATAATAATTTTAATATTAATATAATAAATAATTTAAATGTATCTTGTTGATGGTGTGGTCTGTGCTCGTGAAATGACTATTGACAATGTTGCCATGTCCACTTTTACTGCTTTTGTCTCTTACAATCAAGATTTTAACTGAATCACTGAATTAACTATTTCTCAACGCTCACCCACTTGCCAACCTCACAGTGAAAGTTAGACTCTGGTCACAGACAACAAATATTTACAGCAAGTAACTCACCGTACATTTCTGCACCAACTATAAGATGGTGATTAGTCAACTTTAGAGATGCTGGACAGAGTTTCCTACTGCGTCTTGTATTTATGCTAAGCTAAGCTAATCACCGCCTGGCAGTAAACCTAATGCACAAACATCACATGAGAATGTATCAGGTTTATAGTGTCTTTAAGACTTTTATTTGAACCACTTTAAGTATTTTCATGGTTTGATTACAGGAAGAAAGTTGTGTCGTTTGCACAAAAAATCTTCAAAACTTAAAAAAGAAAAATAGAAATTACTGTATCACAAATGCTTTGAATTTTCGGGAGAAGTCCAAAATCAGTGTCATTCTATACAACACAAGCACTCTGAGGGAGTCTGAGTTCATCACATTGCTTTTGTCCTTATAACTGCCTGAAGAAAAAAAATAATAATTCCAGCCACCTGGCTTTTCTTTGGCGTTGCTCTCACATCTCTGTCAGACAATATCTGTCATGTTACAAAACCACCAGCTGCAGCAAACAGAAGCAGCCAAATTAGAAATCAAATATTTTACTAAGTGCTGAAATCATGCAGTACTTTTATTTTTGTTATAATTAAATTGTTCTTTTTTAATCAGCTGTATCAGTCTCATCTGTGCTTATAGTTCTCTCTAAACAGTGTAAAGTGAAGGAAGTAGTGCTAATGCAGCTACTGTGATAAATGTTACATTTGATTAGTTTGCAGTTAAATAACTAATACATATGTAATTGCTACTAATTACCCGTGTTCTGTATTCTCAGTCATTAATCCAACAAAAATGGGTAAACTATTTTACTTTTCATTTTGATTTCACATTAATTCTAGGTTTTCAGTGTGCCTCAAGTTGTACCTAGTCTTGCATAACCAGACCTCTACACTTTGTTTAGTGCTTCCCAGCCCTGGAGAAATGTCTAGCTAAACCCATTATCATTCTTGTAGAAGTGGAAAAATTGGCTAATTTTTATTTTTTAAACAGCATCCTCTGTGACTGAGAAATGAAGCCAATGCGGAAGTGTCAAAAACTGCAGTTCCTCAAACGTCCACTTGAGGCTGGCTACAGAACAAGTCAGTCTCCATAAGCCCCCATACTAAAATGTCCAACTTCATAGCAGAAATAAACATGTTTACAGCCTGGTACAAAAATTGTTTTAGTCTCTATAGCTAATTTTCATTAGTACTCCTTTGAAATAATCCACCATTATTTTTCAAGATTTTTATGGAATAGGTGATAAATGTGTTTTATGTTTGACCACAATTGTGATTGATGGGATAAGGTTTTGTATACCATTTATAGACCAAATTAACATATTTCACCTATGCAGTCATAAAAATTCCATTCCAGTTATTAACAAATGTACATTTCTGTCACTGGTAGACCAATATGAATACTGAGAGGACCGATACATAGAGCACCACTTCTTAGACCTGATGGAGATATGATATATTGAAACATGGTCGTGAAGGTTAGGGTTAGAACCTTAATTAGTATCATTGTTAACACCTGTATTTCTTTTTCTCTCAGAACCTCAAAATGGCTGCTGTAAGAAAAGCAGCCATTTTGAACCATTTGAAACTTGGATTTAGAACCTTTATTAGTGTCCTTGGTAACACCTGTGTTTTCAAAATGGCTGCTGTGAAAGCAGCCATGTAGAAAGGTAGGAAAATGGCAGCCAATGGCAGGTTAATCCTTTGTCACACTAAGTTGTACCAGTGAAGGAAATGTGCTAGTTTATCTTCAAGTTTACATACAATTGAAAACTAGTCCTCTCAGTTGGATAAACTATGTAATGATGCCAATGTTTCTAAACTACCTCAATCATATTTGGCATTTCAGTATTATTTCTTACTGGCCATCATAAGTTATTACTAATAAAGCTAAATAAAATATCGACCAACAGAAACAGTGACACACTGTCGACAAAACAACCTCACCACAAAGTCCATTAGTTATCTATTTCGAAGCTTTCTATCATACTTCTGTCAACATTATTTTTCCAATGTCACAAATTAACGTTCAGTGTAGCAATGAGTCACCACCTTGTTCAGAGCATCACTGTGTACAGTTTATGATCACTCTCCTCAATCTTTCTCTATTACCCACAGCGGACCTGTGACATCACATCCTTTTTCTGGCCTGAGTGGAATTGTGTTGAACAGTGGGACAGTGGGACTGTGTCATTAAGGAAGAAGAGCTTGATAAAATGAGAGAAACAGAGGACTGACATTACCCAGTAATTTTTCATTTCAGGGCAGGGGAAAATAATGACTACCAAAAAATCACTCTTATTTGGCAACATTAAGAACATTTTAAAGGATGAACCTACACCTTTTGTTTCGCCTATATGGCGCTTTGAAAGTGTACTTTTTGTGTCTTATTTCACTTCTTCTCTTTCCAATATAAAACATCCTCTACACACTGATCATATCAAATGAAGCCTGAGCGAGCAAGAACAGCAGTAATTCCAGCAAGTGGTCACACTCCTCTCTTTTTTCCCCTGCAGCGAGCAGTTATTTGTGTCAGAAACGAGAGCAACACAGGCGGCCCAAAACATGCTTACGCTACCTGAGTGATTCAAGAAACAAAAATCAGAATGGTGGTATAAGACCGCTGCATCTGCAGCATTTATGTGAGCAACTGAGAATACCTGTTGAATCTCATGTGATGAGTGCTTGAATGCAGCATGCAATTGTGGAGAGACATAAATGAAGGTAAAGTGCAACATGTTGGAGAAAAGTTTGTTTTCCTTATGCAGACAACACAAGCAGAAACAACTTTGTTCTGCATGTGAATTTAGTATTATATTATATTATACAGGTAAATAAGGACTTTTGAATGATTAGGTCTCTTAACTTTGTTTCTCATTTCAAATCCATCTCATTATCAAGTTGATTGTTGTGATTTAGATTGTTAAAGCGATTTAGATGATTGTTAGGATCAAAAACTAAATGAAAGTAGATACATACATAAAAAAAATGCATGCGCTAAACTATATTTTCCTGTACTATTTGGGTAACATTTTCCCAAGTGAGCTACAACAGGCTTTAATTACTTTTTATCAAAATACAGGGAGTCATACTGACATATTACATCAATGAGCTAAGGCCCAAATTCCATCGGGCACGGACGCACCACGTTGCTTGTCCAGACACAGAAACAGCATAGAGAATAGGTGGATTTTCAAAATATAATAACTGCTGGTCGTAAAAACAGACAAAAGCTAAACAAATTAACTACGTAGCATATTTACACATGTAGAAACATATTTAGAAGCTCATAAACAAAGAAGTCTGGCGGCCTAAACTTTCCACTTCTGAAACACTCCCAGTGGTGTTTGAAATCGCGTAGAGGACGGATAAAAACAGCGTTGCAGCCGCAGCGTGACAGAGACGTGCCCGGTGGGGTTTCAGGGTAATGCTTGATTAATGTCTCTCTACTGCAATTTCCATCTGTCCATTATCTGTAACTCATCACATTATGCTCATCACGGTGGGACTGGGGTCTATCCTAACTGACTTAGGGTTAGGGTTAGGGTTGTGTGACAGGCGGGGTACACCCTGGACAAGTTGGCATCTCATCGCAGGGCACATAGAGACAAACAACTATTCACACTCGTATTCACACCTACGGGCAATTTAGAATCACCAAAATGAAGCAATTAAGTGCATGTCTTTGGACTGTGGCAGGAAGCCAGAGTACCAGAAGAGAAGCCATGCAGACACAGAGAACATGTAAACTCCACAGACGAAGGCCCCGGTAGAGCCCTGAACCAAGAACCTTCCTGCTGTGAGGCACCACCGTGCCACCCTCTTCTGCAGCTTGTATTGACAAATACAAGTACAATGGAATTACCAGAAAAAATAATTAATAGCATATCATCCTGCTCCATGGTCAAGCCATGTTCATGCAGGAAGCATAGATCCATGATTAGTTATGAGCTCAAATGTGACAGGGAGATAAGTGGAGGTAGAATGTAAATGTAGGTAGAATGTTTCAAAACCACAAACTTTGTGTACTGTTTGTAAGGTTGGCCTACTGTATTTTAATGTTATGCTGGTGGTATTTGGAGAACTAAGTATAATCTGAGGTGGTACGCAATGTAAAAAGTTTGAGAAACACTGCTCTACAGGAATTCTCATTTTCAGATATAAAAATTATTGCTCATAAGTTTCAGCCACTACCTGTTCGTTTTTAGCTCATTCATGACAGCTTGGAATTTGCACAGAGAGCTTCATGTACCTCTGTAAACCAGCCCGGCCGTGGATGAAGGAAACGCTGAGTCAATTGCAGGCATCTAGCAGCTAATAAAACCTATGCTGTGTCTCAATTTGCATACTTTCATACTGCATACTGAGAATACTGCTCATTTTTACCTGATTTTGACACCTAATTTCATAAACTTGTCGACATTTTTAATCATTCAGATTTGGCTGGGTGGGTAATAACACTTTCTTCTTTGGTCTGACGAACTCAGAATACATATTTATTCTTACTTTACACAGACTTTAATGTAGCATCAAACTGATTTAAAATCTGTTATTATGCATTTAGGGTAAAACAGTTACACAATGTTCTGAACAGTGTCTCCAACACTATGAGGTAGACTGACTATGCAGTCAAACTCTTTCACTGTAAAATTCTGTTGACAGGAAAATGAAAATGAAACAAGAGCAGACAGGCTTAAGCAAAACATATTATTATTAATCATCTGGATGCAGGCTTAGTTAAAGCGGTTATAACTAATACAGGATTACTGTAATGATGAAATATTCTTTAAAAATATATTACTATTGCGTATATGTATTTAACTCTCCAGCAAAGTCATAGAGTAAAGGTATCATTTCATCACATTACATTTAATACTGCATACACCAAAACTACAACCAAAAACTTAGCTGCTTAGAACAGCATACAGTACTTGTGCTTAGTGCCCAGTAAATAATAAAGTAAAAGTACAGTCTTGATTCAAATACATTTAAATCAATTGAAAGTTACTATTCAATCCTTTGTTCACTGTGTGTCTGGTTTCGAGGCTTCAGGCCCAGCATCTGTGTGACTGCCCATTGTGCTCTGTGCACCCACGGCTGTCTCTTTACTCTTGGCTGTGTTCTCACTCTGATCCCGGTTCTGTTTCTTCCTCTCCAGTGCTTTCTCCATCTCTGTGTAGTAATCGAGAGCCTTCCGCACTGGGTTGATAATGTGTTGCTGCAGAATGAATGAAGAATTAATAAAAGTCTACCCCAATTGAGTGAACTTTCCCTGTATTTCTCAGAGTCAGAACCCAAAAGGCATATTGCTTAGAGTTATTACATTTTCTGGCTATTTGTGAATAATTTAAAATAAATTACCTCTAAACAGGGGAATAGGTTGGCCAGTTCGATGAAGAGAGGTAAAAGGACAAATCTGATGAAGCCTGTTTGAGATGAAGGTTTGGTTACTTTGTCCCGATCCATGAAGGGGGTCACTGGAAGACCCTCTAATTTCTCCACATCACTCTTGAAGGCAAATAGATGACACAGTTGAAATAATTAGTTATTAATCAGAAAACTTCAGGTTGTGCCTTACAAGGGTTTGAATTAGTAGAACAATACACACATTTAATTTGTACTTAAATTACAAGTACATCAGATCATGTGAGGAAAAATGAAACAACCTTTTGTCGTCATTAATTTTGAAGAAGTGTACATAAGACCAACATGACACTGTAACGGCCATGACATTATTTCTGTCATGAGCATGAACACGAGTCTTTATGATTGTTTATTACTATAGTCATTAAATGTCATTTGGTTAAGGTTGTAATTTTTATTGCAAAGTTGGCATTGTCTGAGATAACTTTTTCATGACAACATTAACCATTCATTTTTTGTCTTTGTTATGACAACATGACATTAACTAAGACTTGTCATAAAGATGTCATTTAATGTGTTAAATGAAAAACCACAGTTTTTGGCTTTTGGCTGCATTTCACAGCCACAGAGCCTGCCGCTTGGTGTCATATCATGGTAATGACAGTGTCATGTCAGTCTTATGCACACCCCTTTAAATAATAAATTAGACTCAGTTACCTGGTTGTAGAATTCCTGCAGAAGACAGTCTAACCAGGGTTCGGCGACCTCCATGGGCCGCGCCTCATTGGATATGTCGCTCACTTTGATCAGAATCATCATCAGCTGCACACACAATGGGGGTAAAATCAGTTACTAGTGCAGCAACACATTAATTACGATAGAAACAGAGAGGATTAGAGTTGAATCAAATCAGTTTTCATCAGTATTTGATGTGTTGATGAGGTCAGGAGTACTGAGCTCATACTGAAGGCCTTCAGTCAAAGGTCAAACAGTTTCTCTGACAAGCTGCTGTTTTTCAAATCTGCATTGCCACTGAAGAAGCAGCAGTGCCCTCTACTGTCTGTGAAGAGATGTGAAAAAGCTTACAGCACCTGGTATTCCCAGGCAAACTGCTATCTAAAAACTAACCAGTATATAGTTGTACTACTGTAGAAAATGATGTTAACTCCCCACCTGGGAATCAAACCCCTATTTTCCCCAGGGTGGTGGTACTGTCCAGATACCGTCTGCTATACTAACAAGTTCAGGAAGTTCAGGATTAACATGTGACCACATCCAATTAATCAGTGTTTATTCAATTATATATTTAATTATTTATTTCTGTACTTTTATTGGTATTTTTTAACAATAATGTTTATAACATGGGTGATTGGAGCTGAAAAGATTAGATGATTAAAGCATTAGTTAATTGCATAATTTTATGTTATACATGTGACATGTTATAGACCTGCATCTTGCACTTAAGAGTACTGCAGGGATGATGAATTTTTCTAAGTCAACCTGGAAGTTAACATCGGCCTTGGTTCCTTCAACTGAATGCCGAAATGGGATTTTTTTAAATTAGATTTTGGATTACTGCAGAAAATAAGCTCTTACATGTTTTGTTTAATCAGATCATCTTCACAAATCACAAAACTCAAACCACTTTGATTGATTTTTGAAATGTAAATGCAATCGGCAGAAGTAAAAAGCTAACATTAGGCTAAATTAACTAGACTATGGTCGCATGACTTCAGTCACAAGTTCCTGTGTTCAACCTGAAGCTGTTTAATCTCACTGACAACTTCTGTAGTCTTGTTTGTCTTAGAACAAAACGTGAAAATCTCTTAAGCTCGTCAGGCATGTAACAAAAACCTATTCCAGAAAACCCAACTGAATGCAAGACAAGGAAACCAGAAAGATTGCAACATTGCTTCTGAACTAAGTTCTGAGTTTTAGGACTCATTCCTGCAGCACTCACTTTCCACTTTCTTAGTGGTGCTATGTGTGTCTGACATGGCATTAGGTATGAAGGAGCTATTAAATGGTTTTATTTTTTCCATACAGGATAAATTGGAAACCCTAAATTGCCTGTGCCCTGTCCAGGGTACAGTTGTCATGAACAAGGCAATTAGCTATAGAGACCAAAACAGTTTGTACCAGGCTGTAAACGTGCTTATTTCTGCTGTGAAGTTGGACATTTTAACATGGGGACTTATGAAGACTGACTCACTCTTGGCCACAAATGTATTCTCACCTATTTTGCCTAATTACACAAAGAACGTTCACTTAATGTTGTGTTTACATTTGCGATCCTCTTACCACATCTCTGTGTTTTTTGTTGGTGAAGTCAAAAGCCGGCAGGATGGACTTGAACTTGCTGAGAATCTCGTTGTGCCTTGTCATGTCAGTGGCTAGAATGCATCTGCAATTACAACAGAATAAAAAAAAAACGATAGTGCTATTGGGACTAAATAAAATAAGATAATATGCATGCTAACCGTAATTAGAAGAAGGAACTCACTTGATGATTCCTTCCCTTATCCGTTTGTATTGATCCATGGACAGATTTCTGAAAATGTTGCTCTCCGTCTACAAAACACAAAATCACTGGTTCATTGACGACATTGACAGGCTCAGTTTTATGGCGATAACTCCTGTTCTTGTCCAGGTTTTGTGTGTTTCATGGCAGCTTAGACAGAAAGTTAAAGAAGTAGCGTGTTGTCATTTTTACCTTCTCTAGTATCTCAAATGCTACAGCACAGTGATGGTTCTCCAGTGGAGAGATGTCGTTGTAGCGGAGAGCAAGTTCAGTTCGAGCATTTATCTGAAAGATGGTCAGACATTAGTTTAGAGTTTCTGATTAGCATTAAATAGAGTTCTGTAGAGTTCTAGCATCAGTGCTGCAGCCTCTTACTCATATGCCTATATGTACTATGTTGTGAATACTATGTTGTGTTACTGAATGCTGTAAATTTCCGCCCTATTCATACTGCCAAAATACCAATCTCCCACTTTGTGTTGTGGTTCAGCAAGGAAGCACAAAGTGGGAACTTCTTATACCTGATAGGCATTGTTGTATCCTGTGTGGTCGAGGTCGTGGCACACTGCAGAGGTCAGCATGATAAGCAGGTCGATGCTGTCCATCTTACTCCTCAGGTCAGTCAGCCAGATCAAACCATACATCTGCTCAGAGACAAAGAAACAGAGAAGTACAGAATGGCAATTGAAGATGTTCAATTGTATATAATTCGTAAAAAGAAGGATGCCATATAAAGATAAAAGCTTTTTTTTTGTCCTTTTGGGGGCAGTGGAACAAGCCATAAACACAACACTGACATATTGTCTTATTAGGTTATTATGGTTGTCCGGTATTTACTATCTTTTTGGCTCTATTTTGGTTGGCTCCATCCTGAGGTAAATATTTGTCTCTTTAGCTTTTAAATGCTCCAAAATGTTATCTGGATAGCTGCTAGCTTCAACAGCAGTGATTAAATCAATCAGGAAAGTAGGCTGCAAAAAAATTTGCGAAACGATGCTAGTCTATAGATGTTCACATACAGTTCACTGATGAATGGATTTGATATTAGACATAGTAATTTAATATTTAGAAATATTAAGCTTTAATAAGATTTTTTTGTTGTTGAAAGAATAGCAATTCATGTTGTGTTGTACAACAGACAGATACACAGCCACCACTGTCCATATGTCCATATGGCCGATATTGCTCCAATGGATTAAAACACAAACAATGAGCTAAAAACCTCAAAGAGCTGCTGAGTTGGGAGCTATTCCTCTGTGATTTTGTTGATACATTACACACCTGGTCATGTAATTTAATGATATCAAATATATTGGTTTTAAAGAATGAATTTTTATGCATAAGTTATTTTTCAGAAATGATAAAGGCAAGAATATAAACCATTAAATATCCTCCTTCATGGATGTGTTGAGAGAACTGCCCAACCTGTCGAGCTGTCCGGTGATTTGAGTCACCTCTTGACCTTGAGGATTAGATGTCCTTGACCAATTAGCCATCAATTTGATGGCATAATTACACAATTTCATGATTACAGCAACAGGGCTCTCCATGATTTGCCCTGATGAAACATCACTCTAAATTTTAAAACACGTACACAAACACACACACGCACACACTCACCATCTGGGTAACACAGAAGCAGTGCTTGAAGTTGTGAAAAGGGATGTTGTTGTATCTTCGGTAAACTTCAAACAGGAACTGTTGCAGTACTTCAGGCTCAATGTTAAAGGTCGCTATGAAATCTAAATCTGTGTACATGACCTGCAGGAGCACCATGATCTCTGTATCCTCCCACTGCCTGCACAGACACATGGAAAATTCACAACATACTGTATATTATTAATTTCTTTTAAATCTCATTGCTTACAGAAAGGCATACGAGCTACTCCTCAACTGCACAGATAAATCCATTGACAAGAGTACAAGCTTGAAAGTTTTGCAAGCACATAGTGCACATAGTGCATACACATGGACGAGCTGATATCTATGTGGTGGAGTATAATAAAACATCTCAGATTGCAACATCCTGGATCACAATGACAATAAAGTCTTGAGTTAAACACAATTTCACACAGAATGTTTAATCTTCTTTCTTTGCGCAAACCAATAAAAATGAAGTGATTACAAATATCCATGCTGGAAAAAAAACAAAAAAACAATGATGGAATCTCACCTAAAGAAAATTAATATTTTCAGTCATCAAACTCAACAGCATAATATCCCTCATGCCAAAGTTATGTTGTGTTATGTTTCAAAAAGCTTCCACATCTTCAACTCCACCTTTGCCCCATAGAAAAGCTTAGAAAGAGGCTGTGCACTGTGTTTTAATGGAGTTGGGGCGGTTAACCAGATGTACATTTGCAAAACCAATCAGTAATGATTCTTTTAGGCACAATGCGATTTGCACTGAGCTCATGCTGGATGCACTTTGCTGTCCGTGCCATTGTGGCCTGGCACATCCATTGGAAATAATGGGTTTCAGAGCGCCGTGCTGCCATTGTTGTGTTGTGTCTGAAGAAGCCTTTAGACGCCATCCTTAAAAAAAATTATTAATCAGACCTTTGTGTCATTTGCCCCAGTTATTTTTCTCAAACCATAAAGATCTTTTTATTGGACTTGAGGTCGGTTGCAGTTTTTTTTCAACCAAGGGCCATAAAGGGCAACAATGAGCCCATTCTACACTTGAAAATGATTGATTTAACGGACAAGATGCCGTACAGCCATAGAGCACCACTTTTGTCCAATAATTATTAAAAACACATTAGTCACACGCACTGTTGTCTTGGCTGACATGTTCCTTCATTACCAGGTAGACACCCACTATTCTACTGCTAAAAATAGTCCCGAACAAATGTGTAAATCATGTATGAGTAACATGCCAAGCTATTTTCAGATACAAATTTTTTATAAAAACATTAAACTGTATATTTAAAAAGTCTTTAAAAGACGTATGTCTTCAGCAGGAATGGTCTCGGAGCCAGTGTACAAGTCAGGATATAAGTCAGCAAGTGTTGAAAACTGACACATTGTTGGTTTTGGTCTTTGGATTTGTTGTCGATAACAAAACTGTAGAATAATGCCAGTTTTATCCAATTGTCTAAGCCCACACAACGGGAAGCAAAGAAAAACACATGTGAATAGGGTTTTAAAGGAAGTAATTGACTATGATAATGTGATGCCCTACGCTTCAGTTTTTCGTTCTGTAGCCTGTGTATAACTGCATATCTATCCACCGCCATCATTGTGGGTTTGCTTTAAAAGCTTTTGAACAAATGAAATGATGACCAGGCCTTAGTGAATACAGGATGCGCTTCCTCCCCACGAAACCCACTTCAAACATGGTGTGTTGATTAAGCCTTTTATGAAGACAGTCTTTTGATTCATGAGCCCTCTGCAGGCCTATTTATATTGAAATAAGTGCGTCTATCAGAAGAAAAGGGTGACGGCTCCCATCCTCTTCAGAAACGCATCAGAGGTGCTTGTTGGGCACGACTGCCATTAGCTGACCGTCTGCCTCACATTCTATACACTGAGGAAACAGGTGCTCTGAGTGTTTACTCGTGATCGCACAGGCACAAAGATACCCTGCACATCATGGTGCTGCAGGTGACATCTTCAGAATCATTCTGGTCAAATCGAAACTTACCAGTTATCAAAGGTTGGGGTCTTTAAGTACTGTCTCACTTCGTCTGATACCTCCAGGGAGCTGCAAACGTGACAACATAAGCATTAATGAGATGTTCAAATACATAATACATGGAGGGAGGTATTTTTTTTCTATCAGTGAGTTTGCATGTGAACATGCCTCATTTGAAGAAACTTTTCCCGTACATGCTCACACTCCTTCCTAGTTTTATGCAGGGTTCTCTTGTGGTAAAATGGGGAGGGCTTATGTGTTCCATCTGTCAGGTCTTTAAACAATCCCAGCCAGCTCAGATGCTCCACACTCTGAAAAAGAACAGGGATAAATCCAGGCAACTGAGGCTGGAGGTTACAGAAACACATTGTTCGTTCCGATCTAACCTTTAGAATGAGACAGGAATTACAGATTATCAATGAACATTATCATTACAGACTTCAAATACATGCAGCCTTACAAGTTATCCAGAGGAGAATAATCTATCCAATGGTTGATGAGTCATTTCACTAAAAAACACAAATGTTAACCTCATGGTAGCACTAGGGAACATTTCAGAGGACCAAGGTCAGTAGGGTACAATGTCTGGGAACCATGAATGTCAAAATCCAAAATTTCATGGCAATTCTTCAAATAGTTTTGAAATATTTCAGTCTGGACCAAAGTTGTTGACCGATCAATGAACCGAGAGAAAGACTGCCATTGCATGGCATGGCATGGTAATACTGACTTAGAAAGTGTTTAAGTTTCCAGACACACAAGAGTTAGGAGCAGTTATGGTTAGTAGTTATGACTAATGTCATAAACATTTCCCTATTTATGACATCTAGTTCACATGGTGCAACATTAGCATTCTTTCAGTCATGTAACTGTTTTGGTCTCTTGGTAAATACTTGACTCTTTAGCTGCTACATGCTCCACTACCTTAACCAGCTAGCTGCTAACTTGGTATTTCTGCAGTTTGGGCAGGTGGTGGTAAAGTTTGGTTTGTACTGAAGCCCTGAGAGGCAAATGCACAAAATATCTGGTGATCCATTTTCTAAGTCTGATATGAATTGTTTTCTTTCCTGTGTTTATGACTTCAAGGGATAATTTGGGTCTTTTGAAGTGGGGTTGTATGAAGTACTCAGTCACTCACATCACTGTATTACCTATAGTAGACAATGGTCAGCAAACGGTCCAATAATCAACTGTGTAATACTCATGGCGTATTACATAAATTCAACAGATGAGACAATGTAGCGCCAAGGGAAAGGGCTGTCTGATGGCAAGCTAACATCGTAGGAATATGTTCACTATACTGTACACTTATATGGCCATTGGCCATTTTTTAGGTGGGCCTTTTTTATGTGGCTAAAACATATTTTCTGACCATGTCCACTGCGGTGCTTTGCTCTTTTTCTGTGCTTTTCAGAGCTGCATCTGACTAGTACGCTGACTGCAGTCTGTGCATAAATTCCATACACAGACCCACTTCATAAAATCAAACTATCCCTTTAAGAACAGGTAAGAAAAAAGTATTAGCAGGTGAAAGTTATTTTTTGTCGCAATCATTTTGTGTTGGTTGTTGTAATGCTCATTTCGGCCACAAAAGACTGGAGTAAACAGCTACACCATGTTCCCCTAAATACTAAATGTATTTAAATTGGCACTATAAGAAATTAAAATTAAAACTCAACTGAAATAATACAAACATTTAGATTTAAGGAAGAAAGATTATTCTGGCATAGCTTTTTTCACATGTTCTCAAGTCATAAACACAGCAATTTATTTGTGACCTAGGAAATGGTTCACCACTTTCACCACCACCTACCCACAGGGTAAAACTGAAAACAAAAACTCCCTATGCAGATGATTATGCTGTTGTATAATCATATTAATATGTTCCATGTTCTGTCCCCCAAATTTGATGAGCACCTTTAAAGCCCACGTTGTTTTGTCCATACCTCTAGTTTCTCCCGGAACGAATCTACCTGTTTCTTCATCTCATACACAACTGCAGGAGTCTCACCGGCCTCGATCAAGATTTTCTTCTCCAGGCCCTGCAGTCTGAGATCACACACCATCAGTGAGGTGTTAAGTCATTAGACATGAATTAATACCTTTGGACTGTGTTGTGCAAAGTCTCAAATTCGTGCTCTGTTTATATCTGGCCTCCTTGTTCAAAGTCTCTGTCTTTTCACAAACTGATTTTATTGTTTTATTGACGATTTCACCGTTCACATCAAATATAAATAATTTTCCTGACGAATATGATAAAGTATATCCTGTTTTGCTCATTTCCCACTTTGCCTACCTTTTCTCCATGGATGAGAGGTCAAATCCTAGAGCACCAGCAAGCTCCGCACCTGAAATTACAAGAAAAGAAGGGAGACCTACAACTTACTTCTATATGAACTCAAGCACTGCGATTCCCATGTTGCTAAGTTAAAGATACCTAACGGCTCACTGTTGCAGTCAGCGGCCACCACCTCCAGCTTGTAGCAGGAGTTTGGGCTGTTGGGCTCCAGATTTGGGGAGATGTTGATGATGTTGCCTTTTGGGTTGTACAGCTTCAGGATGTCATGGGGTCCTGCCTCGGCTGCAGAGCGGAACAGATCTGGAAAGAATTATTAAGATTAAGCTATCATTAACCAACATTTAAACTGCCTGATCACCAAATAGAAAGGCTGCACATGACAAAGGCATTTTTCATAAATAACAAATAAAAGAAAAATCTGTGCTCTTTAACGTTACATATGAGATTTTTTACTAAGGTTCTTTTTCTTTCTTTTGCCTTCCTCACCACTTGAAACCAAGCATACATGAAGAACACGTGAAGTCGATGTGACAAGTGAGGAGCTGTCAGTGGCAGCTGCATCGCCGCCTGTAGCTTCATAACACAACACACTGAGCCTGTTCTCGGTAAATGCAACTTAGTTTTCTATAGTCTCTAATAACACATGCAATATTTTTACATGTATTTACTTTCTTTTCAATAAGTGTAAAATCCTGGTAGACATGGGAGAATATAGTTACGGCCACAAAATAGTTCATATCACAGATATTCTTACATTTTCCATATATGGATATTATTTGTATGTGTCAGACTAATACTCATACCTTAAAATACTTGTCAGATTATAAATAAGTGAACTTTAAATAGCAACATAATTTTCTGCACCTACCTTTGACATCCTGTGCAGGGCAATCCATTGGGAACTCAGCCTGCTCTGGTCTTCCATTCACTGTGAAGTAGATGATTTTTGTTGCCATGTCATGAATTCAGAGCCACTGGTGTTTCTGTGTGCACCGCTCATCTGTATGTGATGTCTGTCTCACCTCATTATTTTAATGGTAAACACTCCACCCTCTTGTTTTGATTGTCTCCACCTCCTCGTCCTCCTCTGCTCCTCCTTCCCTTTCCTTCTTTTGTACTACATTTTTTTTCAAATGACAAAAGGTGTAATCAAATAACCCTCTGAAATACCTCCCTATTACTTTTCTTTGCGTGTGTACTGTTTTTTTGTTTCATTTGTACTGTAGATAATCATAATTATAAACTAAGATTTGATAATTCTGACATAAAATTGCATAATCAGTCATTCATACTGATCAGATCTCTTATGAGATTATGAAGATCGTATAAAAATAATTCCTTATTATCTAATTATAAGATGTTTGCTAGTTATGACATAATGAGACATTTAGAAAAATAACATAACAAAATAAGATAAGACTATAACTATCAAACTGTTTGAATACATTTGGGAATAAACATGATTTGTGTATTGTGTAAATGATAAAATAATATGAGGTACTCATAAGTATTTTCATTTTGTACTACTTTATACTGTTACTCCACTGCAGTTCAGATGAAAATAAGGTGCTTTTTACTTCATCACATTCATTATCAGTTAGTTTGCAGATTCAGTTTTATAATACAAAATAAGTTAATTGATTGTATTATGGTTGACAAGGTAACCAGCATATTTACTATATATTTACAAAATATCCGCTGTACATTTACAACATAGAATATACTCAGCAGTTTACATACAGTATACATATTTATTTATTTATTTACTTATTATATATACAGTATACATGGATAATTACCGACAGGAAATAATTAGTAGTAGGAACGTATGTATATTTACTATACACAGTATACACAGCAGTGTGCAAGCCCCAGCTTTACTAGCTGCAGCATTGTACACATTCATCCATGATTGTAATTCAATAATATAATGTACAGTTTTCTGAAATTGACCATTCTGCATATTGAGTACTTTTGTATGATAATTGTGTACTTCATTCTACACTATGGCATTGCTACATACACTGTAGTTGGATTAATTGTTGCTTGTCCTCCAGGCCTGTAGATGGCACTGCGCCGACCTCACCACTGTAAATAACATTTGGCAAACCTTCCCTTCGCCCTTTTTGACTCTCACCACATGTGCAACCGGATGAAGAGACCAGCGTGGTTCGCATAGAGCTACTCGACAGGCTTGTTTTCATTTTTACAATTTATGTCTCGTATCAATAATTAAACGACATGACCGAAAGCAAAGCAGAAACGGCTGCTAAGCCGGCGAAAGAGCTGCTGGCTTTGAACCCCAAACAAGAGTCTGAGTTCAAGAAGAAGGTTCAGGAGGCGAAGAAGAACAAATCCGGCAAGGTGAGGTGAACGTGTGGCCCTGAGACAAACACGAACTCACGTCACACGAGGCTGCTTTTGCTTTGTTGTTTCGTTGAACAGTATGCGTTTGCTCCCAAAAGTAACAGGTGTTACGCGTTATTCTGTAACCCGTCGGATTTTGTGACCTAATTAGAAATTTCAGCTAGCGTGAACATTTATTTTATTTTTTTTACTGTGGTCAAACCCTCGTATAAATGCTATCCACTCTTTTCTTTGCTTCTTTTTATAAAGAAACTATAGGCTGTATATAATTATGTTAAAAAAGTCCTTTATTTATACATAGCGAAGAAGAGCACAGGTGTTACTAATTACAGTAATCATGCCTGTGTCGCAGTGAGCCAACCTGCGCAACACCAGGACCCCGAACTGTAGCAGCTATCAGTCAGTTATTTATTTATACCTGTACTTGTTCTACTGTAACTAACGATTAGTTTCTCTATTTAATTTATTCAGCATTTTCTTGTTTGGTTCATTATTTGTGTATATGACATATACCTCATTATTTTACATCAGAATGAATTCATATCTCTTGGTCCAAAGTTGTGATCTCTAAAAAGAACGCGTAACTGATTCTTCCTTTGCATCATGTACACGTTAATTTGTCATCTACGTAACTTTGTTTTCTTGTTTATTGTATTTTCTGTTTACAGGGGATCCATTTGACCCCTGGAGTGATTTATGTGGGTCACCTGCCACTCGGGCTGTTTGAACCTCAGCTCAAGACTTACTTTGAGCAGTTTGGGAAAGTCCTGAGGGTGCGGCTGTCCAGGAGTAAAAAGGTAGCACAGACTATGTATAAATACACAAACGTGTTTCACATATCTAACTGTAAAAAATTGAGTTGAGTTGGTTTCTTCCACCACTGTGTAACCTTTTTTTTTTTTTTGAGTTGTGCAAACCGTATTGTTTTATATTTGCACACCACTTTCCTCCTTTGTACTGCAGCTGGTGCACAACGGTTTTCCTCAGGAAAGTTCTGTCTAATCTTTCAGACTTTAGTTTGATACGGATTAAATTAAACAAGTGTTTTAAAGTTGAAGTGTTACCTCTGAAGTTTGGCTCAGACTGAAAATGATCTCAGATGTAACAGTGGTTTGAGGTCAGATAACTGAGCCTAAAGTATGCTGGTGCATTAAGCTTATCGCCTGCTCATCTGTTGGCAGAGCAATAAAACCCATGTTCCAACAAAAGCACGAGGAAAACTAAAATAATACATCTACAGTGTAAAGAATGGAACGTAAATCAAGTGGAAAAGTTTAAAATTGAAGTGCAATATTAATCTTAATTTTCTTTCTGTTATTGTCTCTTTTACTTGCAGACAGGTGGAAGCAAAGGCTACGCATTTATAGAGTTTGATTGCGATGAAGTAGCCAAAATTGTTGCAGAAACCATGAACAATTACCTCATGGGAGAGAGACTCATCAAATGTGAGTATTGTTCAAGTACCATCATGATGTCCTGACACACACACACACAGGTTAAATTGGATAAAATTTGAATTAATTTTTAAGCTCTGTTTCCAGAAATAATTACTGTGAAGGTGTTATTTTATGGCTGTTTTTCACACTTGTTGGTGAATTGCTTTAACAACGTCTTGTTGTTTCCCCAGGTCACGTGATTGAACCAGAAAAAGTGCACGAGAAGCTGTTTGTTGGCTCCCAAAGGGAATTTAAAAAGCCCTCACATCCTGCTGTCGCACGCTACAACAAGAAACGCACGCCAGAGCAGGTTGCCAAGCTGAAGGACAAACTCCTGCGGAAAGAATCAAAGCTCCGCAAGAGACTTGCAGCGCACGGCATCGACTATGATTTCCCTGGATTTGTAAGTCGTACCACGTTTATTTATAGAAGACAATATCGCAAATCTACCTCAACTGACTTTACAATCTGTACAGCGTACGACACCCGTTCAACCTTCGATTTGTAAGTGTTTGGAATAGTCAACCATAGTATGAAAACAGTCGACCTGACTCAGAACTTTGCCCCTGTTTATACTGGCATTGACATATGCCTAAGTTGACAGCTCTGAGTATGTTACTTCACACATTCAATTTTCACTCTTTCACTCTAAAAAAAAAAAAATCTTTAATTTGATAAAAAAATCACCAAGATGAGGGATTTAATTTGAAGTTTGGCTCAGACTGAAAATGATCTCAGATGTAACAGTGGTCTGAGGTCAGATAACTGAGCCTAAAGTATTCTGGTGCATTAAGCTTATCGCCTGCTCATCTGTTGGCAGAGCGATAAAACCCATGTTCCAACAAAAGCACGAGGAAAACTAAAATAATTCCACAGCATAGAGACTGGAATGGAAAATGTTCAATGGAAGTCAGAACAATCAAATGCAGATGTGCAATGTTAAATACTTTTTAGAGTCAGGACAGGGAAGGACAGTGTTTTTTTTGTTATCCTAAATCCATCATTTACATTGAAGTGAACCAAATGGAAATCAAACATGTTTTGTGAGGTCTTACAGGAGGTTGGTTGAGCAGGAGGCCCTTCATTGTGACCCAAGACACACTGCTAAAAGAATGTGGTCTTAGTGGCCAGACTACCTCTGAATGTGGTCTGAGCTATTGGATCTCAAAGTGTTTCAGGCACATTCACGTCTGTACTGACTGAATCATGCAGGGCACATGTCAATGCCAGGTGTGAACAGGGCCTAAGAATATATGTGCCCTCAAAATCTAGAAATGTCTAATTATCAGTTTCCAATCAAACATGGAGTTTTGTAGTTATACAACATCGTAGAACTGCTAGTACTTACACTTTGTTGGAATAATATTAACCTTTAGTGCTCTCTTTGTTTTTCCAGGCTGCCCAGGTGCCTCCGAAGAAACAGTCGTCTGATTCCATGAATGCGTCTACATGTAGTGATGTAAGGCCAACACTTATTTTACATTTAGCTTTGGCACAGACTGAAAATGACCCCAGATCAATCAGTGATCTGGGGTCAGATAACTGTGCCTACAGTACTGTGGTGCATAAAGCTTATCGCGTGTGTCTTTTTTTTAGTGGCTGCGTGATAAAACCCATGTACCAACATAATGTGTCAATTTGACCAAAACATCATTTGTCTCTGTACTAGAATGTTTGTCTCTGTACTAGAATATGTTTGTCTCTGTACTAGAATATGTGGCTAATGAGATCCTCTCTTCTCCTTCAGGACACAACACCGGTCTGCACCCCCTCTCTCCTGGAGAGGAGAAAGTCCATGGTTGTTGATGATGATGGAGATGATGAAATTGTCATTAGGATGCCTGCTGTAGAGAAAGATGAAGAGTGCTCCTCAGAGGAGGAGGAGGAGGAAGAAGAGGGTGACAATGAAGAGGGCGATGACTCAGAGAGCGAGGGACCATCTGAAGAGGATGCTAAGGCGGAGTGAAAGTCTTTGTTTTATTGTGGACTTGGTACTCTGGCTGCCGGGGTACAGACGCATATATCAGGATCATGTGGTCTGTGATTTGTTTTGTGAGTCACAGGACGTGTCTGTCAGTATGTGGAAATATACATTACATTTGAAAAAGAAGCTCTTATGAAAAGACTCCACCATAATTGTGGGTATAACATTAGTGAGCGTCATGGATGGTGTTCGCAACATCACCAACATGAGCCTGGTTTATTGGCCATGGACTTCTTTGACATATGACAAATGTGCATTTCAGTCTTGGAGTAGGCTGTTTCTTTTGCCATAAAGGCTGTAATGTTAAAAATGGACATTTTTCTTTTACTTCATAACCACACAAAAGGTGTGGTTGAATTTGTACAATGTAAACTATGATTTATAAAAATAAATGATGTGATAATGTACTCTTGCGCTGTCCTTTCAATATGTTATTTTAGAAGAAGCCATCTAAAACATATGCCCAGGTGTAAATAAATAAACATGGCTGAATTCCATTTAACTGCTTCAGGTTGAAGGTCCTGGTGTTATGCATGCTGGCTCACTGACACTTGAAAAGAACTGTTAATGTTATTAACTGTACTTTTATTATGAGAAATCAAAAGGCCTATAAGTTCCACAATATGAAATTCCACTATTATAACAATACATTTTTTAATGTTTGCACCACCAAATGGAGTGTATTGTAGCTTTGACTCTTAATGAATTATATTGGTTGTATACAGTACATTATTGCTTGCTGTTAATAGGAAATAAAAAGGTTAATATCATGAGAGAAAATTGTGATTTAATGACATAAATGATATATTGTCATCATTTAAAGTAGAGACTATAAAAGTTCAATGCAACACTGTTGGATAATAAACCTGTACATAATGAAAGGTAGTTTGTGTTGTGGGGACCGAGGTTATTATAGTTAACTAAACTTAAAAGCTGGAAATAGGTGTGAAAAAATATTTCAGTTAACTGACATTAAAATTAAATAAAATAATAAAATAAAACATAAACAGGAGGAGGCACTGGAACATACATACATACATATAAATATATATATATATAAATGACGTGACGTGGCGTGAACAATCGTTTGGGGGGGGGGGTATTCTTAATCCGCCATTTTGAGCCGGACACTGAACCGTTAAATTGTTCTAAATGCAACAGTTAGAGGTGAAACGTTAACACGTTCTACGTTCTTGTTGAGTGAAACTACCAATCACAAACCGCGCGTGTCCAGTAGATGTCGCTAGACGTCAACTGATACGTATCCATGGAACACACCGACACAGTTTTTTTTTTTGTTGCATTGCCATGCGACAGTTTTCCAAGTGCCAACATCATCCCTGAATCGACTGCGCCTGCGCACGACGATCCCATTCTTGTCCTGCAGGCAGAATTCCGGGTGGAGAGAGAGAGAGAGAGAGAAGAGAAAGACAGAAGAGATTTGAGGCCGTGGACTGTATATGTACAACGACAAATAAGAGCCAAACCAGGTGCTGCGTTTCAGCAGGATATGGTGAGTAGAAACACGGAGGATGTAGGTACACCTCCTCGCCTCCTTGTCACATTTTCTTCTCTTTGTGCTGGCTGTCTGTGAACTGACGTTTCATTGAAAGGAAGGGCTTCGCTAGGGGCTAGCTTTAGCTTTTATTCCCTACACACCTACCCTGTCTGGCACAATGGAAAGGTTAGCCAGCTGTTTTACAGAATAAACAAAGACAATTCATGTTTCATGGGCACGGGGGTAAAATTCAGGAGAGGCTTGTGTTTCACGTTAGAAGCTGTCAAGGCGCTCCTTTACTGGGGATTGCTAGCAGTGATGGTCAGCCTCTGAGCTAGCTGGAGCTCAGCTAACGTACAAAAAAAAAAAAAAAGAGCTGTGTGTGTGTGTGTGTGTGTGTGTGTGTGTGTGTGTGTGTGTGTGCAAAATCTGCGTGACAGGGTTGAGTGGCCTGTCAAAGGTGAGAGTAGGTCTGATGTAAATAGAGCTAAAAGGATGGTAAAATCAACTGCAGGGTGCTGTAATCAAATAAAACTGAAATATAACTGAAATGTATTCAATTGTTATGGCTTAAATTTTAACAGCTCAAAAGCATTATTACTACAATGTATTACACTGAGACCAGTGCAGCCTCAAACTTTACTCATGCTAGACACACTTTTACACCCTAATGTCAATGCATACACAGTAGATCTGCACAATATGGCAAAAAAAACAACCCCAACAATCATATTACCATAACTTTGACAGATAAAACAATTATTCTGATGTGACATTTGCAGGCCAGGGCATCTCATCATCCTCATTATAGTGCTGTCCTGTCATCTATTTGAACTTGATCAAACAATTGCAGCTTATGCTTGGCCATATTTTAATTTTAATAATACTTAGATTAATTACACATGCACACAACACCCTTAGATGCTGCTAGCCATTGGATGGGGGCTTACAAACAAATACATTTAGCAATTACCATAGGCAAATAGTACAAAAGGAGACTTCTCACATTATTTATTGTTTCAACAACATGACTGCACTATTAAGAAGGAGGAAGTAACTTACACATTATGGCACCAAGAAGGTTATAGTCTAGAGAATCTGGCCCATTTCTAGACCGCTCCAAGATTTGCATGTTTGATTGTCACTTCCCAGAACAAAGGCCCACATCTGACAGGGGTTATTTAAGCATTCCTCTCTGGTAGATAATCTTATCACACAAAAAGCCTCAGGGTTATTTGACAGGGAAGAGACAGCATATGATCTGTCAGTCTGGATGTGGAGCAAATAAATAACCGCAGTGACGTCCTTGCGAAGCTCTTACTTAAACTCAGCTCCTCGCTCAGCCCCGGTGTGTTTCCACAGAGTTAATGGGTTGTCAGGCTGAGCATTTGAAGACATTGGAGGGGGGGGGTGTGTGTTTGGGTTGAGGGGGGATTCATTCCGAGCCTTGATTCCAGCTGTCTTGTCATGTTTGTGAATGTTAATTTCCCTGCAATTTTTGATTCCCGTTTCATATCTTTGAGAGCACATTTGTTATTTCTGCAGCATTGGCTCTACCTCTCATCACTGGCTGCTTGTGTGTGGCTCAGCAACATTAGCTTATTCAGCATTCTATTGGGAAGTACCCTGAAATACAGGAGACTTATTTACGCTATGGCCAAAAGTATTTGGACACCCCAAAATGAGAACCATATGTGATTGTGGCACATCTCATTCCAAAACCATGAGCATTAATCTGCTGCTACAACGACCTCGACTCTTTGAGTAAGACTCTGGTAAGCAAGATTTTGGAACCTGGCTGTGCAGATTTGCTCTCATTCAGCTACAAGAGTATTAGCGAGGTTGCCCACTGATGTCAGTAAGCCCTGGCTCACAGTCGGCGTTCCAGTTCATCCCGAAGGTGTTCGATGCGGTTGAGGTCAGGGCTTTGTGCAGGCCAGTCCAGTACTCCCACACCAAACTGGGAAAACCAGTTCTTTAATGGAGCTAGCTTTGTGCACGGGGGGCAAAGTCGTGCTAAAACAAATAAACAAAAAAAAAAGGGACAAACCTTGTCACAAAAATTTGATTGATTAGTTGATGTACAGTAAAATGGTTTTTGATAATTGATCGTTTAAGGCATTTTGTCAAGCAAAAGTAGCAAACATGATCTGGTTTCAGCTCCCCGAACATGAGGGTTTGCTGTTTTTCTTTGCTTCATGCAATATTAAACTTAATATCTTTTTTTTTTTTTTGATTTTGAAATGTTGGTTGGACAAAATGAGCAATTTGATGACATCACCATGGGCACTGGGTAAAACTAATCTGCAGATGAATCAGTCTGACTGCTGTCTAAATTCAAATACTTATGGTTTCCTTTATGGACAGGATGTCCTACCTTTGGCCATATAGTAACACTGGGTTAGTGTTTTTATTGTATTATTTATCATATATTATATTATTATATAAACAACTCTTGTGTTACTGTAAGCTTAATAATTGACTCTGTTCCATTGTCCTTTCTGCTTCTCCAGGGCTCTCCAGGGCAGATCCCGGGACAAGACATGGAGCTCTAAGCTAGCCCTCTCCATCCCTCTCTATTTGCTGCCTTGCACTCTGCTTGCCAAAACCACCTCTTCTAGCCCTGCTATAGCGGTTTGGCTCAGACTCCTCTAAGAGAAGAAGGGGGGAAAAAAACCCAAGTGGGAGGGAGTAGTAAACTTTCCCCAGCTGCTGTCCAGACACACACATGGTGCATTGCTGCCATTCCCCAAGCCCTGCTCCATCCTTCCCTAGGGCACGGCCACTAGCTTGCTAGCGAACTAGCACTTCACACAAAGAACAAGGCCTGTCCTCTGGGATAAAAATACAAACAGACTGTGTACACTTGGCTCTTTTTTTTCTCCCATCCCTTTTCCGGGTCACCCAGCAGACACACTTATTAACTGGGGCTCCTTTTGTTTAGCTGTCATTCCCGCTGCTTTGAGCAGTGGAGGATTGCTAGTAGCCAGCCAGCCAGCCAGTCAGTCAGTCATTCAATCAGCCAGGCAGACTGAGGAATCCTGAGGGTTTGGTTATCAGAGGTGAGGATGATGGAGCCCAGCATGGAGAACTGCCTGGCCCAAGTCCTGCAGAAGGACATGGGCCGACGGCTGCAGGTGGGGCAAGAGATCATTGATTACATTTTGGACAAGGAGAAGTCCCACGACCTGGAACAGGATCAGACAGCACTGGACAAGATGGTTGACGGCATTGCCAGCTCCTGGGTCAACTCCAGCAACTTCAAGGTAAATGCAACGCATTGAACAATAGGGATTATGGGACGGCATCAAGTTGTTGGAACACTCCTGCACCCGCATGGGTTTACAGCCTTTACACTGAGCAGATAGCTCAGTGATTCTCCTATTTGCATTCTGTGCAAGAGCTGACAGAAATACATTATTGCACTCAGGCATCCTTGTGTGCGCTAATTATTCTGAATGAACAACTTATTTGTATTTGTGGACTGACTCTCCCCTCATGTTAGAGGAATTGCGTTGTTTAACAGCATGCTTGAACTGTTGCTTTGCCGACAGTTTATTAGGAAATGTCTGTTACAGCTCATTCACTTGTGCTCATCATGTTCAGAGCAACTTGATGGTTATCTCTGGTTTAAATGGCTGTCAGTCATTTAGATATGGTCTGTTTTCAAATGTACAAACAGGGCTGAACATCGACAGTTTTCCTTACACATATAACGGATACCAATGGCTTTTTAGTCAAATAGAGCGACTTGGAAAAGCTACGCTACAGTCTAAGCCTGTTGCAGAATTCTCTGTTTCTTTTCTGTGCGTCCACATCATTGTACAGCCATATAATGGCCCTTTCCTAGTTTGTTTAAGGAGGGATTTCCAGTTTTTCTGCCTGTTTGCTGCGCAGTAAAGCAAAATGTTCTCATGCAGCCAAAGGCTCATAACATTATTGTTTTGCCCTCCACTATAGAGCTGGTGCACATTCTTCTTCTGTGATTGATTGTGCTTTTATTTTGGAGTTCAATCTAGGGCACAATTTTATCTAACCCTGAATCGTGATTACACCAGCAGTTCTTTCAGCGCCCAACCACGGGTTGCTTTCTCTGCCATGGCTGTAAGAACCTGTTGTTTACTAAAGCTCTGATTTCATGTCGGGGATATGCTGCTTTTGCTCTAATGTGGGTCTAAAAATGTCAGAGATATCTGCCTGAACAAAGCCAAGCCTGCCCCCACCGCCTTACATACTGTATCTCAGCGAGGACGGGGGGGGGGGGCGTTTAGTTTTTTTTCTCCTCTGCAGTCTCAGTGCTCAGTGATTCTGTGTTGTGCCGAAATGCCGGTCTTTGTGTGCTGCAAATTAGTGTGTGTGTGTTGTACTGCTGTTTCGCTCTGAGAAGTCTGGCTCAGAGAAATGGTGATTCGAGGCCAGAGAGAGTTTGAAATGTGTGTTTAGGACTTGGAGAGTAAAAGGCTTAATTGGATCTGGCCTGGTTACAGCTCAAGGTACTGGAAGGCCTGAACCGGCGGATGTGGGGCTTCACAAAGAGGAGTCAACAAACCTCCCTACATTGTGTTAAACTCAAACTTGGCCTTGTCTATATTGTACAAATTTCAAGTTCTCTCAAAGCATACAACATACACGGCTGGAAACAGTATTCTCTTTGTGTCTCTCGGTGCTAAAAAGCTCCTGAAGGCTTAGGTGGGTCAGTATGTCAACCTGTCGTAAGCAGGCGATGACATTTCCTCTTTTTTTAGGTCTGATAGTGGTGATAGAAAAACACAGTTGTGCTTTTTTTTTTTTTTTTTTCCAGTGGTGCTACTCATGTTGTTAGCCCAACAGAGACAGTGTCCTCAGCGCAAGGCTAGCTGATCACTTGGCAACTAATGTGGAAACTATTTAGTTTGAGAGAAAGAGAGAGAGAGAGAGGGGGGGGGGGTGATGGATTCATTCACCATAAATGGAGCTTTGGGCAGATGCCTCTAATACCAAGCAACTGTTTAAAGGAAGAGCTTTACAGTGTTTTACACTCTCCTAACCTAAACTTTACCATACTGTTCCATCATTCAGTGCGTTCTCTTTGCTGCGCCCTCCGTGTTTAGATGACAAACATTAGATTGGTAGCTGACAAGTCAAGTGTAGGTGAAAGCTCTTCTCGCAGAGGAACAGAATCACTCAGTGTGTTCGTCATTGTATTTCCCTGACTGGAAGGAGTTTAACATCATGTCAGGCTAGCAATGCAGTTTAGTTTGGATCCACGACAAAAGACAGATAGAAAAGTTTAAATGATTTCTACAGTAACACTGGTATTATACCACAGGCCTACCAATGTTTGTCCCTTGTTCCTGAGCATGAGTGTATCAGGTGGACATTTTACATTTTTATCTTATATTTAAAGAGCAATGTGTAATTGTTCCTCCCACGCATTATAAACCTCTCAGTGTCCTAAAAATGTATAACTAACTTAGTCTAATAAGATGAATGCCAAGTGGTTAAAATATGACCGCTGGATCATTTGTAGTAACTATGAACCGCTGAACCCACATACTAATGGGTTCATGATGGCTATATGTAATACTTTGGTCAAGACGATGAGCAATCAACTTTTTAAAATGCTTGTTTGGATCGATGAGGGCTATGCTAACTTAGTTCATACTACCTGAGAACTTCCTTACTTACTTTTGTCTAAGCAATCTCTTTTTTTTTTTGTTATCTTTATGAATATGCAACAGTATCATAGAGCTCTGGGTGCCCGCACATGCCTACAGTAACAACAATGTATGTCTGGACCTCTTCTGCTGCAGACAGGTTGAGAAGTGATAGTGACAGTAAATCCACTTTTTAATACTGAAAGTTTAAAAAACAAACTCTGAGCTCTCCGTCCTCCCGCTGGTAAACAGCTCTGGATCAGCACAGATCCTGGCGTGACTCCGGGTTTTCATTCCTTAAGAAGGTCCAGGTCTGGCCCGGCTTCAGCAGCTGTCTGTCTGACTAACAACAGCACTAACCCTTCACTCAGCCCGGTTCTGTATTTCTCAGTCTACATGTTGGACTGAGGGCCGACTGGACGCTCCAGTTCCTCACTATCACCTTTTGAGCCATAAGTGGTATTACAAGACAGTATGGGCTGAAGCTAGGTGGTTAGCATGCTAATTTCAGTAGTTATCTCTGCAATACAACCAATAGACATATTTGACCTAACATCATAGCTGTTTAAACATTCATAAACTATAATTCTGACCATATCTTACACATTGCTTCTTTATTGTTTTAGGAAATTTCAGGCTGGAGCCTTCGTGAGATTGATGCTTACTTAAATATTGCAGTATGTTTGCACGTCTTAACTGACAGTGCACTCTAAATAACTTTTGTCTGGTTAGCCTCAGGTGTGCTATCTGTCACAGCACACACCAGCTAAGCTGTGATGGTGCAATCTCATACAAGATACACATGTACAAGATAATAATACAGGATTTCATTCCTGTGCCACAGACTTGGTAACCTACGGTAACCTGGCCAGGACTCCCTTGAAAAAGAGGTTTTTAATCTCAATGGGACCCTTTCTGGTTAAATAAAGGTTAAATAAATATAAAAACTTGTTGCCAAGCAAAGTATCCATACACGGTATGCATCACAGGAACTTAAACATAAAAGCGTGCTTGTCTAAGGTTGATAACACACTTGAAAATGTTAGTACACAGCACAGTAGAATATTTACCTCGGGAAAATCAAATCTTACAGGTATTTTTAAATAGAATGAATTCCTCGGGTCACAGAAATGACAGTCCTATAAAACTCTTCTGAAATGCCCTTCTCAAGAATTGTCCAGCAAATACATAATGTGTTACCCCGTCACCATCTCTTCCCTAAATCCCCCAATGCATACAAATGACTGTAATGAGACACTGAAATCGAACACACTTGTGTTTGCGTGCGACGTGATCAGCAGTGTCTTCTTAAAGGAGCGGGACAGCATGAACATCACCGATGGCTGTTGCCAGGCTATTCCGACTGTTTCTAAATAGAGCGATTAATGATTCATGCGCGTGCAATTTCAAATGAAGAGAGTCATGTGTGCTGTAGATGGACACCTCTTGATGCAGTTGTCATTTTCCAAAGCGATATCCTTCTGTGTCCCATCCATCTCAGGGTGTGTCAAGTCAGCAGCCACATCCCAGCAGTGGATTCAGCTGCTGAATTAGCTCAGAACTAAGAAAGAAGTCCACATGCACCTAATGATTGGCTAAATGTAGTAGGTGTGGTGCTGTTAAGGAAGAAAGAGTGGCTGAGGGGCGACGTGTTTGTCAGAAGCACCGTGAGTTCTCTGTGATGCTTTTCAGATAAATTGCAGACAAGATTAAATTTAGTGTGGCAGGTGTGTGTGTGTGTGTGTGTGTGTGTGTGTTTCTGGGCGTATCTGCTCACACTGCATGCACACAACCCTGCTTGACATGTGAAGTGTTCCCCGTCTGCTTCATAATTTATGGTTCATCCTGTATTGTGCCATGCAGAGACCACACCCACCTCAAGATTCAGACTTTTTCAGTAGCCCGTGAGCACTGAGACTGCATTCAACACACTTCTGAGTCACGTGTCTTTTATTCATTTCATGCACTTATCTGACCCTAAAGCACAACACTGAAACAAGCTTAAATCGCCATGCCAACAGCATTGACTGACCGCACACTGTTAGTGTGTTATGGCAAACTCACATTCAATAGTGCTTGTACTTGAATCAAAGCCTGCCCCCTCTTACTCTCATTCAAGTTCATTCTTTGTTTTTAACAGAACATGATCGGGGCATTCAGAGAATTTAAATTAGAAAAAGCTCACAGCAAGAAAAGACATTTGATGGACGCATGTTTTTCCAAAGCTTCCCCTCTGTGCAACAATTGCATCGATTTGTTTTGACAGATTTAGCGCCATGTTGAAGTCACAGTGCCGCAGGACCACAGAACCCAGTAAACAAACCGTAAACAAGGATTCGTACGCCCCCTCTTTTTTTGTTCCACACACCCTTCCAGTACGCATCCATCACGTCACCTCTCCTTTCCATCATTCTCATCTCTGCCTCTCCCTGTGCAGAGCTGAGCCGGTTTACTGACTGAATCAATGAGGGCTGGCAGGACTGGTTTCCGGCTTGACGAGCCTTGAAGCAATCGCTCAGACAACCTGGTGCCACACCACCTGTAATGGTGTTGCTAGCCGCGTCTGGGCCGTGTGGCCTGAGCAGACCACATTTTTTAGGATTGTTCCTGATGTACGGTACGAAGCAAAAGTTTGGACCCACCTTCTCGTCCAGTGGTTTTTCTTTATTTGTATTATTTGGGATGAATTGGACCACAGAATGAAGGAAAAGCCTTCCAGGTGACTTCCTCATGAAGCTGACTGTGAGGAATACTAAGAGTGGCTACTTTGATGAATCCAAAATGCTTTGTTTACACTTTTTTTGTTTACCACATAATTCCATATGTCATAAACGTCATCAGCATTAATCTAAAAATCAAGAAAAGCCATTGAATGAGTTCAAACTTCAAACTTTTAGACTGTACTGTAGATTTCATACAGCCAATATGATACGAGACAAATTCTGTTACCCTCCCTACAAGAGGTCATTTGGAAGGCAGCATTTGAACTGTTATCTTACTTTTAGCAGTGTAACAGCTACTGTTGTTTGTTATGTCTTATCTTTCATGCTTGCTCAAAACAAGCTGAAAAAACTGACTCAGGGCATTTTTACCTCTTTTCCTGCCCAGTTATCTATGTTTCTGTCCTGTCTTCAGTTTCTCTCTTCTCATTTCGGAAACCACAGATTCCTTAGGAACCTAGCATGACCACCCCTGTCTCTCCTGCACTGTGCTTGGTCTTTCCTGGGGTTCCAGTCAGCTCAGTGTCCGAGCTCGTGTTTCTCAGATTCAGACTAAAGGACCAGTGCTGTCTTTGGGGAGCCATTGAGTGGCTTTTGAAAGGCTTTTTCCGCAACTGCTTACTACTGTTTACTGTTTGGTTTTATATAGGATGGTAATGCCATTTCTTCTGACTTCCTTCAGCAGAAACAGCTGTTATCAAAAGGTCTGATATGCATAGTGTTTGTATGTCACCACAATAACTTTTGTTTTACGAACGTCACACAAATAAAGAACGACAGGAAGGTCAAAACCTTTTTGTTTTGTCAGCCTGTAGTCTGTGGCTGCAGGGAGGACTGACCAGCTGACATCATCAAAGACTGGACTGATGATTAGTTGCATGGTGCTCAAACACTCGAGCTAAATGCTCCAGGGTGCAGCAGAGTGACATCACTTTGAAGTTGCACTCATAAAAGGCTGCTTCGGTTGCCCTGCAGGGGAATATGATGTCTCTACAGGATATTGTACAGCGAATTATGTGGTCTATTAAGGCAAGAGACCTATTTCCCTCTTGCGACATTTTAAGTGCTTACCTTGGTAGGCCTTATTGGTCTCCATGCTGCTAAATTTGAGTCGGATACCTGAGACAAGCAGGAGTAACGTGGCAAAAGTACAATATTAACAGCCGAATGTACACAGAACATAACAACATAATGATAAAAGGTTCATTGTAACCCTGCGTGTTTTCTCAGTCTTTTTTTTTTGTCTTTTTATGTGCAAAAAATGTCAGCAGAGATGTAGGGGTCAAGTTTTATTGGCCCTGATCCAGATCTGAGTCCTTTAATATTGGATACAGAGTGCAATCAAACAGCTGTAGTCTACTTAATGTGATACATGTTCTTTTTTTTACAAGCTACTTGATCCAAATACTGGAGGCCCTGCTTTTGAAGTTTACACGCTTAAATTATTAATATGATACGAAAGAAAGTTTAACTTGGAGAGTGTGACTCCTGAAACTGACGAGAGAAGACGCCTCACTCTGTCAGTGGAGTCAATGGTAAATATGTTTATCAGTGCACTATTTTATTGACAGAGAAAGTCCTACTGCTGGTGGAGCTGTGCCGGCAGTGCCTACATGTACCAGGATGCACTGTGTGCGAGCTTCGGATTCCCATGCTCACCACTAAGTTAGCTGCTGGGCACTGATCAAAGTTACTCATTGTTGCCAAGCAAACAAATCCCTGCATTTCTTTTTCCTCTATTGTTACCTTCAAGCTCCAAGCTGGAACAGCCTGTACTTCTTCCTTGATAGCATCTGCATGGCTGTGCGTGTCAGATGACAGCACTGGTGCCGGAAGAAGAATTGATTTTGGAGCTGTTTCCTGGTCAATACAACACACACTGAAGAATTTATGGTTTCAATTGACTACATTTGCCATCAATACTAATTGGACATCCAAAACGTGACAAACCTTTCCTTTTAAGAAACCCAAAGACACTGGCTTGCAGCAGACCACTTTAACCAGACAACAAAGAAGCTTAATTCTGGCCTGTCATCCAGTTACTTACAGTATTAATTAGTGACAGCTGATAAAAACGGTTAAAAATGAGACACTGTAAACAGAAAGTAAAGTAAGATTAAGTATGTGTTTTGAGTTTGTCAGAACAAAGATGAACGTGTTATTAACCACCCAGCCAAATTTGAATGATTAAAAGTATCGCCATGTTTATAAAATTAGGTGTCAAAATCAGGTAAAAATGAGCAGGATTCACAGCTCCAGGACTGTGGGGGTGTGTCCGCTGAAGCCACGTCCACTCATGGGAGCAGTCAAGTCAACTGAAAACGTGTCAGATGAGTTCAGAAAATGATATGACTGAGGCCACGTTCAGACAGGAACAGAAACAGACAAAATTCATTTCAACGTTTCAGACATAGAGTAACAATAACAAGGAAATAAAAAGTTATTTCCTGTCTGAATGCGCGCTAACTTTGAAACACTCTGAGACAGGTGAATTAATCTCTATCTCTCTGTTAGGGGTGCAGTGGTATGCTCAGGATGGCCATAGTGTGTCATCGAGCCACCCTTTAGGATCGCCCAAAAAAATCCTGAAAAACTGTTCTAACTGTGTTAGTCCACATTTCAGTAATATATCGTTCGATCGAGTCTTTTCACATGTTTTCAGCCACTATTTTCCAACATACTTAATGTTTTTAATTGCATTTACATGGACTTTAACGATAATTCGCATCAGATCTCAGCAAATCTCTTATTTTGACAACCGGGGTGTCGAGCTAGTCAATTACTGCTGCACCCAAATATTTTTTCACACACTTATTATTTCCTCATATGCAGTGAAATGCTGCACTGTAGAGAGCGGCTGTCACAAAGCAGAGCAGCGCTGCAACACTTAGCATAATGAGGTTGACAAGACACAGTAGAGTTCAGAAAGAAAGGATCAGAATTTCATCAGCTCACAGAGACGGCCACAATTGAAATGAGTCCAAATAGTGGATTTTATTTTACTCAGCAAAATGATCCAGATAACTCAGTAATCCTGCAGAGACACTGTAGTCTGGCTCTTCAAGAGGCTGACGACCCCGTCTGTCAGTGTGTTTGCCTTGTCTCTTCCTCGTGGGATTACTTGATCAATAGCATTTCTCTTTCATTTACTGCATCGGGACGTTGTGGAGGTGGTGTGTGTATGTCTGAAGTCAGTGTGAATGACAACGTCAAACCCACGGAGAAGCCTCTGTAACCTTTGTCCCAAGCATCGGGTTAATGAAACTTGGACAGACGGTTTGTCATACAAACAAACAAACACACTCTTATGGACACAAAAACACACTTCTCCTGTTGTGTAACTGTTTATTCTTCACGGAAAACTGGCAAAGTTTGGAATGGAAATCTTTGTAAGCGACACAGGTCCATTTCACACTTTTTATTACACGTATTTACTGTGACCGTACACCAGGTAAACCCCAAGCTCCATTTCCCAAGTGAACCGGTCGTTACAGCTTGAAGGGGGACTTTGGAGCCTTGTCATGGCCCCGCGTTAAATGTTAATCCTAAACCATGTTAACTGTGTGAACCCTGGGCGAGCAGAGATTTGTTCAGAGCTCAGGGGAAAAGCTGCAACACGCAGCGCTTTGCTCTTCTGATGAAGGGAAGCCTTCAAGATGACACAGAGCTTGTGTGTTCTATCCCTGCTATGATGTTTGGCTGGTTTACAAAACATAAAAGATGAAGTATGTGGTGCGGCTGCATGAGGATTTATGTGGAAAGTCAGGAGGTTTCTGTGTGTATTAAACAAGGCGGTCTGTGATTTTTGCTGTTCAGTTTGGGTTCTGATGATGGTTTCATTTTGGATCTGGTTCTAGGTTAGTAAATATTAATTGTTGCACGAATCAAAGAGCAACGTCTAAATAATAAATATGTAGGTCTTCTAGAACGGAGAGCGTAAGCACTTGTGTTAATGTTATTTCATGAAGCTCTCGTCGACGACTTGGGTGGAGTAAGCTCTTTGTGTGATAATCGCTGCAGTTGTGATATAATTGGCATAAGTTGCAAAATTAAGATGAGTCAGCATGACATTGTATCTTCACCAATTTTAGCGTAGGTAAATTCTGTTTAAAAGACATTATATCAGACATTTAACAAATGAAACATACAACAGACGCCTACGTTGACTGGTGTATGACCTAACCTGCATGTATCGGGGTTGTGGGATGGAAACAGGAGCTTCTGAGGGTGGAAAAACTGGACAAATATAAATACATTTCAATTGATCTTCAACTCTTTTATTAAAATGTAATATGTATGGCAGAATCAGAAGTAATTCCGATTGGAGTCCTAATGATGTGATAGCTCGTCTGTGTGATGCGTAGTGGACCTCCCTGCCTGTGGTGGGTGTGTGTGTGTGCTCTGCAGAGTATAGCTGTACGTGTCTGAGTGTGTATATCCAACAACAGCGGAGCCAGCTTGGCAACAGGGCTGCGCCATGATGTAAATGACGCAGCAGTGGATAGAGAGGGAGGAGCAGAGAAGAGGAGGTGGGCAGACAGAGTGTAGTGATGGACCTCCTGCTGATGATTATGGAGAGCCGGTGTTAAAGCGGCCAGCACCTGGATCTATACCAACTGGACCATCACTCCTTTCTCTTCTCTCTGTCTCCTTTTTCTTATGAACATGATCTGTCTTACTCATTCATTCTTCCTCACACACATTTATCCCTTTCCTCTTCTCACTCTCTACACATCCAGCCCTATTTTTAACCCCCACGAAACCTCCCCACTCCTTTGTTACCTCTTGCACTGAATACAGTCTCTGCTTTTCTGACCTATTTAGAGATTGCGCCGCGTAAAAGATGATCCTTTTGTATGTCACCACCACTGCCGCCATCGTCATCACCAGCAGCAGCAGCAGCCGCAGCAGCTGTAAATCCCCAAGTCCTGATGATCACCTCCCCATTGCTGCCAGTAAAAATCTGTCCAGCGGTGGGACCCTCTCTGGTGCCAACCCCATAGCCATAATCTGCTCTCTTATTTAATCTGCTCAACTCAAAGGATTTTTTTTTTTTCTGAGTTAAGCTAGCAGTTCCATGTGTGGGGCAATCCCTCATTTTGTCAGGTCCCTGCATAATGCATGTGAGATGTAGTCTGGTTTTATTTTCCAGCTGTTTTTTTTTTTTTTTACACAGTTATGTGTTCTTTAAATTTGTAAACAAGTCAGCATTTTTGTCAAAAAGTAGGCCGTGCTTTCCCTGACGCTCCTAAATGCTGTGAACGCAAATTGAATTTAAAATTCCACCCTGCAACGGTCGCATGGCAATTAATGAGCACAACGGTCTGGCAGACGGAGAGAGGAGATAGACCACTGAGTGTGTTTGGGCTGGGTTTGTCTGCCTCTTCCAGTCCACTTTCTCATTACAGCACACAGAGAGATGAATGAGGGGCCAGTAAATCTTATCAGTGCTACACTGGGGCCACAGCAGGCACCGCAGTATGTTATCCTGAGGTGAATGATGAATCTGTGTGTAGACTGATAGATGCTTAAACCCTCTTATACAGTTGATGATATTTGATTATTCCTTTTTTTTAAAAATCACCCAGGTTTTTTTTTTTAGCTCTAGCTCATCCCAGTGATTAAATTCTTCATTACAGCAGCTAATTTATTACCTGTTATACATTTAAACTTACACTAGTTCTGCTCAAGCACTCGTAACTCATTTGCTTTCATTAGTTACAATGGTACAAATGCAGGTTATTTGTCCTGCTGGAAGCAAGGATCGAATTAGAAGCGTGGCTCCACACAATGTAAAGTAAATCTTTAGCTGCTGTGCTTATCCAGACCCAAGTAGCTGGTGCGGGCTGACCAAATGCAACGTTACTTCCTGGATTTTTAGATCGCTCGGAGTGCAAATCACTCCCTCAGCGACAGAGTTGCATTACAAACCCTCTGCCATTGAATTGATCAAAGTGACTGAGTGACTCCTATCTGTCACATATCTTACCTTCAGTGCAGCGTCCTGCCAGTGCAGTGCATTTTCTGCATCTAGTAATGCATCTAATGGGGTGTTGATTAGCTCAGATGGTAGAGCATCCGCCTCATGTACGAAGGCTCTGCACTGGCACAGTGTTCGAATCCGACCTGCGGCCCTTTGCTGCATGTCGTCCACCATCTATCTCTCCCCACATTCCTGTCACTCTTCAGCTGTCTCTATCAAAAATAAAGCTTGAAAAAGGCCAAAAAGAAAATTATACAAAAAAGTGCATCAAAAGTGCATCTAATATTTGTTTTATTGTCAAAATTAGATTATTCTTTGACAGCCCTACTGTGTATGTGGCCGTGACATACGCAGTTACGCTTATAGATGGGAGACATGTATGATCTCAACACTTTGTGACAACTGCATGTCAATGTGTTTCTAGTGTTCTATTGAGCGGCTCGTGTTTGCATCAGATTTTTAAAAAGGATGTTTCACAAGCAGGGTTCCCATCGTGATCTATCGAGAAGAACAAAAAAGAGAGACTTATGCAATAAAATGAAAATTTGTTTACTAAACTGTGAGGACAAATATCAATCCATCATTGTTGAGACCAAAAGGAGAAACGCTACTGACCCATTTTCTAGATACTAAACTGACCTGTTGTGGCCTGGATGGGGCTGCTTGAAACTCTTTATTAAAAATAAAATAGCAAACTGGACCAAACTAGCTCACCTTATCTTGCTTCAGTTCTCTTGTTATATCCAAGGGAATTAAAGCAATAAAATCCCCATGAAAAGAGGAGGAACAGTGAATGAAATGAATGTACAAAAATGGGACAGGGGGTAGTTTGTTTGTGCAGGCGTTTCTAAGCCAAAAAAGCAAAGCATTGTGGGTATAGGGCGATGGACACGGACATCTGATAGCCGTGAGTTACTACGTTTTCCGTCCTAACAAAACATAATGAACCGAGGGAAAACCGCAGTCTAGACTCATGCTCATATTCGTGTGTAATTGTACTTATTGGCAAAGATGGTCGAGTCTTTCTCCGCATCTGATGAAATTTCTAATATGCTATTACAACTGTCCAATTCAAGAGCTAATAGTGTGTGAATGACATGTTTAGAGGCCAGGGTTTACTATTTCCTCATACCACCAAATTGCAAGGAGGAAACCAAGGATGAGATCCAGAAATGCAACACCGTTAATACACTTAGCCGGACGTGTTATCCAAGTCGTCCCGCCTTTGTTGGACCAAATCCCAGTCGAGTCCCAGGAAGTCACAGCTGTGTCTGTTTTGTGTATGTGCCAGAAAAATGAACCTGCAGGCACCGATCAGCTGAGCATCACTGAGTTAGTATGTGTTGTGTTGTTGCCGTATCTCAAACAACAAAGTGCATTAATGTAAGACTTTCTGTGTGAAAGTATTGTTCAAACGTGTGTGATATTCAGTGATCAGCGTACATATCGAGGCAGACCCAGAAGGAAACCCTGCTCGTCTGAACAACACAAACACACACGCTCGCCCTCTCCATCTTTGCGTTGAACTCTCTTACCCCTCAGCTCTTTCACTGCCTCGGCAGTGCTGCGTCATTCTGTCTAGATCGTAAACGCCTCTCTTGTGTGAATGTGAGCGTTTCAACTCAAACGACACACAGCTCATATTTTGGCTCATTATTCTCTCAAGATTCTACCTCTACCTCCCAGTCTATTTGTCCCTGTCCCGCAGAATGTCTTCCTCATACCATGCTTGATGCGTTGTTTTAGCAACCCGTCAGTCAGCCTAGACTGTGATGTTGTCATTGCAGCCTCTTTTCTTCTGGTGTCGTACAGTGTAACACAGTAACTCCCTTGTGTAACAGCAAAGCACGTGGCATCGTCCTCTCTAGCAGATAACACCGTAGCCCCTCCTTAAGCAACTGGATTACATCATGAGTAGCGGTCATGAATGACACTGGCACACTGAAACCTGTACCCTAAACCAAAAGATCTTTGCACAATATGTACCCAGTGTTTAACTCTTATAGTAAGTAAAGCCAAAAGCTGTTCAAGTCTTTTAACAGCCTTTTACCTTAGTAAGGTGCAGAAGTAATAGACCTGAATACTTCTTCCACCTCTGGTTAGCACAACCACAGCCTACCTGCACCTGTGTATTAACCGGCTGAGCCTTCACCTTTAAGAAAAGTGACCTTGTGGGTAACCTTTGTGCGTGACGGACAGAGTCTTGTGGGTTTGTTGTGACGCTGTGACCAACGGAAACACACCCACTATAGACTGGTCCTCAGTAAATGTGTGCTGTAGAGTATCTGAAAGGTGTTTACTCTATTTTAAAAGAAAAAATGGAAAAAAAATAGCACACTATTTGAATGTGGACACAATTAAGAAGGTGAAATAGAGAATTTGGACATTCTTTCTTTAAAAAAAATGTTTAATCAATAGCAGTTCATTTAATAGTTAACAACTAAATCTTACCATACTGAATTCTTCAGTCCAGCTAAAACAGAAGCTCAGTGACAGTTGCCATTAGATCTCAGTGTTGGCAAATCTACTGCTTTACACTACACTACATTTAATAATATTAAAAACATAACAGAGCTATGCTGTTCTCTGACTGTGGAGTCATAAATCTAGCAAAATGTCTTTAATTCTAGGGTATAGGCTGAATTGTTCTGCATGTTGTGGATGTTGATGACGGCCTGTTGCTTGCAATGAGATGGAAATGAAATTGAGATTGAAGACTTATCAAATTTCCGCTGCCTATTGGTTTATTATACTGTGAGACAGGATTTTACAACGATCACAGCGACATCATTTCATCTCCCGTCTTGACGATAAACAGTAAAATTAGACATTTAAGGTTATCTTCCAGGAATCTACACTTGCTCATATTTTATTCATCAAGGCGTTGGCAGATGACGCTGTTGTATTGTGGCAAAAAAATTAAACCAGTTTGGTAGTTACTTTTCTTTTTTTTTCATCATTGGATGATCAAATTATTGTTGCAATTAAAAGGTGACAAGACATGATACAAGATACATGACATTCAAACAAAATAAGACGATATATTATCAGTGACACCATGTGCTTGTAAGAGGAGAGGCTGCATGTTTATGTGGTGTGGTGACACTGGCAGTTGGGATAATCTAGTGTATTGTGTATAGAATTTATATTAGCATAATCTCTTTTGTCCATGCTGTGAAGGGAAATTTGTTTATCAGTCAGTAAAGTGTGCTTGAGTGACACCAACCTACTCCAGGATGGTGCTCCCTACTGTGCTGCAACTCCTACATACATGTCACCCTCAGAGGAATGTGTGATAAGACAATAACCCTGTAACGCTTGGTATAATCCTGCGATTGAAATTCTTAGAAGTAGCTCTTTTACTTCACTCCGTTTCCCTTTTGATCTGCTCTTGTCCATGTCATTCTGCATGCCAGCCCACTGGAGCTCTAACACCCATATCATGTTATCAGTTTGGCCATTTGTTCTGCTGAGTCAGCAGGGCCTAGGAAGGAAGCCGCTGAGTGGATTGTACAGCAAATGTGCCATGTCACGGTCCAGAACGAGCATTGTGGCTTCGTCATGGACAAAAGAGTGTGCTGTGCCGTCATATCACAGGGAACTGTGATGAGAGGCTACAGCAGCTACACTTTACTCCTAATCAGGAAACTGTTACACAATGTCACTAAAAACAACACATTTATTCATTTGACCTGAGTCATCTCATACCTGCAGTAACAGTCCATTAATTTGACAGCGATTTGCTGATGAGTGCAGTGGAGTTGACATGTTAACACGTGTTCCTGACATGCTCCTACAGACATGAGGGAAAGTGGTGAGAGAGAGACAGTTATGGCCACCTTATGTTTGAAATGCTCATATTTAAGACCTCTAGTTTAACTTCCTGCTCCTTTCATAGGCTTTTTATTCCCAGACAACACAAGTTGGAAGTGCTGCAGGGGTGCACTTACACCAGTACTGCTGAATTCTGGTTTTATTCTGTAGCTTTTGCTGACTAACTGCTGATGTTAAAGGTACTTAGTTTGAAGACTTTAATCTTAGCGACCCATTGAGTGGCAGTAATGCTGTACTTATATGCTTATTTCCTCATGAATGTTTTGTAAATTCTCTTTGTATCTGTGGCTAACCATAAAAAATGTGGCTGAACGTGTATGCTGGGAAGATTTTCTTCACTTTAGCACGTTAAAAGTTAACTGACAGCTACAGCCCAGTACAAACATTCACTTTCCCAACACACGTTGTCCCGGAAACCAGTAACCTTGTCACCCTTTGAACCGGTTCACCTAATGTGACTCGACCACCTCATTTTCAATACAATAAGCACAATAAAAAGTACAGTGGTTGCTATGATTTCCTTCAAGCACGGCCTGAGGTTTCCCCCTGGAAGCTGTCCACATGACTCCTGCGAGTTGCCTACTGTCACAACACTTCCTTACAAGGACTGTCTTTGTTCATGATTAGTTTGGATTTGTTTTTCAAACATAAAGGTCCAGTTTGTAAGGTTTAGCGGGCTCTATTACCGAAATATGACAGTAATGGAATGTAATATGCATAACAATGTTTGCATTAGTGTATAATCACCTCAAAATAAGAATTGTTTTGTTCTTGTTACCTTAGAACGAGCCTTTTATATCTACAGACACTGCAGGTCCTCCACCGACCCCGCAGTGTTGAACCACCGTGTTTCTGTTTTACTAAATGCTGCACAGTCATTTTACTTTCTTACCTCCATGGAGATGACCTGAAGAGGAGAAGCTTGAGCTTTGTAAAGGATCATCACCTGACGCTCCATGACAACTGAACAAGTATTCAGTATGGCATGGGATTTAGTTGTCAACTATCAAATTAATTGCTATTTGAATAATCGATTAATCATTTATTTAAGAAGGAAATTTCAGCTTATACACACACACATTCTGTCATTGATTGAAACAATCCACACACACACAGTGTGGGTGTGGTTAATCTAATACCATCATTCATGTATTTGCAAATATCACTGAAAGATAATTGTAAACGCCATCATCTCTTTGTCCCAGTTTGACTCCTCCAGTATAACCTGTGCCTTGCTTCTCTGTGACCATTTATCTGTCAGGATACGACCGTCCATGTCTGTGTTATTGTACATGAGCAGTCCCACCTGAGTCATCCTGATTCAGCTGTCTCTCTGGCTCCATGTCCACTTGTTATTTGTAGCCACATTAGCTTGCTGCCGCTTTCATTAAGACTGATGCCCCCCCCTCTATTCACTACCATGGCACCTTCATTAACTTCATGTTAGACTTAAATCTTGCAGCAACCAGAAATTCAGTTCACTTCAGGTACTTGAGGTTAGGGTAGCTGCAACCTGCTGCAAAGTGTTTATTTTAGTATGGTTGAATGTTGAATGTCCTTGCAGTGCTGCTGGTATACTTTAATATTATGTAAATAATGAATTAAGTTGGTTCAGATAGAGATCTTTCTGTGTGCGTGTACGAGAAAAAGCGACATGGGTGAACAGCGGTCACAGTGTCCTCAGTGGCTCCACACTCCTGTTTAGTTTTTGTGTGTGTACTATTTAAAACGCACCAAGCAGCATCAGTATAACATATTCATCAATAAACTTATAAATGCTGACTTGTCAAATTGGGTTAGAAAGTGGTTGTTTCATTTATATTAGCTGACACAGCATTTTGTTTTTGATCTGCGTGGTTTCTCAGAGTGTCGTCTGGTTTGCTCTTACTGTTTTTAGTCGTCTGCCCGTGGCAAACGGGGCTCATGAGCACCTCCGCTTACGTCACTGCCTGTCCCGTGGTTGCCGTCTGATAGGCCACATCTCTACCTCTAGGACACAGCCGGAGCGACCGATGCTTTTTCAAATTAAACAGACACTTAAATCAGAGTTTTAGTTGCAATTAGATTAGGCGACTGTTTGTGGGTTAGAGAACATGTCATGTCTAAGTTCTGCTTTCTAGTTTACATATTTTGAACCTGCTTTTCTTATCTACCAGCCTGTAAGAATATCTGTCTGTTTAATAAGGCTAAATATACTAGAACCTGGTGGCTTTGGTGCAAGTTATTACGGTAGACGTGCACAGTTTTACAATTCTGACTTGTTCACCGATGTTCAAAGTAACTATCGGTCGGTTTCATTACTGATAACGCCTCTGATTGCTTTCTGTATTAATCGTTTGGTTTATAAAATATCAGAAAACAGTGAAAATGTTCATCCAAGTTTCTTGAAGTACATGGTGATGTCTTTAAATATCTTGTTTTGTCAGTCTAAAACCCAAAGATATTCAGTTTAAAATGAAAAGCAGGACAAACCTTTTCTGCCATTTCTGCATGAAAAATTACTTTTTAAAATAGACTGATTATTGCACCTCTAGTTTATAGCTGCACAAATGCTGATGAACTCTAGCTGGTGATAATAAAAAGGCACAAGCACATGCCGTAAAAAGACATTTTTTACAATGTTAATGGGAGAGGGTGCATGCTGAGAAGTCATCAGGCTTAACAGGTGGGTGTTTATCAGTGCATTAGGCTCATCTGCCATCATTAAGGCCCGCAACTAGCCAGAGAAAACATGGCAACCAGAAAACAACCAAATACAAAACAAAGTTCAGACTTTCTCGTGGTCTGTCATTTTTAAGTTCCATCATACTCTGTTATTACCTGTCATTTAAATAGTATGTTTTAATGATAATGAGAAACATAGCCTATTTAATAGCATTTGGCTTTAAAAACAGCTCAATCACAATAACATTTAATATACAGAACTCGTTTATTAGGGCATCTACAGATGTAAACACCAGCTGTGCGGTCAGTTTTCAACATCAGCACCACGTGAATTTTTACCTCCTTGCTGCCACTTGCTTCCGATGTACAACCCTGTCCCCTAGAAATTAAGTTTGTATATTACTGAATTGTTATTTATTTCATATTTGTGTTGCGTTGACAAATGCAATCTCTCAATTTGTTGTATTTCCTGTTGCAAATGAGTTTGGTATGAATGTAATTTCTAGGAAACAGGGCTGCTGCCTCGTAATATTAGCTGCCACGGCTGATAAACGTTATCAGCGTTACTTGCTTTACCTTCATCCCCCGCCTCGTCAGTCCCTGTGATTTCATCTCGTTTATCGACCACATCACAATTATTAAGCTTTCTAAAGAAACTTTGGACACTCGGCTGCTGTGACATTTTGCTATAGCTAGGCTATGAAGTGTTTCCACCTGTCTTTTTCCTGCCATCTTGACCATAGTCCATTCATCCTCCCTCCTTCCCTCTTGTGCACTCTGTCTCCTTGCTCTTTTCCTTGCTTTGTCATCTCACCTCCTCTTGTCTATTCCTGCATATCTCGTCCGCTGAGAAACAGCTATGTGCCATAGCCCACGTATTTGTTTACTACTCTTATCAGGGCTGCGATAGCTCTCGTCGTGTGTGTCAAATACATGTGTGTGTCAAATACATGTGTGTGTCAAAAACGTGTGTGTTCCGCTCTTCAAACCATTATGGAGTCTGAGTGACATTCCCCTCAGACATCAGGGGAGACTGTTGGGTCTGTAATTGTGTGTGAAGGCAGGGTTTGGGGTTTGTGTGTTGTCCTGTGTGTATTATTTACTTGCAGAACCTTTTTAGGAGTTAAAAAAACTCTTTACCTCATCCTCACCTCATTGACAGATGTTAGTGTGTATGTAATTAGAGGAAGGTTGATATTTATGGATGACATATTAAAGAAGGAACCTGCTGCACTTGCAGGGCCGGACTGAATGGTCTGATGAGCTAGAAGATAATCACCAGATCTCGTGTTTGCGTAAACACTGTATATAACATGGTAATTGTGGCAGATTTACCACTCCAAATTAGGGCCGTCCCTTTTCCAAAAAATTGAGATTGAGCAAATTTGAAATGACAATTTGCTCAAATGAATTAGAATCTCAAAGCACAAAGAACGACTGTATGACACTACACGGGAAAACAAGGATTATATTCAAGGGTAAGACATTGACCGCACAAACGGGCTGCACATCCATGCATATACATTTTTTTATCACTGATGGCATTTTTTTACAAGCTTCTGGCAAGCGGCTTGCTGAAGCTGATTTTGCTGTATAGTAGGCAGTCAGACGTTGCTCCGCTCTTCTGTGGTACCTCTGCTGCTTCACTTGGGCGGCAATACAGGAGATGAGTCAGCAGATTTGTTGGTGTTCGAGAGTACCTTGTCATCTGTGGCGTAGAACCCAAAATGCTTCCACGCACTGCTTTGGTGTTGTGATTGTTCGCTCAGGACGGCTTTATCGCTAATCGTCAATAGGGCATGCAGTAGGTCAACCTGATAATGGAATGCCTTCTGTTGGATCACGCAGCAAACTACTTCAGTTTGCTACACTTATTATTTGAATATCAACCAAATTTGAACAAATGTTTTTTGAATAAAAAGTGACAGCCCTACACCAGTTATGTCAGTATTTGTTGAAACCATGGATCCTTTACTTCACACAAAAGAAGACAAAGCACCTGATTATTTTTAGTTGTGGACAGAAATGTCAGCTGTCACAGCCGGATTTCTCAGCTGCAGCTAGTTGATTCACTTAACTAAACTCTGTTAGGGAACTCAGCACTGGAGGTGAAGGCTTTGGCCATTAAATTCAAACTCTTAAGCACTCATTTGATTGCTCCATTCATGATGCAATTCTAACTCTGCACCATGTATTGATGCATAAAAGCTAAAACTAACAGGCTAATATCATGTCTTTCTAACATAACCCTGCTTACTGTATAAAAACAGATTTGGAAAAGCGACTCAGACGTTAGATATGAGCTTTATGGTCAGTGTTTTAAAACGAGCCGTTTCACTTTTACAAGGTAAAAAGCTTTGATGACTAACCGATGAGTTTGGCAAAGTCGTCCTGGGTAAACTTTCCCAAATCCATTAAAGAGCAGAACAATGCCACTAATCTCACCCCAAAATCTAACATGATGCCGCGTAGAACCGGTTCACCCACAGTGTACTGTATGTGCCAGTCCACACTGCTTCAATCCATTTCTGACACTCACACTTGAGTTTTGGTTGTTGGTGGCCACTTCACTCAGTCAGTTTTTATTTGCTTTCCCCCTTTTAAATGTGTTGCCACTTTCATGCTAATGAAGCATTGAAGATTATAGATGAAATGTATTTGAACTTTAACGAGGGAGAGACGTATCAGTAGCTGCATGTCTGGAGGAGGATGCTCTCGTTTCAGTGTTTTCACTGCAGGAAATCAAGCATGAAGCGTCTCTGGAGGAAGTGAACTGGAAAAGACTGGTGTGTTTGCGTGTGTGTGTGTAATGTGTGTCCATTTCTGTGCATCTATCTGTGTCTGTGTTTTTTTTTTTTTTTTGCCATAATGAGTGTTTACTGTACATTCCACCGTCTAGCTGCCACTATGCCTGGGGTTCTGAGCTCTGCTGAACAACGCTGAGTCACTGTGCGGTCACTGCTGGCTAATCACACCTCAGGAATATGATAACACCACCGCTCCGAATGCCGGCATAACATCAGAAATAGACATCCATAGGAAATGATTAAGTCACCAGACATCTGTAGTATGTTGGCTGTTGTTGAAGCATGCCAGCACTCTTCCCTCTTGCAACACGGTTTGTGTATTTTCAGCTTTTCCTTGAGGAAAGTAATTCTGCTGCCTAACTGCAGCAAAACGTCTGCATGCTAACTTTTTATAGCTTCAAATAAATATTGTATACATAATATTCAATGCCCTGCATAAAATCAAGTGCTGGAAAATGTCCTGTCTGTGCCAAAACCAGCCTGCATATCGTAAATCTTTACCTAGACAGAAACGATTTGCATCCAGGCAATCAAAACATTTCATTATGTATTTGCATAAAGCAGTAAAAGTCACTGTTCTATCATTGCTGTGACGGTAACGCAATCCGACAACAGCCTGCGACACAGACAAAGAAGAGACAGACTGTAATGTGCGGCACATATTAGCTTTCTAGCTCATGTCTCTTTATTTACAAATGTAGGCATGTGTCATCTTGTGCAGTGGTTTAGTGAACAAGCCCAAACAAACCAGGAAGCGGTGCGCATCTTTTGTTAGTTTGCAAGCTAATGCGCTTTAAACAACGTACAAACATACCTGCAAATGTCAACATCTGTCAGTTTAGATGCTGAAGGATTCTCGTCCTGTGCTACTGCATACAGAAAACAGGCTTTTAAGTTCTTGGCTTGTGAGTTATAGTTACTGATAACAGTGTAATTTCAGTTGGACTTGAAACAAGACCTGGTCTAGACAAAGCCCTAGCTTTATGGAGACGTCCTCAGACATCAGAATCCAGTTAGTATTATGTAGCAGGGGGGAGGGAGGAGGGAGGAGGGAGGGCCAGGTATGCTGCATAATCATAAAGCACTCTGCAATAAACTACAGCCTTCTGTGTTTGTCTGTCATTTTGGAAGAGGTAGAGCAGATACAGTTTGAACTGTTCTGTGCTCTCTTTTAAAATGTATTTTTTGCAGGCTTAATTTGGCAGACTGAGGCTTCTCTGTATCTGTGATTGATATGGTAGTGTGCGTTTGGAAAAGCCCAGCATACCCAGCTGTTCTCTTGATTTTAGAGGAAATCACTGCAAAGATGGCGACGTGTTTCGGTTTGAACGTCTGCACTTGTGTCTGCCTTTCCCCGGTGTCGTATGTGGACGCCGTTCCCACTGGTAATGAGATGACAGGCTTGGTAGAGAGGAAAAAAAGACGAGAGAGAATTCCTTGATTTAATTTAAAGGCTCCTCCACATCGGAGACTGATAGAGGACCAAGACGTGGTCTGCTGCTTTTTCCAGACACGTGTGTGTTTTAGCGAAATGGTATTTATGTTAACAATTCTTTTCTTTTTCTTTTTGCAGTGTTGGAGAAAGAGCTTATTTTGTCTCTTGCTGACATCACCTGCAGCTATTTTCCCATCCAAAACATAAACAGAACCTCCACAGAGAGTTCAACTGACTGTATACTGTATAATGCTTGGTTGAAAACCACATTACTGTCTTACTTACTTCCACCATCTTATTTTGTGTGATTGATGGTGTGTTGAGACACGCAGCTTACAAAGACACGAGAAGCAGCAGGATGTCAGTCATTTTCAACAGGAAGCTGCTCCACAAGGACACACTAGTGTCAAAGGTGTGACGTTTTTCCATGTCCGACTAAGATCAAACAGATTCTTATGTAACAGATAAAAGCTGGATCCGCAAATGAAGCGCTCAGTGCATACACACCCAACAGCTACAGAGCGAGTCAAAAGCAAGAGATGACCTGCCTTTTTAATGAATTTGTCTGAACACATGATGAAGTTTCAGTCGTTGTTTTTCTCAGTGGTTAAAGTTTGATTGAGTCTGAGGTGTAGACATTTTGTGCCTAACAAAGACCCTTTAAAACATATACTCATATAGTGGTCACTAAAACGAGGTTATAAGGCTAGACAGACTAACAGTTATGAAAGTAAGCTTTTACACGGTCTGTAAAAAGTCTTGAAAATACTTCATTTGAGATGTTTTCAAAATTGTGTTTGAATATACTCCTTGAAAAATGCTTGATTTTTTTAAAAAACACAATCCGGTGTTTCGTCGACACAATCACTCATGTAAACCACGAATCTTCTTTTAAATGGAACGATCCCATCGTCGTTTGTCGTCTCGTCGTTCATAGCTAGATAAGTCCTCCGTCGATCCTCTGGAGGTTAGCCACCATCAGATAATCATGATCAAAGTTAATGTGAACAACTGGTAAATTAAATCAAGTGACAACATAGATTGGTTGTTGTGGGTAAACTTTACATTTGGCAGTTTTTAGAACAGTTTAAACAGTTCAGTCTTAACAGCTGGTTTGTGTTAGAAAAGAGTTTGGACGTGTTGTCCGATAACATAGTCATTCTGAAACGCCACAGTTGAAGATGGGGTGAAACCCTGGCGTCATGGAGAGAGAAGAGACGTGATAATTGTTTCAGACACTCTCCTGGTTTGTAGGCACTCATAAAGTCGTACTTGTGAAAAGGTTCAACTATAACAGCTAACGGTTCTGGTGACCAGCTGTGAGGCGACGTCCTCCTCACCATCCAGACCCTGAGCACTGTTTACCATGCATCCGTTTTCTCTTCTGCTTCCTGAAAATGTTCCTCTCTGCTTATCAAAGTTACATCTTAAATGACACATAAAAGTTATGAAGCTTGTCCCGCTCTTGCCTTTTTCATGTTTTTCCGAAATGTTTTGGTTTTTAGAAAACAATGAAAATACAGAGACAAAGCCCAGTGCCAAAGCCTCACATGTTTTTAAAAGGTCAGGTTACGGAAAGCCTGAGGCTGTGGTTTGTGTCTAACAAAAACAAGTAAAAGAACCTAAATGACCACTAAAAAGATGTTATATCTTTGTTTTCAACCACACAGTTCTGTGTTGAATGTGTCATAAAACATAGTTGATAGTCAGGTTCTTTAAAAACTAGGCCTCAGATCTCTGGGTAACACATTATGTATTTCAAAGGTTAAAGGTAAATGTAGTGATATCCAGGCCGGTTATTTCATATTTAGTATCAGCCGATACAGAGTCCTGACCAGTGCTGCAGTGAACAAAAACACTGTAGAAATGAGAACGAGCATGTCGGGTAGGAGGATTTAGGAAATGGATGATGTCTGTGAGATTTGGGTCTAGAACCTTGAGGGGGGTCGTGTGCATTTTTCTATTTGTACTTTGGGGGAGTCCGGATGTGGATAACAGCAAAAAGGGAGTTAGCCATCTGTCTGCAAAGAGGTGGAGCCTGTCCGTCCTCATCTGCACTGTACTGAACTGGACTGGTTATTCTGTGTGTCTTCTGCTCAACTCAAACAGAGTGCAGTTGTTACCATGGTCCTTTTGTGACTCAACTTTCCCCGAGCCCAGAAATGGAACGAGAAAAAAAGAGTGTTTACCACTTAGAAATGTTAAAAAGACCTCCTGCATCGACCCTAAATTTGATGAGATGACCTTTTACAAACTGAGAAGTGGATGTTTTAAACCATTATTAAACTCTGTTGATCCCTCTCAGAGCTCTCATCGTGTCTTTGTTTGGGCCCTGTCATCAGTCTAATTACTGTAATTCCCTCCAGTTGGGGAACAAAGAGACCTGATCTGTGGATTAAAGGCCTGCAGACACCAGGCCTTCTGCCTGCCTGGGTGCTCGCTACCTGTTCTGCCAGCGCGAGAAAAAGATTTGGAAAAGCTAGAAAATACAGTCAAGTGTTTTCAAGGTTTGCTTAAATTTAAATATACTCCTAATATCACTTTTTACTTAATCACACTACTTCCATAATATTATTTATTATATGTTCTGTTTTTACTTTCTTTCAAATTGTCGGAGCTGATGGAAATACATTTCATGACGGTACCTGCATGATTACATGTGATCACTGAAGTAAAATCATTGCTGCAGAGCACAAAGGTCCAGCACAGACTATGATAAAGTTACCTGCTATGCTGAAAATGAGCTTTTTGTGTCAGGCAGTATCATAGAAACACTTGCTCTCAGGCAAGCTGTTGTCTGTGTTATGCCACATTGCTTGTTGGTTGTCTGCGATGCCCCCTGGTGGCAGCAGAGCTGTATTACCACTTCATTATTATTCAAAAGCTTTATTTTTTAACATGTTTAAAGTTTCCAAAAATTGCACCATGATCCAGACGTGAGTCCAGGTGATGCGTTAGTGTTGTTCTGGTGTTAGCAGGGCTACTCTCACTATGCGTTCATTGAGCAGCTCTCTCACCCCAAGACAAGGAAAGATGAGGAGGGAGGGGCCTCAGCATTTACATCAATGTTTGGACACAGGCTGTTCAGTCGTGGTGCAGGACTGAAAATATGTTTTATGCCCTAACTGAGCCCCACGCGTGTTTGAAATGTGCTATAATTCGATGCTGTGGTGGTTGCAGGAGGCCTGTATCGTTTATGAACACCGCAGAAGGAGAAATATAAAAAATGTTGCCTTACCCATAATCCTTTGCTGCAGAGTGCTTTGAATACGCCCATGAAATGTGCTTGTCCTGCGTTGTAAGCATTGATTATGCCATTTGTGTGTTATTATGGACAATATCTGTGAAATTTAAGAAGATTTCTACGGTTTATTATGATGAAATGTTATTATAAAAGACGACATTAGATACATGTATGTGTTTTATTGTGTCTCCACCAGGTGGCTCTGCTCGGCCTGGACCTCTTATCTGCCTTAGTGACAAGGTTACAAGAGAGATTTAGGAGCCATGTAGGAACAGGTAAGATTCAAATGGTCTTTTTTTGTTCGAGTGGTTTCTGTATTATGACATTTTATTTTATCATTATCATAATTTTCTTAATATCAATTTAAAAGAAATAAAAAAAAACAACAACAAAGAGATAAAAATACACCTGAATTATTTCAATTATATTTTACAGCAACACACAAACACACACACACTGATGAAGGATTTTAAGGACATTTGTTTGTTTGATATAACATTATCATTCAGTGGCCTTCTTCTTCTTCTTCTTCTTCTTCTTCTTCTTCTTCTACATTAACAATGAGATTCTATTGTCATGGAGAGTTTCTGTCCCTCCTCAGTATCACCTTAATTGCTGCCCATTCACTGCTCTGCACCTTATTTGCACCTAATTTAAATAAGAATGAATGACTTTCCAATTCAGACCCCTCCTCCTACTCTGACTGTGTTTGGCCATATCCTGAAATGAACTTTGCCTTTGTAAGTTTGAATGTTATTTGTTTTTATAACAAGTTTAAGAAATGAAAATAAAAAATGTGCTTGCCAGAAACATGTTATTACATGTTGTAGCACATAAATCCTTATCCCCGTCTTCATCGATCCCTGCCCATCAGTTATGATTTGGTGATTTTTTTCCTTCTTCAGTTTACCGTTTGTTCTCTTTCCCTCAGTTCTGCCCAGCCTTATTGATCGATTGGGAGATTCAAAAGACCAAGTGCGAGACCAAGACCAAATAGTGCTGCTAAAGATCATGGAGCAAGCTGCTACCCCGCAGGTACTAAGACACAAACAAGTTTTTCTAAGAGATGTCTTTTTTTTCACAAGTTTAGCTCATAGTCTGAATTCATTGTGATGGTGATTAACATCAGTTTGCTGTTTTTATGTTGCTCTTGAATAATGATGAATATAATGTCTGTTGCAGTTAATCTGGTTCTCAGACCTCTGATATAATCCAGTACAACCCGCCCATGTTATCTCATACCCCACCTTTAATGTATCCATGGGAACAAAACAATTGGGTTCAACTATAGCCATAGACCTCTAACGTATCTGAAAATAGATTACTAGATACTTATTGGCATTTAAACATTCTTTTTTACAGAGATTTGTAAAGGCATGATACATGTGATACACAATGTATGGCATGCTATCAAGTTACAGTAGGTAGTATGACATTAGTTAGTGGCGTACTGTTTTCGATTTCCTGTCCTATAAAATATGTTATTGTACTAATCCATTACAGCAGCATTAAAGCACGTGTTGTTTTGCTGTGTGTTGCTGCAGTATGTGTGGGACAGGATGCTGGGAGGCTTCAAACACAAGAACAACAGGACCAGAGAAGGAGTGTGCCTTTGTCTCATCGCCACACTGAACACGTGAGTCAAATGCCTCTGGTACATTTCACATACAGTGGTGAAGATAGTAGAAGGTCTTTATTAGCACACTCCTTAATTTCATCTTTCAGGTTTGTGTCAATTATCCAAAATATATAGGATCCATTCTGTAAGACGGTTTACTTTAACTTCAGCAGTCATTTGATAAGATGGCAAACATCTCTGTTTTAAACGACACTTTTCTTGATGTTACAAACTGGTCTTTTGCTGTTAGACTGTGTTTCACCACGCTGTCCGTACAGGAGGTGTGTGCGCTCTTGTCTGCACTCATTTATTTTAATTCTTGTCTTCCAGATATGGAGCTCAAGGCCTGACCCTCAGTAAAATTGTCCCTCATATATGTAACCTCTTGGGGGACCCCACAAGCCAGGTATGCCGAGTCATGCTTTGTCTCAAAGGCGTTTGTGGACATTGGGAAGATTATGTATCATGTATTACAACCTCTCAAATGTGAAGATTTGCTTGCTTTCATATTCTGTAAATTCAATTATGTGGCAGTGTTTTTGTTGGTTAAATGAAATAACCATTTCTTAGATAATCTTAGGGTTACTGGCTATTCGTGTCAAGTGTCTGCAGTTATCTTTGGCACTTTATAATCAATCAAACAAATTGAGCACTGTCGTCTGTATGATTCTTAGCTGCTGTATCATGTGAGAGGAAGATTTCATGTTCAGACACAAGAGAGGCAGCAGGCTCTATATATGTTCCTCCCTAGTGGCAGGATTAAGTAGTGCATTAAAACCTGCATAGATGCAACAGAACCAACAAATAAATGTAAAGCAAATGAAAAAAAGTCCCTAAATGCATCAGAGCAAAGAAAATATTTCACAAAGGACCAACGTGTATTGAAGTCGATGATTCCTTGTGATGTGCTCATCAGGTACGTGACGGAGCCATGAGCTGCCTGGTGGAGATCTACAGACATGTGGGTGAGAGGGTGAGGATGGATCTCAGCAAAAAGGGCCTTCCACAGTCACGGTACGCCAACAGGAAGCTGCCAACCTGTCGCTGTCTTGTCTTCTTATTTGTGCCTTTCCCTTCCATCATTTTCTGTTGTTTGTTCTTTTCTGTTTTTCTGTCATCTCTCACTCACACACACACGTGCACACAGCGTACGTAGGCCGAGTGCTGTTATAGTGCTGAGAGGAGGATTTCCTCTCATGTCTAGACACAAAGAGCTTGCAGGCTATAACGCTGTGGTGCTCCCCCTGGTGGCAAAATCAACACATTACATGTTCAGAACACATTTTCCGAGTTGCCTGTTTATTAGGTACACCTTTCTTAAAGTAATGTTTGGACCTGTTTTAGAGAAGAAGACATTAATATAATGTCCAAACAGAGAAATGAGAGAATGAATGAATTAAATGTTTTCTTCTAATGTTACTCCCCCGACACCAACCCGTATTGTAACGTTACTCAAGCTGTTCCCAGTGTCCTGTTTACTTTTTAAGACTGTAGCCTCTAGTTACAGTTTATTGTTCATATAAGTAACCTAAGTGCTCATTTTGATATAAAATAGATATAAAATAGTTTTTTGCTTGCTGTGTTTCATAAAACATTTTCAGGTCAGCTTTCCTTTCACTTTAGCTAAACTCACTGACTACATTTAGCAGTGAACTAAAACTGCAAAGTCCCCAGTGGAACTTTTTCTTTTTTTGCAAAAGTCTGCCCATATAGGATGGCTGCATTTAGTACACGTTATGGGAAAAATATATGGAGTTAATGTCTATTTATGAAGTCAGACAAACAGGAGTTTGCTGATACTATTGTTTTGAGTTTGAAATTCAGCTTGGATCCTTTTTTTTAGTAGTTGCTTCTCCTTCTATTCTTAATGAAAAATTGTGAGGTGGAGAGCATGAACTTTTTTATCTAAAAAGGGCAATGACAAATACGTTTGAGAACTACTAGCATGTATTCTCAGTTAATGTGTTTTAAAGAGACAAACACGGGTCTTTGCAATCACCAACACCATGTCCCAGTTCAGCAGCTCCACTGTCAGGGCTTAAACGCCTTGCTCAAGAGAAGATCAGAAATGGATATCAATTTCATCACTGGATTTTTATCTCCAGATGTTGTGATGATCTGTTATGTTATGCGTCATCACGCATGTTTTCATTGTTACGTCTGAACTGCACCCGATGGAGTTCGAAAAATGGAACACACACCCTATGAGCTGGAGCTTTCATACACACCGCAGAAGTTACTTCATGCCTTTTTTCATTCCTTCATTTGATTTGTTCGAGCTCATGACAGAACACTCCAGAGGATTTTTCTAGCCACTAAATCAGATTCATAGTCGTCTCTCTTGTAATCACCTCCTGAACAAGCTTTTCGAACAGGCTGTTGGAATTTCACAGCTCAGGTTTGGACGAGCTGTATTTCTTTTTTTTATATATAGCATGCCAGCAAACATATGCAGACCGTTTCTGTTATCTTTTTGTCCTCTTCATTCTGTTTTACACTGCGACTGCGCTCCTCACTCTCTCTCTCTGGCTGGCCCTAATGCCAGTTTGTCACCTGCGTGGCAGTTTTGGATGCCGTCTATTTTGGTCTTGGCCATCATCTCTGCTGCACAGAGCAGAGGGAGAGCTTCTCACCTCAGAAGTGATGGATGATGCAGTCAGCAGCTATAGGTTTCTTTTTACTGCTTGTCATCGTTCCCTCTGCTTCAGTCTGTTTTTACTCACCTTTCCCTTTTTATCCTTTTGTTTTGTAGCATTTCTACATATTTATCACCACCTGTTTTGGGATTTTGTTTTTATTTCTTTCTGTCTGCTTGTACAGGTTGAATGTAATCTTCAGCAAATTTGATGAAGTCCAAAAATCCGGGAACATGATCTCATCCTCTGGCTCAGGTGAGTGACTTCAGCTGTTTTTCGTGTGGTATCCAGATGCTCTTTTTTGACATGCATCCCTTAACAAAATATATCAAGCTTTGTTGTCAAGTCATTCAGAAATAGACTTTAGGTGGAATGTTATTTTAAAATTCCCCGCTGGATTATTATCCTCAATGCTCACGTGATTGTTTTTGTTGTTTTGCTCCGCACTAACATCCAGAACAGTGGGGAGCGAGGATGGGCAGATGCACTGTGAATATCAGGGGCCATTGTAGTCTCAGTACAACATGGTATGAGGGCATTTTGTGGGTCAGGAGCAATTCAGTGGTTGTTATGTGCAGGGAAAAAGTGAAGAAATATCTTCTTTATTCAGGGTTTTATGTGCATCACATTGTTTTTCACGCTTTATCTCCTCTATCACCACTTATCTTTGCGTGTGGGCTTCCTTTATTTTCCATGTTGCATGTGCATGTGTGGAGGAAGAAGAAGGGGTGGGGGGTTACAGGCCAGACGGACAGCCTGGGGCTAGAGGGGATGAGATTTCTCTGCAGGAGGTGGGCATCCACTGGAGCTTTCAGATGTCCCTCTGTGGAGCCAAAGAGCAAAACAGACTTCCTGGGGCTTCTCCTTAAACTGTTTAAATATATCAAAATAGATGGGACAAAACAGAATTAAAAATAAAAAAAGGTGCATATATTTTCCTGCACTTGTCCAGTAGTGCTGCAAGGATTAATTATTAAAGTAATTTTCCATGCAAAAATGGCAGAAAATACTGTTATTAGACTGTCAAATGTGGCAATTTCCTGCTTTTTTATATAATATTTAACTGAATATCTATGTGTTTTTTGACAAAACAACACATGTAAAAACAATTGACACTCTTTCATAGCCCAAACAGTTCATCTAAAACATCTCTGAAAACTCTCTAGCTCTAGTTGCAGCTCAATTGTCCACTTGCGACATCCATGCAGGTGGACTCACTCTCCCACCCTGACTGCTGACTCTGTCCCATTATAGCTGACTATATCCACACTGCATTTACAGGAACAACAGCTGAGCCAAGGAGAATACAGTCAGACAGAGCTCAGCAATTCAACAACAGTCTGCAACATCTCCTCCCAGCTACCACTCCACAACATTTCACACGTGGACTTCAACTGTCAACATAGTTTAATTAATAATGGCATTCAGAAGCGCTTGCTGGCCCTGTAGTGTAAGCTGATAGGTTCAGTGTTAATTGAATACCGTAGTTTTCTCTGTTTCAGTGTGGACTCACCACTGCACAGTTGAGGATAAGCAAAGAAACTAAATGAATCAGTACAATGAACTCCCTCTGTTCATACCAGCAAAGCATCAGTGTGTAGGATTGAATGGCATCTAGCGGTGTAGATGCTGATTGCAGCCCCCTTGTCCTACCCTCTCCTTTGTAACATGAAGGAGAAACTACAGTGGGCGTACACATAAGGCCCTATCTAGGGCTAGTGTTTGTTTTTCCGTTCTGGGTCGCTGTAGAAACACGGTGAACTCTGTGGAAGAAGACCTGCAGCGTGTGTAGATATTAAAGGCTCATTCTAAGGTAACAAAAACATAACAGAACTGTGAATAGAACCCCCTAAATCTGACACACTGGACACTCTGGAGATCAGGTTATTTGTCTTGAAGAGCACGACTGTCTTGATCAGCTTTCTTAAGAAAAGCAAACAACACCGATGATGTCACTGCATGTTTTTTTTTTTCTTTGGGGTTTGGCCACTGCAAATATTTTTCACGAAAAGCCAAGCCTGCGTTCCAAACCAGGCTTTTAAAAATGTAGACATCTACCAACCATGGAGGGGCTGACGAAAGATGCTATTGAACTGAACTGTAGGATCCAGAGCTTACTCGAGACTAACAGGGTTAATCAATAATGGAAAATAATCATTAGTTGCAGCCCTACTGAAAAGGAGATCTCAACTGACTGTTGATGACAATGCTGAAAATGACTCCTGATAAGTAAAGATGCCATGTGGTTCCATGCCAGTAGAGTTTATCTGGAAAGTTAAGAGGAATATGCAAACATGACTCATTCTAGCAGTTATTAAATACTCAAGCATCATATTCATTCATCACATTCACAGTCATCTGCTTGGCTCCTCACAGGCTCGACTCCTCTCTTTCTTGGCCGCTCTGAAATTGACTTTGCGACTGTAGGTGACGACTTATTCTAATTTAAATCCATTTGCCTCCGAGCTGAGGAGAATTTCTGGTGTTCATGTAGACAGAGGAGGAGCTGCGTTGTTAAACGAGCCTCCAGCTTAGTTTGACAGTTGTGCTAATACCTTCAAAATAAACTCGGGTGTACAGAACAGTGAGAGTACTCACGAAGAAGGTTGAAAGGTAACTTTGTGGCCAAATTGTTGTGGACATCTACTGTATCTCAGCATACTATCATTAAAAAAACATTTGCCTTTGCAAGTGACACAAAATACGCACGTTTTGTCTCGTCGTCATACTTGTGGTGCTTGAGATCTACTCGTGGGAGAGATGGAGGCAGAGGGGGCGGCTTTTCTGTGGCAAAGGAGGAAAAAAGGAGGGGTTGGAGTTGTAGAGAGCAGAGAGAATGTAGGGATGGATGGGAGGGGGGGGGGGAGAGAGAGCAAAACAAAGCAGCCATTTCTGTAGCAGCACCGAGAGGTAAACAGTAGGCGAGAGATATAGGGCAGAGACTATAGAGAGAGAGAAGGCTGAGCTGTAAGCTTCATTGCAGCATTCCTCTCTGGCTTCAGTGCTCAGGGCGACTTTGCACCATGACAGCTGGAGAAGGTAAGGTTCAAAATAGTTTTCTCTTTGCTAAGGTCAGATCACACACATGTATCATACAGATTTAATAATACAGGCACATAGATTATCCATCTCTCGAGTGGCTGTGTGTTTGTTTGTGACTGTTGGATGAGGAGAAAATAAAACTCTTATGTAATCTGCAATCCGTGTTCTCATTGATAACTCCAGTCACAGGAGACTGTTTCTCTCCCAAGTGAATTCAGTGACTGGTGTTGTTTTTGTTTTTTTTGTCTCTCCAGCAAAGGGCTGCTATGTTACATTTCGTGCCTCTTGTTTACCTCTCCTGTGGAAACAGTCTCGCCTCCAGGCTCCTCTCAGCGCCTTGAGCGACAGCTTGCCTAAAGCATCCTAACACTTGTTTCATCTCAGTGGCCAAGATGATGAGAGCGGAGAGAGTTACTGTCAATATGTAAACCGTCACTAATGACTGTTTACCATTTGTTACGCAATCCTCCCAAACCCCCCCTCTTCATTCATGCAATATGTTTAGTCTGATTACTTGTTGTTTAGTTAAATTCGAGTACTTTTGCCATCTACTGCCTCCATATAAAGTGTAAAAAGTTCACTTCACTGCCATTTAAAGGTCTGGTGTGTCATATTTAGGGAGTTCTATTCACAGAATATGGCAATATGTTACCTTAAAATGAATCTTTTTATACCTACAGACATGGCGGGTCTTCTTCCACGGTGTCCTCCATGTTGTCATGTTTCTACATTAGCTCAGAACAAGACAAACAGACACTGGCTCTAGATAGAGAGTTTGTTTGGTTTTTTTGTTTGGTAGCCACCATTGTTTCTCCTTCATGCTAGGGGAAGGAGAGGTTGAGGTGAGTGGCTGCAATCAGCAACTACACCGCTAAATGCGACTAAAATCCTCCACCTTCCTGGTCCTTTGATGACATTATTCACTGCCAATCATATGTCTGCTTCTTTTCCTCAAAATGCTTCTGAGTAAGTAAATGAGCATAACCTATTTATCTCAATGTTTGTTTTGAACTTGTGGCGCAGGTCAGACTATTCTTATGGCCTATTACATCTAGCAGGTGATGTTTTTTTTTTTACCTGACTCTACAGCTCTTTTGTTCTTTCTAGACTACTTTAATTGGATCACCAGGAATGCGTTTTGTTAAATCTGCCATCAGAAATCTCCAAGTCTGGACTTGCAGTCTTTACTGCTACATTTCTTTTAATCAGCAGCACTTTAAGATTATTCTTGCAGTGAATTGCTCTCATTATAAGCCTCTTATAGAATAACACAGTGCAGCTAAAACCTCCAAATTAAAAGTGCACAAATTTTCATCTCTAGAGCTCAGTAACAAGTACTTCATTAGGTTGATTGGCTGATACAAAGCTCCGATCGGAGTATTTGTTAGATCGCTTATCCATGCTGGTGTAGAAGGGAATTAAACAGTGAAATGAATAAATGGGAATCTGGGAGAACATGCGTAATGCAGAACTGTAAAGACACCACGGACAACTTTCTGCTTAAAATGAGTTAATCAGTGATCAGAATTGTTAATCAGCTTATTGTAATAGCCGTAATTCCACTAAAAATGACATCTGGTAATGATAATCTAACACATGTTTGATTGAGACTTCCACCAATGGACTTACATTTACACAGAATAAGGCCAACTCCACATTTCTGACAGTAGAGAGAACCTGCTCTGAAATGTCAGCTGTTTGTTTGCTGTAACTGACTTCTCCTTGACTGTCAGAGTTTCTATGGTTGTATATGTGACCATGTACAGCAGATCAGTGCATAATGCAGGTAGCATTTATATCCTCAGGGAAAACTGTGAATATGGGCAGATTGTCATAACTATGGTACATCAGCCAATGGGTTCTCAGTTTTTTTCATTACAATCATATAATGCCTTTGTAGTTGGCTTAATCCCTGCAGCTTTGTGTGTATTTGCGTGTGTGCGTGAGTCTTCAATTCCAGTGCTTTTGCTGTAACATTGCAAACGCTGCATGTCTGTCCTTCCCCCTGTGTTCTGCTGTGATGAGCAGCAAACTGAGAGCAGGGCACCTTCAGTCCCATCATGTCAGTGGTTCGTGTTTCGCAGACAGTTATATGCAAATCCTGCTGAACCGTAATTTCAACTCACTGGCGCTTCATGGACTTTTCTCTCCAACCACTTTACTAAATGCAGCTTAATACAAATGATAAGAAACACATTTTCTGATTTTCATCCATCTATAAAAAATAACATTCTTCTTAGAGCTTTCAAGGTTTTCCCAGGATTATTAGACTTCATCAAAACCCTAACTCGTGTCAGCGAGGCCTGCTAGACTCATGAACTCGGCGTGACACAAGTGTTGCAATGTCTGCTTGGGAGCTTGAGCAATGTGTGTGCGTGCAAGTGCATGTGTGTGCGTGTGTAGTATTTCATGTGTAGCACTGTGTAGGCAGTAGTGAAGCAGTGGGTGAGCAGGAGAACGAAGGGCTGAATACCGAAGAAGGAATGCTTATTCTGAGGAAGGCCTTTGATCATCACATACACGCACTCACACACACACACACACACACGCATAGAGGGAATGCAGTGCTTTGCAAAGAGATTAGTGTGTTTTCTTATGCGTGTCGTGCGTGCATATGTTTAAGCCTGTGTATCTGCTGTGGCGCAGTGTGGAGGAGGCTCTGGCTTTAAAGCACCGACGAAGGACCTTTTCTATATTTGATCTTTTTTGACTGTGTGTATTGTTTGTGATGCAGATTCAGATTTTTTTTATTGCATATTAATGGTGCTGAAAGTACACTGTAATCCTAAATACTTTCAGATTAATTGATATTAAAAGATAGTCCATACACTGTCTCTGGCACTCAGCCCATGAATTCCTACTAAAGATTTTTTCAAGTATCTCACAGATATCCAGTTGTTTTTAAGGACAGGCTCAGCAGTTTCCTTTAATAGCTGGTCACTGTGGTTTTTATCAAACTTCACTCAAACAAAAGGAAATAGTGCACACGTTGGGGACTGAGAGAGATCAGAGTATAAACTGTGGCCTGCCTGCTGAATGATGTGATTGTCTTCCTTATGATCTCTGCCAAGTGAAATGGGCAAACAGCCCCTCTGTCCAAGTGACTCTGGGGATTAAAGGGAGTCTTTGAGGGGCACAATGAGAGGCCACTGTAGCACTCTGTCAGGACACAGACTAGGGTTATCTATGCCAACTGCACAGAACAAAACAGCCTCAGTGAGTTGGTCTCAGCAGGCTCAAGTGTATATTTGTGAATGTACAAAATGTTTTTCTTTTCTCTCTTTTATATTTTTAGCTCTGTTTCTCTCCAGCTGTCAAGATACTTTTATGCAAACTTTACAGTAACATGATATCATGGTGTGAATGACATAGTGAATAAAAGGGCTTCTAGATATCCAAGGGAAAATGAAAAAGGCGGACATTGTAAGTTATCGTTGTTATTTAAGTGGCAGGTGCCAATAAAGACTATATATAGATTATATATTTTTTACTTACTATTAATATTTTTACTCTGCTTTAATACACAAGACCATTTATTGTGTACACATATGAATATTTTAAAACATTTTGTGTAACAGAGCTCATCTCTCTGCCAGTCTCTTTTTGTTTCCCTTTGTTTCTGCATTTTTTTCATCTTCTGTCTCTGACTGTCTCTCATCTAGTTGCTACCTGGCGCTCTCCTCTCCTCTCCTCTCCTCTCCTCTCCTCTCCTCTCCTCTCCTCTCCTCTCCATAAGCTCGGTTTTCAGCAGCATTGAGCACTGAATGGATGCACTGTAGTAAGAGAGGAATGAGAGTCTCATGGCTGATTTTTATTCAAGAGGAAAATCCACCAGCAACACTCGATTGTCAGACCAACACGTTTCGACTTTTTGGCTTTCACCAGGGTCATCATAAAACACATAACAAAGAACATTTGGTAACACCTTCTTTGACGTTCATGTCCCTAATGCATTACAATGCATTATAAACATGCTTATAATGCTTTATACTGTGCTTATAGAAATGTATAATTGTAATTATCTCATGAATATTAATAATGTTTTTATAACAATAATTGTAACACATATGACACCCATGTCTATAATGCATTATGAACATACTGATAAATGTGTTATGAACACTCATAAATATTAATAATGCTTTATAACAATAATCATAATACTTTATTATCAGTATTTTATTATGACTATAAAATACTTATAATGTATTATACAAACTCCCTATATTTTGTCAGGGGTCATAGTTGTAATACTTTCTAATCATTTTATAAAGCACTATAATTATTGTAATGGATTGGGGAAACAGTATGTTAATGAAATTTAAATGTCCTTCATTGCGTTGTTCATTAAAAGTTGTCAAATTAAACAAATAAACAACATGTCAGAGACAACAAATCATATGCATCCACAACACACATTTTACCCCGTGCTGACTTTCTCTCTTTGAAGCTTGCTGACTCTGAAGTGCTGTCACATGCATCAGATATCACTAAAGCCCAATGATGCCACATTAAAGCGATGGTGATATGTACAGTATGACTCACAGTGCAGCTGACTGGGGTGCTTGGCACAAGTACAGCCTGTTCAGCTGAATCAAAACACCCTGTAACACTGCCTTCAGGCCATCTTCTTTAACAGCAGGTGTCTGTGATAAAATTACAGATTTTTATCAAATAATACACACATGCCAATCATCCCATTTTGTGGTGGTACGGTGGATAAACACCATGAGAACTGCTTGAGTTCAATACTGTGTTGTTTTGCAGTGAAATAATGTTATTGAGGAAGATATAGCTCTGTTCCCTTAGCGAGTTTTCATTTATAAAATATAACACACCCAAAATAAAGAACATAGTAACATTTGGGCTTTTAGGACGAGCTGAGAAGAAAATCCTGAATGCTGGCAGCAGATGCACTCAGCTGGTTCAAGGCTGACTACACCTAGCTTTTAGACAGAGTAATAATTTAATATAAAACCAGTCTTGTAAAAAGCAGCAGGCTGAATCCAAACTGGTTTCATTTATGTTCATTCCCATGCTGTGTAGGAAACATAGTCAGGGAATCAGCAGTTACTTGGTCTAAATAAGAGCCTGGTGGTCTTCCATAGCTACTGGGAAATAAACAAGTCACTTGTTTGCTTCTGTTCCTCATTTCTTCAGTTGATTATAAAGTCTGAGTGGGACAGTCAGCTCATTGTGCTCACAATAATGTGTTTCTGTTTTGTCTGTGCTCTGTGAAAACATCACTCCCACACTGAATGGCCCTTTTTATGTATATCTGAAACGTCGCATTTTGGAGATCATTCTTCCATTTTTTAGGCTGCTTGATAAGACTCTGGGAAGCTGACGTTGGTGCATTCACACTGTTGTCTGCTGCTAAAAACAAGGCAATAGCCGAGAATTTAGTTTAGTGCTGAGACAATGAGTGACAATGATCAAACTATGATGTTTGTTTATTCGTTTAAGTTATTTATCAGGTGAAAATTCCAAATATATTCTGGTTATAGCTTTAGAAATATGCAAATTACTTGCTGTTGTCTTCATCTAAAATGGATGAAATGAGAGAATATTTGTACAGCATTCATTTTCTTAGTCAAAGAAAGAATCTGCTACGCCTGCTTTGCGTGTTATTATCATAATAGCATATTTACCCTCTGTCATGGACGTGCTGCTCGACTGGAACAGGTTCATAAGTACATAAGACCATCTATAGACGCGTTAGACACAGTGTTGATTGTTTTTGCTCCCTTTGTCATGTCCATCCCAGAAAACTCGTCGGCTAAACGGCAAAGGTCCTGAAAAATCTTGTTCATATGGGCGCTCTGCTGCGATAGTCAGCATCTCCTTGTAAAATCTGTCCTTTTCTGTATTCTCTTTTATTTTTTATATTCAAGCAGATAGTTGTAATGCTCTGAGCCTTTGAGGCGTCAGAACAGGGCTTGTCATAACAGGTCGAACTTCAACTTCAGGGGATCAGTCTGCATTTTCTGACATGGACGAACGAATCAAAGTCTGCCTTCTGTCTTTCCTTATGGGAGTTTTTGTTCAGTACTACGGGTTAAAGAAGAACCTTTAAGAGGGCTTTAAACTCACCATGTTGCCTTTACTCTCATGTGAAAGAGAGCAATCAAATCTAAGTTTTACAAGTCAACTGATTGATGTCACTGATGTCAAAATGTTCTTCCTACTGTGTCTAGGTGAAGAGCAAATAAACTAACAACACAAAAACCCTCATCAGTATACAGTCAGAGCTCCATTTGGCAATGCCTGGTTGTCAAGATGATGTTCCAAGAGAGCACTTCTCTAGGTGATATCTGACAGACTTAAATCCTGTCTGGATTAGACAGGTAGAGGCGAGGTCTCTGAGTGAACAAAACTCACATGGTGTAGTTTGTGTGGGAGAAAACAAAATGAGAGACAGCACAAGGCAAAGTGCTCAGAGGCTGGTAAATATTTGATTTTATAAAACCACAACTTGTAGCCAGAGGGTTCATTTTCTGCCCCGCCAGCAGCCTCTCTGGTGTGTCAGCAAAACAAGACATCTTTGTTATGATATAACACTGATCACGAGTCATCTGTCTCTTATGTAACTCCACAGGCTGCTGGATAAAGCACGGCAAGGCCTGGGGCCTGGTGGTAAAAAAAAACCCATTAGTATCCCTTTGAGCTCCAGGGAGAACCAAGAGAGGACAGAAGGGATAGGGACTGAGGCAGAGCAAAAGAAAACACAATGAGTAAAGAATGAAACTTCAAATGAGAGCGAGATTAGGGGATAAGGATAGGAAAGCTGCAGGGATAGAAGAGGTTAAAAAAGGGCAGAGGCGAAGGCAGTAAAAGTCATCTCCCCGTCAGGAAGTACAAAACTTTATTAAGGGACTAACCTACATTTTAAGGACTTTACTTTCCAGAACTTTCTCTGTATCCATCATGCCTTTGGGCTTATTTATTATTTTTCTACAGAGTACAGCGAGGGGAAAGAAAATCCTCTCCATTATATAAATCTGTGGTTCAAGGACAGATTACTGGTGACTCTGCTGATGCCAATGCAGCTTCAGCAACTTTTGACTACTCCAATGTGTTGTAGTGTGTTGCAAGTTCATAGTTTATCCTGACACCTAGTGCACACTTAAGGTAACACATCCTTAATCCCTGGAATGGACCTCAGCTACAGTAAAAACTATTGTTTTTGTGAAATGCATCGCGCTGGGTGTCATTCCAAAATGTGTCCAAAACACTGAGTATCAAAGACTGTCATGTTCTGAAAGCAGGCATCAAATGTCTGATGTCTGTATTTGTAAATCATGAGCTGATTAGAGCGTTATCCATACTGCCCATAGAAAAACCATCAAATGAAAACATGCGCCAAAGACATGATAGATCTTAAAAGGCTGTTTATCAGAGGTCAGGTGTTTTCTGATTAATTTGTCCTGTTGTGTTAGTTGTATATAGTGGCCAGCTCTCTCTCTTCTGAGGAGCGTTCCTTTTTAAATAAATGTTAAATAAATAAAATATTTCCAGCTGCCCAAAGGCCAACAGGAGACTTTTCTCATCCCGTGCTGTGAAACGTTGCTAAAAAACTCCATCAAATTTCACCGACATAGTTAAGACTGTGATTTATTGTTTCAAGTCAGTATCATAGAATATTGATGCTGTTCATGGGACATTTTTTCCCCTGAGAAGATGTTGGCAACTGTAGCATCCTCTGTCCTTTCTCTTTTCCCGCATCTCATCTGTTGTCAGGCTAAGAATCTGACAAAACATGACCTCATTTCCATGCTGCCATGAAAGAACCATAGAAGAGTGTCATACATTATAAGCCACTGACTTGACACAATAAGCTGCTGACTTCACACAAGCCCTCCATGTTGAGCATGAGCTTCATGTTCAGCAATTAAACCTGGTGACGGTGATGTCAGGAGGCCTGTGGGATCACTGATCCTGTCACCTTCACACAGCACTAATGACCTGCGTGTGTGTGTGTGTGTGCGCATGCATTTCATGTTTGAGTAGCTCATTGCATGTTGCATGCAGCTCTAATTGCTCCCCTGACACACAAATAAATCACGTCGACATTTGTGTCAGCATCGGTGAGAACAGCCCCTCCGACGGCTCTAATCAATACTTTTCTAAGCGTGGCACAGCGCCATGCTTTATGGTAAGATGCTTGAGCTATTAGCCTTTATGTAGAGGAGTGGATCAGCAGCGGGAGCCGAGATGAAGGGCAGTTGGCAAAGCCAGCGTTCATGTCTGGTGTTTTTTTGGTAAACTACATTGGACACTATTCCCACAGTGGCTGTATGTTAAACAAAATTCTTTATGTTCCTTCTGTGCTGCACAGAACCGCTGGGACCAGTTAAGCGGTTTGAGGCACAAAGGGTTGTTCCAGCCAGGCTGTCTCATTGGTGGAAAGTGTGTGGCAAGCTGCGTATTTGTTGTGCCAACACCTTAGGTACACAGCTAATTTACAATCTTCACTTTAATCATCACATTCTTGTTTTTATGATTCTGTTTACTTTCTAGCGAGAGCTTTCTCGCCAAGAATGCACCAACAAACTGGGTTACCACTGTACCCTCAATCAAACTAAAATACTTTCAGCAGCAGTTTGGATTTCAGTCGTTTTTTAACATATAAATGTATATTGCTTTGATAAATATCTATTACAATTGTTTGAAGGATACTAAAATAAATATTGGCTGAATTCAATTTAGTTGCTTCAGTTTCAGGCTCCTGGTATTGTCCATGCTGGTCGTGGCTTACTTGGTATTATTATTTGAATAGAACAGAACCACAGTAGAGTTGTTTAGTGGTGTTTTTGTTTATGTGCCACACAGTGCCATTGATTCAAGTCATCATGAGCCGTTTTGTGTGCCTGCATTGAAATGGAGCAGAAACCACACCCAGCTAAGCTCTGTGCCTGTTTGGGTTTGGAGAGCACCCATCATTATTACTGTGTAGCTTGGTGACATCATTTTATTCCCAGCATAGCTCCACCTAACCTCAACCTGACCACGAGGTCTAATCAGCCTGAGGGATTGAAAACACCTATGAACAACTGAACAATGCTGGCACAAGTGCAGGGCTGTAAAAATGGAAGTGTTGGTCAGTTGAATTATTCAAACAGACATTCAGACGGTGATTCTAGGGCACTGGTTTCAAACATGGGAGTCGCCAAAGCTTTATGGGCTTTGAACTAAAAAAAAAAAAGAAAACTAAATAAAAATTGTTATTTTAAAAGCTTAGATTATTATTTATAATATAAATTTAAAGAAATCTCAAACACATGAACACAACATAACCTTCACTCTCTGCTACACAGCCTTGTCCTGCATTAAAAGAGTAAGCAGTTAAAACAACCAAAGAGATAAAAGAACAATAGCAAGCTTCAGGCAGAAGGAAACAAAAATAATAATAATCAAGCCAATTGAGCATGTGAGATTGTTAAGAATAAAAAAAAACATAACACAGACAGAGTCTTGCTGTATAATTGTATAACAAATTCAGAAAAATATCAGGAAAATTCATGTAACATTCACAGTAGAGCACAGTTTAACAATAAACTATATTGTCCAAAATGACATCTCAACAAACTTCACTGGGAATTGAATAATAATAATATGTATATCTAAATGTAATAATAAACTATGCCTAAAATCACAAATGACGCATAATTAATTAATCATTTTTCAGATCGGTGCTGATCACATTGCATATATGCCAATACCTAAGTAATACCAAACAATGTCAGATGTAAGTGTACACCTTTGTATTGAAAACCATATCAGAACCACACTGAATATTGAATATTTATTTATTGTGAGGTCTTCATATGGTATATTCTAAAAGCCTATTGTTCATGCTTTGTGTACTTTATCTGAGATGCAGTATTAATATGTTTAAAACACAGTAGTAATATTCTGGTTTGCTGTTGTTGAGTGTGTGTTCTCACTAAGCACAAAAAAAAGGTGACCTCACAACAAAAGACCCCTCCCTTTTATCACCACGAGAGTCTCTACAGCATCATCAGCAGTGATAGCGTGACACACACAGACAAACGCACCCGTACAGCACACACACACACACACACACACTGCTGAACTCAGAGAGGAAGGCTTAAGGGGTGGTTAGTCTGGCACTTTGTCAGAGCACAGTGTGCAACAGAGGCACATGCAGAGCACACACACACAAACACACGCACACATCCTGTCGACAGTGATGCCTGGCGAAAAAGAGAGAGCGTATTAGAGGGTCATCAGAGACATGCTGAGGAAGCTGGTGTGCAAGAAAATCTGCGCTCGTAAGAACGATGCCTTTTTATCTCTCTTTTTTTCTCCCTCTCTTTTGATTTCTTCCTGCTCGGTTTTGCTCTCGCATATTTTCTCGTCTTTCTGTCATCGCACTGGTTTCTCCGGCTGTACATCTCTTTCCTCTGTCAACCTGTTGCCTTTTGTTCCTGTCTTCCACTTTGTTTTGTCTGTCTGTGGAAGATGCAGTGTCATGGTCATGATACTCTTTGCAGCAGGGACATTTTAGGGAGCTGGTTTTTGTGTATCAGCTTGATCGTTATTCTGTGATTTTTTTATTTCCCGCTTGTATAAATGAACCTTACTTGCCTCGGCCGATGAAAGCAATGTTTATGTGCAGCTTAAAAGGAATACATTCTTCTGATAAATCAATTTGATGTCTTCACAAATAGACAGTGATTTAAGCTGCAAACATTCCCATTGTGCCTCTGTGCCTCAGCTGACAGCAGCCACCCAGCACCATCATACATGTCTGCCCCGGGCTAATCCCTCCATGTGAGTGGTCACGTTGGGCAGGTGACAGGGGGGCCATGCATCCATGCACGGCTGCCAAACCAGATTAAAGTCAGATGGATGGATAGATAAAGGCTGAATACAATGCATACAATGCAGAAATGACTCAGGGCCCTAATACTAACCAGGAAGACCTCTGAGGGGAGCGATGTGTCTCTGAATGATGAGCGAATAATGATTTATTGATCCTAACGGGAAATATCTCTCACACAGTCATCGAGCCGTCAAGCAAATGGTTAATGTTTGCCATTATTCCCGGTTCAAATCGACAAGCACATGATTCCATTTTTGCCTCTGTTGTTGCAGACAAGAACTTCGAGGATGAAGACTCTGTGGATGGAGGCCGGTCCTCCTCCTCTTCATCATCCAAAGCACCCCCCAGTGGCAGGAGGACTGTAGTGAGCTCCGTTAGAAGGCCCAGCTCAGCCACCGCAGCTAAGGCCGCAGGTGAGGGAGGAGCTGAGTCCATACAGATGCACATATATGCACACACACACACACACACACACACACACACATATATATATATATATATATATAGCAAATGTGCTATTGATCATTATTTAGAAATGTTTTTACTGTGACGTTACTTTGTGCATTTTTTTTAAAAGGTAAAGAAGCAGGTGCCGGTGCTGTTGATGAAGAGGATTTCATCAAAGCCTTTGAAGACGTGCCCTCAATCCAGGTACCTGAGCTAAGTTTTTAGCTGGCTTTATTAGTGTAAAGGGGAAAGATGACAGCGAGACTAGAGAAGGTATTCAACATACATACATTCAACATCATAAAATGCATTTAAACCATTCGCACAATCATTTTTTCCTTCCATGACAAAACGTCCATGTCATTTTTTTAAAATTTCTCTCATAGTCATTCAAAGACCACCCAGGTGTGAGACATCAGTGCCACAGAGCATTAGATGGTCTCATCTGGCTCCATCATTAAAAAAATAGAAATGTTTCCATCTCCTCTCAGACATTTTGTGTCAAGCCATTCATTTTTTATTTCTCTCACATTAAAGCTCTGCTAGGACAGCTTTTTGGGTCCCCTAATAACCGCCACTGACTCTGCTGGTTTCCAACAACAGGACTTAAAGTTCCATGCTGTGACAGCTAACAATTATTGTGTTACATTTAATGCTGATGCTTACTCGAGCACAGGTGCCATTTATCAAGTTAACAGGAGAAATTGATGACAAGTTTGTGCTGTTAACAAGGTTTACTGGCTTGGAACACTTGTACTTGTATTGTGATTGTAAAGAGAATAATAATATCTCTCCTGTCTTTCTGTGTACAGATCTACTCTAACAGAGAGTTTGAGGACCAACTGACCAAGATCAGAGAAGTCCTGTCTGATGACAAACATGACTGGGAACACCGAGTGTTGGCGGTAAGACTCATACACACACACATAGGGTGAAAGTGCATGAATCCAGTGATTAAATACTGTTATTATTCCCTATCTTTCTTGTGCCTCTACAGCTAAAGAGGGTCCGTTCTGTCATGCTGGCCGGGGCAGTTGAGTACGAGGGTTTCCCTCAGCAGCTGCGTCTCCTAGAGGCTCCATTAAAACTGTCAGCTAAAGACCTGCGCTCACAGGTGGTCCGTGAGGCCTGCATCACACTGGGGTAAGATCCTATGTTGAGGACAATACGGGATGTTCTTTTGGACACAACAGTTCAGGGTCAGGGTTAAGACCGCCCTAGTACACATGTTAAAGCAACATTGCGTAGAAATTGGTGTTTTTGCGATTTAGCACCCTGAGTTTAAAGTGCAAAACCACTGTTGTAATTATAGACTGTTGTACATGTGTATTTGTTCTGATTACATTACTAGTGATCCAAAACTAGCAAGTGACAACTTTGCTAACCGCTAAACATCAAGCAAGGCCAGAGCACAAGACATAGCAACCAGCTAATATTACTTAGTAGTCCAACAGCAAGAAGCCCAGCTCTGCATCTGTCTTTCAGTCTTTGATTTCATTAAGCTCTCGCCCTTGTCTGGGACTTCCTGCTTGCTTGGTTCTCTTTTTCTCTCTTATTTTCTTCAGTCTTTTCGCCTCTGTCATTATATCTGTAGTGACTTCTGGGTTTGGTTACATTACCTGTTTGCGTAGCTCGGGTTCTGGCACAACACTGACATCACTCCCTATCTGCAATTTCCTGCATCCTGGGCCTGAAAACCTACTCTTCCGAAATGGTCCAAAATGCCTTTGGTACAAACACTAACACCCCCTGTTGCTCTGAGCCCAGGGTCTGGCCAGCCTGGCTCAGAAACTGAGGTAACATTTGCTAACAGCACTGTCCATCAGGAAACTCTCCAAATCACAGACAGTTCATGTGCAGCAGGCGGAGGACATCAGAGGCAAACACAGAACACACTTTTTTCTTCAAGAAATATGACCCAGTTTCACCAAAATCCATGAAATAGTTGGTGGTGTGTGACTTAGTGTCAAAAACAGTTATGTATTTCTTACAGGTGATCGTACCTGGAGCACAAAGTTACATCATGTGAGAAGGATGTACGAATGAGAAAGAAACTACTCACCTGATCACATGTCAGTGTAGCATCAAAATGATTTAAAATCTGTTATTTTATGGTAGAAAAGTTACACAGTGTTGCTTTAATACAGTGAAAATAACCCTAGCACACATGTTATGATAGTAAAAAACAGCCTCAGTACACAGGCTTACAAGACTGAAAAATCTGCTAAAATGGTAGTCACTTGTGCTTTAATTAAAAAGCCTTCATTTTCATTAATTAATTAATTAATTTTCATTAATGGATCGGTCTCTTGCCAGGATACTCCTAATAGTTTTGATTGGCACCAGTGGCATTAACTCAAATCTCAAAAGACTGATTAAGTTATGCCAGGAAAATAGCCTGTTAAAGGATTTTCTTTCCACATACTTAAGCTAATGAACATGAGCCCTGCTCGGGTATGAAACGGGCAACATACTCTCCACCCAAAAAGCATCCGTCATCCCAATTTTAATACAACCCTGATGAGGTGGAACACATCAGGGATGCACTGAAAGAGCAGCAGGTTGATGAATAGTTGGAAGCTACGTGGCTCCTGTCATCCCTTCTAATGCCACCACCACGTTTCACTTTTCAAACCAGTACAAAGATTCCCCCGCTGAGGTACACCAAATGTTGACTTCTTATTAGATCATTTTTTACACTGTTTGTGTAACGTAAACGTGCTGAAGCCTTCTCTATCCATATGTACTGGTCATGTCCGAGCCTTAACAAACATTGGATGGAGATCTTCCACACCCTATCTCAGCTGTTAAATGGTGTTAAATGTCAAACTGGAATTGAGATACAATTAACAGCAAGCAATCCTGCTCAGGTGGAGAGACATAGCCACGCCTGCTCACACACGATGGATGACGGACATCATGTCCTGCTTAAAACAAATCAGATACTCATTTCAATATTCAAATGAGAAATACCAGGAAGTATGAGGGCCTTTTTTAAAATGCATTCCAAACCCTATAAACGGCTGATCATGAAGTGAACTTCGGTTGAACTTTGTTTATATGTTGGCCTGGGTGGTTTCATTTCTCTTGAAAGATCAAACAACAGTGCACTTTTATTTCCTGCAAAACCTTAATAAAAAGATTTTGATTTAAAAATGAAAGAACGGTAGCACATCAACACGAACTGATCATCTGACAGGACGTACATTTGTTCTTTAACACCATGGCCTCTCCTCTGTCAGACATCTGTCATCAATTCTGGGTAACAAGTTTGACCACGGAGCTGAGAGCATCATGCCCACACTGCTGAACCTTGTGCCCAACAGTGCCAAAGTCATGGCCACATCTGGAATGGCTGCCATCCGCCTCATCCTCAGGGTAAGACATCTGATGGGGATGTGGTTCTTCAGGCTGCGTGCAAATATTTTTGGGACATGCTGTCATATATAACAGCTGACCACAAATGCATCATCATGTGGGAATAAAAAGAAATAAAATAATAAAACAGAATAAAACAGAAATAACGAAAGCTTACTTTCTCTTTCTCTTCCAGCACACACACTATCCACGTCTCATCCCCATCATCACCAGTAACTGCACTTCCAAATCAGTAGCAGTCAGACGGTAAGAGGACCTTAACACTGCTACCAGATGAAAATAAAGCATCTGTTAAAATTTACTTATGAACTGCAGGTCAAGAATAGAAAACTGCATTTCTTTTCTTACATGGCTTTCAAGAATGAGTAGAATAATTGAATGAGTGAATGAGTACAATTTCATTCATCCATTTAATCATTCAGTGGTTTATTTTCAAATAAACTCTTCATACAGTATACAACCCTGATTCCAAAAGAAGTATTTTCTGTTCAAACTGATGATTGGGTATGAAAGGGCCGTCCTCGAAAAGCTCAGTCCTGAAAATAGTCTGACAGTTTAAGAACAATGTTTCTGGGTGCACAGTTGCAATGAATGAAAGGATTTCATCATCTACAAGATGAACTGACGGAAAGTGGAAAGTGTGCTGTGGTCTGATCAGTCCACATTTGAAATTGTTTTTGGAAATTGTTCGGGGCTAATTTACATTTTACACAGCAACCCAGCAACCCAGCTGTTTTAGAATCAGGGTTGTGTAATATAAATAAACATAGACTTCTCACCTCAAATCATAGGAAGGTTATGTTTTTCTTTTTTTGTCTTGCTTGTGTCGTATTTACTTAAATTTACATGACATGTCATACACTCCTCCTAACTCTTTCCATATGCAGTTTTTGTTCCTATGTTAAGTGTCCTGTGTGTTTAACTTTGCCCCCTCCCCAGGCGCTGTTATGAGTTCCTAGACCTCATGTTACAAGAGTGGCACACTAATACACTGGAAAGGTAAGTTGAATCTATTTGAGAAGAAAAATACTTGCCATTTCCACCAAAACCACTGAAGCACTTGAGTGTAGTGTGTGTGAAATGGATAGAGTGGTGTAAACGCATGTGTGAGTAAGTGTTTATGTTTAATGGAGGTAAAAATTCTTCTTCATCTTCCTCCTATCACATGATGGCATTTGAGATCGCTAACATTTGAGTTAGCTAAGTGTTGGCTGGATGCACCACTGATGAGGCCCTTTAAATTGATGAGTCCTGAGAGAGCCGTCATCATCAAGACCCACAGCGATAAGGCGATTCTCCATCTCTGTAACCATGACAACCGCGGCGGAGACTTTAAAAAGCGCGTGAAAAACCCAGAGGGTGGCCACATTCCCTGTGGACCACCGGAGGAATAAAACTGGAAGAGAGAGAAAAAGATAAAGAAAGAAAGATATACTGCAGGAGTTTTTTTTAGTTTAGCATTCAAGGTTTAAGCTGACAGGAGTCGTCCACCTGTACTTCCTGGTTTAACCTTGACGTGATTTTGGTCTTACACCATTTGTGTCCTCCTCATCATGTTCCCTTACTACCCCAGACATGTGGCTGTTCTGACTGAGACCATCAAGAAAGGCATACACGACGCTGACTCTGAGGCCAGATCCATCGCAAGAAAGTAAGTGCCTTTTAAGGGATTTGCACCCCAACTGACTTATTTTTAGTGCTATGTTGAACTGTTTTTTCTTTTATGAGACAAAGACAAAACTTTAAATGAAGACCGTCCATCTTCATCTCATCCTCTGCTTTCCCTTGCCCTCACCTATAGGTGCTATTGGGGTTTCCACGGTCACTACAGCCGTGAAGCAGAGCATCTGTTCCAGGCGCTGGAGTCCACCTATCAAAAGGCCCTCCAGTCCCACCTGAAGAGCTCTGACAGCATCGTGTCTCTTCCCCAGTCTGACCGTTCTTCGTCATCTTCCCAGGAGAGTCTTAAGTAAGAACCATGACGCCCTTCCTGTGGTTCCTCTCTGAGTTCCCCCTTCTGTTCTCACACTATCCCATGTTATGTCCCTATCCTTTTCCCCTTTGTTTTATCTTTACCCTTCTTTACTGTTAATGCTCTTCTCTGCTGCCCTGTCTCCCACCTTCTTATATATTCCTTTTCACATCTATTTGCTGTAATTGATTGGAGGAAACCACTAATGCATCCGTCTTGTTGAATATGATTGCAAAAACAGTGGTAATTATTATTAGATGGGCAGCAGACTGGTGAGCGGCCTGTCCACACACTCTTGGATCGATTGCCATCATTTAGCCAGTTTATAGATCCCCTATGGAGCGTGTCGGCTAATGACCTCATACTCAATCCATCAGGACTGCAGCTGTTGTGGTCTTCTGTGTGTGTGTGGGAAGGGGTGTTTGTGTTTTTCGGGGTGAGCTCATTTTTCTTTGCTTTTTTTTTTTTCAGTTTTCAGTCTGATGCTAATGATTCTTCACCAGCAACTAGCATGTTCAATTAAACTCTGAAACTTAGAGCTGTATGGGAACCGTTTAAGATTATTATTTCTGTTTAAAGTTATTTTCAGTACTGTGGACATGTACATAATTTCATATTAATTGTTCTAATTCTTGGATATACCTTTGTCGTTTTTTTTAGATGCTCATTTGGTTGGGATGTGATTTAAATAAAGTCTAAAACATGTCTTGCTATTCCTTTTTTTTTTCTTCCAGTCGGCCATTGTCTGTGAAAAGTGTCATTGGAGGGAGCATAACAAGGAGTAAGTTACTTCCTGCGTCACTCCAAGTCCATTAATGCTTGTCTTTCCAGGAAACACCTTGAGTACAACCAGTGAAATCTGATATTTAGCATCTCAAATTAATGTTAAAAACTTATTTGTGTGATCCCTATGCGTTCTTTGTCATACTCTCCCCAACAACTTAGTGGTTATGATGAGATGAAAGCTGAAAATACTTTGTTTGGAAATTTGGAAGTATTTAAAAGAAAAACAAGAAATCTACCTAAATGAAATTCAAGAGCTACCTTTGTAATATAGATTAGAATTGTGCTTGTATATGGTGCGTTATGTTTTCTCCTTTTCATTCACATACATGTGCCTGCACAGTGTGTTAATGACAATAAAGTTGAACTGAACTGACTTCTCGTTTCTGTGTGTTGAAGGTAAGCTGGTGAGCACCAGGGTGCACACTACACCGGGATCTCTGCAGCGCTCCCGTAGTGACATCGACGTAAACGCCGCCTCCAGCGCCAAGTCTCGTCTGTCCACCGTTCCTGCCTCCTCACCGTTCAGCTCAGCAGCTGCCCTTCCCCCAGGGTCCTACGCCTCATTAGGTAATCCTTCAGTCATCTCCCTCTAACTTTATAAAAAAAACAAAACAAAAAAAACAATTCTGTGAAGAAAGAACTCTATCTCTGCCATCCAGCAAAACAAACACATTGGTACATTGTTCAGAGAAGTTATAGTGCAAACTGGATGCAGGATGAAAGGCTAAAAAAGCTGTGAATCAATTAAGCTATTTAAGGCCTCAGAATAAAGACTGCAATGTTGACTTTGAAGAAGTCTGAGCCACTGTGTACAATATTTGATACTGTTATTCTCAAAGTTCCCCATCACTATGAAGTATTAAAACATTTTCTGCTGTAGTCACTGACTTTTATGAGCCTGACTGGGGTTATTAATGACTACTGAGGCTGTCATTAGACTGTTCTGCCAGCAGGAACTGTTTAAATTTTACGTTGACACTTGTGACAAATCGATGTGATGAGGATGAGAAGCCTCTGGTGTGATTAAAACCCCTGACACTTTTTTTCAAAGATGTTTTCACTAACATCTTAAGCTAATGGGGAACGTGTAAGCCAGCCCCCGCCAATCAATATGAAATTTGCTGTAATCTTTTCACCATGCAGAAACTTTTCTCCCCTCCCTTGTACTCCTCCAATGAGTCCCTCGATTATGGCCATTACTAGTGATGATGAGGCCCCTTGCTTATCCGCTCACACCTGTTCCTGCTTCAATTGCTACTAATGTCTTCCTCTATACCTCTCCTCCCACTCGCTGCTGCACTGACTTTCTTAAATGCCCAAAAGATGGTACTCCTGGTAAAAGCGATGGTAAGACTTGTGTGTCTGTGAGCCTGTGTGTGTGTGTGTCTGTCTGTGAGCCTGCGTGTATGTGTGGGTGTGTGTGTGTATTTGTGCAAATTGCACAGAACACAAGAAAGTGAATACGTATGAGTGTATCTTTTTCGTCAGCTGTCACAGGCTACACATTTACATCCTTCCTCTCTTCATCTGTGCCCTTTTTTCCCTCTCTTTATCCCCCCAAGTGGTCGTCACTTATGTGGAACTCTGCATGGACTGTCTGCATGGATTTCCTCCTCTGACTGTAACCCTAACAAATGTATCCATCAACTCTGTTACTTGTGTTTCAGTTGATAGAGAAAGTGGTTTCCTTCTTTTTCTTTCTTGCTTCGAAGATATTGATGTGTTATTCTAACAGTCAGTGCAGTGTTATTTCTTCCCCCACACGTATTCTGTGAAGATTCACTCCTGCTCTGCCTCTGATTGGCTTGGCAAACCCTAACGCTTCAATTGAACACGTAAAAAAAGGAAAATAAAATAAAAAATAATTCAACAAAAGAGTAAAAAAGGAAGCTGTATAAGCCAATATCATTCTCTGCAAGCATGACGAAGGAGAAGAAATGTAGCTACAAGAAGACAAGAATTGTTTTAAGGGAACATAAAGTCCAAAGCTTGGTGGCAGTTTTCCTGTGTCAAAGGCAACAAACACTAGCCAATCAGAGGCAAAGCAGGACTATTGGTGGGAGAAAAATAATGTGTTTGTGCACTGCAGTGTTTTCATGAACTAAATGTGTACCAAATATGACCTTTTAAGTGTCCTTTGTTATGTGGAATATCCTCAGGGTTGTCAAATCTAGTCAAAGCCTTGGATTGTTCTGTTGTGTATACAATGTAGCATAGAATTTGATGAGTCATACTGAGGGTTACCACTTTCAGTGTGGAAAAAATAGAGTCCCCTTGCCAGCAGGCCCGTGGTAGTGCCCTGCTAAATGTTGCTTCAGGTCGGACAGTCCACTCTGGGGGACAGAAAACACTCTTTTATGCTTATTTCCACTGACAGGACTGACCCACCAGTCAGTCCTGTCACTGCCTTTCAGATCTGTATTTGGACAGTCTCTGTCTTTTTACTTGAGCTACAAACATTTTTTTTAAATGATGGCGTTCAGTGAGCGCTGATTGTTGGTGTCATTCTCTTATGCAAATTCTGATGTAATACTTCTACACTATGTCACATGAAATTCTTGTTTGTTTCTTGTATTTCATTCCAAGCATGTTAATTCAGGGACTGCACATTTTATTTTTCAATACAAGACGTCCCGCAGGAAAATCACCTATTATACGAGATGATATGGGACAATCCTGTATCATACAGGACAGGTGGCAACACTAATTAACCCTAAAATCTGTTTTGTGATGTCATTCAACAGCCTTTGTTTCTTGTTGGTCACCCACAAGCTAAAGTAGCTAATTGTCAGTTTTTATAACCTGAACAAAAGAAGTTGGTTCTTCTTCATAAAAGCTTTGGAGTCAGTTGTAATGCAAGTAAAACTGAGTAGAAGATCATGGCGTACTTTGGCACAATATGACACATCTAGATGAAATTATTGCACATAGTTTGACCCAAGAGTAACACTTCCTCTCCACCTCAAGGAGACTTTTATTTTTAGCTTGCTGTGAAATGTGTCTTATCGCACCGGGAGCTATTCTAGGCAAGTTGTGTAACAGGCTACACTAGATGTTCTTGTGTAAGAGGACTTTTGTCCCAACAAATCATAAATTCCTTCACTCACTGGACTTTATCACACCTTGCATTTTATGATGGTTCTTTGGAAGTGAGTGTGGTAAGAAAGCTTTATTATTGGCCAGGAGGATAGATATTTTTGTTTTCTTATACATGGTTCTTTGGGTTGTATCATCAAATGTATTTTAGGTCGAGGTGTGTTGGATTCATAGACAAGCCTCAAGTTTGAGGCTGGCTATAGAAGTCAATCTCCACACTCCACTGCAATGTTTGGCACTTCCACATTGGCTTCATTTCACAGCAATGGAGGTTGACACTTGGTTTGGTTACAATAATGAAGTTGCTTGTTAAATGTGAGCAACCAACTGTATGTTTAATGTAGCATTAACTTGACATGCTACATCAGAAACTAGTCTCTTAGTTTTGGGGAAAATGTTTCTATCAATTTCGTATCGCTGCCTTTAAACGACTAGTTAGTTGAACTGTTGAACTATTGGGCGACTCTAGCAGAAAGCTAGTGTTTTAGCTTGCAGCTAGCAGTACCCATTGGTTTGCGTTTCTTTTTTTTAATTAGCTAAACTTTGAGAGAATGTTTTTCTACTAAAATAAGTAAGTCATGAATTCATAATGTTAGCAAAATGTTCTTTTTTAAGCATGGTATAGACAGCTGCACAGGATATTCAATGTTTGTCCATCTCTCTCCAGACTTGGGTCATACAGTTTGCCAGTATTTCTTTAAGTTTGTTTTAGCACATTAAGTCCCACAAGTGGGATATGACCAAGCACTTAAAAAGTCACTTAAACTACTCTTTTTCTGTGGTTCATGTCTTAGCTAGGTAGCACAAGCACAACTGTGTTTACAGGGCTAACCATGCTGAACTCAGGGCACAGTTTAAAAAACAAACGCTGAGAATTATTTGCAAATATTAATTGACCCAGGTTTGTCTGTTTCCCTCCTGTGTGTTTTCAGGGGAGGCTCTGTCCCCTCATCCAGGTCTTCTTCATTCTGTCTCCCCAGACTTTTTCTTCTCCAGCATATCTGTCCAGGGTTGGGGTGAACACATATAAGTAATTCATATGAATTAAACTCCCACTGCCTCTCTTCCCTCTACCCCTATTGCTCCTTCCTTCACCATCCAGGTCGTGTTCGTACCAGGAGACAAAGCTCGGGCAGCGTGGGCGGGGCCAGTACCTCAGTGGTGGACAGCAGGGGACGCAGCAGAGCCAAAGTTGTCTCCCAGTCCCAGCGTATGTATATACACCCTACACATGCTTTTATACGGTGAACTGAAATCAGACTCTCCTCAGTCACACGCTACACATTCAGCATTATACAGCTTTGAGTGTGCATACTGCATACCAATCTGTCCATCATATTTCAGTATGATCTTTTTGCCTGCACTGGCTTTGAGATCATACGAGATGTTTTGCTGTTTCTCGTACGTGTGCAATGTTTCTCATGTGCTACAGCGCTAAGCTGAAACCTGACAACCTCCAGTCTCTCACAAATCCTGTGTATTTGTGCAAGTGTGCCTACATGCATGCACTGTATGTGTGCTTGTGTTTTAAGTGTGTGTGTGTTGGTATCTATATATTCTTGAGATCTGTCAGTGGTCAGTACACGGCTAACATGTTCACAGCTGTCCCAGAGTGCATGCTGGGTAAACTCAATAACCCCTTCTGTCTCATTTTGACCGTTCTCGATCTCCACCCTGTCCTGCCTATTGCTTCTATCATCCAGGATCCAGATCAGCCAATCCCATCAGTGGTAAGGCCTCAGCTTCATCCAATCACAAGCCAGACGCCTCATCCTTAAGCACCGCCCCCCTAGCTCAAGCTTTGCACGCCATGTTTTTTAGCCTTTTTCTTTTTGTTTGTTTATACCACGTACAGTAGCAGCATGCTCCGCTCATCACATTCAAATGTTTGTTTGTGATTTCTTTACCCCCACAGTTTGAGAAGCTGTTTGGAGTCGGGAATGTTTGCCGTCAGTCATTTTGTTGTCTTTGTACTTTTTTTTGTTTTCACTGTTCAAGAGGTGTATGTTCCCATTGGTGCCACGGTAAATGTTTCCCCACAGCACAGTTAGTTAGAATGTGGTTCCAGTCCTCCCCTCACCCTGTTTGTGTCTAGGCTGTAACATCTGTATTTGTTCATTGAGACTCTAATTTGATTACCTGTTAAGTTCTGTTTGCTTCAAACTTCTGTGCTGCACTAAAATAGTATTCATTAATTTTCAAATAAATCCATGTAGGTTTATTCTCCACACTGAGGTTAATGAAAAAAGATATTGTAATATGTTATGTTACCTTTTATGTTGCTGCACTGTCCCCACTGCACTGGGTTTATTGACACAGGGCTTGTGTTTTTAGATTTGACTCAGTCCGAGCATGTTATTAAAGGTTGTACCACTCCCTCGCCCCTTACCCCCGGCAGTGTCTTAGCCACCCTGAACAGTGTCTAACCATGATTCATGTGTTTGTTTGTCTTCTCTGTCCCGTCAGCCGGCAGTCGCTCCAGCTCCCAGGAAGTTGCTCGGCCACAGCAGCTACGGCCGCATCCCACGAGCCACGGCATCGGCCTCCACCACGCCAGCAGACAAGCGCAGCAGGATCCCTCGCAGCCAGGGCTGCAGTCGCGAGACCAGCCCCAGCCGAATGGGCCTCGGTAAGGCCAGAGCTCTGGGTCACATTGCTCACACATGTCGATGTCTTTCTTTTAGCAACAAGGTCCTGTACTTCTGCAGGGCTTCTGGCAATGTGGTGTAAGTGTCGGTGGTGAAGCTTATTCCTCCATTACTCTGTTCTGTCTTAAACAAACTTATGTTTCAAATAACTTGATGCCAATTGTGTAAGGAATGCATCATTCATTTGATTAGTTGATTCCATTGGCTACATGAGCATTCATCTCATGACTGTTGTCCATAACCTGTAGGTTATGCACACCTGAGGGGAAGAAAGGCAACAAATCCAACTAACTGTTGTTCACACATGAAAACAGACAGTGCTGACTTTTCAAATGTTTATTTTTTCCAGCTAAGTACATCAAAAATCACTGTTTGCCGTCAACAGTGTTAAAATATGCTGGTATTTTGACAAGACTCTTCAATGTCACCTCAGTGAAACAGTGACCAGTCACATGGCCCAGTCATTGACCAGGCAGGTGTGCCTGTCACCATACAGCACATGGACACATGTATTGATCAGTGACATAAGTTGAAAATAAAACAAGCGGACTTGTCTTAACTGCCTGATAAAGAGATAAACTTTCTGTTTTGGCCTTTGAAACACTGCCGACAGTGCAGATAAGAAAAACAGCAGGGTCTGCAGTTGAGGTGGTTTTCCCCTTTACTCTCTTTTCAACATGACGAAACCGCACACACTTCATGCATAGACTTTATCTTCAACTAAACATTCCTCACAGATCTATCCTGATGTATGATTGGTCAACAGTGTGAGCGGTGCTTATGAGTGTTGTAGTAGTTGGCATGATGTAGATAACACCATAAAATCTTTTCTCTTTCTTGAAACTGAGGTTGAAAGTACATGGAACTGTTCATGTTTGGCAGCCACGAGCATTAGGGTTAGGGACAGAAACCATGCGACTATCTGGCTCTTTAGATTTAGCCAGTCTGATTTAACATCCTTTTTGCTCATTTGTCAGGGTTGGATTGCTGGTTTTATTTTATTTAATGGACTGGCTGCTTTTTGTATCGTTTTATGTCACGGTAAAGTTGTTTCAATGAGACGAAGTTGATTGTTTCCACTTAATTGCAGATTCTTAATTTTTGTTCAGTTTCCAGGGTTGTTTTGATAAGGGGAGGATAATGTTACTATTGTTTTTAACACAATTGGTTGTTACTTTCTTAATATCTAAGTCACAAACCCTCTGATTTATTCTGATGTCTTTTAACACGTTAACAGAAGCTTGAGTTGCTTTGGAGTGTCCAGACTATCTAACCTTTACTAGCAGTATGCTGTTTGACCAACTCACTCACCCAGCATTCTGCCACTGCTTCTCTCACTGTTTTACTATGAATCTGTTTCTCTTCTTCTCTTTACTTTGTTCTCTTCTTTATCTTCTTATGTCTCCAGTCTATCTTTGTCTCCCTTATATTTTGGTCTCTGGATGAAGATGACAGTCGATTAACTGTTGGTCCCCTAGTCTTGCAAAACCAGGCAATCGAAATCTCCCCGCACACCAATCTTCTAGGTGTTAAATGTGCAATAGTTGCTTGGACCATGGGGTTGCAGCCGCTAACAAACCTAGGTTTTTTTTAAACTCTCTAATTGTTTCCCCAGATCTAACAACAAAATCTACAAGATCGTTCTCAGTATCTGGTTGAGAAACCAAGACTCAGATCTTAAGATCTGAAGTGCAAGCACGAAGTATCACTTTGCTAGGCATAATCTATTTTTTAAATTAGTTCATTGTTGATACGGGTTGCCATGACAACATGTCTCCAACCGACAAGGAGGCTCTTAAGGAGTAACGTGAGCAGTGCTGAGTACTGTTTATTCACACACAAAAAATTGAACAACAGTACACGTATTGGGTATGCAGTGCATAATATGTGATGTGATGATCTCTCATCACCTGTTGAACGAATTGCCTTGAAGTTTGCTGAGCACATTCACTTGTCCAAGGCAACAAAGCCTTTTGAATTGAATGCCCTTATAGTGTGTTCTCTAAATGCCAACCCCATTTTAGCATTACCATAAGAAAGGTTCAAAAAAATCATCAGTTTTTGTTTCATCCAAAACTTTGTTTGTAATGAATATTGCAGTCTGCAGAGTTTTATACCTTCAGTCTTCTTCTCTCGTACCCTCTACCCCTATCTTCTTTTCCTCATTTCTGACCCACATTCCCTCCCATGAATGCCCACTGACATTCCCACCTAACTTGTTGTCCTGACAGCCAGCCTGTGTGGTAAAGCTCTTCTTCCTGCTGCTCTTCCCTACCGCACGCTAGCCCGGAGCCGCATTCCCCGTCCCAGCATGAGTCAGGGTTGCAGTCGCGACACCAGTCGCGAGAGCAGCCGCGACACCAGCCCCGCTCGGGGCTTCGCTCCTCTGGGTGAGTACCGCTGAGCTAATAGCTGCCCGGACTACCTCTCCTAGTGAGTGTCCCGACAGGGCAGTCTTTACCAGACGCTTACACTAGCCTTGCTCCTGTTGTTGGTACTGTTTGTAGTGTCTTATGGCCTTGCTACCTATGCCTGTCTTTCTCTGTGCATGCGCTGACTTTGGGCTTAGGGACGATTACTGTTCTATTTAGGGGATACAACTTTTTTTTTTTCTTCTTCTTCTTCTTTGGATCCTGTTGGGGTTTGTTTGAATTGTTTCTGAATGAATCTGTGTACAAATGTTGTGATTTGAAGTAAGCGCCATCATTAAAGACTGGGGAAGTAATAGAGAAAGAAGTAGCAGCAACACAAAGCAATTTTATAGGGGAAACATTCACAGATTACTGATATGGCGGCCGGTAGAGTATAGAATATTTTAGCTGGTACATAAATAGACCTTTTCCATGTGGATTGTGCACTGACATAACCATGCAACCATGCAATGTTACTCAGAAGGCTAAGAATATTTAAGTTAAATAGCATAACATATAGTCAGCCAGTTTCAGTCGACCCTGTTGAGAGCTGCTTCTTCTCTCTTACTCAGCATTTTTTATGCATTTATGCCAAAAATGTTCTTATCAGCACATATCAGGTATAGATATGTCTGCAATAGACCAATATCGGCCAATAATTTCGGCTGACTCTATCTGAAGTATGTCACCATTCTGCATGTCAGTGCTTTAGGGCTAAGCTTAAGCGTTGGCAGTTCTCCGTTAAGAGTATTGAATTTAGTTCTCTCATAAAAGGGGCAGATGGTGTTAGAAAAATCTTAGATTTAATTGACAAAAGTCTGAAGTATATTCTTTTTCCTGGTGTAGACGATAATGTTAGTGATAGCGATGTAACAATTAGCATAGCACTTTTCTGTTGTTTTCATTGTCTCTATCACAGTGAGTTGTTGGTTCTCTCGTATACATTCTATTTTAATCATGTCATGTCCTATTAATTTAGCCCATTTACTTTACAGCAGCAGAAGAAGCAGATTAATGCTCATTGTTGAATTACACATTCTTCTGAACAGTGCCCTCATCTTTATTTGGGATGTCTTATTTGTCATGAGGGATAAAGTGGCGCAATATAATGTTGCGGTCATAAATGTTAAACTACACCCTACTACTGACTTTAGAGGTTAACCCTGTTGTGTCTGTCACTAACCCCCCTGTCTGGATGTTGCCCACCTCTACCTGTCCCTTTCAGCTTCCCGACGTCACTCCCGTTCAACCAGCGCTCTCTCCACAGCCGACCCCCACAGCCAGTCAGGTGACCTGCATGTCCAAAAACCCCTGTCCCCCTCGGTTCACCCCCTCCTCCTCCAAAATCCCCTATCTTAGAGGCAGTAGAACCTACTGAACCAGCATGCATCAGTGGCGTGACTGCAGAGATCATCCATTTATGTTCACTTTATGTTCCCTCCAGAGTATTTCATTTCAGTTTTATGGTTTAGCAAACAGTTTTAGATTTTAGCAAACAGGAAAGGTAAGAATGGACAAGTTGTCTTTGTTTAGCATGTAAAGGGAAACATTACGTCATCTGCTTGTCACCACTTTGCATTTTTAGTGCTTTATACATTTTGATTTTAGCTGTGATTTTTCATGGAATTGTGATCTACAGCTTTTGATTTGCGGACTCAGCCTATGTTTAATTTTCCACCAGTCATCCTTCTTATTTTGTGCCTCTGTTGTTTTAATTTTTAACGTATAAACTCATATTTGTGGTTTTTCCTCTTTGGTGCTTCATACCTTTCACCTCCTCAGGAAATAGTTGCAGTATATGCCTGTGCTTGGTCATCCTCTGTTCTGGTTTTTCTTTTGCCACATTTATGTTTTCATTTTGCTTTTGGTGGTTGGAGACTTGAAAATATTTCCTTATTGTCTTATCCTTATAATATTTTTTTTTTCAGCTCATTCATTCACAGTGTATTGTTTCATATTCAAATCTGTCCAGAAGAGACAATAACTTTCTCTATGTGGTCACAAAAGTCAGAAAAGCATCCTTTGTTTTTGTCCATTCAGGTAAGTTATAGTGGCCACTTTTGCTTTATCACTTCTTTCACCATCCTCCTTTATCTTTTTCTTTTCCCACCTCCTGTTTAGATCGATATGGTGTGATTCACCAAGCAAGAATCTCTGCGTCAGTTAACGCCATGAGGGTCCTTAACACCGGCACAGAGGTGGAGGCAGCAGTTGCTGATGCTCTGGTGAGTTTTTTTTTGTTTTTGTTTTTTTTTTCGCCATAATGAGTATGTTATTGAGTGAGGATTATTGTTAAAGCAAAGTTTTCATGCAAACATTTTGTATAGAAATAGTTTGAAACGTGCGCTACACTTGCTAAACTGGGTATCCGCAGATCTTGAAGTCTTAAAAAGAATTCAGTTTAGTTCTCATAAAAGAAGTAAGAGTTTAAAAATATTACATTTGACATAAGTGATGTTAGACAGTGATGTTAGCTATAGGGATGCAAGGATTATAGATTTTAATGATTAAGTTACACAGTCTAAGGAGAAATCACGGCTTTAAGATAAAATAAGATATACTTTATTCATTCCATGCCAGGGAAATTGCTACAGCGGCTCACAATATCCAAGGTGGTTAAATAAATCTTACGATTATAATGCATTTAACACCACTGATGTATGAAATCACATGAGCGTTTTTGTTTGCTTGATTGTTTTTTTGCAGTTTTAGTAACAAGAGAACATCTCATGTGCAGGTATTATGCCCTTAAGGGGTAAAAAAAGCACTGAGACGTACAGGTGTCCTCTAACCAATCCCCACAATTTGTACTATTGTTCTGACACATGCACTTTTATTCTTTTAACATAAACTGAGTGAAAACACAACGTCTGTTCATAGACTATAGTGGCTTGAATATTATCAAGCTCAGGGAATAAATCAAAATGTCTCTTATTCTAACCTTTTATTGTCGATTATTAGAGTATCTCAGCCATTCACGCATATCAGTTAAAATGTGAAATGTCTAGTTTTGTCCTCCTTTGCAGAAGGAGTGTACTTGTTCTTTGTTCCCCCTTTAAACCTCCCCTCTCTCCTCTTTTCCTCTTGGTTGTTTGTTACCATTTCAGCTATTAGGAGACTCCAGGAATAAGGTAGTTGGTCATTTTACATACTGTTTATATATCCACACCATCATACACTAATCAAGTTCAGAAAACAGTAATGCAGCTTGCCTCATTATGTTGGCTCATGACACCCCTCCACCTCAACCCCCTTTTATTTATTTTTACATTTTTTTTTGTTACATTTTACCTTGAATGTTTATGTCCATCGCATCTTTGTATGCTTCTACTCTATGGTGGTACCCCAGCAACATTCTTCTTTTCACATTGTGACATTAATGTTTTTGTACATTGTTTTGCTACATTATGTTTAATTTCTCAGAAGTCCATGAGATTAATTATGCTCTACTGTTTGAATTGTCCCCCACTGCATTGCATTTGTAGCCAAGACCTTTGCTTACTTGTGGCACTGCTCGACTGGCTTTTGATGTTAACTTAAAACAACAACAAAAAAGTTGAATTCATAATCGAGGAACTGCATATCACAACTGTGTATATATATATATATAAGCTTAAAATGATCATCCACAAAACAAAACATGAACACACAACAGTACAGAAAACTGCATGGCTACCTGATGCAATTAAAAAAAAAAAATCTTCCCTCATGGCTGAGTGTATTTGCTGCAGCACCTTTCTCGCAGAGCTTGGTTAACGTTTCGGCATCATACTGTGTCTTATATTTCCTTCACGTTCTTCTTTCTCCCACAGAGGAAGCCGCTGAGGCGGCGGTACGAGTCACCGGGGATGTACTCTGATGACGACGCCAACAGCGATGCTTCCAGCGCCTGCTCAGAGCGCTCGTACAGCTCACGGAACGGAGGCATCCCCCATTACCTGCGCCAGACAGAGGATGTGGCGGAGATCCTGAACCACTGTGCCAGCTCCAACTGGTCAGAGAGGAAGGAGGGCCTGCTGGGCCTGCAGAATCTCCTCAAGAGCCAAAGAATACTGAGGTGGGATTTGTCTTGTGTGTCAAATAGTGCCAGAGTAGAACTTTGAGCTTTGATACTGCCCAGCTTGCTCCAGTGTGACCAAAGGTTATAACTCTGGTAAACGGTTAAATTAGATGTTATTGTGTAATTGCTCTGAATGGTGGACGGAGCATGCAGCGGTCTGTAGATGGCTCATCTCACATCTCAAATGTGTGTAGTGTTAGAGAGCATTTTGTCTTTGAACAATGTTGACAGGATATAAGCAAAGTGACTAGACTTTCTCCTTTGTGGTACAATCTTAGTGAGAGTATTTAGTAGTTTAGTAAATGCCAGAGGCTGTGTAGAGCCTGTAACCTTCTAACATAAATAGTTTGGCATACCGTGCCTTACTTTCTGTGTGTGTGTGTGTGTGTGTGTGTGTGTGTGTGTGTGTGTGTGTTTCACTGCAGCCGAGTGGAGCTGAAGAGACTTTGCGAGATCTTCACAAGGATGTTTGCAGATCCACACAGCAAGGTAAAGAAGATGAACTGAACTAACTGAAGCGATGACTTTTAGTGTCAAGGCATGGCATCCAAAATACAGCAACAAATGATGAAGATGTGACATTAAACTAATGTTTGTGTCTTCTGTTGCATGGTCTGCCTTGCTGTGGATTTAACAACAGAGAGTAAGTGTGGTTTTTGTCCCCGTTACTAAAGATATTAACCTAAATCCGACACGAGCAGTTTGACTTTATTTAAGTCAAATCGAGCAGAGTTGTGTAATAAACGTTTCTCTCCCAGGTGTTCAGCATGTTCCTGGAGACTCTTGTGGACTTCATCACGGTACACAGAGAGGACCTGCAGGACTGGCTGTTCGTCCTGCTCACTCAGCTGCTGAAGAAGATGGGGGCAGATCTGCTTGGCTCCGTCCAGGCCAAAGTCCAGAAGGCCCTGGATATCACAAGGTCTGACACAAGGAGACGTTTCACACTATTGGAAATGAGTTTTCCATTAACCTATTTAGTTAGTATAGAATGTAAACCTTAATAACCTTTGTCTCTTTGTTAACTTTGTGATAAACTATGAAAGTTAACCAGTCAGTAGCAACACCCTCACAATCCTTATGTAATCATTTTATACAAATTAAAACTGCCTCATGTTTGTGTGATTAGCAGAAACCCTGAGTGAGATCTGTTTGATTGACAAGTTACTTCCCAACACACTTTACAATACAATCACATAAACTCAAAAATCCGACACATGCTTTTTATGTTTTTTTTAAATTAGTTTTTAAGAAGAGAAGATGTCAAACAACATATAAGATTGTGGGGATGCAACAAAATAAACTTCTTCTTTGTTTGTCAGGGAGTCGTTCCCATTTGACCAACAGTTCAACATCCTGATGAGGTTTATCGTCGATCAGACTCAGACTCCTAATCTCAAGGTAAAATGAAATGAGAAGGACAGATTTTGATTGGTTCGCGTGATTGATGCAGCTTGTGTAAGGCATGTGGCTGAATGTTTGTGCTGTCTTCAGGTTAAGGTGGCCATCTTGAAGTACATTGAGTCCCTGGCTCGGCAGATGGACCCGACGGACTTTGTCAACTCCAGTGAGACGCGCCTGGCCGTATCTCGCATCATCACCTGGACCACTGAACCTAAAAGTTCTGATGTCAGGAAGGTATGCCCTGACTGGTTTTCCTGTTATTCAGCACCAACAGTGAAAAATCTCTTTGCTGAGATAAAACATTACATGTGAAATTTCCTCTACAATAATGTTTTTTTTATTCCCCTTTTTGAATTATATATAATATTTATTCTTTCTTAAGTAGGGTGCATCTATTCAGCTTGTTTTAACTTATCATTGCACTGGTTAAGAGAACATTAATGTGTCAAACAAAGTGTGATACATAATGGTTGCTTTAATCTCATGGTGCAATGTCACCGAAAGCCCAAAACTGTAATCTTATGCTTCAAGCTTAATGAAAAGAAAAGATCTCACATCAAAGCCATCTTTTCTTTTTCTTTTTCATTTCAATTAGTATGGTCATATGATCTACATAAAATTATGCCATACTAAACTATTATTACTATAATATTAACTATTATTAGCGTAACAAGTGGGTGAGCAAGCTGATTGTAAAGCTAACTGCTTGGAGGCCTGTTGCATAGTTACATAAAGTAGCGTGAAATTAGATGTAAAAAAATGAATTTTATTTTAGAATATTTATTTTGGAGGACCGATCTATCATCCCTAAAAGATAACTCAACAGCCAGTGGCATCTAAGTATACCTCCACACGTTTGTTCTCATTTGAATTCTTCGGCCTGTAGTGTTTGTGGAGCAGCACTTGTAAACTTTGATAATAGGCACTCTCCGTGTGGATGGCCTTGGGTCAACGGCCCATTATCTTCCCCTTGTCTGATGCGCGTCATATGTTCTCCCTCTGTGTCCCCTTCTGTTTGTTTTTCCACTGCTGTTGAAATGAAATCCTCACCTAGTTTCAAATCAGGCCTGGCCCTCCAGGCAAGCTGGTTCTATGAGGATAGAATACTTGTGTCCGTTTAGTTTTTTTACAAGTACGAGTACAAATGTCCATTATCGGGGAGGTTGGATGGTTTGTCCCGGGTTGTTATGAAAGATTGGTTCAGCATTGTATCCATATGTGATGGTGAAGGAACTTTGCTATGATGTAATGCCCATTCTGCCTTGCCACTGTGCCCCAGACCCTTCATAACTGGGTGAGCGAGGAGCTAGCTGGCAGGTCCAGTACTGCAGCCTTACTGTCCACTGAGGGCAACCAGGAAGAAAGGTGTAAGCAGGTAGAGCCCTCTCTAACAGCCAATCACAACACGACACGATAAGCACGCAATACCCCGCCTGCCCGGTACCTAACCAACACCTTCAAGACAGTGAAAACCCAGAGTGTGGCTCGCTCACCGCTTTAGCTGTTTTGCTGTAACAACCTAGAAATCAGTCTGTGCCTTGCAAATTGATCACTCACCAGATAGATGAAGCTTGTTGTGCAACCAGAAAAGACTTCAATTTGACTTTGACGCTCTTCCAAATTGTAGGAAATGCTTGTTGCTTTGTATGTATAAACCTTTTGAGCCAGTTTTATTGCTCAACATTGATAGGAATGCTGTTTTGTTACTACTGAGTGCCTAACACATTTTGTTTGTCTGACTCACCTTAACAACCTCTCATCCACCTGCATACCTGCATGCTGTTAACATCTTATTATTGTACAAGAGAGAGATTTCATAAGACTTTAAATATATGTATTAGCTTAGGCCTATACACTGTATGTATAGTGCTAAGTAACAGTATTCAGACGTTACACATGGTTAGATTATCTTAATTTGCTTTCTGTCAAACAAAACACAAAACCTGTACTACAGTACAAGAGTTCAGCCTTGTTACATATGAGAACTGTGACTTGCCATTAATTAGCATGAAATATTTTCTAAATATATACACTCTAGTGTTCTACCATGAAGTTTTGTATATGTATATAATGCTCCATTTTTTTCACATACCTACTCAACTTGACTTTACTGGCCTGATTAGATTAGTAGTTGGCTCAACGCACTGCAACTGCAACACACTGCAACACGCTGCAACACGCTGCAAAAACACACAACACAACACAACAGTGCATGTGTTGTGTGTATTTGCAGCGTGTTTTCTAAATGCTGCACGTGTGTTGTCAAGTTGATCAAGATGTTTTCTTGCGCGTGTTCTCTTTAGTTGCAGTACATTGAGCTTTCGGGGGCCGCCATACAATCAAGTCTTTTAACACGTCATTTCACAGTGACACTCAGCACATCATGTGGGAATCACCTGAACTAGCTCCTTCCGTTGATATTAGTATTTATAATATCACTGGAATGTCTTTTAAGAATAAGCACAGATGAATCTACTCAGAAATCACTAAAACCTGTTTTTAACCTCAGATTTTGCCTCATAATCACCAAATTTCGATTTTTCTTCAGTATCAAAGTAAATCAGGGTGATTGTTTTGTATGTCCATGTTTATAGCAATCTGTTATAGCTAATGAAGACTTTCCATGGTGCAGATTCACCAAAATTTAAACCAATATAAAGAATGTGTAGCCCAAAGCTAACAAATTGCCACATTATGCTTTACATTAACGTCACCTAAAGCATGATGGGAACCATAAAGGCCAAGAAGGAAAACACTAAGTGATAACACCCATTTTGTTCTGTGCCATGTGGTGACATCATCAGCCTGTAAAAGAAATATGTTTAAAAAAAGTTACTGTAGCTTATTTCATAAAAATTCTGACTGTTGTCAACAACGTTGCTTCCAATGTCTCCTAAAGTGAAACATTTCAGACTATTTTTGGTTTTAGTTTCTGTCTTAATACAGTGAAATGCCTTCCAAACATTCACCTTGGTACCATTAAATATCAACTTCCCTTGCAAAACAAGTACTTTCTACAGCCCCCTTCAAGTTTGATCTGTACTCACTTGCATGTTGATATAGCAACAATGTCCTTGAATAGTTGTGTACTTCTTCATTAGTTTTTCCACTGAATGCAGCTTTGAACACTCACCTCTTAACAGTTTCTTTCAACAGGCTCAATGCATACGCTATTCCACCAAGAAGTTCACTGTGGACCCCAAAAGTTGGTTTCCATGGTTTCAGAATTGTTTCGACCTTTATGAACGTTAACCTTTGCATCAGATTGAACTTCTGCTGCTTTGCAGATGCTGACCGTGAGGAAAATTGTCATATATTACAACAATTCATAAGTCAGTCTTGACCTGTACTATCTGTGCTTTTTTTCATACTTTAAAAATGTCAGCACCGCTGACTCACTCTGCTGAAAATGCTGTTTGAAACACTTGGTCGAGGTACTTCTGAACCATGGAAACCACCTAGTCTTTCTAAGCTGTAGTGACATCCATTCATCTTAACTTTGAACTTGTACTACACTGCCTCCAGGCGGCCCAGGTGGTGCTGATCGCTTTGTTTGAGCTCAACACCCCCGAGTTCACCATGCTGCTGGGGGCTCTGCCCAAAACCTTCCAGGATGGAGCTACCAAACTGCTGCACAACCACCTGAAGAACTCCAGCAACACTAGCAGCAGTGTGGTAAGTCAAATAAAATACAGTAGTGTTTGATGGTATTCATACATCAACACCATGCTAGTTGAGTAGATCTATCAACAACAACAGTACCACCACATTTAGAGTTCATCATTGTTTCCATGACTTCCAGGGGTCTCCGAGCAACACCATCGGTCGGACATCGCAGCGCCACACTCCCAGCAGAACCAGCCCCCTCACCTCTCCAACAAACTGTTCCCATGGAGGACTGTCTCCAAGGTAGCTAATCACCGATCTGAAACGATTGTCTACAGCACATTTCCTGTCCTGTCCAAATGCCTGGCTGTGGTTTCACCATCTGGATACTGCTGCTGTTATGATCGCTCATTTGTAGTCGAACTAACGCAGGCGGGTTGGTAGCTAGCATGATACTGAATGAGCTGCTCAGAGACATTAGAACACATCCTTTAATGTCACATTTGTCAGTAAAAATAAAGAAATCTTTGTTTTCCACAGATCAGATACAACTTACAAAGTTGTATCTGATCTGATCTTCCCATGCGCTCAGCTGATATAATATTTACTGCCTCATACACAATTGGTGCTATAAAACATTTGATAACCAGGCTCTTTGATCTTATCATGTCATGTTGTTTCTATAAAATAAAAAAACAGGCTTGAACTTTGCCCTTTTTCAGTCACTGCGTCCAGTGACTGAAAAATGACAATTTACCCTAAAACACAGTTCTGAGCAGCTCATTCACCTGATGCATTGTACAGTCCTTTTCTCTGCAAGCAGAACCCCATAAACACAGATAATGGAGCTATTGTTTTTGTTTTTGTGTTGTTTTAATCACCTGAAGTATACTTTATGTTGAGATCATTCACGTGGAAAACGGCCCCTCACTCATCACGCGGAAAAGTTTTATTTTACGCGAAGCTGACTTTGTGGGATTCTGCTGCTTTCCTCTAAATTAACACTTTCCTTTAACCTTAAAGCTCAGACTGGTTTCTTTTTGTCTTTTCTCTTTTGCACACGTGTCGTTTTCTTCTTTCTCCTCCCTTCTCTTGTCTCGTCTTGTGGTCTCCACTTGTTGTTGTTGATTTCCATCCTCCTTGCCCCACTCTCTCACCCCTGTCTGTGCATCCTTCCCTCACGGCTGCGCTGTGGCAACAGTCGGTTATGGGGTTGGGGTGTCGACGGACTGTCAAAGCACCCCCCTGCCCCTCCTCCTCCTCCTCCGCCCCACTCCACCCCTGCTGCCCCCTCCCTAAGGGTCCTGCGCAGAGCATATTCACCCAGGTAATGAGGCGGGTTGAGACACAAAAGAGATTATTCCCTCAAGGAAGCCAGACCCTAATCCTTTTCTTTATCCACATTTCCTTTTTTTCTAAACCCAGCTGAGCTTTCAGTTTGTATGCCAATTTCTCACTGAATGCATATTACTCCATCATCTCTAATCAAATGAAGAAACCTTACTTACTTACGCCTGGCCTTTCCCTTTCTAAAAAACTCATTTGTTTGTATGTGAAAAGCAACGCTAAAGCACTTTGCACTTGGATAACAAATGCATGCTTCTGTAGCTTCTTCAGAGATGTATTTTATGTAAAGCTCGTGTCTGTTTCCTTCTGTGTTTGTCTGTCTGGTAGCATGATGGAGTACGACACAGAGAACATGAACTCAGAAGAGATCTACAGCTCGCTGCGCGGCGTCACCGAGGCCATCCAGAGCTTTAGCTACCGGAGCCAGGAGGACCTGAACGAGCCAATAAGGCAGGAAGGGAAGAGGGACGATGCAGTAAGTCCTAGCATTTTTTTTATCTAGCAGTGTTTTTCCTGAATATTTCTGCATTAAGAGTTTAAAGTTTGTGTCTAACATCAGAAGAGATCATCGTAGTGAAACCAGTCTGTTGCATTTTGCATAAAATCCTTAAAATTCATCCCATTTCATTCTTAATCATCAACTTTTGATCATTCAGATTACCGTAAACTCAGTCAACTAATAGATTCACTTCACTGAATTTATCCTGCCTCTATAGGGCAGACAAAATCAGTGCTCATCAAAGATGAGAAATACTATTGAATTGTCCATTTAAACCAGTGTGAATATTACTTGTATATCTAAAAGTAACAAATAAAGGAATAGAAATAATCGAGGAATGGACGTATATTTTCTGTCCGCTTCAAAAAGAGGGAGTCACCACTTTTTTGTCTCTCTCATTTACCAATGCCATTAAATCTGAATGACTTATGTATACTTTGGTGCTCATGGTTTCCTTAAAATGAACATAATCTAAAATGTGTAGCATGTCTATATTGATAAAAGTGTAAACATTTATATTTCTACCTGTGATCTAAGCAGCTTAGAACTAGCTCAAGCAGACAAGAGGTTTTGCACATCTAAACAACTTCTATGAAAACTAGAACCAGGGTCTAACTGAGACCTTCATTAATTTGTCAAAATGTGTCGCCACACTTGGTGAGTACAATTAGCTAATTTTTATAGTGAATGCCTCATTTCACAGAGGCACCCGTGGCCTGTCTTGCAACAATTGGTTGTTTCATCATCACTGTTTTGGCTTTGCACAAAAGTCAAGTTATTGTCTCTCAAACTATCCGTGTGTGTACTCAACAATTAGACATCCCTCTCTAAATGAGCTTTCAGTGTAAGAGATGAAGATAAAAATTCACAGTTCAGTGCAAAAAGTTTTAACGTAAGGCTTCAGTCAAAACAAGTGGGTGTTTTTCAAAGATTCAGTCTTATTAGTACAATTTCTAATAAAACATTTTATACTAATGGAAACTGCTGAAGCTTCACAATCAATGCTGCAGCTACTAAGCCAACATTAGGTGTTTGGAGTGGGGCAGCAGGATACAGGGTAGATGAGAGGCAGAGGTTCTAGGAGGTCAGCAGCTGCTTGTCAAGTCCTGTTTGTTCCAGCCTGTAGCATATACAGAGGGAAGGTTGAACCAGGCTTCTGTGTGAAAGGTCTCAGGCACCATCTCAGGTTCTCCCAAGGAAAAACTATTTTAGGATTACAAGAAGAAGAAGTTCTGCTCTTTAAGGCCCATAATTATTAAGCCCAAGAGGACAGTACAGTATATTTATGGTCATGTCGTCTTTGTATTGAACCATGATGACGTTAATCCTCTATCTTATTTTCCTTCCTGCCTTCTGTCTTACAGGCGGGAAGAGAAGGCGTAGCGTCCTCTCACGGTTCTGACACCCGCTTGGGCTTAGACATGGTGGAAGGGGGTCGCACCGCCTTAGACAACAAGACCTCGCTTCTCAACACGCCATCACCTCGCTCCTTCTCTGGGCCACGGAGCCGTGAGTTTGCTCCTTATGGCTACGGAGAAACCATCTGCACGTATGACAAGAGCGCCCTGAAAGAGGCCGTCTTCGACGATGACGTGGAGCAGTTCCGCGACTGTGAGTTCACGTGATAAGGCAGCGGTGTCTTTTCAGAACACGGGGGTGTGATTATTGCAGCAGGCAGGAATCATACATCACAATGTACTGAATAAATATGTCATGTAAAGCACAATTATTTTGAGTTTTAGAAGCTTTTTTTGTGGTTTTAATCTACTGTTTGATATTAGGTTTGGTTAAGTGTTGTGTCTGCAGACTGTTGGATCTGCAATATGAGATTTAGTTCAAATCTTTTTCAATTTTCAAAATAAAACACCCTGTGAGGCTCCCAGTCATAAAAACAGACAAAAGAGAAATCATTTTACCAGTAGTTAGTTTACTTTAGGAAGAAGGACAGCAGCCATGACATCACAGAGCCGTTTGTTCATACAGTATGTTTTTATGAACCATTATTATAAACCATATCAAATATGACAATATTCCACATTTGATACAGGTCATATGAACAGAATATTCTGTTGGCATATTCTGGATTAGGCCTCGTTCCAAATGTAGAATTTTACGATTAAGACGTGTGCCGATATTGTGGTTTTAATTCTTCGGACATGTGTACAGCGGATTCAGAATATGTGTCTCAATTACAGTTTTTACCAAAATTTGCGACACACAGTCTCCTGCCTGTTTACGGTCAGCTCTGTGCATTGTAAACAAACCAACTAGTCAACAGTGTTGCAAGGCCGAGTGGACACATGCACAAAAGACAAGTCCACATTTCTGGTTGGAGAAAACACACCTGCTTTTAAACATGAAAGACTTGGATATCGACCGGTTTTGGGATATGTACATATACTGTAAGACCAATGGAATAAGGACAAAAAATAGAAGGAAAAAAAAATTGTGCATGTAAACGTAGTCAGTGTTTCAAGTCAAGTTATTAAGTGAAGAAAATCTGATTCTTTCTCTTCATTTGTTTTTCCTTTTGTTGTTATAATTTGGATGAAACATGGAGTCATTCTTAGTTATTGTTTGTCACAAAAACTAGGAGAAGTTGTGTATGAAAATGAATTACAAGCACAACACTCTTTACTTTCCTGTCATCATTCAACCACCATCCCTCCATTGTGTAATCTCACAACATAGAGGAAGACACCCTGCAAGGCTACTGCTGAGCGATGTTTACACTTGAAACAAGAACACAAATGTGGCAGTTATTCGTAGTCAGCTTTGACTGTTCACTTGGTTAGCTGGCTAAATGTGTATTCATATCGGCTGACACGTTTACAGAAGCTATAGAACAAAGAGGACAACCTATCTGCACTATGTTTACCACAAACATGTGGCGTGTGAGTCTGAAGCTCCTCTAAGATACAGTGTGTGCGTCAGTTGTTGTTGTCGTCATCACATCCCTTTACTCTGCACCCTCTCATCTCCCCTGTACCTCTCACCTCCCCACCTCCACCTCCATCCCTCCTTAACCTCCCTCCTCTCCAGGCCGACGTCAGGAAAGTGGTGAAAACAAGATGACGATCCCCAAGGTCTTTGGTCCTGGTAAAGATGCCTCACCTGCCTGACTGTCTGAGAAACTGACTGACTTGACTGAACGACTGTCTGACTGATGTCCTTAATTTGCCTCCACTCCACTCACCCTTTACGTGTGTGTGTGTGTGTGTGTGTGTGTGTGTGTGTGTGTGTGTGTGTGTGTGTGTCTGTGTGTGCATTATTTACTCAGCTCTCTCAATTCCCATCACCATTTTTCATGGCAACTTCTTTAAAGTCCAAGTATGTGCTCACTAACTCCAACCTATTCTCCTGTCGGTGCTTTTACTAATGCTTAAAGCATTCCCTGTAATGAACTGAATGTTGGGTGGTTGTGTTAATATGTGTTATTTGACTTCAGAGATGTAGCTTGTGGTGTAATAAATAACATTATAATCTAAACAATTTAATATTCAGACACCCGCAGCTCCAGAACATTAGCGTAATCACATTAACACCAATCACACAGGGAAGTACTAATCTGACATGGACACAATAAAAAAATAAAAATAAACATCACATATTAGAATCAGCCCTTTAATGTCAAAATTCATTTTAAATGGTCAAATATCTGGATGCCAAATTAATATTTAAGTCCCATAGTGCCATGACTGTAAGCCTTCATTGCATACCTGTCTGTTAACTTTGCTCACTCCAGTGTCCATCTTGGCATGTCATGTCACTTAATAATTCAGTCTTCTATAAGCAAGGGAGAACTTGTATTTGTTAACTAATTATACATTCCATTTTGACATGACAGACAGGATACCGGAGATCATTTGAAAAAATTGAAAGCCGATGCCAAATTTAATGACTGATGGATTACGACTAAATTTGGATTGTGTTTTTTGGGCCATAGCAAGTTGTCAGCAGTTGTATTTTTAATGTGTAACGCACTCCTCTCATCCTCTCTTTTACAAGCAGTCGGTCAGGACCACTCAGACATGGTAGCCGATCTGCTTAAGGAACTGTCCAATCACAACGAGCGTTCTGAGGAGCGTAAGGGTGCCCTGGTGGAGCTGCTGAAGATCACACGAGAAGACAGCCTGGCTGTGTGGGACGAACACTTTAAAACCATCCTCCTCCTCCTGCTGGAGACACTGGGAGATAAAGATGTATGTTATCTGGTGGCTCTGCATGTGACTCTAAGTGTGTGTGTGTGGACGATACTGATTGCCTTTGTCACCTCTTCCCCCAGCACACTATCCGAGCCCTGGCCCTGCGTGTGCTGAAAGAAATCCTGAGGAACCAGCCGGCCCGCTTCAAAAACTATGCTGAATTAACCATCATGAAGACCCTGGAGGCTCACAAAGACTCTCACAAGGAGGTACACAACTCCCATCCCAAAGCACAAAGTACAAAGCACTACATTTCATTATTTTGAAGCTGCATTAATGAATAATGTTTCACTTGGAGCAACATTTGGTCATCTTTGAGTCCAGTATTTGCTCTGTTTTCAGCTCGGTTTTAAACTCTGTTTTACTGGACTGTAAATTGACCTACACCATGTTATGAATAATGACTGACAGGTAGAGACAGGGTAAAAAATGTCAAAAATTCAAACAGAAACATAGTTTTACCTTGTTTAATACATTCTTTGAGATATAAAATTACCTTTATGGAATACATGTAGCGCCATACACAATAAATAATAATACGTGACAGGTTGAAGACATGACACAATCAATCTGGTTATCAAAACTAATGACTAAACACAATAACTCTTACCTTTGACCCTTAACTGAGGAACACACAGGGTTACATAGAAAGAAATCCTTTTACCAGGACAGTCAGGTGTGCAGCGGGTACACAGGATGGGTAAAGATCAACTGTCAAATAAAATACACAAAATAAACACTAACACTACCCTTAAAAGGAAACTTCCAGATCGATAATATTCCAAAGTTTTAAGGTCAAAGAATACAAAGTTGTCTTCAAAGGGTTTTCAGTAGATGAGCCTGAATAAAACAAAGGCCGTTCACGATGCGCCGATAAGAACCTTTTGATCTAAAAAGGGATCTCACTGTAGGGAAAGTGGTTTGTCTTGATTTTAATGCGTTCATGTTCTTTCAGGTGGTGCGTGCAGCCGAAGAGGCGGCGTCCACCCTGGCTGGCTCCATCCACCCGGAGCAGTGCATCAAGGTGCTGTGCCCTATTGTGCAGACAGCCGACTACCCCATTAACCTGGCTGCCATCAAGATGCAAACCAAAGTCATGGAACGCATCGCAAAGGACTCTTCACTGCAACTGCTGCCCGACATCATCCCAGGACTCCTGCAGGTCTGCGTCTAAAAAAATTTCCAAAGAGGAATAGATTTGGGTTGTGACATTTACACTTTTTTAAGGATTATATTAGTAAGCTCCTCAAAATTGAATAAAACTTGCAAGAATGATCAACAGAAAACAAGCTTTAAGGACATTTGAATAAACATTATTTGCTAGACAACTGTTAAATGCTTGTCCTGGTTCGTCTGTATCAAATAAGGCAAAAGCAGGTAAAGACAGACTGCTCCAAAAAGGCTTATTTGGACAATGTTCATATTTGGACACTGGGAATTATTTGCCTTATTTGTACCTGGAAATGTTTGCGTGTACTCTGCTCTATTTGCCACTCCTCCTACGTTCCTGCTGACCCCTCATGTGTGTGTATGTGTGTGTGTGTGTGGTGTCTGATGCTGCCTTGTCTCCCTTGCAGGGCTATGACAACACAGAGAGCAGCGTTCGCAAGGCCAGCGTGTTCTGCCTGGTGGCTATCTACTCTGTGATTGGCGAGGATCTCAAACCCCACCTGGCACAGCTCACGGGTAGCAAGGTGGTCAAGTCTTTGCATACACACACACACACACACACACACACACACACACATACACACACACCCACACCTCTCCAGCAGACGCAGAGCCTTATCATCTTCCCATGTTGTTATTTCTAAGCAGGTTTCAACCAGTTGTCCAATTATGAAGCATGGGGTCATATTTGTCTGACTTTTATGTGTCCTTGGGTTATATAAAGGTAGAGGTCTAAGGGTCATGTTCATCTAATGGAAACAACCTACACCCTCCACATATGATCACATATGATAAAAATGCGTGTTTGAGCATGTAATGAAGGAGATCACCTGTAGGATATTCATCATTTTGACAAAGAATTGGCAGATATGGCGCTGTGTTTTCTCAAAATAATAAAGCATATTTCTTAGAGAGTTCTACCGGCTCTTTTAATGGATGAAACTTCTTCAAATATCTGCAGCAAACAAGAAGAAGAAACATTTCTGAGTACTACTCCATTTTCTTCTTGTAGATGGCCAAGAGACTTGTTTCCTCTTCTTCGTCTCTTCTTACAACTGGTTTTGTTTCCCGTTTGCGACCTCTACTTCCTCTACTCTGTTTATTACAGCCATGCGTAACGTAGCCTATACCTTAAACCTCACCAACTTCTGGCAAAACTACGCTGTAGCCACATTTATTGGCTCCAAACCAGTTGATGGAAGCCCACCTAATTCTTCTTTTTGGTTCTGTTTTTTTCAAGAGACATTTCAAAAGTTTGCTTTAAAAATTGATTGACATTCAGATGGATCTTTTTGGTTGGTGATCAAGGAGTGTTCTTCAAAATGAACTTTGTTTTAGAACTAATTTAAGACCCGACAGGGCTGTCGGATGTGATGCGACTACTCGACGTTCACAATCACACAGTGCTGAGGAAAAGATTAATATCTCCTGTCTTTGCTTGTTTGCAGATGAAGTTACTGAACCTGTACATCAAGCGGGCCCAGACGACCAACAGCAATAGCAGCAGTTCCTCGGACGTCTCCTCTCACAGTTAATGGAGCGAGCTTTCATTTGGAAACCCCGCGGGTGGGCGACGGTGGATTTCCAAGGCATACTTGCGCTTCTTTCAGAGTTCTCCATCTCTGAGCTTTCCCTCCTTCTCATTATAACTCCTCTGCGCTTTCCCCCTGTTTTGTTTAGTTCCTCCTCCCTCACCTTTGCTCTGGAAACTTTTGAATGTAACTGTGGATTGGTTTTAGACTGGTGGGGAGGGAATAAACACATTTTGGAGTTTTTGGATGTAGGAAATGCACTTTCTCTTCCTCCTCGGTTCCCACAACCTCCACATCGCCTTTTGTCAAAGGAAACCTGTTCCCCCCTCAGCCCTCAGATTCGATAGAATAAGGAGTTTTTACATGATGCAGTGAAATATTCATCACCAGAGTGGAGGAAATTTCTGTCCACTCGACTAGAGTTTTGGAATGAAATGTCATTTGGCTGGCCCAGTGATGGTAATGATTGGTTTTGGGATGAATTCTGGTTTGGGGAGCATAAAAACCAAATATTATATGAAAAATAAAAGAAATGTGTTAAGGGAACAACGTAACAGAAAAAAAAGAGAGTACTGTACGGACATTTTTAGTTGATGTTTTAAGTTTATTGATCATAGCTCATAGAGGCATTGATTGTAGTCCTTTTTTTTATTTATTTTAATTTCTAAACTGAATTCCCCTTTCACGAAAAAACGTCACTCAACAACAAACAGTTGCCAAAACTTCTCAGCTACAGAATTGACAATCCTTCAAATTTTGTGCAGATCTTTATTTATTAAGGTACAGAAGATGAAATCGCTGTTAAACTGCAGAATTAAAGTTGTCTGAATTTGTGTGAAAATTCACAATCAGCAGAGAGTAGACGCTTGTGAAAAATTGTCTTGTTTTTTGTTTTGTTTTGTTTTTTCACACTGAACATTCGCAAACCTTCTTGTCCAACATGCTTTCACAAACGGATGCCTACTGGTTGCCAGTTTGTGGCATCTTACCTGTAAATCCCTGAGGCTGCTGCTCAGTCGAGTGACTCTGTTTGAAGAGGAAGTCTTTTGTAAATACTGCACACGTTTTTCCCCGCTTGGAGTTGGGAGAGAGATCCAGCGATGCGAGACAGTCGAAAAAGACATTACCAGGCCTTATTCACTTTACACACACACACGTTTGTTGACTGGGACTGCGGAGAGTGAATGGGATGTACAGCACTGTAACTCTTGACTCTCAAAAAATGTGAATCTGCAGGAAAACGGACCCCGGCAGTGATCTTGACCTGTGACGATGCAAATACAGTATTAGTGGTTTTCCTCTGATCTCCTTCTGTTCCTCCTCACGTAACCACAGCTTCTGCAATAACCGTAAATCCACAAATAAAGGTATTTTGTACATACACTTTTTGACCACTGCTTCGCAAAATTTTACATAAAGTCTATGGAGAAAAAAAAAAAACAAAAGAAGAAAAGTGACCAGGTTTACTATCTCACTTTTTTGCACGTTAGCAAAATAGCTTGCATGTAACCTGCAGCACAGGTCCAACTATGTGCTGTTTGGAAGGGCCCAGGTTTTTGGCTGTTAAAGTGCACTTGTAACATCATCAGATTACTCATCTCTGATTTAATGTTTGGGTAGAGGAGGTAGTCACCTCAGCCATGTTCATATATTGAAAAGGTACAAAATGGAGCAACTGTGACCAAAACCATGAGTCTGGTATATTTAAGCTGGTACAAGTATCCAGGCAAACCTCTGGGCACGCCTGTGTTTTCTTTTTTTAATTTCACTGTTACGTTTGAGGTATCATGAAGCTTTAAAATGTTGGATTCCTCTTCATGGTTTTATTTATCTCAGAGTCCCCAAAGAGATATCGATTTTCTTTTATCTTTTATTATTGGATGATTTGGTTCAACACTATAGGAAGAGATCAGACACATGATGCCTTTTAAATTCTGTTATCTCATTTCCTAACTTCTCGCAAATTAAGAACAATAATAATAATAATATAAGTATTCCTGGTTTCACCTGGGGACAATGTGTTTTATTTGAACGGTGTATTCATTTAGGGAATCCACTGAATATGGGCCAATTGTGGATATTTAAGTAAATGAATGTACAGACTTTACAAGTATTGGTACTGAAAATGATTTCAGCAACACGCAGCCCTGTACACTACCTGTACACTGTAATATGCCTGTCTGCACTCTTTCCTCTGAATTTCCTCAACACCATTAATCAGCCTAGTTTGGGTTTTACGGCCTACTCCCAATCCGCACATGGCATAAAGGGGGAAGTTCACCAATCAAACTGCCGGTTGCTAGCATCTGTTACCACATTACTGGTCCTAGAAACAAGATGGTATTTGTTGCAAACTGTTCACTATGCATGTTCTACAGTACACTGTCTTTCTTTTGTCGCAATCGGTCATGTAATATTCATACCTGTATTTATATATTTTATTTGATCTTATTTTATTTTGTTCTCTCATGATAAACTGTACAGAAGGTTTTTTTTGTTTGTTTGTTTTTTTGTTAACTTCCACCTGTGATAGATTTGCAACAATGTAAAGAAATTGTTTGCTCTAGAATTAAACAGAATAAGAACCGACCAGGATGTTTGTTTTTTGTTATTCGTCTCAGATCTGTTGTATAACCTCGTGTAACATTTAAAGAGTCGACCAAAGCTTGTACGTCTCCCCCCATTTTCTTCCCCTTTGCAGGTTGAACCTTGTTCTGTGACTTCCACTGGGGTACTGGCAGCAGTATTGCCCAGTTGTTCATCCATTTACGAGCGCATGCATCCAAGCGCTGAGGTGTGCTTAGCTGCTCTGTATAAACATTAACCTGAGCAGACTGTCAGATGACCTGCTCCTAATCTCTGGTCCTTTTGGAGCAGTGCTTCCCAACCTTGATATCACTGAGTAAATAGAATATTTCATATTATATTCAAAGTAGAACAATAACAGAACAGAAGAAACTGAACTCTTCACCAGTCCCTTATCTTGTTTAATCAAGTTTTATCTAAACTAAAGACACTCATTAATATTAAGAATGCCTTGGGAACCAGTTACTCTGAAGAGACCAGGAGATTGAACTGAGCCCGTTTCGTTGATGCATGTCGGGATTAAACCAATGCTGGTGTAAAGCTTTTGCTTTTGCCATTTAAGGGTTTCATTCTGCATCCACAGCAGTCCCTTAGTCACTGTCATTATTACTATTGTTAGTGTGATATGAGCTGCCATAAAACTATTCTTACTTCACTGCTTTGATTTTTTAGAATTTGAAACGTTCCCAGACCTGTAATCTCACAAAGATATTTACGTTTACACCCTTTTCTTCGTTCCCCCAAACCTGTGGCTGTTCTCATGTTTGTTTTCCAAAATCGACCTCCAAACATCATTACCCTAAGTGAGTTTAAAGTCTAGCTTTAGAGCCAAACTGTTAGCAGTGTCAACAACTGTTCAAGTGAAGCTGCTATTAATGCATCAACCCAGCTAGATATTGGTAGTGGGGGGTGTGCCCGCACACTCCGCCTCTCAAAGGTCATACAAGGTATGCTAATGGAACTGCTGATGACATCACTGGGACAATATAAAAGACAGGCAATGAGGTTTGGCTGCAAAACCGCTCTTGAGCTGAAATCAGCAGGAAAACCAGCTGCCGCAAAACTAGCTCCGACTGTCTCCACGTCTTCCCTGTGGCCCTGGGATACAAGAGGACACTGCACTGGAAAATATGCTGTTCTGCCATTCCCAGCCTGAATCCTACCACCAGCACTCTGCTAGTTACATTAGGTAAAGCACAAGTCATGCTGAGAGGCTTCAGAAACTTGTGCACTGCAGGCACTTGCATTTGGGACAAGTTAGATCTACAGCATGTTAAAACAAAGTGTCAAAGTGTATGGCTTGAAAGTTATTTTTAAAAATGCGCAGATTATTATTCACATTCACATAATGCATTTCAATGGCTCATTTTAAAGGTGCATTGCCTTCAAACTCCACTACTTTTTTTTCAAACAAAATGGATCGTGCTACATGATTAACATTGTATTTTGTAACATCAACCTCTTGCACCTTTTGTTCCCAGGATTAGGAATTAGATAAAAGAGAAGAGGACAGTCACCTTTGTCATCCCAGCACTCAGCCCTTCTTCTTTCCTTCTGGGTCTCTTTTAGAGAGGCCTTGGCACCTTTCTTGAAAAACGAAGAAGCAAGGCTTATGGCCGAAAATGGTGCCAGGAGGACCCCGTTCCAGTATATTCTGTGTGCAGCCACCTCACCGGCTGTGAAACAGCAGGAGGAGAGTCTCACTTATCTCAACCAAGGTAGCTATCTGTCCTGCGAAATGAATGTCCACGTTGACTGAGTTAGTGTCAATAATCCCAGCAGCGGCAGGGTCAGAGTAAAACTGGTGTAGGATTTCAAATCTGTTATGACACAGGGCTCTCAGGGTTAGGCTGCTAAATTAAACCATGTTAACTTTTAGTTATAATATTCTAAAATCGACACTCCTGCAGTTTGGGAACCTGCAAACACTATACACACCTGTCTCTCACATCCAAAAACCAGGACAGAAGGATAGACTTGTATCAAGATAACAAATCTGGAGTGTATTCTACATTCTACATGTGCTCTGGATTTCATGTTTTAATGACATAAGAACTTTGAAATTGTCTAATTCTATGGAAGGATAGAAAAGCCATAATAATTACACTTTTTATAAGAAATATACTCCAGTGGTAACAGGTAATCTGCTTTTGATTTTCTTCTCTTTTTTTTTTTTTTGGCATTCACAATTTCTCAAAAGTACACTATCACAGTACCACATATCTACAGTAGCCTAGAATGGTCAAACTAAACACCAGCTCTAGATAAGGCTTTTCATGTTTGTTTGTTTTTTTGTGTGTGTTTCATGGCTACCGTAGTTCCTCCTTCACGTTAGGAAAGGGAAGATGAGGTGAGGGGGTTGCTAGCCGCCACTAAATCCTCCACACTTGTATTCAGAAGGGGTTCAATTTCACATGCATAATCTTGCTTATAAAATTCAAATTATTATGGCCTTTTTTTGCTTCCATAGATTTAGTCTTTAGTAGACAGTTGTTAATATTCACATATATAAAGTAACTGGGGCTGTCAGGGACTATAAGCCTTTAAGACTTTTGAATTACTAACTTACTGAAATCACACTGGTAATACTTTAAAATCATTATTGATTATTTATCTGTGTAACATGAGTTACTACATGTATGTATATTTGTCTGACTCTCATCTTTTAATCTAATTCGCCCTGCTTTTTCTTTTTTCGTTTCTTCTTTGCCTTTTCTCCTCTGCAAATTGTACTTTCCCTCCTACACTTTACATCATTCTCTTTCTTCTCTCTTCTGATTGTTTCTGTCTCTTGTTGAACAGTGACTTTTTTTTATTTGTGCTTTATTTACCTTTATTTATCTACAAGTTTGCCCTGCTTATCTGCTGTATAGTAATTTGGCTGGAGTAAAAACACAAATGAAAGTAAGCTTGCTGTAACATGTAACATTTGGCCAAGAATTACATGAATATAGCATGTATTGATTAGAAGTTAATTGCTATCAGGCTCCATAGCTTAGTTTTATTACTATGCTAAAAAAACAAAACACTGATAGTAAATCCCTTACTGGTTATTTTAATTATATTTTCTCATGATATTAAAGTTAATGTATCATATTTGATCAAGATGGAGATAAGTAAAAGTTTTCTAGTGGCTGGCCTCCAAAGGTTTCTAATTTAATTCAATTTCTATCTCCACTGCCCGTCTTTTCTGATTGACTGATTTCCCATTTTTCAATTTTAATCAGGTTTTTTTTTTAATGTTTTAAAATGTAGGTCAGTCCTACGAAATCCGTATGCTTAACAGAAAACTAGTGGAGTATACAGATATAAGCAGCAAATATGTAAAGGTAGGTGTAAGGTATTGTGTTTTTTTGTTGTTTTTGTTGTCTGTTTTTTGACTTTTATATGACCTCTTCCTCTTTCTTCTCTTATCTGTTTTTATGTATGCACTTCCTGGTTTGTCACAGGTCCCTCAACCCTCCCTTCCACTTCAGGGGTGAGGTGTTGACCTTGGAGAGCTTGGTACTATCACCCAAACTTACCTTTCCTTTTCCCTAAATTTCACAAAAAAAAAAAAACTCATCTTACCTTCACCACACACACTCTTAATCTGTTTTTGTCTGGGATGTTTTTCATAGAGACAGCTTTACATTATTACAACATTATGTTTCTTTCATTCAATTTTTTTTTAAAGTATTAACTCATTAAAGCCATTTCTTTCTGAATAAAACCCACCAGTCATTTCCAGTGAGTCGAAAGTGACATTTTTAGACGCAAAGACGTTTGTCAACACTCACTTAATAGTAAAGCGAGGTAATTTTATTTAATTTCTGTGTGAGTGCATCCACTTGACATGTCTCTGTTGTCAGGCTGACATTGCTTGAGCTGTAATGTTAGCAGTAGCATCCTAGAAACAGAAGAATGGGACAGGTGGCATCTATGCAAACACATGACGTGCTGGGCTCTTCAAGTTCTGGTGCTCAGTCATGCGTTAGCCTCCATAAATATCCCAAACCTACATGTTTTTACAGGTTGTTAATTTTTTTTTTTTTGTTAAAATACAGGATCCTACATTTGCCATATTTTGATATTGTCCTTTATAAGACCCTTGCTGCCTCTTAAAGGTCCAGTGTGTCAGATTTATGGGGCTCTATTTACAGAATATGGAAGAAAGACTTTAATAACCTGAAAATAAGAATCGTTATGTTTTTGTTGCCTTAGAGTGAGCCTACAGATGTTGTGTGTCCTCTTCAAAGGACCCTGCCATGTTGAACCGCCATGTAGCCCAGAACAGACAAACTAAACAGTGGCTCTTCATAGGGCTTGTTGTGTTTTTCACATGTTTCACAGCCGCTGTAGTTTCTTCCTCACACTAGGAAGGACGTTGACGGTTCAATCAGCATGTACTGCTAGATGCCACTAAATCCTACACACTGCTCCTTTAAATGCCCACTGCCCCACTTCCCAGTTTGTAACAAAGACTTGTTAGAAATGACTGGTCTCAAGCCCAGCACGAGATGATGACATTTGTATAAGCTACTTGCTCTGAAATAAATGCAGCTGACAGAATTCAGACCTGAACCGTCTTCTTTCAGGGTTCCCACATGAAGCCAGAAATATCTAAACTTGATGCAATAATATGTCCTATGAACTTTGGAAAATAAATGAATTGAACCAAAATAACTTTGTTTTTCATCCTGACATTTGCATGATTGAATATCACTGGAAAATGCCTTAAAGGTCCCATAAAATGGTATCAATACTTTTTAATGTGCTGTATTTCCTGTTGAAACGGGTCAGCCAATGTGGCTTAGCGTGGAGATAAAGAAAGTTTGATTTTATAAAGGTAAATTGGAAAATTGAGCTGGATTATGCCTACTAGTACGGTATAAGGACACCACTGAAGCTCTGATGTCCATTTCATGGGATCTTTAAATCAGTTCAAGTGAATGTGGGAGCCCCGATTTTCGACGGAATGTCCCTGTTGCTGCATCTCATAGATCACATGTAGCTCATTGGCAGTGGGTCATTTTCCTCACAGATGTATGATGGGTAGGGATGGAGATGAAATTCTCTGTGAATTTCTACCTCCTGACCCTTGCCTAATGAAACTACCTCAGTATGTCTTAATGAATGAATAAGGGGAGCTCTTTTGCACTTTGCCCAACAGTCCAGCTGTTTGGCTGTGTGCGGAGCTGCCCTCAAGCTCAAGCTGTAGTTGTACTCCAGCCTAAATGCCTGATCCTGCCTGTTCACAGAGCATTGTGCGCGTGGTGTTTCATGATCGTCGACTGCAGTATATGGAGCACCAGCAGCTGGAGGGATGGAGGTGGAACAGACCTGGAGACCGAATCCTGGATATCGGTGAGGTCTTTAACTGAGGCCACTTCTTCTGCCTCCAGCAGCTAATGCTTGTCCGCTAATGCTCCTGGTCTTTCTCTATAACATTAAAGGAGCAATGTGGAGAAATTGGTATTTTTGTGTTTTCTGACTGACTCATTATTTGCAGATATCCCGTTGTCAGTGGGAATATTGGAGCCCCGTTCACATCCCCTGCACCTCAACACCATTGAGTTCCTCTGGGATCCTGTCAAAAATGCTTCTGTTTTCATCCAGGTAAAAACTTTTTCTGGTCAAATATCTACAGGAGTTGTTAACACAGCAAACTCAAACCTTATTTTTTCTTCTCAGGTCAACTGCATCAGCACTGAGTTTACCCTGAAGAAGCATGGAGGAGAGAAAGGAGTGCCATTTCGTATCCTGGTGGACACTTTCACCACCAATGAACATGGGGAATACATGGAGCATGTGCATTCCTCCAGCTGCCAAGTCAAAGTCTTCAAAGTAAGAAACTTTCTTTTGTAGATGTTTATTTTTTTCTCTAGATGTAACATCTTTGTTTATATATTTAACTTCTAATTCTTTTATTTTGGAAGCCTAAAGGGGCTGATCGCAAACTGAAGACAGACAGGGAAAAGATTGATAAAAAGGCCCTTCAAGACAGAGAGAAGTATCAACCATCCCATGAGACCACCCTGCTAAAAGAGGTGAGACATACTGTTGTCTGTCTCTGGACACATTACATAACAGAGCAGATCTGAGTGGACCCTTTGTTTCATTTCGTCAGTAGCGTTGTAATGATCTTTATTGATTCCATGGTCGTAAAATCTTGTGTCTGGATATTTATCTAATCTCATCAGCACTGAAGCTATTTGTATGTGCTTCACCTGCCAGTCAGAATATTTTCCTCCTTGCTTTGCTTCCATGGCCACAGTACGTTTTAAACCAGAGCTCTGTCACTGTATGTTAATATGTCGCTTTGCTTGAGGTCGGTGCTGAGCTCTGTCAATGATTTGGGTTTTTTCACTCAAGTGTCATCTTTGAATAGCGAGTGACTCAGCAGTTTCTGCTTTAGTGTTAATCTGGTTTGTCATTAATCTGAATCAAAAGCAAACACACACTGCCAACGCCTAAAAACCAGCAAAACCAGCACTGAAAACCAGTAGCAGGAACTTAAAACCTTTATGTCACGTTTCATGCAAACATGCAGAGCAAAAAGAAATTAGCAAAAATACAGAAATAAAATTTGGCCATACAATGATAAAAATATTCTATAAAAGAATAAAGACAATAAGAAAAAAAATTATAAAAATAAAATAAAATTAAATTAAATAAACTCATGGGGGGAATAATGTTTAAGAACCAGTGTATAGAAACCAAGTACTATTCAGCACAACCTAAGAACTGTAAAGATAAAAGTAAATTAAAGTCCATAAACACAGGGAATGAGAAGTATCAGAGAGGATGGGCGAGGCACCTTAAATAAAAGCCAGGCTAAAAAAAGAATCTGGGCAGGTCGTTGTAGAAATGTCTACACGGGTGGAGTCCCTCAGACTGTTCCCACAAGCAGACTGTTCAAGAGACCACAGAGGGCCTGAAGGTGGACTCACCATGTGGTTTTTGTTGAGGTAAAACTTGGAGCCCAACTATATATATATATATATATATATATATATAGCTGGTTGGTTTAATCCATAACAGGGAATCATGTTTTATAAACGGATACATTTTGCATGTGAAATATTAATCAGTGACTATCAGTCAGTAACTCAAGTTGTCAGATAAATGTAGCTGAGTAAAGTACTTAGTACTTAGACCAATGTTTCCACATTGGTCTAAAAAGGATTTAAAAAACAAAACAAAACAAAGCTTACTGAAGTCAAGTTCAAGCTTTTTATTACCCCTGACTAAAAACACAGCACTGACATGTAATTTACTGTGTAGATGGTAATGTTATGACAAAGGTGTTAGCAGCTGCTAAACAGCTGCCTCTTTAAGATAAGAGAACAATAAGATAGACTCCATTGATCTCGCACTGGGGGATTCAAATTTGCTTGTTACTTAAAAACACAGTCTATAATAGAAATAATTATATACACCTACTGTATAAACAGCAGCAACTACACATAGAGATATGGTCAATGAATCATTGCACAGAAATAATTGCACAGATTATTGAACTTGTATTGTACTATACAAACATACATATGAATGTATTTACATATTCACACATCAAGCAGACTTTTAACATTTACATTCATTTGGAGTCATGATTCTTTGTTTATAAAGTATAAAAATAAAGTTGATTAGAGTTCAAATGTGGGAAAACTAAAAAGAAAAAGAGCTAAAAGAGGCTACAAGGGTTCATAGATTTAAGAGTGGAGGAGTGGAGTTGTTAGGTTCATTGCTGTTTTACGGTTTTCCTGCTGTAGCCTTTGTGCTAAAATACATTTACTTAATATTAAAATGGAGGTTGAATAGTCGGACAACACCATTGTTATTCTGTCCGTTTCTCTCGCTCTAGTGTTCTCCTTGGCCTGACGCCCTCAATCTCACCATCCACAGCAGCAGCAGCAGTAGCAACACTCCATCATCAGTTTACCACAGTTCACCAACTTCCTGTAATTTCACAGATGGGTGAGTCGCGTAATTTTACAGTTTTCCCATGCACCAATCTAACTAATTTGGTTTTTTAGAGTTTTGTACAAAAACTGTAAAAGGAACATTATGTAGAAATTTAGTGCCCCATTGTAATACCACTGTGGTAAATATGGAAACCTGTACACATGTATTTTTTATGATTACATTACTTATGATCACAAATTACTGAGTCGACAATTTTTCTAATAGCCAAACATCAAGACATAGCAGCCAACTATTATAGCTTACTAGTCCAACAGCAGCTCGGCGTCTGTCTTTCAGACTTTTATTTCACCAAGCTCTCACCAACGACTAAAACTCTTGTCCAGCGACTTCTTACTCCATCACTCTCTGCTCTGTCAACGTCCTCTTCAGTCTATTCACCTCTGTCATTATGTCCATAGAGGCTGCTGAGCCAGGTTACATTGCCCGCTTGCCCAGATCTGGCACGATACCGGCTCTGCTCCTTGTCAGCATTGCCCCGCACCCCGGGGCTTAAAACCTCCTCTTCCCGGTGGTCCAAAACGTCTGTGGTACAAACAGTAACACTGCCCTGGTGCTCTGAGCTCACAGTACAGGCAGCCCAGCTAACAAATAAACATTTTCTCCATAAAACATGATCCAGTTCTACCAAAATCAATTAAATAGTTGGTGTGTGCTGTAAAGGGGTGGGTGATCGTATCCGGAGCACAAAGTTACTGTGTCAGAACAGACGTACAAATGACAGACATGATTCACATTTTTATATGCTTAATAAATTTCTATTTCTTGGCAGTGTCAGAGATCAAAATGCAGTGAAATCTGTGAACTCTACATGGTTAACAGTTGTAACGGTTGTGCAACACAAATAATATGATAGTAGTTCCCTCTATGGGTGCTTACCGGGATTACTCAACACTGTGTAAAAGTCTGAACTTTCACAATATGTGCTCTATAAATCAAAAAAAGACAAGATGTGTTTCAGAGCAGTCCAAACAAAATACTCAACCAATCATCTCAATCTGTTCTTTCTTCCTTATGTGCATGTTTCTGTAGCAACTGTTCTCCAAACCAGCAAGGGGATCTGCCCATACCCAGCTGCTCTGATGTAAGTAACAGAGAACAGTGCAGTGTGAAAGTGTTAATGTTGCTCTCTCATTCCTTTTAGGCCATTATTTGGAGACAGTGGATGCTGTGCTGCTATACTCATTTCAAGGGCTCTTCTTCTTTTTGACATGTAGCACCTTCTGCCATCGTCCTCGCCGCAGGACACTCAGCAGTGGCTGCACCGTCACAGGTTCTCACCTTTCTCAAGGCTCTTCTCCAGCTTCTCAGGTAATGCTGGTAAAAATCACAACACCTTTTTGATCCACGGAACAGTCATACAGTCAGAGTGAGCAGGCACACGGCTGAATTACTCCGTCAAAGGGGAAAAAGAGTATTGTTTTTTAAGCGGGAAGGAAGCAGAATACATTTTCTGCTGTTGTTGTAGGTGCTGATCTGTTGAGGATGAGCAGGGAGGATCTGATCCAGGTCTGCGGCCCAGCAGACGGTATTCGTCTCTTTAACACCATGAAAGGAAGGTGAGACATTAAAATACACCTCGAAATGACATCAGAATTGGAAAACACTGTGCTACTCTGTTCTGATGTAGAGGCTACTTATGTTTCATGCGATGGCTGCTGTTGGTTTAGGCTAGTTTTGTTAATGAAAAATGCATACAATGATAGCAAAGTTCTATTGTTGTTGCTTCATTAACCAAAGCAGGGTTATATAAAATTCGCTAATATGATACTTTCCTCCATTTTGGACTCTACATTTCTTTCTGTTCCCTCAAAGGTTCACCTTAAAAAAAACTGTTAAAATGGTTCACAATTAAGCCAACAGCACAAAGTTTTGAAATCAATGCAAAAGCCCCACAAAAACTTACTTTGCCCCCACACAAAGGCGTTATTTTTACTCAACTGGTTGTTTCAGGTTGATTTTTATAGTAAAACCTCCAGAACAGAGGATCTGAGCTGATAAAATAGAATGATGATTGATAGAATACTGTGAACTCAAAACAATGGAAATAATGAGCAGCAGTGAGTGGTGCAGCGACTCCTTTGCAGGCTTTTTTTGTATCATAAGCTGGATACAGGCTGCCCTATCTTAATTGGTGAAGGTTGTTGGGTCAGTGAACACAAGAGAACTTTGGCAAAACAAAACCTTCCCAATCTCTGCATTTAAGTCCTAAAATTCAGTTTTTAGGTGGACAAGATGGCAAACAAACAACCATCTTCACCCAGGTTACTACTAATGCATGTTCTACCTGCTAGTATTACAGTCTGTGCTCACATTTTCCAGGTGTGTTCAGCCCCGTCTTACCATCTATGTGTGTCAGCAGCAGGCCAGACATCAACCTCCCATCAAGCCAGGGGGTGGAGACAGTAAGTGATTTGATCAGTTCTGACCACATTCATTAAGCCAAGACTTTTTCTCTTTCCTAGAAGTGTTCATGTTTTAGAGGGTGCTATCACATATTTTTCCCAGACATCAGGCATGCGAAAGCCACGTAATAATGTGATCTTAATGTAGTCATGAACTGTCTCCTTTGTTCTCCCTGCAGTATACCACGCTCTGTACCTGGAGGAGCTGACGCTGTTGGACCTGTCTGAAAAGATCGCTCTGTTGTACAGCATCACTCCACAGCAAATTACACACATCTACAGACAAAAATCCAACGGGATCCATGTCTTAGTCTCTGACGAGGTATCCTTACATCCAGCCTGGTATCACCAAATTGCGTATGAACACAAAATGTTCATACGCAATTTGGATTTGCATTTTTTGCTCTTTGCATTCTTTGTCATTCCTTTTTGGTGAGACTGTCATTTCTCATGTAAAAGTCATAGAGAAAAAAATGTCAGGCTATATAGAATAAAGAGGAAGCAAGTCTGGAGGAGGTTCAGGTGGATGGATAAGTTGAACAAACACAGGACTTTCACCCATAAGACTGTAACATATTCGATTTGTGCAATGCATGTAACATAGTTTCTCAAAGTAACCATGCACCCAGATCAGGTACAGCTTCCCAGGTACACATACTAGCTGTCCACCGGAAAAATAAACGAAAAACAGTGGTGTAGAGAATTACTGGTCTGAATTTACAGGAACAAAAGCAAGTCCGACCTACAGTGAATAATCTTCTCACTAGATTTTTCTAGGCTGGCAAAAACTTATATTATATTATATTAAAACTTATATTATATTAATTAAATATTAACACCAGTGAAATGACGATGAGCTACAGGTGGATTTTCATATGCAGCTTCTTGGAAATGTACACATCGGTCGATTCATTTGTTTCAGATGGTGCAGAACTTCAGAGAGGAAACAAGTTTCATCCTCAGCACTATACGGGGTAATTGTCTTTAACCTTTAATTTCACAACTCACTGTTTAACATTCAGCATCCATCATACCGTGTCATGGATTATTTGGCATTTTTAATGATCTTTCATTTGAATTGTTTTCTGTTTCTCAGATGAAAACACAGACGGATACCATGTTGTGTTGAAATGACCGACATACTCTGGAGGTTCAAAGTTTCACGAGTGGAATTGTACAGATTTTATATAAATCCTTCTAGACATGTGACATTTACTAAGATTTACAGTCGAGTATAATGCTGTTAAGCTTTTAATTGTTGACTTTGAGGTTTTGTTTAGTTTTCTTTAATTTTCCTATTTTATTTGAACTTTTGTTTAGTTACTGATTCATGTTTGATATGCCTAGTGGTAAACAGTGGCCTGCAAGTTAATGACTTTCGTGATAATAAAGCAAAGTAAATGCCACACATCATCATATAGACAGAGAGTAAAGACAAATGAACAAAACTTTACGTTAATGCAATGTAATTGTCATGCTTGTCCTGAATATGAAATGCTATGATGTAGCCTGTCTTGCATATGCCATACGGCCTATTTCCTTGATGACGTGTAATGTTAAATTTGGTAAAGTTGAGGTATTTATGCACATAGACCTACGGCATGTTTAAACAGAGACACTATGTTGCAGTTCTGAGGATGATTTTGACTGTCTGGGCTCTATGAGGAGTGTAATACATTCCAAATAAAGTATTTTCCATGGGTTTTATTCAGGTGTATGAAAATGCCTGTTTTAGCAGTGGGCTAATCTGTAGGTATGTTTGTCTCACACACCCCATCCCAGTATCATAAAAAATTTAAATTCAAGGTAAGTTCAGGCGGGTAGAGCTAGGAGATATGGCCTGCTATAAATCTATTTTCCTATCTATCTTCCCTCATGCTAATGATTATGTGCTTGCACATTAACATCACATTAATTTAAGAGGCAGCACAGTGGTGCAGTAGTAAGCACTGTTGCCTCACAGCAAGAAGGTCCCTGGTTTGAACCTCGGCTGGGTCCTTTCTGTGTGTAGTTTGCATGCTCTCCCCAGGTACAGTCCAAAGACATACACTTAATAGGTTAACCTAGGTGTGTGTGAATGGTTATTTGTGCCTTGCAAAGAGCTGGCAACTTGTCCAGCCCCACTGTGATCCTGATGAGGATACGTGGTTACAAATAATGGAGGGATGGAAACCGCATGCAAATTGAGACAACACAGCATAAACACTCCCTGGCCTCTTCACATACCTATCTGTTCTTGTTTTTTCTATGTGCTCCAATTTAACACAACACAACAATGGACTAGACTATCATACAATAGACTGTCATAAGTGGTGTGTGTCTATTTGAGGCAGAACAGGGAGAGGCACGTGCTTAGGCACATAACTTAGTGATGGCCACAGGCATTACTCCACCCAAGCTGTCTTAAGCAATAATTACAGGCTAAACATAATAAATGTGAAAAAAAAATATTTCTCTAGTTCATTAGATTGACATAATTAAGTCACAAATTTCCAATTTGGACTTTCTTAAGAACTTAAAAAGAAAATCTAGAGGCTGATGCTGCAAAATATTTGACGTTATTTTGCCATAGTTGTAATTATTTGGTTACAAAAACCATCAAAGACTATTACCAGGTATATAAAGTCATATCCAAGTTATCTATTTGATCCAGTATGTACCCAATATGAACTGAGTAATACAATCACTTTCTTGTCCAGGATTAAAAATAAACTGAGGACTAAGAAGAGTCAAAAACTGCTGCTGAAGCCACACAAAACACTGGACACTGATGGTGATTGTGGATAATACACCTTTTGACATGAAACACTAGGCAAACACGGGTGTTACCAATGATACTAATTAATGTCCCATTCCATTCAGGTCAAACAGAGTGAGGGTGCTGCTGCGGTGCATGAGGTGCAAAAGGTCTGCTTCACATGAGGCAGAACCATTGAAATGCATGTCATAAGGTAAGACTATTATATGATTAGTTTAGGCTCATAACGTCTTAAAGTGTGTTTGCTATGACGTTATGTGACATCACGTCTTGCTGTCTGTCTGTCGTATTTTTTAGTTGAGGCTGTGTTTTGTTAATATTACAGAGGACTTAAGCTTACTTGTGGTTGAGAGCGGTGTATTTTTTGTTAATGTTGAATATGCTGTTGGCTTTAAATGAGCGTACTTGATCTGTAAATCCTGTAGAGATGCAGGTGAATGTATGGGGATGCGGTTAATGACTCATAGTGCTAGTGTTTACCCACCTTCCTTAAGTATCGTTTCTTTGAATAACCGGTTTCGCTTACTGCGAATTGGCCGCCCACTGATGAACAAGTATTGAGGAAGTACAAACCCAAAGCGATAAGATGCGAGGCTGCTGGGAGTCTGCTGGGAGTCTGCTCTACTCAGTCACAGGATTGGTAAGTGTTTATCATTTGTATTTATTTTTTTTCTTTTCTTTTCTGTGAGCAGTGTGATGAAAATAGTCTGCTCAGAAAGGATCAATTTTAGTAATTTAAAATGAAAAATGACACATCCTCAGTCTAATATCCTCCAGCTGGGTTTATGTCTTTCTGACTTCCTTTCACTTGACTTGGCAGGTTTTAGGTTTATGTGATTTCAGATTTTCCATTGACATTGCATTGATTTCGATCACACCAACAGAAGCTCAAATAACAGTTTGATCTAAAATGAAATGTTGAACTTGAGCAAACCCTTGTGAAATTCTTGCTCCTTCCTGGTTTTACTGTAACCACAGTTGGCACCAGAGAGCTCACTGGTGAGATCATGATTTTCACTGCGACATTAGACAGATTATATAAGGAATTTAATTGCAGTGTTTGTGGGTTACAAGTTCTGTGAAGCATTCAGTTATTCATTACTGTGGTGTAACTTTTGCATTCTTTCACACTTGAATGTAGTTTTTCAATTTCAATTTGATATTTCATTGACACTAGTGCTGATAGACAAAAAGGTTATTGTGATGTCCTGTGGAAAAAAACAAACACGTCACTAAACCAGTCCTTCCACATCTATTGGTAAATACATAATGCTGCTCCATAATAGGATAAGATTTTTTTGATCCCACACAGGAGGAATTCCTTTCAAAAATCAAAGATATACTGGAAATTGAAAAATAAAATAAGAGTTATATACACTATATACACCTTTCAAGTATGCGAGTATGCATGATGGAGCTTTTCTAGGAAATAATTGCACAGGTTATTGAATAAAGACATGCTGTGTAGACTTGTACTAAAATTATCTGGATATGTATAAAAGAAAAGCCACGAAAAGCATACAGCAGGAGATAATTGCACATTTAGGTTTGTTTTTGTTCATCATTCCAGTGCCAGTTACAGTTTATATCAGTACTGTATACTGTGAGACAATATGATATATAACTTGTGATAATAAGTGAGTTGTAACTACCACAGGTGTAACTAGTAATCGTAAACTAGCAACTATTTTCTCACTGGTGTTAGCCCTCTGGCCAACTCCTATCCATCCTCTTGAGACTGACAATCAATCAAAATCATGAATGACAACCAACCGCATCAGCATGTTCAGTACTAAAGCCTTGGGACTAGCACATTTTGTCAACAGAACAATTTCCATTGTCTAATGTTATAGACATTGTCATTTATGATCACAATGGTCTATAGCACTCTGCTGAGTTTTTGATGGTCAACGTGCAGTCTTAAATATACTCAGCTGGTTGTTTCTACATCAATATATTCATATCTGTTCCTTCTCTTCCAGCCTTAGTGGTCAAGATTTGTGAAAAGTAAGCCTCATGGATGATCAAGAAAAATGAAGGTAAAGCAGAAATGTATTGTATTTTGTCTTTCATGTGCTAGCAGTACAGTGTCTAGTCCTCTTTTGTGAATTGCTCTTTTTTTTTTTTTTTTTTTTTTTTTTTTTTGTAGTAATCCCTACGTTTGCGAAGAAGGAACCCGTGCTGTAATGGCAGATCAAGGCGAAATGAAGGTAAATAACAACTGAAATAATTCATATTTTAGGGTAAGATGATACATACTATAATCCATTAAGCTAGCAGCTACAATAAGATGTTTTACCTTAGATACAAATGCACTTAAAGGTGCAGTGAGTAATATTTAGAAGAATTTATTGGCAGAAATTAAATATAATATTCATAAGTATGTTTTCATTGTATTGTGTGTATATATAATCACCTGAAAGAATCAGATTTTTTTTTTTTTTTTTGAATGAGCCTTTTATATCTACAAAGAGAGTCAAGCGTCTGTCACTAGAGACTTTGAATTGGCGGTATTACAAGAAGGGAGATACACAAACAATCCTCGTCCATCTATTTGTTTTGTACTGTTTAGGCAGAGATTTCCATTGCTTTATGCTTCAACTGATTCAACCATTCAACCATGTGATGATACAGCAGGCTAACGATAAATATTCACTAGAAAATTTATAAAGAAATTTTGAGTGTGCCTGACTCTGGTCCTGTTGCGCCCATACATTATTATTGACACTGCAGTAGCACAGCGACTTCAGTGAAGTTAGTCAAAGGCAGGTGTGTCAGTTGTAGGCTTGAGGTTGCCAAGCAACCAGGGTCAGCTGCAGTCCAGAGCAATTAACCACAGGTGTGTTCTGTCTGTGTGTGGGTGACTACTGAGAGACACAGAAAATCTCAAAATGAACCCCCTCAAAATAATGGCCACTAATGCCAAACTGTAGGCGGTATCTAAGAGCCAAAATGACCATGAGCATCCTCATCTTGTCGACCATGTGAATGCCGAATTTCAGTGGCTAAAGTTAAAAAATGTGACCTAGGGAGAGAGAGAAAGAACAGGTGCCCCATGGTCCTTTGGGAAATTTCTCCTCTCCAATTTACATGGGCATAGATGGGGCTGTCGGTGGGTGATCCTGGTGCATTGGTGCTGATACCACTGCGTAGCCCATGAATTTTCCTACATTTCTATGTATAAATTATTTCTGTAGAGTGACATTTGTGGCCACGAGAGCCGTTTGCAAATTTATTTTTGACAAATGTTTCCCTCCCTCTCCACTCTAGGGATGCAGTGGTTTTGCCAAAACGCTTAGAAAAGTCATAGACCGCATCCCCCAGCTAGGCCGGTCATGTTGATACCTTTTTTGTGTATGTGCGACCAAAACTGCGGGAGGAGTAGCACGCCGAAATTTCTGGGATATGTAAGAATAATAAGTATAGGGAATAGTAAATAGTGCGCCTTGCATAAAATAATCTATTGTCTGTTTGATAATCTAAACAAAGAACATGTTTTTTTGCAGTGGCCTTTGGAAACTGAGCAGAAGAGAAGGTTCATGTTATAATCATAGAGTTGATAAGCAGACAAAGTTAGCTAACATAGTGCTTTTAGTGGAGAAGTTCATCATGCTGTATAATACTTGAATCTAGCAATTGTCTATAAACTCATGAGGAAGCTGTTTACTGAGGTAATAAATCAAGTTCTTTTTTACAGCCAATGATGCTGCCTCCTGGTGGTTATTAGGAAGAATGAAGGTTTAAGCCACTTCAGCATAGGCTTCTCTTCACAGACTTGGAAACAATGTTGGAAACAAACAGTCTACAATGTTGCACTTACAAATTTCTACAGTAGCCTAGAATGGACAAACCAAACAAGCAACAAAGACTGGCTTTAGATAGGACCTTTCATGTCTGTCTGTCTGATAGTGTAGGTGATGGAATAAATATGGTTTCTACTACATGCCTGGAGGTAGGGTGAGGCAAGCAGTATTCAGTTGCAGCCTCACCAATAATGCCACCAAATCCTTCACACTGGACCATATAAAGATGAAGAAAGTTATTAAACACAATTTTGTAAAATTTGCTCACTTTCTATGTATTAAACAAGTGTTTCTCAATCCTGCATGTTTTAGATGGTTCCTCCTCCACCACACCTGATCCAAAGAGTGTCTCTTTATCAGGCCACTGCAGAGCTTAAAGACAAGGTGATCATTTGAATCAGTTGTGGTGGAGGAGGAAACATCTAAAACATGCAGGGCAGTGTTCCCAGAGGACCAGAATTGAGAAACACTGCATTAAACCAAATTAAGTGTTGTGTGTGCAGTAATTTGAGTTGAAAATTAGGGAGAAAATAACAGCACTCTTTGTTTTAGAATCAGGAGGAGGAGCTGCCACCTGACATCAAGGACTGGAGTAAAGATCAAGTGAAGGAATGGGCTCTCAAGTTGGATGGTGTGGATGACTGGACTGCAGAAATACTGTTTCAGCAGGACATTAATGGACCTAGTCTTTTGCTTTTAGAGATAGAAGACTTCAGAGGTATGGGTGTGACTTTTGGACCAGCAAAACTCATCAAACATGCCCGAGATGAGAAAGTGAAATTTAAGAAAGAGGAACCAACAAGCTCTACAAATCAACCTGGAAGACGCAAGCCGTATCCGTTTTGTAGGTATCATGATACATATAGATACATGGAGAACAGCATTCTTGATATTACAGAATCTGGTGCCTCAGACTTAATTGAACCCTGCCACGAGTATAAAGCTTTCATCAATACAACAGATGAAACAAAAATGAGCAAGTTCACTGCTGAGGTTATTCGATTTGCAGCTGCCTGCATGAACAGCCGCACCAATGGCACCATACATTTTGGAATAGGGGACAAGCCAGGCTTCATCCATGGTGAAGTGTTGGGAGTGGCTGTTGAGGACAAAGAGGCTTATGCAAATGAACTAAAATCTGCCATTGATAGTCATTTTGAGCATAAACACAAACAGACTGCTCAGATCTGCATCAAACCGCCTCGATTTGTTGAGGTTCTGAATAAGACTATGACATCAACTGACAAATGTGTGATAGAAGTGGACATAGTTCCCGACTCTACGATCTGTGAAGAAAACGTTTACCACACTTTAAACACAAAAAAAAACAAGAAAAAAAACAAAAGTCAAGAAGAAACTGAAACCAAACCATTGAAACAATTCTTTGTCCGAGATGGCGGTAGCAGCAGGGATCTCCTTGCACTAACCACATTTGCCAAACCTATGGAAGAGTACAAACAGTTTGTTGAGTGTATGGCAAAACGATCACAACTCCGAAAACAAGCTGAAGAGAAGCACCTCAGTGTTATAAAAAGCAGCACTCAAGGCTCTAGATTAAGTCAGATGATAACTGGTGGTTCACTCTCTTTAGATAAGACACACTTTGAGCAGTATGTGATAGTAACTAACAAATCACATGCAATCCAGTTTGAATCACTAGGATTTCTTGTGGAACTTAACCCAACAGCTGTTTTAGATTTTGATCCAGAATCAGCTACACATGGATTAGAGCATAATTTCGAACAGCAGAGTACAGTGAGTGTCCATTTACCAGCAAACTATAAAATCACAGAAGGAGTTGAGGACATTGCAAACAAGTTGAAATTAACCCGAAACACCAGCTGGGTATTCTGCAATGGAGGTATCAAGGATGAGACACCCTCAGACATAGATGAGTGGTTGATGGACAAGGGAGCCTCCGTTCGAGATGTGATTTCCTTCTTGTGTCGGAAAGATGTGCTTCGAAATAAGAGATTCCTTGTCATTTTCTTACTTTTGTCAACAGTGAGTGAGAAGATGGACCCTCTTGTTGAGACTTTCAGTACATTCTGGCAAGAGCTAAAAGGCACAGAGCAAATCCTATGTATATGTGACAATGAAAATGCATTTACCTCCTGGAGGGACCTGATCATTGCTCGGTGCGGAATTGACATCTCTAGTAGATGCATATATGAGCTCAGTTTTGCTGAAGTCAATGGGACTATTCTTAGTCTTCTGTCAAAAAACCGTAAATCGAGCCGTTTCCTACCCTGTCGTGGAAAAGGCAAAATCCTTCTTGAAAAGAAAGTGGAGCGTAGCTGGAACACCTTGGAGGTTCTGTGCGTGAACCAATGTGAAGGGGGAAACGAGGATAAAATTGTCATAGAGGAGAACTTCTACAAAGGAGGAAAAGTGTCATGGTGGAATTTCTATATTTCAGAGCAGCCTGGATCCACAGCATTTATCGAACGAGACAAGTTTGACTTCATCATGAATACAGTCATACCAGATTTGTGCTCCCTGAGAAAAGCCTGTGTGTTGTTTAACCTCATGCATGTACCTGGATGTGGTGGGACAACTTTGGCCATGCATACTTTATGGGCTCTCCGGGACAGATTCCGTTGTGCTGTCCTCAGAGACAGTACCGCAGACTTTGCTGAAGTAGCTGATCAAGTTGTCAAACTCTTAAAGCATGACAATGAGGAGCACTTACCACGTGTCCCTGTTTTGCTGATGATAGATGACTTTGATGACAAGGAAAAAGTATTTGACTTGCAGCAGCTCATTGAAACAGAATGTGCAAAGAAAGATATTCAGTCTAAGTCTGCACAGGTTATTCTCCTGAACTGTATGAGGTCAGAGTCCCATGAAGAGAATGAAGCAACTGGAGACACAGTATTCATTGGAAATAAGCTCTCTGAGAAGGAGCAGAAGCTATTTGAGGAAAAATACGTAGAAATAGAGAAAACCCACAAGAATTTTCAAACTTTCTATGGATTCATGATCATGAAGAAGAACTTTGACTCAAAGTATATTGAGGGTGTGGCCCGCAACACCCTGAAGAGCTTCAATGTGAATCAGAAACATGCACAACTTCTGGCTGTTTTAGTTCTGCTGCATGTGTACTGCAAGGATGCCTCTCTCTCCGTCTCACTTTGTGAGGAATTTCTTGATCTGCAACCAAAACCATTTTGTGGAACCATCAAAGTTGAAGAAGAATTTGGGAAATTTTCCACTTTAATTACTAGCTGCACCGTTGAGAGTAAGGTAGTATTCAAAGCTGTGAAAATGATCCATTCAAGTATTGCAAAGCATTGCTTGCAGGAACTTGAAACAACACACAATGTGAGCAAAGCTGATATTGCTGATCTTCTGCTGACCACAAACAAGCTTTATGAGAGCACACAAGGCAAAGACAAACTCCTGCAAAATGTTCACCACATTTTGGTGAAGAGATATCATTCAGAGAAGGAGGAGTCGAAGTTCTCTCCACTTATTCAAGATATTATGAGTCAAACCCCAGGCATGGAAGAGATGGTACTACAGAATGCATCAAAAATATTTGAAAAAGATGCAGCTGTCTCTCAATTACTAGCTAGGTACTATTACCTAAAAAAGAAAGATTTCTCAGAAGCAAAAGTTTGGGCAAAGAGAGCAACAGATCTTTCCAAAGACAGCTCATATATGGCAGACACATCAGCACAGGTTATCAAACACGAGCTAAAGAATGCCCTTGAAAAGTGCAAGGAAGGGCTTATTAGTTCTGAAAACTTGAAGACTTCTCTCCAAATGGCGCAGTCAGCAATAGTCTCTTTCAAGGAAGCTCAGAGCCTTGCAAAGAAGGAGTCAATACAGCGATTACAAATCAAGACAGACAACTGCCCTTTAAATACATCAGGGTGCCTGGGAGAAATTCAGGTCGGAGTACTTGTCATTGAAGTAATGGCAAAGACCCCTGTATTTTCTGATGACAATGTCCGCCATGACATAATGAGTCAGGTTCTCTCTGGAAACAAAAAACTACAGGATGCTGAAAAATGTGATTCACGGAAGAACAAACACAGACAGTACTACATAATTCTCAGACAGTTCGAGGATGTACTTTACAACCTCAAATACAGGATGAAGAAGAACTTTGATTTCCTTGATGATTTCTATGTGAACTTGGGCTCCAGATTTGGAGTGAAAGACAGTCGTGACAAAGTAGCCCAAAATGAGCTTTTCAGATGTTTCAGGGAGTATGCAAAGCTTTTCTGCAAGACAGATTCTGCAGCTCTTTTGAAGAATAAAACAATGCAAAACATGTTGAAACTACACCAAGCAAGACAATACCTAGAGATGAGAAAAGCTGATACCTATTCTGGGATTCTGAGTTGTCTCTCAAATGGAATCTCACCTGAAAATATGGAGAAGATTGTTCGAGATTATGGTTGCATTTGTGAAACTGGTCATAAGCCATCTGTGAATGAGAGAATCAACTTCATCTATGTCAATGTTGTGTTGAGTTGTATCAAATTGGAATCAGTACACATTAAGCCATACCAGAAACTAATGGATCACCTTTGCCAAGTTCTTTGTGAGCCAATCCCATCAAGTGACAGTTTGCCACTGCTCTTCATTGCAGTTGTGCTGTTGTGGCCACAGCAGTCTGTCTCCAGACCAGAATATCAAAGTCTCAGGAAGTACGTCTCACAGATGAGGACCTTTTATCACACAACGATGAAGGAAGTGTACAATGGCAAGTGGCCGATTGTCCATTTCTTCCTAGGGAAGAAGAAGGGATATGAAGGACTGGTACCCTTTGGGAAAATCAAAAGCTGCATCACAGATGGGCAGTTTTTCTCCATGTGGGACAATGGAAAAATCTGGAAAGAGAAGAAGGTGGAGGAGCTCCTTTGCAGGGTCACTGGCAAGGTTAAGAATGACTTGATACTGGCAGATATCCCAAATCTGAAGGTTGAAGTCACTCCAGTGTTTCGAAGTCAGCTTAGTGGGCATGCCCAGGATTCAAATGTGTCATTCATTATCGGTTTCTCAATGAAAGGCCCTGTTGCACTCGACATTAACTAAACCAGGGATGTCCAAAGTCACGGCCCGCAGTCAGATTTCATACGGCTCAAAACTTCATTTTTATAATATGATTTATGGCCTGCCTAGGATTTTCAGATACTGTATGGTTGGAAGATTTGGCTTTTTTTGGTCGACATAAGAAACATTTGAACCTCTAAGGACATAGCTGCTGGTGTTCTATATCTGTAGATGTGACACAAAATATTACTTTCTCAATGATCTTGTTAAAGATAAGAGCAAGAGTGATACATTTTAAACTTAAATGTTAACAGACTTTGCATTACTCATAATAAATAAGTCATGTTTAAAGTGAACATGATTTTGAGATTTGTATCAACTTCATGCAAGTTTAACGCATTCCATACAATTTATTCTGTTATCTGACTCCAGATGTGAAAGAAAGGAAGAACTGGTTTTTAGATTTGTTCACGCCTGATTGGCTTAGATTTGGTTACATTGTCATTTAAAAAAAAAACAAAATTGTTACAGACCAGTGCATTTGTCTGTAACTTTTATTAATTTTTTCATTTTTAAAATGTTAGTATTGGCCCCTGGGTATCTTCACATTGTCAAATCTGGGCCTCTAAAAAAACACCCCTGAACTAAACGATGAAAGCAGTCTGTTCCAACACACTTAATTTTTTCAGCTACTCATTGTGGATCTATTTCATTTCATATTTTTCCATTTTCTATTCATCTTTGTGTATTTTGTAAAGGGACTGAGGTGCTTGGAATTAATTGTAATGCTGAGTTATTTTTTTTTGTGTATCTTTTGCTGCACACATAACATTAGTGATACCATTGTTTTGTAAAGGAATCCTAATGTCAAGTATAACCTTAAAATCAAACCTCTTACTGTCTCAATATCTCAAAATATGTACTGTAGCTCATAAGTCAAGTCAGTAAATATGATGTTTAAGGATAAAAATTAAAATATTTTTTGCTTAATGAAATTATCTGTGATTTGAAATGTAATTCAACTATTACCTTTTGTCATGTTCTGCACTGACCGAATACATTTAATAATGTTGTTCCATAATAAATAATGTAAATAATCTGCATCATACATTTTAAAATACATCTTTAGTAGTACTTTCTCAAACATGTATGAAATTGAAATTGTTTTGAATGGTTTTACATATCTTCGATCCTGCTGGATCCATTATTGATATAACTTTGAATGATGTTTGGCTTATATAAAATGTCTTATTTGTATTAACAAGTCATTTATTTTTACATATTGAATATTGGTTAGTTTTTTTTTTTTTTTTTTTTTTTTTTTTTTGTTTATTCTGATCCTGATTGTGTTCCTACTGATCTGATGTTCGAAATACAATAGTTTTCACCTTTTGTCATTACATTTTAGATGACCTTTTTGCGTTCCATGAAAAATTATGATGTATATTGAGATACACAATACCTTTCTAATAAAGATGTACTGTAACATTACCCTGTAAGAATTTATTTTAAAAAATTAAAGTTGACATGGCATAGTTTATTAATATACTTAATTACTTGTTTATAATTAATTATACTTTACACACTGTACTACATTTACATTGTCCACTTAACAATGTTCTTACTTGTGTCACACATTGGAGGGCGCCATAAGCTCAAAAATGATAACTCTTTGATTACACATTACACAGGGTCTGTGATTACTCATAATATAATTTAAGAGATACAGTATTTGGTTGTGTTTTGTATTCCAGTGTGCCAGACAAGGTAATGTAGATTATATTTCAGAAAAAATCATGTTAAAGCAAATTTCAATTTGGATTTCATGCCATTACACACTCATTTTATGAAACATATTACTGCACTGAAAGTGAACAAAATAGGGAACCAGTATTTTTGTTTTGTTTGTTTGTTTTTTTGTTATTTGTATATTTGCATATATGACAAATGACCATTATATGATTCTTGTTTGATTTTCTACAAATCAAAAGGTATTTACAGGCCTAAGGCCAAGATGCAAAAAGCAGTTCAGAGGGTTATATAAAATTTTAGAAACTACTTGTTAAGGGAGCGTGATATCTAAAGAGGGGGGATGATGGTATGCCATTGTGGCAAATGATAGACAGTTGCAGGGTCCCCAAACAGAAGGACTACATGAATGAGGGATAGTTGAAGAGGTTTCAATGATCAACAGAGCAATGCTGCCCCCTCCTCTGTTTCTCAATTAACTTTGTATCGTATATAGACTTGCACACACCAGCTCCTGCAGGTACTGCAGATACTGTGTTACCATGTGGGTCATTACGATTAGGGAGGGGTGGATCCTGTTACTAAATATGTATGTTTTTGCTTCTGGCCTGTCTAAGTGCAGGTTCTCAGCCATAGGAGACACGCTTTGTCTGAAGATGGTTCAACAGTGAGAGTAAGTGACAAACATCTATTGTAGATTGTATTTCTAAATTTGAGGAGAAATGGCATAAAAACACCAAAATCATGAACATCTCTTCAGTTTTAATAGTGAAAAAGATCACATTGAATGCCATAATATACATCACATGACATTATTTTTAAGGCATTGCTGATATGTTTACACCTGCAAGCAGTAGTCAACCAAGTATCTCTGTTATTTCATTTAGTTATTACATTGAGTAGGTTTATAAAATGGTAGTTGATGGAATAAGTGCTCAGATCCAGTCTCAATTTTATGCTGATTCTTTTATATGACCTACATAAACACTTTAAAGTTGCAGCTGGTAATGGTGGGGCTTTTTTTTTTTGCCATATTTACAGCCGGGTATCCTGTGAATTGTAGCATTGTATTATTATAGTAACATAAAATGGAAATGCTTAAGTACAAGTACCTTAAATTGTACTTAAATACAGTACATAAGTGAATGTACTTAGTTACTTCCCACCACTGCAAAATGGCAAAAAACAAGCTAATTTCGTCATTAGTATGCAGTGTTTTTGTCGTGTCAGTCAAGATGGATTGAGTCAGATGTTAGCCCTATGTGGCACATGGCTGAAAGGAATCTTCAGAGGGTCATCTTTAAGGGGTCAAAGGTCATTGTGCTGATGAAATGTGTCCCAGCTAGAGCATATTGTCGTGAAAAGGTGCTGTGGATACCAAACATACTGTAGTTGTAGATTCAGGAGAAGATGGGGATACGTGTCCCTTTACTCAAAGAGGGATGAGGAATGAGGGATGACCAACTGAGATGAATTATGTGAATTTTCTGTTACACATTACTGTGATTTGCTGCCATGCACATAAAAGTGAAACCTACACCTTTTGTCATCAACAAGGTCCAAATTAATAAAAACATAATGCGTTTGCTCATCACTGTCAGGGAAAAACTGGGCTACTACATCTTTAAAATATGCAGGTTGGAAAGTGAAAACAAGCATGTTACTGTGTCATCCTGCTGTATCTCTTCATTGGAGAACATCATTGGAGAACATGTTAAAGAAAAAAAAAAGGGAATTTAAATCTTGTCAGTTTGTAGATTACAGTGAAATTAGCATGTGATGTAGGATTGCACTCCAATAACTTTATAAGACTCATGATGGACAGTTTAAAAAAAGTGGGATCAAAATCAATGCAGCAGAATAGATCTATCGTCTTTTTTTCTTCTTCCTTGGAGCTTACATTACCCACAATTCAACTCAACCACTGACAGTTAAGGATGGAGGTCAAGGACAGAGAACTCTACACCCTCACCTTCTTTACATTTTTTAAATTGTAGTCTTCAGCTCAACTTCACACAGTTTCCTTTGGAAACTTTTTTTTAGATACGCAGTCCGCCCCAAGACATAGAATAAAAAGGTGAAGTGATTGAGTTGTAATATACAGAAGTGTATTGCTGCCATAGCAAAAAAAAATAAAAGAAGAAAAAAGAAAAACATGAAGTCTATTAATAATATATAAAATATTTTCCTGTTATTACAACCTAAAAACGTAAAATAAGAAACCTGTTAACAATATACTGTTTATCTTCTTTTTCATTATATGATTATATAATTATAACATCAATGTCAATATAATGTGTGAAACTTATTTTGTATGACATATAACATGACTAACATCTTGTTATAACAATAAATGTTTCATGTTATAACATGATACTGATCTGATTTTCTTTTTCTGGTATGGCAGCAATACCTTGCCATAATAATACTCCAGGTTGACATCTTATCAATAAATTGCTCAATAAAGGAATCCAGAAGAGGAGGGACAAGTTTTTAATTCAATAGCAACCCCAAAAAAGAATTGATCCTCCAATTAAAAAGTAGCCAAAGACTGATATATTTGTTTCCTCTGTGTCAGAGCTTCGATGTTGCTCCAGTGACTTGTTCCTTCATTAACGGGAACAAACACACAAACTCTGTTTTGAGTTAACCCCACATTCAAGGGCCATGTTTCCAAAAAACAGCACACTAGCACACCAAGTGTGTATTAATCCACCAGTGAAAGTAGTCCCCAGCAAATGCACTATCTTCTCCTGTTCATCTACCTTAGGAACAAATGGGTTTGGAGCAGAGTACCACAGAGACAGTTGGAAAGTTGGTTGTTGGTTATTTCATGGGATTTATTGATAGTAACAAAAATATCAAGTATTGTCGGCCTTAGCTGTACATGAAAGAATGGTTGCATAGTCATTGGAGAGATTAGAGTTAGAGTAATCGACAATATACAGATAGTTCTATCCGGTAGATATTATTCATATGGTGAATGTACTTTTAGAAAGAGTTTTGAACTTAAACATAAGCTTAGGTGAAGATTCAGTCAAGATATATTTTCAGTTGTACATAAAAATTGTACTCTGTACAAAATGTGGCCTGTGTGTGCGTCAGAGTGGTTTTGACATTGCTTCCTCCCCTGTAGAGAGCATATCAGAGCTGTGTAACACTGATCTCAGCTCACAGTCAAGTCTGACTAAGCCCTTTGTTGCGGGAAAAGAAATAAAAATTCTCGCTCTGCCTCTTTCTTTGGCAGCCCGATGAAGTTTTTTTTATTTTTTTTTTATTTTTGACGAACTGAAAAGCACGTGTGTTCCTGCAGTGGTCAGTGGGGATGAAAATGATCCTGATCATCTTGCGCCATTCTGCCATAAAGTGCAGCTGCTGTACACCCCACATTACCACATCTGTGAAAAGCTGAGCTGGCTGAAAATTGGAAGAAAAACTCAGGGTCAGCTATGCCATCAGAGAGTTTGCCTTCACAAATGTTGTTCCCACTGCAATAATGCATCCCATTCATGATACATTATAGCTGTAATTGAGAGTTGGGTTTAGAGGATTGGAATAAACATTTCTATGACTTTGTATAAAATTAATTTGTTCATTTTCATGAATCATGTCACGCTTTTTCAGCTAATCACAGATTTTAATATCTGGACTTGTAGGACAGTTTCCCACAACCCCTTGAGTGGTGGTTCTCATTGAGCCTAAAATACACGACCCTGTTGACCTTCCTCCCCAAAAGTCCTCTACCACCCAACCCAACCTCCCAGATCTGTCTGCTAGCTTTGAATTATAACCTTTGCACACAGGCGGGAGTACAATGTGACGATTGTGATTGTATTTTAATTCTGATGGCAAGTGAAAAAAGATAGCTTCCTCTGAGAATGGGCTAGATTTATGGGCCCTGTCCTGGCTGCCGGCCCCACATCCTCTCTGATCTGCTTTTACTCCGACGACCCCTCGACCCTGGGGGGTCATTAGAGAGCCCCCGAATGGTCCGGTTGGCTGCCAGCCCATCTCACACTGCTTGTTTTCCAATCAAATGACTATATTTAACGGGGACACGAGCCCAGGGCCAAGTCCAAACAGACATCTGTTTGAAATTGTTCCTCGCAATTATTTCACACAGAAGTTCTCCCTGTACACCCCCGTACGCACTCCTCGCCCCACTTTGGTCTTTTGTTTGTTGTTGTTTGTTTTCAGCAAATCCTCCCCCTCTGGACTGCTAATGGACAGAACTGAGAGGGAGAAGTGGTGGTAGTGGTGGGGTTGGGAAGTGTGGTGGTGGCGAGGGTCTGGCTCCTGGAACCGCTGTCACAGAGATACGCAGCCAGAGGAGAATAGGAAAACCAGCAAGGGCTTTTTGATTGAGCACAAAGCAGGTTTTTCACTCTGAACCCAGGGAACAGCTTTTACAATCAGAGCCCCTGTACTGCTGCCAGCTCACATGACGTCTCCATCAAGACTGTCAGTCAGTGGCTTTCATACCCTGGTGACAGCATGAATTTATCAACAGTCCTAATCTGATAGAGTATAATACACTTATTATTATAAATGTTGGTTAGATGGGTTTAACTTTTTGGTAAAGAATAATAAGAATGCCAACGCCAAGTTTTTATGTTTTAGTTTTGTCACTGCAGGGAACTAAAATGTCTAGTGCATTTTCTAGAAAATTAAGTCCAAAATATTGTTTGTGTGTGTGTGTGTGTGTGTGTGTGTGTGCATGCACTTATCATCATTAAGCAACCGTTCATTTTTTCCCCAGCATAACTGGCTTAGGACCAAAAAGCCTTCCCTCCTCTGAGACATTGTTCAAACAGTGGACTTAGAGGAAAAGGTCAGACTGAGATCTTCCTATCATCCACTTATAAGGCTGCTTTGTGGCTGAAGATCAACATGAGGTCACGTTTATTGTTTAAAAAGACTAAGAATCTACAGCCTTGCAGCTCTGTGAGGCTGTACAAAGTTGATCTTTAGCAGGTATAATGTTTGACATGTTAGCTATCCTTGTATTAGTGTGTTATGCATCCTGCATGCACAAAGTACAGCTGAGGACGATGGGGATGTTTTTTTTAATTGGTTTTGAAATCTGACTCCTTGTTGAAGAGTTAAAGGTCCAGTGTGTAGACAGTGTTGGGGAGGTGCTTGGGTCAATGTGGTCCGAAGAAAATGTGAGTAAGCCAAACCAAAGGAACTGCCCATACTCCCTGTAGTCTTTACCCAGAACATTTTTCTTTGCCACAAAACAGATGTATCTTTTTAACACATTCGGGAATATTAAGAATTTTTAGTGTAGTGAGTAGTAACATGCAGCACAACCAACTTACTAATACTACTGGCCTCACCCTCTCCTTCCGTGGAGCGTGTAGGAGAAACTACATGCCGTTTCATGGCAATCAGTCCGATTGTTGTTGAGATATTTCACTCAAAACCAAAGCTATCATGTTAGAAACGTTATGGGAGCTCCAAAGTCAGTAGGTTTCATCCTCTTGTATGAATGTCTCTATAGAGCTTCATGGCAATCCATCTAATAGTTCAGTCTGGAAAGACAAACATTGCCCGAGCCAGACGAACTGATATTTGTTAAAGTTGTGTGCTGTCACTTCCTGTAATAGTCTGACTCTTTATTTTTAACAAAAGTAAAAGCTTCTTTCTGGCTGGCAAGATGTGAAAAACCACATATGTGTTGACATAAATAGCAAAACGAAGGTAGTGAGACCAGGGTGGGAAAATGTTTTCATCAAAATGTTGTACTTTAAAAATCAATGTTTCACTCATGTTTTTCCCAGCCATTGAATTGAATAGACCCTCACAGTTCTGGTGTGGCTGTCTGATACAGTATATAATAGTAAAGTGCATGCTTACACTTTAGACATGCAGTATTAGAATGAATTATAATGGCTGGTTTCCTGGATCTATAATGATTATGCATAAGTGCAGAACCATGGTGGATTTTTGCATTAATGAGTCATACTCAAATCACTGTTCTCTGATCTTCATTTGAGTCTATTAAGGGCTCTGAATAGCTGCAGAGATGAATGGCATTTAGCAGGAGTATTTTGTTGTCAGTCAAAATGATGCTCTGAGTCACCCCCACCCATGTAGCCAGAGATTAGATGTGTGATAATGCATTGTCACCTAAAATGGAACATTTTGACACTTTTGAGTGCTAAAAGCAGAGATATCAGTGAGGACTTTAGCACTGTACCTGAGTTAGACTAAAAGCCAAGTAGTGAGTGGTTTTCCTGGCCATTTGGTAAAGATGCAACTGAGGACAAAAACTCATGCGTGGTAGTCATTAATGGAGGATTAGATCCTACATATGTTTTTTTTAGTTGATGTAATGATTGAATATTCGGTGGCGTGAAGATTAGATGTTGCACTGAAAAACAAAGTTTTACATTAGTTGTATGAACATACATACAGTGTAACAGGATACTCATGTACAGGTGATGGGTACAATAATGTTGCCATGCTGAGCTGTATGTGCATAAAAATTTAAATCAGCAACAGAAAGGCATCAAATTGTTAGACTTTCAGATAATCCCTCACAAAATTTCAATAAAAAATTAATATTTTATTTGCAGTGTGGAACATAACAAAGAGCCCCATCAAAACTGTGAGTGTAATAGGAGTAATAGGAGACAAATGGATTAAACTGTCAGACTGTTGCATGTGGACCAGCTAGTGTATTAATGTCATTATATTGGATTACTGTTGAATCTGATTCCAAGACTGTGGCAGAAGGAGGGAACCTCCAGTGTCCCCTGTTATGCCTAGAAGGAGTTTAATGTTTTATATTTATTTATATATATATATAGCATGTTTAAAAATGAAAGGAAAAAAAGGAAATAAAGCTCTGATATTAATAAATTGTTCTCAAAAGAATCAAACAAAAAACAATTTATTTATTTTTTTTAGCAAATGTTCCAGTACAACAGCATTTGATGGGGACTGTTTTCAGTTGGAGATTAAAACACCTCTAGTGCTCTAGTGAGTATTTACACCAACAGGACAGTGCATGTGAGATTAAGTCAAAATAAATGGTGTGTTCATGGTAATGAAGGCATATATGTGACTCACTGTGACCATTTTCCCAACAATGGAGCTCTGTTGCACAGAGAAGTAAGATATATCAGGTTTTGGCTACACACACAATACTTATACATATATATGAATTCATTGATTGTTTTTTGTCTTTTCGTGTAATTTGTTTCCAGTAAGAAAAATGTAATAAATTGACAACCTTATCAACAAACACAATCAACACAACTCATTGACTAGACGGAGGACACTGACTGATGATGACTTCATGTCAAAACGCCTGTTTTTAATCTGCTGACACGTGCATCATTTTTAGATGTAGTTTAACCAAACCCCAGTATTTTTGAAATGATACAAGAAGATGACAGAGAATGAGAGAAGCAGCAGTTCCTCAAAATAGACATCAACATCCCACGTGTTGGCAGTATGTCCAGGATATATGCAACACTTGTTCCTTCCTTCTAACAGTGCCACAGTGGTTTACCATTCTACACAGACCTGCTGTGTGTGCTAAAAGAGGAACTTTTTTTGGCAAGTGGATCATTGTGCATTGTATGGAAGGAAACAATCTGTGTTTTGTCTGGGCTGATTTTTTTTTTTTTTTTTTTTTTTGCTGCATCAGTCCCCCTTTCCTGCCTCCAACCCTGGGGAAAAGGAGGTTGAATATATGATACTTGTGAGATGGTCAGGCCTTGTGTTAAACTCAAGTCACCAGCTGGGACTCTTACAGCAGTTAAAACGAACTGACCCCAGAGCCTTATGTGCTATGGTTGGCCTCTCTAAAATGCCTTATGGCACTAGCATCCACTGATTTATGATAGTATGAAGACTATCTCAGTGCTGAGCTCTTTTAAGGGATTCCAGGCCTATGCGCTTAAGGACAACAAACATGCTAAAATATCTGTTTGCAAGGTTGTACAGGTAAATTGTACTTTAGAGGGCTCCTTTTTGAAGCCCAGTCATTCCACTCTCTCTCAGCTGTATTTAGCTATTCAAACTGTAGTTCTAGTTGGCATTTCCACTACATAATTACAGTGTTGTGGATGTGAAAATACTAGTCCATCCACAACAGCTTTTATGTAGCAACATCAGCTACAGCCCAGGTCTCCCAACCCCTAAACAAGGTCAAGGGTTCAGGTTTAGGGTGGGAAACCTCCTTTGGCCTATTAGTGTTTGTTCCAGAAGAAGAAAAATGCTACGATGAGAGGGTTTTCACAGTGCCGGCGAGGTGCTTGGGTCAATGTGGTCCGAAGAAAATGTGAGTAAGCCAAACCAAAGGAACTGCCCATACTCCCTTTACCCAGAACATTTTTCTTTGCCACAAAACAGATGTATCTTTAACTTTTTAATGCGTTCAGGAATAAAGAATTAATTAAAGAATTTTTAGTGTTTTATTCCCATAGCATGGTTTCCAGTGAAGTGAAACGTTAATGTACAATTAATGACTTGTGAGTACTGTTACACCATTCATTTCAAAGGGAAAGTGCAGTGGGTGAGAGAGATGAGTGGGTGTACATTCTTTGTGCCAGTTACAACAGGAAAAGGAAAAGTCGAAAAAGCATAAAAGAGGAGCTGACCAAGACGAGGTCATCCACTCCCTACTCTCACTCACATAAGCCTTTAATCAGAAGATCCCCCAGACTTCAATCAAACGATGGCTTTTCTCAACGGCCTACTCATGACGACGCTCTCAGAGCATCTGACCTCCGGTCTGACTGGCAAAAGAGGATAGCCTAGGAGAGGTCATGATCTGGGTTAGGGACTGACCCTGGACTCTTACACCCCCAAGGAAGGCCACAATGCTGGCCTTCATCACAGACATCCCCTAGGCTCTGTGCGAGTTGATCATAATTCTTGCACTTCCAGAGTTTAGCAGGGCACGTTCTGCCCTTGGGCCAGCAGCAGCAGGATGGGCCAAAGCTCTGTTGGAGCTGTAGGTAACCGTGACTCAGACACGGGTCACGTCCCTCTGATCTCAGTAGGCACAGAGCTCAATGCAGGAAGCCTTTGATGAGAAACTGAGCCAGGCCTGGGGAGAAAGGCACAACAGCCCCAGCTAGTGAATCGCTTTATTATGATGACCCGACCTCAAAGGCCAAAGAGCAAAATGTGACACACTCCGATACTTCTTCAAATAGCCTCAAATACATTCGGGATGAATTTCAAACAGAGTTTTGGACCATTTTATTACAGTTTCACAAAAGCAATACATTCATAGCAGCAACAACAAAAATCACAAATTCAAATTTATGGATTTAGCAGTGGCCTAAGTGGTGATCAACTTATTATTAGACAAGATATAGATGCTGGTAAGAAACTGAATGATTTCCACAAGAGGAACGGTTTGAGAAGTGCATGTAACCGTTTGTCTAATCAAACAATGAACTACTGTTCACACACCACAGGGAACTGGCGAACTGCAAAGTAACTAAAATCTCCCTGAAGTAGGAAAGAAGACTTAGGGGACCTGATGGATGTGGGTAACTAAAAAAATAAATGAATGACTGAAGATACAAAAATGATTAAATAAATAAATAAAGAAAAACATTCTCTCTATACTAACTCTAACTCTGAAATAACTAAAGTTATTACAATTCATCCTTCAGTGAACGTGCATGACTAATCTACTGGATCTTATCTAAAGATAGAGCATCAGCAAAGCAGTTAGGATTTATCCTCTGGGAACCATGAATGTCTGTACAGAAATGTGCCAGTCTTTCCAGTAGATGTTAAGATATTTCACTGGATATGGGAAAACTGTACCACATTTCATGGCAATCTATCCAGTATCTGTTGAGACATTTCACTACAACCAAAAGTGTCAATCTGAAGGTGGGGCTAGAGGAAAAGGGGTCATGGGCCATGTTAGCATAGCTAAAGTCAGACAAATAAGGTAGGGATAAAAACAGAGCTCCACTATATGTCTACAGTACTGAGGAGGTAATATTACATGACAGTGTAATATTAATACTTTTTCAAGAACTTGACTTCCAGGACTGTTGAATTTAAAATCAATTTAGATTTAGATCAGTGCAGATTGTCTGGTGTTGTGCATATTAAAGCTATGAGCGCTTCACTGTATATCTATTTTCAAGCTTTGCAGTTTGCATCTGTTCCATTGTGGGTCAGCTGAGGATAGCAATCTTTCATTCACTTGACCCTCTGCGCCACTGATGTGTGTTGTTTTGTCTGGTAGCAGTCACAGTGCAGGGTGCGAATGTCACCAACCAACAGCTGACTTCCTCCTTCTTCCTTCTTCTTAACAGGCAGCAGCACTTTAGAGCCTTACGGTGAGATAGGGACAGCTGAGCCGACAGGAAGGGGATTCCACAGATAGACATCAGACGCTGCCCCTTCCTCTCCTTTCTACATCTCTCAGATTGTGGATTACAACAAGACTTGCATGACGCAAGTAGGTTTGACAAGGTCAGATTATGGTCACCAGTAAATGAAAAGTTGAGTGGGTGATTGACAGGCTCATGACATTCACTCATGAACAGCTGAGTATAGCTGGGCCAGGCCAGCTGAATATTTCTTTAAATCCTCACTAACTATTATTTTTATATTAATTTTGTATATATAAATAAATCAACTTTTGATATGTGTAGTATAACATCCTGTGCACTACCTGCAAGCACCAAATGGCAGAAAGACAAAGTGAGTAATTTTTTTTTTTTTTATCTTGCTGTGCAGGTCTGCCTCCAAGTGGCAAAACAAAAGTTTAAGGCAGCTTAAAAGTAAGATTGCATAACTTTTCTACTGTAAAATAACAGATCATAAATGATATGATAAATCATTTTGATGCTACACTGATTTGTAATCAGGTCAATGGTAAATGCTGCTGCACATCAACTGTCTGTGATTTCCTGATGTTTCCTGATGGACAGTAAAATGAACTGTTGCAAACTTTAGCTGCTGTTAGCTAATGTTAGCTCAATTTGTTAGCTAGGTTGCCCGGACTGTGAGCAAGGAGCACCGGGGGATGCGATGCAACCGCTGGAGCTGATAGTGGTAGATGATACTTGAGATTCCACCAGTAGTGCCACAGTGCGTTTCAAAAGCATCCCAGAAGCGGCTCTTGGTTGCCATGTCAAAAAGCACATAGCAGATTGAGCCGGCAAGAAATAAGACACAGAAGCGGCATAGAGGCCGGTCAGTTTTCAAGACTCCCGATTGCAAACAAAGATGAAAAAAAAAATAAATAATGTAACTATGTAGCAGTGAGTTAAGAGAACAGGCAAAACAGTGTCACAGAAGCAGCGTCACAGAACCATGCTCAAGATGTAAGATCAGGTGTCTTGAATATAATGTCAGAACTTTACAATCTAAACATGGATGCCCTATACTCTGTCTGTGTCCCATCTTCAGTATGAAGCTGTGTGCTTCAGAGCACACCATCTTTCCTCATCTGTGTGCTTTGTCTAATCATCCGTTTCTGCCTCACTAACCTCTTGTTCTCCTCTCTGGTGAGACTCCTTACCCTGGGGCTATTTTTCTCCCATCCTCTCTCTAAGAGAATAAGGAATTCCAGTGGCAAAAGCAATCAGTGGGATCCACTTCTAACCAGCCCTCAGCTGAATCTGCTGTCAAATTAAAAGTGATTTGTTCTCCTTCTTTTAACACTCTGCATCTTTTCTTATAACCCCTTCCCCTTGCTTTAGTCTCTCTCCTGCTTCACACACCTCTTACTAGCTTTACTCTCTTCAACTTCTCAGTTTTTCTCTCTTTATCATCCTCTCCTTTTTTCGCACTACCCTTTATCCTCGCCCTTCTTTCCTGTTTTATGTTGCTCTCAGACCCGTTTCTTTAGGGCCGGCTTGCCACTGTTCATTTTGGACAACATGCCATCTAAGTTTAGAAACTGCCCTGTATGCGTTTTGTGCGTATGGAGTATCCTTTTTCACCTGGGTTTTCAGCTTAGAGTTTGTTTCTTCTTCTTTTGCTCTAGTATGCAGAGTGAAGAATCATGAATAAAAAGCACAGCTACTGAAAGTAACACATTATATTTTCATTAGCAGAGCATCAAGGAAGATATACAAATGTATGCAGAGAAAAGACAGGGCTTCAAAGGAAAAAAAACATTGCTTCTCTAATATTGAAGCATATGCATTGCAGTTATAATAGAGCAGTGTAAAGGAACCTGACTCAATGACAAGAGAAAATAGTGTGCAAAAGATTGGTTTAATTTAAAACCACATCAATGATGTGTTATATCTATGTTAAAGCAACTGTTACCTGACACTGAACCAAGACATAGCTCTGCAAAAAGTATTTACAACAGATCTTTTGAGGGGTATTCATTTATCCTGCAAAAAATGGTTTGGATAATCTTTCTGATGCTGCTTTTCTCAAGTATATTTGCATCCTGCAAATACTGATTCTAAGGACCTGTCAACAAAGCCTTAAATTAACAAAGCCATGACTAAGAAAATATAATGCTTAATTTCAGTGACTCTGACATTAAATGTCATTATAAGAAATAAAGCCTTGTGGCAGTTTAAACAAAAATGAAAAGGATGAGTGACACAACCTCATTGATGCTGTGATTGATTAAAGTTCTGGACACTGAACTGAACTGAAGATGAAATATAAATAGAGATTAATGAAAAACTTGAGATTTACAAAATCGTTTCCATCTTCAGATAGTGATTTAAATATATCACTGAAATCAGCTGGCCTTGCTGGCTTGGTCTGTTCGAGCCCAGAGTAAAGAGGGGTGGAACATCAGAAGGGTCAATTGTGTAGGCACATTGTAAGTGCAGTATAAGTATCATCTTTTCAAATCAAGGTTGTCCTCATTAATATCTGATGCTGAGAATTAGCTTTGTATGTGTGCACCTTTCATACATCTGGCTGATGGAGTAAGTGCACTGGCGTTTGCCCTTGAGAACATGCCAAATATGATTTCACTTGTAGCATACTAGGCCTACTTTCATGTGGCCTCCTGGGACCACAGACGATGTTATATCAAAGATGACACAGCACAGGGATTTAAACAGGAAAAAAAGGAGATAGTTTATTTGAAATGTACAAAAGCTATATACACACACTCACACAAACCCACACACACTGAGCATAGTAAAAGTGAATGGTAGCATACACACAAACATTTTTAAAGGCTACTTAGAAATTCAGCAAACATAATAAAACTGAGAATTTTCAGGGCTACTTCGCCATTCCTGTCCAAAACAGGATTTCATTATCAAAGTCTGTGTCCCTTCCTGGACTCTCTGCAGTTCATCCAGAGCCCAGGGGAAATATGGGGTGCAGCGAGGGGGGGGGGTTGGTATGAATGTGTTAATTAGGATTGGGTCTCTACTGAGAACACACAGAGGTACTTGTATATTCTTTTAGAGAATGCTCCTTATCAGCACAAGGGTTCATGTGCACTGATAGACTAACACAGAGGCATATCCTTGTCTTTTTCAATCATTTACCCTTGTGAGATGGAACCATGGAGAGTTAATGCCTCTGATCCAGAGGGCAAAGAAGGAAATCTGATTTTACAGTGCCATCCCCAAGAGCTCAGACCATGATCAAAAAGCACTTAATATCTGTGGATCATAATGTTGTACAACCACATGTTTAAACTAGGGCTGTCAAATTATTGAATTTGGAAATTACAATTAGCCACAAATTTCTGGTTGAACAGTATTAATTGCATATTGGACTTCATGAAAGTTTCATTGTCTTTAATGAAGAAATTGTTTTCTTAGATTCACAATAACTTTAATGACATAAAGGTGTCATTGAAAGAAGTACAAAACAAGTTATGCACAAGATAAGCTGCTACAATATCAGTTCTTTTCTTAGTCCTTTTGCTGCAAGGTAGTTGAATTAAGTGCATATACTGTATAAACTGCAATAGCAGTTAATGTTTTTGTCATAACGGCATGTATCATTTTTTACATGCGTGATTTGTTGTTCATCAGGGAACCTCAGTGCTTTAAGCACCTGCATGTTTGGCAGTTTTGTCTCTCCTTCTAAGCTATGTGTCCATTAAACAAAATTAATGTATTATTCTTTTTGAATGAATAGTGACCTTTGACAGCCCTAGTTTAAGCATCAAACATCTTCTATAGCATAACTTAAAGCAAGTACCATACAGTATAATCTATACACATAAAGGTCTTCATGAGAAAATATTATTTACATTTCTTGTTCATTTCCTCGTAACTGTTTTAATGTCAAACTCTGACGCTTAACCTCAATGTCCTCCGCAAGGTACTATGTGAAATGCTTTCAGTGCAGGGTTATTACACCAGCAAATACTGAATGGCAATTGTGTGTAGATGCATTTATATACCCTGGACTATCATATTTGTAGGTAAAATGTATGGCTTTATAACAAAAAATGATAGAAAATTGTTCTTGCCCCTAGCTATATTTACTATTAAATTTTTAAAGTAACATATTATAATCTGAAGCAAATATTACAAGATAAGCATATCCCTATGGACAATGAAGAAAAACATTTATGAAATAGCCAATTTTGCATTGTTGAATCAGTGCTTTCTTGTATAGTCCATATATTCCTGATGTAGAAATGATTAAGACTGGATGGATGCTAAGATGTTTGATTGCTCTCAGCTTATCAAATTGAGGAACTTGCTTTCTTCAGCCAAAGCTGTGAGCATAGAGTTCATGTCACCAATGGCCATGTTGCCAATCCCTGTCGGTACAGATGCAAGGGTGACAGAGTTGCGGGGGGTGGTGAGACGTGAGGAATTCTGGGACAGGCTCTGTAGAAGGCCAGGACTCAGAGTGCCCGACATTAGGCTGGAGTGGTCCCCATCATCTAGCATGGTGTCAAAGTCAATCTGTGCATGCTCCGTACCACCAGATCCACCAGTGGAAGAATCCACCGTACTGCTGGAGACCAGATTGACTCCTGGTGAGGCCATGTTGGCTGCAGCAGTGGTGTTGCTGGCAGGAGCCTGGCTGGCACAGGGGGACATGGGGGTCTCAAAGTTTACAGAATTTGGCTCAAACATATGAATCTGACCTGTGTAGAACACAGCAGAGTTTGGATTTTCAGAGTTGCTGTTGTGGGTTGCTGACCCACTGGGCCTCTTTGGACTTGCCTCCGAGGTGTCAGTACCACAAATGGGGCTCAAATCAGATGACTTGGGTATTCGGCTCGGTTGCATCATGATAGATCCTGTGTGTTGTCTGGCAATCGACTTGGGTTCTGTAGGAGGCCTGGGTTGTAACATTCCTCTGCCTCCATTATGGATACTATGCTGCTGCTGCTGCTGCTGAGAAAGAACACTGTAATTTTGCTGTGGATCCACTTGGTTCACATGAGAATACCCATCAGCCTGTGTCCTTGCTCTGTAACTCTGCAGTTCAGGATCTGCCATACTGTTCCGGGTAGGTCTCACGCTAGTGCTCCCAGATATAGAATTTGGGACTGCCTCTTGGCCAAATCCTTGCTGAGGACTCATTTGCTCACCAAAGTTCACATTGTTGCATTGCCTCTGTTGCTGATGCTGCTGGTGGGAGATGTTCATCAGCCTCTGGCTGTTGTGATTCACGTACCCCTGCACAGACATATTTTGACTCATAGGCACTACCTGCTGGTTGCTTCCCAGGCCCTGACCTTGTCCCTGCAAGGAACCAAAATTGTGCCTCTGCTGAACAACAGCTAGATTCCCTCTGAGAGGGTGCTGCTGTTGTTTGGAGAGCTTGGTTGTGGTGTCCACAGTTCCTGAGCTCACCTCATTCCACTGCACTGGCATGTTGTTCTTGTTCATGTTGTCTGATGATGGTGAGAAGGGCTGCTGGGAGCCACCAGGACCCATCTGGCAGGATTGCATCTCCTGACCAGACTGAGTCATTGTGGCATCCACCATAGCCATCCTCCTCTGTGCATAAAATGATGCTGGTGGGGCCATGCCTGTTTGGTAGGCCTGAGTCTGATTGCTGGAATGGTAGTCCACTTGCGCCTGATTATGACCTGAAGGGCCAGAATTCTGGGACCTGAGGTACTGCACCACATCATCTGGAAGCACCATATCTTCATCCCCAGTCTGCTCTGCCCCAGTCATCATTCCATCTACTGCCATGTTCTCCATGGCTACATTCTCAGAAATGCTAGGTGGTCTGGGGGCAAATGGGTAGCGTTGCAGGCTGCCATCGGAGCGAGTGTATCCCTGCATAGCTAGTGCCTGGTGGCGTTCAGCTGATGGACCATTCATGGGGTTCATATTGTTCATGCTGTTATAGCGCTGAACTCTTGGAAAGGAGAGAGGGTCCAGTGTAGGACGACGCACTGGGTCACTGGCACGGCGTGGAAGGTTGGTGGGTACCTCATGAGGCATCATGCTCTGTGTGCCATATCCTAAATCACTGCATCGCCGAGGCACAGTTCCAGAGGGAGGCTGATGGAATGGGTGTGATGAACCTTCCTGGGAGTCATTATAGAGTGCCATGCGGGTCCTCAGGCTCATTCGATCCATATTGGGGAGAGGAGTAGGTGGAGCTCCACCAATGGCAGCAGCGTACTTTGCCTTGAGTCGATAATGCTGAGCTGGTGTCAGACTAAGGAGGCTTGGGAGACCACCTCCACCTCCTCCACCTCCACCTCCACCTCCACAGTGGCTGGCCTCGCTGGAGCGGCGAGACAGATCAGTGGAGATTGGGTCATAGGAGTCAGCAGAACTGATATTGTTGTGCCGATTAGCACCAAACTGGGATGCCTCACTGGACCGACGGCTGGAATAGCAAGGTGAAATACCGGAGGAGCGCCGACTCATGGTGTAGGCTGAGCTGATAGTGCTGGTGGTGCTGTCACGGCGCTCATTTAGCTGGTTCAGCAGTGTTACTTCACATGAAGACAGGTCACCCATGCGTTGGCTGGGGTACGAACTGCTTAGATTACTCATCACATTGGAGCTTTCCAGCAGGGAACCTGGCAGATGAAAGGAACATTATTATAATGTTAATGTTAATGTTACCAACTAATTTGTAAATGTACAATTATTTACTGTTATAGAATGAGCAATACTGTATGTGGCTGTTTTGGCTATTGGACTCACATAATTGAGTCATCTTGCCTAGTAAAGGACTTGGCCTTAAAAAATGACAGCAAACAGATCTCAAACATTCACACTTACCAACTGCAGGTATGGGAGGCAGCTTCATGCTGTTACGTTGGCCCTGCAGTGGCTGTGGTGCAGAATTGACCCAAGGGCAGGCGTCCCTCACTGTCTTCAGCCTTTCCTTCTTGATGTTTTCCAGCTTGATGGTGACGCCGCCACCATGACTCACAGCTTTCCTTAACTGAAGCCCCATCCCAGCCTGCTGTCCCGCAGCAGGAACAGTGGAGTCAACCATGGGGCACTCATCCTGTGCGCTGAGGTCCCCGAAGCTGCCCCCGCTGTGCATGGCCATTTCTACCCCACTGTCGTTGTTGTTGGCGCTGCTGAGAGGTGATGGCTCGCTGCTACATGACGAGTGGCCACCAGGACTGGACTGATATGTCTGGAGGAGGACAGCAAGGAAGAACTTAATGTAAGTGTAATTACTTAAACTATAAAAGCTTTATTATAAATGATTGTAGATGTTCAATTTCCCACTATTAAATGAATATTCTGCCAAACTGGCAAAAAATAGTCGGAAGAATAAGTGAAATTTCAAAATGAAAAAAAAAAAAAAAAGAAATAATAAAAGCTATGGTCTCATGCCAAGTTCAGAGAACTACATTATGTATTCTTCAATATTAAATAATTACCACAGTTAAAAAATTCTGATTGTAATAGTGTTTTGTAATAACTAATGTAGGTCTATAGTTCCATAATCTCATTAATTATAGATGAGTTTGATTTATTTACAACAAGAAAACAAGTAGATAATAGATGAGTTCTGTGAGCAACAATCCAGCACAGTGGCGACAGTAATTTAAACTGGCCGAAAATGAACTAAAGTCTTGATCACAGCTTGATGCTGGCACTATTTGTTCAGCACACACAGATGCCCCAGCCTTTAAATATTAATGTGACAATGACTTTTATCATCAGCCGACCACAGAGGCTACTGCCAGTGATCTTGTGGACAGAAAAATTCAGCTAAATGATAGTGTGTGTGTGTGTGTCTCCATGCATGTGTATGTGTGTTTCACATATACAGAGGAGAATGTCCTGAATTTGTGAAAATGGATAATCATGCAAAAAGCACATTTCACATCATGCAAGAATGCCACAATGTAGCGTGAAACATGAGGACACATTTGCACATCTCCCATGCTGAGTTGCGAGAAGACACAGAGACAATTTGAGTGCTCACCTCAGTGAAGTCTGTCCATTAGGAAGGTTAACTTGAGAGAAGCAAGTTCAAGCAACAACCAGAAAGGTAAGTTAGGAAGGACGCAGGCAATACCAGCAGTAAGCATTGAACCTCAGAGCAATGTTAGTAAAGTGGAAAACAGTAAGAAAATTAGTGTGTCCTTCTCTTTGTTGTTTCCCAAACATACAAAGCCATGCAATTGTATTAACTTCATCTATTAACCGGTGGCCCTGATAATTTAAGTTGCTGAAAGTGGTGCATTTTCTTTAAGATGCAGTTAATCAAACCCCCAAATTAATAACAACAATGGAATTCCTGCATACAAATCTTTTATGAATTATAAAAAAGATTTGTGTTTGGAATGACTTTTTTTAGTTTATGTAATCAGGACCCACCATAGAGTTCTCAGTCTTGATAGATTTGACTTGTAGGCAGTCCTCCACTCCTCTAGAGTTGCTGTTGGCCTCAATCTTGCCGTCCACACCTCTTGCGCTGAGCTTGGAATTCGCCTCATTCTCCCCGTTGCCTTTGGGTGGCTGCAGCCTCGGAGGTGCATCGCTCCGTTGTTTCTTGGTGACGTGGGCTTCGGGTCCGTGAACCGTCTTAACATGCTTCCTGAGAGAGCTGGGATCTGTGTAGCGTTTGGTACAGCCTGGGATCTTACACACATATGGTTTCTGCCAAGAAGTAGGAAAGTCATCAGTGTTTTGGTTACTACAGCATACAGCTTCTGTGAATTCCTTGTCTGTGTCTGTGATAGTGCCCCCTAGTTTTCCATATTTTGACCATTTCAGTATCCGTCTATGTAAATTGAGACTTTATTTTGATAGAGCCAATGGAATCTTGCATAAAGCAGTAAAAAAAAAACTTACAAACACAAACACATCTTTCCCTGCACCTTAGCTTATTGAAGGAACAAACATTCACCAGAGAAAAGTACACTGCTAACATCAGTTTACAGGCTAGACAGTTAATTAGCTGCTGAGCTGCAGAACATTAAACAGCATGTAAAAAATTCTTTCAAATGTCACTAAAGTGCAGTAGATGCTGGTGTGGTCCTTACTCTTCAGTACCACTAACACGCTATCTACCCAGGACATGTAGGCTCCAATGCAAGTTTGCTTTCTGTGTTGTAAGATTCATATTTGTCATCAAATCACTTGCCACAAGTGCCACAAATATGTTGTTCTTGCATGAGGCCCATTGTAATGATTACATTTCACACTAAACACTGAGCTGATGGTGGCTCAAATGCATGAAACCCCATTGAGTGTTAGTCAGCTGATTGATGTGTGTGCATGAACATACCTCATTAGAGTGTGTACGGTTCTGGTGCTTGGCCCGGTCTGAGGCATTGGAGAAGGCCTTGTTGCAGCCTTCATGTTCACAAACATACGGCTTCTCACCGGTGTGGGACCTGAGGTGTGTCTTGAGGTTCTCCAGGCGAGAATAAGCCTTCGCGCAGCCCTCAAACTGCAGAGAGACAGACAGAAGATAGAAAGACCGCCTGAGTGCTGTGTTGTTGACAGCTGGGTAGAAAAAAGAGCAACACCAACAACAACAAAAAAAAAAACGTTGTGTGTTTCAGTTTTCAAATGTAATCTACTCTTGGACTCGTGCCCACCTACTGTGGTGTGCCACACAAAAGCAAAGCAGTGCTACACTGGTAAAAAGGGCTATTATGCGAAACATCTAAACTAAGTGTGAGGTGTGGTGGAGTTCTTTGTCTGGTGTGCTTTGTTGAGACAAAGAGAAGTCTGTGTTTAGCCTTTGTATTCACTTATACTGTACAAGCTGTAATTTAGTATTCCTTCTGAGCAGTCATTGTGAATGTAATTGGCTTTGAAATTAAAAGAGAATCAAATTAGACTAGCTCAGGAATTGGATACAGAAGTCAGAAGATTCTCCCTTAAAAGACAAGACTAAAGGGGAGTTAGAGTTTATGAGAAGATGCACGTGGGATTTGTGCAGAGAATATACAGCATGGTCTTAATAAGGACCCAAGGCCCCCTTCTTGTCTGCAGATTTTAATTACACATCCCTGCTGTCAATCAGCTTTCTTAACTATCTATTTCACAAGTCATCTGTGTTAATGCATTCACGAGAGCCTGTGAGCTAGCTTTGAAGCCAAGCAAACAGGCCCTCGATTTGATCTTCACACAGCAAATGAAGGCTCCAATAAAACCCCCATGATTTATCATCATGAAAAACATCACTGGTGCTGAGCACAAAGGAGATCACATGGACATTTTTAAATAATTTTCTTCTGAGGCAAAGGGAAGTATTGTAGGGTAGAGACTGCATGGCTGCTAATGTGGCTAGGTAACATCCAAGTTCCTAGTTCCAGTAGTTGGTTAACCAGTTAATACTTGTGGGTGTTTTTTTCAAACAGTTCTGCATAACTTGGGTCTTTAGTGCCATCCCTGAGACCTCAAAAATAGGGAGGATTTAAAAAAACAAAACAAGAGCTCTCAGCATCCTCCCCCAGAGACTTTGTTTCCTGTATTCTGGTGACTTTTAAAGAAAAATGAAATGAAAATAACGAAATACACTAACAGATTAAAAAAACACAACGTAATTTTAAAATACAAGTTAATTTGCCCCTCTGACATGAACTTTTTGAGTTTTCAAGGTTGGCAAGTATGACCTAATTACTTCAGCACTAATTACCCCAGCACTTATAAAACACAGATTATGCTATAATATAACAAGAACAAACACATTTTTTATTTAGAGATCAGAAAGTTGTTGCTATGCTACATAAATAATACGTTATGTCAGCTTGGGCTCTGATACTGTAAAAACAAAAAGCCTGGTGGTGTAGCGAAATGGACAGGCATAGGTAAGGAGGTTCTAAAAAAATATGCTATTAATTGCATTATGGCAAATGTAGGATCCGGTGTTTTGTTTTTTTTTCACTACAAATCTGTCTCTCAAGTTCCCCAGCTTCATGGAAAAGCAAAACTAAATTGGTTGGTCAGTTAACCAGCTAGTGGCTAACAGTTTAATTCATACGATGAGGTTCTTACTGTGCATTTATGTGGCTTCTCCCCCGTGTGACGCCTCATGTGGACCACCAGCATGTACTGAGCCTTGAAGGGCTTCTGCTCCCGTGAACACTCATCCCATCGACACACAAACTCCTTCTTCTCACCGTGGATGTGGTCGTTGTTGATGTGCTGAGGAGACAATTCAATTCAAGTCAATCATCATGCATCATAATATACGTCTGCGATAGAGACAACGAGATAAATGCTAAAATGGTAACTAGACCCAAGTGTGTGTGTGTGTGTGTGTGTCATTAAGAAGTCAGCAAATTCTTGTCTTTTTCCCACCAGAAGATTCTCTCTCTTTCAAGTGTCTACACACACACACACACACACACACACACACACACACACACACACACACACACACACACACACACACACACACACACACACACACACTGAGGCGTCATTCATTATGGTTGACAGTACTTCTGTCAACAGGAGACAAAAACTATAAAAGCACTGTGTTTTTTCAGGTTGTGTTTGTTACTTTCTCAAGGAAGAGGAACTTCCTCAGATCTCAGTAAAAGTGATCAGGAAGTATATTTATCTTCCATTCCTCCTAGTTTTGATGCATCAGGAAGTCACACAAAGTATCCTGTGTGCTGCTCAAACTTAAAACATACATTTTGTATTAGCTCATCTTGTATTTTCAGACAAATTAAATTGCAAACTTTGAAGTGAAATCTTAGAGGATTCTCTTTTAATTCATCCGTCTACACTGCAAAATTATAGATCTTAGTGTATTTCAAGCATGTATTCTGTCTTGTAGGAATTCATTATGTTTAAAGACACAACACATACACACACAAATGTGCGCACACATACAATGTTTCTGAACAGACACTTAAACTCTCTCATCCTGTGCACCACATGCAAATATCCACACACCCAGAGGAACCACTTCATTTCCTCAGGACATCCAGGCCCACAATGCTCTACTTATGTGGCCACTTCTCCACCAGCAGAAAAGCTCAGTGGTTGACGATTCTGCTGGGATCTATTTTGGGTGACGGAGGAGGAATGGAAACAAGTGGAGGCCTCTATTTTCAGGTTACACACTACTGTGAATCCATAATTTGGGGCTCTTGAAACAGGATTACTTTGGTTAAGCAAAAGCCAGAAAAAACCCACAGGTGTGTGTTTTTCTGCTGATATTAAGAGAAAACCTGGATGTGCTAAGGGAGATGCTGTCAGGAGTTTTTGCAGAAAAAAGTGGCTATTACACTTCTGTATTTCAGGTTGTTGTTTTTTTTATAAACTTGATATAAAGCAGAGACCTTTAAAAACCCACTCAGTCCTGTGAGGATTTAGGAATTTGTTGGCCTCACATTGTCCATCCACACCCGACATCAAACCACCAATCCTCTGCTAGCCTACTCACTAATCCTGGCAAGCTCTTACAGAGTCTGTGGCTTGGGAGCTGGAGTAAGAGCAAAAGTTCTTAAAGGTAACTCTGCTCCTGACATGAAGCAGCCCATCGAAACCCCGTTCACCACCACCTCCCATCAGTCGCTGGCTATGTGGACCTGACAAATGCCGCTCCTACAGCTGCTCTGAGATGACGGACAGTGAGTCAGAAAGGGGAAAGCAAAAAGAGGGGAGGGGGTAGCTTGGGCATGAGGTTCTGCAACTCCAGAGCTTCTGGCATGACGATGGATTTATGGTTGGCCCTCTGGGCTTCGGGGGTTGGGTGTGTTGCGGGGAGTGAGAGGTTAGGGGTTAGAGGTCATGGGGCTGAGGGGTTGAGGGGGGCACAGCTGCAGGGATTGGGATTGAATTTGGCAAGAGTCGGCAGGCTCATTAACGTTGCGCGTGTCAGCCCAACAGGAAAAGATCAGTTACTGGACAGCTTTCTGACCAGACTCAATCAGCATGGATCTAATGAATAGCAGAAGAGTTGTTTGAACTTTTCACTTTTTACACAACAAATGCAGGTGATTCTGGTAGTGTAGTTTGGAATTTATTTTGACTACAAAAAAGTAAACTAATGATGGTGATGATGGCTTCCAGAATAACAAGGTGAAACTTGTCTATGAAAGATCTCACATTGGACATTGTGTTTTAACAGGCTTAACACTCACATGAACAAGTTGGTCCTGGGTGTCATACTCCTTTGTACAGCCCTCCCAGTGGCAGTTGGTCTCATATATGGCCTCAGGCTCCTGTTTGCACTCGTCTTTATCCAGATCCTCGCTCAGGTCCAAGATCCCCCCACCATGGTCCTGGACAACGAGGACAGAACTTTGTCATAAGGGGGCTAAGAAACACTACAGATGTGTGTATCCACTATAGACTAGACTAAAAACACACATCTTTTACCTGAATCTGTGGATACATTAAAGAAGCATTCTGTACTGTTTTGCATCTCTCTTATCTTATCTGTTTCTTCATCCTAATGAGTTGTTGCTTGATCTCAGTACGTGACGACACCTCTTGTCATTGATTAAAGCTGCTATTTATTCACTACTAATAATCAATTAGAGCCTAATTAGCAACTGCAGGTTTTCCTTCTCATTAGAAATATGTGAAGCTGTGATAGTGAATGCAAAATTGCACTTGTTTTCAGATTTCAGATTCTCTTCTAATGTTTATTCTCTTACCTGAGAGGATGGTGAGATGGGCAGTGGACCCTCTGTCTCCGTTTTAACCTTTGACCTCTTTGTGGTCAATGGGTTGACTGTGCTACTCACTGCTGGGTCTCCACTGGCATTCTGAGGGATAGATAGGAACAGACAAGGGGTTGAGGAATGAACTTTCTGAATGATTTTTTTTTTTAACCATGCTCCACAACCACTCCACAACCCACTCATTCATAATCCATCAGTGAATCATTCTGTTAATACTAACACATACCAGTCTACCCATCCATCCACCCATGCATCCAGTTTATTAAACCACCAGATTCCACACAGATACCACAGGGAGCAGTGGAGGGGAATCAGATAATGGAGTCACGGAGATAGTACATGATTGTTTTTGGCTCTGATAGTCCGCTGAAAAGAGATGTGTGGAGTCCTGGTTGTGCCAGGCACCACGGTCCATAAGTCAGACCAGGACCCGCCGCTGAGACTAAACAGTTTAGACTGCTTTATGATTGCCAAAGCCGCAAGGAAATATGAAAGAAGAGGAGTTATTACCCTCGGTATAGAGGGGGAAGGCGGCAGGGTCGGGGGTTGTGGGGGTTGTGGGCTTTGATCTGCAAACAGATTCTGAAGACGACAGAAAGACACAGACACATAAGGCCTGTTAAAGCTCTAAGCCAGACGAAAAGAAAGGAAAGATATAAAATGTAAAGCAGCTGATAAATTATTGTGCATGCGTGTGTAAATTGAGGTTCATTGGAAGGGGTCCAGTGTTGGAGGGGGGTCTCCTAATCCCACCCAGACGCTACAGTGCAGTTTAACATTTCTGGGGGCCTCGATGATTCATTCAGTTGGCTGAAAACCAAGAGGGAAATATGGTTCTGATCACTGTTGTAAAGGAGCTGAATGTGTGTCACTGTATGTGTGTGAATGGGGGTGTGTCTTGTTTTATATGTGTGCAAAAAGATGCAAACGTACTCTTGGATACTTGGATACTCTTGTGGTGTGTCAGTAGATGCCGTGCTGAAACAGAGCTGGAGGCAGCTGATAGGAGTGATTCACTGAGTGGGAAGTTTACATTACGAGTGGCTGTGGTGTATACAGTGGGCTGATAAAGAGAGGCCGAGGAGACAGTAGGAAGTAAGACAGATGGAACAGGAGGAGCCTCCTGCATATTTCCAACCTGAGACACTTTACAAAAATACTTCATTCATGACAACTTGTATATTTAGGTTATAGTTATAGTACAAGCTGAAACAATTAGTCGATTACTTGATTGACATAAAACTGTCAATTTTGATCATTAATTGTAAGTCATTTATGAAGCAAACAATACATTCAATATATTGTTTTTAGGACTATTTGTTAAATTAATCTATAAGCTCATGATAGGCTTTTTTTTTCTTTTGGCTGACAGTTATGAAAATCATCATTGGTTTCATGACAAGTTATATATAAGCTTGCAGTATATGCAGAACAACAATAGTAAAAAACATCATTATCGGCTCCCTCCAGTGAATTTTTGTCCTTGCCAAAATATACTTCAAATGAATTGCTACTTGGTACTGTATTTTTATATTGTTTATGCACCTTGCAGCGCTTTACATTGATCAAAATCTATTACATGAAAGTGAAAAGTCATCCGTTTGGTGTTGTTAAATTATTTGAAAAAGCCTCAATCTATCCCACACATTACACTTCAATATAAATGGGATCTGAGGTAAGAAAGATTGAAAGAAAAGAAAAAAAGTATAAATGCCCTTGAATCTGTGCACATTTAAGGAGAGAAACGCTCCCATTCCTACCTGGTTTGCCTCAGAGTTGGAGCTGTTGTGGGAGGCGGACATAGCTGACGCAGTGAGGGGGTGTTGGCGAGCAGAGAAAGAGGACGGTGATGGTTGAATGAGAGGAGGTGTGTGGCCGAAGGTGTTAAGACCCCTCTGCTGGGACAACAGCTGCTGGTACGCCACAGGGTTGATGTGAGGAGGGAAGCTGAATGAGGGACTGAGCATGAGGGAAAAGGAAAGAAGTCAGATTTTTTTCTCTGGTGGCTAATATTCAGGTTGAACCCACACTAGAGTCCAAATAATATGAACCAAAACATCCTGTTTCTCGCTGCCAAATGATGGCAGATAAGCTCATAGAGTGCTAGGCTAGTGGATTACTTGTAGTTTTTATACATATCAGTTTTCGTTGTAAGTACCTCATCCCTCCGACTGAAAGGTGCCCATAGGAGCTGCTGGCAGCCGAGCTGGAGCGGGAATTGTTGATGTAGGCCACCAGGGAGTTCGGCGAGGTGCGGATCATGGTCTGCAGGTCAATGCTGGCATCTGACAGCGGGGAGATGGACAGAGCCCTCTTTCTGCTCAGTCGCGGTGTCAACCGTGGGCTGGAGAAACGTGATACTGGACACAAAAAAAGAGACAATGTCAGCCATCTTGGCATTGCTACTCGGATGGATGACTTCAAAAGAAATCAACCACTTGCTATCAAATATGTGTACGATGTCTAATGTGCATACGCTACTGTCATGGCTCAGACTGGAGAACTAATGTGTAAATTCCTTGTACTTCCATTAAATCTGTGTCTGGCATCAATAGAAACCAGCAGTCACCCTGGACCGTGTTACAAGAAACATTCAGCCCTGAGCATTTTAGTGGAGGTCACAGCCATGCTAAGTTACCCTCTATCGCCTGCATCTCTCTCTCTCACACACACACACACACAACTCCCCTATTTAACATTCGCATCCTCCTATGCATAATGAATCACCCCCAATCATTCTCAGTAATTACTGTGATAGCAATCTCTTTCAGACTGCTGTACTTGGGTAAGTTAAATGGAGGCAATTTATACAAATTGATCTCAGAATACCATTAAAAAAAGAACAAGGCTGACTCACAAAGGTAGGGTTCATGACCTCCCGCTAGACCTGGTTGTTGCACTATTTTCTTATTCTCACAGAAAAGGAAAGCACAGGAAAACGATGGGGGAGACTACTTTCCCATGAACTTGAAGGAAAGGCTATTTACTTTTCCATACGTACTGATGGTCCATCATTCGTGTATTTATTTATTTAAAATTTCTGAGGCATTCAGCACCAAAACACACAGAAACAGATCACTTGCTTGGGACCAACAGGTGCTGCTTCACAGCGTGAGGGGACAGAGAGCAGAGCAGTGGTATCCGTGTCTTTGTGCACATGTATAATTAGGTCTTACAGCAGACATCACCAGAGGCGTGAGAGGCAGGAAACTCATAATAGGCCCATCACAACTCACCTAAGCACACATTTGCTGCATGTCAACTTCACTGCTGTCAATATGAAACCAATCCCTGACTCTTTGCTGGTATAACTCGCAACGCCTCAAGCCAAATGAATCCAGGCACCGCCATAATCACTGTGCCAGACCTACAGCCATAAACCAGGATCTTACTTCCAAAACTATTATGTTTGGAGGTGGCGAGTCGTAAAGCAAAGGCATATGCACTTAGTTAAAAGGCCCCCGGGAACTTCAGATGGCAGACGACAGTAGTTGGGGGCATAAAAAAAAAAGACTGGTGGAGATGATAGAGATGTGTATGAAAGAGTTGGCAAAAACAACAAACGCTCCTCAGGAATGTGCCTCTTTAGGGCTAATAAATAAAAGTGTCATCATTGGTTAACTACATAGTCGAGTAAGGACGGAGTAAAGGAGGGAGGTGGGAGGGGAGGAGTTGAAAAATAAAAGGCAGGCGATCCACTACTTGGAAGCATGGATCATCATGAATGAGGAGTTCATTCTGATAAGCTATAAATTGCTCCATATGGCTCATGTCACTACTAGGATTTGCTATTTTTGCAGTGAGGCAAGTTTTCTGCCTTGCCAACAGATTTTATGTGAGATAAGTGTATTAATATTCCCCTTTATAAAGCAGGAAACGGGCCTCTCAGCCTGGTAGCCTGGCGCCTGCCTCACCCTTCTAGGCACTGTGCCCAAAACACCACCCTCTACCTCCATCGTCAAACCACCCGCTCAATCTATACATCAACATGAGCTCAGAAGAATTCATTACGCCTCCAGCAACAAAGATTAAATGTCTATAATGTTCGGTCTTCTGAAGCTAATGCACGGACTAGCTCGTTGGTCTAACTTAATTTTACCTGGAACAAATTTCACACAAACACACACACACAACTCTCACCACTTGGTAAAGGAGTGTTTTATAGGTGGCGGTTATAATTGAAAGGGTGAGCAGGTTCCGGCAGGGAGTGAGAAAACAGATGTTGCACAGGCCATGGCGGCGCAGCGGTACGTGGTAATATGGCATGTGTGTGTCTCTGTGGGACTGCATCGTGGGCTGGTTGTAATTGTGGGATCTGGATTTATATAGAGAGTCATAATTACAGGCGCTCCAGTGCACATCGATACAGTCAAGTAAAAAAAAAAATCTATATTAAAAAGGATGGGAGTGAAGAGTATGTATGTGAGTGCGTGTGTGTGTCTGTCTGTGTGAGATTATTTTAAGCATTTGCCCTGTGCTGTTTTAACTGAAATGGCTTTGTGGTAAATGAAAACACTTTAATTGGAGGGTTGTGCTAATCCCCAGAAGCAGCTAGCTCTCAGTGTCGTCTTGGCCAAGAGCGCATGAAGGGTCACCATAAGGCTCAGCAAAAAATAAGAAATTTAGCGTTTTCTCCTATTATACTCATTCTAAAATTGGGGCTGCTTTTTATATAAAGAAGTTAACATACTAACATAATGGCATTTTTAGAGGTAGGCAATATCTAAAACTTTCAACTCCATATTCCCAGCCTGTTTATGAGTGAAATCACTTGCTGTTTCTACGTCTACTTCTATCCATTGGCCTCTTTTTGAGTTCATGGAGACAGTGGAGCTAAAAAAGATAGAAGAATTACGCCAACAACTGAATGATGAGCAGTCTAAGTTGGATCGCAGCTGAGCTGGATAAAGAAACAGCGCCAAGAGCTTAGCTCAGTGCCAATACATCCTCAAACAGAAAGAAATGCAAACCATAAAGATCCTTGACAATAAAGCCAGAGGATGAGTAACATCTTGCTGTATTTCTTGGGTTCATGGTATTGTTTCTGAAGTTTGCTGTACAGGAAGCTTTCTCCTTTTTTGACCATCTTGTTTTAGTTTGAATAGTTAAGTTTTCTACGCATGCAAGCATACCATGTATACCCAACTCTGGCTAGGCGGATGTACTTTATATACCTACCTAAAAAGAGCCAGCAATGTGTTATCACTGTCCATCTTGCAAAGCAAGGCTGCAGCCACTTATGTTACAATCTGTCATGCAATCAGAGGTGCACATAAGAATTTTGTTTTCTATTACCTTTAAGGTAATACATCCTTGCAGGCAAGATAAGCACTTCCTCTAATATGGGGACAAACATGAGACAGCCTTAACGTTAGCTGAATGCCAGCTGCAGTGGGCATTGTGGGGATTCACAAGAGTTGTTACGACTGTTTCAAGCTTTCTTGACAAGCAGCTGGTCAGTGCATGTGTTTTTGTGTTTAATTAAACGTAGCTCGTGGAGTTCGGGGGTGGTAGGGTTGGTGCATTGCTTGGAGTTTTGCAGGCAAGTGCAAGCACAGGTTTGTCCGCACCAAGCAGCAACCTCTGTGGCTGTGAAATCAAGCCAACACAGAAGTGTTCCAAAAAGTGCAGTTACTAGAATAGCCTGTTAAGGCTGGCTACATTCTGCCCAGTGGAGCCAAATCAGAATGGTTTTACAGGTGATCATCATCTTTAATAAAAGTAGAAATTATATTGGCTTTTGTGTGAACCTTTCGAATGTCCTTCAAAAAATGGCCTCCAAAAAATTTGAAGTCATTATGCACTGACAATCGCAGTCAGCAAAAACCTGATGTCCCGAGCAGTTGGCCTCAGTGGATAATCTTTGGCTTGTCAACCTTGACCTTGCATGGGGTGAAGCAGGCCTCAGCAAAGTCCCCCTGCATGATGAACAGGAGCTGTTCTACGCTGGGCAACCCCCCACCACCACACCGCAGCTTGAGTGTGTGCCAGCAGGGCCCCATGCCTCCAGATCCTCAGCCAGCCTAGCCACCCCCCCTGGGCCAGCCGGAGTGAGGAAATGTTTATTTTCCCTGCTAAATCTCACTAATACTAACACTGTGAATTTTATTAGCGAGAAGGCTCGTGCTGAATCCTCTATAAGCCCCCAGTGTCCAGCCCAAAGCCGCCGTTGTGTTTGCCCGTGTGTGTTTATGCACATACTTCCACCCATGTGCTCATGAACCAACATATAGTTAAGTGTTTGTGTATGCAGTCTGAGGGGAACGCGCCCCCCCAAACCCCTCACTCCTCACCACCACATCAGTACACAAATCTATCTCCCTCGCTCCCTCTACTGCATCAACACTAAAATCTTTTTCTTCAGGATGGCAGACATTTATTTTGGCCGCTGCTTTTGTCGTGGGAGCTTCAGCGTTTTCCCGCAAGCTCTGATATTTCTCTGCCCACCCACCCCTTACATACCTGCTCACTCATATACAAACAGTCTTCTGAATGCCTCCCAATGTGAAATACCATAATGTGACTTTATACCTACAGTAGTGGTGGTGTACCAATGCTAATGCTAACCATGATTAAATATCTTCTCACTCACGGTTGGTGTTTCTGAAACTTACTTATTCTGTTGCTTGCGTTGTTTCTAGCATTACATTGACTCCTGCATGGACAAGAGCACAGTTCACCTGAGTACACTTTGTTGTTACAGTGTGCACACACCTGCAGAGGAGATTGCACATGGGTCCCTGCACAGTCCGCCCTGAGAGACTTAAGTAACACAGCATCTGGGATGCCTCATGACATTTCAACAAAAAATCAGGTTTTGTTTTTTTTGTCTTCTCTTGCTGAGTTTTAAAACATCTACGATCTGTTCCAGCTTCTTTCAGATCACCTATGTACATTATGCAAATCGTAAAAGATGGTTGGATTGGTTGGGCCCAAACCACTGCAAGAATATATGACTAACTAATGAGTAACCATCTCAATGAACAAATATTGTGGTATCTGATCCTGGCATTTGTTACATCCTCTGTATGAAGAAGATTTTCCATATCTAAGCACGTCTGACACAAGAATTTTTCACGTCTGAAGGAAATCAAGCCTGTTTTTACATACATATGATTCAAGAAGATTTCGTTTTTTTCCCAGATATTTTTTTGGCCTTTTTGTATAGAGACAGCTGAAGAATGACAGGAATGTGGGGAGAGAGATGGGGAATGACATGCGGGAAAGAGCAACAGCTCGGATTCGAACCCTGGGCTGCAGCAGCAAGGACTGAGCCTTTGTACATGGGGTGGTTGTTCTACCAACTGAGCTATAGGACACCCCGATTCAAGAACATTTGAAAGAACTTTTTCTTTTAGAAAGGACTGAAATGACCCTGAACTTCTGGCCTGTTTTAAAGAAGACAATACTAGATTTAATGGCTTGATATTGATATTTGTTTAAGAGGGTGTCTTTGGAGCCAAATGTATTTTTGTTGTTTTAGCCTGGTCTGTTCCTCTCAGTCTACATGTCACTCTTGTCAGATAAGCACAGTGATTAATGTGTGAAAAACATGCCATAGACATCAACACTGACTTACAGAAGCGGCTAAGTGTTTCAGCAAGGCCTTTAAAGTCTGTTTATCTAGCAGTCCTGTCCATCATACTGTCATGTGGTTATTCTGTGGGAGGAAAACCCAGCACAGTAAAACAAGAGCAATCCAACAACCATTTTGCTGAAGACATGAAGACCCCCAAAGTCAAACAACCTAATGGCATGATTTTTAAATGTTGTCTTCTTTATATTCGAAGAAATGTGCCCAGTAAATCCTAAAATTCATAAGTGGAAGATCTGCAGCCCTGTCCAAACCTTTACTGGCGCATTTGTCCACAACTTTTCCACCAGTACACATCTTCACAGCAGCAGTGTTTCATCGTTCAACCATAAGCCTCGCAATTCACTTATCCAGAGGGAAAACGGGTAGGAGGGGGAGGCGGGTGAGAAGCCATACTATGGGTTCACTGAGGGCTCCCAGTTTTTGCGGTGGGTCTGATGAATATTAATGCATAAATTGATTTTTAATATGGGTTTTATCTGCACGGCTTTCCAAAACTAACGGCATGGGATGAAGCACATATTTGCCACCTCTGCCACTACTCCTCCTCCCACACTCTGGCAATAAATGAGGTCTTTGATTCAGGCCGAGGCTGCCCGCGATGACCATTAGCTGGCCGCCTTGGTCAATATAGTCCCTGTGTCTAGAGGCCGCAATGGAAGAGCCCCCAGACTGGCAGAGTGGCCTGAACCTAACCACATCAGTCCCAGCACGGTAGAACACTAAATAAAAGGTGCTGGGATAGGTGGCAGCAAGTGTGGATGCTGCGTTGAAGCAGGCGGTGGGGTTGAGGGAGGTGGGGGTTGTGGCTATCTGAGCAAACAGCCTTGCCAAACAAGTGTGGGTAAGGCAGCACAGCGGCGGTCACTGAGGTGGTTGGAGGTAGAGAAGTAAAAGGGGGAGGAGGGAGAAGGAGAAAGAGGTGGTCTACAGTTTCTGCAAGGCCCCTAACCCTCTGCACCCTTCCCTTTTAGCACCGCTGTGTTTAGCTAAGTGATTGAGGTAATTTAAAAGATTAATTGCCAAGTGATTCTGTATCCTCTCTCTGTTGTGTTTTCCTACCTGTGCGTGAGGATGCCTGCATTAGTGTCGTGCAGTGACTTCGGAGAGCGTGACACTTTAGTGGTGAAAGCAGTTTTTTTTTTTTTTTCTGGGTGGGTGGTTGGACAGGATGAAAGAAAGAGCGAGGACTCCTGGAGCAGAGTGGGCCAAGGGGAGTGTTTGATTATCAGGCATCGAAAAGGCTGACTTTCACAGACAGTTTTCCTCTCTGTGCGCTTTCTATTCCCCATTCATAAGGGCTGAAGGTTTCTTGGATGCGTTTCGCTGCTGAAATCAAACGTCTGTTCTGGTGCCTGACCGTCATCTTGATAGAGGGCCGAGGTTCTAAAAGGCATGAAAGAACAGGCTCTCTCTGTGAGTTTGTGTGCAAACACGTGTACGAGTGTGTGAGCATTTGCCTGGCTATTAGATTTTCTGTGTGCCACTGTGTGTATGTGTCAGTGTAAAGCTGCCTCATCCCTGCCATTAAGTGGACAGCGCATGCAGCCCATGAGGTTAATCCTGCCTTAACTGCCTGACACAGAAAGAGCATACACAGGTCTCACTCGTAGGCCTCACATGGACAAATTCTCTTCGTGCTGCCCTTTTACGGTTCCCCTGGATTTGTTTTGTAGGATGTTACTCATGATAACAGTACAAACACACCTGAAACACCATCCGAATGAGAGACTCCAACTCCAACACATGTTTTTATGAGCTCCTGGCCTTGGGGCTTTTTGTGTTAATGCACCCTCAACCCTCAACTAGCCGCGGCCCCCATGCTACGTTTAAGTCTAAAAAGCTCCACTAGCTTTGATGTGGGGAACTCTTCCATGAAAAAGCCTCAAGAGGAAGAATAAGAGGATGGTATCAACATGCCTGGTGCTGAGAACAAAGGGCGAGATGGCTATAAAGTTTGGCTGTTACTCTTGTAAGGGATGAAAGACATGCACGTGCTTTAGTAACACTCTGATGGAATTTTGATAGATTTTTTTAAATGAAAATATCACACTTGTATTCATATGTTGTCTTTATGTTCGCTATATGTTCCTATAAAATAGGCTCTTGAATTCAAAATGGTTTATTAGAAAAAGAGGCACACTCAATCTCTACAATTCAGCGTTCATTTCGGCAGCAAAGTTTTAATCACATTTTTAGTCATTTTTCATCCTACGTAGTTTCAGTCCAGTTTTAGTCCAGTTTGAATTGATGAAAAGTCATTACATGCTTGTCAACTTGCTCTTTTTTTCTCTTCAGTATTTGTGTGCACGGTGAGAAAGACAAAGGTCTTACTTTTCTGCTCTTTTTAGCCGAGATCTTCTCACTACTGTGATACTGTGGGTCTGGGTGAAAAGAAAAGAGAGTGCTCTAGGCAGCTTCTAAGCTGCTCCCAGTAGCAGGATCAACCCCCTCAGTCCTCACTATTGTGCTGCTATAGTGCATAAAGTTAGAGGTTTACAGGTCAGGTTGGGTTTGGGTCATTGATCAATGGATATTTTTGCGGGTCGTGCGGTGCAGATTGGCTCTTGTGGAAAACTATACCCCTGTTTTTTCTCGTCTTATTGTGGGAAGATCATGATCATGCTTTTTTTGAATGTCCGATAGCCCCAAACTAACATTTTAGTCTTGTCAGCAAAAATAAAACATACATTTCGTCATCATTTTTTATTATCAAAGATCTACTTTTAGCTCTTGCAGTCTTAAGTCTTGTAGTGAAACAGTCTTGCTGATTTTCATGTCAATCACTAGGAGTGAAATGTTGAGAGCTAAACTTAAGCCTAGGATTCGGATTAGATAAGTGACAAATCCAACCCTGCATTGTAATTCTCATATTATGAAAAGTGTGCTGTAACTGCACATGTGCTGTTATGCTGGACTGTAAATTCAGAAATTGTTTTGGTGCGGTAAAACGTTTCAAAATCAACAGAACAAGATGTCTTGTCCTCACCATCCACTGGACTGATGTAGTCTGGCAGATGAGCTGCCGCGGCCGCTGCTGCCGCCGCCGCCGCTGCTGCACCGCTTTGCATCAGCAGGTCACCGTAGGGGCTTCGCTGGCTGGCGCTGGCCATCAGGTGGTAGTACTCTGTGGGGTTGGCCCCTGGTGGTGGAGGTGGGAGACTGAATAGGGCACGGTCCTTCAGGTGTTCGTGGGTCACTACAGAAGATAGAAATGGGAGGAACAAATTGATGATTTTTTATTATTTTCACTAGATATAAAAATCAAGGAAAAATAGCCCAGTTGTCTACTTGTCCTAAGTTTGTTCTGCTAGGATTTCTGCAATTCCTGCTGGTGCCTCAGTACAGAGATCATAACCCATGAAGTGATGCTAAACACATTTTGACAAGTTGATAGAGGCTTTTGTAATGTAGTGATATATTCAGTGACATTATTTGACATACCCCTTGACAGAAAAAACAAAGAAAATAACATAAAGGTTGCAAGAAGAACTCAACAAATGATACGAGTGCCCTGCTTTACAGATTTGAAGATTTGTGCTTGTATGCATGCCCCGGGGCATGAGGCTTTTGATAAAAGATGTCTGATGTCTTTGAGGCTTGCTGGGTTATGGGAAAGTATCTCCAGGGAGTAAAGGAAGCAGAGGAAGAGATGGAGCAGGGTAGAGAGGGGGTACAAAGGGAAGGAATACCACATTTCTGCACTTCTCTGGTGTTGTGTATGCATTAAGTTTGACAGGCTGAAGTCTGAACACAGAGTGCAGGTGCACGCAGACACTCATAATGCTGAGAAAGCCTTTAACGCTGCATGTGCAAAGGTAATATTGACGTAAAATGTGTTAACACCTGCACCCAGTAAAGCCACATTTAAAAGTGTCAGAAACTATAAGAGTGAGAGATGGATTGGGTTTTCCTTTTTCCTGGATCTAACTGTCTGTGTCCCCCTTTCCTCTATTTCCTGCTCTCTCCCCCTCCCTCCCCCAGTGGGTAAGGCTGAGGGGTGTGGGCCGATGGTGGATTAATATGCATGCTGGTGGAAACAGGGGTGGGGAAGTGGGGGTTGGGATCACTGGGCGGGGGCCAAGTGGGATATTGGGGGAGCAAAACCACGGCCTCCTTCACCCTCTGCACACACAGACACATACACATACACATAAAACAAAAAAATCTGGATCCATCAGAACCTATTAGGCCGTGGCTGTAGTAACAGTCCACAGGCAGTGTGATTGTGCTCCAGCAGTGACCCAGGCATATTTCTCCATGGCTGCCAGATCACGTTACCACCTCCGCAGAGTTGCATTTTGTGTTAGTGCATGTATGACCTCACTTATGAACACAGAGGGATGAGAGATAGCAGCTACACTTCTACTGGTCCCAGTTAAACCAGACAAAAAGTTACACTAGTGAAAAGCAGTTTAACCCAGCACCTAGTTTTACAGATTTCAGTGAAAATAGGAGTTAGTCTGAATTTATTCCCTCATTCACCGTATATGAAAAACACAGCAGTTAACTCATTAAGGGAAGTAAATTGAAGTTTTGAACACTGGGCTAATTGATCAGTATTTCACGTTATGATAGCTATGGTGTCCCAGTGTCATTTTCTACAAAATATGATGCATGCAGTTGTGGGTTTGGTCATTTTTAAGGGCACTATGTAGTGCATAAATTTCATGCTCAAAGAAAATATCAGTGTAAATGCAGTGCACTATTGGGGATGATTTCAGACGTAGTTTAGGTTCTATAGTCATGCTATTGGGCTAGTGTAAGGTGCAGAGATGCTTTGTGCCATATGCTAACATCAGTATCAATGCTAACATGCTGACTTTTAGCAGGTAAACTTAGTCTTAGTTAAGCATGTTAGCATGCAAGCTAACATTTGCACTAGACACAAAGTACAGCTGAGGTTGACGGGAAAATGGTCAGATATACAGTTTGTACTACAAACTTTTCATTCTAGTTTAGGCTGTAGAAATAGATTACAGTTGTGCACAACTACCTGCCAGACAGTGCAATTCAGACTGAATTAAATTAATCAAATTAGTACAACATCACACTGGTAGTGGTAATTTATATAGTATACCTTAGCAGCTAGCATGCAGTTCTGATTTAACAAACAATCTCCAACACATGTCTGGCATGCAGGTATCTTGATCAAAGGTTTACACATGCTTTACTGAGCTCTATGGTCCCACAGACTTTATTTATGTTCTGCAGAGCTGCAGAGTGCCCTCCATTTGGTGCCATACTTCCCTGCCACTTTATCAGTAACAACATCTCTTCCGCATTGCTTCTCTTGAAAGGCGGAAGGGGGGCATTACTTGCTGCCAGCAGCGCGTGCTTGATGATTTATTAGTTGAACAGGGGTAGCGAGGACAGGTCTGTCATCATGTGAACTCAATAGTTCGGGGGCAAAGTATGTTTGTGTCTGTGCTAATTTCCATGGTTCCCTTCTGCCCAAACATACAAACGAGCAGGAAAGTTGTACGCACCGCAAAGAAAGCACACACTTGATTACAGCCGCAAATCACCGGCATGCACACACATGCAAAGAACCTTAACATGCTTGATGAAAGGTGTGCTTCAGTACCTTGTGTAGAGGAATGTATAAGGTGCAAGACTAATTATCACCATTGGTTAAAAAACCAACTGTGTAAACTGTGTATGCATCGAGCTGCAGCCAAGCAGACAGAGTTGTTTTATAGTTAACAGGATACATAAATTCTAAACCTGCTCAACTCTAATCTCACCTCCTTAATGTTAACTGGTCAAAGCAGCTGCAGAATAGACGCCATTTGAAAGATTTTCCACCTCACTTGCAGTTCACTCCTCATATACATTGCATACATCACAAGAGGACTACAGGTATGAGAGTGTTTATGGATGAACACGTGCTTTGGCATTTGAAGTTATTCACACATTAAGCATATGTGCATAAGTGAATGACTGCATGAGAAAAGTATCTGCTTGTATTTATGACATTTCACTCCAGTGCTTGCCATAGGTAAGTAGCCTACTATAAGCACTTAAATGCTTACATATATTATGCTATTTATACAATCTACAGCTAAAATATCCTTGCAGACTAGTGGAAATTTACCTTCTACTTTTTGCCAAATCCCAATATTTTCTCCGAAGGATCAATATACTGTCTAACTAACAGACTAATTAGTTCTATCTTTTATCTTGCTTTCATGTCAGGACACCGCTACTGCCAGTGCCACTGGAGTGAGTACAATCAAAGTAAATGTAGTTTGTTATATATGAAGTAAGAAATGAGGTGCAAAACACATTTTTAGTTTTGAAAAGGAAATTATTCCCCAAATTCACTCCACAAAGCAGGGGCTAACTTTAACAATGGCTTTAAAACAACATTTAAAAAGAGGTTTTTGATTTTTTAACATGTAATGTCGAACAGAGAACTATAATACAAAGAGCAAAAAACATGGAAACAGTGAAGTCAAACATATCACAAAAACTACCACATGAGTTTGTGTTCAATTCAAGTGGGAACGTGACAAGTTTCAAAATATCAAACAGTCTTAAAATTATAGTCCATATCTTATGCTGGTACGTGGGGTAAATCTTACCCTCAGCTGGGCTCAGTCCTCGTGCCGCTGAGATCATAGAGAGGGTGGGGCTGCCGTGTACAGAGCGTAGGTAGTGTTCCATGTGAGGGCTGACATAGGGATGTGGAGGGCTGAAAGGTGATTCACCCGTCCCAGGCGCCGCATGGGGTGATAGACGGATCAAGGAAATATCTGAGATGACTGGACTTCCCGTCAGTCCTGGAGGTCTGTGAAGAGAGAGTAAAAAATAGATGAATTTAGATACAAAGAGGAAGGTTCAGAGATATGGGACAGAGAAAGAAAGAAAGAAAGAAAGAAAGAAAGAAAGAAAGAAAGAAAGAAAGAAAGAAAGAAAGAAAGAAAGAAAGAAAAAGAAGAGGTCGGGGAGAGAAGGGATGAAAGTTCAGGTTCATAAATAGAAACGAAAGACAAAAAATAGATAGTGAGAGAGGGAGGCAGTGGAGACAGCCTGTGTTAATTTGATTACTTGCATTGTGCTCACTTATCATCATGAGTGATCTTCATTGGTATGTTCATAGACAAGCCTTAACTTCTGTTATTCCACAAAAGTGTCTGCAGTCTCAATCCATTTACACCCTTTCCCCTCCCCAGTCCTACATTTAATACATAATAATCCCCTTTTGTTCGCCTTCTTCTATTAAGCCCTGGAGCTACAGACAAGTCGAGACCAAGGGCTTTCGACTGCGAGGCTACCAGGAAGCGTATTTTCTGTCTGTTTGGGTGGGCAAAACAACAGGGTCTCTTACATTACGTATTACATGGTGTATGATAAAAGAGAGCAACCGGATGCTCAAAACTTTAAGTAGCTGCCTACAGCCACCTTTGGCAAGAAAAGAAGAAGTCACGTCTGAGGTTCTCTAACAGCCTGCCGGTCACATCAGGCTGTACAGTAAATTTGTCTTCTCTGGCAGGTAATTGTCGGCTCTGCTTGCAGAAACACAGACAAGTGGGTGTTGTAATTCTCAATAGCCCTGAGGGGCTGAACTCTAGATAAAAATGTCTGCTGGCCGCTGGCAGTGGCACAACCCTTTGAAGGGGCACTAGTGCTTATGTCAACCTAGTGTTCCTCAGCTGTGATAAGCGGCCTGTCGCTCCCTCAGTGTGTGGTGAAAACACCTGGTAGAAATTTAGCCCTCAGAAAGGCTAGGCTTCCTGACTAGGGAAGATAATGTGAGAGATAATTAAGAATTGCAAATACTTACAAATAAGATACTGTATCACAAAGGGCAAATTCAATCACAACAAGAATCCAGTGACAGAAGTTTTGGAATGATCTTTTATAACACATAGAGCAGCCATGTTTTACAAAATATTTAACAGACGAGAGGATGTGTGTAAAAAGAGGGATTGGTTAAATATATTATCAAATACAGAAAAACACGAGAGTAGTGAGGGGGAAATTTATGATCCTTGGATTATGGAAGAGTACTCTCAAGATGTTAAAAAATGGATGAAACTGCATAAATCAGAAATTGCATCATATGAACATGTGTTAGCTAGAATCAACAAAGAAACTTAAGGAGGGCATGGCAGTACCTCTGGGAAATTTTTCTTTTAATCTTTATTTCACCAGGATAGGTCACATTGAGATTAAGAATATCTTTTCCCTGGACATATTAACACTAATGTTACAACTGATATTTCAAGTATAAACAAGTATAGTAAATACTGCATAAGTCTTCTGCCAGTCTGTCAAGAAAAAAAGAGGGTTGGTAATAAAGCTTAAGAGAAGACAAATGTGTCCTCCCTTTGGCAGAAATGACCAGACTAATGACTCACTGTAATGCTGTCAGTGGGGGTAGAGGAGGACCTTGCACAACGAGCATGAGTTACTGAGTAAACTCATGAGTAACATGAGGAAAACTGAGTAAAATGGTTGGCATTGTAGCCACTTTTTAAACCAGGATTCAGGTTTAAGGTCACTTCAGTGTCTGTTCAACATTTTTATTATAAATGTTTGATTCTTTGGTTGTCACTTGCTTCACTTTAATCCATCTCATAATCACAAGATTATTTTGTAGAGTATATGACCACAGTGACCACTCGCCACAACAATGTAATGAAAACAGAATAGCTGCCTTTACGAGCATCTGAGAGCAAATGCTGCTAAAGCTGACACTCAAGCAGTTCGATGGCTGCTGCAAACACATGAGTGTTTATATGTGTGGTTTTGATTCTTGGCAGCATCAGCTGCATGCTGGGTACACAGCATGCGTGTGTATGTGTCAGAAAAGGGTGTAAGGAATGGTTAATGTACAAGGATGCCAGGAACACATTAGCTGGTAACATGATTCATTGAGGTTATTCAATTAAAAATATGGAGATTACTCTATGAACAATAATACAGAGGTTAATATTTAACATAAATGCTTCCAGGAATGTGAATAGAATCTTAAATATTGAAATGAGAACACGTTTCCGTATTGATATATCTGAAAGAAATCACTCAGGCATGTCAAATCATTTGGCTCTGATAAAATGAGTGTGACGGGTCCAGGTTGTAGTTACTGGCTTCGGCTATGAAAGGTGGGCCTGAGACCTAGCAAGAATGCTTGGCAGAACCCCCCCCCGTCCTCCCTTCAGAGTTTCCTCGCTCAGTCTCTCATTCACTGTCTCTGTGCGGACGCCAACCTGCTCCTGGCCCGGGCCCTGCCCAACTCGGGCCGAGCCAACCAACCCAAAGCCTCGGCCCTCGCTCCATTTCCAGTAAGCGCCTGCAGACTGCTGGCCTTGTCCGAGCGCCAACTTTCTGCCGTCAGGCCCACTCTTCCCCTACAAACAACCATAAAGAGCCCTCTGTTCTGGGCGGGAGGGGAGAAGTGAGAAGAAACAGACGCTCCATACACAAAAACACGCTTCCCTCGGCCCGACTCTAAGCAGCATACAGGGAGCTTGGCAGTGCCTCCTCAGATTAGTGCTTGGGCGCTTCACTGAAGGATACCTGGGTATGCTGGCACTGGTGCTGGCACTCATTCTTATCAGACCGAATGACTCAAAGCTCCTCAAAGTAATCACATACTAGGATTCCCAGTGTTTAGCTAAAGCCTGAAGCAATAATGCATTATAGTCTAGTATGTTTCCTGAATGGAGAGAATATTAGAAACACCTGCCTAATGTAATGCAGGAGCCTGTTTAGCATGTTTCATCTTTACCTCCATCTTGGATTAATGCTGATTTAATAATGGATGACAATGGATGGCAGATTTCGTTGAAATAGTGTATGGTTCTAATGTTTTGTAAAGTCATAAAAATGCAAACTTTTTACCTGATAAGGCTGGCATTATTGTAAAATTTGTATAATCTTATTGTCTGTATAGCAAATCCAGCAGACATCTCTCATATTTGGGTTCTCTCCTTTGTCTATGGCTGCCTTGGTTCCTACTGAGGATGTAATTCTTAAACAGCTGGTCACAAATGTGTAGTTTAATTTTTAAAAATGGCTCAGTAATTTCCCAAGACAGCTGGCCACTTGTTTTCTAAGCAAATTTATAACTCATACAGGAGTAAATTTGTTTTTGGGGACTGTTTTCACATCCAGATTAATGCACATAGTAAGTAGTTATGGCTGAAGAATTTTGTCAAAATAAACAACACTGTGTGTGTCCATACTAATGAAAGAAAATGTTGGTGCAACAGTGCAGATAGATAGAGTGCTAATACCTGTTAGTATCATATACTCTTTGTGATATTTGTTGACAGTAAAAAAAAACATGGAACATCACAGGCGTCATCTTTAAAAGCAAATTAAAAAATACCTCATAAATTAGTCTCAAGACAAAATGAGCCACTGTATTGCATTATAACACAATCAGAACTTGAAGTGTGAACTTGCTTTGGAAATGAATAAATTCCATTTTGTAATTATTAACATGGCTCATCTCCATGCTCCATTTACCAAAACCATTTTGCAACATTTTACTTTAAACCTGTAACCATCAACAAACCACAGCGTGTCGACACACATCACTCCGGCTGCAGTAAATCACTCAAACGACCATGAGTGTATATGAGGCCTTGATAATAAGGTGAAATTTACTGCTGTTGCCTGTCAGGAGGTTGCAAATAATAGTTCTGTTTGGCAGGTACCATTATTGAAGCCTTGTCGATCCACCCTTTTTCTGACAAGATGTTACTTGAAGTCTTGAAGTGTGTTTTCCAGAGGCCCCATTCGCACAGGTTGAATGGAAAGCTCATAGAGGGCCTCAGAGCCCTGGGAGAGCCTTGTCTCTTAATCAGTGGCTGCCATTTAAAGAAACTTCCATCATACCTGAACACTATGGGTGGCTAACCTGTTGGACAGCTCTTACATGTGGTTGCATATTCTGCATTACTGCCAAATAAAAGTCCCAGAGGTTTGTCCTCATAAGGATGATACTTGGGGAGGAATAGGAATAGATAGAGGGATGGGAAGCCAATGCAAGTCAGTAGATGACATGCTTCCAACGAGGTAATTGCTATTTGTCTCTGTGTTCTGTACTGTGTGATTACATGCTCTCTGTTGTTCCATTGTTAAAGCTATGCTGTGAGAAAAAGTGATTTGGACATGGTACAGCTTGTTGAGCATATGAGTAACCCTGTGAGTAAGTGCATACCAGAGTACATGTACATTAGATTGCTGGCGGGGGAAGATTGCAGCTATGATTGGTAGCGAGTTGAAGAAAAATGTTATATGAAATCATCATCTTTCCAAGATGCTCTGTTGATGATACAATGTCAGAAAATGTTGATCAGTTTCCCAAAGCTCAAGCTGATGTGAAGTTTTGGTGTCTCAGAATGCTTCAAACCAAGTGGATCATGAAACTTTTACACATTGGAATCAGGGGGATGTATTTGAACTTTCTGCATCAACAATTCACCAATCAGGACCACTTTTGCCAGCGACTGGCCATGTGTGCTAAGGTGAGAACGTAGGCAGGGTTTGAACTCCTCTTTCAAGCTCTCTTTTTTCATTGTTCCCAGATATTTCCATAATTATTTGTACAACCAAGTGAAACACCATGAATGCCTCTGTGGAGAAACTGTCCAAAAGTGCACGCAATCCTCATTTGTGCAATTTGTCATGCCTCGTCCCTCTCTATTTCCTCTCATTTCAAATGTATCCTGGCCTTAACGGTAAGAGAAAAGGTATTTTGGCAGTGATAAATTCAACCAATCTAATGTGAATTCACAAAGTTTCAATGGGGCTTTCTACAAGTGATGACTTTGAAAATTATCCATCTTCTTCTGCCACAAGATGCTTCCCATGTAACCTGTTTTCAAGGTGAGGTGTTAAAGCCACAATCCAACTTCAAGTTCCCTTTCTGTCTGTCTGCTTGCCTCCCTGCCCTCCTGGCTGACCAACAAGTTAGAATTTGCCTCTCTGGCATTTTCCCTACTGGCTCAGGGGGGGATGAATTATGATGTGACACACTCCCTTCTGTACTTCTGGGCAGCCAAGGCGATCAAGATAAATCACCATGCTGCCCCACAGGGGACATGCTAAGATCCTGCCTTAGTTGTTTTTGGGGCCCTGATCAGGATGCTGAGGATTTGGACACAACTCGATACTGTACTCCCTGAGAAGTGAGGACTGTGTACAAAGAAGGGGCCCGGTAGAACCATGTCAGATGATGGGATAATATACTTAAATGAGATGGGATTATGCAGAGGGTAATTATCCATTATTCAACTCTGTTGCTGTCACATACCATTTAGCCTTTTTTGAGTGCAAGAAAATGAGACCATGCGATAAACCGTGAAAATTTCAGGCTATTGATTTGCAACTTTGCATTCTTTTTGATTGATGGGTCCCTTTTCTTTTCAGCAGCACATTCCTGGCTGTAACTCAGGGGAGCATCCAAATTCAAACATTAGCCATGACGATGAGCCGGGCATGGAGCCAACGAACAACAACATAAGATAACAACATGTCTGTCAAAACCACTGACAACCAATCGCCAAACTTTGTCAAAAATCTGCTTCCGCCCTCCACTCAGCTCCCCACCCTCCCCCTTTCCATGTTAACCAAACCAAAACAATGAAGGGAAAAAACAACATCAACCCAAATGGCTGATCTGTGAATTGTATTTAATCAACACATTCCGTGCTGTGGGGCTGCGGGCCTTGAACAGGCTGATTGCCTGGTGAGTGGGACCACATCTGTTTGTGTACAGGGGCGGTGTAGGCCACAGCTCTGCCACACAAAAACCTTGGGCATATTTCAACTTTTCAGTGCTGCAATTTGCCCCCCGACTGCTTCCCAAAAAGCATAAATACGGGTTGTGGAATGAGCGGGGGATCTGTTTTTCTCATCCGTTGCGTTGTCGTTGAGGTTCTGGGAACGGAAGGCTGGATTTCGGATGCTAATTACCCGGTCAAACATGCTGGCACGGTGGCTGACTTTCCTGGCTTGTGGGTTCGCACAGAAGATGCCCGACTCCACAATATGCAGCAAACTGCGCATAAGTGCCACCTCTAAGTCCAAATTCTACTGTCATCCCACAAGAGGCTCTTCCTAATGTGTTCCAGAGACCGTTTGGATATGGCATGTTTCTTCTCTCTGGAATGCTAAGTTCGTGAAAAGCAGGGAGACCACAGCCGGAAGGTTTCTACTTTTAAATCCTGGATCAAGCGTTTAGAAATGTGCTGAAAGATGGCGTATGCAAAGATGCATTATGTCTTCACACTGCATCCCTGAGTAATGCGTATAAATTTGATTCATATTGCCCGGGAGGCTCTTCTGTCCAGACACCTGTGTTTGTCACAA